>CP124718.1:13887500-16287500 GCA_031232105.1 Capsicum rhomboideum
CTGTCTGCACATTCTGCTTCTTAAATAACTTTCAATTCCTTGCATGTCACGCATGATAAATCACGGCACCAAATACAGCCATAATGACCTCTTTTTTGAATCTGCACAAGTATTTAGACATAATCTTTTCCTTGGATACTTTGATGAGGAATATTAATCCCAATCCAAGTAAACACATACTGCCAAAGCTCCTTAGTCCATGACCACTCAAAGCATATATGATTGATATCCTCATTCCTGCCTGAGGCACAAAGTACACACTCCACATCATCACATTAGATCCCCATACCACATATTCTATTCTTCGTTAATAGTCTTTTCTGCATTGTCAACCACATTACAAACCTGTGTTTTGGCACTAACATTCTACTTTAGATCATCCTGGCATTAGGTCATTGTGGTTTATTCCCTATCAATGCCTAATACCCCATGGATACATAGTATTGACCATTACCTATTAAAGCATATACTCTATTAATGTACTAGCTACTCATTTTTTTCTTCAGACCATGCAACTTCCTCCAATACCAGCTACTGTCTGGTGATGGCTTGTGACTCCAAAAATTAGAATCCTCTTTCATATAGATATCATGCACCCGCTTGACCTACAAAGCCTCCTTCCTATGCATGAGTAGCCACACAAGTTTTCCTATTGAAGCCATGTTCCATATATTACAATCTTTGATGTTAAGCCCTCCTTGTTTTCTTGGCCGTCTGCATACACTGTCCCATGCTACAAGAGTTGTCCTTCTATTCTCTTTTGTGCTTCTCCATAAAAAAAGCTCTACATTGTTTAGCCACTTCCTTAACCATACTTTGAGAGAGTATAAATACAGACCCCCAAAAGTTGTGTAAGGCAAATAAGACTTAATTGATAATCTGCACTCTTCCTGCATATGATAACTATCTTATTGTTGTGGCCCTAATTCTGGTTGTGATCTTCATACTCAGTCGATAACAATCCAATTTGCTCCATTTCTTGGGTGATAAAGGTAACCCCAAATATTTCATGGGGAAACTACCCACCTGAAAACTTGTTAGCCCCAATAAACTTTGATTCACTTTCTCCTTTACACCTACAAGAAAGATGTTGGATTTATCTGAGTTAGCTTCCAAGCCTGTCACAATATAAAAATGAGTAAGTGCCTCCATTATCCTCTTAATTGAAGCCTCAGTCCTTTTGCAGAAGATCATTAGATCATCTGCAAAGGTAAGATGAGTTAATTGATGTTTTTTGCATATTAGGTGGAATCTAAAATCTGGTAAGTGCCCCATCTACCTCAAGAGTCTAGATAATTAATCCATTACCATCACAAATCGCAATGGGGAAATGGGATCCCCTTACCTTAACCCTTCCCTCCCTTAAAAGTATCCACATCCTTCACCATTTATCTTGATAGAGAAACAAGTTGTAGTAACATTGGTCATAATCAGTTGTCTGAACTTCTCTGGGAAACCATACCCTATCAACATCTCATTAATAAAGTCCCATTGGACCATGTCATAGGCCATTTTCAGTAAACATCTAAGAGGAGTATCTCTCCCATAATGTCTTAAGAGGTCTTGACAAATCAGAACATTTTGAAACAAGGATGTATCTTTTACAAAGGCAGCTTGAGTATCACTCACAAGACTTGGTAACACCTGAGATAGCCTCTGACACTTGTAAAGTACATTACAACAAGAAATAAGTCTATATTGGCTAGCACTCTCTGGTCTATCAACTTTTGGAATTAATGTGATCATTGTAGCATTCAACTAGAACTCTAGGACAACTTTAGTGACCTCTTACCCTATTATACTCCATATATCCTTAAAGAACCCAGCCTCAAAACCATCAGGACATGGACTCTTGTTTCTATTAATACTAAACATAGCCTTTTTCACATCTCTAGGAGTAAACTCTTTGATCAAGTTACACTGTTGCTCTGTGGACAACATATATCCATTCCTTAACACAGTCATATTAGAACTTCCTCTAATACCTCTTGTTTTCCCCAATACCTTTTTATAAAACTTTATGAACCTTTGCAATGTCTATTTGTGAATTCTTCACGATGCCCATGTCATCCTTCAAGTAAGTCACTGACTGAATTAATTTTCTCTTATTAATAATTGAGAAAAAATATTGAGTGTAGTCATCCCCAAGCTTTATCCAATTTTCCTTGTTTTTCTGTAGTAAAAAAGAACCAGCTAGCCATGATGATTTTTTAAATTTCTCCCTTATCTCTTTTTTATTTTGTTGCACCAAAAGATCACAGGGTTGTTGTTGCAGTACTTCTTGTGCTTGTCTTAAGTGCTCCCTATCATCCTTCACTGATGTGTCATGATCACATGACACTTTCGACCATTAAAACAAGGAAAATATGCAATAACTTAGGTATGTCTTGTAGGTATGATGTTTTTTCTGTCTTATATTGCAGGAAAATAGGTTATGGAGGCAAAATGGAGATAAAGTGAAGAATATGGAACCAAAATGAAGTATCTGAAGATGAAAGAACTAGGTATCGCACCAGAAGAGTGACCCACGACAGGACCCACGTCACGTGAGTCAACCTACGTGGCATGAGTCTATGTCGTAGGTTGACTCCTGCAGATGAGTGGAAGAGTTTGATTTTCACGACAGGACTCACGTGTCGTGAGTCCACCTACATGGCGTGATTGGGTGGCGTGAGTCAACTACCGAAGATGTCTAGTTGTGTCTGATTTCCATAGAGCTAACCTACGTGGCGTGACTAGGTTCCTCGATACCATAGAAAATTGTCGACTTGTTCTTCTATCTTGTTTGGGACAGGATTCATCTTGTATTTATAAATACCCCTGTATTGTCCTATGTTGAGGAGGGAGTCATTACATTAGTTTGAGATAGTTTTTCATTATTTTGAGCTGATAAACACATTATTGGTTTTGTAATCTTGGAATATTGATTCTAGGGTTTTATTCATAATTGAGATTTCAGAGTTTCTTCATTATTGTGAGTTTACAATTAAGTTTTTCATCCTCGAATTCTTATTGTGCTCTTGCGAACATGAGTAGCTAAACTCATCAACTAGGGTTGTGTGAACCATGAGGAATTAACGAAACAGATTAAGTGCAAAGCAACTCTGAACTGGTATGAATGCATGTATTGTTATTTCCTTCGTTGTGATTGATCTTCTAACAGTTGCAAACGTTAGAAACTCGCCTGTATTCTAGACTTGCTCGAGAGAGAGGTAGAGATTGGGAAAAGGAAATAACAACAGAGATTTGAAGCTATCAACCTTCATTTAATAACTTGAGCCTTATCAGGAATAGTTATCTGAGATCCAGGACAAGGGTTAGTAGTGTGACGCTCGGAGCCGAGAGGAGAAGAGTGAAATTCGTCTAACCAAGGTCGAGAGACATTTAGATGAACATATCTTGTCAGATTTTGCATTCAACACAGCGGGACAGTTTTGTCAGCACAAGTAACCGGTGGAGTTAAGGAACCATTGGGGATCACAGTCCTAGTGTTTTTTCTCATATTGACTACAAATTCTATAATCAGAAATTGTTACTATTACTCTTTATTCACAAGAACCCCCCAGTTATACTTACTTACCAGTTACTCAGACTAGCATTCTACATAACTTCGACCTATTCCCTGTGGGATCGACCCCAACCTAGTTGGGTTCTATATTTGATACAACGACCATTTTATACTTTTTTGGAGGTATATTTTAGGCGACATCAAATTTTGGTGCCTTTGTCGGGGAATACGGTTACGGAGTTGATTAATACTGGTTGAAGTTGATTGGTATTATTTTTCTCTACTTCTAAGGGAACACGCCGGTGTATGCCTAATACTAGGTTCAAGGCAATCCCCTGATTCCGCTTGATCCTAAGATAAAAAGAGCACTGAGAGCTAATCGAAGAATGGTGAATACAGACGGAGTTCAAGATCCCGCAGCTTTGGGAGACATTCATAACCAACCAATTCAGCCAGTTGGTCATGAAACAGTCGATCAAACTACTGCTCGATTGACACGGGAAGAGCAATCTAGGCAAGCTGCTCTTAGACAAGCAGAAAGGGATAATCAAGCCCTGCAAGAAGTAGCTCAGTGTTTAGCTGATGCTGAAGAGCGACAAAGAAGACTTAGAGCGTAGCAGAGATCGTATGTGCCAGTTTTTGATGATCCAAAAGAAGAGGATGTGGCTTATTTCGAGCCAGTTGAGACTGGTGCCATTATTCCACCAGAGTTACCTCAGGGCACTAAGTTTGACATTACATGTTCCATGATTCATTTGCTAAACTTGAAAGGTGTGTTCGCCGGTCTTCCTACAGATGATCCAAACAAGCACGTGATGAACTTTGTGGGGGTCTTCACTTCATATAATTTGCCTGGAGTTAACCAAGAGGCTATTTGGTTGAGATTGTTTCCATTCTCTTTAATAGGAGAAGCTACTTGATGGTTGGCCGAGTTACCACGAGGTTACATCACAACTTGGCAAGAATTGAGAAATCAATTTCTAGAAAAATTCTTCCCTCCTTCTAAGATGTTGCAGTTGAAGGATGAGATTTATAATTTCAACCAACTACACTATAAAGCACTTTCTGAGACGTGGCTAAGATTTAAGAAGAAGCTGCAAAATGTTTCGAATCATAGGATGAGTGGTAGGAATTTACTTGAAATTTTCTATAGAGCTTTGAATGCAAATACTAAGGCTGTAGCAGATACTATCACTGGCGGAGCATTTATGAGTCTGAGGTGGGAACAAGCTTCAGAGATTTTAGATTGTATCACTAAGACCAACCGAGGATGGCATACTCGGGAGGCAGAAATGTCTGCTGGCACATATGCTATTAGAGCCTCAGCAGCACAATGGGCTCTGGACAAAATTGTAGCTCAAGAGGTCGCACGACTGAGGATAGAAATTGGTTTATTAGCTAAACAGATTGCAGCCAGAGATGCTGAGAAAGTGAATGCCGTAGGTACACAAGGCAAAACACCTAGGCATGATGATAGTGAGTCTGATGAATACGCTAAGTACCTGGATCGAGAAGTGGCGGGTTTTTGAGCCAAGGGCCAGGGGTCTAATCAAGACTCTTGGAACTCAAGGCAAGGGAATCAAGGTCGGAACTACTATGGAGACAATTACAACAAGTCAAGAAATAGAGATAGAGAATGAGATCGTGACGGTAATTAGAGGTGGAAGGATGATTATAGAGAAAAGAGTGGCCTTTATGTACCACCAGGGAACCGTAATGATGAGTCTGGAAATTCAAGGATTGAAAACCTTCTTAATAAACTAGTTACAAGGTCATAGATCCAAGAAAACTGTCTAAAAGAGATTAGGACAGATATTTCGGGAATAAGTCAGAAAGTTGAATCTCCCTCAACTACCATAAAACAGTTGGACCAACAGTTCGGGCAATTATTGGTGGCATTAAACCAGTGTCAACTTGGTACACTTTCGAGAAACACCATCCCAAACCCAAAAAAATGATGCTCATTGTATGTCTATCACAACAAGAAGCGGAATGACTCTCATTGAGGCACCGAAACAAGTTGAGGGTGTTCAAGCTACACTGGAAGAGCAAACGAACGCCACAAAAAAGGTAGAGGAAGCTCTAAAGAAGTATGTTCCATTCCCAAAACTTATTCCACCTTTCCCTCAACGTCTCAAGAAAAATATGGATAAAAATAAAATTATTAGTGGGGAGATCATGAAAGAAGTTGAAAAGCCTCAGACTGATGAAAATGAGGTGAATACTGAAAATGAGAAATAAAAGGAAGCCCCACAAATGTTAAACCCCATTACTAAGCCGCCACCTCCATTCCCTCAATGCTTGAAGAAAAAGAAGGAGGATGGAAAATTTCATAAGTTCATGTCCATATTGAAGCAACTTTCTATAAACATTCCATTAGTGGAGGCACTGGAACAAATGTCGGGATATGCAAAGTTCATGAAAGAGTTGGTCACAAAGAAGAGAACTATCAGTTATGAGTCTGTTGGTGATTTACACCATTGTAGTGCAATTGCATACCGTTCTCTTGTGCAAAAGAAAGATAATCCCGGTGCCTTCACAATTTCATGCATAATTGGGTCAGTTAACTTTGCCAGAGCTTTGTGTGACCTAGGTGCAAGCATTAACTTGATGCCGCTGGCAGTATTCAAGAAATTAGGTTTGGGAACCCTTGAGCCAACAAAGATGCGGATGTTGATGGCGGATCGTACGATCAAGAATCCTGCAGGCATATTATTTGATGTTTTGGTTAAGGTTGAAAACTTCATCTTTCCTGCTGACTTTGTTGTCTTGGACTGTGAGGTCGATTTTGAAATACCCATAATTTTAGGGAGACCATTTTTAGCCACCGACAGCATTGGTAGATATGGAATGGGGAGAGCTGAAATTTAGGCTGAATAATAAGGAAGTCACGTCAATGTTTGCAAAACTATGAAGCAACCAATGGACATGAGGGTGGTTGCGGAAATAAATATTTTAAATGACCGTGAAGGCAAACCCAAGGGATATATTGATGAAGTCTGAGTAATCAAGACACCCGCGTAGTGCCGCGACGTTAAATCAGGCGCTGCTTGAGAGGCAACCCGAGGTGTCTTGCTATTCCTACATTTGTTTTGATTTTTGTTATTTTGATCGACATTAGACCCACGCACCTAGGGTGCTACAGGTATGTTCCTAACTCCCTTGTTTTATTTTAGTCTAATGCATTGGGGACAATACATGCTTATTTGGTGGGGGCGTAGGTACTTGTGGGTCTATAGGTCCTCTTGGGGGGTTTTGTTGTCGTATTTCTTTTCCCTCAAGTGTTATCATAGTAGAACCGGCATGTTTAGGTTTTTTATTTATATTATTTATGTGTCTTCATTTTTAATTAGGAAAAAATAGGGGAACCTTAGTGCAGTCCAATTTTGAACGTATTTTGAATGTTAAGGATGCTTTTTGATTATCTAAAGGACACCCCTCCTGAAAATTTTTGTTTTAAATTGTGTGTGTAGTATGTTAGTTTGTGACAGTTGTTGGATCTTGTAATGGCATTAGTATTATAGGCAAAATAACTGTAGCTAGCATTGCATGAACTGGATAGGTAGTAGTTGATAGTATAACCCTGTGCTATGTGTGTGAGAGGTCATTACTTAGTTCACTTTGTGTGTGCGATTCAGAACTTTCCTGGTTAGTCTTGCCTAGGTTATAGGATAGTGGTTAGGAAAGGATCATAGGCCGTTTTTGAATAAATCCACTTGTAGCCTAAATGCCCGACCAGATGAAATGAATATCTCTTGAACCCAATTTTGAGTCGTAATTGACCTATTTCTTTCATTAGCCTATTCACCTTCCCATTTGATTTATAATGAACCTGTCTTGGCCCTGGTCCCTCCTTGGACATTGTGTACCTCAACTCAGGCAAATAGCCCTGAGTTGAGGGTGGCTATTATAGGGGTGTGTAGATTGATTTGGGTATGAAGAAGTGGTTAGTAAAAGAAAAAGAGAACCGATTTGAGTGTGGAAGATAAGGAAAAAAAAAAGAAAAAAAAAGTTATGTTTTGAAAGAATGAAGAAAATCACACCCAAAATTTGAAAATAAATAAGGAGAATAAGGGAGGATAAAATGAGAATGGTTGGAAATTGGAGCCAAAACTAGTCACTACAAGAAAAGTGACTTTTAACGAGGAAAAATCCGGTTGTTAAAAGCCCAAATATGGTCGGTAAAAGTTATTAACGACCGATAAAAAGTTGGTCATCACCGGTCGTTAAAAGCTCCATTGTTAAAAGTCAACGACCGAATTTCAATTTCGGTCGTCAAAGATTCTTTTGCGACAGCAATATTTCCAGTCATTATACTTCCACTTTAGCTACCAAATTCTCCCGTCGTTGATTTGTTATCTGTCGTTAAAAATATTTAAAGACAACAACAAATTTCATCATTTTCGACTAAATTTCCCTCTTTGATGCCAGTTTAACAACTTGACAATCCGGTCTTTATAGTAATAAAGATCATATTTTCTTTTGCTAGTGTAAAATTTTAATAAAAATAATTCTAGAATATAATATATATTTTCATATGATTTTGCTTTAATAGTCACCATTATTTCATATGCTTTCACAGATGCATCCAAAACTACAACAAATAATCAATATACACAAAATAAAATTTTTAAGAAAAAAGAACTAAAACATCACAGTACGAAAAGATATATCCATTTGAATTGTATGACGTTATCTCTTGCAACTTCTAAAATGAGAGAAAATGAAATTGTAGCATATGTACAAACGACAACATCCATGTACCATCACTATCAAAGTAAACAATAATGGTGTATCAACTTGCTTTACACTTTCTTCAAGGACACCATCTTTATACTTCATACTCGTGATCTGTTAACAAAAAAGTTCAAGTTAGTTTACTAACAAAATTCCTACTAGCTACTTTTGTTTAGAAAACAAATGAATAATTTAATAACCATATCAACTAAACAGAGAAAACAAATAAAGCTTGGCCATTAAATCTAAAACATAAACTAAAAGTTCTTAAAATTTAAATAACAGTGATAAAGTAGTCTTCAAAAAAGAGCTAAACAACAATCAAATGTCAGCACCACCCTAAAATTCTTTTTTATGTTTGGGTTACTAGATTGAAATCTTCCTACTGATGAGAAATTGTTCAAGTTTAGAGCTAATAGTCCCTCAAAGTTCTACTGTTGCTCTAATCCTAGAGATGAGATCATTCAACACCTTTTTGTGGAGAGTGATCTGGCAAAAATATGGAGGCATTTTGGTAATCTTTTTGGTATCAACTGGAGCAATGACTCTGTTAGGACCATGCTCAGTCAATGGTGGTTGGAAAAGCCCAAAAATAAAATTCATGGACTCATTAAACAATTTCCTTATGTCCTTTGCTGGAAAATATGGAAGAGAATGTTTTTTCTTTAATAACCATGGTGTCCGGGCCGGCTTTCGTGCACCTCAACTAAATCCACGGGATACCTGTCACCTCCCACAAGCAATAGATACCAGGTAACTTGTCCACAAAGACTAGGACAAATGAGAAAAATTGCCTAGTATTTATTTTGTCCCCGCTGCGATTTTAACATGAGACCTCAGGTCCTCAACCCACTTCATTGACCACTAGGCCAAACCCTTGTGTGCGGAAGAGCAAACATACCAACAGATTTGAATCTCTAACACTTTTTAAATCTAGAATTATTAATGTAGTGATATGGATACCTTTATTAATTCTTACCAAACATTTTCCTAGTTTAAATTTTATGGGTAACTGGATGAAACGATGTAACAATGTAGAGCTGGACAAACCTAAGATGAAGATAAAATTCATTAAATGGTTGAGACCTGCTAAGTGCTAACTAGTCACTAAAGCTCTGTACAGATGGATGCTCTAAAGTTGACCCCCGTGAATCAGTACGACATTTAGGACAACTCATTCATTTAGCACAAAGAATATGCAAAGATAGAAAGGGAAACATAGTGCTGGCCTTCTACACGTATCTTAGCATCATATTTATTCCACTATCATAATAGATTTTTAATCTATCAGATGGTCTAATGTTCTGCTCTAATACAACTTATGGAACTGAGGGAATATGACAATCAGTAGACTCAATTGACACCTAGGATGGTACTTTTTGTACAGATTTGTTCAAATTCACTAAAGGTAAAATATTCCCTGCTTGAGGACTATGAATTGATGGGATTACTTTTTCTAAGAAACGATAAGATAGAAGTGCACAATCTTGATCCAATAAATGCACAATATTGATAACAATAAAAAGGTAAAAGCAGATGAACATCAACCCATACTAAGTCAAAAAATGATTCAACTATTCATTTTTAACTTCTAATGCGAACTGAGCATTCATTTAGCAATTGTTCTTGCAGAAAGACGATATGCGATCAAAACAGGCTATCAAGCTAAGAAATGGAGTAAGAAGAGGTAGTAGAGTGGCTTCGATATAGAGGGTGTTGGTAGCCTAAATTCAGATTTTGATGGAGGGGATGTTAATAAACCTTTTCAGAGATCAAATAAAAAGAGACTTGGTGTATCTTCCGAAAATCAT
Source organism: Capsicum rhomboideum (assembly GCA_031232105.1). Classification (NCBI taxonomy): domain Eukaryota; kingdom Viridiplantae; phylum Streptophyta; class Magnoliopsida; order Solanales; family Solanaceae; genus Capsicum; species Capsicum rhomboideum. The sequence goes on from CP124718.1 coordinate 13,897,557, forward strand.
TTGGGGGAAGGGGGGGGGGGAGAGACGACATTTGTTGGAAAAGGGAAGGGATTTGAAAAAAAAAAAAAAAAGAGAAAAAGCAAGGAATTCAGGGAAGGTTTGAAGAGGCAGAACATTGCTGACACTACCAATGAATTTAGAGGACTTCACAAGGCTGAACATTCTGCAAACAACAAACATGTTAACAAATGATTCCTCTTATCACTTACCAATTTCTTTTTGTACTAGAACAAAGTCATTCCTTTGTTATGTGGATGAATTAGTACTTAAATTGAGAGTTTTTTCCATAAAAAAAGAATACCAGATTTCTTTCTTTAATATCGATAATTTGCGCATATGAAACCCAGACCTAGTAGGAAATCTGAAAAACAAAACAAGAAAACTTATAGACACTAAAACATGGATAGTTGAATGTCTTTAGCTGATTACAATGGAAAAATAAAAGACATATACGTAAGAGCCTACTTCCCACACTACTTCCTTATCTAGATATCACTGAACAAATTAGAATTCATATAGTGAACAGATCCCTAGATAATTTGGGATATAAAGAACCACAAACATACCAAATATTATTACCATACCTTAAAGTTATTGTCCATGAAAAAAGAAAAGTAATATAAGATATTGTTAAAACAAATCGAAAATCAGTCCTTTAGGTACATAATGATTAGTTCAATCATAATATTAGATAAATAGAGAAAATTACCAAAGCATAGGGGTTTAAAGCACAGTTCTCCTAGGAAAATTTGCAGCTAGTTTTTAGTGTTCTCAACTTGCTAATACACTTCATTAAGGATTAAAATTTTACATCAATTTGATACTCAAAATACATACATGAATATTATCCACTTTACACTCACAAATAATTATATCTTTTTTTTTTGGTGATAAGTTAAAGTATTATTAATAGAAATGCTCCAAGAAGGTACACAAAAGTACAACAAAGAGCAAACAACACCTAAAAGCAACTCTTCTTACATATTTCTGAGCAGTAAAAATTTCAGGTACTGATCCAAACTTTCTGTTAAACGTCAATTACACCAGAAAAAAAGTCTGTAGATATAAGTTCTTAATCCTGGCAACGTGACTTTTTAGTCTCAAACCAAACATTATTTCTTTCTCCCTAAATGGTAAATGCACAAAGGAATAGTCCTCCAAAGCTGCCTGTGAACTTTGCTATCTTTTTTCCTTGTCAACTACCCATTAGGCTCTTAAAATGTAGAAATATAGCCCAAGTAATACCACAAAAAATAAGGAAAAGTTTTCAATCCGATTACATCTTATCAAAAATCAAGGCCCTTCCTACTCATCTCTGTAAGTTTTTAGTTTCTAATTACCTTTACTTTTACTTTTACTTACTTAGATCAACTTAAGGATACACCTTAACCTGCTATCTAGTTATAGATATAAAGTTTGATGCTTTACTTATATGAATGTAAATCTTTAAGAATAAATCAAAGGCCAAATCTTAATTTCATGAAAAATGAGGACTTCTGATGATAGATCGAATTTTTCTCTAACAGAATAATTCAAAGGGTAAGAAACACAAAAAATAAATTTGCAAAATTATATATAAACTAAAAGAAGCAGGAAATTTCTAGTTGGTGAACAATTCCCTATATTCACAAAATCTTCATAGAAAGAGAGCTAGAATAATGAATTAAGACAAGAGGAGGATTTTAAATTCATGCAAAAACTTACCTTGATACCTTGATGAGAGAAAAGAGGGAAACAAACACCCAATTGCAGTGCCGAAGAGTCCAAATAGAGATAATGATTACAATTGCTCACCCAATTTGGCATTAACAATGACTGCTCAATTTCCCTGATGAAAGTCGACTAAATTCTGTATATATACAATTCTCCTATGAATAACCATAGCAACAGACAATGATGGTGACTCCGATGAATCTGAGATAAGTCGGCCGATTGAATTAAGGGTTTGCCTTTGCCTTTTAGAGGGGGAGAGAAGGTGGGTTGTGGATTTTTGCCTTTACCTTTACATTTTAGGTAGAGGGGGAGAAAAGGTGGGTTGTGAATTAAGGGTCGTGGGGAAAATCTAGCGTCCTTTTATGGGTTAGTGTTAATTTTTAATGTTAAGAACTGGATATTATATTTTTTTACCGATGGAATTTTATCTCCTTGTTAATGGTAAATTAAAAAATGGACTATAATGACCACAAAAAGAGTTGGTCGCTATAAATAGGCATATAACGACCGGATTCATATTCCGTCGTTAACAAGTGGTTGTCAAAAATCCTTTTTCTTGTAGTGAGTGTAGTGTCAAGGAGGGTTGAGTCACCATATGAATATGTACCATACCCGTCCCCAAGCCTACGTTACAAGCTGATGAAAGTCCTATAGTGATCCTCGTCCAACTGTCCGAAAAACTAACGCATAGAAAATAAGGGCAAGCCTATGGTATCTCATGCACACTATTTGAACTTCTTTGTGAGAGAGAGTGTTTTGACCCAGTCCGTGTCTTGAGATTCAGTAGTATACTGTGAGTGTATGGGACTTCTTTACTGTGAGAGTACATAGGTTGTATTGTTAGCTGCTATTTGTTTGGATAATGTCATTTGCATATATGCTTAGTTGTTTGTTCATGATCTCATGCCATTACTTGATCCCTTCTATGTCATGATAATATGATGCATGTATACTCAATATGATTTTGATTTGCAAGTTGGAGGGGTCAGAAAAGTTTTGGCAACAAAAGCACTAAGTCGACTGTCGTAGGTCCCTTAGGTTTCTCTTAGTTAAGCATCATATATGTTTGTTTTGTCTTGTTCACCTGAGGACATGCAAACGTTCTAAGTTGACGGTGTTGATGTGTAATGATCACATGATACTTTCGACGCTTAAACAAGGAAAATATGCAATAACTTGGGTATGTCTTGTAGGTATGATGTGTTTTCTATCATATATTGCAGGGAAATAGGTTATGGAGTCAAAATGGAGATAAAGTGAAGAATATCGCACCAAAATAGAGTATCTGAAGATGAAAGAACCAGGTCTCGCACCAGAGGAGTGACCCACGGCAGGACCCACGTCACATGAGTCAACCTACGTGGCGTGAGTTTGTGTCGCAGGTTGACTCCTACGGATGAGTGGAAGAGTCTGATTTTCACGACAGGACTCACGTGACGTGAGTCCACCTACGTGGCATGATTGGGTGGCGTGAGTCAACTTCTAAAGATGTCTAGTTGTGTCTGATTTCCACCGAGCTAACCTACGTGGCGTGACTAGGTTCCATTACACCAAGTCACGAAATCGTGGAAAATTGCTGACTCTGTTCTCCTATTTTGTTTGGGGCAGGATTCATCTTGTATTTATAAATACCCTTGTATTGTCCTATGTTGAGGAGGGAGTCATTACATTAGTTTGAGATAGTTTTTCATTATTTTGAGCTGATAAACACATTATTGGTTTTGTAATCTTGGAATATTGATTCTAGGTTTTTATTCATAATTGAGATTTCAGAGTTTCTTCATTATTGTGAGTTTACAATTAAGTTTTTCGTCCTCGAATTCTTATTGTGCTCTTGCGAACATGAGTAGATAAACTCATTAACTAGGGTTGTGTGAACCATGAGGAATTAACGAAACGGGTTAAGTGCAAAGCAACTCTGAATCGGTGTGAATGCATGTATTATTATTTCCTTCGTTGTGATTGATCTTCTAACGGTTGCAAATGTTAGAAAATCGCCTGTATTCTAGAGAGAGGTAGAGATTGGGAAAAGGAAATAATATTTGAAGCTATCAACCTTCATCTAATAACTTGAGCCTTAGCAGGAATAGTTATCTGAGATCCAGGATAAGGGTTAGTAGTGCGACGCTCGTAGACCGAGAGGAGAAGAGTGAAATTCGTCTAACCAAGGTCGAGAGACGTTTAGATGAACATATCTTGTCATATTTTGCATGCAACACAGCGGGACAGTTTTGTCAGCACAAGTAACCGATGGAGTTAAGGAATCATTGGGGATCACAGTCCTAGTGTATTTCTTATATTGACTACAAATTCTATAATCAGAAATCGTTACTGTTAATCTTTATTCACAAGAACCCCCCAGTTTTACTTACTTACCAGTTACTCAGACTAGCATTCTACATAACTTCGACCTATTCCCTATGGGATCGACCCCAACCTAGTTGGGTTCTATATTTGATACAGCGACCGCTTTATACTTTTTTGGAGGTATATTTTGGGCGACATCATTCACCTCCTGTAAGATGTTTATATAATTCTTATTGTGCGAGTCCCTCAAAGACTTATTTAACATCTTCAATTTCCTTACTACTTGAAACATATTATACCCCTCTATCTGTATTTGCCAATTCTGAGCAACAATCTTCAAGAAGTCTGGATGCTGGCTCCATATATTACATTACTTGAAAGAAGTTAACTGCCTCCCTTGGGACTGTACCATATCCACTACCACAGGATAGCAGTCACTAACCCCTTCTGGCGTGAAATGAGATTGGCAGCTTGGAATATTATCCCACCATTCACCATTCACAAAGACACAATCAATTTTAGAGTAAATTCTACTAGTACTATTTTTATCACTCCAAGTATAGTTGCACCCTAAACCAGGTAATTCAGTAAGTTCACTCTCTTCAAGACACCTTTGAAAACCCACCATTTCACTTAGAGTCATAGGATTCCTACCTAGTCTGTGATCTTGGTGCAAAACAATATTAAAATCAACAAGAACTATTCATGGATCAGTACCTACCCTCCCACTTGGTTTAGGTAACACCACAAAGACTTTCTCTCCTCTTTAGTATTGAAGGCGTATACAAAGTTCACTCTAAACTGCAATTTTAGGGGAATAAACTTGACACAATAGGTAATTACTTGTGCCCCTTCAGATTCCACTACTACCTCATACATATGACTATTACTCTACCATTATAGTGTGAGCCATGATTACTACTGTAATGCCAACCGCCAAACAGATTTGAGATAATACTTTTTACTTTATTATCCTTACTTTTAGTTTCAAGCAAACCTATTAACCCTCCACTTTGAGAATTGCATAAAAATAGTACCTCTTTCTGCTTATTGAGACAATTTAGGCCTCTAGTATTCTAGCTCATTAGTTTATTCATTTCCTAAGGGTCAATGGCCTCTGCCCCCTTACTACTACAGATTTCCACATAGCTACAACCCATGGCATTACCACTTAAAAGCTTAAAACCATTGTCATCCTTAATCCCCTTTTACTGATTCAACACTTGTGTTGTTCTCCTCTGAGGTGGAACCTAACTCTGACCTACTGGTTTGTACTGGTGTTTATTCCATCTATTCCTCTATGGAGGCTTCTCCTTCCTTGTGTTAATGTCATGACCTAAATTATCGGATCATGAGAGCACCTATTCTAATCCACCTAAATAGGAGAACCCCTTACCACCGTTTAAACAAGAGATGCGGAAGGCTTAAGTTAAGTAACAAAATCCCAAATTCTTATTACAACAGATTTTTACCAACTTAAAATACAATCTGTGGAAAATGTAAACTGCCCCAAGACCTAGTCTAAATAGGTACAAGAGCTTCTAAGTAAGAAGGTAAGACAGGACACAACTTGCACCATGAATGAGAGGAGTAGAAGCTGTTGGAGATCACTATCCATGTCACCTGTGAAACATCAACTGATCCTGCAACAAGACTATACCCCAAAAAGGGTATAGCAAGAGTAGTATCAATACAAAAAATACGTACTGGTAGGTATCATCGGCAGACCAAGATTAGATCACGTAAACACAATATAGAAATCACAAAAAGAAAACATGAAAACTTATATAACAATTTAATGCTTAACACCTTCATCCACTTATGTTAACCTCATCCCTTGTTTTAACTAAGAGTACTTCCATTCTTATTCCCATTGATCATTCATCACCTTCACCTCAAGTGTCATCCATCCTACCTCTTACTTGTTTAACCCCAATAGTTAATATAAGCCAATTTATTTTACTTATGCCTCGATTAATCTCAATGATAAATGAAAATCAATAATCATCACCTTGTAACAAGTACAACTATGAACACACATTATGATAAATACCCCAAGTTTATGACACTTAGCCTTTTCAAGTAAGTACAGGTCAAGAGACAACAAGTCAAGTCAAACCATGACCAATTCAACAACCCTGACTCTAACAATATCCAAGTCAACAAACCATGACTCAAACCATATCCAAGTCAACAAACCATGACTCCAACAATATCCAAGTCAACAAACCATGACTCAAACCATATCAAAGTCAACAAACCATGACTCCAACAATATCCAAGTTAACAAACCATGACTCTAACAAGAAGAATCCCAAAATATATGACAAGAAACCGGACCACACAAGAATCCCAAACTTATCAAACAACATCATAATCTGGTTCACTTAAGGAGCCCACAACAACAACCATAATATAACTCGGTCTAATCATGGAACCAATATAAATAACAATACCTTATACAGATATGCTAAGGGTCTTATAGTCACTCACTAGCCATAACCTGCAGGGGACGAGCTCTTCTCAATGTACTGTACCATCATGGTACCCGAGCCAACCAATGAATCATATCAACCAATCACGTGAAGATGTCTAAATAGAGATACATCCCCAATAATAACAGATATCACAACAATCACAACTACAATGAGAATAAACAATCATACTTGCACAATCAACAAGCTTTTAATATAACCTCATTATATTTGATTAACACTTAGGATATCATTTAACCATTACCTTGCTTAAGTATACATTGCAATAATAGACAACCACCCAAACACTTGGTCAACTTGAGTTAATCATTTCATGTAGAAAATAATTATTCTTCAATACACCAAATTACAAGTAGATATGAATCACTGGTTTTATCAATTATAGCTTTTCCGAAGACCAATCCATGGCTTATCCAAGTAAGCATTATCAAGACATATTTGTTAAATTAAGTTACTTATTTTAGGAGTGCACATTCAACCCAAAGGAGTCTAAACTCTAGTTCAACATTCATAAGTCCATTCACTAATCCAATCCATCTTTATTCATACCAAGACCGGGGATTCTACTATTATCTAGCAACCCCTAGATTCATTTCATTACTAGGTTCAAGACCTACTCCATTAGCCAATCATTCAACTTACAATCTAGTTTTATTCATGCACCTTTATACCCTCTACTTTCTAACACTTAGCCTAACTTGACTTTAGGCTCTTAAGTTATGTCACCGCCTTCTCATACCATAATCAGTTCTCATCACTAACTTTAAGAAAGATTATCCCATATTTCAACACACATAATATAAGTTCACCATAGGTATTTAGGCCGAATAACTAGATTATAGGCTCACACAGTCTCATTATCATCTATATTCACATAAATCACATTACAATCCACCATGAAGTCATGCAAACATAAAACACCCATCAAGGATTCATACATTAACATATTAATACATAATTAAGCCTTTATTACATTAAATCCACATTTCATCATTCAAAATCCATGTCCGAAGGCCTAAGCATGATTTTTCGCATCAAATCTACATTATGGATACGATTACTAACCACAGTCTACTACTCATAAACCATAACCTACTTGGGTTCCAAGTTGCTACAATAAGTAAGCTATATCCCAGATGATCCTCTTTCTTCTTCATATTTTCGAAGGCTAATCATCTAACAAACAACAATTATAAGAGTAATTAATAAACTACTCTTCAAATAATTATTTTGAAAATTCAAACCCACTAGTTCTACCCTTATTCACGGCCTACAAATTTACCCAAGGGTCAATTAATTATCAACTTAGTTCTATCAAGCTCAACCCAACTCCATTAATGGAGTTTTAAAGCTAAATGTCCTATTTTTATAGAATTCAAGATCCCCAACTATCAACTTTCATGCCTTGAACCTTAATTTCATAATAGGAAGAGTTAACTCATAAACTAACATCAACTCTAGGTGAAAATACATATACCCATGGGGTTTCCCATAATTTCATGAACCTAGGGTTCTAAACGACAAGAATTTTACCACAAATTCCTCATTCTAATGATTCTAGAAGATGAATGGATCATACGTTGTTAAAAAAGAGTAAAATCTTACCTCAACGAAGGATTTCCATCCAAACCAAGAGAAAATCACCCCTCTAGGGATTAGGAATGAACTTTGGGAGTTTGGGGGCCGAAACCCTTCAAAAATAGGTTATAATCTATTGTTACAGCGCTATAGCAACGTTGCTATTGCGACCTGACCCGCTACAGCGCCCTCAACTTTTCAGCACGGATTATCTTCAGTAAAATGGTCAGTACTTTTTACTTAGGAAGCGGATTAACGAACGGTCGGTTGTGTTGGAAAAAAGACTCAGATATCTTTAATTTGGTGGGTATTAGGCCCCCTAACTCTTTATATTCTAGGAGGAGTGATTGTTTGAAGTTGACCCTAGTGTAAACTTTGCCCGAAACTAAATTGGGAAGGACACTTTCAACTTAACTTTATGATAGGGGTATTGTATGACCTTAGTACATATCAAATGCACTCCCATACTAAAGAAGAGTTTAAGTTTTGTGCACTGTCAGTGTATAAAATTCTTTACATCATCAGATAAATTAAAAGACAATTACTTAGCTTTTATAATTAATATTTAGGAAAAGATATTGAAAACAATTAGAGTCCCCGTTCTACTCTAATTAAATTTATTATTATTAAGTATATTTCATTTTTTGGCGTAAATTAAATCTATGTCCCTTGATAGCTTTAATCAAAATTGTAAGTTTCCATATTTTTTACAAGATCCTCACTATCAGTGAAATACTCATTCAATGTGTAAGATATTGTGAAGATTATTTCAACCTTAATCTTGAAGAGTTTCTTTTGCTTTAAGGATTCACGAATATAAGTAGTTTTTTTCTTGACTGCTATATAATCAAATTTCAATTGTTTTTCTGTATAGTTGAGAAGCTATAAGCATCTATACCTACAAATATTATTTAATAATTTGCATAAATATTTTGAAGTGTATTAATTAAGGGCTTTGTTAAAGAAATCAAAGGCATATGGGGTGGACGAAAAATTAAAGAAATAATTTATGGAAGGAGGGTTTGAATTTTGGAGGAGAAAAGAGGATTTGGAGGAGAAAGAGTAATTGTAGTGCTTAAGTTTAGGAAAAGAAATATTCCAACAAATTGGAACAAATGGATGACCAGCAATAGCAGGTAAATTTACCTGATGGTGTAAGAATATTTATATACTGACAGTGCATATAATTTAAACTCACTAAAGAATTAATCCTAACACTTATGACCAATAAGAAGTACATGCCTTTACCGTATATATTTTCAGTAACGACGGAACCGGTTATTACAATAGATACCAATTTACCATCCGTTCATCTCCGAACAGGCATTGAGTGAAGAGAAGCACGAGGTCGGAATTAGAAAGATACTACTTTCAGAGTTGCTTATGCAGCACCTTACTTACCCACTCGCTATTGTTTATCAACTAAATCGCCCCAAATCGCCCTTGCCCTTCCCCAAAATGGGTTTTTGAAATAATGAAATGTTTTGATGAAAAATCTAATTAAACAGTGATTTACCCCGCTATAACGACTTATGTCGCTATAGCGACATTGATCGGGCTATAGCGGGACTTTTTCTGCTTTGGAGTATGTCGCTATAACGACGTGCACATTGCTATAGCGACATGGGCAAGGTAGAATGTCCGATTTTCTTTCAAACGCCCCTTTTTCACAACACACCTTAAATCCAAGATATCCCGAAGCAACCCCTTTAAGTCAAGATTGATACCATGAGTTCTACTCGCCTAAATTCGATTTCAGAAAGTTCTGTGGGTTCCTTATCGACTTAGCTAACATAAAATCAAGCTAAACTTTATTATATATACCCAATCCATTTCCGGATTTCCCTAGACCATACCTCACTCAGATTTCATCCAAGACTAGCCTAGCCTGAAAATTCTAACTCCCAACCCGAAGAAAATCTTAACCCAAATTTTTGTACGCTAGACTTATTCTTAACGATGGAGAAGGTCGTTACAAAACCACACCATGCCAGACTTCCATTGGAACTCCCCCTAGCCTGAGATTTTATCAACTTCTATACTAGGGAAAACTTTACCCGGGTAGTTACATCCTAAACAATGATATAGTGAACACATCATTACCAAACACTTACACCATGTTTTTCCCTTAGGCCATCTACCTGATGATCCTTTTTCACCCTTCCATGATGCACACACAAGAATAGGTCATCTAGAGTACAACCACTAACCAACACACCATTATGGATTTCATTAACACATTGATTCTCCACCACCACTTACATTAGTCTATTAGACCCTCAACTAAGGATCATCAATCATAATCAAGCTATCTCATTACAAGGACCCTAGCAATTCAATTATACCATTCCCAAGGGATACTATTAATCAATAATTATTGTCATATAATTAGCATATGAGAAATGTCAAACAATAATCAGTCAATGACAAGTCATTTCATTAATCAATACATGGGTGACTATTTCTACCAATAAACAATCATAATTACTATTTAACAAATACAAGAGAAGATGATCCCACCATAATTTCATGATTTCTTCATCAACTACACATTATCATCACAATGCAAGTAGTTACTCAATCAACAGTAAAAACCACCAAGGCAAATAAAACAGATGTTCAAATATATATATGTTACCTCAACAGACAACATCACCCACATCAAACATTTAACTTTCATGTCAAGGGATACTATATCCACCCTTTCATTTACTTGTCCGACAACCCCATCATTAATTAAACCTTCAAGTTATCACAAAATTTAAAACCAACACAAATTTTCCTTAAGTCACAATTATGAATTACCACAAGAATTTTCTTACCGCAATTCCCGCTATCAAGCAACAATAGCTCTTTTTCATGGTACTTATTCAAGTACCAACTGTTTGAAACAAAAGTTTCCATAATTCTGTACTATTTTTCCTTACCACTTTACCAGTGATAAGATCATGTCCAGTATTTAGCATACCGTTTTCTATTTAAATACCATAACAACAGTTTTCTTTAACCATTAACACATAATTAAGTTATGACCTTTCACAATTCACCAAATTTACAATAATTCAATTAACTACGATTCACATAAGTACCAAGGCATTAACCTTATGCACCAATTTAAACCTTTATGTTACTACCAACAAAACAAGCAACAATTGTAGTCAAATTCTATCACATACCACACAACACATGGCAACTTGCAATATTCACCTATCACAGATTCAGAGTTAATCAAGCAACTACAAATCACAAACACATCTTATATTACACCAAAAAAGTTATAACCAACCAATTTCATCATAATTCATATGACAATCATAAGATCCATCCTTTATAGACATATACCAATTGGAAAAAACTAAGTTCCAATTGTGAACTCCTCAAGATACTAATTGGAATCTACTAGATTCCAATTATAATTATAGAGATACCAATTGAATTCAACCCATACAAGTAACTATACAAACCGCATGAGAGGAAAGAAAGAAGTGAAACAATTTCCTAAAATGACTCATATCTCCCCGAAGATTAGATGTGGACGTCAACACACCAATCCACAGGACTCTACTTGACATTTACTCTTGTACTAGGAGACCGGTAACCTAGGCTCTGATACCAAGTTGTCACGATCTAAATTACCGGATCGTGAGGGCACCTATTCTAATCCACATAGATAGGAGAACCCCTTACCATCCTTTAAACATGAGATGCAAAAGTCTTAAGCTAAGTAACAAAATACTAAGTCCTTATTACAACAAATTTTTGCCAACTTAAAAGATAATCTGCAGAAAATGTAAACTATCCAAAGACCTAGTCTAAACAGGTACAGGAGCTTCTAAGTAAGAAGGTAAGAGTGGACATAACTTTTACCATGAATGAGAGGAGTAGAAGCTACTGGAGATCACTATCCACGTCACCTGTGAAACATCAACTAATCCTGCAACCAGACTGTACCCTAAAAAGGGTATAGCAAGAGTAATATCAATACAAACAACACACACTAGTAGGTATCATCGTTCGACCAGGGTTAGATCACATAACATAATATAGAAATTACAAAAAGAAAACATGACAACTTATATAATAATTTAATTCATAACACCGTCATCCATTTATGATATCTTCATCCCTTGTTTTAACTAAGTACTTTAATTCTTATTCCCGTTGATCATTCATTACCTTCACATCAAATGTCATCGATCCAAGCTCTAACTTGTTTAACCCCAATAGTTAATATAAGCCAATTTATTTCACTTATGCCTCGATTAACCTCAATGATAAATGAAAATCAATAATCATCACCTTGTAACAAGTACAACTATGAACACACATTATGATAAATACCCCAAGTTTATGACACTTAGCCTTTTCAAGTAACTCTAACAGTTCAGTCAAGCACAGGTCAGAAAAAACAAGTCAAGTCAAACCATGACCAAGTCAACAACCCTGACACTAACAATATCCAAGTCAACAAACCATGAATCTAACCATATCCAAGTCAACAAACCATGACTCTAACAATATCCAAGTTAACAAACCATGACTCTAATAAGAAGAATCCCAAAATATATGACAAGTAACCGGACCACACAAGAATCCCAAACTTATCAAACAACATCATAATCTGGTTCACTTTAGGAGCCCACAATAACAACCATAATATAACTCGGTCTAATCATGGAACTAATATAAATAACAATACCTTATACACATATGCTAAGGGTCTTATGGTCACCCACTAGCCATGACCTGCAGGTGACGAGCTCTTCTCAATGTACTGTACCATCATGGTACCTGAGCCAACCAATGAATCATATCAACCAACCACGTGAAGAAGTCTAAATAGATATATATCCCCAATAATAATAGATATCACAACAATCACAACTACAATACGAATAAACAATCATACTTGCACAATCAACAAGCCTTTAATATAACCTCATTATATTTGATTAACACTTAAGATATTATTTAACGATTATCTTCCTTAAGTATGCATTACGATAATAGACAACCACCCAAACACTTGGTCAACTCGAGTAAATCATTTTATGTAAACAACAATTATTCTTTAATACACCAAATTACAAGTAGATATGATTTACTGGTTTTATCAATTATAGCATCTCCGCAGACCAATCCATGACTTATTCAAGTAAGCATTATCAAGCCATATTTGTTAAATTAAGTTACTTATTTAGGAGTGCACATTCAACCCAAAGGAGTCTAAACTCTTGTTCAACATTCATAAGTCCATACACTAATCCAATCCTCCTTTATTTATACCGAGATCGAGGATTTTACTATTATCTCGCAGCCCTTAGATTCACGTCATTACTAAGTTCAAGACCTACTCCATTAGCTAATCATTCAATTCTATTCAACTTATAATCTAATTTTAGTCATGCACCTCTACTTTCTAACCCTTAGCCTAACTTGACTTTAGGCTCTTAAGTTATGTCACCGCCTCCTCATACCATAATCATATCTCATCACTAACTTTAAGCAAGATTATCTCATATTTCAACACACATAATATCAAGTTCACCATTGGTATTTGCCGAATCACTAGATTATAGGTTCACACAGTTCATTATCATCTATATTGACATAATTCACATTACAATCTATCATGAAGTCATGCAAACACAAAACACCCATCAAGGATTCATACATTAACATATTAATACACAATTAAGCCTTTATTACATTAAATCCACATTTGATCATCCAAACTCCATGCCCACAGGTCTAAACATGATTTTTTCCGTCAAATCTACATTATGGATATGATTACTAACCACAGTTTACTACTCATAAACCATAACCTACCTGGGCACCAAGCTGTTGCAACAAGTAAGCTATATCACGGATGATCCTCCTTCTTCTTCATATTTTCGAAGGCTAATCATCTAACAAATAGTAATTATAAGAGTAATTAATAAACTACTCTTCAAACAATTATTTTGGAAATTCAAACCCCTTAGTTCTACCCTTATTCATGACCTACAAATTTAACAAGGGTCAATTAATTATCAACTTAGTTCTATCGAGCACAACCCTACTCCATTAATGGAGTTTTAAAGCTAAAGGTTCCATCTTTATAGAATTCAAGATCCCCAACTATCAACTTTCATGCTTTGAACCTTAATTTCATAATATGAAGAGTTAACTCACAAACTAATATCAACTCTAAGTGAAAATATATATACCCATGGGTTTTTCCCATAATTTCATGAACCTAGGGTTCTAAACTCGAAGAATTTCACCATAAATTTCCCATTCTAATGATTCTAGAAGATGAACGGATTAAACATTGTTAAAAAGGAGTAAAATCTTACCTCAACGAAGGATTTCCACCCATACCAAGAGAAAATCGACCCTTTAGGGCTTAGGAATAAAATTTGGGAGATGAAACCCGTCAAAAATAGGTTATTAAATGTTGTTGCTTTGCTATAGCGACGGCCTGTAGCGACGTCGCTATAGCGACCTGACCCGCTACATCGCCCTCAGCTTTTCAACATGGACAGTCTTCAGTAAAATGGTCATAACTTTTTGCTCAGGAAATAGATTAATAAACCGTCGATTGTGTTGGAAAGAAAACTCCGAGATCTTTAATTTAGTGGGTATTAGGCGCCCTTACTCTTTATATTCTAGTAAAAGTGCTAGTTTGAAGTTGACCTTAGTTTAAACTTAGCCCAAAATTAAATTGGTAAGGACACTTTCAACTTAACTTTGTGCTAGGGGTATTGTATGACCTTAGTACATATAAAATGCACTCCCATACTAAAAAATTAATCCTAACACTTATGATGAATGAGAAGCAGCCTTTACTGTATATATTTTCAGTAACAATGAAACTGATCGTTATAGTTAAGTTTTTTTACTACTCCAATACCACCCTCTGCTACCTCTGTATCTTGTTGTGCATGGGAACTATCACCCTGCTCTTTAGTTATCTGTCCTGCTTCAGCCTATTTTTCCTTATTTCTACAAGTGTCTTCGGAGTGTTCATACTTCTTACATACTGCACATAATGATGACTTCCAATCATAAGCAACATGCTGCTCTATTACCACCCCTTTTTCATTTTTAAAAAACACCACCTCTGGTAGTTGATCCCCCACTTTTACTTCCACTAATAGTTTAGCAAAATTTAAACCAAGTTTTTTCTTAGTATTTTTGTCCACCATCAGAGGTTTCCCAACTAGGCTTCTTATCTTATTCAAGCCCTTGGCACTTCAATACTTGAAGTCTAGGCCTAGTAACCTAATCCACACTGGAACCGAGTATAGTTCTTCCCTTGAGAAATCCATATCCCTATTCCATGCCTTTACAATGAAAGGTTTCTTATTGAAATGATAGATTTCTCCTTGCAACACATCCTGCTTCCCCTCCTCAGTATCAAATCGTACAATCACTATCCCATTCTTAAGCATTGCAATTTTGTTAATGCCATACTTCCCCATAATCTCTAGATAAATTCGCTAAGAACAATAAAAGGGGGATAAGCCCCTAGCACATAACAAACTACAACCGTCTTCCAGTACTCCACCTCTGAGCTATTGTCTTCATCCTCAATCTCTACAATTAATTGATCTCTGACCACCTCTGGATTAACATACTCCAACTTAAATCCAGCATTTGATAACTTGTCAATGTCAAAGTTGTCCCAAATTGAAGCTCATGGCCCCTTAATTTTGGCCATACTCTGTTCCACTAACTCAACTTCATCAACCCAGGATTCCCGGCAAAGAGGTGGTGATCGAACAACTCTCTCCCATTCTAGAACTCGTTCTTTAGCTGGAATTTGACTTTTCGCTGGACTTGCAGTCTTCACCGATGAACCTACTGTAGTTTTCCCCAAATTCACATTTGAAGTTACTGTTTCATTAGCATTAGCTACCTGAACACTCGTTCCTTGCTTTCCAGTCCCCCATCCTTAGTGCCACCCTTCTACACCGTAGACGTACTAGCTTCAATCGCCGAATTCGTAACCTTAGGTCTCCTTCCCATGATGGCACACGTTTAGCTAACATGCGCTGAGAGAAACTTTGACCAATAATTTTAAAAAGCAGTTTTGAACAGCAATTAGTGTCTGCTTTTTTTACTCCTCAGAAGCACTTATTTTCTTCCATAAACTTGTAGCCTATTTGACCAATCTTATTTTTAAAAGTACTTATTTTTTTCTCAAAAGTGCTTATTTTTTAAAAAATGAGGTGTTTGGCCAAACTTTTGAAAGAAAATAAGTGCTTTTAGGGAGTAGAAAAAATAGTTTTTCATAAGCTAAAAAAAGTAGTTTCTCCTTAAAAGCACTTTATTGAAAAACATTTTTGAGAAAAATACATTTAAAAACATTTTTAAAAAGTTTTTCTCAAAAGTGCTTATTTTAAAAAATTGAGGTGTTTGGTCAAGCTTTAGAGAGAAAATAAGTACTTCTGGAGAGTAGCAGAAACAGTTTTTCATAAGCTAAAAAAAGTAGCGTCTCCCCAAAAACATTTTTTAAAAAAACACTTTCGAGAAAAATACACTTAAAAACACTTTTAAAAGTTTGGCTAAACACTAATTGCTGCTCAAAAATATTTTTTTAAATTTGTTGGCCAAACATAAATTGCTTCTCACTAAAAGTACTTTTTTAAAAAACACTTCTCAAAATAAACTACTTTTATAAGCTGGGCCAAACAGGCTATAATTGTTGCTCAAAAGTGTTTTTTAAAATTTATTAGTCAAACAAAAACTTGTTCTCACCAAAAGTACTTTTTTTAAAAGCACTTTTGAAAAAAGTATTTTTCAAAATAAGCTGATTTTATAAGCTTGACCAAACTTATTTTTCCCCAGAAGTACTTATTTTTTCTCAAAAATGCTTATTTTAAAAAGTTGAGATGTTTGGCCAAACTTATGGAAGAAAATAAGTGATTCTAGGGAATAGAATAAACGGTTTTTCATAAGCTAAAAAAAAATTTTTTTTCCTAAAAACACTTTTGAAAAAATATACTTAAAAACAGTTTTAAAATTTTGGCCAAATACTAATTGCTACTCAAAGTGCTTTTTAAGTTTATTGACCAAACACAAACTGCTTCTAATCAAAAGTACTTTTTTGAAAAATACTTCTTAAAAAAAATTGATTTTAGAAGTCCGACTAAACAGGCTTTAAGAAAAAATAAGTATTTTGGGAAAAAATTAAACTTGATCAAACAAACTATTGATTATAATAAATAAAGTAAGTAAAGATTTTCCTTTTCTTAAAAAAGAATTTATTTTTCTTTTTCTTAAAATAGAATCACTCATGTACTCTTGTTCGGAAGAAATCATTTTTTATTTAGATTCTCTTTTTCTTTTTTCTTCGCCTCCCTGTTTTCACTCTCATTCATTTGGAGTTTCGTTCTTCTTCCATTTTTCTCAATAGATCCAAACCTAAATTCCATAGAGATTTTTACAGATTCATAGTCATCGGCGATTAATCGTCTGCGCCTGCCCGATTTCGCGAATTTCTGATTTTACTCGGTGGAAGATTCTAGAAGAAAAAGAGGGGCGTTCATTAATGAAGGTCGGTGTAGGGTTTTCACAAGCTTAGGCCTTGATTGATATGCCTCAACTGCGTAGCGGTGTGCGCAGAGGCCGTCGACCGATTGGTGCGATCGAACCTGAAAACAACAACAATATTAACGAGGAGGAGAACAAGAGGGTTACTAGGAGAACAACGAGGACTAGGAGAGCAGCTGCAGGAAGAAATAGAGCCGTTGGAGGAAGGAATAAGAAGAATAACAACAACGAAGAAATAATTAAGGAAGTTGTACCTGTACCTGTAGTAGTGGTAGATGTTGATGAGGAGGAGAATGCTGTGAATAAATCGACGTCGTTTAGGAGAGGTGAAGAAGTGGAAGAGCATAAGGATAAGAAAGAAGTAGAGGAGGAAGGAGTGAGGGTTTTGAAAGAAGAGATAGCAGAAAAGAAAATGGATGAAGACGATAGTGCTGGTCGAAGCGGTGATAAGGGTTTGGGAGCTGAAGAAGAAGGAAGCACCGCACCGCTTCCAGAAAGGGTACCATCTTTTTCTATTATTATCTTTTTCTCTGAAAATGTTGAGTGTGCGCTTGCCGTACCACTACCTCAGTAGAGATAGACCCACCCTCGGCTCAAAACCTATCTTTTAAGTTAATTTTTAATTTTTATATGGTGTATACTTGATGATGACGTGAAAAATTGAAATTTTTTAGGCGCATATATGCTCTTACATCCATACCGAGCCCTAGTCTCTACGTTTTGTTCACTATAATATGTCCAGGGAAGAGATTTTGTATTACGGTCTTATTTGTCAATTAAATGTAAGATTTTGGGAGTTTATCAAGTTCCTTTGCTCTCTTATTTTGTGAAGTAAACCTCTGGGTATTTATTCAGGCGGACATGCCCGCCATATCTTTTTACGATTTTTATGGTTTAATTGGCTTCGGGATGCTCTATTAAGTTTTTTTTTTTTTTTTTTTTTGGGACAAGGTTTAGGCCTAGGGGAAATGAGTACGATCTCTTTTGTTGTTTCCCATTGACGTTGGTCACTCTGGTAAATGTGCTTGGTATTTGATGACATTACATTGTGTCAAAATTGTCTATAGTGCTGTGAGTGTGTCGGTATTTTTGTTTCTTTTTGCATCTACTTTCTTGTTGAAGGATTCATCTTGAACATTGCAATTATGGTATTTCCTTTTATGTATAACAGATCCAAGTTGGTGGATCACCACCTTATAAGATTGACAGAAAGCTTGGTAAAGGAGGATTTGGTCAAGTATATGTAGGTCGTCGAATAAATGCACCACATCCACATGAAAGAAATGGTGCAGGAGCAGTAGAGGCAAGCATCACATTCTGCATCTCTGCCTACCTCTCTCCTCCCACCCCCAATAGGATGAAGTTCTCTTTGATATTGCTATTGATTATGTTGTTATATCTGGTTCTAGGTTGCCTTGAAATTTGAGCATAGAAGTAGCAAAGGTTGCAACTATGGACCACCTTATGAGTGGCAAGTCTACAAGTAAGTCTATTCACTGTCTTTTTTCTTAATGTAGGTCGTAGTTATTTTGACATATACCCTCCTGTAATTGATGGTACTTGCTGTTTGTGGTAGTGCCCTTGGTGGTAGTCATGGGATACCACGTGTCCATTACAAGGGACGGCAAGGTGATTACTACATTATGGTATGTAATTTGCTTACTGTAGTATAATTCTCTCACTTCGAACTTCATTTTCAATTTCCATGAAATTACAAAAATGCTTTCTATGAGTGTAGGTTATGGATATGCTTGGTCCTAGTTTGTGGGATGTCTGGAACAATAATTCTCATGCGTAAGCTCCATTCTCTATTTAATATATATCATGTGGAGGTTATTGCTGGTCCCTGGAATTCGATGACATTGCGTTTGATTTTTACATTGTCCATTTCAGGATGTCTGTTGAAATGGTAGCATGCATTGCCATTGAAGCCATATCCATACTTGAGAAGTTGCATTTTAGGGGGTAAGTATGGATTTGTGATTATCATCCTGCTATGGTCTGAAAGCTACCATCCATCTTAGGCAGAAATTTTATTATTCTGGGTTATTATGATACAGTGTACTTCCATTTTGGGAACATATTCCCCAACTACCTATTTTCCAAGGAAGAACACAAAACATCTTGCGTCTTAGATGCCATGATTGACTTCCGGAGCTCATGACAATTTTTCATGTAGCCTCCTTTTGTACTTATTTTGCAGCATTTTCTTATTGCTAAGGTTAATAGACTTACCTTTAACAATTAAAAAAACAGAAAACATCTTGTGACTATGTTAGTCTCTAGTCTGTGGATGACATTTGTTCCACAATATGGGATTTTGCTCTGTATTAATGAATATATCGTTTTGTGGTTGTACTGTACCGGAATCCCTTTGTTGGACCTGAAATAATCTGTCGTACTGGTCCTACTGTTCTCCAGGTACGTGCATGGGGATGTGAAACCTGAAAACTTTCTTCTTGGAACTCCTGGAACTCCTGATGAGAAAAAACTGTTCCTGGTTGACCTTGGATTAGGTATGGCATGGATATGTAGCTATCATAAATGAACATAAATTCAACAACTATTAGACATCTCTTTATATTAAAATTTTGCAATCTTCATCATGTTCTATTTTTGTGCAACAATTTATGTGTTTACCTGTTCGAGTGTTGCAGCAACTAGGTGGCGTGATACTTCAAGTGGTTTTCATGTTGACTATGACCAAAGGCCCGATGTCTTTAGGTACAATAGTCAACAATTACTCTCTATGTTGCATGCCTTGGTTTGTATTTCTAAACTGCATTCACTGACGAGTTAGAAAATCATTGCTTAAAGGGGAACTGTAAGGTATGCTAGTGTGCATGCTCACCTCGGAAGAACCGGAAGCCGAAGGGATGACCTAGAATCACTGGCTTACACACTCATCTTTCTGCTCCGGGGCCGGCTGCCTTGGCAGGGATATCAGGTTAGCATTTTCTCGGCTCAGAATGCAACAGAGGCGGATTGCGGTGTTGAAGCATCGGGTTCATACAAACCCAGTATGTTCCACACAGGGCATAAAATTTATATATAAAACCCACTGAAATTGCAGCAAACAGAAGTGCTGAATCCATAATTTTGGAGGTACTGGGTCAAGTGTTAAGAACCTTAAAGGTTGAATGCATTGAGCTTAAAGCCTGGAACCGCCTCTGGAATGCAGTATTACTTTTTAATTGCTTCCTTTTGGTGACACATGACTGTGATCTTTGTAGGGTGAGAATAAAGGTTTCCTTGTCTGTAAGAAAAAGATGGCGACTTCTCCAGAAACACTTTGCTGCTTGTGCCCTGCTCCATTTAGGCATTTTGTGGAATATGTTGTAAACTTAAAGTTTGATGAGGAGCCTAATTATGCAAAATATATCTCATTGTTTGACGGAATAGTAGGTCCAAATCCAGACATCAGGCCAATCAACACTGATGGTGCACAGAAGGTATTGCTTGACATTTTCATAATTCAGGGTTTCTTGAATTCGAAGAATCAGTGACAGGAGAAATTTTTCTAACACATTTATGTTATTGAAGCTTATATATCAAGTCGGACAGAAGAGAGGAAGGCTTACAATGGAAGAAGATGACGATGAACAACCAAAGAAGAAAGTACGGATGGGAATGCCTGCAACACAATGGATTAGTGTTTACAATGCTCGTCGCCCAATGAAGCAAAGGTTTCTATACTTGTGCCTAATATTTCTTGGTATTTAGCTTGTGAACCAGGAATTAATATAACTGGCAATTGTAGGTATCATTATAACGTTGCTGATATGAGGCTGGCTCAGCACATTGAGAAAGGAAATGAGGATGGGCTATTCATTAGCAGTGTGGCATCCTGTTCGAACTTGTGGGCCTTAATTATGGATGCAGGGACTGGATTCACTTCTCAAGTTTATGAGTTGTCACCTTTTTTTCTTCACAAGGTCTCTTATCTTCTGTTGAGTGGTCAATCTTGAGTAGTCAGATTTTTCTGTTGCATAAGAGCAATCTAATATAATTCTGCTAATTTTCTGACGAACTCAAATACCATTCTGTTATTCATTTTGATAGGCTTCTGCTAATTCCTCATATTTATGTTTGAATGTAGGAGTGGATTATGGAGCAATGGGAGAAGAATTACTATATTAGCGCGATAGCAGGAGCTAATAATGGAAGTTCCTTAGTTGTTATGTCAAAGGGTCAGTGAAACTTCATAATTTCTTATATACTTGAGTTGTCACAGTTGTGTGAACTAGACCAGACTGAAGTAAGTAATGCGGTAAACATCAGGTACCCAGTATCTGCAGCAGTCCTACAAAGTCAGCGAGTCATTTCCTTTCAAGTGGATAAATAA
Organism: Capsicum rhomboideum; assembly: GCA_031232105.1. Lineage (NCBI taxonomy): Eukaryota > Viridiplantae > Streptophyta > Magnoliopsida > Solanales > Solanaceae > Capsicum > Capsicum rhomboideum. The sequence goes on from CP124718.1 coordinate 13,919,538, forward strand.
AAAATGGAGAGAGGGGTTCTATGTCACGGCGATGGCAACTGCAGGAAGTAGATGGGCTATTGTTATGTCCCGTGGGGCTGGGTTCTCTGATCAGGTTTTTTTGTGAAACTTTTTTTTGCAACTTTTATTAGTTTTTAGTGAACAGCATGGACCGGATTCGTCCTCTAATTTGAAATCTGGTATTTATGTGTGTGTATTAATTTCCAGGTGGTGGAATTAGATTTTCTCTATCCTAGTGAAGGGATTCATAGGAGGTGGGATGCTGGTTACCGTATTACGTCAACTGCAGCCACATGGGATCAAACTGCTTTAGTTCTAAGTGTTCCAAGAAGGAAGCCGGCGGATGAGACACAAGAGACACTTCGTACTTCTGCTTTCCCTAGCACTCATGTCAAGGTCATTTATTCCTTCTGTCATCGCTTCTATTTATGGGGACCATTTCTTTTGCCTTCTACTTTGCTTTTTTCCCTGGTCCTGGACCTAACTATGCATGTTACTGTTTCCAGGAGAAGTGGGCCAAGAACCTCTACATTGCATCTATGTGTTATGGGCGAACTGTTTCGTGAGGCACTTGAAAGTAGTTTCTGGGAATTTCTCGAGTGTCATCTGATACTCTGCTGTATGTGCTTTGAAAAAGTGCCTGGTTATTTTTCATCTAAATGGAGAAAAATGGATGCAGAGCTGGTTCATCTAAATGGAGAAAAATGGATGTAGAGCTGGCTCTTTTATTCTCCTTTGGAGATGATATCCCCTAATTCCGTTTCATCAGTGTATGTGATTAATTCTAATATCAAAGATGGTTTCCATGGCAGCTCATGAGGGTTATATGGGGGTTAATTTACTTATTGGTCAAAGTTTGTATAGTTTGAACAGTAATTAGTTTAGAGGTGAAAAACATCTACTTCTGTAGTACTAGTACCCTGCAATTTAAAGATTTTGCAAAGTAGCCTGGACATAAGAGTTATATGTCCTTATATCTTATTTTTTTCTGGCACTTCTGGCGTGGACTTGTGTTCTTGGGATAATGAATTTAAATTAAATTCTTGGTTGCTGGTCATTTGGTCTTTCCGTTTAGTCTTTATATAGCAGGCATTTTGATCTCTAGAGACCGAAAAATCTTTAATTCTCTTGAATATTTGGCATTTTGGGGTCATATGAGACAGTTTTTCCTGGAGTTTGATTTCTATTGGGAGTATTTTAATTAGTTCATATTTTTCATTTTTCCTCTAATGCTTCTATATGTTATTACAAATATCTGAGTGTTAGGTATCTAAAGAAACTATTATGCCGGGAAGATTGGATTCACCTTATTAATACTTTGAAACGTAAAACTACTTTTAAAGACTTTCATGCTCTGTATTAGAGTTGGACTGGAGTATCACGGAATGACCATGAAGGAATCATGTAGGTTGAACCCAATGAATTTGCAGTTGGTGCAATTGATTGTTTGGTTATTTCCCTGTATTAGAGTTCAAAGTATGAGCCTCTATTTTGTTAGACTATTAAAGAGCTGTGCGTGTAAGTTTGTATGGTAGCCTGCAGGAAGCCCCCTGATCATGAAAGCTTCTTAGAAGTAATTTGTATATTATTTGTCATCTGTGCCATAGTTTTCTTTAGAAAAATGGTCCATGAGGTGTACATTCGTTCCATAATTCAGATTTTAAGCTGCAGAAGAAGGGTTATGCTTAACTGGCATATAATTTCAGCCGGAGGAGATGTGTAAGTTTTTGTTTTGCTAGGATGAGGGGTATCACTAGTTTTGAATGAACTTTCTGGACAAGGCTAATCCAGTTGTCTTCCCTCTTTTGTTATTATACACTTAAAATTGTGTTAGTTCTTACCGATCCAAAAAAAAGTGTTGAGCTGATAAAACAATCTGCCTGATTATTTTGTATCAAGGACTTTTAGTTGTATCTTTTACACTGTTTTCCTCAAGTATGTCATGTCCTTTCAGGGCTAATTGGTGTTGTGGCTGACAAATGCTCAGATTTTCCTATTGTGGTTACACGACGGTAAGTTCTGATAGTTTCTTTCCTCTTGTAATTTATTGTTTGCCACAATTGTACACAGGATTTTGAGCATAATGTTGGACCTATGTGCTTGGGAATATCCAATTTCCAGATAACATTGATCTTATGGATTCATGGCCTTGTAAATCTTGTTGGTATTAATAAATGGCATTAAGAGGTTCATGGGCTTCATGAGATGGAACTCTTCAAAAAATCATACGGGGCTACAGCATGAAGAGAACTCCAGATCGTGAAGTATAAATGGGCATTGATTAATTGAAGTTTGTCAATTTTGGAAAGGGAAGAAGCTGATTCTTTCCGCATCTCGTATTTGCAAGGCTCCCTTTCCTCGATGGAGTTCTAGTTCTTTTTGTAGATTTTGGCTCAATGTGGTTTGGGATTAATTGTTGTGCTTATTTCATGGATTATGGAATCTGCAAAGGTGGCATTTTATCAAAGACCAAACTCCATCTCTTTATTTTTTGGCAAAAAGTTGGAGCTGAGGTAGGTTCGGTGTGTCTGTTAGAAAGATCTCAAGAAAAGAATTCCATCAAACTGATCAAGTATGTAAAAATTAAAGGCAGTTTGGTTGCTTTGAATTTCTATGAATACAAATGACAGTTAAATCTCAATCTCCCAGAGTCTTCTAAGAGGACTCTGCTGAACGTATGTTTTGCATGTATTTCAGATTGTGATCTCTGAGTTTGATTTGACCTGCTTTCTTGAGTTCGTTTAGCCTTCCTGTTCTTCAAAGTTGTGCCTGTGAATTTAACTGCAATTGCCTCCTGGAGATTGTTATGGCTTGATATGGGAAGGCGGCAGCTGCAGCTGTCCATGCCGATTGTCTTTTACTCTGCCTTGCGTGACCTATCATATCTAATGGGATGTGCATTTTTTGTGGTTAAGAGCTAATCTTATAGCGGATGGTTGGTGTCCTGCATCAAACTGATGCATGTTGAGACACTTGAATGCAGTGGCGGAGCCAGAATATTCATTAAGGAGTGTCAAAATATAAAGAAGTAAATTTACGAAGAAGCCAAGGGGTGTCAATATGTAATATATATACATAAAAAATATATTTTTACCTAGCTATAGAGTGTAATTTTTCGACGGACACCCCTTAGTTACATGTGGCTCCGCCACTGCTTGAATGAATCAAAAACGATTCCTACTTGGGTTATGTTGGTAAAATTGTTGTTTTGTGGTTGCGAGTGCTTGCTTTAAGATCATTTGCCTATCTAAGTACCCGTTTGGCCATGAGCATTTCATGTTTTTTTGGGGGGAATTTTTTCCACTTTATTTGAAATTCAACTTTGGCCATGAAAATTCAAAATAAGACTTAAAGTGGTATTTGAAATTTATAAAAAAAACCAAAACTCTACTTTGCACTTATTTTACTTTTATTATATATATATATATATATATATATATATATATTATTTTATTTTTTCAAATCAATGTTATTTTCTTATTTTTGTAAAAATAAATTCATTTGAATTATGTTTCATGTCTTGTTAAAGGAAAAATATATTCAAACAGTCAAATTATTTGCAAAAATTATAATCACACACACTCATCTTCAACTCATATTTTAAAAATTAGGTAACGGATAAAGTGAATCTAAGTACCCGTTTGGTCATGAGCATCTCATGTTTTTTTGGGGGGAATTTTTTCCACTTTATTTGAAATTCAACTTTTGGCCATGAAAATTCGAAATAAGACTTAAAGTGGTATTTGAAATTTATAAAAGAAAATCAAAACTCCACTTTGCACTTATTTTACTTTTATTTTATATATATATTTTATTTTTTTTCAAATTAATGTTATTTTCTTATTTTTTAAAAAATAAATTCATTTAAATTATGTTCCATGTCTTTTTTAAAGGAAAAATATATTCAAACAGTCAAATTATTTGTAAAAATTATAATCAAACGCACTCATCTTCAACTCATATTTTAAAATTTTTACATTTAACTCCTATTTTAATTTTTTTTTTACATTAAAGTGAAATATTTGTAAGTTGTAACAATATCTAGTAGCTTGTATATGGGATTTATGTTAGTAATTTATATTTTGTGGACTCACATATTAATATATTCGACATAGATATAATATCTTTAAAGGAGTTCATTTTATGATCTAATAAAATATTAAATTATTTGGGCCTAAAAAGAAATATCAATTAATATGGGATTTATTTAGATAAGTTGAAATCCCTGACCTTTTTTAAGTCTGATGGAGATTTATTGAAAAGGTACATTTTCAACCTGAAAAGGCACTTAACCATTACATAAGGATTGGATATATGTAATAGAAGGAAAATGCTTTCTTCTCTCCTCCCTCTCTTGACCTAACCCTACCATGTCGCCGCCATAACCGATCAAGCTCAGGTGGTCACTCATCTTCCAGCCGTCAACAAAGATTTCCCTCCTCTTCCCCACAAACCAATTACCTTAGCCACAAAACCAAATTCCTAAGAGCCTGAAGACAATCTCAGCAAATCCCCTAAACGTACTCTTCTAAAATATAGAATTATGCTCAACTCTTTAACCCTTAATCAGGGTTTCACTCCCACAAACACCACTGTTGAATCCATTCCTATCAAGTCGGTAGAAATCGTTAATGGAATTTCCTGTGTGAGATGGACAGAAGCTGAAGTCACACGAATGAATTTGATAGAGAAATTGCAATTCACAATAAATTCTCACAAGGGTGGACCGACATTGAAGACATAAGGAAACGCTTACCTGGACAAATTGGCATAAAACAAGCTTTTCAGATAGGAGTACTTAGGAATAAACATATTCTTATTAGATGCTCTCTACTGGAGGATTTTGTAAATGTGATGACTGAGAACTCTTATCTATATATTATTAAAAGGAGAGGATGCAACCTCCTCATTAAGCCAAGTGGCAGCATATAAATTTGCCATTTGACATACATTTAGATTGTGTTTGGTATGAAGAAAATATTTTCTGGAAAATAATTTTCAATTTTCTCATGTTTGGTTGGCTTAAATGTTTTGGAAAATGTTTTCCAAATCAACTTATTTTCCTCAAATTTAAGAAAAATGACTTGCCTCCAAAATGTAAGGAAAACATTTTTCAAAACTCTTTCAACCTCACAACTGAACTTTCCACCCTAACTCAAGTCTCGGGTATCGATTCCCGACACTAACCCAGGATCCGGCTCCCGATTTTCAATTTGGGACTCGACTCCCGACCTCGATTCGAGACCCAACTCCCAACCCCGACCTGAGACTCTACTCTCAACCTTGATCCAAGACACAGGTCCTGTGATCTGACCTCGATTCGAGCCCCGACCCCCAAACCTGACTAAGGTCTCAGATGGAAGTCGAGGTCGGTTATCAGATCTCAAGTCGAGAGTCGGAGTTGAATCTCGAGTCGAGAGTCGGGGTCACGTCTCGAGTAGGGTGTCGGGTCTAGGGTCAAGATTCGGGGTCGCATCTCGGGTCGGGTGTCGGGTCGGGAGTCGAGGTCATGTATCCGAGTCGGGTTCAAGATTGGTCGTCAGGTTCGATTCAAGGGTCGGGTATCGGGGATAGGTCTTAGGTTAGGAGTTGGATTCGCGTCTCGAGTCAGGTGTCGGGGTCGTATCTCCGTTCGAGTGTCGGGTGTCGGGCAAGGATTTGGGGTCGTATCCAGGGTCGGGTGTCGAGGCCATGTCCCAATCAGGTATCGGGGTAGGGTCCGAGATCTGTCATCAAGGTCGATTCCAGGGTCGGGTGTCGGGGTCGGGTCTCGAGTCGGGAGTCGGGGTCTAGCGTCCGGGTTGGGTCCCAGTTCAAAAGTAGGGTCCTGGGTCAGGAGTTGGGGTCGGGTGTCGGGTTTCGGGTCGGGAGTCGAGGTCAGGTCCCGGGTCAGGTGTCGGTGTCGGATTCGGATTAGTCATCGGGTCCCGGTTCGAGTGTCAGGTCCCGGGTCGAGATTCGAGATCCGATCCCGGTTTGGGTGTTGGGTCCCGGATCGGTTGTCGGGGTTGGGTCCTGGATCGGGTGTAGGGATCGAATCGGGTCGGGAGATAGGGTCGGGTGTCGGGGTTGGGTCTTGATTCGGGTGTTGGGTCCCGAGTAGGGATTAGGGATCGGGTCAGGTGTCGGGGTCGGGTTCTGGATTTGTCGTCGGGGTCAAGTTCAGGGTCGAGTGTAGGGGTCGGGTTTCGATTCAAAAGTTGGGTCCCGAGTTGGGAGCCAAGGTTGGGTCCTGGGTCGGGTGTCGGTGTCGGGTCACGGATCGGTTATCGGGGTTGGTTCCTAGGTCAGAATTTATTTTCCTAAAAAATATTTTCTACTCTCTAGCCAAACATAAAAGATATTTTCTAGAAAATGTTTTTCATTCACCAACCAAATACTAGAAAATATTTTCTAAAAAATATTTTCCACTCATCACCAAACATGAGAAAATAAGCTTTGAGTTATACTTGTAAGAAGCTTTAAAATTTAATTAAGAGAAATGAATTATTGCTATTTAACTTTTTGATAAAAATATTAATTTATAGGCATAAAAAAATTAGGTGTAAAGTAAAAAAACAATTTTTATACAATCTTTTTTGTGTTATAATTTTATTGTAAATAATTTTTTTAACTAGAGTACCTTGATATTTCAATAGAGAAATATTTGTTGTAAATACCAAATACTTTTAATTTAATATTAAATCTGATAATGAATGATGAATTTTTGTAGTATATATTTTTTTTTAAGAAAGAAGAAATATCTAGTATTATTTATAACAAGATAATTATTGAAATATTTTAATATATGAAAGCTCCTTGTGCATGATTGAAATAATGTATTCAAATTATGCTATTGATAGAAGAATTTCTTGTCAAATTTTAAGCTAGTTTGGTTTATTCAATTTTTTTTTTTAATTCAAAGAGGCCTTTGCAGGCCATTTATTAAAGGAAAAATAACATAAACATATATCTTAACTTATCATATTTATACAAATTCCTACTCTTATAAAGTAATTACAAAAATCTCAACTAATTATGTATCTTCGTTAGATGTATCGGGAGCTAATTATGTTTATGTATCTCGATAGACCCAAAATCAAAAAAAATATATCGGGAGATAATTATGTATCTTTACAAAGAAAAAAATATATCTTCGTTGGATGTATTATGTATCTCGACAGACCCAAAATTGAAAAAAATGTATGCGGAGCTAATTATGTATCTTTACAAGAAAAAAATGTATCTTCGTTGGATGTATCAAAGCTAATTATATATCTCGACAGACCTCAAAATTGAAATTTTCAGTAATTACGTAAAATATCAAAATTTTCTGTAATTAAGCTCTAAATTATTGAGATTTATGTTGTTTGCCCTTTATTAAAACCAAAAACTGTACAAATAAGGATCCAAGCCCAAAAGACTCAAACCATAAATTAAAAAAAAGGAAAGCAAAAGGTCAAGACAACAAGAAAAAATCAGACAAGAGAAAGGGAAAGAAGGGTCAATGAATTAAGGGTGACACAAAAGTTTCAAAATAAAATTGTGGTAACTCAAGTTTTAATTATTGAGTATAGGTGACAAATATTAGATTAAGGATTAAGAAAGTTTGACTCATGTGTGGTGTTGCACACAAGTTTTTTATTTTACACTTTAGCCCAACTTATAAAACCCTAAACTAAAAATGGGGGGAAAATAATTGCCTTTTCTTCTCTATTTTTTCTCTCCTCCTGCGCATATTTTTTCTCCATTGTTTTTGTTGTTGCTGCTTCTTTCTTTCTTCTTCTTCTACTACTTCTCTTCTTTTCTTCTTCTTGTTCTTGTTGTTATTCTTTCTTTTCTTCTCGCCATTGTTGTGGTTGTTGGTGCTGCTACTTCTTCTTCTTCTTCTTCGCCATTGTTGTTGTTGTTGTGGATGCTACTACATCTTCTTCTTGCTTGAAATTTTGGACCAAATTTTGTTCGTATATCACTGGGCATTACTTCATTGGTGATTTTAGTAAGTAAAAATAATGATTTTTAGTTCAATTTCTCATCTGGGTATATTTGTTGTTTTTTCAATAATTTTCTGTAGCGTATCCAACAACTGTTGTATTCATTTACAACAGCTGTTGGATTGTTTCCACTACTGTTAAAGTAGTTCCAATAGGTTAGTCATCTGTTGCAACAGATGACCCATCTGTTGCAACAGATGACCTGCCTGTTGCAGCAGATGGCCTACCTGTTGGATTCATGTTACAGCAGCTCAATCCAACAGGTTAGTCATCTGCTGCAACAGATGGATAATCTGCTGCAACAGATCACTCATCTGTTGTAGCAGATGACCTACCTATTGGATTCATCTTACATCAGCTGGTAAAGTTGGTTCAGATTCAGAAGCTCAATCCAACAAATAGAGCATCTGCTGCAACAGATGAGTTATCTGTTGCAGCAGATTACTTACCTATTGGATTGAGCTACTAGTTTTGAACATGCACCCAACAAATAGGTCATCTGCTGCAACAGATGAGTAATCTGTTGCAACAGATGACCTATCTATTGCAGCAGATGACTAATTTGTTGGATTGAGCTGCAGAACCCTAATTCTCTTTTTATCAATACCCGACCCCTAATTCCCTTTCATCTTCAAACCCTAATTTCTTCTCTTCTCCTTCATGTTGAATCAATCCAATATCTACCCTTGATTTGAAATTGATTAACGAATCAAGAACTTTACTTCATAAGCTTTGGTTAATCATATTATTTTTCTTTCACCTGTTGTTTCTTATTTCTCCTTCATCTCTTATTTCTACAAAAAAGGTAAAATTCTTCATCTGTTGTTCAGTTAGATTTTCTAGTCATTTTTTCTTATATTATCTGTTTATTTTGAAGTGTTTTGTAGCACAACATGAGATTAATTAACTTGTCTAAGCTTTGTATAGAAGAGAATGATTTTGCTTTGAACCAAGAAGTCTGTTATAATCATGGATTTGTACTGCCTTTGAAGACATCTTGGACTTCGAGGAATTCCGGTAGAAGATATTGGGCATGTCATTATTATGGGGTAAAGTTCAGATTTTGCTATCATTTCCTCATTTTAATATATCGGTTTTGATCCGATTGAACATTGATTTCTTCCTTTTTAATCATTGAAGGGTCCAAAATCTTGCTACTTTTGGTGTTGGAGGGATAAAGAAAATATTGATTTGAGGTCCAAATTTATAATTCCTAAATTAATAGAAAAATTAGGTGAGTTGGAGAACTTAGTTGAATCTTGTCATCAAACTATGCAACCATCAGTCAATGAAGTTGTGAAGATGAAAGCTTCTGAAGAAGTTGACAAGCCTAGAGTTTCCAAACAAGATGATAATTGTGTAGATATGAAATTGAAGAAGTTGGAAGAAGAGATTGAGAAGATGAAAGAAAGAGAGAAGAAATGGAGAAGTAACATGGCTAAAGGAAGGACTAGGGAGAATGTACTCATCTTTATTGTGTTTTGTTGTTGTGTTGTGGTTATAAGCTATGGGTTTGGGATGATCTATATAAAGAAAGACTCAATAGAGTTACCTTAGGATTTTGGTATGTAGCAATCTTTTATTTTATTTGGTCTTTTGTAATCATCCTTTGACTTGTCTATCAATCTAATGTAGTTCTTTATTTGTTTATTGGATTGTGTATTGCATTTGCAATTGAGACTATCTTGTGTGATGTTCCTTATTATGTTATTCTACTTGCAGTTCCTTATTATAGTGGTACACAAAAATAGATAAAATAACAAGAAAAAATTGAGTCGGAGAGTCATTTCCAACCAAAAAAATAAGCGCTCCATATGTAAGACGATTGGCCACAAAAAATCTACATGTCCAGATCAAACTGCTCCATAATTATTGTAATAGTAATTACTCTTGTTGTTGGTTTTGTGAACTTGATAATTTTAACTCATTTTAATTTAGTTGGTGATGTAATGTATGTTATTTATTGTATAAAATATAATTTTGTTTATGCTTCAACAACTGTTGTATGTATGGGTTCTTATTCTGTTGCAACATATGTTGTATCAGTTGCAACAGTTGGAAAATTAGTTTAAATAATGATATATGTTGCAACAGATGAGACATCTGTTTAGTCATCTGTTACAACAGATGTCTCATCTGTTGGACATAATCAGACAGATATTGACATTTGTTGTAATAGATTAGTCATCTGTTGCAACAGATGTCTAATATGTTTGATTATTTCCAACAGACTCTAGACTCTAAATATGTTGCAACAGATTAGTCATCTGTTGGAAATAATCAAACAGATATACATATCTGTTGCAACAGGTTTAGACATTTGTTGGACCAGATGTCTAATATGTTTGATCATCTCCAATAGACTCTACACCTGTTGCAACAGATGAGCCATTTGTTAGAGCAGATGTCTAATATGTTTGACATCTCTAACAGACTCTACACCTGTTGCAGCAGATGACCCATCTGTTGGACATAATCAAACAGATATGTACATCTGTTGCAACAGATAAAGACATTTGTTGCTTATATGTTTGATCATTTCCAACAGACTCTACACCTATTATAACAAATTAGTCATTTGTTGTAACAGATGAGTCATCTATTGGAGCAAATGTCTAATATGTTTGATCATCTCCAACAGACTCTAACCTGTTACAACAGATTAGTCATCGGTTGCAATAGATGACCCATCTTTGGACATAATTAAACAGATATGTATATTTATTACAATAGATACAGACATCTGTTGCAACAGATGTCTTATATGTTTGATCATTTCCAAAAAACTCTACACCTGTTGCAACAGATTAGTCATTTGTTGCAACAGATGAATCATCTGTTGTAAATAATTAAACAGATATACACATCTGTTACAACAGACGAATGACATGTTTGATTATTTTCATTATACTCAACTAAGTGTATTCGTCCTAAATAGAGTGATCAATCGATTAATTTGATGTGAATTGCTTCATTAAACCATGATTCATGATGTACAAAGTTATTTAACTCTAATTAGCCTTCAATTAATAAGTTCAATTACAATCTAAATGAATTTCATAGTACTTACATGTTCAACTAAGTATATTCGTCCAAAATAGAGTAATCAATAAAATAGAGTGATCAATCGACTAATTTAATGTGAATTGCTTCATTAAACCATCATTCGTGATGCACAAAGTTATTTAAATCTAATTAGCCTTCAATTAATAAGTTCAATTACAATCTCAATGAATTTCATAGTATCAATCGACTAATTTGATGTGAATTACTTCATTAAACCATCATTCGTGATGTACAAAGTTATTTAAATCTAATTAGCCTTCAATTAATAAGTTCAATTATAATCTCAGTGAATTTTATAGTAATTAAATGTTCAACTAAGTGTATTCGTCCTAAATAGAGTGATCAATCGACTAATTTGATATGAATTGCTTCATTAAACGATGATTCGTGATGCACAAAGTTATTTAACTCTACTTAGCCTTCAATTAATAAGTTCAATTACAATCTCAATGAATTTCATAGTAATTACATGTTCAACTAAGTATATTCGTCCTAAATAGAGTGATCAATCGACTAATTTGATGTGAATTATTTCATTAAACCATGATTCGTGATGCACAAAGTTATTTAACTCTAATTAGCCTTCAATTAATAAGTTCAATTACAATCTCAATGAATTTCATAGTTATTACATGTTCAACTAAGTGTATTCGTCCTAAATAAAGTGATCAATTGACTAATTTGATGTGAATTGTTTCATTAAACCATGATTCATGATGCATAAAGTTATTTAACTCTAATTAGCCTTCAATTAATAAGTTCAATTACAATCTCAATGAATTTCAGAGTAATTACATGTTTAACTAAATGTATAATATGTTGCAATAGATCATAACTTGTTGCAACAGATGACAATATTTGTTTGATTATTTCCAATATATTAAACATCTGTTGCAACATATGTAGATTATGTTGTAACTAATCAAACATATCATTCATCTGTTGAAACAAATGTGTATATCTGTTACAATAGATGTCTATATCTGTTTGATTAGTTTCAACAGATTATTCATCCGTTGCAACAGATTAATCAGCTGTTGCAACATATGTAGAGTATGTTGGAACTAATCAAATAGATATAATCATCTATTGCAATAGGTTATAATCAATTGCAATGGATGACTATATTAGTTTGATTAGTTACAACAGATTATTCATCTGTTGTAATAGATTAATCAACTATTACAATAGATTAATCAACTATTGCAACATATGTAGAGTATATTATAACTAATTAAATAGATATAGTCATCTGTTGCAACATGTTATAATCTGTTGCAACGGATGACTATATCAGTTTGATTAGTTCCAACAGATTATTCATCTATTGCAACAGATTAATCAACTATTGCAACATATGTAGAGTATGTTGGAACTAATCCAATATACCATTCATCTGTTGGAACTAGTCCCAACAGATTATTCATCTGTTGCAACATATGTAGAGTATGTTGGAACTAATCAAATAGAGATAGTCATCTATTGCAACAAGTTATAATCTGTTGCAACAGATAAATGATATGTTTGATTAGTTCCAACATACTCTACATCTGATTTGATTTATCAGCTGTTGCAACATATGTAGAGTATATTGGAAATCATATGCAACAGATGTCTATATCTATTGCAATATTTCCAACAGATATACATCTATTGCAGCAGATACTGTAGAACTGTTGGAAATAATGCTTTAAATTTATACATCTTAAAAATGAATTCATAACCAAAAATAAATCCAAGCCATCACAAATTACATAAAATAATTCAATAGAAACATGAAAATAAAAGTCATCACATTACAAATTGTTTGACTAGTCATCACAAATTACATAAACATGAAAATAAAAACATGAAAATACAAATCGTTTTAACAGAATTGTCACACATTAAAGTGTCCGGATTTGACACTTTTTTCTTTGTTTGATATCTGATAGTATCTTGGAAATAACTTTCTTTCTCCTCTTAACCTCCAATAGAGTGAATGAATCTGAAATTCTCTTTTATTGAATGACACCCCTCTTAGATGTCAAATCCTTAACAACAACAATCAATGCATTAAGAGCATTAATCACTCCATCATATTTTTCCTTGCACTCTTGGCATTTGCATGCAGAACATGAGCTAGGAGAGGCAACACCTCCAAATGATTGTCTACTCATTCTGTTTGAGAAATCTGGAGTATGCCCACTAAAAGGGGTATATCCACCACCCAAATCAGCAAAATCAGTATGACCATAATCACCACTACCAACAGCAGTCCATCATTACCACCACCGACAGGAGCATCAGCCAGCCTATCATCACCACCACTACCAACGACAGTCTCATCACCACCACCACCAATAGCAGTCTCATCACTACCATAAACACTAACAACAATACCATCAACAACCCTAACGGAAGCACTATCAACAACAACATCACCAATAATAAGCTTACCCTCCCCAAGTGCTTTTCTTTTGATGGTTGTTGCTCCAACCAATTTCTTTTTTATTCTATCAATTACTTTAGGGTCAGATAAAGTTTTGATAGATCGTAAAGTAGCAAGAAATGGCATATGCAACTCTCGATTAGTTGGGACAAGCCATGAATACACAAGATTCTCCCTCACTTTCCTCAACTCTTTGTTTATCTTTATTTAAATCTCCAGATTCTTCACTTCTTTCTACTTCATTCTCATCCTTTTTTTCCTTCGATAGAGCTGATTGAAAATTGACTTCTACTTCTGATTGAGATATTGCTTGTACAACAAGCTCATTTTGCGGTGAATGTAGCCTTGCTACTTTACTTCTTCCTTCTTTGGAGTTGATTCACTTTCTTTTCTTTTGGGAGTCATTTATCTACAAATGAGAAAAATAAAAAAGATTATAATTGATTTGTCCATCATTTAAAAAAAGGTAACAGTGAATTTAACAAATAAAACACAGTAAAAGAATAATTCCAATAGATGAGTGGTCTATTTCAACAGATAAGTGATCCATTGCAACAGATGACCCATCTGTTGCAACAAATGAGTGATCTGTTGAAAGAAATCAAAATAGTATACCCTACTATTTCTATTTCTTTCATCAGATGGGTAATCTATTGCAACAGATGGGTCATCTGTTGGAATAAAGCAAAACAGTATACCCTATTATTTTTATTTCTTCCAACAAACCACTCATCTGTTACAACAGATAAGTCATCTGTTGGAAATATCATAATAGTAAACCAACAGATGGTATAGTTGTTTCCAACAAATGCTTAATATGTTCCAACAGATTCTTATTCTGTTGCAACATACTACACATTTGTTGGGATATTAACAACATTTTTACCACATATGTATATACATATTTCACCAACACCACCACTAACATACACCAACATTTATATACATATATCATCAACAACACCAACACCAGCATACACCAATATTTACTACTTGAACAATAATTTTCAAGAACAACACCAACATTGTCAATACAAGAACAACACCAACACCAATATTTACCAATATAACAATATCAATAACGCCAACAAAATCAACAAAAACACCAACACCAACATACACCCAACAACACCAACAGAAGTTAATACACACCAACATTTATAATATAACAACACCAATAACACCAACAAAATCAACACAAATACCACCACCACCACCACCAACACCAAGAAATCCAACAAGACCAACATAAGTTAACACACACCAATATTTATAATACAACAAAACAAACAACAAGGTATAAATATAATCACTTGAAAAAATCAACTGTTGTTTAAGAACTAAAACTCATCTGTTGCAACAGATAAGTCATCTGTTGCAACAGATGAGTCATCTGTTAGAATAACTATTATGATTTCATCCAACAGATGACTCATCTGTTGTAACAGACGAGTCATCTGTTAGAAGAAATCAAACCAGTAGCAAGACTGTTTTGATTTCTTCCAACAGATGACCCATTTGTTGCAACAGATGAGTCATTTGTTGGAAATATTTTTACAATAAAATAATAGATGGTATAGTTGTTTCCAACAGATGCTTAATATGTTCCAACAGATTCTTATTTTGTTGTAGCATATTACACATTAGTTGGGCAACATTTTTACTATGCATATATATAAACAAGAACACCACCACCTTTTGTTCAATTTCTCAGAACACTACCAATAACAACACCAACAACAAGCTATATCACACTAAGAACACCACCCAATACCACCACCAACAAGTTATAACACCTCTTGAACAACACCAATATTTTTACCAATACACCACTACCACCACCTCCACCAACAAAACTAAGAAAACCAACAAAACCAAGAACACCACCACCACCACCACCACCACCACCAACATACCCAGTGTGTTCCCACCAGGTGGGGAAAACCAAGAACACCAACAACAAAAAAATAAAAAAAAAAAAATAGGGCACCAAGAACACAAACAACACCAACACCAACAAAACAGAACTAGGGCAACAAGAACACAAACAACAACAACAAAACAAACAACACCAAGAACACCAACAATACCAATAACACCAACAACACCCACCAACAACACCAACAAACAACAAGTGAAGTGATTCAATACAACAACACAAACAACAAAACAAAATTGTCACTATAGATATCTCCGAAAAAAGTCAAAATTCAAGTTTTATTATTTTTCCAATAGTTTTTGAGAACAAGAACAACAACAACAAAAAATTATATTTCACTTAGAAAAAATATCACATTTACATCAACCACCATATTACGAGAACAAATACCACAAATTAGGATTTTCTCAGTTTTTTTTTTGAGCATTATATCTCAAAATTATTAACCCATGCTTGAAGAGAATACAACTAAAGTTCTTATTTTTCTTCATTATCCAAAAAACCCTAATTTTTTGAATACCAAACAAAGAGAAGTCTTTACCTACGAAGAGAGAGAAATTGACGGCTACAAGGAAAGAAGAAAGGATGAAGAAGTCGAATCTGGGATCTCCAGAGGTTGAAAGTCGTCGGAGATTTTGCCGCCGGCGATCTATTGGAAGAGTTTTGGAGTTCTATTGGAAAGAGGAGTGGGTTTGAGAGAGAATGGAGAAAAATATTTGAAAAGAGAAGAGAAAAAAATTGCGAGATTCTTTATTTTTATCATACATTTAATAAATGTAGGCTGATTTATATTTTAAAAAAATTAACAAGTTTTAAAAATATTAATTTGATCCTTAATTAAGTTAATAGAATTTTCTAATTGACTTTTGACCAAAACCTTGATCAATGTCACCAGGACTTAAAAAGGAAACTTGAGAGTCTCCTTTCTTTTAGTTTAATCTAGAAGCCTAGGAAACTCCATCTATCATCTTAAAATCGTGAAAAGCCATTGAAATGAAGCTAATTGAGCTCCGATCTCATGAAGATGACAACGTTGAACCAGAATGAAACCAATGATACCATCATCTTAAGATCCCCAATTCTTAAAATAAAAGCTCGGGTAGATTTCACACATGACACTCTCAAATCTAACAAGTGCTGTGAATTCTTTCCCATTGAAGACTTCTTCAGCTTGGCATATTCGATCCTTCGCTAATGTTGATACTGGTAAGTTACTTCCATTCTTTATCTTTAAAAATCAGATGTAAAATTGTCGATGTACTGTTGTTTCTTATTCCTTAGCAGATTGAGCTCACAAAGGACTTTGTTAACGTCTCTTGTAACCTGTATCCCTTATTTTGACACTTCTTAATGCGTAGATTAGGAGCCTGATTTTTATCCATGTAAAAGATTGATTTTCCTACTTGTGGAACCTCATAAAGATTGTTATAATGTAACACTTGAGTCCTTGCAAAGTAGAAAATCCCGTTAGCAAAAAAATCAGCAAGCATGTTGCCTTGTCTTGGGGTATGAGTCACTTCCACCACCCCTTGTGCTGCACCTCTAACCAAATTAATCCTTCTAACCTCTATGGATATGCGCCAAGGGACCTCTCAGATTCCATCCAGAACTTTTTTTAATGAAAGAGAGTCAGTTTCCAGAGTTAGTGGAAGAAAATTGTTTTCTACACAATACTCTATTCCCCTTTTCAATGCCACAGTTTCATCTTCCAAAACAGTCCCCTCTCCTACTATTCTTGCTTCTGTATATATGAAATCCCCTTCTCTATTTCTAATACAAAAAGCACTAGAACTAGGTCCCGGATTTCCTTTACAGGCTCCATTAGAATTGCATTTGAAACCACCACTCATTAGTAATTTCCATTTGATCACTTTTCTTACTAATAGTGGACTGTAATTTTCAAAATACTTGACAATCACAGGCCAGTTTATTGGGATTCCTTTCAACCATAGATAAATGGTCATAGCAACCATCTGCATATTTCTATCTATTTCCAAAATCATGCTTTGAAAAGACATTTTTCCCCCATGAGATACAATGTTTCTCCTTTTCCATATTTGTCAAAGCACCACTGCTGGGATAGCCTTGAATAAAGGTTTGAACTTTGAACCACAATCTGCTTGCCACCACTTGAAAATTGTACTTTTCAGTTGTTTAAAAGGACCATGAAGTGCTGCAACTGCTGCTAACATATGCCAGATCTTGGTAGAATCATGGAAAACCATGAACAAGTGTTCAAAAGTTTCCATATAAGGCTCATTATAGTAGCAACACAAAACATAATCCACCATCTTCATTTTTACCAAAACTTCTCCAATTGGAATTCTCTTCTTGCATACCCTCCAAAGCAGAAAAGACATCTTGAAAAGAAACCCCTTACACCAGGTATCTTTAAAAATACTCTGTTGATCTTTCTCTTCTCTCACAACATTTCAAGCACTTTTTACAAAGAATTTTACAGAAGTGTTCAGACTCCACCATGCTCTATCCTATTCTTCAATCTCCTCTGTCACTCTAACCTTAGTAATAATGTGAGAACAAATTTTAGCCGGGAAGATTTGTTGTAATAATTGTTCATTCCAACTGTTCTGCACTATCAATTGATTCACATCCTCCAACCCAAGAAAATTAACATCAGACACAGGTAAAACAAAATACAAAGCCCCAAGTTGGGTCCAATTGCCATACCAAATACTAGAGTGACCACATCTAGGTTCCCACCAAATCTCTTGGTCAAAGTAATCTCTAGCTTTTAATATATGTTTTCAAGTTTGAGATCCCCCTCTCCATTCAACAACCTGTGGTCTAATTTTTTTACAATATTTGTTCCACATAAAATTTGCCCACAAAGATTTCTTTGTCCGGAAATTCCACCATAATTTTGAAAACAAAGCCCTAGAGATATCAAATAAAGATCTGAAACCAAGCCCCCTTCACTCTTTGGAAAACAAACTTCAGATCATGAAACCCAATGCTTATTTCTTATCTCCTCTTTAAAATTCCATAAGAATCTGACAAAAACCCTATGAAGAACATGGATAACACATTTGGGAGGAATAATATCTGATTTACCTCCAAAAGATAATTATTTTCCTTTCCAAGCTTGTAACTTTCCTCGAACCTTCTTCAATAAGTCTGCCAAATGATGCTTCCTCTTCCTAGATTGTCCAATTGGACACCCTAGGTATATTAGGGGAAATTTACCTCTATTGAAACCAATGACCTCCTCTACATCCTGAATAATTAAATAAGCATTTTTACTGAAAACAAAGAAAAATCTTTTATCTTTGTTAATTTTCTGACCTGATTGCCTCTCATACTCATAAAGAATCTCCATAGTCAATTGTAAAGTCCTTTTTTCAGTAGAAATAAAGATGATGATATCATCAGCATATGCTAAGTGATTGATGGGATCACTCTATTTAGGTAGACCAAAAATCTTGAACTCCTTGTTATAGAACAAGTTATTCAAAGCTCTAGATAGTACCTTAACAACAAGAATAAATAAAGCAGGGGATAAAGGATCCCCTTGCTTCACCCCTCTTGTAGAGTGAAAGAAGCCATGAGCCTACCCTTGATAAGAACAGAGTACCAATTGTTAGTCACCAATATCCAAATCTTGTAAACCAAAAGATTGTCAAAACCCATTTACTCCAAGAATAAATAAGAAATCTCCAATCCACTCTATCATATACTTTTTCCATATCATGTTTGATAACCACATTTGCAAGATTCCCTCTCTTTTTGATATTTGTTATAATACCCTCAGCTAATAACACATTTTCAGTAATGCCTCTTCCTTGCACAAAACCAGATTGATTTTGGGAAATGATTCTTGGCAGCAACTCCTCCAACCTGTCATGGATGATTCTGGAAATTACTTTGTTCAAAAAATTACTTAGACTAATAAGTCTCATATCAAAAAAGGTCTGAACCTTTTCTTTTTTAGGAAGCAACACTAATTTAGTGTGAGTAATAGATTTTGGCAAAATACATCCTTCAAAAAAAGCAATAACAACAACAACAATGTCATTCCCCACTATACTCCAGGAAGATTGATAAAAATGACCAGTGAATCCATCCGACCCTTTAACACTGCCATCATTGAGTTCAAACACCACTTTTTTAATTTCCTCCTTAGAAGGAGGGAGATTTAAAGCATTGTTTTCCTCAGCAGTAATAATAGATGGAATGTGATTGACTAAACTCATTTCTATATCATCAACATCTTTTGTGAACTGATCTTGAAAGAAAAAGAAATAGCCTCAGTTGCTACCTCATCATCACCTTCTGCCCATGCTCCATCTCTTTTAAGAATTCTTTTAATGCTCAACCTCCTCCTTCTTTCATTTACTAAGCTATGCTCCATCTCTTTAAGAGTTCTTTTAATGCTCAACTTCTTCCTTCTTCTTTCTTCCATTTACTAAGCTATGAAAAAACTTAGTATTCCTGTTTCCTTCTGAAAACCACTGAATTTCAACTTTCTGCCTCCAATACTCTTCTTCATAATGGAGATATTGTTTTAATTCTAATTGAGCTCTTTATAACAACATTCTATTCTCCACAGTAGGATCAGCTGCAACCAGATCTTCTTTAATCCTCACAATGTCCTTTCTGATAATTATCTGTTTAAAAATATCACTAAATCTTTCCTTACTCTACCTAGTCATAGCCAATTTGGTGTTTTTCAACTTTTGCTTCAAATTAATAAAAACATCCTCAGAGACAGAAGACACCCAATAATTTTTAACAATATTCAAAAGATCATCTGCTTCTGACCAGAATTTCAGGAATCCGAAAGGCCTAACAAAGTGTGGAGCCTGTCCACCACAACTTAGGAGTAAAGGGGCATGATCTAAACTATTCATAGCTAAGTGTTCCATCTCTATATTTCCAAAAAGTCCTAACCATTCTTGATTCATCAGTAATCTATCCAGCCTTTTAAAAATACAATCGTCAGCAGCCCTACTATTCCACCATGTAAAGGGGCTTCCCTTATAGTTAATGTCAAACAGTTCACAAGAATTAACGCAAAAGGTAAAATCTTCATATTCTTGAGGTTATACAGGCAAACCCCTAATCTTTTCTTCTTCATTCAAAATAACATTGACATGTCCCCCAATAAACCATGGCAAAGTCATATGATGACTCAATGAGTAAATATCCTGCCATAAACTCAATCTCTCTGTAAAATCACATTTTACATATGCAACAGAGATGATAATAGATCTCCCATCTAAGAAAGTGAGTTGAGTGGTAATAAGTTGTTCAGAATCAGCTAAACAGTAACCTGAATATCTTCTTGGACAAAAATCCAAATTTTTCTATTTTGATTGTAGTTGGCATAGTGCATCCCCAACTTTCTCTTGTATTTCTGAATATGACATGGCTGTTGAAAAGGATCCATTAAAGCTATCATAAAAAACTTGTGATGTCTGTTTAATATTTGTACTCTGTGAAAAACATGTTGTGTTCTTACAGACCTTATGTTCCAAAATAGTGTCTTGTAATTCATTTAGAATTAGATTTCACCCCCCTCTTAGGGATCACCCTGGTAGGCCTACTGTTATCAGTCTTTCCTTTTGATTTTTACCTTTTGTTTGTATCTGAGGAGATATACCTACTTCTTTCAAAGTCTTCTGCATATTGGTTTTATTATTGCTTCATCTTTACCTTCTATTGGCACTTCATCTATCTCTATATTCTCATTATTTACCACTGCATCTGAAATCTTATGGGAAACAATAACATAAAGAATTTTATGAGGAGACACCTACTTTTATGACACCATGACTTTTGCATTAAGATTACTAACACACAACTCCTTGCCCTCTCCATGCTTACCTCCAGGTAGGCCTAAAGCCTCTCCATCAGCTTTTCCATTAATTAATAACATGTTTGTACCAGTAGCATCAACCTGCAAAGGTTCATAAAATGTTGCATCTGCTAGAGCCTGCAAAAGCTGACTTTCTTCTTCATTCTTGCATAATACCAACTTATTGTTATTTTCTGCTTCTCATTCCTTACTGATCACTACATTAACACCTGCATTTTGCACAGTATTTCCACTGGATTTCTTACTTTGTTCATTTTCTTCTTGCAGGTGCCTATGGTCATCAACTGCATCATCCCCACTGTTTTTTGTTAACTATTTCTTCTTAGTTGCCATATTTGATGTGTCAACTGTGTGTGGCTATTTATTCATTGTACTCTCTTCTTCTGCCTCTTTTATCTGTTTTACATTCATTATTTAAGATGTATGATCATTATTTTGCCCATGCTTGAGACCTTCAGTAGTGACTTTGTTTGATACACCATCTTCAATTCTGATTTTCTGTGCCTCTGTTGATATTTCCTTCTGCATACATATTTCTGTTGCTGTTGTTATTTTCTGTGTCAAAACTGTAAAGGCATTGTTAGTGGGGATCTCTGTACATGGGGATGACATTGTGGTGGCATTATCACTGAGGAACTTCTCTAATTTCATATCTATCTTGAACCTTCTACTTGTAGGATTCCACTGTTCTGCTCTATTTCTTGATCTCCCATATGTTTGGTGTCTCTTACTATGATCCTTTTTGAGTTTTCCTCCTCTACTTTGTGGTCTTCCTGTGAAATATTTTCCATCATTGCCTTCAATTCTAGGTGTAAAATTCTACACTCCTTTTCATTATGTCCTTGCAACTTGCAAGTCGAACAATTCTTAGGCAGGAAATCATAATAGATTTTGATTCTTTACACCCTCACATCTTTATTATGCCATCAACCACTTTAATATCAATTACCTTTGGTAAGTCTGCTGCTATATTCACCTGAACTTTGACCCTAGCACAGCTAGGCCTCGTTTTGTTAATGGTAGCCATGTCAAGATGTAGAACTTTACCAACCGCTGAAGCTAGTGAAAAGAGGGACTCCTTGACAAAAAAAGTAGGTAGCAAGTCGGGGAAAGCTATCCAGGCCATAACTTGAGTCGTTTCCTCTTCTAGCTTAAATTTGACATCATAGATGAGGGACCTCATCTAATATGCTAAATCATCTTTAGTCACAATGTAATATGCATTCTTATACATGATATTCACAAAGTCATCCATTCTACTGAATCTCATAAGTATATGTCTATTTCTTAATAATCTAATTTTACAACCCCCTTTAATATTACATTGCTTAGGAACTTGAATCCTAATATCATCTAATTCCGGCCACCCATATGAGAATTTGCCACAACATCATACTGTAAATTTTCTAACATGTTCATCCTATGGACCTCCTCCTTCATTTAAGCAACTCTGTGAACACTATTAATAGCCTCCGATTTCTTGATTGGGATTGAATTAACAACTGCACTTTTACCTTGTTGTATTCCTTTCTCTTTTGTAGGTTTTACAAAATTAATAAACTTCACCTTATCTCCAGGACTACCAACAATCGACTCAGAAGGCTTTTTATTAGGCAGTATAGGAGCTTTAGGCAAAGTAGGGTTCATGATAGGTTCTTTCTGGTAAAGGATGGGAAACGTTGCTTCATATGTGAGGGAAAAAATCTAGCCAACCACCATTAATGGATGACCAGTGGCATGGCCTGATTGGCTATGGAATTGGATTTAGGTCAAGCTAGGGTTAGGTTAGTTCGTGTACCCACCTTGCTTATGAGATCTCGGTTGAGTTTTATTTTATTGTGTGTACCTTCTCGGTTTATGCAATTGTTAATTAGTTCCACAATAATTTTTTTTTATAATTTATCAAAATATAGTGTATAGCTTGATTAAAATTTTTTGGCTGCATTCATTCATTGATATTTTTATTTGCCTTTTGAAGGTTAAACACCTTTAACAGGAATTCTGGCTCAGCCAATGGTGGTTGGTGGTTGTGATAGTAAATGTGGTGTTGGGTATAGTGAAGTCTTGATGATTAACAAGCCATGGAACAGGTAAACAAAGCAGGTTCATGCAAAACTGGTTCTTCAAGAAGTATCCAAATGCGATAAGACTATTACACGGTATATTTATCAAGGAATCTGACATGGTTTAACATCAGATAAGTCTTAAGGATATGCACATGAAGAAGTATTATTCTACTACTACATGCAAGGAGAGGAGTTTGAATGGGAAAAAAGTCATAATCAAAATACAACTCTGGGAAGAAGATGTATAAAATAATAACTCATCCAACAAAAGAGGTAAGCACTTCAACAACAACAAAAAAGCAATACTCAAGAAAAAGAGTGTTTGACTTCTGAAGTGTATTCTAATACAGTGAAACACATCAAAGAACCTGTTTCTTGTTAGTCATAGCTTGATTAAGTCTAGTCATAATGTTTTATGAGTGTTCATTGAGTTGTAACATTTGTGCTTTCTTAGATCCAGTGTGTTATAAACTTGCTTAGGTTTTTAGTTTTCAAGTTGGGGTGACTAGAAGACTTGGAAACATAAATCTTGGGAGGTTTATGTGTTAAGAATTAGAGTTAATTCTTAGGTTGCAAGTATTGTAATCTTTCCTTTATTGAGGATCATTGTGTTTTGTGAATCTGGGGTTAAACCCCGTAGAGGTACATGTCGTGGGTTTTCACACCTTTGTAAGCTAGGTGCTTTCCACATAAAAACTTCAGTGTTCTTTATTTACTGCACCTATTGTATACTTAAGGAACATCTTAGGCAACCTGCGTCACTCGTAGCAAAACTTCTAAGGTCCTGTAGAATATTAATTGGACTTTATGTAAGATTTCAAGCAAATCCTAAAAAGTCTCATCTTAAGGCTGTAAACAGAATTTTGAAGTATCTCAAATGGACAAGTGATTTGGGACTACAGTATCCAAAAGGAAGCAATTTCAACCTAGTTGGTTATGCAGATGCTGATTATGAAATTTATCTAGATGATAGAAAAAGCACAAGTATAGCACACTTCCTTGGATATAATCTCCCAAATCCAAGAACACGATAATATTGTATGTTTCTAAAACTTAAGAGTCAGTAATAATGCATAAATAATAAAATAAAACCTAGGGATGGTATTTATAAACAAAAAGAAAACCTATCCTAAATAGAATTAGATTGCAGGTTCGATAATTCCTACGGCTGCATAGCACAACTCGTGCTATGATCTCACGAGTCGTCCCTTCTAATCATGGTTGAGATGTACAACTTTGCAAGTCCTTTGATTTCTATAACATGCTTCTTCAAGACGACCCATCCTTCCATTGTTCAACCCATGCCAATTGTTGTTACAAACTTGGATTTTAATCTTTTTAGGATCTCAACCCATGACTCTCAGAACGATCCCGTGGTAAGAACCAATGGGTCATGGGTTATGGTCGTTCTGACTCTTGATATTTAACTTTCTCTACTTTTCACACCATGTAGGCCTTGTACGACCCATGCTAAGATCCAACGGGTCATCCCATGGCTTATCTAATCCACTTCTGCTCCATTTTCATATTTTTCAAAAATTTAATTCTCGAAATCTGTTTTCCCTGCAAAACCAACAAAAGCACATCATATCCATATAAACGTGGCTCAAAACTAGCATAATTTCTATGTCTTAAACATCGAAAGTTCCATAAAATTATGACCCATCATCTTCTCCTTTTTTAAAGTCTTAATCGCCAAAATTCTTAAACATCTCCCACTTTTTAAAAAAGATGTCTCCGTGTCCATCAAAAGTCTAATTATTTTCATACACATGCTTTCACACACCTATTACCACTCAAATTCACTCGTTCATCTCCTCTTTCTCTATACTTAAACCCTCCTTTACTTTAAAATTCCTAAATCATCTCCCATTCTCTCTAATCTAAAAAGAAAAATCCTTTACCGATTCACTATGAATTCCTTAATTTCAACTTCTTTACATGTTGACATCATTGAATCAACCAATCCTAACCCACCCCAAACTACATCTCCCCATTTTTGTCTCCACAAAGTCCTATTCTTAGTGTCATTGAAAATTCATCGGTACTCGTGGTGCGTAAACCCATCCTAGATCTCATGATGGTTGATAAATTTGGGATTGCATATGTCATCTTTATTGGGGTATTTCTCTTCTAAATACTAGGAAAGCAGTTGACACCTGTTCTAGGGATCTCTTTTTTTCCTTTAA
This sequence comes from Capsicum rhomboideum, assembly GCA_031232105.1. Taxonomy (NCBI): domain Eukaryota; kingdom Viridiplantae; phylum Streptophyta; class Magnoliopsida; order Solanales; family Solanaceae; genus Capsicum; species Capsicum rhomboideum. The sequence continues at coordinate 13,945,038 of CP124718.1, forward strand.
TGTCAATGCATCTAATATAAGTGAGAGAGGAAGTTGGTGTTGCGTGTGAGGGGGAACTAAAAGAAAGCACTTCGACTTCTCTTGGCTTTGCTATGTGATAGAGTTTGGCTAATGGACCACTTTAATTTTTCCCTGGGTTTCCTTTAATTGTGGCTGAATTGGTTTAGGTTCCTCTACTTTTTCCACTAAGTATTAATGACACTAATGAGATCCCTATTGCTGATCTTGTTCCTCATAAGATTCATTCTTGGTTTAAGAAAGCAAGTGGGACTATAAATCTTGTTCCTGAGGATAAACCTTCAAATGAACTATTTGTTCCATTTAGGACTCCTTATACTAGAAATAAACATAGACAAGAAGAGGAAATTCTTAACAAAACCATTAGGGCCAACAAAAGGTCATGCCCCTCTTCTTCTATACCTTTAGAGGACCCTAAGCTCATACCATTTGAGGATGATATGGTGGTGAGCAAGGTTTGTAAGGGCAAAACTATTACTTATCCAAAACCCAAGTCTTCTTCCACACTTATTTATCATCCTCTATGATCTAAATCTGTTCTCACACCATCTGCTATGCCAAAATCCAAAGCTCTTTCCAAATCTCCTTCCATGTCCAAATCTATTTCTAAGACAAAACCTTCTTTCCAATCTACTTCTGCATCACAGAGGAACTGGGTACTTGAATCTAGTTCATCTAGTCTACATGTCTCTGACTCCTCTGAGGATGAGGCTTCTCTTTTTGTGAATACTAAGGGTATTAATGATCCCTAACTCCTATATATAATAAAGTTTTAGAAATAATCAGTAGTCTGGGGTCGTGTGGTTCCTGGGTTTGGTAGGCTTGAGATGACTGTGTTGCTTACCAAATTAGTTGTTCAAGGTTGGCCCAATTTTTTTCTTCAATGGGATGTGCAACATAAGCTAGCCAAATAAGAGGTCACTGAATTCTTTATCAATGTCAAGAGTGGTGATACACACTTTACTTCCTTTGTTTGGGACACTCCTATCCACCTTACATCTAATGATGTTGCTCATATCTTAGACATTCTTGCTGGTGGTTGGAGTCACTATGTCAAATTTGAATAGCCTCCTTTGGATAATATGACCTCACCTCTTGCTATCACTAAAACGTTTTCTAGGAAACCTTATTTAACTCAATATTACAGAGTGGAGAAAAAGGAGATGTCTCCTCTACATCAACTCTACTTTGATGTGGTTCACAAAATCATACTTTAAAGAAATAAGAGAAAGACTATGGAAAATTTTTTGGACCTGACCTACCTTGATGGAATTGCTAGATACTGAAGTTAAGATTGACTTACCCAGGTGTAATGGCCCGTTTCATAATTATTGAATATATCTGTCATAAAGGCATAATAATGTCATTTGTCATAGGTTTTAGGATCAATTATTTAGTATAAAAGTGCATTATATATGAATTAAGGTCGTATAATACCCTTGGTACAAAGTTAAGTTGGAAGTGTCCTTACTGATTGAGTTTTGATCTAAGTTTAAACTAGGATCAATTTCAAATGATCACTCCTCCTAAAGCCACCAACCGTTTATTAATCCACTTCTGAAGTAAAAGGTTATGATGATTTTACTAAAGACTATTTGTGCTGAAAAGCTTAGGCTGCCTTAGCGGGATTAGGCTGCTACAGCGGGCTGCTAGAGTGGGATTTGGGCCCTTATTGCAGGCCCCGGGCAGTAATTGTGCTTATTTTTGACTGGTTTGGAGTTTTTAGCTCAAAAATTTCATTCTAAAGCCCTAGAGGGGCTATTTTCTCAAGGTTGGGATGGAAATTCTTCTTTGAGGTATGCTTTTTACTCCCTTTTAACATCAATTAATCTATTCTTCTTCTAAAATTGTTATATGGGGAACTATAGTGAGATTCTTGGGGGTTAGAATCCTAGGTTTATGAAATTGTGGGAAAAACATATGGGTATGTATATTTTTACCTAGAATTGCTTCTAGATTATAAACTAATGATTCCTAGCACAAATTTGTTATTCTAAAATATGAATTTTGATAATTGAGGACCTTGAATTTAATGAAAATGGGATCTTTAGCATAAAAAATCCATTAATAGAGATTGGTTGAGTATGATAGAACTAATTAATAGTTAATTAACCCTTGGGTAATGCTATAGATCCTGAATAAGGGTAGAATTAATGGGTTTGAATTCCCAAAGTATTTATTTGAAGAGTAATTGATTAGTTACTCTTACAATTACTTGATTATTAGATGATTGGATGTTCTAAGGCATGAAGAAAAAAAGAGCATCCTTGGTGTTTCTTGCTTGTTCCAAAATTTTCAGTCGAGGTAGGTTATGGTTTATGAGTAGTAGACTCAGATTAGCTAAACGTATACACTATGTATAATTGATGGAAGAATGCATGATTAGGCCTTCGCGCTTGGTGTTTGGATTGATAAACTATGAAACTAATGTTATAAAGATCTAATACGTGTTGTATATGCTTATTTATGTATCCCTTGATGTGTGATATATATTTGTATGACTTTCACGATGTATTGTAAAATATAATTTGGAGTTAATAATAATGATAATCCATTTGTGTGTGGTGTGTTCTAATTACATGTTGTTCTTGTTGTAAATTAACCTAGCATATTAAGTATGAAGGGGGGAAAAGAGAATTGATGCTCTATCATAAGTTTTGAGAAATACTTGGCTAGATACTATAGCATAACCTGTTGTAAGATGAAAAATCTAAGGTTACTATAGTATGTCGAATATTAATGGCAGTTTAATTATGATATAGCATTAGGATGGAAGTTTAAGAGTTAATGGTGTAGTAGCTAGGTATGAATTGTATACGTGTGGAAGTACGCATATATGTGCACATTTATAAAATTAGAGATTAGACCCAATTTGATTATGTGTGTGCTTTTAAGTCTTAACTGATTATCTGTTGATTGATCTTCAAACATAATTATAGCCGATGAGTTGTTGTTTGATAATGCTTGAATATATAAGCTATTGATTTGTCTTTGAGACATGTTTATAAGTGATAAACTGATAACTTGTAAAGTGATTGGTAAAAAAGACCTTGTTTGATATGCAAGGGTGGTTGATTTAACTCATTATGTGATTATACTTGTAGATGGTATGGTTTATTTATTATGAGTGATTTGATAAAAATTGATTATGATTAAATTGGTGGATTTCAGGGAGGATAAGGGTAGGGACATTGGAATAAAGGTGGTGTAACACTTGGTTTGGGATAAAGGTGGCAGACACTAGTTGTCTGTTATGTTTGGTAATTGGACTGAGCTCGTCCCCTGCAAGTCATGACTAGTGGGCAATCATAAGACCCTTAGCATATGTGTACATCATGATATGGAGAGTTTGATGATTCCTTGAGTGGATCGGGTTATGCATCATTATATTTAAGTCCTTGTATGGTCTGGTTATATGACATTACATTTGGATCCTTGTGTGGTCTGGTTATCCGATATCGTATTTTGGTTCCTTATGAGGGGTGATCTTTGATGTGAAAATATAAATTGAAATATTACTTGATGACTTGAATGTCTACTTGATGAATTAAAAGTTTACTTGATGACTTGAATATCTACTTGAGGATATGAAAGCTTACTTGATGATTGAAATTCTAATTGATGAATATATATGTTTTAAATCAAAAATTAAATGTTCTGGCTGTGGTACGTAGTTCCCATATTGCTAGGTTTCCTAGAGTTGTGGGTGCATAATTGTAATATGTGACTTAAATATTGCCTACTAGTAATTAATCGAGTACAACTAAGTCAATAAGAATAATAATGGAAATACTCTCAGGTAATATGAGAGAGAGAGATAATATAAGTGGGTGAAAGTGATGTAAATTAAATTGTTAATTTTCAGGTTTATCTTGTTTGATTTTATGTTGTGTTGCGTGATCTAATCCTGGTTAACTGATGATACCTACAAGTACATGTGGTTGTACTGTACTACTCTTGCTACATTCTTTTCGGGGTATAGCTATGTTGCAGGATCAATTGAGGTTTCATATGTGAAGCGGCGAGTATTCATCAGCAACTCCTGCTTATCCTATTCCTATGATGGGAGCTGTGTATTTTGTTTTGTCCTTTACTGTATGAGAAGCTCTTGTACCTGTCTAGACTAGGTCCTCGAGAAGATGTTTTTCTTTTATTATATATATACAAAGATTGTAATATTTTTATAAGTAATTCAATTATGTAATAATTTTTTTGTTAATGACTTCTGTATATTAATCGAATGGGTGGTAAGGGTTCTCCTATCTAGTTAGAATAATGTAGGTACTATCCTCCTAGTTGGGTCGTGACACCAGGTTGATCATTAATCATATGCATAGGATGCTTAATTAAGATGAGCATAGACATGATCTCCCTTATGGGTTCTGGTTAGCATCTATCTTTGAAGATTCTGATGTTCCTGTTAAGGTCTGGATCTATCAGGCTACAATGGACATGCTGGGTCAAGTGGAACATACTACATTACCTTATTCTATGAAGTGCCCCAATACTCCACTGCAACACTTGAAAAATACTTTGGCTGAGAAAACTGTTGAACTGGCTGAAGTTCAGGCTTCTCATTAGTTGGAAATGGAGACCTCGGAAACAAAGCTTATGGCTCTTCAACATGAACTTGATCAAGAAAGGGCTGAGAATGCAACCATAATTCGTAGGTTGATCTAATTGTTGCCACATTCTTATCCTTCTTCCTCCAATCTATCTTGTTAGTCCCTTCTATTCTTTGTTCTTGCTCCTATGATGCAGTATGCTCAATTTTTCTATTTTGCTTGGCTATAATGGTTTATTTTTAGTATGGTCCCTCCATGAGGTTGATAAATGAAATGTTCTATTTTATCTTTCGTAACTATTGTCCATTGTTACTTTTCACATTAATCTATTTTCAACGACCGAGTCTACACCCTAGATGAGACACGGTATTTAGAACTACAAGCGATCCCAAGCTAACCCTTGGTGCTAGCATACAACTAATATCATACAATTAAAAACAACTGAGCAGAAGTTTATGCATAATAGTATGAAAAAAACTGAAAATAAACTTATAGATAATAAGTTTAATACATAAATTGTTTAAAAGCTGACTACAAATGACTCGACTGACTACCTATCTATGAAACCTCTACTAATCATACTGACATAATTGGCTACCAACATACACTCTAAACTATGCCTTTCGGAAAGACAAAGAGCATCATCAACAACTGAAGAGTTGAAGCCTAATATGAAATTTGATTTCGTATATGCATGTCTGTAAGCTACATCCATGAAAATATAATGCAAGGAAAACATGTGTCAGTATATGGAAGGTACTGAGTATGTAGTACAAGGGCTAAGCAATTTAAGAACTGACATACTTGCTGAATCTGAATCGGAATAGAGGAAGAAATCAATGACTAATAACAAGAATCATATCTGTATCATAATTTGAGAAAGAGACTCAAATGGGAATTCATAAATGTGAATATCCAACTGAGAGTAAATGCATTTAAAACCATAGGTAAGGATTTTTTTTAAAAATGCAGTTCTGAAATCATGCTATCTGAATTCATGCAATCTAAAATAATATAATGATCATACCAAGTAAACTATCAAAATAGTGTAAAGTCTTTGGATGAAAGTTTCTTACAACTGACATATATCACCAGACCTAATGATGTCCAAAGTCTAACCCAATTGGGAGGACTGACCTAAACCTTGCCAGGGTAAGGGACCTGTCACGACTCAAATCCGTCATGAGTGGCACCCACCCTACTCACTCGATGGGAGAACCATCTAACCCCAAAACAGAAAATAATTTAACATAATCCATCAATAAAATATCGAAGTCTAAAACCAAACACAAGTACAACTAAAAGTAAAAAATGTACGTAAGCAAAACTATCCCCAGGAACCGAAAGTCGTCTGTACAAAAACTACTAAAGAATGTCAAGAAGGGGATGCAATCCTAAGAATTGAATGAAAAACATAAGTCCAGAACAAGGAACTATGCCGATGATGAGGGATTCCATGGTAGCCCGGATAAGCTGCTCACCCTGAAATTAGAAGTGAATCGCTGGGTTCACAAGTGAGGTCTCGTAGGAGCCATTGGAATTTGCGTTGCACTCACAAAAGTAAATACAAGTGTAGTATCTGCACACCAGAAAAATTGTGTACTGCTAGGGTCATTTGGCCAACCTAAGATGAAAATATGAACACTTAACTAAATAATAGTATAACAAGTTAATCCATGCTCAAAAACATTTATACACTTAACACATAACACCAAATAGAAGTTTAGGATTTTAAGACAACAGTCAAGCTCAGTCAAGCCAAGACAACAAGTCAAGACAACTTAAGCAACTATCAACATAGATAAATATATTCCCCGATTCACTCATGGAACCATCAAACTCACCTGAACCTCGTACATACACGCTATGGGTAATACATCCACTTTCTAGCCATGACCTACAGGGGACAAGTTTCGTCCATGTACTAAACCCCAGACATAAGTATCTGCGAACCTTATTTCACTAATAACCCATGAGAACATTCCAACTACCAAAACATTTAACATTTTAGAAATAAGGCAGGACAAATCAATAAGCAAGTAAAATCATTGCATTGACCACACCAAACAAAATGCATTAACCAGCCACACTACAAAGTAGTTAACATGCACATATAATACAAGTTAGATTAAACTAAAATACCATCACCTACCTTGAACTAAGCTTGTACAACTCCTCTAAGCCGAGGTTTTGCCCTTCCGTGTAATTTTTGCTTGCTCGTGGTCTAAAATATGCATAATAACACAAAATTAATGAAATAACCTAGCATATTGGGACTTATAACTCACCCCCAACCCCTAAGGTCAAGTTCATGATCATTCCCTTCCCATTCTAGGGCTTTTCTACCATAATTCAGCTAAAACTACTAATTCCATGGATAAATTAGTGATTTAACAAAATGCAAAGATAAATTAACCGTTAATAATCAAAACCCATTAAATTATTAGTTAAATTTATCCCTTGCACCATGAAATAACCAAAATCTTCCCTAAAACCCTCCCCAAACTCTGTATATTAGTGATTCTAAGGCTTAATCATCACTTACAAGTTAATGGGGATGAATTATTTACCTTTTTGAAACCAAATGATGAATTTCTGATGTATTTTGCCCTAAATCGCCCTTTCCTTTCCCCGAAATGAGTTTTGAAATAATAAAATATTTTGGGGAATTTATATAATTAAATTGCGATTTTCACCGCTGTAGCGGTCTTTGATCGCCTTTGACCACCGCTATAGCGGGAAGTTTTCTGCTATAGCATTGATCTCTATAGCGCCATACAAGCAACTATAGTTGCGTCGATGGAACAAAAAGTCCATCTTCGCCCAAAAATCTCACTTTTTACAACACACAGTAAACTCAGGACATCCATATTCGCCCAAAAATCTCACTTTTTACAACACACAGTAAACTCAAGACATTCCAATCAATGCCATTCATGCTAAGATCAATTTTAGGAGTTCTACTAACCCAAATCTGAATCCTTAAATTCCTATAGGTTCCTTATCATCTTAGCTAACTAGAAATCAAATAAAATAGCCCCAAACATGTCCAAATCCTTTTCGAATTTCCTTAGATCGCACCTCGCTCCAATTTCGTTCGAAACTAGCCTAGCCTAAAATTTGTAACTTTCAAATCGGAAGGATTTTGGACATGAGGTTTTAAATAAAGGACTTATACGTATTGACAAATAGGTTATTACAACAGTTACCAATTTTCCCATCATTCATCTCCGAATGATCAAACGTATAAAAATAGGCTAAAGTGAGGAGATAAAGAGTACCTATAGCCTCAAATAGTTGAGGGTACTTATCCTGCATGTCCTTCTCAGGTTTCTAAGTGGATTTCTCAACCGGATGATGATTCCATTGTACCTTAACCAAACAAATTTCTTTCATCCTCAATTTTCAAACTCCTAATGTAAAATCACTACCGGTTCCTTCTCATAAGCCAAATCCTTATCCAGAAGCACTGAATTCCATTTAATGATGAAATCTTCATCCCCATGGTATCGTTTAAGCATAGATACATAAAACACCAGATGGACTCCCAATAATCTCGATGGTAGAGATAACTTGTATGCAACTGGACTCACATCTTTGAGAATGTTGAAGGGACCAATGTACCGAGGACTAATCTTACCCTTCTTGCAGAAACTCATGACCCCTTTCATGGGAGACACATCAAGCAAAACTTGCTCACCAACCTTAAAGTCCATATCTCTTACCTTACAGTCCGCATACTCTTTTTTCCTACATTGAGTAGCCAACAACTTGGTTTGCATGAACCTTACCTTTTTTTGAGCCCCTCTTACCAAGTCTGTACCCAAAGGCTTGATATATCTCCCACCACAAACCACCCAATAGGTGACCTACACTTTCTTTGATAAAGTGCCTCGAATGGTGTCATGCCAATATTGGAATGGTAACTGTTGTTGTATGAAAACTCACACAACAAAAGAAATTGGTCCCAATGGCCACCGAAATCAATCACACAGGCTCTCAACATGTCCTATAATACCTGAATTTTCTTCTCTGACTACCTATCATTTTGAGAAAGAAACGTTGTGCTAGAAGTGAGCTTGGTTCCCAACACCTCATGCAACTTATCCCAAAACTTGGAAGTGTACTTTGCATCCCTATCAGAAATGATAGCAAGTGTAACCCCATGAAGTCTGACAATCTCCTTGATGTAGATTTTATCTAACTAATGAGAGCTGTAGTCTACCCAAATTGGCAAGAAGTGAGCTGACTTCATCAACCAATCCACTATCACAAAAATGGAGTCATACTTACCCAAGGTCTTAGGTAAACCCACCATAAAATTCATGGCAATGTTCTCCCATTTCCACATGAGTATAGGCATCTTCTAAAGTAAACCTGCAGGCCTTTAGTGCTCATATTTCACCTATTGACAATTGTGACACTTGAAAAAATAGTCCACTATATCCCTCTTCATCTCGGGACACCAATAAAGCTTCCTTAAGTCACAATACATCTTGGTCGTACCCCTATGAATAGAATAAAGCAAACCATGAGCCTCTAAAAGTACATCATGAATCAAATCACTAACCCGAGGAACACATAATCTTTCCTTAAACCTCAACACCCTACCCGCATAAGGAGTGGCGTCCGCCACCTCTCTGTACACCACCTTACTTCAGAGTGCATTCAACTTCCTGTCCTCAAATTGTTTAGCCTTAAACTGATCCTGAAATGTTGACTTCACCTCAACACTAGTCAACACTCCACCCTTGTCTGAGACCCCAAACTGCATGCTTTGAGATTCCAGAGTTTGGAACTCTCTCGCTAAAGGTCGCCTAGACACCCTTAAAAATAAAAAAACTACCCATACTTATAGCCTTTTGTCTCAATGCGTTTGCCACCACATTGGCCTTACCCAGATGATACTGAATACTCACATCATAGTCCTTCAATAGTTCTATCCATCTCTGCTTCCTTAATTTTAAATCCCTTTGGGTAAACACGTGCTGTAGGCTACGATGGTATGTGAAAACCTCACACTTGACACCATAAAGATAGTGTCTCTAAATCTTTAATGCAAATACCACCGCTGGTAACTCTAGGTCATGGGTTGGGTAATTCCTCTTATGAGGCTTCAACTGCCTCGAAGCATAAGCAATGACATTCCTATCTTGCATCAACACAACATCCAAGCCTAAAAGTGAGGCATCACAAAATACTATAAAGTCCTTACCTTCAACCGGCAACGAAAGAATAGGAGTTGTAGTCAAAAGTGTCTTGAGCTTTTAGAAACTCTCTTCACATTGGTCTGACCAAACAAATGACACTTTATTCTGAGTCAGCCTTGTCAAGTGCGTTGTAATGGATGCAAAGTTCTTGAAAAACCTGCGGTAATAATTGGCAAGACCCATAAAGCTCCTTACCTCGATCACTGAACTAGGTCGAGTCTAATTCTTTACTGCCTCAATCTTCTGAGGATCCATCATCACCCCTTTTTCAGAAATCACATACCCCAAGAAGGCAACTGATGACAGCCAGAATTCACACTTTGAAAACTTAGCAAATAACCGCTTCTCCCTTAGAATTTCCAAACCTATGCGAAGATGGAATGTATGCTCTTCCTTATTCTTGGAATAAATGAGAATATCATCAATAAACACAATAACAAAAAAATCCAAGAACGATTTAAAGATCCCATTCATCAAACTTATAAAGGCTGCATGTGCATTAGTCAACCCAAAAAAATCACAAAAAACTCATAATGGCCATACCGAGTTCTAAAAGATGTCTTTGGTATATCATCTGGTCTAATTTTGAACTGATGATAACCCGAGCACAAATCAATCTTTGAAAACACTAACGCACCCTGTAACTTTTCAAACAAATCATCTATGCAAAGTAAAAGGTATTTATTTTGATAGTAACCTTATTCAGCTGCCTATAATCAATGCATATCCTCAAACTACCATCCTTCTTCTTAACAAACAGAACCAGAGCACCACAAGGTGAAGCACTTGGATGAATAAAACCCTTATCAAATAGCTCCTGCAATTGAGTTTTGAGCTCCCTTAACTCCGCTGGAGCCATTTGATAGGGGGAATAGATATAGGGCGAGTGCCCAGCTCTACGTCAATGCAGTAATTGATATCTCTAACTGGAGGCATACCCGATAGGTCTGAAGGAAACACATCCTGAAATTCATAAACTATCAAAACTGACTCTACAGAATGGGACCCCCGTGTCTACATCCCAAATATGGGCTAGAAATGCTAAACACCCCTTTCCTACTAACCTTTTGGCCCAGAAAAATGATATAATTTTCACTGGCTTGGCCTTATACACTCCCTACCAGTCTAGTTTATCCAATCTCGGCATCGATAGAGTCACTGTCTTAGTATTACAGTTTAAAAAAGCATGATTTGGAGATAACTAGGTCATACCCAGAATTACATCAAAGTCTAATATATCCAGATTAGTTAAGTAAACCTAAGTCTGAAAACCCATAAATAGCAAAGAACAAGAATGAAAAACATGGGTTACTACCACAGACTCACCAACCGGAGTAGACACATAAACAGAATGATCAAGTACATCACAAACCAGATTCAGACCCATAGTAAACTGAATAGATACATAAGAATAAGTAGTCCCCAAATCAAATAAGATAGATGCTATTCTGTCACAAAAAGAAATAGTACTTGTGATCACTGAGTTAGAAACCTTGGCATCAATCTTTCCCAAAAATGCATAACAGTGAGATTGGTCATCAATCTGATCTAACTCCCTTCCTGGCTGCGCTCATCCCCTGGCGCCACCATTTTCTCTGCCACCCCGACCACCTTTCTAATTTCCCCACCCACCCTATCGACGACCCTTGCTATTACCTTTTCCTCTTCTACCCTCTAGAACTATAATTGGAGTCTGATACTATTCCTGGCCATTTGCCTGCCTTAAGGGAAACTCTCTCTTAAAATGACCAACAACACCTTAATAGTAACATCCATACTCAAGAGAAGGATGATTGACAGAAGAGTAAGATGACCTTTATCCACTCACAACCTATATTTGAGAAGAAATCTTAACTGGAACCACAATAGAAGTTGGCAAGGCTAATTGTATAGGACGGGCTGAATAGGCCTATTGACTGTGGGCCTTAGTGTAAGATCCATTGAAATTCCCAACATTACAGAACTTCTTGGCTAACATCTTAGCCTAACCCTCTTGCCCCCTCTAACTTCTTCACATAATCTGACACCTCATTGATCCCTTTCCCTGCGAAAGTCATATGAACAGTCAAAACCTGAAGATCATAGTTCAAACCCTTAACATAGCACCAAATCCTCTCTTTCTTATATGTCAACATTAGAGTGGCATAGCAAGACAAAGCATGGAACTTACATGTCACCCTATTCCAATGCCAAAAACTCATCCATCTTGTGATCATGGAGGGCCCGTGGTATATATTTCTTCAAGAACAAGGCATGAAATTGCTCCCAAGTCAAAGGAGGTAAAATCGGTGACCGACATTTAACATACGCCCTCCACCATTTCTTAGCATCCTTATCTAATAGAAAGGTCACAAACTCAACTCCATGCTGCTGAAATATACCCATCTTATGCAATCTCTCATAGCAATCAATGATAAACTCAAAACCAACCTCAGACTCATTACCCTGGAATATTAGAGGTTTCATCTTCAAAAATTTTGTCAATAGCTCGTGTTCCGTACTAATCATCACAGAACCTAACACTAGACGGCGAAAAACATCAGTTCCCGAAGCCTCATCCCTTCTAGGAGCCATAGTAATAGTAGGGTGAACAACTGGAGCCTAAAAAGCTGGCATAGTAGGAGTGGCTCTAGTCCCAACCAACCCACTCAGAAAAGCTAACACCATTGAACAACTTCAACAGACATATGAGGTAAGGCTGTAACCCAGTTAGTGCCACCACCTCAGACTCCACTTTCTGCTCCTCTACTGCTTTCTTCTCCTCAAAATGATCCTGAGGTGGAAGAGGGGATGCTGACCTTTCATGAGTATGACCAAAAACTACTCGAGCTCCACCCCTAGCGGGTGTGGCTCGTCCCTTTCCCCTCTTACCTTTCCCTCTTACTTATCCTCTTTATCTTATGGTAGTCTCCTCAGCTGGGGCGGCCGGTGCAGGGGCTGCTGCTCGGGTTTTGTTAGACCTAGTATTCATCATCTGCAGACAAAAGAGCGAAGAGAATCAGATACCAATTTAGATAACCAGATACCAATTGGAATCAAGTTATAACACAAAAGAAACAAGAATGATAGATTTTCCTAAAATCCCATAGACTCCCAAAGAAGAGTACAGACGTCTCCATACCATTCTGCGAGAATTTATTGGACCTATTTTGGTACGACGAGATAGATGAACCTAGGCTCTGATACTAACTTTGTCATGACCCAAACCCATCCGGAGTGGCACCCACCCTACTCACCTGTTGGGAGAACCCCATGATCAACACTTAGAGAAAATAATTTAACCTAATCCATCAATAAAATATCCAAGTCTAAAACCAAACACAAGTACAACTAAAAGCAAAAAATGTACCTAAGCAAAAATATCCCTAGGAACCAAAAATCGTCTATACCAAAACTACTAAAGAATGTCAAAAAGGGAATGGAACCCCAAAAACTGAATGAAAAACATAAGTTCAGAACAAGAAAATATGCCAATGATAAAAGATTCCATGGTAGCCCGAATAACCTGCTCACCCTGAAATCAGAAGTCAATTGTTGGGTTCACAAGTGAGGTCTCGTAGGAGCCGCTGGAATATGCGATGCACTAACAAAAGTAAATGCAAGTATAATATCAACACACAAAAACAATAGTGTACTGGTAGGGTCATATGGCTAACCTAAGATTAAAATATGAACACTTAACTAAATAATAGTACAACAAGTTAATCCATGCTCAAAAACATTTATACACTTAGCACATAACACCAAATAGCAGTTTAGGATTTTAAAACAACAGTCAAGTTCTGTCAAGACAAGTCAACAAGTCTTACAACTTAAGCAGCTATCAACATAGATAAATATATTCCCTGGTTCACTCATGGAACCGCCAAACTCACCTGAACCTCGTACATACACGCTATGGGTAATATATCCACTCTCTAGCCATGACCTGCAGGGGATAAATTCCATCCATGTACTAAACCCCAGGCATAATTATCTGCCAACCTTATTTCACCAATAACCCGTGAGAACAACCCAAATACCGAAACATTCCACATTTTAGAAATAAGGCAGGTCAAATCAATAAGCAAGTAAAATCATTGCATTGGACACACCAAACAACATGCATTAACCTTCCACACTACAAAGTAGTTAACATGCACATATAATACAAGTTGGATTAAACTATAATACCATCACATACCTCGAACTAACCTTGCACAACTCCTGTAAGCTAAGGTTTTGCCCTTTCGTGCAATTTTTGCTAGCTCATGGTATAGAACATGCATAATAACACAAAATTAATGAAGTGACCTATCATGTTGGGAGTTATAACTCACCCCAACACTAAGGTCAAGTTCATGATCATTGTCTTCCTGTTATAGGGCTTTTCTACCGTAATTCAGCTAAAACTACCAATTCCATGGATAAATTAGTGAATTAACAAAAAGCAAGGGTAAATTAACCGTTAATGATCAAAACGCATTAACTTATTACTTAAATTTACCCCTTGCACCAAAACATAACCAAAATCTACCCTAAAACGTTCCCCAAACTCTGTAAATTAGTGATTCTAAAGCTTAATCATCACTTACAAGTTAACGGAGACAAATTATTTATCTTTTTGAAACCAAATGATGAATTTCTGGTGTATTCACCCTAAATATCCCTTTCCTTGCCACAAAATGAGTTTTGAAATAATAAACTATTTTGGGGAATTTATTTAAATTAAACTGTGATTTTCAGCACTATAGTGGTCAAGACCGCTATAGTGGTACCTTTATAGCGGATAGCGGGAATTTTTCCGCTATAGTGCCGGCCGCTATAGAAGTCTCGATGATACAGAATGTTTGTCTTCGCTTAAAAATCTCACTTTTTACAACACATCATAAACTTGGGACATTCCAATCAATGCCACTCACGCTAAGATCAATTTCGAGAGTTCTAATTACCCAAATCCGGTTCTGTAAATTTCTATGGGTTCCTTATCGTCTTAGATAACTAAATATCACCCCAAACCTATCCAAATACTATCTAGATTTCTCTAGAGTACACCTCACTCCAATTTCATTCGAAACTAGCCTAGCCTAAAATTTATAACTTTTAAATCGGAAGGATTTTGAAAATGAGGTTTTAAATGAAAGACTTATACATAACAACAAAGAGGGTTATTACAGGACCTATCTATCTATGTGTGGATTCACTAAGTGAGCCTTTTAGGCTAAAATCATCCAACATAATGGGAAAACATAATCCTACAGTGGCTCGTAGTTCTGGGACAAGTGTTATCTAGAATGCATGTCCACTTGGTGCCAAATAATCCTCCCAAAACATACTATCAATATGGCTCATAACATATCTATTAAGCTTATTTACAAATTTATCATGTGTCTTGTTCAAAATCTCTTTCTAAAACATATCTTGCTATGAGACTACGCTCTAATCTGTGAGACAAAGCACAAATCTTTCTTTCTAAAATCATATGTTGAAATATCTTTCTAAAATATATCTTTCAAATCATGTTCATAGCTTAAATCATGGTAAAATTTACCAAAACATGCATAACTTGTAGATTCTTAAAATAGCTTTCATAATAATATAAAGGCCCTAAAATCATGCTTTAAAACATAAACTTCATAAACAATGAGTAGAAATCTTGTCAAAAATAAAAAATCCAACAAGGAGACATCTTGATAAGCATATTACTAAAATCCAATATCCATAAAACAATAATCATAAAAGGAACTTCAAGAGAGTCATAAAATTTACATAATAAAAGGGAAAACTTAAAGTGGGTTCATAAACCCTAACCATAATCTTGAATTCATGAAATTTCTAGAATTTTGGACAGGGGGATGAAAGAAAAACCCTCATTGAAGTCCTACTTACCTGAGTTTGAAGAATTCTTGGGGAAAAGTCTTGGACTTGGAACTTTGGAGCTTGAACTTGAGAAATCCTTCTTTGGAGTTCTTGATAAGGATCTTGATTTCTTAAAATCCTAACTTGATTCATAGATTCAAATTAAAAATTGAACTTGATTATAGGAAGAATAGGACTTGCTATTACATACCTTAGAGTTGAAGTTTGAGGAAGAATCTTTGAAGAGAAACCCTAGCTCTTGATTATTCTTGAAACTTAGGACTTGGAATTTTGGCACTGAAATTATGTGAATGATCGGTTAAGGAAGGTTTTAAGTCTAGGGGGGTTCATAAAAGGAAAAGACCAAAAATACCTTTTTTAAAACAAACAAAAGCTAAATGTTTTTTTACTAGGCATGGCAAGCCACGCTATCCATATCACCAGATTTGGCTGGCAAAAATGTTGGCTCTGGTGTGCCACGCCACTCAATACACCAATAAGGTAATTTTCTGAAAACTTGTCTTAAGTTCCAAAACTTATCTCACTTGTTTCCTAAGTGTTTCTTGGTTAAAATAACTTAATTTCTAGGCTTTGATGCACTTAAAATATGAAATTAAATGGCATGAAACGTAGTGGGTGTTACAATATCTCCCTTTGAGATCATATATCCCCGAATAATGGTCTTGGCTTTGTAGGAAAATAATGAGTTTAGCTGAACTGATTTCTATCAAATATCTAGAACTATATTTATCTGTATGAACCAAACTATACTAACCATGTGGGTTTGATGACCACTACTAAGTGATGCAAAAGTATACATATGAGTGTGGATGTCGAAGGCATAACATAAGATATGAGTTCATAGAATCAAAAAGGTGCTTAAACATAAAGAACTACATAGGGGCATGAGCTTGGCCATATGTTTCATTTGGACTGGGGTTACAAGACAAGAAATAGAGATGCAGTAGACATA
Organism: Capsicum rhomboideum; assembly: GCA_031232105.1. Lineage (NCBI taxonomy): Eukaryota > Viridiplantae > Streptophyta > Magnoliopsida > Solanales > Solanaceae > Capsicum > Capsicum rhomboideum. The sequence continues at coordinate 13,961,642 of CP124718.1, forward strand.
GAGATAAGAGTATTCCACCTTAAGTGATACAACTGAAAGCCTTTAAGCTTAGCAACACATCTCTAATATGCTTCTTCTCCTGAATGCTACTCTTCAACACTTATAACTTATAAGCCTCACAAGGGTACAAGTGATCATGGAACTCTAAGTCTAACTGCATGCTACTACCATGTTCAAGCCTAGCTCGGGGGTACAAGGTTCTACATGTAAAGCAAAAATACTTGTCTACACCACGGGATTATATATTCTATATCTCCTCAGAGCTTTCATCCTAAGAATACATCTTTTTCATACCACTTCACCCATAAATCTGAGATCTAATCAAGAATTCACTAGGGCAAAATGATTTCATCCACGTGTAAACCAACGCAACATTCAAGCCTATCACTATTACCACTTCATGAACTTCTGGGCAGATCTATTACAAGGAGACATATCAACATTCTTATCTAACAATTAAATATTGAAAATCCTCACCTCGATCTCCCTCCATACTTATAACCTTGGATAAAACAAGAACACTATAATTTTTCATAATAAGGAGCACCTACTCAGTCTATCTAAACCATTATTCCACCACTATTATCACCACCTATATTAACATAAAGAGGGTTATTGAAGGACTAGGATATGAGGATCTCAAATAAGAGGGATACTGCTCAGCTATGACATACTTATCCAGACCTTGGCACTCAAAATTTGAACTTCTGAGGTAAGGTATCATAGGCACGAATAATTCATATATTAACTCATAGATTGTGAGTGAGTTGTCCTGGGCATGGATGAGACATAACTATCCATAACTTTCATAGGTGGTTGTACATAGAGATTAGAGAAAGTAATCATAAGCATGAATTATTCAGATACAAGTTATGAACATACATGATGTAGCATGGCTTTCACTGGTCATTAAGGGCATATCATAAGTCTATAGGACTGAGTATACTTTGAAATATGAGTTGCATAGTTAATGAGTTGTATAACATAAAAATGGAGTTCATAGATTCGTGGAGCATGACTAGGACCATTGAGTGAGATTATTACTTCTCATACTTGGAACTGAAATTGTACATGAATATATGTGAAGTGCATAAGCATGGGTTATTGCCATAATACTGATATGTGAGGCATAAATAGGGTGTCATGATAATTAAAATTTGTGGAATATTCTCGAGTAGGAATGGATTACTATTTCATCATAACTCTTTCTGAAACACATCACTATCTGATTCTCAAGACCTAGTATGGTTTTTCACCCTGTTATCTCCCTCTTAGATCAAAGCCAACATTCTAAGTTATGGACCTCTTTAAGATTCTCTAAATTGAACTATAATCACTTTACTCTAATGGTTGATGGTGTCACTATGCATATAAACATTAAACTTACTCGGATAAACTGTATTTGGAAGATACTAACTTTATTTAGGACATTCTCTTCTGAGTTACTACTATTAACTTTTTCTAGCTTCTAAAACTATCATCCTATCACTTCTATACCTATTAGAGAACATGATCCTTTCCACTAACATTCCATAAACTGACCTTCTCTCCTTTATCTAATGACTTAGTCACCATTCACTTAATACAAATCAACTAACTTGAATTCCTACATACTCTATGTCAAGCCTACTAGATTCATCTTCACAAAGCATGCACTACTAACCCTATACTATCATTCTTTCCACTACGGTGATCCTTTACTATTCAAACTTAGGATCTAACTCTTAACATGGATAGCTGGTCAACTTCTCACATACTATACTGACTTATATCTACTAGATAAAAATTGATATTACACTAGTCTTATATAACCTCATGATAACTAGTCGATATTAACCTCACAGTCTATCTAAGTACAACCTATGAGTACAAATTCCTTTCATACACACTACTACTTATTTGATAACCTGCCTAACTAGCTTTATAACTCTCTAAACATCAAAAGGTTTTTTTTATTCAAAATAGCCTAGATCCAACAATTCATAAACACTCTACACTTCTACTTTAAACAAGTGCTTGATCTATACTAACATAACGACAAGCTCTAAACACTACAACTAACAAATCCTCCTCTAAGTACTACCATGATATCTACCCCGCATTGATTACCCATTAATTAATACCTAAAGACATATAGCCCCATTACTAACTTAATGGTACATAAATCCATTTATGTACCCTAACCAATCACTATCTCCACTTTTCTAGTCACTGTATTTCTAAATTCCTACCCCTAACTCTGAGACCATTCTACTACTTATAAGTCATAACATCCCAAAGTCACACTATCTCTCAAATGACAACTCTATCCAATAATCTAGGTACATAATTTCTCCTCTCATGGATGATATCTATAATGAAGGATTAAATAAGAGTTTAAATACATATGATACTCTAGCTCAACAATATGATTCATATAGATAATGACGTAAGCTTTCGAATCAAAGGACTAAAACATACTAACGGGATCCTCTCAAGCCTTTTGTGTGGCTTTTAAAATGTCTAAGAGTTTAGTTCTATCTGAGAGCATCATATTGGTAGGAAATTAAGCTTTACTACTTCTATTACCTCAAATATAAGGCATGATTGGAGGAATTTGGAGTAACGCACGAATCTACATAAGTTTCTTAGGGGAATGCTCTATTGCATGATCTGAGTATGAAAGAATGGGAAACTTTTATTGAATGTTAGTCGTCCCTCATTTATAAAAGTGGTACTCTTACAACCATAAATAAGATCCTACCGACATGGTTTCATAGACTCCCTAAGATACTTAAACTCTATGCTCTGATACCAAGTTTGTCATGACCCGAGTCTACACCCTAGATGAGGTACGATACTTAGAACCATAAGTGATCCTAAGTGAACCCTTGGTACTGTCATACTACTAAGATCATAAATTTAAAAACAACTAAGTAGAAGCTTATGAATATTGAAATTAAAGATACTAAAAATAAACTAAAAGACTATAAGTTTAATACATAAATCATTTAAAAGCTGACTAAAAATGATTCAACTGATTGACTATTTATGAAGCCTCTACTAATCATATTGACGTAACTATTTACCAACATACACTCTAAACTATGCCTTCCAAAAATATGGAGAGCATCATTAATAGATGAAGAATTGAAGCCTAATGTGAAATCTGATTACGTACCTGTATGTCAGTAAGCTACATCCATGAAAATGTAGTGCAAGAAAGCTATGCGTTAGTGCAAAGGTATTGAGTATGCAAGACAAGGGCTAACAATTTAAGAGCTTACATAAATATTGAAACAGAATCTATATAGCAGAAGAAATCAATGACTAATGACTAAAATCATATCTATATCATAACTTGAGAAAGAGACTAAAATAGGACTTCATAGATGTGAATATCCAATTGAGAGTAAATGCATTTAAAAAACATAGGTAAGGATTTAAAAAAATATATATCTAAATAATGTTTTATGAAATCATGCTATCTGAAATCATTTAATGATCATATCAAGTAAACTATCAAAATAGTGTAAAAAGTCTTTAGGTGGGAGTTTCTTACAACTAACTTACATCATTTGAGCTAATGATGTCCAACGTCTAAATGAGTTGGGAGGGATGCCACAAACCTTGTATAATGACCCTTTCCATTGTTACGTATAAGTCTCTCGTATAAAATTTCACGCTAAAATTCTTCCTGAATTTAGAGTTATAAATTTTAGGCTAAGCTAGTTTCTGATGAAATCCAAGCGAGGTGTGGTATAGGAAAATATGGGAATGAATTGGGTAATTTTGGTGGTGTTTTACTTGATTTTTATTTAGCTAAGATGATAAGGGACCCGTAGGATTTTACAGAATTGAATTTGGGCAAGTAGAACTCCCGGAATTGATTTAGCGTAAAGGGTACTGGTTGAGATGTCTTGGATTTAAGGTGTGTTGTGAATAAGAAGATTTTTGGAGGAAACTATACTTTCTATCCCGTTGACATTGCAATAGCTACATGCTCAAAAGTGGGATAATTCCTACTATGGAAACCAGTCAATGCGGTCAAGGGCCGCTATAGCGACATATGCCACTATAGCAACACAATTTGTTGTTTTATTTTAAAAATCCCCCAAAATGGTTTATTTTTCTAAAAAATATTTAAGGCTTCAGAAGTAGCTATTTGGGGCAAAACCCATCAATTTTTCATTATATTTCGTCGTTAAGGTAAGGAATTCATCCCCGGTAACTAGTAAATTGATAATCTAGCCTTAGAATTACTAGTTTGCATAGTTTGGGAAGGGTTAGGGGATGGTTTTAGTTGATTTTATGTTGAAAGGTAGTAATTTAAGTATAAATCAATGGATTTTTGTTAATGATCATTAAATTACCCTTGCATGTCAATTAATTCACTAATTATTACATGAAATTGGTAGTTTTAGATGAATTATGGAAGAAAAAGCCCTAGAACGGGGAGGGAATGATCATGAACTCGATCTTATGGATTGGGTATGAGTTATAATCCCCAAAGTGGTAGTTCATTTCATTAATTATTTGTTTGTATGTCTTTCTAGACCGAGATCAAGCAAAAATTACATGGAAAGGCAAGGCTCAAGCTTAGTTGAGTTGTGCAAACTTAGATTTAGGTAGGTGATGGTATTGTAGTTTAATCCAATTTGTACTATATGTGCATGTTAACTACTTCTTAGAATGGCTTGTTAGTGCATGTTGTTTGGTTTAGTTAATTTAATGAATTTATCTTATTGTATGAGTTTGACCTACCTTATTGTTAATGTGGAATGTTGCAGTATTTGAACATTCTCTTGAATTATTGGTGGAATAAGGTTGACAAACACTTGTGTCTGGGGTTTTGGGGCATGGACGTAATTTTCCCCCTGCAAGTCATGACTAGAGGGTATTTATGATACCCATAGCATGTATGTACAAGGTTAGGTGAGTTTGACGGTTTCATGAGTGAACCCGGGAATATATTTATATGTTTGATAATTGCTTAACTTTTCTTGTCTTGTTTTGACTTAGCTTGACTGAACTTGACTTGGTTGTAAATGTCTTGACTTATTGTATGTAATCCTAAGCTACTTATTTGATACTTGTGGTGCTAGGTGTAGGATACCACAAGCATGGATTAAATTTTTGTACTATGTTTTAGTTAAGTGTTCATATTCTCATTTTGGGTTGGCCAAATGACCCTACCAGTCTATTGTTGTTTTCTTGTGTGCTGATACTACACCTCCTCTTACTTTTATTGAGGGCAACGCATATTCCAGTGGCTCCTACAAGACCTCACTTGTGATTCTAGCGAGTGATTCAGATTTTAGGGTAAGCAGCTTTTTCGGGCTACTATGGAATCTCTCTTTTATGATATTGTCCTTTGTTTGGACTTTTACATTCTTCTTAGTTTTGGGGTTGTATCCCCATCTTGACATACTTAGTATGTTTTTGTACACTGACTTTCAGATTCTAGGGATACTTTTGTTTTACTATTTATTTCCTTGTTTCTTAGTTTGTTAGACTGGATAACAACTTTCCTTCTTTTCTTTAAGTGATGGTTAATGCTTCTGGGGTTATTAGTTCTCCCATCGGAGAATAGGGTGGGTTCCACTCACGTCCATTTGAGTTGTGACAAAGTTGGTATCAGAGCCTAGGTTCGTCGATCTTGTCTTACCAAAATGGGTCCAGTAGAGTCTTACAAAATGGTACGGAGATGTCTGTACTTTTCTTCAGGAGGCTATAGGACTTTAGGAAAATTTTCATTCCTGCCTCTTTCGTGCAGTAACTTAATTCCAATTGGTATCTGGCGATCTTAATTGGTATCTAATTTCTTCACTCTTTTGTCCAGAGATGGTGACTAATAGGTCAAATGAAACCCAAGCAGCAGGCCCCACACCGGCTGCTCCAACTGCGGAGCCAGCCATAAAGGGAAGATGATAAGTGAGAGGAAAAGGTAGGAGAGGAAGGGGATGAGCCACACCCTCTAGGGGTGGAGCTCAAGCAGCTGCTGGCAAAGCTTATGAAGGGTCAGTATTATCTCCCCCACCTCAAGATCATCTTGAGGAGATGAAAGCAGTAGAAGAGCATGTAATGGAGCCCGAGGTGGTGGCACCAGTTGGAGGTGCAGTTTTGTCCCCTCTGTCAGCTGAGGTTGTTCAATAGGTGTTAGCTTTTCTGAGTGGGTTGGATGGGACTGGAGCCCCTCCTGCTGTACCAACTTTTTAGGCTTATCCTATCATTGCTATGACTCCTAGGATGGATGAGGCTTCAAGGACAAATGCTTTTCCTCATCTAATTTTGGGTTTTGTGATGACTGGTACTGAATGTGATCTTCTGACCAAGTTTCTGAAGATGAAACCACCAACATTCTAGGGTACTGAGTCTAAGGACGCGTTTGAGTTCATAATTGAGTGCTACGAGAGGTTACATAAGATGGGTATTGTACAACAGCATGGAGTTGAGTTCGTGACCTTTCTGTTGGAGAAGGATGCTAAGTAATGGTGGAGGGAGTTTGTTGAATATCTGTCATAGATCTTACCTCCATTGACTTAGGAACAATTTCATACTTTGTTCTTAGAGAAGTATATACCTTAGGCCTTTCGTGATCGCAAAAAGGATGAGTTTTCAACATTGAAGTAGGGTGACATGTCAGTTGCAGCCTATAGGGCTAAATTCCATGCCTTGTCTTGCTATGCTACTCAACTATTATCTACTGAGGGGGATATTATTTGATGCTACGTCAAAGGTTTGAACTACGTTCTTTAGGTTTTGTCGGTGCATATGACTTCTGTAGGGAAGGGATTCAATGAGGTTTCAGATTATGTAAAGAAGTTAGAGGGGGTCACACAAGTAGGTCAGGCTAAGATGTTAGCTAAGAAGCCCTGCAATATGGGGAATTTCAGCGGATCTTACTCTAAGGGCCATGGTCAGTAGGCCTACCCAGCTTTCCTTATTCAGTCAGCATTGCCAGTTTCTACTATAGGTCCAACTAAGGTCTCTTCTTAGTCGCAGGTTATTAGGTGCCAAGGGGCTTCTTACTCTTCTACCAGTTGGCCTTCTCTTGAGCGGGGATGTTACTATTATAGTTTCATTGATCATTTTTAGAGAGAGTATCCTTTGAGGCATATGAATGGCCAGGCGCAACAACAAACTCAGGCTATAGTTCCAACAGGTAGAAGAGGAGTAGGTAATGACAGGGGTCATCCACAGGGTGGATGGGGAAATTAGATAGGTGGTCGAGGAAATGTAGGAGCAGAAGGAGGAGTGCAGATGGGGAGAGAGTTTACTCAAATTTTTGATCTGGCTCATTATAATGCTTTTTAGGGAAAGACTGATGCCGAGGCTTCTGATGCAATGATCACAGGTACCATTTCTATTTGTGACCAAATGGTTTCTATTTTATTTGACTCAGGGTCTACTTATTCTTATGTATTTGTATAGTTTATGGTTAGTCTAAATTTGGTTTGTGATGTACTTGACTATCCTGTTTATGTGTCTACTTTGGTTGGTGAGTCTGTGGTAGTAATTCATGTGTCTATATATCCATGTTTATAGTTGAATAAGGTTACTATTAGGAATAAATATCCCTTACCTAATATATACGATCTATTTGACAAGTTATAGGGTGATATGATATTTTCCAAAATTGACTTATGATCGGGTTATGATCAGCTGAAAATTAGACTGGAAGACATACCAAAGACAACTTTTAGAACTTGATATGGCAATTACGAGCTTTTGGTGATGTTCTTCGGGCTAACTAATGCGCCTGCAGCCTTTATGAGCTTGATGAATAGTATCTTTAAGCCATTTTTAGATTCTTTTATTATTGTGTTTATTGATGACATTCTAGTTCACTCTACGAGTAAGGAGGAGTATGCAGGTCACCTTCGCATAGTATTGGAGATTCTAAGGGAGAAACGGTTATTTGCAAAAATTTTGAAGTGTGAATTTTGGTTGTATTTGTTGGCATTTTTGGGGCACGTTGTTTCTGAAAAGAGGGTGATAGTAGATCTCCAGAAGATTGAGGAAGTTAAGAGTTGGATCTGGCCTAGTTTAGTAACCGAGGTAAGGAGATTTGTGGCTCTTGATAGTTATTACCGCAGGTTTGTTAAGAACTTTGCTTCCATTGCAATGCACTTGACAAGGCTGACTCAGAAGGAAGTGCCATTTGTTTGGTCATACCAATGTGAGGAGATCTTCCAAAAGCTCAAGACACTCTTGACTATAGCTCCTATCTTTTCTTTACTATTTTAAGGTAAGGACTTTATAGTGATTTGTGATGCTTCACTTTTGGGCTTGGGTGTTGTGTTAATGCAAGATAGAAATGTCATTGCTTATGCTTCGAGGTAGTTAAATCCTCATGAAAGAAACTACCCCACCCATGACTTAGAGTTGGCAGTGATGGTGTTTACATTAAAGATTTGGAGACACTAACTTTATGGTTTCAAGTGTGAGATTTTCATAGATCACCATAGCCTACAACATATGTTCACTCAAAGGAATTTGAATCTATGACAGCGGAGATGGATGGAGTTGTTTAAGGATTATGATGTGACTATCCAGTATCATCCAGGTAAGGCCAATGTGGTGGCAGACACATTGAGCCAAAAAATTGTAAGTATGGTTAGTTTGTCATTCTTGAGGGTGTCCAGGAGACCTTTAGCTAGATAGTTTCAAACTTTATCATCTTAGAGTATGCAGTTTGGGGTTTTATACAAGGGTAGAGTGTTGGCAAATGTTAAGGTAAAGTCAATATTTCTGGATCAGATTAAGGCCAAGCATTTTGAGGATAAAAAGTTGAATGCACTCTAGAATAAAGTGGTATGTGAGGAGATAGCGGATGCCACTCTTGACATGAATGAGGTGTTGTGGTTTAAGGGAAGGTTATGTGTACCTCGAGTTGGTGATTTGATTCACGATGTACTTTCAGAAGCCCATGGCTTGTGTTATTCTATTCATCCAGGTATAACACAAATGTACCGTAATTTGAGGCAGTTTATTAGTGGCCGAGATAAAGAGGGACATAGTGGATTATGTGTCCAAGTGTCACAATTTCCAGCAGGTAAAGTATGAGCATCAAAGGACAGCGGGGTTGCTTCAAAGAATGCCCATACTTGTATAGAAATGGGAAAACATTTCTATGGATTTCATGGTGGGTCTTTCTAAGACCTTGAGGAAATATGACTCCATATAGGTGATAGTGGATCGGTTGATGAAATTATCTCACTCTTTGCCAGTTTGGGTAGACTATAGCTCTTAGCAGTTAGCAAAAATCTACGTCAAGGAAATAGTGAGGCTTCATGGGTGCCCCTTACCATCATTTTTGATAGAGACGCAAAGTATACTTCTAAATATTGGGACAAATTGCATGAGGAGTTGGGCACTAAGCTCACCTTTAGTACAACTTTTCATTCTCAAACTGATGGTCAGTCGGAGAGAACGATTCAGGTACTAGAGGATATTTTGAGAGTCTGTGTTAGTGACTTTGGTTGTCATTGAGACTAGTTTCTTTCGTTGTGTAATTTTTCATACAACAAGAAATATAACTCCAATATCGATATGACACCATTCAAGGAACTCTATGGAAGGAAGTGTAGATCACCTATTGGGTAGTTTGAAATTGGAGATATTAAACCTTTGGGCACCAACTTGGTGAAGGAGGCTTAAGAAAAAGTAAGGTTCATTCAAGCTAAATTATTGGCTTCTCAAAGTAGACAGAAAGAGTATGTGGATCGTAGGGTAAGAGACATGGATTTCAAGGTTGGTAAACAAGTGTTGCTGAAAGTGTCTCCCATAAAGGGAGTCACGCGGTTCGGTAAGAGGGGCAAGATCAGCCTTTGGTATATTGTTCCCTTTGAGGTTCTTGAGGATGTGGGTCCAATTGCGTACAGGTTAGCTTTACCACCTGGGTTGTCAAGAGTACATATGGTATTTCATGTCTCCATGCTCAAACGATACCATGGGATGGATACTACATCATTAAATGAGACTCGGTTCTATTAGATAAGGATTTGGCTTACGAGGAGGACCCAATAGCGATTCTAGATCGGGATGTTCGAAAGTTGAGGACAAAGGAAATTTTTTTGATTAAGATTTAATGGAAGCATCATCCAGTTGAAGAAGCTACTTAGGAAACTGAGAAGGACATGCAGGACAAGTACCCTCAATTGTTTGAGGATAGAGGTACTCTCTTCTTTCCTTGTTTCAGCTTATTTTTCTTATTTGATCATTCGGGGATGAACTATGGTAAATTGGTATTTGTTGTAATGAACCATTCCGTTGTTACGTATAAGTCTTTTATTTATGATTTTACGCTAAAATTTTTCCCAGGTTTGGAGTTATAAATTTCAAACTAGGCTAGTTTCAGACAAAATCCATGTGAAATGTGGTCTAGGGAAATTCGAGAATGAATTGGGTAAGTGTGGTGGTGTTTGACTTGATTTATAGTTAGCTAATATGATAAGGTACCTGTAGGATTTTACGGAATTGAATTTGGGCAAGTAGAACTCCCGAAATTTATCTTGTGTTGTGAAAAAAGAAATTTTTGGAGGAAATTGGACTTTCTGTCCCGTCGACATTGCTATAGTGACGTGTATGTCTCTATAAATACATGCTCAAAAGTGGTATAATTTCCACTATGGCGACCAGTCAACGCGGTCAAGGGCTGCTATAGTGACTATATCTCTATAGCGACATATGCTGCTATAGCAACATAAATCGTTGTTTTATTTCAAACCCCCCCAAAAATGGTTTATTTTTCGAAGAAATGTTTGGGGCTTTAGCAGTGGCGATTGGGGGCAAAAAATATTAATTTTTCATCATATTTCTTTGTAAGGTATGTAATTCATCCCCGGTAACTAGTTAATTGATAATCTAGCCTTCGAATTACTTGTTTGCATAGTTTGGGGAGGGTTAAGGGCTGGTTTTAGTTGATTTTATGGTGCAAGGGAGTAATTTAAGTATAAAATCAATGGACTTTGGTTAATGATCATTAAATTACCTTTGCATGTCGATTAATTCACTAATTATTCCATGGAATTGGTAGTTTTAGATGAATTATGGTAGAAAAAGCCCTAGAACGACGAGGAAATGATCATAAACTCGAACTTATGGTTGGGTATGAGTTATAATCCCCAATGTGGTAGATCATTTCATTAATTATGTATCTGTATGTATTTCTAGACCGAGATCAAGCAGAAATTGCACGGAAAGGAATGGCTCAAGCTTAGTTGAGTTGTGCAAGCTTGGATTGAGGTAGGTGATGGTATTGTAGTTTAATCCAATTTGTACTATATGTGCAAGTTAACTACTTCTTAGTATGGCTTGTTAGTGCATGTTGTTTTGTGTGGTTAATTCAATGAATTTATTTTGTTGTATGAGTTTGACCTACCTTATTGTTAATGTGGAATGTTACGGTATTTGAACATTCTCTCGGCTTATTGGTGGAATAAGGTTGGCAGACACGTGTGTCTGGGGTTTTGGTGCATGGACGTAATTTTTCCCCTGTAGGTCATGACTAGAGGGTGGTTATGATACCCATAGCGTGTATGTATGAGTTTAGGTGAGTTTGACGGTTCCATGAGTGAACCGGGGAATATATTTATATGTTTGATAATTGTTTAACTTTTCTTGACTTGTTTTGACTAAGCTTGACTAAAATTGACTTGGGTATAAATGTCTTGACTTATTTTTTGTAATCCTAAGCTGCTTATTTGATACTTGTGGTGCTAGGTGTAGGATAGCATGAGCATGGATTAACTTATTGTACTATGTTTCGGTTAAGTGTTCATATTCTTATCTTGGGTTGGTCAAATGACCCTACCAATATACTGTTGTTTTCTTGTGTGTTGATACTACACCTGCTCTTACTTTTGTTGAGTACAGCGCATATTCCAATGGCTCCTACAAGACCTCACTTGAAATTCTAGCGTGTAATTCGGATTTCAGGGTGAGCAGCATTTTCGGGCTACCATGGAATCTCTCTTTTATGATATTGTCCTTTGTTTGGACTTATGCATTCTTCTAAGTTTTGGGGTTGCATCCCCATCTTGACATTCTTAGTATGTTTTGGTACACCGACTTTTGAATTATAGGGATGTTTTTTTTAGTATTTATTTCCGCATTTCTTAGCTTTCCTTATTTTCTCTAAGTGATGGTTGATGCTTTCGGGTTTATTAGTTCTCCCACCAGAGAATGTGATGGGTTCCACTCACGTCTATTTGGGTCGTGATGCCTTGCAAGTGTAAGGGACCTATATATCTATGTATGGATCCACTACGTGAGACTTTTAGGCTAAAATCATCCGACATTATAGAAAAACATAATCCTGTGGTGGCACATAGTTCTGGGACCAGTGTTATCTAGAATGCATATCCATTCGGTGCTAAATGATACTCCTAAAAACATACTATATGTATAGCTCATAACATATCTATTAAGCTTATCTAGAAGCTTATCATGAGTATTTCTTAAATTCTCTTTCTAAAACATATCTTCCTGTAAGACTATACTCCAAATCTGTGATATGAAGCTCAAATCTTTCTTTCTAAAATCATATGCTGAAATATTTTTTATAAACATATCTTTCAAATCATGTTCATAGCTAAATCATGGGAAAATTTACTAATGCATACATAACTTGTAGATTCTCAAAATAGCTTTCATAATAACATAAAGGCCCTAGATCATGCTCTAAAACATAAACTTCATAAACAATAAGTAGAAATCATGTCATGAATAAGAAATCCAACAAGGAGATAATTTGATAAGCGTATAGGTAAAATACAATATCCATAAAACCATAATCATAGAAGGGACTTTAAGAGAGTCGTGAAATTTACATAATAAAAGGAAAAATTTAAAATGGGTTCATAAACCCTAACCATAATCTTGAATTCATGAAATTTTTAGAGTTTTGGACAGGGAATGAAAGAAAACCCCCAATCAAAGTCCTACATACCTGAGTTTGAAGATTTTTTGAGGTAAAGTCTTGGGCTTGGAACCTTGGGGCTTGAACTTGAGATACCCTTCTATGGAGTTCTTAAAATAGAACAGGGAAAGAATGAGGAAGTAAACTTAAGGATCTTGATTTCTCAAAACCCTAACTTGATTCATAGATTCTTGTTAAAAATTTAACTTGATTATAGGAAGAACAGGATATGCTATTACATTCCATAGAGGTGAAGTTTGAGGATGAATCATTGAAGAGATACACTAGTTCTTGATTATTCTTGAAAGTTAGGAGTTGGAATTTTGGGGAAAGAGAAGAAAGTATTTTATCGATGAAATTGGGTGAATGATAAGGTAAAGAAGGTGTTAATTTAAGGAAAAGATCAAAACACAAAAACAAACAAAGTTAAAACAAATTATTGGGCATGGCCTAACGTGCCACGCTAGCCATAACACCAGACTTGGATGGCTGAAGTTTGAGGCATATCGTGCCTCGCCAGCCATAACACCAGATTTGGATGGATGAAGTATTTGATTTGGTGTGCCACGCCACTCAATGAACCAATAAGGTAATTTTTTGGAAACTTGTCTTAGGTTCTAAAATTTATCTCACTTGTTTCCTAAGTGTTTCTAAGTTAAAATAACTTGCATTCTAGTCTTTGATGCACTCACAAGATGACATTAAACAACATGAAACATAGGGTGTGTTACATCTATGATATGTATGTTCCTTGTTATGTTTGTATTTGTGATAATCCTAGTGGCGATGAGTGTATTGATCCTTATTTTGGCTCTTTTATCTCTTGATTAACACAACTTTTGATGATGCCAAAATGGGGGAGAAAATAAAGTGTTATGGAGTATTTATAACCCAGTTAACTAACCTGGTTCATTCAACTATTTCATGCTTTAGTGGCTCAGGTAATGAGTGCTGATACTAAGATGAAGAGCACAAAGGCATGAGTTTGTCATCATAAAAAGGGGGAATTCTTTGCTATAACCCTAGCCATACCTTACCACCCATAACCCTAGGTGTAACACCATCTCTGATGGCTGGTTCGTCCACTGGTTAGGCCATCAGGACTGACTAGGTCATCTCCCTTACTTCTCTAGACTCATTTCCAGAACTATATCACCCAACTCTCCTAATAAACCTTGTTTACCTAACAAAGATTTGTGTCATCAAGAAAAGGTGGAGGGTAATAATGAAAATCCTAAAGTTAAATTTATGGATCTAATGAAGGCCAATAGTATGAATCAACAAATCAAGCCCCTTGTCGACCCTATACCTATCAAACCAGTGTTATACAATAATGGCATCCCTCGTGTAACATGGATAGATGAAGAAGTACATAAAATGAATATCTTGGAGGATTTACAACTTGATGTGGTTGGAAAATTATCATAGGGTTGACCTAAAATGGAAGATCTCATATTTCAAATTCCCAAACAATGCAATATAAAAAGAGATTGTAAAATTGGTTTACTCAGAAATAGACACATATTAGTGCAGTTTAATTTGATGTAGGACTTTATGAATATGTTGTCTAAAAATGTGTATTACATCATTGCTAAGGATGGAATAGCTTATCAGATGAGACCTTTGATATATGATGCTAAATTTAAACCTGATAAAGAGACTACTCAAGCTATGGACTTGATGTCTTTCCCAAACTTACTACCAACCTTTTTTGGAAAGAATCAATTTTTTTCACTTGATAAGCCTATCCATCTGAACATGGCTACGATTAATAAAATGTGACCTAGTTGTGCTAGGGTGAAGGTGTAAGTTGATCTGGCTGTTGATTTACCTAAGTATATTGAACTACAAGTGGTGAACAATACAATAATGGAAACAACAATAAAATCCATCAAAGTTCAATATGACCTACTCCCTAAGTATTGCAAAACTTGTAAACTCTAAGGTCATGATAAAGAAGAGTATAGGACCTTGCATCCAGAGTTGAGAACAAAGGTGGCTGATAGAGATCAAGAAAGTGATAGGGAGAATAAGGATGAGCAGACAGTGGTACAGAAACAAAAGTTCAACAAGAGAGGAAAGACTATTATTGCAAGGTGGCACCCTACAAACATGAGGTACAGAGTAATAAAGGACTAAAAAAACTTTCTAAGTGATGAACCTATGGAAGCCTCTCCTCCCAGTAATGGTTTTAGCACAAAGAACCTATTTGATGCATTACAGGAAAATGAGGAGGACACCACATAATTTAAGGAAGTAAATACTAAGGCAAAGTTGACCAATAAGTAGGACAAAAAGGAGTAAGGTAATCATAACAAAAGTGATATCAGTGACTCAAAGATGCCAGAAATTCAGTAAAAGAACTCACCAGGGCTGAAGCAAAGAAGTAACCAATCATTAGGGGATATAGATGACAAAACTTCTAATCAGATGCAGCAGCAAAAATCCCCTGTTAGTCCAAAACAACAAGGAGTTGTGGTCAAGAACAATATGCAGTCTTTAGAAGTAGAGAAAACACAATTGCAAAAGGAAGGAGAAATAGTAGATAAAATTGTACTTACCTCCAAGGCTAAAACTAGTATGACATGTGATGGAGCAACTGGAGAGAGAGGCCAAGGGAATGATGATGTACAGGGTAACAAAAGCATAGTAGTGAAGGAACATGATCTAATAGGCGCTAAATCTGTATGTCTTGACATCACAAAAACTAGCCTGCATCAATAAGATGTAGCAATAGATGAGCTCATGAATAATTCAATGATGCAAGTTAATGATAGAGACAAGAATATAGTGCAACACAGTTCATAGTTAAACTCAAGCATGGAAGTAATGGAACTTCCCACAACAATTGATGTAGATGAAACTCAATACAAACTGGGAAAGATAAATCCCCTAAAAAGGTCTTGCATAACATCTTACCCATAACATGGAGAAGGTGGAAGATGTTTCAGATAAGTTTGAAGAGAAAGGGAGTATGTTACATGAGGAACAAATATTTAAAGAAGTAGATCTATCCCTAAGGGTGGTCAAAGCAGTGAAATATGCTAGAAAAGGTTAACAAAGGCAGTGGGAATACTTCTCAACCAATCAGGGTCCAGCCAAAGAGGGGGGTTTCAACAAGGTAATAAATGATGAAAGCTTTTATATGGAACATAAATTCTATAAAATCACATAAAGCATTTGAAAGAGTGCAAATGTTGCACAAGTTTCATAAGTTTGCTTTTGTAACTTTACTAGAACCTTTACAGCATATTAGAACCATCAATAGATAAAGAAACAAATTAAAGATGCCATAATCTCTGCCCAAGATTAAAGGCAAGATATGGTTGTTTGTCAATCATAGATATGATATTAATGTGATGAGCAATATGGAACAATAAATTACAATCGAAATACAAGATCAGGTTACATCTATGGCCATCTTTGTAATAATTGCTTATGCTAAGTATGATAGTCTGCAGAGGTTACATTTATGGGAGGATATTTATTCAACAAATCTTGGAATGCATAGTCCTTGGATCATTGGAGGTGATTTCAATGTGGTTTTGAATGGTGATGAAAAGATTGGGTGGACTTCCTATGACTGATGCTGATACAGAGGAATTTAAAACTTATATAGAATCTTATGATTTAGAACATATTCAATTCAATGGTAGTCCTTTTATATGGTGGGATGGAAGAACATGAGATGATTGTATTTTTGAGAGATTGGATAGGAAATTGATTTGTACTAAATTCCAGAATTTGTTTTCATAGACAGAAGTTGAACATCTTTCTATAATTGGGTCAGATCATGCTCTTTTATTATTTTTTTGTGAAAACAAACTAGTCAATGTTAATAAACCTTTTAAATTTCTTAATTTTTGGACAGAACATGAAGATTTTATAGATATTGTTAGGTAGAATTGGGATGGTGATTTTTCTTCTAATCCAATCTGGGATTGTAAAAGAAAGATAAAGAAGATTAAGAAGGTTCTCACAGTGTGGGGCAGGGCTACATATGGTGATATTTTCCAATAGATGATTATTAGAGAGAAAATTGCTAAGATCAAGGAAAAACAATTTAAGGAGGATCCTATAGTTGAGAATAGAATGGTGATGCAGAAAACTAAAGCATAATATTCTAAATATCTTCATCTGGAAGAATGTTTTTGGGAACAGAAGGCAAGTTATAAATGTTTTGTAGATAGGGATAGGAATACAAGGTTTTTCATAGTCTAGTCAAGGGGAGAATATAGAAATTGAAGGTGATTAAGATTCATAACTCTAGTGGTATTTGGCTAGTAGAACAAGAGGAGATTGCAGAAGAAGCTATTCAGTTTTATCAGAACTAGTATAAATAAGACATGGAAGCTTCTGATTATTCTCTACTAGATCATATCCCTAAATTGATTTTCAGTGAAGATAATTCATTAATAGGGTCTGTTCCTGGTAGTGAAGAGGTGAAAAGAGTTGTTTTCTAACTTAATGGAGATAGTTCGTATGGGCCAGATGGTTTATCAGGTAGATTCTTTCACTCTTGTTGGGATATTGTGGGTGTTGATATTGTTAGAATGGTACATGGTTTTTTTTTTCTGGTAACGCTTTCCTCAAATCAGTTACATATACTAACTTGGTTCTCATACTAAAGAAGGTTGGCCAATGTTCAAACCTTCTCAGATATGAGACCAATTAGTATGAGTAATTTTGTTAACAAGGTTATGTCCAATATTATTCATGATAGGTTGGAATTTTTACTGCCTAAACTTATCTCAGCTAATCAATTTCGATTTGTCAAAGGGAGAAACATCATTGAGAATGTCCTTTCTCAGGAATTGGTTATTGATATTAACAAACGAGAGAAGCCATCAAAAGTTGTTATAAAGCTTGAGATGGAGAAATCTTATGACATGGTTTCTTGGTTCTTCCTAATGAAGGTTCTGAGGAAGATGGGTTTTTCTAACATCTTTGTTGACATGATTTAGAGATTGATATCTAATAATTATTATTCTATGCTGCTAAATGGGCAATTTTATGGATTTTTTCACTCCACCAGGGGAGTTAAACAAGGTGACCCACTATATCCAGCTCTCTTCATCTTATCTGCAGAGGTACTTTCTAGTGCTCTCAATGATTTATTTGAAGATTATCAGTATGTAGGATATGGTATGCCTAAGTGGAGTCCCAATTTAAATCATCTAGCATATGCAGATGATGCTATTATCTTTTCCTCTACTGATGTATAAAGCCTAGAAAGGATTATGGGTACCTTAAAGGATTATGAGAAGCAATCAGGGAAAAAAGTTAACAAAGAGAAGAGTTTCTTCTACCTTCATCAAAATGCAACAAGGAATACTTCCTTATAGGTAGGGCAGAGTATACGTATGACAAGGGGTTCTTTTACTATGAAATATTTGGGTTGCCTCAGTACTCATAAAAGGAAAAGAAAGGAAGATTATGCTGATTTGATTGTTAGAGTGAAAGGCAAGCTGCAAGCTTGGAAAGGTAAGATGCTCTCCTATAGAGGTAAAGAAGTTCTACTTACTAATTTACTGTAAAGTGTCCCGATTTATCTTCTCTCAGCTGTTGTTCCTCCAATTTGTGTGATTAAAGATCTTCACAAAATCTTTGCTAAACTTTTTTGGATTAGCAAGGATTCAGGAAGCAGTAAACACTAGTCAACATGGTACAATGTTTGTTTTCCTAAGAAAGAAGGGGGATTAGGCTTTGGGTCTATGTTTGATGTGTCCAAGGCTATGTATGCAAAATTGTGGTGGAATACTTATCATAAAGTTGTTTCTCCTTAAGCAACCCCAACATGGTATACAAGTAAGCTTCATGTTCCTCATTACTCTTGGAGGATTACGAACGAATCCAAATAAGGTTTAAATACCCCATTCATCAAACCCATAAAGGCAGTGAGGCATTAGTCAAGACAAAAGACCCCACCAAAAACTTGTAATGGCTATAACGAGTCTGAAAGGCAGTCTTTGTATGTTCTTTACTCGAATCTTAAGATGATGGTAACCTAACCTTAAATCAATTAAAGACAACACTGCGGCACCCTGCGATTGGTCAAACAAGTCATCTATCCTAAGCAAAGGATACTTATTACAAATTGTCACCTTGTTTAACTGATGGTAGTCTATGTACATCCACATACTATCGTCTTTATTCTTAATAAAAAGGACAGGAGTACCTACGGAGAAGTTCTAATATGGATAAAACACTTCCCTAATGATTCTTGCAATTGAGATTTTAGTTCCCTTAACTCTGTTGGTGCCATCATATAAGGAGGAATGGAAATAGGAAGAGTGCCCGGCTCTAAGTCTATACAAAATTCAATGTCATGGTCAGGTGGCATCCCCGGAAGATTATTACGGAAAACTTCTAAAAATTCACAAACTACCAAAATCGAAGCAATAAGAGGGACTATTGTATTATCATCCCAAAGATGGGCTAGAAATGACTGAAACCCCCTCTTAACTTGCTTTTGGACACGAATAACATAAATAATTCTCAAGGGAGCAGGCTTATAAACATCCTCCAACTCTAACCTCTCTATGCTGGGCATAACTATGGTGACAGTTTGGTAAAGTTTGGTACCCTATAAACACGACATGACAAGCCTAGTAAACTTGATCAACACACACAAAAAACCCAACCGATGTAGATACATACATGGGTGTATCAAGCATTTCACAAACTAAATTCTAGTCCAAAGAAAACTTCATAGACACATAAAAAAAAATAAGACCCTGGATCAAACAATACAGAAGACATATGATCACAGATAAGAATGGTACCTGTGATTACTGCATCAGAAGCTTCAGCTTCAAGGTGACCTAGAATTGCATACAGATGAGACTTATCACTAACTTGAGCACCACCTCTACCAGTTTACATGCTATCCTGACCAACTTGTACTCTACCACAGTTGGCTTGGTAGCCACTTTTATTAGTATTGTGACCACCATGCCCACCCTGTTGACGACATCTACCATTTTCTCCCACACCACGACCTATTAAAATTGAAGCTCTGCAAGCTGGCTGCTGAGTCAACTGACATACGGGTATATAAATAGGACAATACCTTTGAATGTGATCTACTCCTCCATACTCAAAACATTTACGGTCTAGAGCAGACCACTAGGATAAAGATGTTGAAGCTGTATAATTGTCTGTCCTTGAGGGTTGATAATAGACCCATGATGGGCCCCCAGTAGACACAGGCATTGCTGAATGAATCTGCTGAGTAGAGTAGCTCTGTGAAACACAACCCTATGAATAAGAACTACTAAAATGACTCAATTTTTGGGCTCTCTTCTCCTCTTCTCTAACACTACCTTATTGCTTCACCCCTTTTACTTTCTTTACAAATTCCACCATTTCCTGAAAATTTTTCTCAAAAGAAGTCATTTGAAGTGCAGGCACTTGAACACCTGTGTTCAAACCCTTTACAAAAAATCAAATCCTCTCCTCTTCAGTAGGTATCAACTTCTAAGCATATCAAGACAGAGTATGAAATTTGGCCTCATAAGACACCATTGACATATCACCCTGCTCAATACTCATGAACTCATCTTTGTTCCTATTTTGTAAAGTATATGGAACATATTTCTTAAGAAACACAGCCTGAAACTGAGATCAAGTTAGTAGAGGTAAAGCAGCCCTATACTCAACAAAGGATCTCCACTATTGCTTACCCTCTTCCTGCAACTGAAAAGTCATAAATTCCACTCCATATCTCTCCACAATCCCCATTTTATGCGGAAGCTCATGACAGTCAATCTATAACTCATACGTATCCTCTAACTCAGCACCTTGAAAGACTAGAGGTTTCATTTTTAGAAATTTACAAAATAAATCATACTCATCTTAAGTCATAATCGGACCTAATACCTATTGGGGAAAGACTCCAGTCTTAGAACCTTTATCCATCTGAGGTGCTACAATAGCGATATGCTGTAAAATTAGGGTTGAAAGGTGGTACTGTCTGAGTAGCACCAGTGCCCTTAAAAATCCAAACACATGCTAGATTAACTCTGAGGACATAGGCACCTGAGCTGTACCATCTTACATGGGCATAACATTTTCCAGAACTCGGATCATCTCCTCCTCAACTACCACTTCCTCATCCTGAACTAATTCTGTAGCAGCCTCATATGGGGGAGAGGATGGTGAGCTCCGCCTAGCTATTCCTCCAGCTTCCTGGGACTTACCCCTAATAGATGTGACCTTTGCCTTCCTCTTTTTCCCCTTCCTTTCACACAAACTCTACCCTGAACTGTGGCTCCAGTAGTCGATTTAGGGGTTATTGTTGTTGCTACAATTTCTGCTCTAATTGAGTGTATATTCACCATCTCCTAAATAAGAATAAAGGAAGTCAGATACCAATTTGGATCACCAGATACCAATTGGAATCAAGTACCATTGCGAAGGAAAGAAAAAAGTAAAAGTTTTTCCTAAAGTCTGGTAGCCTCTCAAAGAAAAGTATAGACGTCTCCGTACCATTCTACAAGACTTTATTAGACCTTTTCTTGTATGACAAGATTGATGAACCTAGTGCTCTGATGCCACTCTATCTTAAACTAAATGGTCGTGAGTGGAACCCACTCAAACTCTATAGTGGGAGAACTAATCAATCCAACCCTTAGCCGAACAGTTAAACACTAAAACTTTACATTCACTAGGTTCTTTTCCAAACCACCATTTAATAACTTAAGACATGACAGATTATAACATCAGTCTAATATCTCTAATAACCCAATAAAAATAACCTAAGTGTGGAAAATATCTCTAAACTATTACATCTCCTCAGGACCCTAAAGTCATCGTATAAGAACTACTAACCAAAAACAAAGTCTAGAATCATTATCTAAAACTAATATAAAAATGAGAAAAGTCATGGTCTAGAATATAGGACATGAACAAGTAAAAGATTCAATGGTTTTCCAAACATGGTGCTAACCCTTGAATCAAAGTTGTTGATCACAAGCTAAAGCCGATGTCTAGTCTCAAATGCTGGAACATGCTCTGCACTTAGTAAAAGAAAGAGCCACAGGTAGTATCAGTACAACAACAATGTACTGGTAGGAATCATTAGCTAACTTAACTTAACACCATATAAATAGATAAGTTAAAAAAAGAAAAAAGCAATTCAAGACATATTCATAATTGTATCAACTTACAAAAGCAGTGACTATCCTTTTCATATCAATCTTTCTCAAGTTATTCATATCAATTTCACTTACATTTAATCAATCTAGTAAACAATAATCAAGTAGACAACAACAAATTTAATGCAACCAATTAATGCATGCGACCCTTAGTCATGACATGTAAGGGACTGACTCAATTCATGTACCATACCAGCGTGGTACCCGATCTCGACAGCAAGGCTATCAATATTTGTGTCACCATAACACCCCATCCCAATAACATCAAAATAGATAAAAATCTTAACAGTAATGCTCACAACATAATAATACCAAATCTCAAGTTCATATTTCATTCATCAACGCCTAACCCTTTAAGTTAATCACTTCAACTTAACTTTAACATCACTTTAACCAACAATCACAAGCATGCCCAAAGGCTAATCAAAATAATCTAACTCAAATATAAGCATAGAGTCAAATCAAGTCTACAACTACTTTCAAATCATAACCTATTTCATATCCTCATCCAAATGCACTATTTTTAAAAGCTTTGCCCTTTCTCACAAGTTCTACTCGTTCTTGGTCTATAAACAACAAATAAGAAAGATTTAATACCTCATTCCCCACTTCTAGACATTACAAACCCAAATCCATCAATTTTAACACATGAACTTAGCCTAGTTCATCATTCTAGTGTTTTCTACCCTTTAATCTTTTTGAATTCTCTATATTTCATGGTTACTAGAAAGAATTCTATTCTAGGAAGTGAATTCTAACAACCTATAGTCAATAACAAGTGAATTCAAGCTATTCATAACCAATTCCCACCAGTTCGTTAATC
Organism: Capsicum rhomboideum; assembly: GCA_031232105.1. Taxonomy (NCBI): domain Eukaryota; kingdom Viridiplantae; phylum Streptophyta; class Magnoliopsida; order Solanales; family Solanaceae; genus Capsicum; species Capsicum rhomboideum. The sequence goes on from CP124718.1 coordinate 13,984,527, forward strand.
TAGATCTAAACCCATACTTTCTACCATTATTATGATCCTTCCAATTCTAAGGATTAAATGAAGTAATCACATTTTAGAATGGTAGAAAAACCTTACCTTAACAATGAAAAACCCCTAAGAACAAAAAAAATTACCCTTTCTTAGCCTTAGGTAAAAAATTGGATGTTTTAGTTTGAAAATGCTAAGTCTCGGATTTTCGGGTATAAAACTATCTAATCATCACTGAAATAATGGATTTCTCAATATAGCGATGCTACTGCAGCAAAACTTTGGCCAATTGACCCTCTACCATGGCGACCCTCTTCCTCGCTGCAGCGATGCTGCTACATCGGCAACTTATACCATTTCAATGGTCCTTAAACAGTAACTCGATCTTAGTTCCCCAGCGATTCCCATTTCACAGCACACTTACCAAATTTTGACCTAACCTTTTCACAAAATTTTCTATAGTCGGAGTTCTACTAACCTGTTACACACCGAATGTTTTTATAACTTTCTAAACTCATCATCTAATATAAAATCAACTCAAATACACAACTAACCCACCAAGAATTACCAAATTTTCCTAAACCACACAATATCCAAAATACTCCTAAAACTAGGCTAGCTCTAAATTTCATAATTTTAGTCTAGGAGAAGGCTAAGTTAACATTTTTCCCACCAACTCATCATAACAACGTTTTGAATTATTACAGTAAGTACTTCAACAAAAATAAAAAGGCAATACTCAAGTAAAAAAGTGATTGACTTCTGAAGTGTATTCTAATACAGTAAAACACACCATAGAACCCGATTCTAGTTAGTGTCTTAGCTTGATTAGGTTTAGTCATAATGCATTAGGAATGTTCATTGAGTTGTAACTTCTGTGCTTTCTTAGATCCAGTGTGTTATAAATTAGCTTAGCTTTTTAGTGTTTAAGTTGGGGTGATTCGAAGACTTAGGAACATAAATCTTGGGAGGTTTATGTGTTAAAAATTGAGTTAATTCTTAGGTTCAAGTCTTGTAATCTTTCCTTTGTTGAGGCTCATTGTGTTTAGTAAATATAGAGGTATAGGTAGTGGTTTTTCACACCTTTGTGAGCCAGGTGTTTTCCATATAAAAACATCAGTGTTCTTTGTTTACCACACCTACCGTCTATTTAAGGAACACAGTGGGAAACCTGTGTCACTCATAGGCAAATCTAAGTATAACTCACTTAAGTTATTGGGTTGTGCAGAATGTCAGATGGTGACTGGTGATTGTGGATAAATTAATGGTGAAAATTATCAACACAAAAATATCTTCTAATGAAATTAGTACTTTATTAAAAATCTTAATGATTATGACCTATTCAAACCAACCTAAATTTTAATGTAAACAAATATATTTAATGGCCTAAAGTATGAGGCCTAATACAGAAACACAAAATACGTACTCCTAAGATGAAGAATATGTGATCGGTGATAATTTCCAAAAGTTTTGTTCAATCTTGTTCTAAAAAGTTGATACAATTGATAAGGATTTTTACAACAAATAGATGAAATGATGGGATTTTGATGACAACAGCGCTGAGGGTCAACTCTAGAATTTTTATTTTATTTAGTCTCTTTTAGTTGTCAGTTGTTACATTTAATTAATACATAGACTAAACATAAAACAATTTCAATAAATAACATACGTTTTGATAAACTAAGCATTGACATCTACATGAAGTTTGTAACGAAGCACCTATTACCATTTTGAGGCAAGGTATCATTAGTAGGTTTGACATATCTCTTTAAGGTGAAAACTCAAACTCAAAATAGTGTGTAAATACCTAATTTTTGCATATCGCATGTCAACGAATCAAACAAATGTCGAAAGAAAGCAAAGGCTGAAGCATTTTCATTCCTCCTTTCTTACAACCAATAATGGGTTTGACGCAGTTGGGGTGCTAATTCATATAGTATCCAATGACCATTTCTAACTTGGTCAAGGATAATTAGTGGCCGTTCAATCATAAAAATAGAAAAAAATACTTTATTTAAGAGTTTCAAAGTTAGAGTTGAAATTGAAATTGGAATTGTGTCTGTCTTTGCAAAGAATATTTAAAATTTAGATGTATTTTTGTCAAATATAATTTATTTCTTCAATTTGTAAACCACTTATGGTATATAGTTTACCTCAAATATATAATCAAATTTGTTCTAAAAGAATATATCTCAAAATAAAAATTCACATACTATCATAGATTAAATTATTGGAAAACTTTATATAATCGCCACAAGATCACAAGTAAATCATTAGACAAAGATAATAATCGACAAGAATGATAGGAATACTAACCTTGTTCCATTGCAAGAATTGATTGAAGGACTTCAGAATGTTTTAAGTCTGGATACAGTTCTTTATTGATGTTCTTTTCTGAGATGGAGAGAAAAGAGAAGAAGCGTAGTATTTGACAAAGGAGCAAAATCCTTGTATAATGCTTGATGTGTCATGGTTTCATGACACTTTCGATGCTAAAACAAGGAAACATGCAATAACTTGGGTGTGTTTGGTTGGTATGATGTGTTTTCTGTTCTACATTGCAGGAAATTAGGTTTTGGAGGCAACATGGACAAAAAGGAAGAATCATGCCTGAGAACGAAGTATCTGAAAATGAAAGAACCAGGATCTGTACCCGAAAGGTGATTCACAATAAGACTCACATGCCGTGAGTCCACTCACGTCACGTGAGTGGATGCCATGAGTCAAATTCAGAGAATGTTCAATGTATCTATTTTCCATGACTGGACCCATATGACGTGACTTGGTTCCACGACACCAGGTCACGGTACGGTGGAAGGTTGCCGACTCTGGTTTCCTGTTTTGATTAGGATAGGATTCGTCTTGTATCTATAAATACCCCTTTATTATCCTATGTTCAAAGGGGAGCCATTACATTGTTTTGAGATAGTTTTTCATTATTTTGAGTTCATAAACACATTGTTGGATTTTGTAATCTTGGAATATCAATTCTAGGGTTTTATTCATAATGGAGATATCAGAGTTTCTTCATTATTGTGAGTTTACAATTATGTTTTCATCCTAGAATTCTTATTGTGCTCTTGGAAACATGAGTAGCTAAACTCATCAACTAGGGTTGTGTGAACCATGAGGAATTAACAAACCGGATTAAGTGCAAAGTAATTTTAAACCGGTGTGGATGCATGTATTGTTATTTCCTTCTTTGTGATTGATCTTCTAACGGTTGAAAATGTTAGAAAATCGCTTGTAGTCTAGACTTGCTCGAGAGAGAGGTAGAGATTGGGAAAAGGAAATAACAACAGAGATTTGAAGCTATTAATCTTCATCTAATAACTTGAGCCTTAGCAGGAATAGTTATCTGAGATACAAGACAAGGGTTAGTAGTGCGACACTTGGAGACCGAGAGGAGAAAAGTGAAATTTGTCTAACCAAGGTCGAGAGATGTTTAGATGAACATATCTTGTTAGATTTTACATACAACACAGCGGGACAATTTTGCTAGCACAAGTAACCGATGGAGTTAAGAAATCATTGGGGATCACAGTCCTAGTGTATTTCTCATATTATCTATAAATTTATAATCAAAAATCGTTACTGTTACTATTTATTCGCAAACCCCCCCAGTTTTACTTACTCACCAGTCACTCAGACTAGCATTCTACATAACTTCGACCTATTCCCCATGGGATTGACCCAAACCTAATTGGGTTCTATATTTGATACAGTGACCGCGTTATACTTTTTTAGAGGTATATTTTGGGCTACATCAAATTTTGGCACCGTTGCCGGGGAATAAGGTTACGGAGTTGATTAGTTTGTTTGTTAAAGTTGATTGGTTTTATTTTTCTGTACTTTTCTGAAGGGTACACGCAGGTGTATGACCAACACTAGGAATCAAGGCAATCCACTGATTCCACTTGATACTGAAATAGAATGAACACTTAGAGCAAATAGAAGAAAGGTGAATACCGACGGAGTTCAGGATCCCACAGCCGCGGGATATATTCATGATCAGCCCATTGGTCATGAAATAGCGGAGCAAATTACCATTCGATTAACACGGGAAGAGCAAGCTAGGCAAGCTGCTCTTAGGCAAGTAGATAGAGATAATCGAGTAATGCAAGAGGCAGCACAACGTCTAGCTGATGCTGAAGAAAGGTAAAGAAGACTGAGGGTGAAACAACCGCCTCAAAGATAATATGTGCCAATTTATGATGATCTAGGAGAAGAGGATGTGGCTTATTTTGAGCCGGTTGAGACTGGTGCTATTGTTCCACCAGAGTTCCCTCAGGGCACTAAGTTTGACATTACAAGTGCCATGGTTCACCTGCTAAACTTGAAGGGTGTGTTCACCGATCTTCCTTCTGATGATCCAAACATGCACGTGATGAATTTTGTGGGGGTTTGCACTTTATATACTTTGCCTGGAGTTAACCAAGAGGCTATTCGACTGAGATTGTTTCCATTCTCTCTAACAGGAGAAACGACTTTGTGGTTGGCAGAATTACCATGAGGTTCCATCACTACTTGGCAAGAGTTAAGAAATCAATTTCTGGAAAGATGTTTTCCACCTTCCAAGATGCTACAGTTGAAGGATGAAATTTACAACTTCAGATAACTACATTCTGAAGCACTTTACGAGACATGGCTAAGGTTCAAGAAGAAGCTGCAGAATGTTACAAATCATAGGATGAGTGGTAGGAATTTACTTGAAATCTTCTACTGGGCTTTAAATGCCAATACGAAGGCTGTAGCAGATACTATCACTGGTGGAGCATTTATGAGTCTGAGATGGGAACAAACTTCAAAGATATTAGATCGTATCACCAAGACCAACCAAGGATGGCATACTCAGGAGGTAGAAATACCTGCTGGTACATATGCTATTGGAGCCTCAGCAGCACAATGGGCTTTGGATGAATCTGTAGTTCAAGAGGTCGCACAACTGAGGACAAAAATTGGTTTGTTGGCTAAACAGATTGCGGAAAGAGATGCTGAGAAGGTGCATGTAGTAGGTACACAAGGAAAACCACCTAGGAATGATGATAGTGAATCTGATAAGGAGGCTAAATACCTGGATCGAGAAGTGGCAAATTTCTGAGCCAAGGGACAGGGGTCTAATCAAGACTCTTCGAACTCAAGGAAAGGGAATCAAGGTCGAAACTATTATGGAGAAAATCATAACAAGGCGGGATATAGAGATAGAGAACGAGATCGTGACGGTGATTGGAGGTTAAAGGATGATTATAAAGAGAAGAGTGAAGCATATGTTACACCAGGAAACCGCGATACTGACTTTGGAAATTAAAGAATGGAAGCCTTTCTCAATAAACTGGTTAAAGGGTCAGAGAGTCAAGAACATTGCCTGAAAGAGATTCGGTCAGATACCTCGGGAATAAGTCAGAAAGTAGAATCCCATTTGACTGCTATTAAATAGTTGGAGCAACAATTCAGGCAGATATTGGTGGTATTGAACCAACGTCAGCCAGGTACCCTTCCACGCAACACCATCCAAAATCTGAAGAATGATAGTCATTGTCTGGCCATTACTACTAGAAGCGAGAAATGCACAACAGATCCATCTATACCTATGGATAGTAGTAAGACCAATGAGCCAATGATAGTTGATGTAGAAACTGAGTTAGAGCCAGATAATTCAAAAGTCGAAAAAGTTCCAAATCCTTAAGAAACTGGTGAAAAGACAAAATCAAAAAGAAGCAGGAAAAGGAGGTCCCACAAATGCTGAAAACTATCCCATGAACTCCTCCTCCCTTTCCTCAAAGGTTGAAAAAGAAGGCTGAGAAAGGCAACTATCAGAACTTTATTACAATGTTGAAAGAACTATCGGTAAACATCCCTCTTGTTGAGGCATTGGAGTAGATGCCAGGTTATGCCAAGTTCATGAAAGACTTGGTGACGAAGAAGAAAACCATCAGTTTTGAGCCGACAGATAACTTACATCATTGTAGTGCAGTTGCTTCGCGTTCCGTAGTTGAAAAGAAGGAGGATCCATAAGCTTTCATAATTCCTTGTACTATCGGGTCTTACAACTTTGCTAAAGCACTTTGTAATTTGGGTGCTAGCATTAACTTAATGCCGCTAGCTGTTTTCAAGTACTTAGGGTTGAGAGCACCAAAACCAACCTCTATGAGACTTCTCATGGCGGATAGGACTATGAAAAAGCCGGTGGTCATTTTGTATGATGTTTTAGTAAAAGTTGCATCTTTCATATTTTCAGCTGACTTTGTGATTCTAGATTGTGAAGTTGATTTCGAGATTCCCATCATATTAGGAAGACCATTCCTTGACACTGGTCGTGCATTGGTAGATATGGAAATAGGGTAGATGAAATTCAGGTTAAATGATTAACATGTCACTTTCCATGTTTGTCGTTCCATGAAGCAACCGAAAGACATGCGGGTGATTTCGGTAATATATGCAGTTGAGGAGAATAATATCGTCGTGCCTCTTGAAGAAAGGTTGGGGGTAGAAGCTCTTACGGATGTGATTATGAATTTTGATAGCGATGGTATTGAGGAATACAATGAGATGGTTGGTGCACTCACTGGTAAGGGATCATACACTTATTCTCCAAAGAAACTTTATCTCGATTCGAAGAATAGGTTGACCCCACCAGCACGTCTTTCTATTGAGGAGCCTCCAGTTTTGGAGCCTAAGGCTCTTTCGACTCACCTTCGCTACATATTTTTGGGAGCCAAAAACACCTTGCCTGTGATTATTTCTGCTAAATTAGTGGAGTGGCAAATAGAGGCTCTGGTTTCAATATTGAGAAGATTTAAGAGAGCCATTGGTTGGTCCATTGCTGATATTATAGGGATTCCACCCGGTATTTGCACTCACAAAATTTAACTTGATCCTGAGTCCATACCAAGCATTGAGCACCAACGTCGTCTAAACCCACCTATGCAGGAGGTTATGAAGAAAGAGATCATTAAGTGGTTAGATGCAGGTGTGGTTTACACCATTGCTAATAGCAAGTGGGTGAGCCCAGTTCAATGTGTACCAAAGAAGGGAGGAATCACTGTGGTTCCAAATGACAAGAATGAGTTAATCCCAACGAGGTCGATTGCTGGATGGAGAGTTTGCATGGATTATCAAAAGATGAATTCTTGGATAGAAAAAGATCATTTTCCTATGCCCTTCATGTATCAGATGTTAGACCGTCTTGCGGGTAGAGGATGGTATTGTTTTCTCGAGGGCTATTCGGGGTATAATCAAATTTTCATTGATCCCAAAGACCAAGAGAAGACCACTTTCACTTGTCCATATAGGACGTTCACATTCAAAAGGATGCCCTTCGATTTATGTAATGCACCAGCCATTTTCCAGCATTGCATGATGTTTATTTTCTCTGACATGGTGGAAGACACTATTGAGGTTTTTATGGATGATTTTTTTGTTGTGGGGGACTCATTTGATGGTTTCTTAGTGTGCCTTGCTAATGTGTTGCAAAGATGGGAGGAGTGCAACTTAGTGCTAAATTGGGAAAAATGCCACTTTATGCTCAACATGGGTATCGTATTAGGGCATCAGATCTCAAAGAAAGGTATTGAAGTTGATAAAGTAAAGATTGAGGTGATTGAAAAGTTACCTCCACCTATCTCCGTGAAAGGAATTCAAAGTTTCTTGGGACATACAAGATTTTATAGAAGATTCATCAAAGACTTCTCAAAAATTGCTAATCCATTATGCAAGCTTTTAGAGAAGGAGGTGAAGTTTGTGTTCGATGAGGCATGTCTAAAAACATTTGAGTGTATGAAAGAGAATTTGATTTCAGCCCCTATCATTGTTTCACCAAATTGGACGATGTCTTTTGAGGTTATGTGTGATGCTAGCGGGGTGGCTTTGGGTGTAGTCCTTGGCCAAAGGTGATTGTGCATACATACCATGCAGCACTTTGATATCTTATGTCAAAGAAGGACGCTAAGCCAAGATTGATTCGGTGGGTGCTTCTATTACAAGAATTTGACTTTGAAGTCAAGGACTTAAAGGGAGTCCAGAATCAGGTTGCAGACCATCTGCCATGCCTTGAGAATTACCAACTTTTTGGCAAGTGACCTAGTCCCAAAAGACATGATGTATCAGTAGAAAAAAAGATTCATGCATGAAGCAGGAAAGTTCTTTTGGGATGAACCTTATTTTTTAAGGTGTATGCAGACGGTATGATTCGAAGATGTATTCCGAAGGTCGAGATAATGAGTATTTTGAAAACATGTCATTCATCGCCAGATTATTGGACCACCATCTATAAAGACGCTCATGATTATGCTCGAGCTTGTGACCAATGTCAAAGGCAAGGGAATATCTCATCCAGACACGAACTTCCTATGACACCTATCCTTGAGCTCGAATTGTTTGATGTATGTGGAGTTGATTTTATGGTCCCTTTTGTGAGCTTACATGGGATGAAATACATTTTGGTAGCTGTCGACTATGTTTCTAAGTGGGTGGAGGCAATTGTGCTTCCCAATAATGAAGGAAGAAGTGTCATGGCATTCTTGAAGAAGAACATATTTTCACGATTTGGTACACCCCGAGTAATCATTAGTGATGGAGGATCCCACTTCTACAATCGGCTGTTCAAAACCCTGCTTGAAAAAGATGGTGTCAAACATAAGGTGGCTATACCTTACCACCCTCAGACAAGCGGGAAAGTTGAAGTGTCAAATCATGAGATTAAGTCGATTTTGGCAAAAACGGTAAACGTCAATAAAACTAATTGGGCAAAAAGATTGGATGATGCTTTGTGGGCATATCGAACTACATTTAAGACACCTATTGGTGCATCTCCATATCAACTGTTTTTTGGTAAATCATGCCATTTGTCGGTCAAACTTGAACATAAAGCAATATGGGCATTAAAAAGGTTGAATCTGGAATTGAGTGACGCAGCTAAATTGAGGTTAGATCAGATGAATGAAATGAATGAATTTCGTCTTCGGGCTTATGAAAGTTCAGCACTTTATAAAGAAAAGATGAAGTTGTATCATGACCGAAAAATTGAACGACAAGAATTTCACCCGGGAGATTTAGAGTTGCTCTATAACTCTAGGCTTAGCCTTTTTTCGGGTAAACTGCGGTCCAAATGGTCTGGACCACTCACTGTTGTAAGAGTGTTCCCGCATAGGGCAATTTAGATAAGAGGTGATAATGATGTCCTTTTAAGGTTAATGGTCAACGTGTGAAGCTTTATTTGGGAACTGCATAAGAAGTGAAAAGAAGTGAAGAGCTTAGTCTTGATGAAGTCTGAGTAGTCTAGCTGGCCGTGTTGTGTCGCGACGTTAAATCAGGCACTTCATGGGAGGCAACCCATGGGATGTTTAGTGAAGTTTGAGTATCCAAGTAGCCATATCGTGCCGTGACATTAAACCAAGCGCTACTTGGGAGGAAACCCAAGGTCATATTAGGTGTGATCTGATCATTGGAGGATACGTTAGCTGGAATTCACAAGATTAAATTGACGATGTTCAGTACTAGCCATGAAAGTGATTCACGTGATATAAGTGTATCTATATGACGTGGGGGGGGGGGGGGGAGTATCATAGAAGCCAATGGAAATTTTACATCTGTAGAATTTGACCTACGCCAGAAACCCACGTGACGTAGGTCAACCCACGTCACGTAGGTTTATACCGTGATAATCAGAGAAATAGTATTGATGCAAAACTTGACCTACGCCATAGACACACATGACATAGGTCAAACCACGTCACGTGGGTTCATACCGTGAAATACAAAAATCCATTCAAACCCAAATTCAACTCGACCCGACTTGAGTTAATTCGGTCTAATATAAACCCAAAACCCAATTCCGACCTCAACCAACTCAAAATCGACTTCAACCTTCTAAGACCCAAATCCTAATATAAACCCTAACATAAAACTTCTCCAATGCATCAAATTCTAAACAACAAATTCCAAATTCTCACATACCATCACCTACATTCATAAAATCACAACCACCCTTTAGCCCAAAATTCTAAACCCCACAATCCCAAATTTTCAAACCCTAGAACACAAACCCGACCTAAATCCATATGAACCCAACTCGAATTGGCCCATAACCGACCTATATTATCCAAAATGCCACCCAAATTCAACCCCAAACATGGAAACATGGGTTCTTTATTGAGAATAGGAACTAAAAATCCAGAATTTCCAACGAGGTCGCATGATGAATCCTCAGGGTCAGATAAAAGTGGGTCCGAGAAGGTTTTTGAAATAGTAGATGATGATACTGCACTAGTATCTCATACCATGATGCTACAAACTTGGGCACACGCTACTGCCCGGGCCTCACTTCAGCCTATTCCACCATCTGTCAAGCCGGCTGTTCCTGACTAGTCTTCTACGTTCGCCTCCCAGTCTGAAGAAGGAGAGGATGCGTCGGTATCTAGATATGTGGATAATACTACAGGACCTGGTGATTGTGTGGATGAGGATACAACATCTCTTTCAGTCACTGGTGAGCAAAATTCCCAGACGTCCTCACAGAGAAGGGAAAACTAACGATGATATGTTCAGGGAATGAGGGACTTTTATGATAGGGATGCCGAGCTTACTAATTGGGGCATGTGTAGAAGAAGTATTACTGAGGAGCCATGATATCGAATAGAGGAATTAAGGGCGTTGCCCGATATTCAAGCTGTGTTTGATCAGTATGGATTTGGATGGATGACGGAGCCTCCTGGTCACTATAGCCCAAAATTGGTCCGAGAGTTTTATGCATCCTATGCTGCATCTGTTGAGTTGATCACACCTGTTGAGCAGTGTCTTCGGGACCAACCACCATTGACTCACACTATGGTTCAGGAGACCAGAGTCGATATATCTGAATAGACCATCCACAGATTCTTATTTGGTGTTGACCATCCATTGTTAGCTACGACTGTTGAGTTTGATCACTATATAGAGACTGTCAGAAATAAAATTAAAATGAAGGATGCTGATCAGTGGTTAGAGTTACTAAGGTAGATTTTAGGTTATATAGCAGGGATGGTGTTGATTCTAGTTGGGTGACTGAGAAGCTGGACATCAAGAAGTCCACGCTCCACTTTGTGGGCCGATTTTGGTGGTCGGTGGTTAGGCATCGTTTGGATCCTACTAATGCTGATAATTCACTCCCCATTGGACTGGGCTATTTTGGTAGCAAGCATCATTGCCGGTTATGACATTAATATGGAGATCCATGAGCGCGCCTTTAGGGATTTTACTAGCATTAAGCTAAATATACTTGAAAATTACTGAATACAAAAACTAAACTGTAGTACAATGACCCTATTATAGATATATATATAAACAAATATGAAAGATAAAACTGAGAAATCATAGTTTAAAAGTAATCTTCATCTGAACTGAGGGTCATATACAACTACTAAATCTGAATCTGTAATTGTGGGAGAGCCTATTAACTGACATAAACCACATAAGCTAAATGTAGAGTTTAATGTATACACCCCATCAAAAGGGCCCAATATTCCTTGCCAGGGTATAAGGCATAGCAAGTGTAATCACTAAACTGATGCCCAACTGAGAGGGCTATATAAACCTATGGTGGCATGTAGTTCTAGTACTTGGGTGTGTTGAACCCCAGTACAACTCAATGCTAAGTACTACTCCTATACTGGTTATTACTATTAGCTTACAAGACGGATATACTAAAACTTTCATGACCCGAACCGAGGCCCTAGATGTTACCGGCTTCCCAAACCAATGATGGCCCGAGAAGACCCCTTAGCATTACATCATAAGCATAGTCATAATAAAATAAATGCGAAAACTAGGCCCATAAGATAAAAGATTTCCAAAGTCCAAAATCTTTGGAATGTAACATCAAAACAATAATTAACTTAGGTCTACGAAGCCTCTAACATCATGAATAGAAATCCTAAGCCGAGACATGGCCCCGGTAATACCATAAAATCAAAATGAAGTTATAGGGAAAATAAACATAATGCCTTTCGAAAGATGGAGGGCTCACCGCTTACGAACTGTTGACCTGCGAATAGTCTACTGCTGAACCGGGTCACGAACAAAGGCTTCGGAACCTATATCATGAAAAGATGTAGTGTTCGAGGACAGTCAGTACGATGAGTACTGGCATGCAACCCAAGGAAAAGGATCCAAACAGTACATATAATATAATAATAGAAATTTTGAAGAGCTTCACCGTATAAGTTTGTCATAAATGTGGTATGAAATAAAAAACATTTTAAAATATAAAATAAAACAATCATTTGAAATATTTAGTTTTGAACTATGTAGTTACACCGACATTAAGTAACCCACGGGCAATATGGGTCCAGTACTTCCCAACTGGCGGGGCCTCAGCCCATGTTAGCTGCATGGACTGAGATAATGTTAAATAATTGAACCTGCATACAATTGCTCAAGGCAAGCACACAGTGTTCATCCATATTTCAGGACAAGACCTCCCCCAACGTCGGCAAATGTGGTTTCCAGTGTTGGTCACAAGGACTATACCTTCTCGGTAAACTACATAATTCTCTTCAGGCCCAATTAAAACATTCTTATTACATTCAATCATGGAGTCTTTCATTAAGACATTAACATGTTGGTATCGTCATACCAATAACTTGCAAGTCACTCTCATCATGCCAAATTATTATCATAAAACATTTTTGACTCCAAAATCAACCCCGCCTTTACATCATAATTGAAATCCTCATAACAACTTCAAACCCTTTTAAATAATACAATACTTTCAATGATATAAAGGGCGGGGAAAAATATTTATATTCCTTATGAAGTTTTAAGCTTTCAAGAGACTAGAAATCATGGCTAAAACATTTAATCAATAATAGTTTATTTATTTCAAATAGCCAATTCAGTCTCAAAACCCCAATTAAAGATTAAAAATCAATTCTTAAAAATAAGGAGAAAAACAGTTATCAGGCTTTTCATAAGTTAAACATTAACCCCAATTTCAAACATCAACAAAGTATACAAAATATTAATTTTAATCATATAAAGAAATAATGGTTGAAAAAGGGAGTGTTCAAACATGCCTTTTTACGGAGAGAACTTGAATAAAATTTGAATCTTTGGACCTTGAAGCTTGAACCCTAGTTGATTTCTCCCTTTGTGTTTAGAGAGAAGATGGAGTATGTTTTTGGGGAAATAAAATATGTTTCTAGGGTTTGGGAGGTGCTTTTAAGCTGGAAAAAGTCGGATCTTATTATGGGAAAATGACCAAAATACCCCTGGGCCGATTTAACAAAAATCTCTCGAAAACAGGTCACGGAACCCACCTGTGTGCCGTAAGTCATCCCACGGGCCGTGGAATGGTTTCGTGAAAATTAGAAAAATTTTCTAGCTTTCGAAAACTGATCCACGGAAGGGACCTACGGTTCCGTAGGTCTAACCCACGTCACGTGACTCGGATTTTTTTTTTTTTTTTTTTTTTAGATATATGTATAAATATATGGATTCTTGAAAGTTCTAAAGTTTTGGGGTGTTACAAAAGCTGATTCAAAACATACTTTATCTGAAAGTATCCTGGAATCTGAATAACTGAAATTATGATGTGAGCCTGTAAACTGAACTAGTCATGTTTGTTCTTGCTAAAATCAACGATAAATGGTATCATGTGTTCATAACATGCCAACTTTCTGAAAATAGAACTAATTCATGCACAATTACTAAATGCCAAACATAATATTAAGTCATGAATTGCTAAGTCTTGCAAGCTATTAAATCATGGGAAAAAATATATAATTATGCTATAGAAATCATAAGAGAACTGAAATAATAGAAAAATCATTAACTGAATGAAAACCCTAATCTTTTATCTTTAAGAAACTAAGAGATTTATGAGTTATTTAGGACTCAATGAGTGAAAGGATACCCATTGATGAAATCCCACATACTCCTAGATGGAGAGTTATTGCTAAGAACTTAAATCTTGAAGCCTTTTGGTAAAGAACCCTAGGTTCTTCCTTTGGGAGATTAATCCCTTTTGATTCTGTTTTCTATGTGATTTGGATGGAATAGGAAATAAAATGCTTAAGTACATTTAACCCCTTCCTGATAGGCCTTTAAACAATGTAGTATAAGTCTAAGAAATAAGAAAAGTATGAAAATACCCCTAGGGAAATATATTTAAAAACTGCTAAATCATGACGGACGAATCTCAGAAAGACACATCATCACTAAAAATAACTCATTGTCTAAGTCATTGTGAGTGGACTGGTTCTGGGAAACCTGACGATGGGGTGGTCACAATGACTCATCGTGATACACAGCGACCGATTGTCAGAGGTCATCGTCACGGGACAAGATTTTCAATTTATAGAACTTTCATAGGATTTCTTTAGGAAGGGAGAGACGATGACTCATCACCACTAACAATGACTCACTGTCTGGAGTCTTTGCCACTGGGATATTTTCATCCTTCAGAACTTTGGGAATTTCACTCAGGACAACTCATCTGACCTGACAATGACTCATTGTCAGAGTCGTCTTGCGATTTTTTCAACTAGTTTTTTGTACTAAGTTTGAAACATAATCTTAGGGACTTTTGGGGTGTTATAATAAGGAGACTCATTGTCACTTACAATGACTCATCATCTGATTCATTGTAAGGGAACTGATTCTGGACAACATGACAAAAAGTGGTCACAATGACTCGTCATGACACACAACGACCCGTAGTCAGAGGTTATCTTCACTAGGCAAGATTTTCAACTTCTAAAATTTTCATAGGATTTCTTCAGGACGGGACAGACTATGAATCATCACTACTGACAATGACTCATTTTCTTTAGTCATTTCCACTGGGATATTTTCATCCTTCAAGACTTTAGGAATTTCACTCATGACGAGTGCTCAGGACGACTCATCTGACCTGACAATGACTCATTATCAGACTCGTCCTGTGGGTTTTTCTATTGATTTCAACTAGTTTTCTATACTAAGTCTAAAACATGATCTTAGGGACTTTTGGGGCGGAAACATTCATCCTCGAATGAAGACTAACTAGGCTAAAAATATAGGGAAAGAGTTGTAATACCAAAACTTAGTTCTAAAAGCTGAATACTTACATAATAATTAATTTATAACTGGAACATGGGTTGAACTAAATTCATGGAACATATATGCATACTAAGACATAAGAGCAACTGAGGGACATGAAACTGAATGGGATAATAAGGAGGAAATTATTACCTCAAGTTGGAACTGAATTTTAAGGAAATAGGTGAGAGTACTTGGTCATCATATTTGCTTCTACTTTCCAAGTAGCTCTCCCAACTAACTTATTCCTTCAAATACTTTTACTGAAGTGACTTCTTTGTTTATCAACTTACAAACTTGATGGTCAAGAATCTCAACTGGGTCCTTTTTGTAAGAGAGACTATCTTTCATGCCTACACTCTCTAATGACATAACTAAAGTTAGATCACCAATGCATTTCTTCAATAGGGACACATGGAAGACTGGATGGACCGATGCTAAATCTACAGGCAAATCTATCTCAGAGGCTACATTGCCTATGCTCTTTGAAATTCTATAAGGACCAACATATTAGAGACTGAGTTTCCCTTTCTTGCCAAACCTCATCACCCCGTTCATGGGTGAAATTTTCAAGTAAACCCAATCATCAACTACAAACTCAAGTTCCCTTTACCTCACATTTGCATAGGATTTTTGACGTCTTTGAGTTGTTTTCATCCTTTCTCTAATTAGCTAAACTTTCTCTATCACATCATGAAATGAATTAGGCCCTATCAAGGTAGCTTCACCAACTTCAAACCAACTAGTAGGAGATCTACACATCAAACCATAAAGCGCCTCCAATGGAGCCATCTGAATACAAGAGACCGTTATTATAGGAAAACTCGATAAGAGGCAAATAATCATTCCAACTACCCTTAAAATTGATTATGAAAGATCTCAACATATTATATAATGAACATTTGTCTGCTAGTAAAAGTTGTGTTAAGATGAACCTGGGTACCAAGACCTTTCAGAAAGGACTTCCAGAACTATAAAGTAAAATGGGTACCCCTATTCAAAATAATAGTCAATGGCGACTCCATACAACTTGACCAACTCTCTGAGATAGAGTGTAGAATAATTCTTGGTTAGACTTGTAGTGTTAACTAACAGGAAATGTGTTGACTTGGTCATTCGATCAACAATGACCCAAATTAAATTATGTTGTCGGCGAGAACTAGCCAACCCTATAATGAATTCCATATTTACCTCTTTCCACTTCTAAGTGGGAATATTGATATTCTGAGTCATACCACCCGGTCCTTGGTGCTCAACCTTAACCTGCTGTCAATTTGGACACTTAGCCATAAACTCTGTGATACTATCTTCATGCCATTCCACCAATAGACTTCCCAAAGGTTATGGTACATCTTGGTGGCACCAAGGTGAATAGAATACTAATAACTATGAGCTTCTGTCAGCGTCTGCTATCTTAAGACATCTATATCTGGAATACATAATCGGTCCTAACAATAAAGAACACCATCTCCTCCATGGGAGAAAACCACCACCTTCTGACTTTGTAATGCATCCTTAAACTTAAGAAAAATAGGATTACTATCTTACTTCGCCTTCACCTCAGCCACTAAAGAATACTCTGAACCATTTTGAACCATAATAATACCTTCAGTTGAATAAACTAAACAAAATCCCAATCTAACAGGTCAATGAACCTCACAAACCTATTCATTCTTTTCATTCTCTAGCTGAGCAACACTACCCATCGAAAGTGTGTTGAGTGCATCAGCCACTATATTGGCTTTACCTGGATGGTACAAAATACTCATATCGCAATGTTTTAATAACCCCAGTCATCTTCTCTAGTGAAGATTTAGCTCTTTCTAACTGAACACATGTTGAAGACTCTTGTGATCGGTGAACACATCCACATGAACTCTATAAAGATATTTTCTCCAAATCTTTAAGGCGCTCAAGATCATGAGTCAGGTAATTCTTCTCATGAGGTTTGAGCTGTCTAGATGCATAAGTTATGACCTTGACATGCTGTATCAACACATAACCAAGTCAAACTCCAGAGGATCACAATAAACAATAAACCCATCTGGACCTTCTGGTAGAGTCAAAATTGAAGCAAAAGCGAGTCGAGTCTTCAACTCCTGAACAGACTTCTCATATACATCGGACCACTAAAATTTGATTTTTTTCTTTGTCAATCTAGACATAGGAGGATCAGTAGATAAAAATCACCCAAGAAACTCAATCTAGACATAGGAGAAGCAATAGATAAAAATCACCCAAGAAACTTCTAATGTCTAACGGAGAGATGGGTCTATGCCAGTTCCTAACCGCTTTAGTTTTTTGAGGATCAACCTGAATGCCCTCACTGGAAATGATGTGACCAAGGAATGCTACTCATTTCAACCAAAATTCACACTTGCTGAACTTAGAGAATAACAAGTGATCTTTGAGATTCTACAAGACAATCCTTAAATAGTCTGCATGTTCATACTCACTCCGAGAATAAACAAGGATGTTATCAATAAAGACAATGATGAACATGTCCAAGTATTGCTTGAACACTTTGTTTAATCAGGTCCATAAAAGGTGAAGGATCATACGCTAGTCCAAAAGACATAACAACAAATTCATAGTGACCATACCAAGTTTTGAAGGCTGTCTTTGGGATGTCACATTCTCTGACTCTGAGCTGATGATAGACGGATCTAAAATCTATCTTTAAAAAGCAACTGGCACCCTAAACATGGTCGAACAAGTCATCAATCCTAGGAATGGGATATTTATTCTAGACTTTGACTTTGTTTAATTGATGGTAATCGATACACATTCTGAGAGAACCATATTTCTTACACATGAAGAGAACTACAGAATCCCATGGAGAGATACTATGTCTAATGAAACCTTTGTCTAAGAGGTCCTTTGATTGGTCCTTTAATTCCTTAAACTCAGTTGGAGCCATTCTGTAAGGAGGAATTGAGATAGGCTGGATACCTGGAAGAAGGTCTATTCCAAAGTCTATCTCTCGCTTAGGAGGAAATCCAGATAGATCTTCAAAAAACACTTCTTGAAATTCATTCACAATGAGAACTAACTAAAAAAATTAGGGCTTCATACTTGGAATCCTTTACCCAAACTTCATAGTAGATGCAACACTTAGAGATTATATTTTTGGCCTTAAGGTAAGAGACAAACCGACCTATAGGCACTGAAGTACTACCCTTCTATTAAAAAACTGGTTTATTTAAAAATTAAAAGTTAATGACTCATGTTCTACAATCGAATCAGGTATAACAAGAATGTAACCAATCCATGCCAAAAATGACATCAAAATCAGTCATATCTAATTCTACTAGATCAACTTTGGTAATTTTCTAGGAAATTGTGATGGGGAAATTTTTGTATACCTAATTAGCTATAACTGAGCCACCAATAGGGGTAGAGACTGAAAAGGGTTCTAAAAGGTTTTTGGGACTAACACAGAAATCTACTGTAATATAAGGAGTCATGAAGAAAAGTGTGGCTCCAGGATTTAACAATCCATATACATTACTATAGAAGACTTGCAACATACCAGTGACTACATCAGGGAAAACCTCCTGATCTCACCAAGTCTGTTAAACATAGAACCTGTTCTGGCACTACCCGTCACCTATATTTGAAGAAGAACCCTACTGAGTGGGGTGACAAGAAGGGGCTACTAAAGTAGTAGATTGAGCCTTGTTACCCCCATTTCCATGCCTGGAAGAAAGGCACTGTCACAATCCGTGGCCTATCTGACCATCTCCAAAAAACCCTCCTTGCCAAGACGACAGTCACCTGGATAGTTCTCACCTCACTTAGGACAAAATGGAAAAGTATGATTTCCTATAACACTACCTTGAGAATTAGAGCATAATGCTTTATTCTTCTGATCATGACGAGGCATAAGGGATGGTGCACTAGCTAAAGAAGGTGCTAGAACTGAAGGCCTCTGCTGAAATTGAGAACGGTTACCACCACCTGACCTATGCTAAGAGTAGTCAAAGTTACTTATTTTAGATCTCTTGCTCTACCTTTCCTTCTCTTTTATCATCTTCTCCTTAATTTACTGGGCATGAGTCATAATCCTAGAGATATCTATATCCCCAACAAGCATAGCAGTCTTACACTCATTGAGCATTGACTTGAAAATGCTTTAAACAAACTTACTCATTCGAACCCTTAGCTCTGCAACCATCTCTGGAGCATACTTGGAGAGCTGGGTAAACTTTAGAGAATATTCTTTACCAATATATTACCCTGCTTCAAGTTGATGAACTTTTCCATCTCATCTTTCCTCAACTCATGGGGAAAGAACCTATCCAAAAAAGTAGTCACAAACTCATCCCAATCAACTGGGCCTACATCTATACATCTACTCTCTTTCTACTGTGTGAACCAAACCTGAGCAACTCCTTTCTAGTTATAAGTGACTAAGTCTACACTCTCAAATGGAGTAATGCCCATAATCTGAGTGATATTCTAAACCTAATCAATGAAATCCTATGGATCTTCCTTCACCTTTGAACCATTGAACTCCAAAGGATTCATCCAAGTAAAGTCCCTGACTCTCATGACAGCTATATTCCCATTTGGATTTGTAGGTGCGATAACCTGTTAATTGACCTGGTTAGTCATGGCCTGAGCAAGCACTTGTAAGGCATCCCTGAACTCAGCATGAGTAACTTGCTCATTTAGGGGATCTACTGGAGATGGCAGAGCTTTCTAGTTACCATTTCCGTTCCTTTTTCTGTTTGCTCTTCTAGGAGGCATTTTCTGTAAACATGTAGAGGATGAATGAAAAGAAGATTAAATATAGTTCACATTGTATCGTATAATATAAACATGAAATACGTGAGACTTACCTAAAATGTTTTGTAGCCTCTCCTTTATAAGTGTGGCATGCTTCACACCTATGAATGAGACTCTACTTAACTTGGCTTTTAGGCACCCTAGGAAAGCTTAAACTTGATGTTTTGATACCAAGCTTGTCACGACCTCAGACTACACCCTCGACGTAACACGGTGCTTAGAGCCATAAGTAACCCCAAACTAACCCATGGCCTGGAACAACACTAAGAATACTGAAATAACTGAATATACTGTGCAGAAGCAAGCTAAATATAAAAATACAACCTACCCAGTGTATTCCCATAAAGTAGTGTCTGGGGAGGGTAAAGTGTACACAATTCATACCACTACCTGAGACGAAGTAGAGAGGCTATTTCTGATAGACTCCCAGCTCAGTACAAATAATAATATAAAAAATAAAAAAACAACAAACAAAATGGGATAACATGTCAATAGATAAATAAAAGAAAGCAGACACCCACAGAGTATTACTATACATAATCTATTCAAAAATCACAAACATCACAAAAACACCACGAACAAGAAACTACAAGACACACACATAACACTATGACAATAGGCACAACTATAAACAAAGCACTCCTTCTTACTAACAAGGGCGTACACCTATGCACTACCCCTCTACCCTAATTTGCATCCTCTACACCTTCATATCTAGGGTCATATCCTCAGTAAGCTATAAATTCTCCATGTCCTATCTAATCACCTCCCTCAAATATTTCTTAGGCCTACCTCTGCCCCTCCTAAAGCCATCCATAGCTAACCTCTCACACCTCCATACTGGGGCATATGTGCCCCTTCTCATCACACGCCTAAACCATATCCTACATCTTGTCTTTCACCAAAGCCACCCCCACCTTCTTTTGGATAAACTTATTTCTAATCCTATCACTCCTAGTAAGTCTACACATCTATTGCAGCATCCTCATCTATTCCACCTTTAGCTTTTCGATATGGGAGCTCTTGACTGGCCAACACTCCGTACCATACAACATAGCCAGTCAAACTGCCACTCTCTATAACATGCCTTTAAGCTTAGGAGGCACTATCTTATCACATAAGACTCCCAAAGTAAGCCTCAATTTCAACCACCCTGCACTAATACGGTGTGTGACATCCTCGTCAGTCTCTCCATTTCACTAAATCATAGACCCAAGGTACTTGAAACTATCTCTCTTTCGGATGGCTTGGGACTCCAACTTCACTTCCACATCAGCCTTATACATCAAATCACTGTACTTGCACTACAAGTATTCCATCTTGATCCTGCTCAATTAAAATCCTTTAGACTCTAGGGTTTGCCTCTAAACCTCCAACTTATTATTAACTCCTCCCTAGGTTTCATCAATAAGAACTACATCATCAATAAATAATGTACAGCATGGCACCTCCCCATGAATATGTCGCATCAAAACATCCATTACCAAGGAGAATAAAATGGACTTAGAGTTGATCCCTGGTTTAACCCTGTCAAAACCAGAAAGTGCATCGAATCTCCTTCTGTCATTATAACATGATTCTTCACTCCATCATACATAACCTAAATTGACCTAGTATACGCTATGGGAACACCCCTAGCCTCCAACCACCTCCACAAAACCTCCTTGGGGATTTTGTCATATGTCTTCTCAAGATCGGTGAACACCATATGAAGATCTTTCTTCCTCTCCCTATACTACTCTACAAATCTCCTCACAAGATGAATGGCCTCAGTGGTTAAGCGACCAGGCATGAATCCAAATTGATTCTTGAAAATAGTCACGATCCTCCTCAGCCTCAACTCTACCACCATTTCCCAAACCTTCATAGTGTGACTCAACAACTTGATATCCCTATAGTTATTTCAACTCTGAATGTTAGCCATGTTCTTATATAATAGGATTATTGTACTCCATCTCCAAGCTTTGGGCATCTTCGTCGTCCTAAAAATGATATTAAACAACTTTGATAGCCACTTCATACCTATCCTGCCAGTGCTCTTCCAAAAATACACTGAAATCTCATTCAGCCCAATCGCCCTACCCCTGCGCATCCTAAGAATAGAACCATTGACCTCCTCAATCTTTATATGCTTATAATAACCATAATAGCGACACCTCTCCGAGTGCTCCAAGTCCCCCAGCTTCAAGCTTTTGTCCCCATCGTCATTCAAAAGTCTATGGAAATAAGATTGCCACCTCTTTTGAAAGAGGGAATCCTCTACCAATACTTTTCCATCCTCTCCCTTGATGTAATTCACTTGGACAAGGTTAGGGGCCCTCCGCTACCTAACCTTGGCAAGCCTATACAACTTCCTATCCCAGTATTTCTCCTCTATTACTGCATATAAGAGCTCAAAAGCTACTATCTTAGCCATCATAACCGCTAACTTATCCTCTTTCCTTGCTAACTTATACTTTCCATATTCATTCGTCTCTCCTCTTCATCCTTGCTCTCAACCAACTTAGCATAAGCCTCCTTCTTAGTCTCAACCTTTCTTTTAACTTCTTTGTTCCACCACCAGTCCCCTCGGTGTCTGCCAGGTCGGCCTCTCGAGACACCCAACACCTCTCTAGTTGTTTCCTTGATGCAACTGGAAGTTATACCATATCCTATCCATGTCCCATCTACTATCTCAAGCCTCCATAGTTGTCAACTTCTCCCCTATCTCCCGAGCACTGATAAAGTCAAGCTACCCCACTTAATTATGGGTTGATAATCCCTACCTACCCCTCTTTTTTCTACCCTTCTTGATTTTTAAGTCCCTTCTTGATTTCTAAGTCCATCACTAGAAGCTTATGTTGGGTCAATATATTCTCGCTAGGTATGACCTTACAGTTCTTACGTAGCGCTCTATCACCCTTTCTAAGGAACAAGAACTCTATCTGCGTCTTGGTCACCAAACTACAAAAGGTAATAAGGTGAGAATCCTTCTACGGAAAGCTTGAATTCACTACCACCAACCCAAAGGATCTATCAAAATCCAAAAGAGAGGCTCCTCCTTTATTTCTTTCCTCGAAACAAAAACCTCCATGCACATCATTATAGCCTTTTTCCAAAGACCCGATATACCCATTGAAATCACCTCCTATAAAAAGCTTCTCAGTGCTCGGCACACCTTTCACCACCTCATCTAAAACCTCTCAAAAGCTCTATATCTCTAATTCTTCCAAGCCCGCTGACAGAGCGTAGACACTAATAACGTTAATCGTAGACCCTCCAATGACCAACTTAATCAACATCAACCTACTGTTGACACTCTTAACCTATACCACCTTCCCCTTAAGCTTTTCATCTACTAAAATACCGACCCCATTCCTATGGCTCATGCCACCCGAGTACCACAACTTATACTCATCTACATCCTTCGCCTTAGAACCTACCTATTTGGTCTCCTGGACACAAGCTATATTAATCCTCCTCTTTCTAAGGATATTCACGAGCTCTATGGACTTACCCTAAAGAGTCCGTATGTTCTAAGATCCAATTCTCAACCTAGAGGCTCCCTTACCCCACTTAACCTTATGAATCCTCGCCCCCAACCCGAAGCCTGACCTTAGACCTGAATCTAACCCTGACCTAAACCTAGACCATAACCACATTTCCAACCATGCCCTGGAACCCAAGCCTACCCCCACCCCCACCCCCAACCTATGATATGACCCTAGTCTACCATTTACCACCAAGGCTACTACTCAATAAGAGAAGAAAATAAAAGGGCACATAACAATTTAGACATGACTGCAGAAAAGCTAAAAGCTACAAATAAGAAATGTAAAAACACTATACCCAAACCTACAATCAAAACCTATAAGAAATTATATAGAAAATACTAAAAAACACCACTAGAAAATTAACAACACACTAGAAAAGCGAAAAATAGAAATTAGAATATCTACACCAAAATTGACAAACACCAAATTCACAGAGAGTAATACCAGTAAAATCAAAAGAAAAGGTAATAAACAATTAGAGAGACATGAAGAAAATAATCAATGGCAGAATAGTCTATGCAAGAAGCAAAAATTCTTGGCAAAAAACGAAAAAAATAAAGAGTAAGGGATAGAAATCACTGGGTTACGCTAGAGAGTAGGGATCTTTTCTTTCTTGCTTTATTGGATTCCGGCAAAAGTTGGTGAGGAAATTATTCACCGGAATATTGTTTTTGGAGCTACGCTGGAAGAATGTCGGAGAATCTGGATCTCGATCTGGATCTTATTCACTCGGTCAATCGTGAAGCACATAGTTGCTTAGTCATCATCAAAATATCGTTCCCTAAGGTTAACTAGTTGTAGAAGATTCGATCTTGCCAAAGAAGATGGTGGATATAAGGAGAAGGTGGTGGCAAGATAGAGAAAATGGTGGTGAAAGAGAGCAAGAGGGTAGATAGATCTGAGTAGGGAAATGAAGAGTTCTTAACTATCTCTGGAGAGGGGTCGGTGGTATTGGGCTAAATTGTCGAACGACAGTAGATGAGAATAGATAGTTGGAGACAGAAGGAAGAAAAAAGAAAGAAATCTTTACACCAAAAGTGATGTCATGACTAACAATTTTCAATGTAAGTCTGAAAAGTCACTAAAAAGTATGAGTTCCTAATGATTAGGAAAGGTGAAATATAGTATTAAGAGTTTTATAATTGTTGTGTATAGATCAAGAATGAGCTAAAATCAAAAGAAAAGCAAGGTTGTGGCATTGTAGTGATTTTGAGCAAGGAATCTAGGTAAGTTATGATTTAATTATAGTAAAGACGTGCATGACTTTGTGCTATATGTGAGTTGGGTGCTTGTGATTTGGTTTTGGGCATTACTTGTGATTTATTGACTGTATCATGCATTGACATATGGTTTTGAGATGGTATTTAGATGATATATGGATTGGATGTCACGCCAATACTATTATATGAATCGGGTGTCAAACAGACACTGTTATTGGATTGGGTACCATACTGGTACTAGTATATAGACTGAGCTTACCCCCTGCAGGTCATATTTGAGAGTCCCTACTGACTCTAGTATGTGTGTACATCTTGCATGCATGTGATCATCATTTCATTTGAGTATATGCACACGTTGTGGGGACTATTGTTGGAGAATATGCTTAAGTGTAATTGATGTATTGTGCACTTGTACTCCTGATGAGATGAAGTGTTATGATTGTATCTATTTGTCAATTAATTGTAAGTTGTGTTTTGATCGATGTTACTTGCATTTAACTTGCCTATTTATATGGTGTTAAGTTGAGTCGACCGTTGATATCTACCAGTACTTAGTTGTTGTACTGATACTACATGTACTCTTGTTTTTGTTGAGAGAAGAGCATGTTCCAATATTTGAGATGAGATCTTGACTCTATTCCATGAGTCATACTTTGATTCAAGGGTGAGCACCATGTCCAGGCAGCCATTGGATCATTCTCATATTATTCAAGTCCCTTGTTTCAGGACTAATACATTTCTTTATTTAGCAATTTGGCTGATATTTTAGATTTGGTTTTTGGATACAATTTAGATGTTTTTGTACGACGACTTTCAGGTCCCGGGGATCGTAATAATTAGAGATACTTTCGTACTCTATTTCGTTTTTGAATATTATTAAGTTAGTATTGAACTTGGTTGATTAATATTGTGTTTTAGCGAATTAATGTTAAGTATTTAATAAAAGTGACTTGTGAAGGTCTGATGTAGTTGGTTAAGGGTTGGGTTAGTTGGTTCTCCCGCTGTAGAGTCAGGGTGAGTGCCACTCATGATCAATTGGGTCGTGACAAAGATGGAGAACCATGAGCCTAGAAGTCAAAATGTCGGCTATCTTATTTACACTCAAGCACCCACAGGAAAGTACTACTCAAGCTCAGGCCTAAATTGCTAGTATTAAACAAATCAAAAAGATCTTTTCTTTTCTCTCCTAAATTAAACTACAAAATAAATTTTAAAAACTATTACTCTTAAAAATTAAAAACTACTTGATTCAAAGGACCCCCCTCAGAAAAGAACCGAAAAGAAAAATCAAGGGGTGGGCAAAGCATGCTCTACTAAAGACTAAAAAACTAAAAACTAGCAAAAACTATTTTAATCTAAAGAATAAAAGAAAAATCTTTTTGTATTTTTGAAATTTAAAAAAAATTATTTTTTCTTTAAATCTAAAGCAAGCAACTAAAAAAATTAAAAAAAAACAATAATAAAAATAGTAAAAGAAAAATTCTAGAGCAGCAGTGAGTCGTGACACGCCTTGGACATGAATGGCTACTGCTTTCGCATCCCGTACTTTGCTCCAACTTGGTTCTTGAGTGTGCAATGCCATGGACACGTCGGTATTCTATTTTGGGACCTCTTTTCATGTTCAAATTCACTCCTTGCTTCATCCACGGCCTCAGATACTCCAATGCTCCTCCATGGTGTGAATTAAACTCCAAATGTGCACATTTAGCTCCGTTCGTGTCCCATAATCCATCCCTTAGCTCATTTATCCTTCAAATCAAGCTTAATCCATAAGCAAATCCAACCTACAAAGGGCTAATAACATACATTAGTTAATGGACTCAATTTAATCAAAACACATGAGATTATAATCGAATTAACTCTAGAACTAAGCTTAAATATGGGTATAAAATGGCACTTGAACGTTTAAATATGCCTAATATCACCACCCCACACTTAAAGCTTGTTCGTCCTTGAACAACTCTTTTATATCCCATGTTAAGAGGAAAACTCTAACATCACTAATTCATACAAGATTACTCAAGCTAAGGCTGCAACGACTAATATAGATAACAAGTTCTTAACAAGCATATTTTTTTAACACATGTAAAGTTAACAATAACTACATCAAGACTTCCTAGATTCAAGAACCAACTCAACTATATTATAAAACTCATGCAAGTTAACCAACCAAGAGATCAAATACGTCACGTATCTTTCATCAACCATGTACCCTCACAACAAAAGAGTTAACCATACTCACTCGTAAATATACAATTTATCATAAGAAATGGTATAATAATCAAATTACGCTCTCTCTCACAAAGAATTTTACATGCAATATATGATGAACCATAAGCATTCCCTTAGTGTACTACTCCACTAATATAAGAACATCAAAGTTTAAGATGAAATAGGACTTTCTGAGTTGTAATGTAGGATAGAGGAAGGGTAGGAACTATTCTGGTTAGCAATAGTACTATCTTCCCTAAGCGCTTTAATACATCACAACTTTCATTAAGACCCTTCTTCAATCAACTCACTTTTTTCCTCTACTCTTCTTATCCAAGGACTTTCTTTATTTTCCCATCTCTTTAAGCAAGATCATATACCACTATTTAGGAGTACTCAGTTATCAATCTTTTTTTTTGTTTTGTTCTTTTTTCAACTCCCTACCAATAAGACATAAATTTTCACTTGCATCCTTTGTCTTTTCTATAGGTTACCCAAATCAACTATCTCCCATTTTTTTCAATTCTCATTCCTCTTAAATCTGATTTTTCACTCAAAACGTACAGGAGTTTGGATCAAATTAACGGTAAATTGAAAGAACATAATTAAGCATCATATGTGGCAACTAAAGAATAGGCTAAATGCTCAATGGTGCTAACTAGGATCATCAATTGTGGGTAGGTAAGACAAGGGATAAAAACATGTTTAATTAAATAAATGTTTATATCATCTTCTAAACTCATCATTCTTCATTTTGTTTTGAAAACACACCAGGCAAGTTCTAGACATCAAAATGAAATCATGGAATATCACAAATACCTAACACTTATGGCACATGTTCAAATTCAGAAGGATCCATACACCCTTTCAATCAAGCAAACAAAAAGAGTTCAAATTTAAGTTAAACTCCTACAAGAGTCTAGCAAAAGAGCCTAGGTGTTTCAAAGAAGTCATTCAATTCATAAATCATGATTTTGAATTTAAAACCAACTTGCATCAATCAGTAATGTGTAGCACCTAACAATAGCACCTATCACTTAATCGGTGAAGGGTTTTATTTATTCCTAATAACTAATTTTCTATCAAGATAGTCGTCATCCATCCATCATTGAAAAAAGTCCCTAACTATGACTAAAAAAATTTAAATCTACTCCTAAAAATGAAAAAGGATACTGGGTTCAAAGGGATCTTCCTCAGAAAATGACCAAAAAGAAAAATCAAGGGGTGGGTGAAGTGTGCTTCTACTAAAAGACTAGAAAGCTAAAAATTGACACAAACTATAAAAATAGAAAAAAAAATCTTTTTGTTGTTTTAAGCTTTTTCACAACTATAAATGTCGGAAAAATCCTATAGTGCACTTCACTCTATACCAAATTGGAAGATTCCCTACCCCACATTGGAAAAAATGTTATGTCCCCAAAGCATAAATTACTATCAATGGTTAGGAATACTCCCTGAGGCCTATAGGCTTAGCTAACAACATGTCACTCTCTAAGATTTATATCATAGGAGCTGGAGGACCACACACTTATGATTTCACCATGCTCCTTAGTGTAGATTTTGGGTACTCAGACTTACCCTTATCTGCAAAACCAACAAAGCAATAACAAAAAAAAGGTGACAATACAAAAATAAAAAAAATCTAACTTTATTACAACTTGGGTTGCCTCCCAAGTAGCGCCTGATTTAATATCGTAGCACGACACAAGTCATAACCACTTCAGGATTCCCTTCCTCACTTTCTTTCTCTTGAATCATCTTTCTTATTTTCTTAATTCTTGAGGGATCACCATCAAGATAAATCATATTCAGGTTTCTCTAGCATGACTCAGGTTCTTTCAATAATTCGGGCCATTCAATGGTAAGTTTGGTAGGCTAAATAATTTTGAGCTCATATTCCTCCACCCCACACTTATCTTCTTATACCACTATGATCATACATAAATCCTGGTAGTATGATGGTGTGTAGAGGGATTTATACACTCTACAAGTGACCTCCTTATCATTCACCTGCATCTTCAAGTTTTCTCTCCTCACATCAATCAAAACTTTTCCAGTCGCTAAGAATGGATGTCCCAATATGATTGTTACCCTATCATTTCCTTCATAGTCATGAATAATAAAATTGGTAGGGATTACAAACTTACCAACTTAAATGAGCACGTCCTCAATGATCCCCTTAGGAGATACACTTGATCTATTCGCAAGTTGTAGAAGTACTTTGAAAGGCCTAGGTTTTTCTAAGCTAAGAGTATTGAACACAGATAAAGGTATCAACTTTATACTTGCCCCTAAGTCACACAAAACTTGTATCAACTCACTTTCACTAACTTGTATGGGGAGGGGAAACTCCCAGGGTCTTTGAGCTTTTTGGAAAGTTTGCTCATCCCCCTGGAACTGCACTCCTCAGTTAGTGCCAAAGTCTCTAAATATACATGCCTCTTCTTAGTAGTTACCACATCCTCCGCAACTACCTTCTCTGAAACCGTCTCTGTAGTTGGGCTCGGTCTAGTCAACTCAGCTTCTACCTTATGATTTTTCTACTTATGAGGTACTTTATCTAATTCATTGCCACTCCTTAAGGTTATTGTCATTAATTGCCTCAGAGTTAGTTCAGTGTCACTTGGCAAGCCCCCTTGTGCCCTTGTATTCTGCGCTTATGCTAATTAGCCCATTTGTTTCTCTAGATTCTTTTGAGCAAGTTGCTGATTCTTTATATCTGCAACCATTTGAGCCTGACCAGCTGTTATTTGTGCTTTATTAGCCACGATCTTTTTCAATATCTCCTCTACATTGATTCCCTGAGCCTGTTGTTGAAAGTCCTAACTATACCCTTGGTTTCCTCTCCATGAAAAGTTTATCTAATTCTTCCAGTTATGATTATAGGTGATACCAAAGTTTGATTTCCTTTTTATGCATTACCCACAAAATTAACTAACTTTGGATTTTCTCCACACAAGTATGCAGGATGACCACTACCTCCATAAATTTCACACCAAGACTGAACTTGTTGCACTTTATTTACTAGGGCCTGAGTCTGAGCTATAATCAACTTATTAAATTGGGTCATTATCTAGTTCTAAAACAAATCCAACTATGCAGCTAATATGGTGATGCTATCAACTTCTAACATACTTACAGGCTTTTCCACCATACCTCTAGATGCATTACTATGCCAATCTTGATTACCCTGTGCAATATGGTTCAAAAGAGTGTAAATCTCATCATACATCTTCTCCAGAACATGAGCACTTGCAGCTGAATCTAACAAAATTATTGTATTTAGGTCAAGACTTTCAACAAAAATATTGGCAAGCACAACATTCTTCCACTAGTGATGTGGGCAATCTCTGAGAAAACAATTGAATCTCTCCCATGTCTAATATAAATTCACCTTAGGCTTCTGCTTGAAGCTCAATATTTCATTTCATAACTTTGTAGTTTTGCTAGATGGGAAGAATTAGATGAGTAACTTCCTTCCAAGATCGTCCCAAGTTGTGATTGAATTTGAAGGTTCTGCCTTCAACCATCTCTTGACTTCTCCCAAAAGTAAGAATGGGAAAAGTATGAGCCACACATATTCAGTGGAGACTCCTGCCAGAATAAATGTATCACTGATCTCCATAAGGTTTTGTAGGTGTTGTTGTGGATCCTCATGTGATAAACAAATAAACTGCCCGCCGGTGTGCAATAATTGCACCATGTTCTATTTTAGCTCAAATCAACCTCTTACAGTTGGTTTACGGATGCTGGAGAAGACATTGGTAGCAAGTGGGATTATCACTTTGAAAATTGGTCAGCCATCACTTTAGGAACAACCTCGTCCTATTGATCCTGCTGAACTTACGGAATGGGATAGATAAGTGTTGCTTCTCTTCTCAACTGATGCAAGCGTCTCTCGGGTTCAGGATGTGGTTCAACCAAATTTCTTTCCCTTGTCAGCTTGTTATAAAATCAAACTTGTACCTTCAAGATCAATGGCTAAGACCCAGTTGTTAGCACTTATAAAATAAAATAGTAAAACTAAAAGCTAGAAATTTGTTAATTTCTAAATCAAGTCCTCGACAACGGTGCCAAAAACTTATTGCGTCCAAACACACACGCAAGTGTATAAAGTTGTACAATATAATGGCTCTTGCGAGTCGGATGTCAAACCCACAACGACTTGTGATTTAACCATTTACTTAATTAGACTAATTTTAATTATTTATTCAAGCGGTAGATCCCAAAGATAAATTTATATATTAACTAACCTAAAATAAAAATAAAATAACTAATGAACAATTAAACAAGAAAAGAGCGGATTCTTACACAACCAATGAATGAATCGATCTAGGATTATGGTTTTGCTAACAATCATGTTTAGTATCAATTTCATCAACTTATTTGATTATCTGGTTGTTGATTACGGGGTTGATTTTATGATTTGGAAATGGTCATTCTCTAATCGTTTATTCAAACTAGTCTCACAACTACATCATTGAGTGGGAATGTAGGGATCTAATTCAAATGCATTTATATTTCTTTTTATATAGCAACCAAATGAGGTGAATTAGGTATATTCCTATCCTAAATGGAAATCAAGAGCTTAATTATTAAAGATGAGATCCCATTTCTTACATTCTTTGTTCTAACCTTCCGTTCTCTTGGTCAGTTCACTTTGGGCTCAAAGATTTATTTTAAAGGTCGTGAATCTTTAAAATAGTAAAAGCAAGAGTGTAAGAAAAACCAATAATTGATAAACAATTCAAAACCAAATAGAAATCATGTTATACAATCATGTACATAGCCTCAAACTCGGAATTAGGGTATTTAGCCACTCATAGTCTTACACAAAATCACAAAAATGTAATGGTTCAAGTAAATATAAGAAATAGTGAAGTAAAAAATATAAACCCTAATTAGAGCCTCCTTGATATGTTTCTTGCTCCCAAAAATTTCCAAGGTGGTTTTGGAATGGACTAAGTGTCCTATTTATAGTAGTAGATAAAAGTGTAGCTATAATGACCCTTGGCCGTAGCACTTCTCCAACACAGAGGCCATCCAATATAACACTCCTCCATCCCGGAGGCTATCCAACGTGACGCTCCTCTATGCCGGAGGCCAGCCAATATGATACTCCTCTATCCCAGAGTCCAGCCAATGTGATACTCCTCCATCCAAGAAGCAGTGAGTTGTGACACGCCTTGGACACGGATGGCTATTGCCTTGGTAGCCCCTACTTTTCTTCAACTTTCTTCTTAAGCATGGCACACCATGGACATATGGTATTCTATTTTGGGACCTCTTTTTAAGTTCAAATTCACTCCTTGCTCCATGTCATGGCCTTGGATGCTCCAATGATCCTCCGTGGTGCAAATTTAACGCCAAATATATACATTTAGCTCCATTCATATCCCATACTCCATACCTTAGCATTGATTTTAAATCTTAACGTATTTATCCTTCAAATTAAGTTTAATCCATAAGCAAATCAACCTACAAAGGGCTAATAACATACATTAGTTCATGGATATAATTAATCAAAACACGTCAGATTATAATCGAATTAACTCTAGAACTAAGCTTAAATATGGGTATAAAATGGCAATTGGATGTATAAATAAACCCAAGATCATCAGGATATCATTGATGAGCTAGCTAGGTAAGAAGAAACATCTTGTCGGGCTGTATTGGATGAACAGGCTAGGCAAAGAAAGAATAGGTGCCATGATCCACAACCCCATCGATATGTACCTCATTTGTTGATGATGATGATGTTGACCTAGATGATACAGGTACAACAAATGCTATTTTTTCCCCCCTACTACCCATCGGGGTCAAGTTTGACATTACCAGCATGATGATTCAATTACTGAATATGAAAGGAGTATTTATTGGTCACGCTATTGCTGATGCAAATATGTATTTAATATACTTCGTGGGGATCTACAAAGCTTATAAAATACCTAGTGTGGGATAAGATACTATTCAATTATGGTTATTTCCTTTTTCATTGGACAGTGAAGCAACTCATGGCTAGCAGAGTTCCTATCTGACTCAATCACTAATTGGTAGGAGTTAAAGCGGGCTTTCTTGGAAAGGTTTTTCTCACCGTCCTAACTATTACAGTTAAAAGATGAGATCTATAACTTGAGGCAACTGCATTCAAAGGCTTTATATGAGGGATGGTTGATATTCAAGAAGAAGTTGCAGTAAGACCCTAGTCTCGAGATACCTGAACATAGCTTGCTAGAAATCTTCTATTGATCTTTGAATGCTAATAATAAGGTTATAGCTCTCATTGTTGTAGGAGGAGAATTTATGAGTCAAACTTGGGTAGCAATATCAGTCATACTTGATAGAGTAACAAAAACCAATAGGGCTTGACACACAAAGGAATTTAACGTTCTTGCTGGCACTTATACTATAGGTGAATCCATGGAACAGAGTATGATAGATGAGAGGCTCTCTTAAAAAGTCATTAAGGTAAGAATTAAATTGAGTATTCTTGCAAAGCATATGCAGGAGTGGAAAAATTAAATACAGTTGGTTCACAATAAAAAGCGCTGAGACATGATGATTCTGATTCTGATGAGGAGGAAAACTACATAGGTGATCAGGTGGCAGGTTTTTAGGCCAAAGCCCAAGGGTCAAATCAAGACCCTTGGCACTAAGGTCAAGGGAATCAAGGTTGGAACTATTACAAGGACAACAACTATAGTTGGTCAGGGTATAGTGATAGGAGTATATGAAGAGATGGTGATTGGAAGAAGAGAGATGTCTACAAGAATGATATAAGTAGTTTGTACATTCCTCCTGAAAGTCGTAAAACTGAGTCGAGCAATGCTAGCATGGAAGACCGGTTATCCAAGGTACTAAAAAGGGTAGAAGCTAGTGATAATAGTCTTAAGGAGGTTTGGATGGATATTTCTGGGATGAGCCAAAAGGTGGAGTCACATGATGCTGCAATTAAGAAACTTGAGCAACAATTCATCCAAATATTTGTTACTTTGAACCAATGTTAGAAAGGTACACTTTTGAGTAACACTGTTCAAAATCCAAAAAAATAATAGTCACTGCATGGTTGTGACAACTAAAAGTGGTAACATGATTGTCGACCCTCCTATGGCCATAGTTGTTGATAATGCAGCGGAGCCCGAGATAATGGATAATAAAGAGGTAGTTCAATCTGAAAATCAGATTGGTGGTGAAAATTTATCTGCAAACTATCTCTAGTTGCTGAAAAGAAGGTTAAGGCTACAAATGGGAAGGAAAATAAGGTCTCGTAGACTATGAATCCTATTGCATGACCTCCTCCACACTTCCAACAGAGATAAAAAAAAAAGGGCCGAAGAAGGGAAATATCATAAGTTTATTTTGATGCTGAAGCAATTATCTATGAACATACCTTTAGTTGAGGCACTTGAGCAAATGCCTAGCTATGCCAAGTTTATGAAGGATCTTGTTATGTAGAAGAGGACCATGAGTTTTGAGCCTACTGATAATTTGCATCATTATAGTGCAATAGCTTCCCAGTTTCTTTTACAGATAAAGAAAGATCCTGGAGTGTTCACCATTCCATATACTATTGGAGCTTTCAAATTTGTAAAGGCTTTGTGTGAATTTAGTTCTAGTATTGAGTTGATGTTGCCAGCAGTGTTTAGACAGCTGGGGTTGGGACCGTCCAAACCAACTTTGATAAGACATCTCATGGAGAATCGCACTATAAAGAAACCTATGGGTATTTTTTGTGATGTTCTAGTGAAGATTGAGTTATTCATCTTTCCAGGTAATTTCATCATTTAGATTATGAAGTTGATTTTGAGGTCCTCATCATCTTGGGGTGACCATTCCTAGTGATCGGATGAGCATTAGCAAACATGGAAATAGGACAATTGAAATTTCGGTTAAATAATGTGGAAGTGATATTCAATATTTTCCAATCAATGAAGCAACTGAATGACTGCGTGTGGTCTCAGTTATTAATACGATTGATGAAGAGGCCCTGACAGTTCCTATTAGGGAAGGACTTGGTGTTGAGGCACTAGCGGTTATAATCACAAACTTTGATGAGGATGATATAGATGAGTATGATAAGATGGTAAATGCACTCTCTAATATGCATAAAAAAAGTTAGATTTGGATTTGAAGAATCAGGAAACTCCACCTCCCGAGCCTTCTATTGAGGAGCCTCTGATTTTGGAGCTCAAGGCTCTCCTATCCCACCTTCACTATATTTTCTTGGGATCCAACAATACCTTGCCAGTCATTATAGTAGCAGATTTGGTTGAATGACAAGTTGAGGCTCTAGTATCTGTACTAAAGAAGTTCAAGAGGGCCATTAGATGGTCTATTACTGACATTAATGGTATCCCATCAGGAATCTACACTCATAAAATCTGTCTCAAGCATGATTGTATTCCTAGTATTGACCATCAGCATAGGATAAATCCACCTATACAAGAGGTTGTCAAAAAGAAAATCATCAAGTTATTAGATACAAGCATGGTTTACCCTATTGTAGATAGTAAATGGGTAAGTTAAGTCTAATGTGTGCTGAAGAAGGGTGGAATTACTATGGTTTCTAATTCAAAGAATGAGCTTATTCCAATGAGACCACTCACAGGCTGGTGAGTATGCATGGATTATAGAAAGCTAAATGGATGGAATGAAAAAGATCACTTTTCGATGCCATTTATGGATCAGATGTTAGACCATCTTATTGGTAGAGGATGATATTATTTTCTTGATGTTTACTCAAAATAAAATTAGATTTCTATTGCTTCTGAAGACCAAGAGAAGACTACTTTCCCTTGTCCATATGGGACGTTTCCTTTCAAGTGGATGCCTTTCAGATTATGTAATGCGCTAGCGACCTTTCAGATTATGTAATGCGCTAGCGACCTTTCAGCATTGTATGATATCTATCTTCTCAGACATGATGGAGGACACTATAAAGGTATTCATGGATGATTTTTTGGTGGTAGGTGACTCCTTCAATGATTGTTTATCCCATTTGTATAGTGTTTTAAAGAGGTGTGAAGATTGTAATTTGATGCTGAATTGGGAAAAAAGTCACTTTATGGTAAAAGAAGGGATAGTGCTTGATCGTAAGATTTCAATCAAGGGGATTGAGGTTGATAAGATGAAAATTGAGGTGACTGAAACACAACCTCCACCAGTTTTTGTGAAGGGTATCCAAATCCTTTTAGGACATGCTGGATTTTATCGTAGGTTCATCAAGAACTTCTTTAAAATTGCACATCCTTTGTGTAAATTTTTGGAGAAAGAGGTGAAATTTTTGTTTGATGATACATGTCTAAATACATTTGAGTACCTTGAGGAAAAATTGATATCGTCCCCTATCATTATTTCACCTGATTGGTCCATGCCTTTTGAGGTTATGCGCGATGCTAGTGGAGTGGCGCT
The DNA here is from genome assembly GCA_031232105.1 of Capsicum rhomboideum. Lineage (NCBI taxonomy): Eukaryota > Viridiplantae > Streptophyta > Magnoliopsida > Solanales > Solanaceae > Capsicum > Capsicum rhomboideum. Next base: position 14,020,735 of record CP124718.1, read on the forward strand.
AGGAGCAATCCTAGGCCAAAGGCATGAAAATACACTCCATCCTATCTATTATGCTATAAAGGTACTTAATCCAGCTTAAAAAATTTATACTATGATAGAACAAGAGTTGTTTGCTGTGATTTTTGCTTTAAGAAGTGTAGATCCTACTTACTTGGCACTAAAGTAATAGTACACACAGACCACTCAACTCTTAGGTAACTTATGTCAAAGAAAGATGCAAAGCCTCGATTGATTCAATGTGTACTTCTATTACAAGAATTTGACTTTGAGCTTAAGGACGGAAAGGGGACTGAAAATCAAGTGGCAGACCACTTGTCATGACTTGAGAAAGAGGCAATCCTGAAATTGAAAGATGAGGTCAACATTAATGATAGATGGCTACATCACATGACTTAATTCCATGGTACATATATTTTGCTACTTATTTGGTGAGTGATGTAGTGCCTTCAAACTTGTCCTTCCAATAGTGAAAGAAGTTTATGTCCGATATGAGAAAAAAAATTGGGATGAGCCATACTTGTTTCGTATATGTATTGATGGGATGATTCATAGACATGTGTCTAAGGTCGAGATGATGACCATATTGGAGGCACATCACCTATCCACTGTTGGGGTCATCATAGTGGTATTCAAACAGCCTACAAATTTTTTTAGTGTGGGTACTATTGGACAACCATTCATCAAGATGCTCAAGATTATGCGAGGGAATGTGACCAATGCAAAAGGCAAGGGCTATATCACGAAAGCATGAACTTTCTCTCTCCCTTATTTTTATGATTGAACTTTTTGGTGTTTGGGGTATTGACTTTATTAGTTCATTTGTGAGCTCGAATGGGATGAAGTATATACTTGTAGCTATTAAATATGTGTCCAAATGGGTGGAGGAAATTTCACTTCCCAATAATAAAACCAAAAGTATCACAACGTTCTTGAAGCGAAACATCTTTTCTAGGTTTGGTAAGCCAAGGGAAATCATTAGTGATGGAGGCTCTCATTTTTGTAATAGGTTATTTCATGTCCTGCTTGATAAGTATGGTATGAAGCATAGGCTGGAAACACCTTATCATCCACAAAATAGTGGGTAGGTTAAGGTCTCTAATCAAGATATAAAAATAATCCTTGTGAAGATGGTGAATACAAATAGAACAGATTGGTCTAGGAAGTTGGATGATGCTTTATGGGTGTACCAGACTGATTTTAAGACCCCTATAGGTATGTCTCCAAATCTACTTGTATATGTTAAATCTTGTCATTTGCAGGTTGAGCTAGAGCACAAAGCTTTGTGGGAAATCAATAAGTTAAATTTGAAAAGGGGAGATGCCTCTAATTTGAGGCTTGATCAATTCAATAAGTTAGATGAGTTTCGACTGAAAGCTTATGAGAGTTTATCTCTTTACAAATAAAAGATGAAGATATATCACGACCAGAAGATAGAAAAGAGAGAATTTGATCCGAGTGATTTGGTCTTGCTGTTCAATTCGAAACTTTACTTATTTTCTGGTAAGTTAAGGTCTAAGTGGATGGGGCCATTTCATGTGGTACATGTGGTCCCATATGGTGAAATTGAGCTTGAGAATCATGAAATAAAATGGTTTATGGTAAATAGTCAACGTGTGAAAATATACTTGGGAACTGAGGAAGAGATAAAGGTAGTTGATACATTGACCCTTCGCGAAGTTTGAGTAACCAAGGGACCCAATTCATGCCGCAGAGTTAAATCAGGTTCTTCATAAGTAGGTACGGATCGTGGCATCATACCACGACCTATCCTAAGCTCATGTAGGTTCCCAAGTAAGTTCTCTAATTTATAGAACTACCACAAAGCACAGGCCGTGTTTAAAAAACACCCATAGGATGATCCGTGGTCAGCACATAGAATTTATTAAATGAATCTAACCCGACCCTGGTCATCTACGTCCCTTTTTCCCAATTGTACCTTCATCTTTTCCCTTTACCAAATTATCCAACCTAAAACTGACCCCTAATTCAAATTTCACCTCCATAATACTCCCTCATAATCGCACAACATCAAATACTAACTCAGTGATTAATCCCTTGAATTCTACTCAAATTTCAGTGATTACTCCCTCCATTCACGAACTCGATGCTCAACTACCAACTCTAATCATCCTCCACAGTCAAAAGCTCTATGAAGTAGTTAATTTCTCCCATTTTCTTCGCTCATTTTATTACTTAGTTAGTGTGTAAACATTAGGATGAAGATAAATTGAAACTCGATTGCATGATAATAAGTATTCATAACTTGAATAACGATAGGCAAGAATTCTGTGAAACCTTGACTTTGGAGGGAGTACAGCCTTTTGCAATAGCATAGTTCGGTTAATGAGTGCGTAAATGATTTTTAATGGGGGTGAAGTCTGTGTAACCCCAAAAGTGTGAAGAAATTGAATAAAGGGAGGATAGACTTCACGACCCAAACTACGACCCGTGGTATCTCATAATGGCTTATAGGTTGGATTGTTAGGGTTGTCCAATGATCTTTGCTTCAGGTTAATTAATACGAACCATCCTATAATCTGTGGTATCTCTCTACGAGTCATGGTAGACAATCATCTTGATCAGACCAGATTTACAGTTTCAGAACTTCTAACCACGACCCCTGGGATGGGTCATACCTTTTTACCATGACTCGTTCTGAGGGCCATCCATTGCACCTGTGCACACTATTTTGCTATTTCAAATTTAGACTATTAAGACTAATCTTTATTCCACAGTTATCATGGTACCAAAAGGAAGCAAAAGGAGGCAGCTCTAAAAGAGATAGATTCTAAATGGAAGCTAAAGGAGCAACCAACTGACTCTGAGTCTAAATGCAAAGACTCTAGTGGTTCTGAGGAGAACTACCAAACATGCCCTGATGAAAAACATGAGCCTCAAACCACTAGGTCTAAGGCTAAATCCAAAGCTATTATGTTTGTGGCCACTGTATTGAGTCTACCAAGTATAAAGAGGGAGGAAAATTATCAAGTCAAAATGGGAGTGAGTTCAGGATGAGGAATTAGATGAAGAAAGAGAATCCTAAAATGAAGAGTTAGAAGAGGTTTCTGGAAAGGCTAGTGAAGAAGTTTCCGATAAGGTTGCTGAAAAGAATACTCCTCTGCGAGGAGTAAAGATAGTTCAAAGGGGTGTTACAGGTTCCCAAACCTTCTATAATGGTGTCTTATCCATTACAAAAAAGAGGAATCAAAAGCGTAGTATCCAAGAGGAACCTCAAATTCTAACTGGGGCATTGAATAAGGTCCCCGAGCTGTAGAGCTTGTTTGAGAAATATGAGCTTCGATGGATGGTGAAAGCTTCTAGAAAATATAGTGCTGAAATTGTCTGAGAGTTCTACGCCAACTACATAACCACGCTGGAAAATATGACTCCTTCAAGAAAGGAGAAGGATGTGAGCAAGCAACCAAGGCTAGATATTGTGATGGCTCAGGAGAGAGCAGTTGAAATCTCGGAGTACACCATTTCTAGGTTTCTTTATAGTCCAGATTTTGTGGCTCTGGGAGCTACCCCAGAGTATGACTATAGAATGGCAAAGTTGAAAAGGTGAAACAATTGAGTGTTGATCATAAACAAATGCATTTCAAGTGGTTGGAAAATCACATAGCTGAAGCCAAAGAAGAAGCTAAATGGATGACAAGTGGCAAGTCTATTACAGGCCTTCTTAAACTTTCTTGCAAAATCATGGTGGACACTGGTTCAACATTAGTTAGCACAAACAAGTAATAACAAAACATTGATTGTCGACCAAGCAGACCTAGTAGCATTTATCATGTCGTAGCATAATGTGAACATCCCAAGGATTATAACTGATGAGATTAGGGAGCAGGCCCTTTTGTATAGTACTAGCATTCCATTCCTGAGTTTCATATTTCAATTGTGTTGGAATGCTCAGGTGCGCCTTTTTTCGGATTAGATCACATGATTAAGACAACAAAGACGGTTGATATTACATTGCTTAAGGATTATATAAACCCTGTGGCTAGAGTTTGAGTTCAGCCGGTAGGTTTGGGTCCAAGGATAGTTGCGGGGGAAGATCATGTTCATCCGAGTGGTGAGATTCTGTCTACTAAATTCAGTGATACAGCAGCCACCCCCAGTATCACCACAACCACTTCTTTCCAGCTATCACCTGTGCCTTATAGTGCACTTCATCTTGTACCTGTAGGCTATGTTTTGGTGCCCCAGGAGTTTTTGCAAAAATTGGATAAAAGGTTGGCTATCACTGAAATAAAGATAGATAAGCTACACGAAGGGGTTAAGATGTGGGTCAAATATGAAACCAAAGAAGCTGTATGGGCTATACAGACTAGATTTGATGGGTTTGAGGTATGCATGATTGATAGGCTGTCTGATAGTTAGTCACCAGATTTGACCGAGATTACAGATGAGCTGGCTTCACTTAGGGCAGAAGTTATAGAGTTGTCTTCTAGATAGTTTTTGGTGGTGCATCCACCTACCATACTCGTGATTGAGGAGGTTTTTGATGATATTGAGGTACCCGACTTCTAGACACAGGGACAACATATGCAGATAAAGGAAAGAGAAAAAGTGCCAAGGAGAGTGAAGAGATGATCAAAAATGAGGAACTGATCGAAAAAAAAAATCCAAGAATGATTGAAACAGGTTTTTGAGAAGATCAAACAAACCTTCGAGTTGCACATGACTGAGACACTTGAGAAGGTGAGAGGATTTAAGAGCTCCACTGCTAGTGAGATTCCTAATAGTGGAGGTAGTGATCAGTCCTGATTAGTCTAGGTGAATATTATTGTTATTTCTAAGAGTTGGGGGGGGGGGGGGGGGTTACGGAGGTATCCCCCATGATTACTACATCATTGAGTGTATCGGCCACCGCTGGCGCTATGAGATCTAAGTTGTGGCTATAGTTGATACCCCAATAGTTGTGGACTATGGAGGGGTTGCATCTGCGACCCCCACTAATCAGTCCACTTAGGGCACCTAGAGCACCATAGGTATGTCCCTACCCGATGCTTTACATTATTATTTTCATACATTAAGGAGAGTGCATATTTTTTAGTTGGGGTAGAAGTGTACCAATACTCGAGTTTTTTTTTTTGTCGTGCTTCTTTTTCCTCAGGTGGTCTATCTAGTAGAATCAACATGTCTAGGATTATATTTCTACTTTGTGTTGTGTGTTTAATTAGAAGGTAAATAGGAGAACTTAAGGCAGTCCAATAAAATGGCACATGGTAGTTTTTTTTTTTGTTTTAAAAGGTTTAATAATACCCCCTCCTAAAAAATTTTGTGTTTTGTGTTTAGTTTTGATAATCATCACTATCATGGCTCTTTGCATGGCATTAGAATTATGGATGTGATAACCTTCGCTTAACTGTGGCTGAACTGGTAAATTGGTAGTTGATAACGCAGTCCTATTCCATGTGTATGTGAGGTACTTACCTAGTTCTTCTCTATGTGTACAATCTAGAACTTGCCCGATTAGTCATACCAAAGTCATAGGATAGTTGGTTAGGAAAGGATCATAGGCCATTTTTGAATAGTCCACTATTGACCTAAATGACCTAACAAATGAAATAAGTATCCCTTGATCCCAAATTTTGAGCTTGAAATAGACCTTTTATTTGATTAGCCTACTCACCTTCCTACTTTTGTTATAATAAACCTGCATTGACCCTTGTCCCTCCTTGGACCTTATGTACCTCAACTCAGGCAAATTACCTAAGTTGAGGATGGCTACTGTAGGGATGCATAAGAGAGGTTAGGAATGAAGAAGAATCTGGTCGCTAAAACAGATACGGGTGTGGTGTGTGATAAAATATAAAAGGAAAAAAGAAAAAAAATAAGAAAAGCAAAAAAATGGAAAAAAGTGAACAAGAAAAAACACGAAAAAATGAAACACCCCCAGAGTTCAAAAAAAATAAGAAGAAAAATAGGGAAGAAAAAGATAAGGGTTAAAAGTGGACCATAATAGTGTAGTGCCAAGGAGGGTTGGGTCACTTTATCCATATTTACCATACCCGTCCATAAGCCTGCATTACAAGCCAAGTAAGTCCTATAGTGATCCTAATCCAACTATCCGAAAACCAAGGTATATAAAATAAGAGTAAGCCTATGGTATTGTACACACACAATTTGAAATTCTTTGTAAGAGTGTCTTCATACTAGTACTCATTTTGATAAACATGGTGATTATGGGACTTTTTTATGGTAAGGACACATGGATTACATTATTATATGCTAGTTGTATGGGTAAGTTTCATTAGTATGTGTGCATGGTTTTCTATTGATAATGTAATGCCATTCTTTGATCCCTTTGTGTCATGATAAGAAGCTTTGCACAAACACAGTGGTTTTATTTTGATGATATAAGAGGCAGTCAAAATTTGGAAAGATCATGTATGCTAAGTGTTTTTGTAACTATTGTAGGTCTCCTAGGTTTCTTTTGGTTGTGTCAATGTGTTTTGTTTTGTTTTGTTTGCCTGAGTACATGCAAATATTATAAGTTGAGGGTGTTGATGTGTCGTAGTTTTACTGCACTTTTGACGCTTAAAACATGGAAAATATGCTAGCTATCAGGAATATTTATATGAAAATGATGTGTTTTTGTTGTTTTTGCAGGGAAAATAGATTTCGGGAGTTAAATTGCAGAAAAATATAAAAATGAAGCAGAAGAGGATCAGACAGCCATGGGATGACCTGTTGGATCTTGGCATGGGTTGTACTAGGCTTCTGTAGTGTGAGAAGAAGAGAAAATTAAATCTCATTTGTTCATAAGGACCACAACCTATGACCCATTGCTTCTTACCACGGGCTCGTCCCGAGAGTTGTGTGTTGAGATCCTAAAAAGATTAAAATCCAGGTCTGTAACAACGAACAATTGGCATGGGTCGTACAATGGAAGGATGGGTCATCCTAAAGAAGTGTGGTATATAAATCAGAGGACTTGCAAAGATGGACATCCCAACCATGATCAAAAGGGACAACTTGTGAGATCGTAGCACGAGTCGTGCTACAGCCATAGGAATTGTCGAATCTGCAATCTAATTTTGTTTAGGATAGGTTTTCTTTTTATCTATCGATAACTTTCCTAGGCTTTCTTTTATTTTTTACATATTATTACTGACTCTTAAGTCTTACAAATATACAATATTGTCTTGTTCTTGGATTTGGGAGATTACTCATACATTGCTTCTTAGTTATTGAATTTTTTTTATAATTCAAGTGTCCGGATTTCATCTACTCAATTCTCATAAGTTCATAACTATGAATTCATCTGTAATTTCTAATTATGATCCTTCAAGCATGAGTAGCTAAATCCATAACTAGGATTGTGGGAAACATGATGAATTAATAAAGTAGTCTAAGTACTTAGTGATTATTCTTGAATGGTGTTTATGCATGTATTGTTCTTCCCTTTGTATTGATTGCTTTTTAACGGTGGCCAATGTTAGAACTCGTCGTAAGTCTTTACTTGCTTGACCAAAGAGGTAGCGAACGGGAAAAGGGATTAACAATAGATATTTGAGGCTATTCACCCTCATCTAATAGCTTGACCTTATCCAGGAATAGCTAATCTGGGATCGAAGGTGAGGGTTATTATGCAAAGCTCATGAGACCTACCCGGTAATTGAGAATGGTCATCTTTATAGGCAACCATCCATTTAGATGAACCTAACTTACTAATTTTTCATGCTAAAGCACCATAATATTACTAAGAATCCTGTACAACATAAAAGAACCAAACATATTGATCTATCCTGTTGCTTTAGCATGAAAAATCAGTAATATGATTATTGTTTGATCCATAACAATTGAGCATAACATGATCCATCAGCTACATATTCAGCCTCAGTAGTAGATAAGGCAACATAATACTATTTCGTAGTGGACCAAGAAATCAAACATGCTATCGAGCAGCACTCCTGTCATTCCACCTATGCCCATTCTGATCTCGATGAGGCCGACTTTTGAGGTGGATTTATTTGCTGATGAGGAGCCTCCTATTGATAGAGGCAAGAGACCACATAGTCCAGAGGCTTAGATTGATAGTGGTGATGAGTCTGAGGGTGATTTTTGGAGAGCGATTAAGGCCTCCAGAGTAGAGAACCATGCCAGCCAAATTGTTCAGGAGTAGAGGGCACGAGGTACATCTTCGAATCAGGTACCCCTACACCAGATGCACCTAGCAGAGAGTCCAGAGAGCATATTGCTGATCCTAATATAGGCAAGCCCCATTCGATACCTAGCGTGCCTCAGGTATGTCTTCACTACTTTTCACTTACCATATTGATAGCCGTGCACTGAGGGCAGTGCACCATTATTTAATTGGGGGTGGAGGTGTACCAGCACTTGGGGTTTTTTGTTGCTGTGTTTCTTTTCCCCTAAGTGTGCTATCATAGTAGAACCGGCATGTTTAGGTTGTTATTTATATTATTTATGTGTTTTCATGTTTAATTAGGAGAAAAAAATAGGGGAAGCTTTGTGCAGTCCAATTTTGAACGTATTTTGAATGTTAAGGATGCTTTTTGATTATCTAAGGGATACCCCTCCTAAAAATTTTGTTTTTAAATGGTGTGTGTAGTATGTTAGTTTGTGACAGCTGCTGGATCTTGTTATGGCATTAGTATTATAGGCAGAATAACTGTATCTAGCATTGCATAAACTGGATAGATAGTAGTTGATAGTGTAACCCCGTGCTATGTATGAGGTCATTACCTAGTTCACTTTGTGTGTGCAATCCAGAACTTGCCCGGTTAGTCTTTCCTAGGTTATAGGATAGTGGTTAGGAAAGGATCATAGGTCGTTTTTGAATAAGTCCACTTTTATCCTAAATACCTGACCAAATATGCAATGAATATCCTTTGAACCCAAGTTTGAGCCTTACTTGACCTATTTCTTTCAGTAGCATATTCACCTTCCCATTTTGATTTATAATGAACCTTTCTTGGCCCTGGTCCCTCCTTGGACATTGTGTACCTCAATACAGGCAAATTGCCTAAGCTGAGGGTGGCTATTATAGGGGTGCGTAGATTGATTTGGGTATGAAGAAGGGGTTAGTAAAAAAAAAAAAAAGAGAGAACATATCTGGGTGGAAAGAAAAAAAAAAGAAAAGAAAGAAAAAAAGTTGTGTTTTGAAAGTATAAAAAGAAATCACACCCAAAATCTGAAATAAATAAAGGAAAATAATGGAAAATAAAAAGGAGAATGGTTGGAAAATGGAGCCAAAAATAGTGTGTAGTCAAGGAGGGTTGAGTCACCATATCCATTTGTACCATACCTGTCCCCAAGCCTACATTACAAGCCGATGAAAGTCCTATAGTGATCCAAGTCCAACTATCCGAAAAACTAAGTCATAGAAAATAAGGGCAAGCCTATGTTATTTCATGCACACTGTTTGAACTTCTTTGTGAGAGAGAGTGTTTTGACCAAGTCCCTACTTTGAGATTCATTAGTATACTCTGAGTGTATGGGACTTCTTTGTTGTGAGAGTACATGGGTTGCATTGTTAGCTGCTATTTGTTCGGATAATGTCATTTGCACATATGCTTAGTTATTTGTTCATAATCTCATGCCATCACTTGATTCCTTTTATGTCATGATAATATGTTGCATGTATGCACACTGTGGTTTTAATTTGCAAGTAAGAGGGAGAAAAATTTTGAGGTCAAAAGCAAATGAGTTGATTGTCGTAGGTCCCTTAGGTTTCTTTTAGTTAAGCATCATTGTGTTTATTTTGTTTTGTTCGCCTGAGGACATGCAAACGTTCTAAGTTGAGGATGTTGATGTGTCATGGTTTCATGACACTTTCGATGCTAAAACAAGAAAAATATGTAATAACTTGGGTGTGTTTGGTTGGTATGATGTGTTTTCTGTTCTACATTACAGGAAATTAGGTTTTGGAGGCAACATGGACAAAATGGAATAATCACGCCCGAGAATGAAGTATCTGAAGACGAAGAACCAGGATCTGCACCAGAAAGGTGACTCTCGATAGGACTCACATGACGTGAGTCCACTCACGTGATGTAAGTGGTTGCCGAGAGTCAACTTCAGAGAATGTTCAATGTGTCTGATTTCCACAACTGGACCCACGTGACATAACTTGGTTCCACGACACCAAGTCAAGGTACCGTGGAAGGTTGCCGACTCTGTTTTCCTGTTTTGATTAGGATAGGATTCGTCTTGTATCTATAAGTACCCCTTTATTATCCTATGTTCAAAGGGGATCCATTACATTGTTTTGAGATAGTTTTTAAATAGTTTGAGTTCATAAACACATTGTTGCATTTCGTAATCTTGGAATATCAATTCTAAGGTTTTATTCATAATTGAGATTTCAGAGTTTCTTCATTATTGTGAGTTTACAATTATGTTTCATCCTCGAATTCTTATTGTGCTCTTGCAAACATGAGTAGATAAACTCATCAACTAGGGTTGTGTGAACCATGAGGAATTAACAAACCGAATTAAGTGCAAAGCAATTTTAAATCGGTGTGGATGCATGTATTGTTATTTCCTTCATTGTGATTGATCTTCTAACGGTTGCAAACATTAGAAACTCACCTATAGTCTAGATTTACTCAAGAGAGAGGTAGAGATTGGGAAAAGGGAATAACAACAGAGATTTGAAGCTATCAACCTTCATCTAATAACTTGAGACTTAGAAGGAATAGTTATCTGAGATCCAGGACAAGGGTTAGTAGTGCGACACTCAGAGACCGAGAGGAAAAGAGTGAAATACATCTAACCAAGGTTGAGAGACGTTTATATGAACATATCTTGTTAGATTTTGCATGCAAAGCAGCGGGACAGTTTTGCCAGCACAAGTAACCGGTGGAGTTAAGGAATCATTGGGGATCACAGTCCTAGTGTATTTCTCATATTGTCTACAAATTCTATAATCATAAATCGTTACTGTTACTATTTATTCACAACCCCCCCCCCCCCCGATTTTACTTAACCACCAGTCTCTCAGACTAACATTCTACATAACTTTGACCTATTCCCTATGGGATCGACCCCAACCTAGTTGGGTTCTATATTTGATACAGTGACCGCGTTATACTTTTTTGGAGGTATATTTTGGGCTACATCAATGCTTAAGTGCCTTTTCAGGTTGAAAAGATACCTTTTTCAATAAGTCTCCATCAGACTTAAGAAAAGGTCCATGAGTTTCTATTTATCTAAAATAAACTCCATATTAATTGATATTTCATTTTAGACCCAAATAATTTAATACTTTATTAGATCATAAAATGGGCTCCTTTAAAGATATAATATCTATGTAGAATATATTAATATGTGAGCCCACAAAAAGAAATTACTAACAATCTTGGACCACATATATTTTTGATTAATCGTACATAAATGAAAAACTTTATTGTGCACAACCTTTTGCTATCTTAATTGAAACATCTCATAAATAATCTAGTCCATTGATACTACTAATATAGGATCAAAGTGGTTTACGTAACATATATTCGTAACTAAACCCATCAATAGTCACAAATATTAGCAAATACCAATGACATAGATCAAATACGAAAATTACATGTAAAATGATCTAAGTCATGTCTATTTCCAACTGGTCCTACTTATGACTTTAATAGTCAAATCACTTTATTATATCATATGCAAAACCATAATAGAAAGTTAATGTCTTTATTTTTTAGAGTTATCAATAAACACATGAAATTCATAAATTTCATAAAACTTTAATTTGTACAGAATATAAACTTTAACATGTCAAAAGTATAGATAAAACAACAAACTCCTACTAAAGTGGCTCATCGTTGAATTTGACAACACCCAGATGAGCCACATGCCCATGAAATACTTTAGGTGGCAAACCTTTTGTGAGAAGATTTACAATCATCGAGTTTGTACTAATATGCTCAATAGACATAAGAAGACTCTGAAATCTTTCTTTTACAACCAAAAACTTAATGTCTATGTATTTGGACTTAAACGAACATTTGTTATTCTTCAAATATAACTCAGCAGACTTATTATCATAATAAATTTTCAATGGTCTTTCTATGCCACTGACTGTTTACATCCCATTGATAAAATTCTTAGCTATATTCTGATGTGCCATGGACTTAAAACACTTTCGATGCTTAAAACTAAGAATATTTGCAAGTACGAAGGTATTTTTATATGAATATGATGTGTTCTTGGGGTATTTACATGTTAAAAAGATGAGTAGAAGGAAAGTGTAGGTTTCTAGCATTTAAGGCATCAGACGACCTATTCCATGACCATGGGATCTGACCACAGTTGTGCCAAGCTCCAGTGGTTGAAACTGAGAGTTGACAATCACGTGTTGCATAGATGGAAGCTTCCCACGGTTGTAGGAAGATGTCACAACCGTACAATTGATCATGAGAAAGGAGTCTAGATTGAGGCTTGCATATGTTAAGTATAAAGAGAGAAGATGAGAGGGTTTCACGATCATGGGAGGATACCACGTGATCGTATTGAGGATCATGGGAGAGATGTTCTGCAAGATGAAAAATCAGAGGAAGATGCTATAAAAGGGAAGCATGATCATACCAAGAATCCACCAGCTCGTGCTAAGCATCGTTCAAACCCAGATATGTAAGATGAAAAAGTTAAGGTCCAACCTACAAGCACTAAGGGCGATCATGGGATCTAACCACGATCGTACCTTTCTTCGTCAGGGGCACCAACTCAGAAAATCCTTGTGTGTTGAGAATAGGTTTATTATTTTATCTATAAATACTCTTATTAGGTCTTTTGTACCAGTTTACACTCTATTACATTATTCTAAGGTTTCAAGACATATTCTTGTTCTTGGAATTACAAACATCGATTTTTAGGGGTTTAATTCAAAGTGATATTTTTGGAGTTTTCATCTAATTCTTGTAAGTTCATAATTATGATTTCTTCCATGAATTCTTCTTGTGTGCTTACAACTATAAAAAGCTAAATGCTACAACTAGGGTTGTGGGAACCATGACGAATTAATGAAGTAGTGGTCGTAGTACGAGGTGATTTTCAAAGGGTGTTTGGGCATGTATTGTTATTCTCTTTGGTTTGATTGCTTTTTAACGGTTGCAAATATTACAATCTACCTTATCTCTACTCTGGACTTTAGCTAGAGTAATGGATGGAAAAGGGAATCAACAATGAGACTTGGAGCTATCAACCTCTATTTAATTAGATCTTGAGTCGATAAATGGGATAGACTAATATAGGATCAATGATAGGGGTTAGTAATGCAAAACCCATGAGACATGAAACTTTATGATTGGGGATATTCATATATTAGGGGTGTAACATAGTCATTTAGATGAACATAACCTATCAATTCTGCATGTCGAACACCGCAAAGAGATTACTAAGTACGAAGAACCTACGGAGTTATGAAATTATCAGAGAACCCAGTCCTAGTGTCTCTCTCATACTGATTACAAATCAACAACTGTTACTATTGTAATTTTGATTCACAAACCCCCCTGTTTTACTAGAAATTGTTATTGATTACTTAGACAGACAATTTGATGGAGATTTCCACCTATTCCCTGTCGGATCAACCCCAGCCAGTTGTGTTGTATATTTGATCAACGAACACTTTATAATTTGTTTAGAGGTGTAGTTTGGGCGACATAAGATTTTGGCACCGTTGCCGGGGAATATAGTTGCAGAGTTGATGGAATGTGTTTGTAGAGTTATTGGTTTTTGTTTCCTAATTTTACTTTTCTGCTGCTTTTAGGGTGCACACCGATGCATTCCCAACACTCGAAGTCAAGGCAATCCCCTGATTCCACTTAATATGAAAATTGAGAGAACTCTAAAAGCTAATAGAAGGATAGTGAACGAGGGAATTTATAATCAAGGAGTTCAGGATGCAGGAGTTCTGAACCAAGGGTTGCAAAACCTAGGGCTTCAGAAAACTGAGGAGTAGACCACTGCTTGATTGATGGCTGAGGAGAATGTGAGACAAGAAGATGCCAGGCAGTAAGCAAGGGAAGAAACAGCTAGACAAGCTGAAGCAGACCATATTGCCGCACTTAACGAATGAGAAAGGTAGCAAAGGAATAAGGGGTATCAGCCTGTACAACAGTATCTTCCTCAGTTTGATGACATAGAAAACAAGCCATACTTTGTTGAGCCGATCAAAATAGGTGCTATTAGTCCACTAGCATTGCCTACAGGAACTAAGCTTGACATCACTAGTGCTATGATACAGTTGTTGAACTTAAAGAGGGTATTCACAGGCCTTGTTACTGTTGATGCAAACCTTTATATGATGAACTTTGTTTCCTATAATCTATCGGGAGTGAGCCAAGAGCCGACTAGACTGGGATTATTTCCTTTTTATCTGATGGGGGAGGCTTCATTATGGTTGATAAAGCTGCCACATAGATCGATCACTGCTTAAAATTAGTTAAGGACTCAGTTCTTGGAGAGATTTTTCCCATCGTCCAGAATATTATAGTTGAAAGACGAGATTTATAACTTTAGGCAGTTATATTCATAGGTGTTATAAGACCTGGTTGAGGTTTAAGAAGAAGCTACAAAATATCCCAAATCATAGAATACTAGGTAGTACTTTGATTTTTATCTTCTATAGAGGTTTGAATGCGAATAATAAGGTTGTAGCAGACACTGTCATAGGTGGAGCTTTTATGAGATTACCTTGGAGAAGGCTTCTAAGTTCTAGATCATATCACTAAAACCAACCAAAGTTGGCACACTCATGAAGCAGACGTACCCAGAGATACTTATATGATTGGAGTATTTACAGAGCAGAGAACGCTAGATGATTCAATCGCTCAAGAGGTGGCCCAGTTGAGGATGGAGCTTAGTTTATTTACCAATCAATTTGCAGCAGAAGGCACAAAAAAGGTGAATGAAGTTGGTTCACAAGGGAAGGCACCTTGGCATGATGATTCTGACTCTGAAGAGGAGTCCAAGTATCTAGACAATCAGATGATGGGTTTCTGAACCAAGGGAAAAGGGTCTAATCAAGACAATTGGAACTCTGGGCAAGGGAATCAAGGTCGAAACTACTATAAAGACAACAACTACAGTAGGTCTGGGTATAGAGATAGGAGTAGAGAAAGGGATGGTAATTAGAGGAGAAATAATGATTACAAAGATACGAGTGGATTCTATGTTCCACCGAGGAATCAAGATACTGATCCAAGAAATTCAAGAATGGAAGACATGCTTGCTAAAGTATTAAAAGGGGTTGAGAAGAATAATGAATGCCTCAAAGAGTTGAAAGCAGATATTTTTGGGCATGAGTCAAAAGGTTAAGTCATATGATACCTCCATAAAGCATCTTGAGCAATAATTTGGTCAGATATCTACCGCATTGAATCAGCATCAACAAGGTACACTTCCAAACAACACTATCCAAAATCCAAAAAATGATGGCCATTGCTTGGCTATTACTACTAGGAGTGAAAAGATGACCACCGATCCACCTATATCGGTGGTTTTTGAGAATGTGGTTGATTCGATGATTGTCGATGATAAGAAAGTGGCCAAATCTAAATATTTAGTTATTGATGATAGTGTAGTTGAAAAGCCTCTAGTTGTTCAAAAAGAGGCTAAGGCAAAAAAGGGAAAGGAAAAAGAGGTCCCACTAGTATTGACTCCCATTCCACGGCCTCCTCTTCCTTTTCTGTAAAGACTGAAGAAGAAGGTTGAAGAGAGAAAATATCAGAAGTTCATCTTTATGTTGAAAAAATTATCCGAGAACATCCTTCTAGTTGAGGCTCTTGAGCAAATGTCGGGTTACATAAACTTTATGAAGGAGTTAGCAACAAAAAGAGAAATGTGAGTTTTGAGCCCACTGATAATGTACACCATTGTAGTGCCATAGCTTTTCGCTATCTAGTAGAGAAGAAGGAAGATCCCTGAGCTTTCATGATTCCATGCACTATCAGGTATTTCAACTTTGCAAAAGCTTTGTGTGATTTAGGTTCTAGAATTAATATGATGTAGCTAGCAGTATACAGTCAGTTGGGGTTGGGTTGCCCAAACCAACATCGATGAAACTTCTCATGGCAAATCATACTGTGAAGAAGCTCGTGGGGGATCTTGTGTGATGTATCGGTGAAGGTTGTATCCTTTATTTTTCCAGCTGATTTTGACATCCTTGACTGTGAGGTATACTTTGATGTTCCTATCATTTTAGGGAGACCATTCCTTGTGACTGGACGTGCGTTGGTTGATATGGAGTCTGGGCAACTAAAGTTTAGATTGAATGATGAACATATGACTTTCAGTATATGCCAATCCATAAAGTATCCAAAGGATATGTGTATGATTTCTGTGATTAGTACAGTCGATGAGGATGCATTGGTTACCCCTATTGAGGAAAGTCTTAGAGTTGAAGCACTTGCAGCAGTCATTATGAATTTTGAGGGTGATAACATTGATGGATATGATGAGATGGTGAGCACACTTGATGGTAGGGGTTCATATAATTTTTCTCTAAAGAAGATGGAGCTTGACTTGAAAAATTGAGTGATCCTGCTAGCTAAGCCTTTTATTGAGGAGCCTCCAATCTTGGAGCTCAAGGATCTTCCATTCTATCTTTGTTATGTATTTTTAGGAGCTAATAATACCTTGCCAGTTATTATTACAGCTGATTTGGTAGATTGGAAAGTTGAGGCTTTGGTGTCTATGTTATAGAGGTTCAAGAGGGCCATTGGATGGACCATTACTGATATTATTAGGATTCCACCTAGAATTTGCACATATAAAATCCAACTTGAGCTGGATAATGTGCCTAGTATTGAGCATCAATAAAGACTGAATCCACCTATGTAAGAGGTGATGAAGAAGGAAATTATTAAGTGATTGGATGCAGGGGTGGTTTACCTTATGGGTAAGTCTGGTCCAATGTATGCCTAAGAAGGGTGGAATTATTGTGGTTCCAAATAAGAAGAACGATCTTATTCCTATAAGGTCGTTCACTGAGTGGTGTGTATGCATGGACTCTAGGAAGTTGAACGTATGGACTGAGAAGGATAACTTTTCAATGGCCTTTATAGATCAAATGTTAGACCGTCTTGCTGGTAGAGGATGGTATTGTTTTCTTGATGGTTATTTGGGCTATAATCAGATTTTGATTTTCCCTGAGGACCAAGAGAAGACCACTTTCACTTGTCCATATGGGATGTTCACATTCAAGAGAATGCCTTTTGGTTTGTGTAATGCACCAACAACCTTTTCAGCATTGCATGATGTCCATCTTTTCTGACATGGTGGAGGACACTATTGAGGTATTTATGGATGAATTCTCAGTTGTTGGTGACTCATTTGAAAATTATTTGGCTCATCTTGCTAGTTTCTTGAGGAGATGTGAGGATTGCAACTTGGTGCTAAAATGAAAGAAGTGCCACTTCATGGTTAAATTAGGAATAATGCTTGGCCACAAGATTTCAAAGAAAGGGATTGAAGTTGATAAGGTAAAGATTGAAGTGATTGAAAAATTGCCTCCACCAATTTTTTGAAAGGTATTCGGAGCTTTTTGGGACATGCAGGATTTTATTGTAGATTCATCAAGGATTTCTCTAAAATTGAACATTCCTTGTTCAAGTTATTGGAGAAGGAGGTGAAGTTTGTGTTTGACGAAGCGTGTCTGAAGGCGTTTGAGTGCTTGAAAGAGAAGTTGATTTCAGCCTCGATTATTGTGTCACTTGATTGGTCCATACCATTTGAGGTTATGTGTGATGCTAGCAGTGTGGCTCTAGGATCAGTATTAGGACAAAGGTGTGAGAAGATCTTACATCCCATCTATTATGCTAGCAAAGCACTTAACCCTGCTTAGAAAAATTATATTGTGACTGAACAAGAGTTGCTTGCTGTGGTGTTTGCATTTGAGAAATTTTGATCATATTTTCTTGGCATGTAAGTGATTGTACATACAGACCATGTAGCTCTTAGGTACCTCATGGTGAAGAAGGATACAAAACCAAGGTTGATTCATTAGGTACTTTTGTTGCAGGAATTCAACTTTAAGGTCAAGAATCGAAAGGGGATTGAAAATTAAGTGGCTAACCATTTATCACGCCTTGAAGATGTAATACCCCATACATTTTAGACCCTATTTGACACCTTGGAGTCATGTTTACTTAGTGTTGAGAGCAATAAGTAAGTATTTTGTAGTGCTTTGATGGAATATTGGATGATACGCGAGTGTGTGCAAAGAGGGAAATTTTTTTTAGAGAATCAGTGAAACTTGCGCCACTCCCTGTTTTAGGGGGTGTAGCGCAAGCCACCTGATTCATAGGGCTTCCATTTCTTGCGCCACTGCTTTCTTTGCAGCTAGTGGCGCAAGGCACAAAAAATGTGCCCTTCCGCGCCCATTTTGCAATACAATGCCACGTCGATTCTTTCGTGTTTTCTTTTGGTTCGTTGGAGTTATTTTAGCATTGTTAAAGCTTCAAATACCTCAATACACTTCTACATACTCCTACGCAATCAAATCATGAAACACAAGTATTTATCAAATTAAGTTCAAGTAAGCCATGGGTGGCTAGACTTCCTATTTTTTTGTGATTGAGGCGACGAACATGACTCTTGTAAGTGAATATTGTTGTGACATTATAGAGTTATTTAAAATATGAGATATATGGTGAATTATACATTAAATTTTGTGGGCTAAGCTAACATGTGCAATTGGGCCCAAATTAGGGCCCAAAATGGATTAAAAGACAAGGCCCAAAAGGGCAAAATGACCCATTCTTCTATGTTGACTACATAGACATTGCATTAAATGCCAAGAAGTGGCTAAGGATGAATGAAGAGTCTATATAAAGGTCAAAAATAAGATTTTAACTCATTATAACTCTCATGCCTTTTGAGATATTTTCAAAACATTTCTCTATTCTTCCAAACCTAAAGCAACTATTTCCTTTGGACTCTTTGGTAAAGATCATCACTTTGAAAGCCTTGGTAAGTGTATACTCTCATGGATTAATATATTATATTCTTAATATGGTGTGTATATCATGATGGTTATGTTGGCAAGGTGGTGAATAGTGTATTTTTGCTTTTGGTAAAAGATGTGCCATCTTTGTGATTTGAACTTGAAAGGAGACTTGATGTCTTGATGAAAGTGAATGGTATGAATGAAATAACAACATGTATGGTGTGATTGTTATTAAACTTTTTATTTTCGTATGAGTGTAAATTATGAGATTTTGGCTGATTTGTTGTTGTGAGGTGTATTGAAATTTGATGGACTAATTGTGATGTTGTGGTGATGAAGAGTGGAAAATATGAACTTGGTGTGACATACTAATGGTTTGTGATATTTTGGTCAATGTTGGGAATGTTGTGGGATTATTGGTATGATAATTTCATCAATGGTATTGTCATGACATTTTAAAGGCAAACATGTAACTCATTGACGTTATGTGCATTTGTAAGATAGTTGGTGGTTAATTTAAACTCCGTTATGTATTTATGTTATAGAGTGAAACATAAGGAAGGAGCGGAACTATTGTATGCACATTTACGATATTGAGAATACAAGGTATGTAAGGTTACTCTTTCTGTATCCTTCTGCAGCATATAGTGTACACATTGTTATTGTACCTACTCATTTCCGAAATGTCCTAAGGCATCTTATTTCAGGTTGTTATCTATTATTAATCATATATACCTTATTCTTGATCTATGGTCATTCATGTATCACATACTTATAGATATGGTTCCAAGTTCCAATAATGTTACAATTCCAAAAGTATAAATCTCATGAACGTGAAAGCATAAAGTAAAGCATCAATGTATTTTCCAATAATGCTATAATCATCAAATGAACTTTTCCCAAGATTAAAGAAGTAATGTTGTGAAGTGAAGTGGTGTGTTCTTGGGTGGTATCCCATGGGGTTAAAGTACCTCGCATGGGTCGATCCCAATATCTACGGGTGGTATTCCATGGGGTTAAAGTACCTCGCATGGGTCGATCCCGCTACTACGGGTGGTATCCCAGGGGCAAAGGAAAAGCCTAGAATGGGTCGATCTCGAAAGCTATTGATTTCCCACTGATCAGCTTGGGGCCCGGGCATTGTAAGAATAGAAGGATGAGTTGTGAATGAAGAGGTGAATGATAAAGGAACGAAAGAGCATAAAGATAAAAGAAGTAATCCATCTAATGTACATATTTCCATACATATAGAGTGATGACTCATCCATGTTGGTTCTTTAATTATGTTTGACTCTTTTTAAGTATTGATGTATCATATAGTTTCTTATGGCCTTACATACTCAGTACATTCTTCGTACTGACCCCTTTGGGGAAATTTACCTTACTTGTTGCAGGCGCAGGTACTAGTAGAGCTCCACAGTAGGTTGCGGATCTTTTGCCGATCTTTGGTGAGCTCCAGTTGATTCGGTGCTTTTCGGGTCTTTTGTGTACATTTGTTTTGGTACTGTAATATTATGTAAAGCGGGGACTTGTCCCGAATTTAAGATGGTTATGTGTGTACTCTTATTAGAGGCTTTTGTAGACTGATGTGGGTGTGAATGAATAGATGTGTGTCCACCTTGACTTGATGGCCTCAACGGCCAAGGTTCACATATGTATATATAAATATATCGCAAGTTCCATGATTTTCGTTATTGGCCTCTTCTGTTCCTACGTGATAGTGGTGTTTTCTATGGCATACATATGAATGAATAGAAGTAAAGCTTGATTCTCTCGGGCTTTATCGGCTTCGGGTGCCAATCACGCCTCAATGGAATTTGGGGTGTGACAAAAGTGGTATCAAAGCAGGTCATTCGAAGGGTGTCTACAAAGCCGTGTCTGAGTAGAGTCTTACTTATCAATGTGTTGTGCACCACATTTATAAGTAGGAGGATAAGGGACATTTAGGAGTTGTTTCATTTCTTCATTCCTATATCGTGCAATAGAGACAGTGTTGTAAGTTGAATTGTGTCTGACCATTGCATTTGATTTTCTTTGATATAGTAACAATGCCGATGACAAAAAGAGGTTGAGGTAAAAGTAACAGAATAGACAGAATTGCTGGAGAAGGAACCATTAGAGCCTCGCCTGAACCAGTTAATCAAGGCGGTGCTGAACCAGAGATGGCATCACAGGCTTCTTCTACTCTTCCAGTTTCAGAAGAGTCAAGAGGAAGAGAAGTACCTGTAGAACCACCAGTAAACACTACTGATCAGGACTTAAAGAATGCAGTGCAAATGTTGACCAGAATAGTTGCTACACAGGTTCAGGGACAAGGTGGTCTGATGACAGGTGATGATAGTGCAGCGAGAGCAGCTAGTCGACGAACCCAAGATTTCTTGAAATTAGATCCTCCTACATTCACTGGATTAGAACTGAATGAAGATCCACAAGACTTTATAGATCAGATTCAAAGGGCCTTAGATGTTATGCATATAATTGGGGTAGAAACAGTTGAACTTGCTGCATACAGATTGAAAGGAGAGGCGATATTATGGTACGAAGATTGGAAGAAATCTCGGGGTGTCGGTGAAAATCCACCTATTTGGGAAGAATTTAAAGCGGCTTTCCTTGATCACTACCTTCCTTATGAGATTCGCGAGGCTCGGGCGGATCAATTCTTAAATCTGCATCAAGGGAACCTTAGTGTAAGAGAATACAGTCTGCAATTTAATTCTTTAGCCCGATATGCTCCCAATGTTGTGTCTACGATGACAGATAGAGTCCCTAGATATGTGGACAGGTTGGAGCCATATTTGGTACGATACTGCACTATCGCTGCCCTAAACAAAGATATGGATATAGCGAGAATTTAGGCCTTCGCCCAGAAAATAGAGGACCAAAGATAGAGAAGGAGGGCATATGAATCTGAATGAGGACAGTCCAAAAGATCTAGACCTATGGGACAGTCTATGGTGTCCCAAACATAATCTAGACCTCGGATATTTCCAAGACCACCGAGACCGTCATTTTATCATTCTGTAGCAGGCACTCAAGCTTAGTTTCGAGGGTTTAGAGGTAGTAATGTTGGGCAGAGTAGTGGGATTCGAGGTTCGCAGACTACGGGATTTTCTCGTCAGCCATGTCAGTAATGTGGATGGTTTCACTTAGGTAAATGTCAGCGTGGGTTAAATATTTGTTATTGGTGCGGTATGACAGGGCATATGATGAGATATTGTCCACGGAGAGGCTTGGGTAATATGGCTTAACCTGCGGGATCAACCGTTGCATTGTCGCCATCCTTCCCTAGGCAGAGGTGTACAGCCTGCGGGTCGTGGTAGAAGTGCCAGAGGAGCAGCTAGTTCTAGTGGAACTCATAATCGTACTTATGCTCTGGTAGACCGGCAGAATTCAGAGGCATCTCCCGACGTAGTCACAGGTACATTATCCATATTTTAATATAATGTGTATGCATTGATTGACCCAGGTTCTACATTGTCCTATATTACTCCATTGGTTGCTGTGAAATTTGTAAAGGCACCAGAAATATTAATTAAATCAATTGAAGTGTCTACACCAGTTGGTGAGACTATTGTCGCAAAAAGAATATATCGTAATTGTGTGGTAACGGTGTGTGGTCGTGATACACTGGCTGATCTTATCGAACTAGACATGGTGGATTTTGATGTGATAATGGGGATGGATTGGTTGGATTCTTGTTATGCCATGGTAGATTGTCGGGCCAAGAGGGTATATTTTTGTTTTTCGCAAGAAAATGTTCTCGAATGGCAGGGTAATGTAGGGGCACCAAGAGGAAAATTTATTTCCTATCTGAAAGCAAGGAAAATGATTGCCAAGGGGTACATATGTCACTTAGTACGAGTGAAAGATAATGATGTGGAACCACTAACACCGTAATTGGTTCCAGTGGTCAATGAATTTCTTGATGTATTTCCAGAGGATCTTCCAGGTTTACCCCCAGAAAGGGAAGTAGAGTTTGGCATTGATGTGATTCCAAGCACTCAGCCTATCTCTATTCCTCCGTATAGAATGGCTCCAATAGAATTGCGTGAATTGAAGAAGCAATTAAAAGATTTGCTGGACAAGGGATTTATAAGGCCTAGTATGTCCCCGTGGGGTACACCGATATTATTTGTACGGAAGAAAGATGGCACATTGAGAATGTGCATCGACTATCAGCAATTGAATAAGGTAACGATCAAGAAAAAATATCCCCTTCCTCGAATTAATGATTTGTTTGATCAGTTACAGGGTGCCAAGTGTTTTTCAAAGATTGACTTGAGGTCGGGTTACCATCAATTCAGAGTTAGAGAGTACCCAAGACATCTTTCCGAACACGGTATGGCCATTATGAATTTTTAGTTATGTCATTTGGACTAACAAATCCACCAGTTGTGTTCATGGATTTGATGAATAGGGTGTTTAAGCCATTTCTAGACGTGTTCGTCACGGTATTTATAGATGAAATCCTAGTTTATTCAAGATCACCGGAGGACTATGCTAATCACTTACGGCAAGTGTTGTAAATTCTCCGTGAGCGTAAGTTGTATGCCAAGTTTTCTAAGTGTGAGTTTTGGTTAAAATCAGTTGCATTCTTGGGTCACATTGTGTCAGATGAAAGGATACAGGTTGATACACAGAAGATTGAATCAGTGAAAAATTGGCCAAGACCTACGACACCCACAGAGATTCATAATTTTCTTGGATTGGTAGGTTATTACCGAAGATTTGTGGAAGGTTTCTCCTCTATTGCTGCACCATTAACAAAGCTTACACACAAGGCACTTAAATTTCAGTGGAATGATGCATGTGAGAAAAGTTTCCAAGAGCTGAAAGATAAATTAACTTCCACACCAGTTTTAGTACTTCCCGAAGGCACCGAAGGTTATGCAGTGTATTATGATGCTTTCGGGGTTGGTATCAAATGTGTATTGATACAACACGGTAATGTCATAGAATATGCCTCATGACAGTTGCAACCACATAAGAAAAATTATCCCACACATGATCTTGAATTAGCAGCGGTAGTTTTTGCTTTAAAGATATGACATCATTATTTGTATGGAGTTCATGTTGATATCTATACCGATCACAAAAGTTTACAATATCTCTTTAAGTAGAAGGAACTCAATTTGAGGCAACGAAGGTGGTTAGAGCTCTTAAAAGACTATGATATTGATATTATTTATCATCCAGGCAAAGCAAATGTGGTAGCTGATGCATTGAGCCGCAATGCAGTAGAAAACACTAGTGGCCAGTTAACTGAAAAGCAAGAAATAATCAAAGATCTACATCAACTAGCCAGCTTGGGAGTTCGAATTATTGAATCTCCAGATGAAGGGGTTATTGTGCAAAATGCAGTAGAATCCTCCTTAATAGCTGAAGTGAAAGAGAAGCAGTTTGCGGATTCTATGTTATTGCAGCTAAAGGAAAATGTACAGTAGAATTTGACAAAGGCATTTGATCTTACACCAGAAGGGGTACTTCAGTGTCAAGGAAGATTATGTGTACCAGATGTAGATGATCTGAGGAAACGAATTATGACAGAGGCACATCATTCGCGCTATTCTATTCATCTGGGTGCTACTAAAATGTACCACGATTTAAAAGAAGTGTATTGGTCGGGAAATATGAAGAAGAACATTACAGAGTTTTTCGCTCAGTGCCCGAATTGTCAACAAATAAAAGTAGAGCATCAAAAACCAGGAGGTTACGTGCAATGTATCAATCTTCCAGTTTGGAAATGGAATATGATTAATATGGACTTCATCACAGGTTTGCCTCGTACACTGCAAAAATTTGATTTTATATGGGTTATAGTAGACAGGCTTACCAAGTCAGCGCATTTTCTACCAGTTAAGACCACCTATACAACAGAAGATTATGCAAGATTATATGTGAAAGAGATAGTACGATTACATTGGATTCCGATCTCCATTATATCAGACAATGGAGCTCAATTTACTGCGCTTTCTGGAAATATTTTCAGAAGAGCTTGGGTACACAGGTGAATCTGAGTACGGCTTTCCATCCTCAGACAGATGGACAAGGAGAATGTACTATTCAAACATTTGAAGATATGCTATGGCTTGCACACTAGATTTTAAAGGTAGTTGGGATGAATATCTACCTCTTATTGAATTTGCTTACAACAATAGCTATCATTCAAGTATTAAAATGGCACCTTATGAAGCTTTATATGGAAGAAGATGTCGATCACCAATTGGATGGTTTGAAGCGGGTGAAATGGCTTTACTCAAGCCAGATCTTGTTCACCAAGCCATGGAGAAAGTTAAAGTAATCCAACAGCGGTTGCAAACGGCCCAAAGTCGACACAAGTCATATGCCGATGTTAGAAGAAGAGGTCTTGAAGTTGCCATCGGTGATTGGGTATTCTTGAGGGTGTCGCCAATGAAAGGGGTGATGATATTTGGAAAGAAAGGGAAATTAAGTCCACGCTATATAGGCCCATATGAAATTATTAGAAGATTTGGGCAAGTGGCATATGAATTGAAATTACCCCAAGAACTCTCCTCAGTCCATCCAGTATTCCATGTTTTGATGCTTCAAAAATGCATAGGAGATCCATCTTGACAGAGGATCTCACTTATGAAGAGATACCTGTTGCTATTCTGGATAGACAA
Source organism: Capsicum rhomboideum (assembly GCA_031232105.1). Lineage (NCBI taxonomy): Eukaryota > Viridiplantae > Streptophyta > Magnoliopsida > Solanales > Solanaceae > Capsicum > Capsicum rhomboideum. Next base: position 14,046,292 of record CP124718.1, read on the forward strand.
GTAAAACGATTGAGGAATAAAGACATAGCTTCCGTGAAAGTCCTTTGGAGGAATCAACAAGTGGAGGAGATTACATGGGAAGCTGAAGAAATGATGAAGTCCAAATACCCCCACTTATTTCAAATGAAAGAAAAAGCTCACAGTACGGAGGTGGAGCAATAACAAGTACGTATCTAAGAGCATTATGTGTATATGTATATGTATGTTAATATAGAGATGCATTTGTTGTACATGAAACAATGTTGTTAACATTCGAGGACGAATGTTTCTAAGGGGGGAAGAATGTAATACCCCATACATTTTAGACCCTATTTTACACCTTGGAGTCATGTTTACTTAGTGTTGAGAGCAATAAGTAAGTATTTTGTAGTGCTTTGATGGAATATTCGATGATACGCAAGTGTGTGCAAAGAGGGAAAAAAAATTCAGAGAATCAGTGAAACTTGCGCCACTCCCTGTTTCAGGGGGTGTGGCGCAAGCCACCTGATTCAGAGGGCTGCCATTTCTTGCGCCACTGCTTGCTTTGCAGCTAGTGGCGCAAGGCACAAAAAATGTGCCCTTCCGCGCCCGTTTTGCAACGCAATGCCGTGTCGATTCTTCCGTGGTTTCTTTTGGTTCCTTGGAGTTCTTTTAGAATTGTTAAAGCTTCAAATACATCAATACACCTCTACATACTCCTACATAATCAATTAATGAAACACAAGTATTTATCAAATTAAGTTCAAGTAAGCCATGGGTGGCTATACTTCCTATTTTTTGCGATTGAGGCGACAAACATGACTCTTGTAAGTGGCTAAGGATGAATGAAGAGTCTATATAAAGGCCAAAAATCAGATTTTAACTCATTATAACTCTCATGCCTTTTGAGATATTTTCAAAACATTTCTCTATTCTTCCAAACCCTAAAGTAACTATTTCCTTTGGACTCTTTGGTAAAGATCATCACTTTGAAAGCCTTGGTAAGTGTCTACTCTCATATATTAATATATTATATGCTTAATATGGTGTGTATATCATGATGGTTATGTTGGCAAGGTGGTGAATAGTGTATTTTTGCTTTTGGTAAAAGATGTGCCATCTTTGTGATTTGAACTTGAAAGGAGACTTGATGTCTTGATGAAAGTGAATGGTATGAATGAAATAACAACATGTATGGTGTTATTTTTATTAAACTTGTTATTTTCGTATGAGTGTAAATTATGGGATTTTGGCTGATTTGTTGTTGTGAGGTGTATTGAAGTAATTTGATGGACTAATTGTAATGTTGTGGTGATGAAGAGTGGAAAATATGAACTTGGTGTGACATACTAATGGTTTATGATATTTTGGTCAATGTTGGGAATATTGTGGGATTATTGGTATGATAATTTCATCAATGGTATTGTCAAGGGGTAAATGACATTTTAAAGGCAAACATGTAACTCATTGACGTTATGTGCATTTGTAAGATAGTTGGTGGTTAATTTAAACTCTGTTATGTATATGTGTTGTAGAGTGAAACATAAGGAAGGAGAAGAACTATTGTATGCACATTTACGATATTGAGAATACAAGGTATGTAAGGTTACTCTTTCTGTATCCTTCTGCAGCATATAGTGTACAACTTGTTATTGTACCTACTCATTTCCAAAATGTCCTAAGGCATCTCATTTCAGGTTGTTATCTATTATTAATCATATATACCTTATTCTTGATCTATGGTCATTCATGTATCACATACTTATAGATATGGTTCCAAGTTCCAATAATGTTACAATTCCAAAAGTATAAATCTCATGAACGTGAAAGCATAAAGTAAAGCATCAATGTATTTTCCAATAATGCTATAATCATCAAATGAACTTTTCCCAAGATTAAAGAAGTAATGTTGTGAAGTGAAGTGGAGTGTTCTTGGGTGGTATCCCATGGGGTTAAAGTACCTCGCATGGGTCGATCCCAATATCTACGGGTGGTATCCCATGGGGTTAAAGTACCTCACATGGGTCGATCCCACTACTACGGGTGGTATCCCAGGGGCAAAAGAAAAGCCTAGCATGGGTCGATCTCGAAAGCTATTGATTTCCCGCTGATCAGCTTGGGGTCCGGACATTGTAAGAATATAAGGATGAGTTGTGAATGAAGAGGTGAATGATAAACGAATGAAAAAGCATAAAGATAAAAGAAGTAATCCATCTAATGTACATATTTCCATACATATAGAGTGATGACTCATCCATGTTGGTTCTTTAATTATGTTTGACTCTTTTTAAGTATTGATGTATCATATAGTTTCTTATGGCCTTACATACTCAGTACATTCTTCGTACTGACCCCTTTGGGGAGATTTACCTTACTTGTTGCAGGCGCAGGTACTAGTAGACCTCCACAGTAGGTTGCATATCTTTTGCCGATCTTTGGTGAGCTCCAGTTGATTCGGTGCTTTTCGGGTCTTTTGTGTACATTTTTTTTAGTACTGTAATGTTATGTAAAGCTGGGACTTGTCCCAAATTTAAGATGGTTATGTGTGTACTCTTATTAGAGGCTTTTGTAGACCGATGTGGGTGTGAATGAATAGATGTATGTCCACCTTGACTTGATGGCCTCGACGGCCAAGGTTCACATATGTATATATAAATATATCGCAAGTTCCATGATTTTCGTTATTGGCCTCTTATATTCCTATGTGATAGTGGTGTTTTCTGTGGCATGCATATGAATGAATAGAAGTAAAGCTTGGTTCTCTCGGGCCTTATCGGCTTCGGGTGCCAATCACGCCTCAATGGGATTTGGGGTGTGACAGAAGAAGAGGCAATGTTGAAACTGAAAGATGAGCTTAATATTAATGATACTTTCCCAGATGAGTAGGTATTGGCCGCATCGCAAGACTTGATTCTATCGTTTGTGTATTTTACTAATTATATGGTCAGTGATGTGGTGCTTTAGGACCTATCATTCCATCAGCGAAAGAAGTTTATGCCTGAAGTGAGGCAATTCTTCTGGGATGAGTTATAGTTGTTCCAAATTTATGCAAATGGAGTGGTCCGAAGATGTGTTCCTGAGGTAAAGATGATGAGTATATTAGAGGCATGTCACTCATCACCAGTTGGGGGTCATCATAGTTGTACGCAGACTGCATATAAGATTTTGTAATATGGGTACTACTGGCCCACTATTTACAAAGATACACATGATTATGAAAAGGCTCGTGACCAATGCCAAAAATAAGGAAGCATCTCGTAGAGACAAGAGCTTCCCATCACCATTATTCTAGAGCTTGAGTTATTAGATGTATAGGGCATTGATTTCATGGGCCCCTTTGTGAGCTCATATGGTATGATGTACATTCTGGTTGCGGTTGATTATATTTTAAAATGGATAGAAGCAGTTGTACTTCCAAATAATAAAGGGAAGAGTGTGACCGTGTTTTTGAAGAAGCACATATTTTCCAGATTCGATACACCAATGACAATCATTAGTGATGGGAGCTCACACTTTTGCAATTGTCTATTCAAAGCCTTGCTTGAGAAATAGAGTGTGAAACATAAGGTGGAAACACCTTACCATCCTCAGACAAGCAGGCAAGTTAAGGTCTCCAATCGAGAGATAAAGTCCATTTTGGTGAAGACTGTGAATGCTAATAGAACATACTGGGCTACAAAGTTGGATAATGTATTATGGGCCTACCGAATAGCATTCAAGACCCCTATTGGTGTTTCCCTATATTAGCTGGTGTATGGCAAAGCATGCCACTTGCCCGTCTAACTTGAGCATAAGATATTGTGGGCACTGAAGAGGTTGAATCTGGAGTGGAGTGATGCGGAAAAGTTGAGACTAGAACAATTGAATGAGATGGATGAATTTTGTCTCCGAGCCTATAAAAGGTCAGCCTTGTACAAAGAGATAATAATATTGTACCATGATCATAGGATTGAGAAGAGAGAATTCAACGTTGGTGATATGGTACTACTATTTGATTCAAGGCTGAAACTATTTTTAAGTAAGCTGAAGCCAAAGTGTAGAGGATCGTACAAAGTGATGATAGTGTTTCCCTATGATGCAATAGACCTTGAGAATAGTGACAGACAGAGGTTTAAAATGAATGGCCAAAGGGTAAAATACTATCTCGGTGAGGTTGATTAGGTCAAAGTGATATATAAAGTAGACCCAGATGTTGTTTGAGAAATCAGGCACACCCAAGTTATGCCGCGATATTAAATCAAGCATGGGAGAAAACCCATGGGTTAGTTGGTGAAGTCTGAGTAACCAAACTAACCACGTCGTGATGTGACATTAAATAAAGCGCTTCTTGGGAGGCAACCCAAGGTTTTGTACTTATTTTATTTATAGGGTAATTTGTGCTACTTGTGCAGGGACAATGCAGAGAAGAATCTACAAAAACTAGAACAAGAACTGAACCCACGAAAGGATGGTACGAATGTAAGAAGTTCCTACGATAGTGGGTTCAGTCATCTTCATGATTTCCAGAGGATTGAATTTTAGGAGTTTAACCCACCATTGGTCACTACGATCTTACAAAGAAAACAAAATTGTGGTACTAATCGTCTAATCTAACTCCTGAAAACCAGCATTCAGGTATGCAAACCTACAATTTTAAGGAATGATCGTGGCTAGATACCATGATTGCCCTTAAGCTTTATAGGTTCCCAGGTGAGTTTTCTCAATTCTCTTGGTACGAAGCCATATAACAATCATGGCATGATTCCACGATCGTGGGATCGAGCCGCCTATTGGGTTCTATTATAAATTTAAAAGAAAACCTAACCTAACCTAGCTAGAATTAATTCCCAAAACCCTTATACCCTACGCTCGATAGACCCAATCACTCATACAAACTCACATTATACAACAAACATACTATCAATTAAGAAAATTAGGAGAAAAATCATTTAATCTTAACCAAAAATCAAAGAAAGTTTGATTGCCCTATTCATGTTCTCCTTAAGTTCTGAGAACTCTCAAGGAACCCATATTGTTGTTAAGTAAGTTGTATTCTGTCTTTCATAAAGATGTTCAGTTACAAGAAAGGTTGAAATTAGTGCATACCTTTTTAGCGCCAAGTGAAGGTCTAAGGGAGTTCGTAGGTGAACTAGGTATTAAGTGCATTGTGAAATTGCTTGGATGATAGGAATGAGCAAGAGAAAGTCTGAGTACCCTCAACATACCAAATAGGGTCAATATGGGTCAAATTCTTAAGAAATTGAAATGCTAAGTGTCAGTGCACACTCCACAATACAATGTACGATCGTGGTATCAATGTACGATCGTAGGAGGGATAATTGTGGGTGTCAGGTCATAAGATCTTAGGAGTTCATCAAACGATCACATCCTACAATTGTAGTATCTTTGTACAATTATGGTATGCAATTTTCTGATGTGACAAACCCTCAGGATGTTTTAATAGATGTTTCCTATGATCAAAGGTATGATCATGGTACCTTTACACGGTTGTACCAAGGGTCGTCTATAGGAATTACTGAACCTATATTTCTATTTCAAGATAAGACTAGTATTTTTTTTGTACAGGTTCTATGGCACCTAAATCTCTTAAGTAGATGTAAGAGGAGGCACTTCTCAAGAGGATAGATAAGGAATGGGCACCTAAAGATGTGCGTTCAGCCTCGAAATATGAGTCAAAAAAATCTAGTAGATCTGAGGCTGAGTATTCAGCCAGTAGTGATGATGATCAACACTTACCTTGGACAACTAAATCCCAAGTCAAGTCCAAGACCATACCCTCTACTGTATTGGTGCCGTGGCCATCCCAATTGAGCCTTCTCAATCTGAAGAGGGAGAACCAAGATCAAATCTAAATATGGGTAAGCCCAAAGCTAACAAAGCTAATGACGAGGATAGTTCTTCTGAGAAAGAAGAGCCCGTGGATGGTTCCAGACATGCTAATCCAAAGTCCTTAGTTGGTGCTAATGCCACTACTTAGACCCAAAGAAGGATTGACCAGAGAAGATGGGATGTCCTAAAATGAAAGGCCTACTATAATGATGGAGTTTCCCTCAACAACAAGGGAAATTAAAAAAAAAAAAAGCATCCAAGAAGAGCCTCTCAAGCTACCAGGGGCATTACTGAGGGTACTCGAATTGAGTTGGGTCTTTGACAAATACTAGTTGGGGTGGATGACTAAGCAAGTGGGAAATCATAGGGCTGAGATTGAGAGAGTTCTATGCAAACTATACACCTACCATTGAGAACATGACTCCTCCCGAGAAGAAGAAGGATATGATAAAGCAGACGAGACTGGAGTTAGTGATAGTCTAGGGAAAAGAGATTGACATATAAGTGAAAACTATCTCAAAGATCTTGTTTAGTGATGAGTTTGAGCCGGTTGAGGAGACTTTGGAATATGATTACCGATTTTCTGAGCTGAAGAAAGTGAAAACATTGAACAATGAAGAGAAGTTAATACACTATAAGTGGTTGGAGGACCATATTACAGAAGCTAAGGAAAGAGCAGTTTGGGTGAACGAGGTAGCTATCTATAAACACACCCTCAGTTTCACCATCAAGGCATGGTGGTCCATCATCAGGCACCGCATTTCACCCATCAACAAGGACAACACTTTAAGTGTTGACAAAGAAGGGATGGTGGCTGCTTTTAAGGCAGAATTAGATCTAAATATTCCATAGATCATTGTTGATGATATCTGGGAAAGAGCATTACTATACCACACCTCTTTTTCTATCTCAGGTTTGGTAATATTATTGTGTTAGAAGTCTAATGTACCTACCATTCCAGTAGTTGATTGATTTGTTCGGTAGACCAAAACTATCGATATTGCATTAATTAAGGACTTGATGAACCCGACAGCTCGAGCTCAAGGCCTGTTACCGTACTTGCCTATACAAGATCTAAAAGAAGGGTGCCCCAGCTACTATGATTCTGGCTTTTGAGGCCAATTCCACTTCCTCCTCTACTCAGTAGCCCACAACATCTACTAGTAAAGTTCAACCAGTTCTAGCTGGTTATACTTTGGTACCCACATATCTTCTAGAAAAGATAATGAGGACATACACCTTTTATGGCTTATGATGAGTGGATAAAGAAGTTGGAGGTAGGGGTAAAACACTATATTTTAGATGAGATTAGGTCAGTAGTACGAAGGTATGCAGACCTATTTTGATAGCTTCAAGGACAAAATATAGAGAAATAGAGAATTTCCAAACTCCCAATTTAAGCACAATTATAAAAGAACTGGCCGAGTTGAAATCGTGGTTAAGGAACTCATAGAGCGTCCATTTCAGGTTGTGCCACCTCCACCTCCATTGATCCCGTCATTTGTTGATCTTGTTATGGATGTGGATTATCAGGTGCTAGACTTCTATACCAAGGCCCAAGTAGATGAGGGCATGGGTAAGGATGTTGATGAGCAATTAGAGGAGATGAAGAATGATTTTGCAACCTCATAAAAAGAGGAAGAGGAAGGATAAGAAAGGAAGAAATATGAAGGATAAAAGTGACAAGATGACTGCAGCTTCTGAGCTTTAGAGGACCTCTAATATGCATATTTCAGAGAGGATTGAGTTCCCATATGCTAGTGTCACCATTGCTACTACTGATGTGATTGGCAGTAGAGGGGCACAGAGATTGCCCCCATAATGACATCTTTTAGTGCATCGGCTGCCACCGATACCCACTTGCTAGAGAAGGATGGGGTCGCATCTGTGACCTTGCTGGATTAGATAGGCATTTAGTAAGCCACAGGTATGTTTTCTACGCTAGTGTTACGTTGTTTTTCATGTTTCGTGAAATGGGGATATTATATGATATCTAGTTGGGGGTGGGGGTGTACCTCCACTCGGGGATTTTTATTGCCATGTTTCTTTTTCCCTGAGTGTGATGTCTAGTTCGAATCGACATGTTTAGGAGTTAATTTTGTGTTTTAGTGTTATTTTTGTGTGTTTTTTGTAACCAAGAGATAAATAAGAGGACTTAGTGCAGTCAAAATAAAATGATTTGAATGTTTTAATGATACCCCTCCATAAAATTTTATGATATTTTTGCTGGTTGTGTGCTTACTTAAACTATGACCAATGTGGATCTCATCATGGTATTAGGATTATAAGCGTGATAACTGTAACTTAACTGTGCATGAACCAAATAGTTAGTAATTGTGTATGTATCCCTGAGCCAAGTGTGTGTGAGGTTTTACCTAATGTATAGGAGATCTAAAACTTTCCCGGTTAGTCCCACCAAAGTTGTAGGATAGAGGTTAGGAAATGATCGTAGGCCATTCTTGAATAGTCCACTAAAAGCGTAAAAAGCCTATCTATTATGAATAATATCCCTTGATCCCAAAATTTGATCCTAAGTAACCTTTTCTTTGAGTTAACCTATTCACTATCCCAATGAATTTACAATGAACTTGCTTTGGCCCTGGTCCCTCCTTGGACACTGTGTACCTTAATTTAGGCAAATCGCCTAAGTTGGGGGTGGCTATTTGTAGGGGTGCATAGAGGAAGTTGGGTATCTAGAAGAAGTTGGTAAATGAAGAAAAGGGATGCGGGTGTGGTATTGTCAAAAAAATAAAAAATTTGAAAAAGAAATAAAGAGAAAAGAAAGAAAAAGAGTAAAAAAAAACCGCACCCGGGGGGTCCAAAAAGTTGAACAAAGGGAGAAAAATAAAGAAAGTAGGAAAGTTTATCCAAAAGTAGGGTAGTACCAGGGAGGGTTAGTCACTTTGTCTATATGTACCATACCCATCCCCAAGCGTACGTTACAAGCCAATAAAAGTCCTATAGTGATCATAGTCCAACTGTTCGAAAGACTAAGGTGTAGAAATAAGGGCAAGCATATGGAATCAAACGCACACTATCTGAACTTCTTTGTGTGAGTGAGTCCTTTGTTGCAGTACCTATCCCAAAATTTATTACATATATGATGAGTGTAAGGGACTTCTTTGATGTGAGGGCGTAGGGGTTGCATCATAGTCTGCTTGTTTGGTTATTTGTTAGCATGTTAGGTTGTCTGTTGATAATGTAATGCCATTACTTGATCCTATTGTGCCATGCGGAGAAGTTTGTGTATACACAGTGACTGTTGGTTTTGATGATATAGGAGGGTGCTGAACTTGTGTTTTGGTTAATGCATGCTTAAATTGATTTTTTTAAAGTATGACTATCGTAGTAATCTTGGTTTTCTCTTGGTTAAGCGTATTTTTAATTGTGTTTTGTTTGCATGAGGACATGCAAACGTTCTAAGTTGAGGGTGTTGATGTGCCATGGACTTACGACACTTTTGATGCTTAAAACTATGAATATTTACAAGTACGAAGGTATTTTTATATGGATATGATGTGTTCATGGGGTATTCACAGGTCAAAAAGATGAGGAGAAGGAAAGTGTAGATTTCTATGATTTAAGGCATCAGACAACCCATTCCACGATAGTGGGATCTGACCACGGTCATACTAAGCTATCATAGGTTAAAATTGAGAGTTGACAATCAGGTGTTGCACAGACGGAAGCTTTCTACGGTCGTAGGAAGATGTCACAACCGTACAATTAATCGTGGGGAAGGATTCCAGATGAAGGATTGCATATGTTAAGTCTGAAGAGATCAGATGAAAGGGTTTCACAATAGTGGGATGATACCACGTGATCGTATTGAGGATCATGGAAGAGATGTTCTGCAAGGTGAATTAGAGGAAGATGCTACAAAAGGAAAACACGATCATACTAAGAAGCCAAGAGCTAGTACTGAGCATCCTGCCAACATAGATCTACAAGATGAAAAAGTTAAGGGCCAACCTATGAGCCCCAAGGATGATCATAGGATCTAACCACAATCATACCTTCCTTCGTCCTAGGCACCAACTCAGCAAATCCCTTTGTGTTTAGAATAGGTTTTTATTTTATCTATAAATACTCTTATTATGTCTTTTGTACCATTTTACACACTATTACATTATTCTAAGGTTTCAAGGTATATTCTTATTCTTGGAATTACAAACATCAATTTTTAGGGTTTTAATTCAAAGTGAGTTTTTTGGAGTTTTCATCTTATTCTTGTAAGTTCATAATTATGCTTTCTTCCATGAATTGTTCTTATGTGCTTGTATTTATGAGTATCTAAACACCACAACTAGGGTTGTGGAAACTATAACGGATTAACAAAGTAGTGTTCGTAGTATGAGGTGATTCTCAAAGGGTGTTTGGGCATGTATTGTTATTCTCTTTAGTTTGATTGCTTTTTAACGGTTGCAAATGCTAGAACTCCCCTTGTCTCTACTCTGTACTTTAGCAAGAGTAATGGATGGAAAAAGGGAATCAACAACGAGACTTGGAGCTATTAACCTCCATTTAATTAGATCTTGAGACAGTAAACGGGATAGACTAATATAGGATCAATGATAGGGGTTAGTAATGCAAAATCCATGAGACATGAACCTTTGTGATTGGGGATAGTCATCTATTAAGGGCATAACATAGTCGTTTAGATGAACATAAGCTATTGATTTTGCATGTCGAGCATCACAAAGAGATCGCTAAGTATAAAACCTACGGAGTTATAAAGTTATCGGGGAACACAGTCCTAGTGCCTCTCTCATACTAATTATAAATCCAACAAATCAACAACTATTACTATTGCAATTGCAATTTTGAATCACAAAAACCCCTATTTTACTATAAATTGTTATTGATTGCTTAGACATACAACTTGATAGAGATTTCCACCTATTCCTTGTGGGATCGACCCTAACATAGTTGTTTTCTATATTTGATCAACAATCACTTTATACTCTGTTTAGAGGTGCAATTTAGGCGACATCACATTCCTTGATTTGATGCTTCATACCAAGCTACAAATTCATCTTCCATGGTAGAAGAAACTGTTAATGATTGTTTTACATTTTTTCAAGAAACAGTTCCTATGATCAACATGAAAACATAACCTAATGTGGATCTCCTACTATTAATATATCCAACAAAGCTGAATCAGAATGTCCTACAAACTCTAAATGATCCGACCTCTGATAAGTGAGCATGTAATCTTTAGTTCTTTGAAGATACCTCATAACCCATTTTGCATCTTTCCAATCATTTATTGTTGGGTTACTTAAGTATCGGCTCAATATTCCCACTATGTACATTGTATCTGGATGCGTACAAACTTGTGTTTACATGAGACTTCCCACTACTGATACATATGAGATTTTGTCCATCTCTTTTTTCTCTATGTCCAAGTTTGGACACTGGCGCAAACTAATTTTTCACCTTTTACCATAGGTGTATCTCCTAGTGCACAATTTTACATGCTAAATCTACTTAGCATCTTATCAATATAAGTGAGACAATCTATGAATGTTTATAGTACAATCTCTATGGATCTCTATACCTAGAACAAAGGATGCCTCACCAAGATCTTTCATTTCAAATTTAGTGGATAGAAACTATTTGGTTTGATACAATAAACCTACATCACTGTTTGGCAGTAGAATTTCATCTATATATAGAACAAGGATAATAAATTTGCTCCCACTAAACTTGAGATGAATGCACTAATTAATGGTATTTTTCTTCAAACCAAAGGAGGTTATAAACTGATCAAACTTTTGATACCATTAATGGGATGCCTATTTTAAACAATATATGGACTTCTTAAGTTTACATACAAAGTTCTTTGAATCTTGAGACTCAAAGGTTTCTGGTTGTACCATATATATGGTTCAAACAATGTCTCAATTGAGAAATGTTAGTCTTTACGTCCTTTTGATGTAGCTCTAAGTCATAATGAGCTACAAGTGCCATAATGATTCTTAAGGAGACTTTCGATGAAACTAGCAAAAAAGTCTCTTTAAAATCTATGCCTTCCTTTTGAGTTAATCCCTTGGAAACTAGGTATGTTTTATATCTTTCGATGTTATCTTTTGAATCATGTTTGGTTTTGAAAATTCATTTAGAAAAAATCGGTTTTAATCCTCATGGTAACTCGATGAGATCCCAAATGTCATTGTCTTTCATAGATTTCATCTTATCTTTCATGGATTTGATCTATTTAGCAGAGTTTTGACATGATTTTGCTTGACTAACAATTATAGGATCATCTTCTAATTCTATGTCAAAATCATGTTCTTGGAGATAAACAACATAGTCATCTGAAATTGCATTCCTCATTTCTCTGCTATATATTCTTTTAGGCACTTCAACTTGAGATTGTTGAATATGAGATGGTATCATTGTGTTTTCTACATAATCCTGATTTACAGGTTGAATAACATTTGGTAGAACTACCTAATCATTTTCATTAGTAGAAGGGATATTTTCAAGTTCCTTTTCAAACACAATCTGTTTGTTTTGATTGCTCCCACTATAATCAACTTCCTCAATAAACTTGACATTCCTTGTTTCAAAAAAGGATATGGTTAAGGAGTCCTAAAACTTAAAACCTCTTAATCTTTCTGAGTAACCTACAAAGTATCAACTAACAATTCTTGAATCCAACTTTTTTTCACAAGGCTTGTAAGGCTTCGCTTCGGCTGGACATCCCCAGACATGTAAATGCCTACTACTAGGCTTCTTACCTGCCCAAAACTCTTATGGGGTCTTAGCTACCACTTTTCTTGGATCTCAATTTAATATTTAAACTGTAGTCTTTAATGCTTCTCCCCAAAGGAATTTACGTAAAGAAGAATGGCAACTAATCATTCTTCTTACCATATCCATAAGAGTTTGATTTCATCTTTCAGCTACATCATTTTGACAAGGAGTACCAGGTATCGTGTATTGAGGTATAATTTCACACTGTCAAATTATTTTCAAAAGGTCCTAGACGTTGTTTACCTGGTCCATCGTATCTACCTTAGTATTCTCCTTCACAGACATTTAATGTAACAAGCCTTATTGTGATTTTTACCTTTTTGTTTTGCCTATTTTTCTTTTCTCCGTAGTTACTATATATCATATATAAGTTGTGGAAATGGTTAGCATGGTCCTTGAAGCATTCGGGAGTGATTTAAGTGAGGTAATGAGTTGCCTTGAAAGTGATTAGTTTGTTTTGGTCTACATTTTAAGATCTGAGCATTGGATGGTAATTTTGTTAGTTCTATTAGATCTGAAATGTCAATTTTGGGTTAGTAATATAGTTGGTTTGGGTTTCGAGCCTTTATATTGTGCTTTGACCTCTTAGATAAGAAACTAGTTAAATTATCCTAAAAAGAGGTCTCAAGAGTTAACTTGTTTAAAACAAAATCTTTTGATAAATCTGATGGTTCTATTAAGTCTGAAAGATCTAAATTAGCCTAGTAGCATTATTGGTTTATTTCTGTGGGGTCCCAAACGAATCCCAAGGATCCATTCAGAAGATTTTGAATCGTTTCTACTCAGTTGTTTTTGTTGATATCTGGGGCATGAAAATCCTTCTTCACATTCACAGGCCACCCTTTGAGATTACAGAGAAGGAATTCTCTGGTCATTGTGAATGCAAAGTAGGAGGCCACGTTCACAAAGAGAAGTTGTGTGGATCAGGTAGGGTTTACCCATCACGATCGTGAGACTTACCTCCCGTGATTGTGATGACTTAATTTATTTCTATTAATGCTGACCCTCGCGATCAAGAGGTAGGGACCACGATCATAAAATACTATTCACTCAAACAGTATATAATTCCTATTTCTAGATTTTTCACCATTTTTGGACTTGGAAACCTCGAGAAATATAATTTTAAGGGAGGTTTTTCATCAAAAGTGTTTGGGTAAGCTTCTAAACTTTATTTCAATCATTGATCATTGATTTTATCTCAAAAACAAAACCTTGATTTTTTTTATTTTTTTTTTTTTTTTTTTTTTTGCGGGGGGGGGAAACCTTGATTTTAAACTTGGAATTTTGGGGTTTATCTGGTAAAGAGAGAAAATAATTTTTCGATGATTTCAACCTCGATTTCAACTAGTTTTTCAATGGGTTTTCATGTTTAGGATCCTTAAGGTATGGGAAACATGATTCTTCAATAAAATTTTGATTTTACCCTTTTTCCTTTAGGGTTGATTTTTGAACTATTTTTAGACCCGATATGAAAGTAGGTAATATGGTATCATTAGACTCCTTTTGAATTGTAGATTGTTTTTGATAGATTGTACTCAATTTGAGGCCGTAAAAAAGGAAACGCTCCTAGTTGAAGGGTCCAGGTCATGTTTTAGCTTTTTAAGGTAGGTTATGGCATAATTTTCTTCAAACTGGCTAGGTAGTTAACCATTTAAGTAAAGTATACAATGGGTTGGGGATTATATCCTGAGATTCATATTTTAGACAGTTATTTTATTGTGTTGTCCATGTGGGGGCCTATATGAATATTATTATTAACTTGGGAGTTTATTATTATTGTGATGCTCGTGTGGGGGCTTATGTGAGCATTATATTTGACTTGAGAGATGATCATTGTTGTGATACCCGAGTGGGGGTTGGTATTGGTCTTGTTTGAGAATTATTTGCCTTTATTGATATTGTGATGCCCAAATAGAGGTTGAAATGATATATTTGATGTCTTATATGACTATTCATTACTGTGGTGCCATGCGATGGCTTATATCTTGATTTATTGAGAATTAGGGTGATTTGAGCTCATCTAATACCATTATCAAATGATTCATTACATGATATTATTTTGGTTATGATCATCCATCCTCATTTCATTTATCCATATTCATAGAATTGGTACCACAGAGAAATACTGATTTTTAAAATAAAATGAAACACCTTATAAAACCCTTGACCGAGGGATGTGTCGGTGAGGTTGATTGAGATATGAGATTGAGATTGTGAAAATATATGGATTGTGAATCCCCCATGGGTTCTATCCTGGAAGCTTATGCTTGAAAGGTGTATACGAGGTGATATTGAGATGTTCCATCCTTATTATGCCATTGCATTACATCATTTGCACTTCTATTAAGTGTTTGTTATTATTTAGTATTTCCTTATATATTCGTGTGTAGTTATTTTTATACCGATGTTATACTTAAAGAATTATTAGGAGATACTGTTTGAGCTACCGTTGGGAACTTTTTTGTATGCAGGTGGAAGTGTGCTCATAGTATCATTTAATTGTTTAGTTTTCTAGTTTGTTCAATTGGCCTATTATACCTACTAAGTACAAGTGGACCTTACTCACTCCTACATTTTGTACTCTTTCGGTGTAGATCCTAGTTCAAGTACGACCTATAGAGCATGAGATTGTGCTATGTTTAAGGCTGATTCGGAGTATGGGTAAGCTCCTTGTTTGGGACTTGATTCCAGACTTCATCTTATTGTCATGACCTAATTCATGGATCGTGTGGACACCTACCCAACTCTAACCTAGATAGGAAGACCCTTACCATCCAACCATTCAATTAAGTGCGGAAGATATATTAAACAGTTTGGAAAATGAGCAACCCTCTAATGAAAGAAAAATCTCTTATCAAATATATTCATTACATAATTACATTGCGGAAATAAAATAACAGTTCCCCAGAACCTAATGTAAACCGGTACAAGAGCACAAAGCAAGGGAAAAGACGACCCGTGATACAACATCTATATAAGAGTAAGATGGCATGAGCTACTAAGAATAACCACCATTGTACCTATAGAAACTCGAACTGACCTGAAATATGGCTATATCCCTAAATGGAGATATAGTAAGTGTAGAAACAATACAACCACATGTACTTGTAGGTATCATCGGGCGACCAGGGTTAGAAAAAACTAACAATAATAGAAAATAAGGAGGAAATCATGGTAGAAAAATAATATTTCTGGAACACTAAACCCTCCCAAGTCCCTTTTTATAAGCTTACCAACTCTAGCCTTACTCCCTCTCAAACAACCCCTATGATCTTACACACACAAAATTAAGACCCACCCACTGACACCTAAAGTCTTTTGACAAGGAAACTAGTTTTGCTCTCTAGAGTACAACATGGACTAGACTCGATCACCCAATACCCCATATGCATGTATATATATATAGATCCTGCATACTGAAGTTAAGACCCGTACTCAAAATAAGGCCTACCTTACACCCACGTACTCCGGTCCATTTCACATACTCAATAAGTTAACTACAAAACAATCATTTTGATAAACATATACAATAAAGTAATGATATGAATGCATGCATGCAAGGTGTACATACATACTAGAGTCAGTAGGGACTCTCAGCTATGACCTACAGGGGACGAGCTCAATCCATGTACCAATACTGACACGTTACTTGATCCATATAACAGTGTCGGTGTGACATCCGATCTTTATAACAGTGTTCGTGATACCCTATCTATATAATAGTGTCGGTGTGACACTCGATCCATACCACCTCACCTTAATGTACATGATCTCAATCCAATGCTCAATGCATGATGACAATTCAACAATCTCATGTAGTTCTCGAAGGCTAGTCACAACATTTAACTTATATATGTATAAGTACAGAGTCACTCAATTCAATCATCACACTCGAATGACTCATACTTCCCAACATAATAGTATACCCTCCGGTCATCGGCTATACTTATACTGAATAACTACTCTAATCAATGATACTATACTCTCCCCTTACCCCTTTCACTACTATATCTATACCTATTCTATCACGAAAACTTATTCCTAACATAGTTTACTATCCCCACAGCCTCTTTTGCCTCCTCTCAACTTATGGAGGACATCTAGACACTTATACTCTCTCTATTTCCAATTTAGCCTCTACCAATTCACTTTAACCCACTGAAATGCATACTCTAGACCCTAACTTCATGCTCATCATATCATAGTCGACCTAACCCTTTATCTATCCTGCAAATTACTCCCATCCATCAACCTACCATTATTTCATCCAAGCCTCATACTATTTGATAATCAAATGAGTAATACATTTCAATAACTTGGCAAGCAACATCATTAATTTATTTACTCAGTTTAGGTTATCATTTAATCCATCCAAACTTCATGCCCATAGGCCTACATAAGAAATCTCCCTACATATATACTGTCATTACATGTATCAAGCACAAATCTACAACAACTAACAATAAACTATATCGCAGCCAATTTCCATTGCTATGAAGAGTGAAGAGTTGGTCCTTGTGTTCCTTGCCTTTGGCCAATGCATGGAAATCCCGTCGGGAATGCTTCAGAAATTTCCCTTTTGGAGCTTGACCACTAAATCCTCATCGTTCTATGTATAAGTTTCACTTGAGGTGTTTTTGGATGGAGAAAATGACATAAGAAGCCTCAGTTGAGTGAGGGTTTTAAATAACCCTCAGGCAGCTTACTGCCCTACCGCAGCTACGGTGATGAAAGTTTCACTATAACAGCATTGCTGTTGTGGAAGATCTATTGTTGTAGCAATAGGTTAGAGGGGCTAGCGCAATTTTTGAATTTTGGTCCAAATTAATTTGGGCCACGACTTTTTCCATGAAATAATTCCTTCAAGGTCTGAAACAAAGATTTTGTGGTTGAAATAATTTTTTCGGAATGGTTTTTATCATAAAAACTATTTGGGTAGTTACATTAGATACCAATTTACCCATTGTTCATCCCAAAACAGTTACAAAAGGAGTAATGGAGGTTTTCAGCATAGTTCTCAGAATCCAACACACACAACGGTAAGAACTTATGGTCCTCTACCCCTATTAATTCCTTGATAACACCCTTTTGGATCACAGTCAACTAATATTAATTACCACCCTTACCTGAACAGTCTACGCACCACCAGTCACTAAATTTTTAGCATAACATACAATCACTATAACCCAAAGAATATGATTAACAATAAGATTTTACGTAATCCGTCACTTACAATACCTGGGACATCAAAAAATATTACAACACATGAAAACGCTGGACAATAAACAAACATTATGGAGCCCATCACTACAGCGATGCCGCTGCAATGATAGAATTTTGGGCATAGCGGGGCTTGGCAGTTTCAAATCTAGAAAAGTAGGTTTCATTTCTCCCACTTCACAACTCTCATACTCTCTTAAAGCACTCTTAATTGTATCAAGGTAAAACCTTCCCGGAGACATTACTAAGGTAAATTCTTGCTCTCACTACTTTATTACACATTTAACATAATAGAATCATCGAAATTAGGAAAGAAAGTGAATTTTCGGATTGGATTTTGGTGCAACTTGAAATTTGATTTTTTGTACTTCTTTGCATGAATTTATATAGCATGCTAGATCATCTTACATCCCCAACACTCCTACAGTGTTCGAGATGTAAGATTCATGATGTTCATGGTGGGATTTGGGCTCGAAAAGGGTGGAAGATGAAGAGTCATCATCTTTAATGATTTAGAACGATGTGGCCTTGAGTTTGGGTGTTAATCACTCCCATTGTAGTGTAAAAGAATTCAAAAGTACTCTACCAAGCCTGATCTATGCTAAGAATTCAAAAATTGATGAAAAAATTAAAAATACACCCTATTTGGGGAAGAAGGCACCACTACAGCGATGGATTTTTCACTACAGCGGTGTCACTGTGGTGAGGCTTCTGCCACTGCAGCGACAAAATTGTCATTGCAGTGATAGTTGGTAGTAGCCTTCCAAAAAATTTTCAACTCTAATTTTGATTTCCTTTCCTTTCTGAAGCATCCCTAATTGGTTTCTAAATCTTATGATGTGGTTTTGCAGGACTACTACCTTGGCTAACCAACCCACATACCAGAGGTTCTCGAACACCACTTGTTGTGATTGCTATAGTAAGAGGTTGAGTACTAGAGGTTTTATCCATAAGATGGGGTTCATGACTACGCACCTGACTGAGAAGGTGCCCAATTTCTATAATCAATATGGGCTTTTGGGTGGGAGATGTTAATTGAATTCGTCCCCACATACAACTTGGAGATCGTTTGGGACTTCTATGCCATACTCTCGACCACTGACTGGTCTATGCCTCAACCTACCATCCATGTATAAGGCAAGAATGTCAGGGTGGATGTTGCTACTATCAAGGACACCTCGGGGGTGACAAACCTTTCTAATACAGCTTTTGAGGCTAAGGTCAATGAGTTAAATCTGAAATAGGTGGCGAGGACCTTGGTTCCAGAGGGGCAGGAGAACAAGGTGAAGTGGACTAGTGCTAGGGGGACCAAAAGCACCCCTTTCACCATGGAGGCTCAGAGGTGGATGAATTTGGCACCCTGTAGGATTCGTCCTTCAGGAAATATTACGGATGTGACTTTCCACTAGGCTATAGTGGTGGCTTGTGCTTTGATGGGGATGGAGTTGAACATAGGAATGTAGGCTACTGATGAGTAGTAGCAATTCTACATGAGGGGAAGGTCTTAGAGGGATTTCATCCTACCTTCCTTAATCACCAAGCTTTACAAGAGGAAAAATGTTCCAAAGAAGGATGGTGACTCCTTGGATGAGTGTGACGTGCCCTTCAACCCAGTAAAGGTAAAGGCTTCATATGGAGGGATTAAGAAGAAAAGGAAGGTAGGGGTAGATATTGAGAGCAGCAAGGCCATAGAGGGCGAGGAAACTAGCACCCTTATATACAACACACTCCTGCATCCCTTGGAGGCTGGGAGGTAGACCTTGTTACCATACGAAGTTACATTGATCAGTCCTATTTGCTTCCCCAGGTTCATCTCCTACGAGCTCCATAGCTCCACCAAACTCAGCCCGACCCTATGCAGAGCTTTGAAGGGAGCTAGATGTAGAGAATAAAAAGAGACACTCCCGGGACCACATTATATCTAGGATATGGAAGGCTGTGAAGGTCATGTTCAAGTGTGCAGTCCCCAACTGAAAGGTCCCAAATATGGAGAAGAAAGATGCAGATGAGTTCTTCTTTCTTAGTAGAATAGAGGAGTAGGGCTCTGACGCCTCGAGCCTTGGAGATGATGAGGCCACCATCTAAGTTCCCCCCTTCCCCTAGTGCACATTATGCTATCTCCCCCCATTCTATTTATTATCATAATTTTGGATTCTGGGTTACCCCCGTTTAGGGCATGTAACAAATAATTTCTTTTCTTCATTTTTGTATTTTAGGCGTATTACTTTATCGAACCTTAACTCAATAATCTATTAGCTCGCTATGTATATCGAGTAACTATTTCTATACATGAATATTGCAAACACATGGATACTTTTGAGAAACGTACAAAACCACAAAGCAGGGGAAGGCCCTGACAGCTTACTGTCTGGGCGTCGCAGCAGTGATGCTGCTGCAGCGACAAAAGTGCCATTGCAGTGGTACCATGGAAGCGGCAACGAGCTACTGTGGTAATATCGCTGCAGCGATGGATCTACAGCTGCAGCGGCGCCCAAAATTGACTCCAAGTTTGAACATTTCCAGGTCTTTTCTAACACGATGCTATCCTACAAAAACCTTATTACTTCTATCCCCCATATTTAGCAGTTTTTAACCAACTACACTCAATTTACTATTCTTAACACTTTTTTCATGCGGTTTTTGAATCCCTCGACTGATTTAGGCACCAATAATATCTCAAAATACCACTCGTCTGTAATTTCTTACCAAGATAACTTAGAGTGATATAGAAAGGTATCCAGGCATTTTGTAAGGACACAGATGGAAATTAAGGAATACTTCAAATCATGGAAAATTAAGATGTGTCTCAAATCACGAAAATGAAGGTATACTTCGAAATCACACCCAACCCTTATGATCCCAGAATTTACTTTTTGTAAAGCTCATCTCATATCATTCCTAATAATCTCTTACACTTAAGAAAATTATCCCACACACAGTAAAGTAACATGTAATCAAAATGCCAATAGACCACAGAATGAAACACATAGCATTCTATTGTAACATAACAAAAAACAGTTAAAACACAAGTATCCTTTCAGTGAACATAACCAATCAACTAAAGAAAGAGTTGTTCTTACCAACAGCATTGAAAACTCCAGTATTCACTAAATCACATAACATAACCACCTAAAAGATACAAGTATCACTTATTTCAAACATAATTCACAGCATTAGCATATAAGTACTATGCCTCTTATTGACCTCTACCAATTAGAGTAACACTATTCCAACCTTCTGAACATTATCGAGATACCAATTTAGACCAACTAATCCTAATTGGGATTGTTGACAGACTAATTGCAATCTGCCAGATCCCAAATAGGCTCAACTTAGGGATTCAACACCAAACTAGCATGATAGGATAGAAGAAAGTGAGACAAATTCTTAGATGTCTCGTAGCTCTCTACAGATTTGACATGGACATCAACACACCAATCCGCAGGACTCTACTTAACATTTGCTCTTGTACTAGGAGACCGGCAACCTAGGCTCTAATGCCATCTTGTCACGACCCAATTCATGGTTCGTATGGGTACCTACCCAACTCTAACCTAGTTAGAAGAACCCTTACAACCCAACTATTCAATTAAGCATGGAAGATATATTAAATAGTTTGGAAAATGAGAAATCCTCTAATGAAAGAAAAATTTCTTGTTCAAATACATTTATTACATAATTACATTGTGGAAATAAAATAACAGTTCCACAAAATCTAATCTAAATTGGTACAAGAGCACTACGCAAGGGGAAAGATGACCCGAGACACAGCATCCATATAAGAGTAAGATGATAGGAGCTGCTGAAGAATAACCACCTCTGTACCTATAGAAACTCCAACTGACCTACAACATGGCTATATCCCTAAATGAAGATATAGTAAGTGTAGTATCAGTACAACCACATGTACTAGTAGATATCATTGGCCGACTAAGGTTAGAAACAAATAATAACAATAGAAAATATGAAGGAAATCATGGCAGAAAAATAATATTTTCAGACCACTAAACCCTCCCAAGTCCCTTTTTATAATTTCACCAACTCTCACCTTACTCCCTCTGTAATAACACCAATAATATTACACACACAAAATTATGACCCATTCACTCACACCTCAAGCCTACCGATAAGGCAACTAGTTTTGCTCTATAGAGTACAACATAGACTACACCTGAACACCCAAGCCCCATATATATATATATATATATATATATATATTTTTATATAAATCCTACATTTTAAAGTTAAGACATGTACTCAAAATAAGGCCCACCTTACACCTACATACTCCGATCCATTTCACACACTCAACAAGTTAACAACACAATAATAACTTCAATAAGCATATATAATAAATTAATGATATGAATGCATCATGCAAGGTGCATACACATACTAGAGTCAGCAAGGAATCTCAGCTATGACCTGTAGGGGACAAGCTCAGCCCATGTATCAGTACCGGCGTAGTACCTGATCCATATAGTAGTGTCGGCATGACACCCAATCCATAAAATAGTATCGATGTGACACCCAATCCATATAATAGAGTCGGTGTGACACTCGATCCATACCATCTCACCTCAATATACATAATCTCAATCCAATGCTCAATGCATGGTGATAATTCAACAATCTTAAGTAGTGCCCGAAGGCTAGTCACAATATTCAACTTATATATGTATAAGCACAAAGTCACTCAATTCAAACATCTCACACAGATGACTCATACTTTCCCAACACAACATTCATACCCTCGGTCACTGCCTATACTTATACTAACTAACAACTCTAATCAATGATACTATACTCTATATCCCCCTTTTCCATCCACTTCACTACTACATCTATACCTATTCTATCATGAATAACTAGCCCTAATACAGTTCACTACCCCCGCAACCTCTTCTTACTTCTCTCAACTTATCTAGGATATCTAGACACTTATTGACTACTCCCTCCACTCTCAATTTATCCTGTACCAGTTCCCTTTGACCTATCAAAATGCATACTCTAGGCCCTAAATTCATGCTCATCATCTCATAGTTGACCTAACCCTTTATTTATCCTGCAAAACACTCTCATCCATCAACCTACCTCTATTTTATGCAAGCCTCATACTTTTTAACAATCAAAAGATCAATACAGTTCAATAACTTGATAGGTAACATCACCAATTCATTTACTTAGTTCTGATTATCATTTAATCCATCTAAACTCTATGCCAATAGGCTTACAAATGAAATCTCCTGATATAACTACAATTATTACATATCTAGCCCAAATCTATTATAATTAACCATCACCTACCTTGCAGATGAGTTCCACTGCCACAGAGAGCAATGAGTTGTTCCTTACATGTCCTACCATTGTCCAATGCATGGGAATCCCACTGATAATGCTTTAAAAATTGCCCTATCGGAGCTTGGCCTCTAAATTCTCATCGTTCTAAGTATAGGGTTCACTTAGGGTTTTTTTGGGAGGAGAAAATAACATAAGAAGCCTCAGCTGAGTAAGGGTTTTAAATAAATCTCGAGTAGCTTACTATCTGACTATCACTGCATTGATAAAAGTGTCACTACAGTGGCAAATCTGTCGCTGCAGTAATGGGTTAGTGGGCATGGCCCAATTTTTAAATTTTAGTCCAAATTGATTTGGGCCATGACTTTTTCCCATGAAATAATTCCTACAAGGCCTGAAATAAAGATTTCTTGTTCAATTAGTGCTCTTTACTCATGACATCAGATTTTGGGATTAGAGTTATATTTTGTTCAGTTTTGAATATTGTTTTATATATATATATATATATAAATGGCCTGACTTTCTTATGAAGTCTCGTATTGGGTTTCATTTATGTCTTTTTCATATTTTTTATCTTTTTTGATGTTGGTCTTACCTACCCAGGTTTGGGATAAGGCAGGTGCCATCATGACCTCAACTTTTAGGTCGTGACAAATTGGTATCAAAGCACTAGGTTCACCGGTCTCATAAGTAAAAGAACAAGGTATCTAATAGATTCCCATGGATTGGTACTTTCACATCCATATCTATCTTCGGTTGGCTATATGATATTGTTAAGAAAACTTCTCTAATTTGATTCCTTATTATACGCATTGTTTAGGTCCAATATTCTCTTTCTGCGCAGATGGTGAGGACTAGATCCAAATTCATTAAGGAGGCAGAGCAAGCACCCACAATTGGAACCCCAATTAGGGGGCGAGGCAATGGTCACTACCAATACAAAGTCGAGGTCGATCACGAGGAGTTGCTCCGGCTAGAAGATAGGCTAGATTGGCCTCTCTCGAGCCTGTGATTAGACATAATAAGGAGACATATTAGCCATAAGATATAGGACCAGCTAAGGACCCTCATCATTTCATGGTTACTCCGATATTGTAGGATCGATTGATTAATCTCTTGGTATGTTTGGATGTAATTCCTTAGATAGGTACTCTACCGGTTACCTCAGATGGTTCTCAGACTACAGGAGGTGTACATTTGTCAGGGTAGGCTACTACTCATGGTTTCTAGACTCTAGGGGCATATCCAGTTGTTGTTATAGCGCCACATATTGGGACTTTGCCTACTAGATTGAGTGTTCTGTCTATAGATCCAATTCATATTGTGTCTACTGATAAGAAAAAGAGATTTGAAAGATTCATCATATTGTCCCCTCCCAAGTTTAGTGGTGCAATTGGTGAGGATACTTATGATTTTTTGATTGATTGTCAGGAGAGGTTGCATAACCTCACTATATACCCATTGACTGATGTGGCTAGGCAGTGGTGGAGATGTTTGTTAGTTGTAGACCAGTGAGCTCCCCTTCTTTGGTATGGACCTAGTTTTCTAAGATTTTTCTAGAGCAGTTTGTACCTTTTAGCTTGAGGGACCAGAAGAGGGATGAGTTTGATCATTTGGAGAAGGGCTCTATGACTATTACAACGTATGAGGGTCGTTTCATGCCTTGTCCAAAAATGTCTTTGCTAGTATTTCCATAGAGACTGAGAGGATTAGAAAGTCTGTTAAGGGTTTGATTGGTTATTACCAGTTGGCGATGGCTCAGGTAGTGGTTTCTGGTGGTTTTTTTTAGAGTATATTGGATCATGCCAAGATGGTTGAGATAATTCTCCAGGATATATAGAATGGTGGTCCTAAGATGGTACATCGATAGTGCAATTTCAGTGGTCATCCATCCCAAGGTTGGGATTTATTGAGCAAATATTCTCATGGTTACCATGGTAGACTAGTTCAAGCAGCTTTATAGGGTTTAGATGATAGGTTTATGGATTCTAAGACTTCAAGTGGTTAGAAATTAGGCCATATTGAGGGTCTTATTTTGGTTCATCGGGTTATGGAGGGCGTTCTAGTTCTTCTGGGACCTCTCAATGTGATTCTTCTAGTAGGGGTGTTTTTTGTGTGATGATTATGGTCACTTAGTGAGGGATTGTCCCCGACGTGTGATTAGTTCCTCCTAGAAGTGTTCTCAAATTCAGCTTTATCCGAATCCAGTATCAGCAGTTAGAGGTGGTACACGGGGTAGTATAGGTGGTTCTCAAGGTACCATAGGTGGGGCTCAAGAAGCTCATAGTATTGGATGGGGAGTCACTCAGTTTGGTAGTGGATGTGGATAATGCTATGGTTTTTCTGTGAGACCTGAGGCAGAGGCCTCTAATGCAGTGATTATAGGTATCGTTCCAATTTTCCATCATCCTGCTAGAGTATTATTTTACCCTAGGTCTCCATTCTCTAATGTGTCTGCATATTTTTCTACTATTATTGATGCTATCTGTGAGTTCCTTACTATGCCCATCTGTGTATCTACTCCCACGGGTGATTCTTTAGTGGTGGATCAGGTGTACCGATCATATGTTATGACTTATTCTTGGTGTGAGACTTGGGTAGACTTAATTATCTTTGATGTGGTTGATTTTGATGTCATATTGGATTGGTTAGCTCCTTATCATGCTGTTTTGGATTATTTTGCCAAGACCATGACCTTAGTTACTCTAGGTATGCCTCAATTAGAATGGAAGGGTACTCCTAGTTCATGTCTGAAGGGGGTTATATCTTTTCTACATGCTCGTCGGATGGTACGGAAGGGGTGTCTTTCTTATTTGGCCTATGTTTGTGATACTGATGTTGATTTACCACCTCCCTTGGATTCTTGGTGAATTGTTAGAAAGTTCATGGGCGTGTTTCATATTGACTTACCTGGTATACCTCCGAACTAGGATATTGATTTTACCACTAATGTTGAGCTGGGCACTAAGCCTATTCTTGCTTCTCTATATAGATTGGCCTCGGTGAAATTAAAGGAATTGAAGAACCAATTATAGGTTTTATTGAGTAAGGGTTTTATTAGACCGAGTACATCTCCTTGAGGTGCTCCTGTGTTGTTTGAGAAAAAGAAGGATGGATTCATGCACATGTGTAACAATTATAGGAGATTGAATAAACTGACTATCAAGAACAAGTATCCTCTTTCTCGTATTGATGATTTGTTTGATCAGCTTCAGGGTGCTTTGGTGTTTTCTAAGATTGATTTGAGATCTAGTTACCATCAATTTAGGATTAAAGCATCAGATGTTCTGAAGATAGCTTTTCGGATGTGGTATGGCCATTATGAGTTATTGGTTATGTTTTTTGGCCTGACTAATGCCCCTGCAGTGTTTATAGAGTTGATGAAAAGGGTATTCCAGCCTTATTTTGATTCTTTTATGATTGTTTTCATCGATGATATATTGATTTATTCCAAGAATGAGGTTGATCATGTGAGGCATTTGGGGACCATACTTTAGAGATTGAGAGATGAGAAGTTATTTTCTAAGTTCTCCAAGTGTGAGTTTTGATTGGATTCTATTACTTTCTTGGGTCATGTAGTGACCAAGGATGGTATTATGGTCGATCTGGCCAAGGTAGCGGTTGTTTGTGAATGGTCTAGACCTACTTTTTCTATTTAGATTTAGAGTTTTATTAGGTTAGCAGGTTATTATTGATGGTTTGTGTAGGGTTTATTTTCTATTGCCGCTCCTTTGACCAGGTTAACTTAGGAGAAGATTATTTTCTAGTGGTCAGATAATTGTGAAAGGGGCTTCTAAAAGCTCAAGGAGTTGTTGACTTTAACTTTTATCTTGACTTTTCCTGAGAAGGGCATGGGTTTCACCGTGTTATATGATGTTTTCAGAGTTAGTTTGGATGGTGTGTTGATGCAAAATGGGTAATATGATAGCTTATGCTTCTCGACAGTTGAAGGTCCATGAGAAGAACTACCCTTCTCATGATTTGGAGTTATCTGAAGTTGTGTTTGTGTTGAAATTATGGAGACACTACTTGTATGTAGTTCATTATGAGATTTTCTTCGATCATCGTAGCCTTCAATACTTCTTCACTCAATGATATCTTAATATAAGAAAGCCTAGATGGTTAAAGTTGCTTAAGGATTATGATTACACTATTCTTTATCATCTGGGCAAGGATAATATGGCAGCGGATGCCCTAAGTTGAAAGGCGTCGAGTATGGGAAGTTTGGCTCAATATTGGTAGGGGAGCATCCTTTAGCCTTGGACATTCAGTATTTGGCTAACTAATTAGTTCGACTTGATATTTCGATGCCTGGATGTGTTTTGGCATATGTTGAGGTTTGATCTTCATTAATAGATTAGATTAGAGCTCATTAGTTTAATGATAATAAATTGAGGGTGATTCATGATAAAGTGGTGAGTGGTAAGGTGAGGACTACATTTCTTGATCTTGACGGTGTTTTGAGGATTGGTGATCGTGTTTGTGCACCAAGAGTTGGTGGATAGATTAGACTGATCTTGGAGGAGGCTCATTGTTTGAGGTACTTTATTCATCCAAGAGCAGCTAAGAGTGCCTATCTCCATTATTTCTGATAGAGGTACATAATTTACCTCCAATTTCTAGAGTTCTATGTAGAGAGAGTTGGGTACTCAGCTTGACATAAGCATAACTTTTCACCCTCAGACGGATGGCCGATCTGATCGGACCATTCAGGTTCTAGTGGACATGCTTCGAGCATGTATTATGGATTTTGGTAATCATTGGGATTAGTTCTTGACCTTAGCGGAGTTCTCCTACAACAACAGTTATCATTCCACCATTTAGGTGGGGAATTTTGAGGCTTTGTATGGGCAAAGGTTTATGTCCCGCGTAGGGTGGTTTGATTTATTCAAGGTTAGGTCTTGGGGAACTGATTTTTTGAAAAACTCAATAGATCGAGTTAGATTGATTTAGTATAGGCTTGTGGCTGCCTAGAGTAGGCAGAAGAGTTATGCTGATTGACGAGTTCATGATGTAGCATTCATGCTTGTAGAGAGGGTATTGTTGAAGGTATAACCCATGAAGAGTGTGATGAGATTTGGGAAGAAAATGAAGCTTAGTCCAAGATTTATTAGGCCTTTTGAGATTTTTGAGAAGTTTGGAGATGTGGCTATAGGCTAGCTTTGCCTCCACATCTGTCAGTTATCCATCCGGTATTTGATATTTTGATGTTGAAGCGATACCATCCAAATGATTCTCATATGATCCAATGAGATTCAGTTGCATTAAATCATGATTTGTCCTTTGAGGAGGAGCCTATTGCTATCCTAGACAAGCAGACTAGGAATTTGAGGTCCAAGCATGTTAATTCTGTGACAATTCAGTGGAGACATTGCCCAATTGAGGAGGCTATGTGGGAGATTGAGTTTGATATACGGGGAAGATACCCGCAACATTTTATCAATTCAGGTATTTTATTTGCTTTTTTGTTTGAGGATGAACACGTGTTTTAGTGGTGGATAATGTAACAACCCTTGTTGTGATTTTTAACTTTTTATGAGTTTTGACCATTTTGCCTTTCCCCTTAGTTATTATATATTATTTATGAATTGTGGGGATGGTTAGCATGGTCCCAGAAGCATTCGATAGTGATTTGAGTGAGTTTGAGGTATTGAGTTGCATAGAAAGTGATTAGTTTGACTTTGGTCAATATTTTGTGATTCGAGCATCGGATGGTGATTTGATCAGTTCCATTAGATTCAAAATGTCCATTTTGGGTTAGTAGCGTTGTTGATTCGGGTTTAGAGTCTTTATATTGAATTTTGACCTCTTAGACGAGAAATAAGTTAAATTAGCCTAAAAGAGGTCTCGGAGATTAACTTATTGAAAATGACCTCTTTTGATAAATCTGATGGTTTCATTGAGTTCGGAACATCTAAATTAGCCTAGTAGCATTATTGATTTATTTATGTGGGGTCCTGAACGAATCATGAGAGTCCGTTAGAAGATTTTGAACCATTTCTACTCAACTTTTTTTGTTGATATCTGGTGCATGAAAATTCTTCTTTGCATTATCACGCCACCCTTCGTGATCACGGAGAAGGAATTCTCTAGTCATCATGAACATGAGGTAGGGGGCCGCATTTGTGAAGAGAAGTCGTGTGAACCGAATCGAGTTTACCCATTGCAGTTGCGAGGCCCACCACCCATGATCGTGATGACTTAATTTATTCTATCAATGCTGACCCTTATGATCACGATGTGGGGATCGTGATCACGAGGTATTGTTCACCTAGACAGTATATAATTTTTATTTCTCAATTTTTCACCAGTTTTGGACATGGAAACCTCGAGAAAGATGATTTTAAGAGGATTTTTTCATCAAAAGTGTTTGGGTTAGATTTTAAACTTGAGTTCAATCATTATTCATCAATTTTATCTCAAAAATATCTTCAAAACCTTGATTTTAAACTTGGAATTTTGGGGGTTTACCCGGTAAAGTGAGAAAATGGTTTTTCGATGATTTCAACCTCTATTTTAACTTATGTCTCGATGGGTTTTCATATTTAGGATCCTTGAGGTATGGAAAACATGATTTTTCAATAAAATTCGGATTTTACCCTTTTTTCTTCGGGGTCGATTTTCAAACTATTTTTAGACCCGAAACAAAATTAGCTAATATGGGTATTGTTAGACTCATTTTCTCTTGTAGATTATGGTTTTGATAGATTGGGTTCGATATGAGGCTGCATGAAAAGAAAAATCTTTTAATTGGAGGGTCTAGGCTCGTGTTTCATGGCTTAACTTTATTCAGACTAGGCTGGGTAGTTAAGCATTCATGTAAAGTATGCTATGGGTTAGGGATTATATAGTGTTATTTTGAGATAGTTATTTTATCGTGTTTTCCATGTGGGGGCCCATGTGAATATTATTATTGACTTGGGAGATTTTTATTGTTGTGATGCCCATGTGGGGGCTTATGTGAGCATTATATTTAACTTAAGAGATGATTATTGTTGTGATATCCGAGTGGGGGTTGGTATTGAACTTGTTTGAGCATTATTTGCCTTTATTAATATTGTGATGCCCGAATGGAGGCATAAAATGATATATTTGTTGTCTTACATGACTATTCATTACTGTGGTGCCATGCAATGGCTTACATCATGATTTATTGAGAATTGAGGATATTTGAGATCATCTAATACCATCATTAATTGATTCATTACATGATGTTATTTTGATTATGAACATACATCCTCATTTCATTTATCCATATACATGAAATTGGTACTATAGAGAAATACTGATTTTTGAAAAAAAAAATGAAACACCTTATAAAACCTTTGACCGAGAGATGTGCCGGCAAGGTTGATTGAGATATGAGATTGAGATTGTGAAAATATATGGGTTGTGAACCCCCCATGGGTCCCGTCCTGGAAGCTTATGCTCGGAAGGTGTATACGAGGTGATATTGAGATGTTCCATCCTTATTATACCATTGAATTACATCATTTGCACTTCTATTATGTGTTTGTTATCGTGTATTTAGTCTTTCATTATATATTCGGTGTAGTTATTCTTATACTGATATTATAATTGTAGAATTGTTAGGAGGTATAGTTTGATCCAACGTTGGAAATTTTTCTGTATACAGGTGGAAGTGTGCTCATAATATCCTTTACTTGTTTAGTTTTTTGCTTTCCTCAGTTGGCCTATGATACCTACTGAGTATAAATGGACGGTACTCACTCCTATTTTTTGTAATTTTTCAGTGCAGATCCTAGTTCGAGTGTGACCCATGGAGCGTGAGATCATGCTATGTTTGAGGCTGATTCGAAGTACGAGTGAGCTCCTCATTTGGGGCGTGATTCTAGACTTTATCTTATCTATCTTGTCTTTACTTTATGATTCAGATATAGACTTATGTATTTTCATCAGTGCTCTTGACTCATGACATCAGATTTTGGGATTGGAGTGCATTCTGTTCAATTTCGGATATTGTTGTTTATTTATGTATGGCCTGACTTTATTATGAAGTTTCGTATTAGGTTTCATTTATGTCTTTTTCACATTCTTCATCTCGTTGGGTGTTGGGCTTACCTACCTAGGGTTGAATAGGGTAGGTGTCACCATGACCTCAACTTTTGGGTCGTGACATTTGACAACGTTAATTTTCTTGTCTAATTGAGTTTCAACTTTAACTTTAAAATTTTTAAAAACATCCAAAGATTGTGACTTCTTATGAATTAAATAGAGATATCCATAGCGAGAGTAGTCATCTATAAAGTTAATAAAATATTGTTGATCATTCCATGAAGCCATAAGGAACGGATTGCAAATGTATGTATATATCAACTCTAAAGGTTCTTTACTCCTATAAGCACATCTATTCTTATATTCGTTTGTTTTCCCTTAATGCATTCTATACAAATTTCAAAATCTGATAAATCAAGGGAATCGAGAATTCCTTCTGACACAAGCCTTTGTATTCTTTGTTTAGAAATATAAGTGTCATTGCAATTCTAGTAGATACTAATTTTTATTTGGTATTAGAGTAAGCATTTACTGTACCATCATTTAGGCGAAACTGAATCTCTATTTCTTGTTTGGACATATCTGGATATAAGTGCTCAATTGGAAATGAAATTTATGGTATTTCTTTAAATTCTAACAGTGTCGGAACAAGTATTCTGATTGATAAGTTATACAAATTAAACGGACAAGCTTCATGCAACAATGAAAACTTGAATTCAAGTAAGTTCGATACTAAGTGCGGATTAACACATGAGTTATCAATGTTATGACTTTTTATTTTTGTTTTGACTTTTAGATACCTTCCTTTTTTTTACCTGATTTGGGATTGGTCTTTGGGACAAATGATGTAAATAGATGTTTTTTTTAATAAATGGCCCGAAGATAATACTTTGCTAAAAAAAGCATTACATAAGGATTTGGTCCCTAAGTCAGATACTATGCTTCTTCACTTTTCTCTCCATCTCAGAAAAGAACATCAATAAAGGGTTGTATCCAAACTTAGAACATTCTGAATTCCTTCAATCAATTATTACAATGAAACAAGGTAAGTGTTCCTACCATTTTTGTAGATTATTATCTTTGGGTAATGATTATATAAATTTTTTAGTAGTTAGAATCACATAAATACGAAATGTTGTGTTCTTTTCAAAAATTGGATTTTTTGGGACGACAAATGGGAAGAAAGTTGATTTGTTGTTAATTGATTGTTCTGGAATTTTATTTTGAAGTTATCTTTGATCTGTTGTAAAAGCTATTCAAAGTATGAAAATGCATATTTGTTCTAAAGAATGCCTTAACTGTGCGGTTTGGGATAGTGCGTTGTCCTTGTCCCTTTTAATATATTTTTTTCTTTAATAGATATTAAATTGGGATATCATTCTGGTCTCTCTCAGTAATTACAATAATGAAGTACTCCTATTGTAGATACACAATACTCTTTTCTTTAATTTTAAATCATTGAATTTTATTTGGTTTTGTTAAGTGCTAAAAAAATTCTTAAAGTGGAATAATCTTTTCTTATTGTTCCTTTTACGTTTCACTGCAACAGAACAAGTCTCAAAATTTTTTAAAATTTATTTATTTCTCCTCTTAAATC
This sequence comes from Capsicum rhomboideum, assembly GCA_031232105.1. NCBI lineage: Eukaryota > Viridiplantae > Streptophyta > Magnoliopsida > Solanales > Solanaceae > Capsicum > Capsicum rhomboideum. The sequence goes on from CP124718.1 coordinate 14,078,972, forward strand.
ATTATACTCTGTAAAGTTTCTCTCATGAATTGGAGTATTTTTTATCTTCCGATATCAAATCCGTTATCAATGTTTGTGCTATTATTTTGTTTGTGCTTCTTGTTCAAGTGAATAAAACTCAAGTAAATATTGTCAAAGTAACCTCTATTGCATAAATCTTGTTTACTTGTACATTTAATCATATTTTATCTATGCGAAATAATTACCTCAAAAAATTATTATTTTGGTCAGATTATGGATAGTCGTGAATATGTTAATCATTTAGTAAGAGTATGTTGATAATGTATCGATCCAAAGAAAGGCATATTGTTAGACCATTTTAGTAATCAATGTTCATGAATTATGTATAAGAGTACCACTTACAAATTGTTATTTCTATCCAAAGACTAAATGATAATGTTGTGTTAGGTATCTTAAGATGGGCCCACTTTTATGTATATGTATGTGATAAATATATAATTTCATTTTTTTAATCATTTTCCTTCAGATTTATTTAATTTTATTATCTACACATATACATGATATATTTGAATGATTAATTGTGTGCATTATTTATTTTATCTTATAGTGTCTTTTATGTATAGCGATATGAACAATATTCTTGTGCTTAATAGCATAAACTTTAAGCACTAGACTTTGGAGCTTATAGCTCAATGTGTGAAAGAGGGGATTGAATTAAACAAAAGCATATTAGCAGTGCTCACTGAAATTTACTTCTGGAACTAAAATCGTTGCACATAAGCGTAAAAAGATTAAGACTAAAGGAACTGCAACAAAGGAACATCACTATATTTCTTTTGTAAGAAACTTGGTCACATACAGAAAGAGAGTTCCAAGTACACTGCCTGGCGTGAAAACAAAGGTAAACTTCTCAACTTTATTTGTTCAAAAGTTAATTTGGTTATGGTACCTAGTGACACTTGGTGGATAGATACGGGTGCAACTACTTAGGTAAGTGTCACTATACAAAATTGCATAAGGAGCCGAGTGTAGGTTGATGTTGAACGATACATCAATATGGGCAATGACAATAAAGCAGATGTGAAGGATGAAGATCAAGAAGTAACTACAGAGCTCTCAAGCTAAGTTACCCTTCTTCTTTCTTTACTAGTAGTATTTCTTGCTTTTTCTAACAGTCTTGCCTCCTTATTTCATCAAGTTTTTGGTAGAAAACGCTCAAGAAACCTCACAAGTTTCACAAGAACCATATTTTATTTCCCAAAATAAAGTCTTTTTCAAGCTTGGTAATCATCGGAGGCAAAGGCTGATGCATCAAGAGGTATTTCTACCAATAAATTATGGATTTAGGGTCAAAAATGAACTTTTTGTTGCTTCATAACAGTACCTGCATGATTTTTGAATCCTCCTTAGTGGACTAAACCTCGTACAAAGTTAATATCACCACCAAAGGAACACTCAAAGATACTACGAATATGCCATTGTATGAAACCATAACTACTAAGAAAATTTGTGTAATCAAACTTTGAAGTTATATGATTATTTGTGGATTGGAATATCTGATGGTGTTTTGCTTCATTTTGTGTGAATCTTTGAATTTTTGGTGAAGTTTACTATTAATGAGGATCTCGTTCCCTATTTTCTATGACCCTTAAATAAGAAATTTGAAGTTTGTGTGACAATAAGATATGTTGTGCTTGTTGTGGTAGCTCCTGATTGTGATTGTCTGTTATTATACCTGCAAAATAAACAACATTGTTAGTTAAAAAACTTGCAAGCTATTTCCCTTATCTGTAATTGTGTTTGATTTGAACTTCTCCCCTCTTTCTTCACTTAGAGCCCATGGACAGTCCCAAACTCCATCAATCACCTTCTGCATGGTCAATGAATCTGTTTCCACTATGCGTGGAAACATGTTGTGTCTCACATAATACTCTTGTAACACCCCGTATGTTGCTACGTCTAGCTAACAACCATAACATTGATGGACATATGACGACATGAGAGAATTGATGAATTTTGTATTAAATTGTGGGCATTTAAAGGCTTGCACAATTGGGCCCTAAATGAGGCCCAATTTTATTGAGAAAGACATGGCCCAAAATGGGTTATTTTGACCCATTCTTGCAAAACTTGGTCCCATTGACTAATCCACATAGCAATAAATGCTAAGAAAAAGGATAAGGGAGACATGAGGCCCTATATATAGAAAAAATCAGATTTTTATTCCCTTAAACTCTCATAACATTCTAGGATTTTCCACAAAACTCCCTTTTGCTCTCAAGAACCCCAAGTCCTTCTATTGGCCAAAATCATCCATTGGTAAGTCTTGGTAAGTGTTTATTATGATGGATTAATATATTTTATGCATGGTATATGGTGTATATTGTGTTGGTTATGTTGGTGGAATATTGAGAAGTTCACAAAAATGAAGTGTTCATAGTTGCTAAAGTGAAGGGTGGTTTGTCTTGTAAACTTGACTTTGAACTTGTGGTTTTGAAGAGAGTGAACTTGGTGGATTAAATATTGACATGTGAAGTGTTATTATGGTCTTACCTTGTTTATGCATAGTATTTGGAATTGATATTGTGAAATCGGTGATGGTTTTGGTGCCGTATTGGCCGTGAAATGTGATTTTGGGTGTCGTTATGTGTGTTGTGAGATTTTGGCTGAATGTTGGTGTTTAAGATGATCAAAAATATGGTCAAATATGTTGGATTGTGATCATGGACCATTCATGGCATTAAAAGACCCAAAAAAAGTCATTTCGGACCAAAACGGGCATCCGCCCCCGCAGACGAGGCATCTGCGGACGCAGATGCCAACGCAGAAGGCCCTGGAATTGTCCAGGAGCCATCTGCGCTGGCGTATCTCTCCACCTATGCACGCAGGTGGAAGCGCAGGTCCCCCAGATTTTTGTTTTGTTTGGTTTCGTATCCCTTTGATCCCCGAAAGCCCCGATACCCTTTTGGGATGTAATTATCACCTTGTGATGACGTTTTAATGACTTTAAAGTGTCGTATGAAGGTGTGTTGGACTATGTTAAGTATGGATGATTGTTCATAGATTGGTATAAAGGCATAATGGCGACGTAATGATAAAGGAAAAAGCATAAAGGGCACGTATGGTGTGAAATGCTATCGATGTGTGATTTCTTGGTTAATGTATGTATTGTTATGGTGTTGGGGATATGAAAATGTATTGGAGGGGGTGACATGAGAGTTCATTGACGTCTTGTACGCCTATATGGTAACTAATTGCTAATGTAAGTTTCGGTATGCACTTGTATTGTAGACTAAGACGTAACGAAGGAGCGGGACCATTGTATTCATACCTAGTCGTGTGTATTCACTTGGAAGTGCAGGTATGTAAGGTTACTCTGTCCGTATCTTTCTGCGGCAAATAGTGTCCATATTGACATGTCACTAGTCCTATCCCGAAATGTGCTAAGGTATCTGATATCCATTTATCAATAGTCATTGTCATATATTTCCTACTCATGGATCATTTGTGAATCTCATGTCTCCTATTTGGTTAATGGTCCGAAAGCTCAAAGTAAGGTTATGTTCCAATGTTCCAATAGTGACTATACTTGTGTATCTTGTTCATGGATTATTGTCTAATGGTTCCAATGGTATCATGGTGCTAGTAATGTTATATTTCTCATGATTTTTATTCACATGTCTTTCACTCATTGGTTAATGATTCAAAGCTTCCAACAGTGTTATGGTCCGAAGTTCAAGTGATGTTATGACTATCAAAGTATCAATCTTAAATTAATGAACAAAGTAATGCATATGTGGTCAATGATCAAGTACGGGTGGAAGGTCTAGGGGCGTAAGCCTAGCTCGACTCGATCCCGAGATATTGGATTATGGGTGGCAGGTCTAGAGGCATAAGCCTAGCTCGACCTGATCCCGATGCATTGATGTATGGGTGGAAAATCTAGGGGCATAAGCCTAGCTCGACTCGATCCCAACACGATGATATGATATATAAAGACCCACTGATCAGTCGGGGCCCAGGTACATTGTGATATGTGTAATGACAAGTGAGCATTGAATGTAAAGAAAGTAATTAAAGTAATGAAAGCAATCCACATGGTTCCCAAAATGCAGAATGGCTACTTATTCACATTGATTATTTATTTGTATTTGAGTTCACTGAAATATTCATGTGTTGTGCAGTTTCATCTGAGCCTTGCATACTCAGTACTTATTTCGTACTGACCCCTCTCGGGGGAATTTACCTTGCTGCAGGCGCAGGTCCTAGTAGGCCTCCACAGTAGGTTGCCAGTCGTTGCAGATCATTGGTGAGCTCCAGCTAATCCGGGGCTTCTCCGAGTCAGAGTATATATATGTTTTGGTATTATACATGTTGTATAAAGCGGGGACTTGTCCCGACTTTTAGTTCATTTTGGTCAATGCTTTGTTAGAGGCTTTTGTAGATAGGTGTGGGTGTATAAATGTCAAAGGGATAAGTCGCACTTGACTCGGTGGCCTCAATGGCCCAGTTTCACATATGTACATATATATATTACGATCTATGAATTTCATCGTTGGTCTCATAGCGGTTATGCGCTCATGGGTTTCTTATGGCATGCATATAATTGAACATAGGCAAAGGTTGGTTCTCTCGGGCCTTATCGGCTACGGGTGCCAATCATGTCCCGATGGGATTCGGGGCGTGATAACTCTAGTGGTATCAGAGCGGGTCGGTCTATGGATGTCTACAAAGCCTTATCTGATTAGAGTCTCACTTATCGATGTGTTGTGCACCACATTTATAAGTCGGAGGCTACGGGACATTTAGGATGTTGTTTCTTTTCTTCATTCTAGATCGTGCAATAGAGCCAATGTTGTAAGTTGCATTGTATCTGATCTTGGTAATTATTTTTCTTTGGTATAGTCAAAATGCCGAACACTAGAAGAGGGAGAGGAAAAGGTAAAAGTAAGGTGATAGATAGAATTGCTGGTGAAGGAACAAGTAGACCACCACCTGAACAAGTTGATCAATGTGGGGCTGAAACTGAGTTTGCAACGCGAGCTTCTTCTACTTCTTCAGCTCCAGAAGAGCCGAGAAGAAGGGAAGTGCCCGTGGAACCACCTACGAATGCCACAGACCAGGATCTTAGGAATGCAGTTCAGATGTTAACACAGTTAGTGGCAGCCCAGAGTCAGGGACGAGCTGGTCCAATGACACATGATGATGATGCGGCTAGGGTAGCAAGTCGCAGAACACAGGATTTCCTCAAATTAGACCCTCCTATCTTCACAGGGGCAAATCCAAAAGCAGATCCACAGGACTTCGTGGATCAAATTCAGAGGGCTTTGGAAGTTATGCATGTGACAGGGGTAGAGACGGTTGAACTTGTTACGTATAGGTTGAAAGGAGAGGCAATATTGTGGTACGAGGATTGGAAGAAATCCTGTGATATTGATGCAACCCCACCTACTTGGGAAGAGTTTAAAGTGGATTTTCTTGATCATTACTTGCCCTATGAGATCTGTGAGGCACGTGCGGATCAGTTCCTAAATCTCCATCAAGGAAACTTGAGCGTCAGAGAATATAGCTTGCAATTTAATTCCTTGGCTCGATATGCGCCAAATGTTATGGCTAAGATGACAGACAGGGTCCATAGATACGTGGACAGACTAGAGCCATATTTGGTAAGAGATTGCACTATTGCGGCCTTAAATAGGGACATGGACATTGCTCGAATACAAGCCTTCGCCCAGAAAATGGAAGATCAGAGACAGAGACGAAGGGTACATGAATTTGATAGGGGACAGTCCAAAAGGGCTAGACCTATGGGACCACCTATGATGTCCCAAGGAGGATCTAGGCCCCGCATGTTTCCTAGACCACCTAGACCGTCGTTCTCTTATTCCACAGGAAGTACTTATTTTCAGTCTCGAGGGTTTAGAGGTGGTTCGGCTGGGCAGAGTAGTGGGGTTCATGGATCACAGGCAGCAGGTTTCCCTCATCAGCAGTGTCAGCACTGCGGGCATATTCATTCAGGTACATGTCGGACAGGGACGAATGTCTGCTTTTGGTGTGGTATGCCGGGACATATAGCGAGAGATTGTCGACAGCGGAGCATGGGTGGTATAGCACGACCGACTGGGTCGGCTGCTGCGTCATCAGCATCGGTTCCTTCACAGGGCCGAGGGGTGCAGCCTGTTGGCCGTGGTAGAGGTGCCAGAGGAGCAGCCAGTACTAGTGGGGTCCAGAATCGCACTTATGCTTTGGTGGACTGCCAGAATTCAGAGGTTTCCCCAAATGTCGTCACAGGTACATTATCCATATTCTCACATATTGTATATGCACTAATTGACCCAGGTTCTACATTTTCCTATGTTACTCCATTGGTTGCTGCAAAATTTGCAAAGGCACCGAAATTATTAATTAAATCAATTAAAGTGTCTACACCGGTTGGTGAATATATTGTTGCAAAGAGGGTATATCGAAACTGTGTGGTAACTGTGTGTGGTCATGATACGTTGGCCGATCTCATTGAATTGGACATGGTGGATTTTGATGTAATTATGGGAATGGATTGGTTGGCCTCTTGTTATGCTACGGTAGATTGCCGGGCCAAGAAGGTATACTTTGGTTTTCCGCAAGAAAATGTTCTAGAATGGCAGGGTAATGTAGGGGCACCCCGAGGACGCTTTATTTCCTATTTGAAAGACAGAAAAATGATTGCTAAAGGTTATATATGTCATCTAGTACGGGTGAAAGATACCGAAGCGGAATCACTAACCCCGCAGTCGGTCCCAGTGGTCAATGAATTTCTTGATGTATTCCCAGAGGATCTTCCAGGTTTACCCCCAGAACGGCAAGTGGAATTCGGCATTGATGTGATTCCAGGCATTCAGCCTATTTCTATCCCTCCCTACAGAATGGCTCCAGCGGAACTGCGTGAATTGAAGGAGCAGTTGAAAGATTTGCTGGACAAGGGCTTCATTAGGCCTAGTATATCCCCGTGGGGTGCACCGGTATTATTCGTACGTAATAAAGATGGCACATTGAGAATGTGCATTGACTACCGACAGTTGAATAAAGTAACGATCAAGAATAAATATCCCCTTCCTCGCATTGATGATTTGTTTGATCAGTTACAAGGTGCTAGGTGTTTTTCAAAGATTGACTTGCGGTTGAGATACCATCAAGTCAGAATTAGAAAAGAAGATGTGCCCAAGACAGCTTTCCGAACACGGTATGGTCATTATGAATTTTTGGTTATGTCATTTGGCCTAACGAATGCACCGGCTGTGTTTATGGATTTGATGAATAGGGTGTTTAAGACATTCTTAGACGTGTTCGTGACAGTGTTTATAGATGATATCCTTGTTTATTCAAGATCACCAGAAGACCACGTTACTCATTTACGACAAGTGTTGCAAATCCTCCGTGAGCGAAAGTTGTATGCAAAATTCTCCAAATGTGAATTTTGGTTAAAATCAGTTGCATTCTTAGGTCACATTGTGTCAGATAAAGGGATCCTGGTTGATACACAGAATATAGAAGCAGTGAAAAACTGGCCAAGACCTACGACACCCACAGAGATTCGCAGTTTTTTGGGTTTGGCAGGTTATTACCGGAGATTTGTAGAAGGGTTTGCTTCTATTGCAGCACCATTAACAAAGTTAACTCACAAGGCAATTAAATTTCAATGGAATGATGCATGTGAACAGGGGTTCCAAAAACTGAAAGATAAGTTGACTTCCACACCAGTGTTAGTACTTCCTGAAGGCACAGAGGGCTATGCAGTGTATTGTGATGCTTCTGGGATTGGCCTCGGATGTGTGTTAATGCAGCATGGTAGGGTGATAGCATATGCCTCACGACATGATCTTGAATTGGCAGCGGTAGTTTTTGCTTTAAAGATATGGCATCATTATTTATATGGGGTTCATGTTGACATCTATACGGATCATAAAAGCTTGCAATATCTTTTTAAGTAGAAAGAACTCAATTTGAGGCAACGAAGGTGGCTAGAGCTTTTAAAAGACTATGACATTGATATTTTTTATCACCCAGGCAAAGCAAATGTAGTAGCTGATGCATTAAGCCGTAAGGTAGTAGAAAGAACTAGTGGTCAGTTGAATGAAAAGCATGAGATAATCAAAGATTTGAATCAATTAGCCAGCTTGGGAGTTCGCCTTATTGAATCCTCCGATGATAGAGTTATCGTGCAGAATGCAGCAGAATCCTCTCTGATAGCTGAAGTGAAAGAGAAGCAATTTGCGGATTCTATTTTATTGCAGCTAAAGGAAAATGTGCAGCAGAATCTGACCAAGGCATTTGATGTTACACCAGACGGGGTACTTTAATATCAAGGGAGGTTATGTGTACCGAACATAGATGAACTGAGGACACGAATAATGACAGAGGCGCATCATTCGCGTTATTCCATTCACCCGGGTGCTACTAAAATGTACCATGAATTGAAAGAAGTATATTGGTGGGGCAACATGAAAAAGAATATTGCAGAATTTGTTGCGCAATGCCCGAATTGTCAACAGGTAAAAGTGGAACATCAGAAACTGGGAGGTTACATGCAATGTATCAATCTTCCAGTCTGGAAGTGGGATATGATTAATATGGATTTCATTACGGGTCTGCCCCGTACATTGCGGAGGTTTGATTCGATATGGGTCATAGTGGACCGACTTACTAAATCAGCGCATTTTTTACCGGTCAAGACGACCTATACAGCTGAGGATTATGCGAAGCTGTATGTGAAAGAGATAGTACGATTGCATGATATTCCACTTTCTATTATATTAGATAGAGGAGCACAGTTCACAGCACACTTTTGGAAATCATTTCAGCGAAGTTTGGGTACTCAGGTGAACTTGAGTACGGCTTTCCATCCACAGACTGATGGACAAGCATAATGTACTATTCAGACACTTGAAGATATGCTACGGGCTTGTGCTTTAGATTTTCAGGGCAGTTGGGATGACTATTTGCCTCTCATTGAATTTGCTTATAACAATACTTATCATTCAAGTATTCAAATGGCACCTTATGAAGCGTTGTACGGAAGAAAGTGTAGATCACCGATTGGGTGGTTTGAAGCAGGTGAAACTGCCTTACTTGGACCGAAAATGGTGCATCAGGCTATGGAGAAATTCAAAGTGATTCAACAGCGATTGCAAATGGCCCAGAGTCGACACAAGTCCTATGCTGATACAAGAAGAAGAGGACTTGAATTTGCCATAGGTGATTGGGTATTTCTAAAGGTGTCACCGATGAAAGGGGTAATGCGGTTCGAAAAGAAAGGGAAATTGAGCCCACGTTACATAGGCCCATATGAAATTATTAGAAAATTTGGGCAAGTGGCGTATGAATTGGCACTACCCCAGGAACTCTCCACAGTTCATCTGGTATTTCATGTGCCAATGCTTCGGAAGTGCATAGGGGATCCATCTAGCTTTACTCCTGTCGATGACGTACAGGTTACAAAGGATCTCACCTACGAGGAAATACCTATTGCCATTCTGGATAGACAGGTGAAGAGGTTGAGGAACAAAGACATTGCTTTGGTGAAGGTACTGTGGAGAAATCAACAAAGAGAAGAGGTCACATGGGAAGCTGAGGAAAGGATGAAATCCAAATACCCTCACTTGTTTCAAAGAGAAGAATGACAAGTAAGTATTTATAAGCTTTGAATGTATATCTATAAGATGACATGAGGAATACTTCTCAACGTGTAATTTGATACTTTGAAATGGTAACACTAACATTCGAGGACGAATGTTTCTAAGGGGGGAAGAATGTAACACCCCGTACGTTGCTACGTCTAGCTAACAACCATAACATTGATGGACATATGACGACATGAGAGAATTGATGAATTTTGTATTAAATTGTGGGCATTTAAAGGCTTGCACAATTGGGCCCTAAATGAGGCCCAATTTTATTGAGAAAGACATGGCCCAAAATGGGTTATTTTGACCCATTCTTGCAAAACTTGGTCCCATTGACTAATCCACATAGCAATAAATGCTAAGAAAAAGGATAAGGGAGACATGAGGCCCTATATATAGAAAAAATCAGATTTTTATTCCCTTAAACTCTCATAACATTCTAGGATTTTCCACAAAACTCCCTTTTGCTCTCAAGAACCCCAAGTCCTTCTATTGGCCAAAATCATCCATTGGTAAGTCTTGGTAAGTGTTTATTATGATGGATTAATATATTTTATGCATGGTATATGGTGTATATTGTGTTGGTTATGTTGGTGGAATATTGAGAAGTTCACAAAAATGAAGTGTTCATAGTTGCTAAAGTGAAGGGTGGTTTGTCTTGTAAACTTGACTTTGAACTTGTGGTTTTGAAGAGAGTGAACTTGGTGGATTAAATATTGACATGTGAAGTGTTATTATGGTCTTACCTTGTTTATGCATAATATTTGGAATTGATATTGTGAAATCGGTGATGGTTTTGGTGCCGTATTGGCCGTGAAATGTGATTTTGGGTGTCGTTATGTGTGTTGTGAGATTTTGGCTGAATGTTGGTGTTTAAGATGATCAAAAATATGGTCAAATATGTTGGATTGTGATCATGGACCATTCATGGCATTAAAAGACCCAAAAAAAGTCATTTCGGACCAAAACGGGCATCCGCCCCCGCAGACGAGGCATCTGCGGACGCAGATGCCAATGCAGAAGGCCCTGGAATTGTCCAGGAGCCATCTTCGCTGGCGCATCTTTCCACCTGCGTGCGCATGTGGCAGCGCAGGTCCCCCAAATTTTTGTTTTGTTTGGTTTCGTATCCCTTTGATCCCCGAAAGCCCCGATACCCTTTTAGGATGTAATTATCACCTTGTGATGACGTTTTAATGACTTTAAAGTGTCGTATGAAGGTGTGTTGGACTATTTTAAGTATGTATGATTGTTCATATGTTGGTGTAAAGGCATAATGGCGACGTAATGATAAAGGAAAAAGCATAAAGGGCACGTATGGTGTGAAATGCTATCGATGTGTGATTTCTTGGTTAATGTATGTACTGTTATGGTGTTGGGGATATGAAAATGTATTGGAGGGGGTGACATGAGAGTTCATTGACGTCTTGTACGCCTATATGGTAACTAATTGCTAATGTAAGTTCCAGTATGCACTTGTATTGTAGACTAAGACGTAACGAAGGAGTGGGACCATTGTATTCATACCTAGTCATGTGTATTCACTTGGAAGTGCAGGTATGTAAGGTTACTCTGTCCGTATCTTTCTGCGTCAAATAGTGTCCATATTGACATGTCACTAATCCTATCCCGAAATGTGCTAAGGTATCCGATATCCGTTTATCAATAGTCATTGTCATATATTTCCTACTCATGGATCATTTGTGAATCTCATGTCTCCTATTTGGTTAATGGTCCGAAAGCTCAAAGTAAGGTTATGTTCCAATGTTCCAATAGTGACTATACTTGTGTCTCTTGTTCATGGATTATTGTCCAATGGTTCCAATGGTATCATGGTGCTAGTAATGTTATATTTCTCATGATGTTTATTCACATGTCTTTCACTCATTGGTTAATGATTCAAAGCTTCCAACAGTGTTATGTTCCAAAGTTCAAGTGATGTTATGACTATCAAAGTATCAATCTTAAAGTAATGAACAAAGTAATGCATATGTGGTCAATGATCAAGTACGGGTGGCAGGTCTAGGGGCGTAAGCCTAGCTCGACTCAATCCCGAGATATTGGATTATGGGTGGCAAGTCTAGGGGCATAAGCCTAGCTCGACCTGATCCCGATGCATTGATGTATGGGTGGCAAATCTAGGGGCATAAGCCTAGCTCGACTCGATCCCAACACGATGATATGATATGTAAAGACCCACTGATCAGTCGGGGCCCAGGTACATTGTGATATGTGTAATGACAAGTGAGCATTGAATGTAAAGAAAGTAATTAAAGTAATGAAAGTAATCCACATGGTTCCCAAAATTCAGAATGGTTACTTATTCACATTGATTATTTATTTGTATTTGAGTTCACTGAAATATTCATGTGTTGTACAGTTTCATCTGAGCCTTGCATACTCAGTACTTATTTCGTACTGACCCCTCTCAGGGGAATTTACCTTGCTGCAGGCGCAGGTCCTAGTAGGCCTCCACAGTAGGTTGCCAGTCGTTGCAGATCATTGGTGAGCTCCAGCTAATCCGGGGCTTCTCCGACTCAGAGTATATATATGTTTTGGTATTATACATGTTGTATAAAGCGGGGACTTGTCCCGACTTTTAGTTCATTTTGGTCAATGCTTTGTTAGAGGCTTTTGTAGATAGGTGTGGGTGTATAAATGTCAAAGGGATATGTCGCACTTGACTCGGTGGCCTCAACGGCCCAGTTTCACATATGTACATATATATATTACGATCTATGAATTTCATCGTTGGTCTCATAGCGGTTATGCGCTCATGGGTTTCTTATGGCATGCATATAATTGAACATAGGCAAAGGTTGGTTCTCTCGGGCCTTATCGGCTACGGGTGCCAATCATGTCCCGATGGGATTCGGGGCGTGACAACTCTACTCCATTTTGAATAACCAATGACTCAGCTTTTAAATAATTAATGCTAGAAATAACCTTAGCTTCTGCATGTACCAAATCACCTTCACTGTTTCTAACACAAAAGGCCAAAGAACTGTAACTTGTGCTTCCTTTGAAAGAAGCATCTATGTTATATTTAAATGTTCCTCTAGGTGGTATCTCCCACTTCACTAATTTACAAACCCTTCTACCAATAGGTCAGTGATTCTCCACTTTATCAATCAGTTGTGGCCAACTGCTAGGGATTTCGAGATTGTAGGAAATCTTACCTTTGCCAAAAGAAAAGTTCAAATTTTGATTAATCTCATGAATTACTCTCTGTATGGACATTGTCCCTCCATGGATAATGTATTTTATCATCTTCCATAGCTGCCACATAATAACTGTTGGGGCTACTTATAACAGAGGTTTAACTTTAGGGGAACTATCAGTTTTCCACCACAACGAAATTGCATGATTAAACTGAATAAAGTTCCCCTGAATGTCTGCTGCACCTACATATAGTCTTCAGATACTATTAGCAAATTCACCAATGAGAAATAAATGAGCCATGTCCTCCACTTATGGATTATCACAACATCTACATCTAGAGACTATGTATATCTCATTTCTAGCTACAATATCATCCACTGTCAACTTTTTCTTCCATTCTCCAAATAAAAAAGGAAATTCTAAAAGGCAAATTTGTCATTTACATAACTTGGAAAATAAAGCATTTGAGATTTCAGATAAAGATCTGAAACCTATTCCCCCTTCCTCTGTAGGTAAACACATCTTTTGCCAAGCTGTCTGGTGCCTGCTTCTCCTCTCTTCCTTATTACTCCAAAAGAACCTAGAAAATATTCTATGTATATCATGTATAGTATATTTGGTAGGGGCCATAGATGAAAGAAGATATAGAGGCATACATTGTAGAACATTCTTTATAAGAACAGACTTGCCTCCATAGGATAGGAGCTTCCATTTCCAGTCCTGAAGCTTATACTTGATATTTTTAATAAGATCATTATAAAAAGCTTTCGTATTTCTAAAATGAAATATAGGACATCCCAAATACTTAAATAGAAAATTACCTCTACTAAATCCTATAACATAAGCTACTTCTTGAGCCAGGGTTTCAGCAACCTTTTGATGCATGTAGAAAAAGGACTTATTAAAATTAATTATCTGGCTAGAAATCTTCTCATAACCCTATAAAGTTGATTTGATCATCTTTAGAGAATCAGAATCAACATATGTGAAAATGATGGTATCCTCTGCATAGGTTAAATGAATGATCTTGTCACTCTATTTAGGCATGCTAAACCCTTTGTCTTTGTCATTTTTCATTAAAGCATTAAGAGATCTGGACAAACCTCTGTAGATATGATAAACAAATTTGGAGAAAGAGGGTCACCTTGCTTTAGTCCCCTAGTGGAATGAAAAAAGCCTTTAATTGCCCATTAAAAATATAGAGTATCAGTTATTAGCTAGCAACCTCCAAATCATATCTATGAACTTCTCATTGAAATCCATTCTTCTAAGAACCCTTGTGAGAAACAATCATGAAACTCTGTCATAGGCTTTGGCCATGTCTAGCTTGATCTCAACATTGGCAGGCTTCCCTCTTATTCTAATATCAGTAACAATCTCCTGAGTCAATAAAACATTCTCCACAATACTTCTCTCTGAAGGTTCATAAAAGTCCATCACTATAGCAAAGACCTAATTCGTTACCAGTTCCCTATATGAGTATATTGAAGAACAATACGAATAACAAAGAGAAATTGCAGAAAGGTAAATAACAATAGATATTAAGTTGAAACCTCTTTGCTCAAGGGAGTAAAACCACGACCTACCCCAGTAGGAATTCACCAATCTCTTCATTAATCACCAAGCAACAAAACGATTACAACCCTTGAGCAATCTAAGAATTAAGCTCCTAGTTCCTACTCACTAGCAATAACTCTATTGCTACACACACTCACAAAACCTCTACTATAAGAACTCCACTAGCTAACGCTAGCTAGTAAACAACTCAACAAGAATTCAGCCACAAAACTACTCACAAGAATCTCTAAGATGAAACGTGAGTTTACAATTGTAAGATCAATGCAAAATAACTCAATCAACCTAGAAAAAATGGCATATTTTACTATGAGAAAATGGTTTCTAAATTGTTGAATCTTTAAAATAACAGACTAGGCTTTTGCTTGAGAAAATTTTCTTTTAAGATTGTGCAAAAACTTGAGCTTCTCTCCTCAAGTGTGATGAATATATATGATGAACATTGGGAGAGAAGATTTCTCGTTGGTGGATGCTGAAAAGGACCATTGAGAATTCATCTTACTAATTGTTGACACTGCCAGAGAGTACAGGACAACTGGCACATAAGACAAAATAAATGCAACTGCAAAACTGCATACTGGGACACCAGTTGATGTAATTGGTCCTTTCACTAGGTTAGGAAATCATAAAGATATGAATCATAATTAGATAGGCATGGACCATGTCCAGTGATGAAGTTTGTCAATCATCAAAACTGGCATTCTAACAGTTTCCCCCTTTTTGATGATGACAAACCCAAATTCTTAGAGCACCAATGTACAGATTAGTTCCCCATGTCACCAGCATCATCTAATCAAGATAACATTAGTTCCATCTATCACCAGCAATCTTTCCCCAAACTACACCAAATCACCATTTCCCTCTTTTTGATGATGAGAAACCCAGATTCTCAGAGCAGTAATTCACACATCAATTCCCTTATCACTAGCATGATCTAATCAAGCTAACATTGACTCCCCCTATCACCAATGATCATTCCCCAAACTATACCAAATCTTTCCCCTTTTGGCATCATTAAAAAGCTAAAGCAGTAAAAGCAAGAATCCTTGCATCATATAGCTGCCTACTTTTCATAGCCATGATATTGGAGATGAATTAGTGTAATTTGATCAGATTGAGCCTAGCTCAAATACTTTCAAAGTTTTCCATTCCAAGAGCTTTGGTAAAAATATCCATAACCTAGTCCTTCATTCGACAAAACTGCATGCTGATAAACCCTTCTCAACATTGCCTTTTAGAAAGTGATGTCGAATATCAATAGATTTTGTCCTCTTGTGTTGGACAGGATTCTTTTCCATATTAAGAGCATTGGTGTTGTCACTGAATAATTTCATACTCTTAGTAATCACTCCAAAGTCCTCAAGTTGTTTCTAGATCCATAGAACTTGAGCACAACATAAAGCAACAGCCACATATTCAACTTCGGTTATAGAAAGGACATCTGAGTTCTGTTTCTTGGTCCCCCATGAAATCAGTGAGGAGCTAAGAAAGTAATCCATTCCAAATGTTCTTTTCCTATCAATAAGAAATCCAGCAAAATTAGCATCTGCATACCCAATTAGATCAAAGGTATCTCCAGATGGATAAAAAGAGCAAGATCAGTTGTTCCCTTTAAGTATCTCAAAAATTGTTTGGTTGACGTCAAGTGAGACTCCTTTGAATATGCTTGCAATCTTGCACACATGCTAATGTTGAACACAATGTCTGGCCTACTAACAGAAAGATATAAGAGAGAACCTATAATACCTCGATACATGGTCTCATTCACAGAGGGACTAGGTTCATCCTTGTCCAATTTGGTGGAAGTGTGATCTTGGGCATATTTATACGTCCATTTTTTAATTATTGCCCATACTTTTACTAATTTTTTGAACAACATGTCGTATATAATCATTTGTTTGAGCTTAAAGTGTGTTCGTGAACTAATGGATATGATTAATGTTTTCAAGTTGAGATTTTTGCAAAGTTCAAGCTTGATTTAATGATGATAAAAAAGTTATTGTAGGATATTGGGATGCAAGACTGGCTAAAAATAGGTGTTGGAAGGCAACTACGGACCATAGGACACGAAGGCAAGTCAAAAGAGCGCACATAGTGAAGAAAAGTGGAGGACATAACATGTCTCCGTGCCACGAAAGTTATGCTCCGTATTATTGGCGTGGCATGGAGATGGAAAATATTCAAGTGGCTAGAAATAGTAGGTTGGAGCAATTTCAAGGTGGTACGGAGGTAAATCTTTGTGATTTTACAGTGACACGGAGGGAGTTTTTTGGCAGTTGTTTGCACTTGACTATAAATAGGACACTTGGTTTAATTTTGTGGGGATTATTATGTACGCTTGGAGGATCAAGAAACACGAACAAGGCTCAAACCTAGGGTTTATTTCTCCACTCTTCTCTTTTATTTCAATTATTGTATGAATAATTTGAATTTTATGATGTTGATTCTAAACATGAGTGGCTAAGAACCTTTGTTCTGGGATTGAGGCCAAAAACATGATTGTATGCCATACTCTTGAGTTAGTTTAACATTGAATTTATTGAATTGGTTGTTCTTACACTCTTTTTTAACTATTTTAATGCTTGGCTGACATTAAGATACATCTATAATCCTCTTATGAACGCGGAAGGAGAATCATTATGATAGAATGAGGAGTTTAAGGGATGAGTTCTTACCTTTCATAAATTAAAGATTTGATTTGCATCAAGGATAGGAATATACCTAGAACGCCTTATTTGGTTCAATCACGGGATGATATATTAATGCATCTAAACTGGATTATTGCATTCCCACTCAACGATGTAGTTGTGATATCCTTTTAGGTAGAGGATTAGAGGCTCGGAAGACCATAGTCATATTATCAACCCTGTGAACCAACAACCTGATATACAACATAACCAATGAGAGAGTATCAGTATACAAGATTGCAAGAAGTACCTTGACCCTGGAATTTCCCTATCATATTGTTTACAACATTGCTACGTATTTAACTACTTTAAATATTGATGTTTAGTTTATTTAGAATTGTAAACAAACATTGTCTTAATTAGTTACTTTAGTACTTGTTTGAGGCACTAGTATAAATTGAGCTAAGGAAATTTACTAGAATTAAAGTCCCTGTGGGTACGATATCTAGACTCTTAATCCTATATTACTTTTACGACCGCGTACACTTGCGTGTGCATTAAGACGCAACAAGTTTTTGGCGCCATTGCTGGGGACTGAGAAAATTAATGATTTTCTAATTTTAGCTTATACTAATACTGTACAAGTGTTGGCAACTTGATCTTAGCTGTTACATTAGTAGGTATAATTGAAATTCTAAAAGTTGGCTCAGAATCAAGAATTGGTTGAACCATACCTTGAATCGAAATGTTATTTACATCAGCAAAGGAGAGCAGCTGCACTTCAATACCCAATTCAACAACTCCAACCAGACCCACAGGAATACATTATTCCTATAGAGATGGAAGCAGCAAGACCAGTTTGCAAAGTGGCAATTCCACTAGCTACTAATGTCACCTCCAGCAATCAGAAACCTGAAAAGGAGGTTGATTTGAGCTGAAATAGAACATAGTATAATTTTTGCACACCAATGGGTAGTTCACAGGTCTCCCACATGAAGATCCACAGTAGCATCTGTAGAATTATTTTGGAGATCAATGATACATTCATTCCCACAAAATTCTCGACAGACTATGTGAGACTCATATTCTTCCCATTTTCACTGTTGGGAGAGGCTAAAAGGTGGTTGAAAACTGAACCACCAAACTCAATCACCACTTGGGATGAACTTTAAAGGAAATTCTTAATTCGATTATTCCCATCAGGGAAAATAGCAAGGTTGAGAAGTGAGATTTTGAGCTTCAAGCAGACACCAAAAGAAAATCTCTATCAGCCGCGAGAAAGATTCAACTCTCTACTAAGAGATTTCCATCATCACCAGCAGTCAAATGATGTGTTGGCGCATACTTCTGTAGAGAGTTTTGACCCAGGAAACAAGATATTATTAGATTCTGCAGCAGGGGTTCAAGCTCTGGAGAAAATATATGATGAGCTAATTGCTCTCCTGAATCGCATTGCACAAAGCAACCCAAAGTGGAACTGAGATTCTTTGAGAAATATGGCAAAGAAGACTACAGGTATGTTAGAGGTTAACAGCATTACTACTTTGGCTGCTCAGATAGTGGCTTTTCAAAATTAGGTGATCGGGCATCTCAGCAAGTTGAACATCTCACAGCCACAGGCCCAGGTTAATGTGGTCCAATAGAGTCAAGCATGGTGTGAAACTTGTGGTGTGAGAGATCACTCATTAGAGTTATGTGGAGCAAATCCAAATTCGATGTATTTTATTGGAAATGCATACAGGCAGAATGGTCAGAATCTTGGGAACACGTATAATCCTGGGTGAAAAAATCATCCAAATTTCTACTGGGGAGGCAATCAAGGGAAGAGACAACATTACCGATAGCAGTATCATGAAAATCAGGTAAATACTCAAACAAACAAAATGGAAGAGATACTAAAGACGATGATAGCAAAGCAAGCCAAGATAGCTATGGAGCAAACTAAGATGGTTGCAGAACAAACTAAGATGGTAGCAGACTTGAGAAATCAGTAGTTTTCTACTCAACAGTTAGAAAAACAAGTGGGACACATAGTTGGAGCTTAAAATATGAGGCCTCTTGGAGGTTTATCAAGTGATACAAACCTAAATTTGAGATAAGTGAATGCAGTCTCTACTCGGAGCAGCAGACAGTTAAAGGAGTTAGATCCAAAGATAAGAACTTAGAAGGTTGTGGTAGTTGATGGGAAGAAAGTACATGCTAAAAAAAAGGATTCAAGAGACTATCATATAAAGTGTGAAGACTCCTCCTCCATTTGCCACCAAGTCTTAAAAGCAAAAAGAGAAGGGTTGTTTTCAGAAATTTATTGGTTTATTAAAGCAGGTGCACATTAACCTTCCTCTTATTGATGTGTTGTAAGGAATTCTTAAGCATGCAAAGTATGTCAAGGATATTGTGGCGAACAAGAAAAGGTTGATAGAATATGTTATTGTTGTACTCACTGAAGAGTACACTTCAATAATTCAGAATAGACTGCCAACAAAGCTCAAAGATTTGGGAAGTTTCACCATCCAGATTGCCATTGTGCAGTTTATCAATGTTTGGGGCCTGTGTGATCTTGGGGCCATCATAAATATGATGTCCACCTTTTTGTTCAAGAAGATAGGGTTAGGTAGTCCGAGGCCCACCATGGTGTTCTATAATTGGTCAATCGCTCGCTTGCCAAACCTGATGGAATTGTCAAAGATGTGTTGGTGCAAGTGGGATCTCTTATTTTCCCTTTGGATTTCATTATATTATACTGTGAAGCAGATCCATAAGTCCTATTTATTTTGGGACGTCTATTTTTGGCTATTGTGCATGCTTTGATAGATGTGGCTACAAGGCAGCTGACGATATGAGCTCATGATAAAGTTGAGGTGTTTGATGTGTACAAAGCAATGAAATTGCCAACCATTTATGAGGAGTTATATGTTAGCATAGTGATAGATCTTGAGTTGGAGCTCCCACGCATTAGTTTTAAGGATCCCTTGGAAGGAGCATTGGTGGGGTATGATATCTTCGGAGATGTAGACGCTAATGAGATTGTACAAATTTTAGATGTAGCAAGCATCCTTATTCACAAAGGTGGATTTGAGCCTCTAAATAGACCCATTGGCCCCCCTCCCAAGCTATCTATTGATGAAGCTCCTAAATTAAAGCTGAAGACATTGCCTCTACACCTCAAGTATGCCTTTTTGGGGGAAGATGATACCTTACCTGTTATTCTATCTACAGGGTTGTCTGATGTACAGGTTAAAGAGGCTTTGGCAGTGCTAAAAAGGAAGAAGAAAGCTATTGGGTGAAAGATGTCAGAAATTCAGGGTATCAGTCCTGTCTTTTGCATGCACAAAATATTCATGGAAGACGGGTGCAAACCAAGTGTGCAGCACCAGAGAAGATTAAACCCAGTAATGAAAGAAGTGGTAAGAAAGGAAGTGAACAAGTGACTTGATGCAGGCATCGTGTACCCTATTTCAAATAGCAGGTAGGTGAGCCCCATCCAGTGTGTCCCAAAGAAGGGAGGCATGACAGTAGTGACTAATGATAAAGATGAGTTAATCCCAACTCGAACAGTGACAGAGTGGTGGATTTGCATGGATTATCAGAAGCTTAATGATGCCACTAGTAAAAATCATTACCCAATCCCTTTCATTGACCAAATGTTTGACAGACTTGCTGGACAGGAGTATTATTGCTTTTTGGATGGATATTATGGCTATAATCAGATATTCATAGCACCATAAGATCAATAAAAGACCACATTTACCTATCCATATGGGACTTATGCCTTCAAGCCCTTTTGACTGCGCAATGCACCAGCCACTTTCCAGCACTGCATGATGGCCATATTTTATGACATGGTGGAATACTTTGTTGAGGTATTTATGGGTGATTTTTTGGCTTTTGGTAACTCATTTGTAGCGTGTTTGCAGAATCTCGACAAGGTCCTAGCAAGATGTGAGGAGACTAATCTGGTATTAAATTGGGAAAAGTGTCACTCTTTATTTAAAGAAGGCATCGTCCTTGGAAATAAAGTGTATCAAAAGGGATTGGAGATAGATCAAGCAAAAGTGCAAGTTATAGAAAAGTTACCACCACCAGTGTCAGTCAAAGGAGTACGTAGTTTTCTCAGACATACCAGAATCTATAGGACATTTATTAAAGATTTCTCAAAGGCATCAAGACCTATGTGAAAATTGCTTGAAAAGGAAGTGAAGTTTGAATTTGGGGTCGATTATGTCAAAGCATTTGAAGAGTTCAAGAAGAAGTTGACAGAAGCTCCTATCTTAATAGCTTCTAACTGGGAGCTCCCTTTTGAGTTGATGTATGATGCCAGTGATATCGCAGTGGGAGCAGTATTGGGTCAGCAAAAAGAAAAGATTTTCCAATCCATAGAGTATGCCATCAAAACTCTAGATGTTGCCCAAATGAATTACATGGTGACTGAGAAGGAGATGTTGGCTCTAGTTTATGCTTTTGACAATTTCACATCCTATCTGGCGGGGACAAAGGTGATAGTCCATACTGACCATGCTGCAATCAGGTACTTATTTAATAAGAAAGATGCTCAACCCAGACTCCTTAGATGGACTTTGTTATTGCAAGAATTTGATCTTGAGGTCCGAGATAGAAAGGGAAGAGAGAATCAGATGGCAGGCCACCTGTCAAGGTTAGAGGATCGGTCGTATATAGTTGAAGTGTGGCATATTAGAGAGGAGTTTTCCAATAAAAAACACTTAGCACTGAGTATAGTCAAGCTACCATAGTGCGCAGACATAGTGAAATTATTGGTGAGTGGTGTCTATCCACCTGAAGCGACTAGTCAGTAGAAGAAAAAGTTGTACTTTGATTCCCACTCTTATGTATGGGATGAGCCTTATTTTTTTAAGCATTGTGCCAATCAATTTATTAGAAGATGTATTCCACAGTGCTACGCTAAACAAGTGCTTGAGATTTGTCACTCATCACCTTATGAAGGTCTCATAGAGGATAACGCATAGCGTATAAAGTGTTGCAATCAAAATTCTTTTGGCCCACTTTGTTCAAGGATGACTTTGCATTTGTTAAAGAGTGTGACCTATTTCAACGAATGGGAACTATATCCAGATGACATGAAATGCCATTAAAAACATTTTGGAGGTAGAAATCTTTGATGTATGGGGGATAGATTTCATGGGTCCATTCCCGCCATCGTTTGGTAATCAGTACATCTTGGTCGGGGTGGACTACGTATCTAAGTGGGTAAAAGTGACAGCTTTCCCTACTAATGATGCAAAGGTAGTGGTTAAATTCATAGAGAAGAACATTTTTTTCCAGATTTAGAACCCCAAGAGCAATCATTAGTGATGAATCCATTTTGTGAATAATTGGTTCAGAAACTTGCTAGAAAAGTATGGGGTAAGACATAGAGTTGCTATAGCATATCATCCCTAGACGAGCAATCAAGTCAAATTATCAAACTATGAAATCAAGAAGATTCTCCAAAAGACAGTAAATACTCAATACAAAGACTGGGAGGGCCATCAAATTAGACGACACACTATGAGTGTATAGGACTGCTTACAAAACTCCCATTGGGACCTCACCGTATCAATTAGTGTATGGAAAAGCCTGTCATTTGCTTGTAGAGATTGGGCATCAAGCTTATTGGGCAATGAAAAAGTTGAATCTAGATCCTGAGTTAACAGGGCAAAAGTAGTTGCTTCAGTTACATGAACTTGACGAGTTTTGCTTGCATTCCTATGAGAACGTAAAGCTTTACAAGGAGAAGACAAAAATATGGCATGACAAGCATAACGTGCCCTGAGTATTTGAGCCTGGCCAGAAAGTGTTGTTGTTTAATTCAAGGTTAACGATTTTCCCAGGAAAGTTGAGGTCGAAATGGTCTGGACCACTTGAGGTTGTTCGTATGACCCCTTATGGGGCAGTTGAGTTATGGCGTGAGTATAAGAGTGCAACATTTCTGGTAAATCGGAAGGGAGTCAAGCATTACTAGGCCTAGCATAAGGATAGACATAAGACGTCCATCATATTTATAGATGAATGATTGGTAGTTGTGTCATGCCGCGATGTTAAATTAGATTCTCCTTAGGAGGCAACCCGAGAATGTAATGTAATAGTAGGATCAATAAAGAAAAGAAAAAAAAATGATGATAAAAATAAAAACACAAAAATAGTATCGAGCCACGACCAAAACTACGGCGCTTGGTGGGAGGCAACCCACTTTTTTAACATATTTTGTTGTTTTTGGTGTGCATTGATTAATGGTAATCCCTGATGTTGGATGAAGGAAGTCAGGGGTGTAAAATGTGATTTATGGAGCTTACGTAAGTATTTCAAGGTGCCAAGGTGAGTTAAAAATGAAGCTATGAGAAAAAGGGAGTGAAAACACCCCAAGGCGCCAAAATAGTGCACCTCTACGTTACTACCGTGCCACATAGGCTGAGCTCTTTTTTTTACCGTGTCACGAAGGGAATTAAATTCCTAAGTCCACAAAGTAGTGGGCTTCCACTTTTTTAATGTGCCACAGACCCAGAGCCACGCGATAGCAGCGTGGTACAAAGAAGGGATTTTTAGTGAATTTTTTTTAAGGAATTTTGGGTTAAACATAATACACCCCCTTTTAAATCCAAGAATCCCAAAATTTTCTCCATTCCAATAACCCTAGCGTACCATTCCTCAAATTTCTTTCAAATCTCAACATGTCATGGGGCTAACTTTCTATGAATTCTCTCCTCTTTATTTTGCATGGACACGTCAGGTATGTTTTCTCGCCCTTTTATCCCTTGTATAGACTATTATTTACTGCATGGAGAATGTTTTGTAAGTAGAAAATCCATAGGTATGTCTACAATCCATTGTGTTATTCGAATTAAGCCCCAATAGGGCACATCAGGTACTTTAAGCATTGTAAATATTAATACTTGTGTGATTTTGTGCTTTGAGTCATCTAATTCTGTAATGAAAAGTGAGGCTTGTAGCATAGAGTCTAAATTGTTGAGATGAAAATTCATATTCTTTGTGCTATGTGTGAAGAATGAATGGTTGAGATACAAAATCGTTGTTTGTCACTCAAAGTGGTCATCGTTATTTGTTTGGTTGTGAGATTGTGAAGTAAAATCATGTGAAGGTGCTTGAAGTCTGAGTAAAGATAGATGTAGTCTTTTTCAAAAGCGGTTAACATTTGCAATTGACTGGTATATGATAATGTGATGAATCGAAAGTTGTTCTGTACTCTCTTAAGTTGTGAATTGATGAAAAGGGGTTGATTTTTCCATTTTGTAAATAGGAACTAGTTGATGACACTCGTGAGGAGGGGAAGTCTGAATACCCTCACTTAGAGACTAGTGCACCCGTGATAGCAACTAAATGGCAGGTGGTCCCTAAAACCTCTCGTACTTAGTATTGGCTAGTTTTGCTGACCTTAAATTGATGTGGTTGTTTTGCATTATTTTGGGTAGGTACCATGTTTGGCAGATAACAAAAGGGCAAAGGAATGGCATCCTCAAGTGAGAGAAGGAAGAGAGTTTGAGTTGGTTCTCATGTTCCAAATGCCCCAACAGTTCCAAGAGGCAAAACACAATGGTTTGGGACTAGGTGGATTCTGGATGAAGGAAAAAAAAGTACAGTAAGCATCCGAAATCCAAATACGCCCCTGATGAGATGATTGACAAAGATAGCCTGACAAGGCAATTCCCACAAATTATGCGCCAAATAGAGCAATTGGGTATGAAGTTTGTTTTTGATGAGCCAACAGAGTGCAACCTCTATCTGATCAGAGAATTTTATGCGAATTGGGATCCTCAGTAGCCTGACTTCATAGTACAAATCAGGGGACAAGTTGTGAAATTTGAAGCACATGATATGAACACTATCTTGGGCACTCCACAGACTGATCCTTTTTAGCTAAGACATCTGAACATTACACCACCATATGTTGCGATTCGACATGTGATACAAGCTGAATCAGCACCAACCTTTTTGGTACAATAATTGAAGGTCAACATGAAGAGATCCAAGCCATTATCACCTTAAGTATGCAAGGACATGTTTGGAGGACCCTTTTGGAGCTCCGAATAGAGCAATACCACGTGTGGATGAAAGCTTGGAGCATGAGATGAGTTATAGCTGATGATACAATCCAAGAGTCAATTGAGCAATACCATGTTTGGATGATATCTTGGAGCATAAGAGGTGCATCGCTAAAATTCCAAAGGATCGTTGAAGCAACAGAAGGCTCGCCAAAGTGAACAAGTCAACTGTCCACTTTGGCGATGGAAGGAACCTAATTGGCATATCACCAAAGCATTTGTCGATAGAGAGGAGTATCACCCAGTTGGGCAGTTTTCGCATCTAGGATCACTTTTGGGATCATTTTGTAATAATAAGCTCATGGCTATAAATAGCTAGGATTTCTCTTTTCTTCCATAGATGATTTTTTATGAAAGATACATTTGCGAATGCCTTTGAGCTTGTTGGGAGTTGTTGAACTTTGTGAAATATTAGTTGCGAGTGGATTAATTTCACTTGAGGTCATCGTAGGAGTTAGGTGTTTGTCATAGGTTTTGCGTTTGAGGGTCATAGGTTTAATATATCTTTGGTTTGCTTATGTTTCGTCTTCTTGTGTCTATCAATTTATCATTTTACTTATTATCTTTACAATTTCTGTACCTTGTGTTTGTTTTCAGATTTTGTATCATATCATTTTGGTATCAGAGTCGTGCTTAGATTCGTTCCTATAAATCATTCCTGGATTTGTTATCACAAAAAAAAAAAAAAGGTCCGAAAACTTTTTGAAATTTCTCAAAATTTTGAGTTTTGATTTTTGTGTTTTCTTGAGTTTCTTATACTAGATATGTGTTCTCTAGTATAAATCTTGTGTGGATATGAGATTTTGATTGATTTGGAGTAGTTTGAGAATTTCATCATTGTTGAACATGAAAAAGTTTAAAGAATATGGAGTAAGTTCTTTGATTGGAGCTAAATTGGAGTTCTATTTGTATTAGGGATTGTTCTCCTAATCAAATAGATCTCGGATCTGAATTTTGAAGGTAATCGGAGTTGAATTCCACTAGGTTTGTCACGCCCTAAATCCCATTGAGACGGACTGGCACCCGAAGCCGATAAGGCCCGAGAGAACCAATCCTTGCTCATGTCCATTATATGCATGCCATAAGAAACATCACTATCACGTAAGGACATAAGATGCTAATAGTGGAAATCATGGAACATGTGATACATACATATGTGAAACTTGGCCGTCAGGACCATCAAGTCAAAATGAACATACATCTCTTAAATTCATATACCCACATACGTCTACAAAAGCCTCTACCAGATGCACATACATAACCATCCTAAAGTAGGGACAAGTCCCCGCTTTATACAACATTTACAATACCAAAACCAATGTACAACTGTGACTCGAAAAGCCCCGAACCAACTGGAGCTCACCAAAGATCCGTAGATGACCTACAGCTTACTGTGGAGGTCTACTAGTACCTGTACCTGCAACATGTAAGGAAAGTCTCCCAAGGGACGTTAGTACGAAGAATGTACTGAGTATATAAGGCTCATATGAAACTATATGACACATAAATACTTCAATTAACTCAGATACAAATGAATAACCAATATGAATAAGTCGCCATTCTATATGTTGGCAACCATATGTATTGCTTTCATTACTTTCTTTGCTTCATTACTTCTATGTTGTTCATCATCACTTGTGTCGCTATGTACCTGGGTCCCGATTGATTAGTTGGTCTTAACATAACATAATATTATGTTGGGATCGTCTCGAGCTAGGCTTATGCCTCTAGAGCTGCCACCCATAAATCAATACATCGGGCTCGGCTCGAGCTAGGTTATTACTTCTAGAGCTGCCACCCATAAACCTCAGGTTCGGCTCTAGCTGGGTTCTTACCTCTAGATCTACCCCCTGTTAGGATCGGCCCGAGCTAGGCTTATGCCTCTAGGACTACCCCCTGATCCAATAAATTCGGGATCGGCTCGAGCTAGGCCTATGCCTCTAGAGTTGCCACCCGTACTCTTGTAATCAACAACTATGCATTTCTTCATTTCTTTACTTTTGA
This sequence comes from Capsicum rhomboideum, assembly GCA_031232105.1. Lineage (NCBI taxonomy): Eukaryota > Viridiplantae > Streptophyta > Magnoliopsida > Solanales > Solanaceae > Capsicum > Capsicum rhomboideum. The sequence goes on from CP124718.1 coordinate 14,106,029, forward strand.
GAGATTGATACAATGATAGTCATAACATTATTGGAAACATAACATTATTGGAACCATGGGACCTTCGGAACATTAGTCAATGCATATGAGACAGGTGAATCACAATTGATCAATGCATAAGGAACATGTGAAGAACCATGATTGATAACCGAAAATAGGATACCTTAGAACATTTTGGAATGGAACAAGTACAATGTCAATGTGAATACTATGTGCTGCAAAAGGATACGAAAAGAGTAACCTTACATACCTTCACTTCCAATTATGAATACACAAGCCTATATATGAACACAATAGTCCAGCTCCTTCCTTACGTTTCACTCTACAATACAAGTACATAATGGATCTCTTGTTAACAACCACTTTTCGTACAAGTGTACAAGACAACAATGAGCTATATGACTGCCATATAACGTCATTTTACCCTTTATAATACAATCCACTGCATTACCATATCCACAACACCATAACATTCCACACATTGACCAACAAATCATAAATCGATAGCATTTCACACCAAGTTTTCCCTTTACGCTTCCTCATTATCATTACGTCACAATTACTCCACCAATTCTTCTCATAAAAACATATTAACAACAATTCATAATGGATATAATCCAACATGCCTCCATACGACCCCTTAAAGTCATTAAAAAGGTATCATAAGTTGATCCAAAAAAGGTATAGGGGCCTTCTGGGGTCAAAGAGAGACAAAACCATACAAAATTACTTTCTGGGCTGACCTGCTAAGACACCTGCGCCCGCAGGTGTCTAACATGCAGCTTCAGGTGACCCTTGGCCCTGTCCAGGGGCACCTGCTTTGGCATCTGCACCCGCAGGTGCCTTCGTCTGCTGGGGCGGATGCCCAAATCGGCCAAAAAGGGTCTCTTTTGGGTCCTTTTGTGTAATAAATGGTCCAAGGCCATAAGTAAGCTTTTATTTACATATTTTTAGTCACTTGAATGCCAATGAACCATCATGGTTTCACAACACACATGAACATCACCAAAACCACATTTTTCTTTCAATATGCCACTAATTTCATGACCAATTTCATAACAACAATCCCACAAATTATACACATAAACAAAGCAAGTTAAGAACATAAACACAACATAAATGGTGATATTTAATCCATCAAACTCACTTCCTTCAAGGTCACAATTCCTTTTTTAAGTCTAGAGGGCAAAACCCTTCACCGATTAAGCAAAAGTACACTATTTTACACGTAGTGTACTGTCTAACACTTTGACAACATAATAAACATGATGTATACACCATATTAATCATGTCATATATTAAACCATGAAATTAAACACTTACCAATACTTACAAAGGAATGATCTTGTCCAAAGTAATGAAGGCTTAGGGTTTGTGAATGAGATAAGAGAAAGGTCTTGAATACTCTAGCAATGGCATGTGTGTTTTGATCAATAAAGTCTGATTTTTCTTGCTTTATATAGTACCTAATGGTCATACTTAGCCATATCCTTGGGCATTAAATGCATGTTTGCTTGGTCATCACAAGAATGGATCATTTCCATTTTTTGGGGCCATGTCTTCTAATGATTTTGGGCCTCATTTGAGCCCAATGGCACATGGTTTATTTAAGCCCAACAAATTAATGCATAATTCACCAATTCTCTCATGTTTAAATGATTCCATAAATGTTAAGGTAGCCTCATGGGTTCGGGAATGTACGGGGTGTTACAAGGTTGAATTTTGGAAGTTCATCATCTTCATGGTGTTCTTCATATTTTGAAGTGGGTTTAATTTCCTAGATAAATTGGTGTAGAATTGAAGCCTAAGAACGTTTGGTTTAGATTCGGAGGCCGAAAGGAGCTCATGGTTAAAATTTTGTTGAATTTGGAGCTTGTTTGATCGAGGGTCAATTTTTGAATGTTCATGTTCTTCATAATCCTCATGTCTTGTTGAAAAAGAATATTCAAAAAGGAGGGTTTGATCCAAAAGGGTAAAATAAAAAGGAGGTGTACTTATTTATGCTAAAGGAATATTCCAAAAAAGGAAAGTACTATGTCAAAGGAAAGTACAGGGGACCAAAAGAGGTCAATTTTTGTCCTCTTCAGGTGTGTACACTGTCCAAATCGATGAACCTATCCTTCCATCACCAATCATCTTGGAAAATATTTGATTGACCACGAAGAATTGCAGAATTATACTTTTTCAAAGTGTCAAATTTGGCGACAGTTTGTTGACTAGTCCAACAAACTGTCAATTTGGCGATACATAAGAGGTTTTGGCCATAGTTAAAGACCTTATTTTTGGCGATCCTCATCAATTTTGGTGATTCAAACTTTATTTTATTCAATAAATCTTGGGTACCATGGCATCGGGAGATGGAACCCAACCTACCATGGGAGGAGCAAATTTTGATACCATATTGGAGGCCATCATGGGAATATGACAAGATGTGGGGAAAATGATTAGGAAATTATCGTACATGGATGATAGAATGTCAAGCACGGATGGTAGAATGGCAAGTATAGATGGTAGGATGGAAAACATGGGGGACAGTTTAAAACTCTCAAGTTTTACTCCTCGATCCCATGTCCAAGTTTATTAAGTGGACAAACCCAAAAGCCTTCCACAATCACTACACCAGGAGCCATCCACCAAAGTTGTGCTCTAAAGTCTTAAGCAAGTGTTCCCTCATCCCAAACCAATACAAGCCAAGCTCCCTAAAATATTATTCGAGCACCTCAAACACAATTATACAAAGACCTTTCTCTTGTACTACCCACTAACCACGATACTAGCATCTTACCTAGTATCGCCCCTTCTCTTGTGCAGGTTCATGAACAAAACTTCACAAAGAAGTAAATGAGCTCTCATGATGATAACCAAGTAAAACACTACACTCCTTATGAGCTACAAGGTTTGGATTTGAGGACGAATCCTTTTCAAGAAAAGGAAGATGATACAAGCTGAATCAGCGCCAACCTTTTTGGTCCAATAACTCAAGTCCAAAATAAAGATATCCAAACCATAATCACCTTAAGTATTCAAGGACGTGTTTGGAGGACCCTTTTGGAGCTCCCACTAGAGAAATACCATAGGTGGATTACAAACCACAGTTGGAGAGGCGCCCGATTGATGTGACAAGAATAAGGCACTTGATGTTTCTCATGGTCCCGTGCTTACACTAGTTAAGAAACATGCTCGAGATGATAAGATAACGGCCCATATATTTGGACTGAGGATGTTATAACTGTCCATTGGAGCTAGGCCAGCGACGAGAAAGGAGATACAATGAGTGTAGCGGGAGTACCCATTGAATGACCACGCCTGGGCATTGCTAAAGGTTGGGTCAAGTTTTAAGGAACTGGTAGATGATGATGTGTCCATAGATAAGGATAGATACAGACAAGACTCGTACATTGAGTCTGATGGTAAGGAGGAGGTTGATCAGTCTTGGGTAATGAGGGCCTTGGTCCTGATTTGGATGGTGGCATGGAGGCTTAACTAGGGAGTTTTTCAAACACCTTACTTTTGCACTTGTTTTTGTTTTTGCAAGCACTGGGGATAGTACTACATTTTAAGTGTGGGGTGGGAGAATTTCTCTTATGTTTTGTTTACTATTTGTGATATTTCTTGTTTGAAGACATTTCATTTTGTTGTTTTGCTCTGAATTTGATTTGTAATAATAAATAAACAGTACAACTTATGGATCTGTAATAGTTAGTAATTATTGGGTTAGTTCTTTAGTTAAGTTTTTTTCATTATTATTAAGTGTGTTGTTTTATTTTGGGTTCCTCGGCTTTTGTTTTCAATGCTTTTCTTGAGGATAGTCCCTTTGAACCGAGTAAATTAGGATTTTTTTAGGAGTAAGTGTGTTAACAGACATAGTTAAGGTTAACAGACATAGTTAAGGACTTTTTCCTATGATGAATGAATGAAGATCGTCTTAAGGTTAAATTAGTCGTAAAGTCTGAGGAGAAGTTAAACCTAATGCCAATTGAATGAAAATCACTTCACCTAATGATATGCTAGACATCACAAGATTTTTATTTGAGAAAAAGCATGAATAAGTAAGAAACATAGTGGAATTGCATGAGCTTTTAAATGTGACTTGGAAAAAATGAAAGATGGCTTAATTGTGCTAATCATTCAATTCGGTTGTGTTGAATAGAGCGGGGCTTAACGTTACCACTGTTGAACCTTGTGTGCAATGTGTGGCAACTAATTACCTTTTTTCTTGCATGTGAGCGTCTAGAACTTGCCTTATATGTGCGAAATGTTGAACTTGGTCTTAAACATGTGGGACATGACAAAGACATTTCTTTGTAGCCAAATTCTTCTCCATTGTTTTTACCTACACGTACATTACCCCTAGTGAGCCCATGTTGTGTCGTTAAACCTATTCTTTGGAAAAACTACATAAATACCCTAATCCCCTTTGTTCTAATGGCCTCGTTTTAAGTTTGATCCAAACAGGCCCGATTGCAGTTTAATGACAATAGAGAGTTAAAAATCCTTAAGGGAAGAGGTGACTAGTGGGGAAATGAAGAAAATAATCTGAGCACACCTCTATATGCAAAAACAATGTTCTTGGAAATCTTAAGTGTAAATATGAGTAAAAGAATAAATATGAAAAAAGAAAGTGATGTGAGAATACAACTAGTGGGGGGGTGTATGAAACAAAAGAAGGGGTGAAAGATAGTTGTGTGTGGGAAAGTATAAATACAAGTGGGAAGATAAGGTGATGAAAAAGAGGGTCAACGAAAGTGAACAAATGAAATTGTCTTAAAGTGCATAGGGATAGTAGTCACTATTAGCCAAATGGTTCCTACCCATCCCTTAGCCAACGTTATAACTTTAAAAAGTCCTTGTTGATCCTACAAGTTTGATCCTTTATTTGATTGAGTAGTACACTACGGGCAATCCTATGGTGTGTGATCTTATTTGAAACCTTCTTTGGAGTGTGAGTGATTTTGTCAATAATATGCCCCAGTTTGATTCTATATGTTTGTATTATGAGAATAGGGGCAGTACTCAAAGGTAAGAGGCACGTAATGGTAAGACTTTGGTGAACTGAAAGCTCTGTCATCAACACATAGCCATGCTGGCTGGATTTTACTTGAAGAGTCTGTTTAGAGGTTGTGTAATTATACTACGGGATGTTGATGGTGGTGAATATGCTTGATCAAATGAAGTTTCTATTGTGATTAAAGTGTTTAGCAAATTATGGTGTGATTGGTTTAGTTCAATAGGTTGCGTTAGGTCCTGATGTGTGTCATGAGGTGTAGGAGGATTATTTAAGAAAAAACAAGGTTGCAAGGGTGGGGTGGTGATCTTGGGCATATTTATACATCCATTTGCTAATTATTGCCCATAATTGTACTGATTTTGTGAACTATATGTCTTATATAATCATATGTTTGAGCTTAAAGTGTGTTCGTGAACTAATGGATATGATTAGTGTTTTCAAGTTGAGATTCTTGCAAAGATCAAGCTTGATTTGACAAAGATGAAGAAGTTGTGATAATGAATGCAGTATGTTGGATATTGGGATGTAAGATGGGCTAAAAATAGGTGTTGGAAGGAAACTACAGACCATGGGACACGAAGGCAAGTCAAAAGAGTGCATTTGGTGAAGAAAAGTGGAGGACATAACATTTCTCCATGCCTTGGAAGTTGTGCTCTATATTATTGGCGTGGAACGGAGATGGAAAATATTCAAGTGGCCAAAAACAGTAGGTTGGAGCAATTTCAAGGTGGTACGGAGGTAAATCTCCGTGATTTTACAGTGACACAGAGGGAGTTTTTCGACAGTTGTTTGCACTTAACTATAAATAGTACACTTAATTTAATTTTATGGGGATTATTACATACGTTTGGAGGAGTAATAAACACGTACAAGGATCGAACCTAGGGTTTATTTCTCTACTCTTTTCTTCTATTTCAATTATTGTATGAACAATTTGAATTTTATAATGTTGATTCTAAACATGAGTGGCTAAGAACCTTTGTTCTGGGGTTGAGGCCAAACGCATGATTGTATATCATACTCTTGAGTTGGTTTAATATTGAATTTATCGCATTGGTTGTTCTTAAACTCTTATTTTTTACTATTTTAATGATGGCCGACATTAAGATACATCTATAATCCTCTTGTGAACCCGGAAGGAGAATCATTAGGATAGAATGAGGAGTTTAAGGGATGAGTTCTTATCTTTCATAAAGTAAAGATTTGATTCACATCTAGGATAGGAATATACCTATAACACCTTGTTTGGTTCAATTACGGGACGATAACTTAATGCATCTAAACTGGATTATTGCATCTCCACTCAACGATGTAGTTGCGATATCCTTTTAGGTAGGTGATTAGAGGCTCGGAATACCATAGTTATATTATCAACCCTGTGAACCAACAACTGATATAGAACACAACTAATGAGAGAGTATCGGTATACAAGATTGCAAGAAGTGCCTTGACCCTGAAATTTCCCTATCATATTGTTTAAAACTTTTCTACATATTTAATTACTTTAAATATTAATTTTTAGTTTACTTAGAATCATAAATATAATGTTTAATCGGTTACTTTAGCACTTATTCGAGGCACTAGTATAAATTGAGCAAAGGAAATTTACTAGAATCGAAGTCCCTTTGGGTACGATATCTGGACTCTTAATCCTATATTACTTGTATGACTGCGTAGTGTGTGCGCGTTGGAACTCAACAAAGTGCCAATTGGAGTGTTTATTGGCTTAGCATCCTCCATTATGTATTTCTTCAACAACTCAAAGATGTAATTTTGCTGACTGATTAGAACTCCATCAGATAATTGATTCACGTGTAGCCTAAGAAAGAACTTAAGCTCACCCATCATGTTCATTTTAAATTCACTTCCTATGATCTTGGCAAAGTCATCACACATGGAATTTAGAGTTGATCCAAAAATAATATCATCCATATAGACTTGCACAATGAGTAGATTCTTTCCTCTGGATCTTAAGAAGAGAGTATTGTCAATACTTCCTCTCTTGAATACATTATCCAACAAGAATTTTGATAACCTTTCATACCATGCTCTTGGTGCCTGTTTCAACTCATAGAGAGCTTTGTCAAGCTTCAACACATGATCTGGGAACTTGTGACTTTCAAACCCTAGGTGTTGCTTCACATATACTTCTTCGTTTAGGTATCCATTCAAGAATGCACTTTTTACATCCTTTTGAAACAGTTTGAACTCTATGTAGGATGCAAAAGCAATAATAATGTGAATAGCTTCCTTCCTAGCAATTGGAGCAAATGTTTCATCATAATTTATACCTTCTTCTTAATTGTAGCCCTGTACCACCAGCCTAGCCTTGTTTCTTACTGTGGTTCCAAACTCATCTAGTTTGTTTTTGTACACCCACCTGGTCCCTATAATAGTTTTTTGGAGGGTTTAGGAACCATATGTCATACCTTATTCCTTTTAAACTGATAAAGCTCTTCCTGCATTGCAATTATCCAGTATTCATGTTTCAAGGCTTCCTTGATATGTTTGGGCTCAATTTGAGACAAGAATGTTGAGAAGGAAACCATGTTTCTTGTCTTAGATCGAGTGTGCATTCCTGGATCAAGTGGGGAGACCAAATTGTCCAATCGATGAGAATTCAAGTGCCTTATGTTTTATAACTACAATTCAACTTGTTGTTGTCTGGTACGTAGTTTCTCTACTGGTTCTTCTTCACCTCCTTCAATAGTAGGTACAGAATTATTAAGATCTTTTCTAGAGGTATCAGGTTCTGAGCATCTAGAACATGAGTTAATGAAGAGATGTCCTCAGCCAATTCAATTTTACCATATTCACTTATGGATAGGTTTCTATTTGTTGAATTTGACAGATCAACTGATTCTCTGAGACTTTATAGGAGTTTTTCTATGTCTTCTTCATCTGGGCTTCCTTTTTCACCTAGCACGTTCATCTCATAAAAAATCACATAAATACTTTATTCAACACATTAAGTCCATTTATTAAAGACTCTGTAAACTTTGCTTTGAGTTGAGTAACCAAGGAACACTCCCTCATCACTTTTAGGATCAAATTTTCCCAAGTTGTCTTTGACACTATTCAGGACAAAACACTTGCATTCAAACACCCTAAGATAAGATACCTTAGGTTTTCTTCCAAACATTAGTTCATAAGGGGTTTTATTAGCAGAGACTTGTTCAAGCACCTGTTCTTCACATAGTATGTTGTGTTCACTGCTTCTGCCCAAAATCTTTTACACAAACCACTAGCAATCAGCACAGTCCTTCTAATATCTTCAAAAGTTTTATTCTTCCTTTCCACAACTCCATTTTGCTGAGGAGCTGAGAAATTATGAATGATACCATTTTCAGCTTATTTTTAATCTTAGCAGCTTCTACTTCAAGCTCAAAATTCCTTGAGGATAAGGAGACTCTCTATTTCAATTTCAATCAATCCATTAGCCAGAGACTTCTTTTCAATAGAATGATTTTGAAAGGCATCAATCAAGACAGTAGCTAAAGATCTTAACTCTTTCTTAGAATAGTTTCTTAAGTTTTTTTGAACATCACGAAAAGTTACCTCATCATCTGCTTTATCATCAAATTTGGCCATTAAAGCTAGCAACGTATCAGATTTTGTTGACTCATCTTCAATCATGAACATAGATGTGTTATCACAATCCACCTCTTCATCTAAATCACTTGAGGAATCTCTCAAAGCTGCTAGAGCTTGCTTAACTATCTTGTCAGTTGCTTCTCTTCTTCTGACTCTATCGGAGAGCTGGTGTATTTTCTAGGGTCCTTTCTGAGTTTTGCTCGGTGAAATACTTATAGTCCAGCTTGTGAAGAGGACAGTCTTTGATATAATGACCAGGTTTTCCACATTTGTGGCACAGATCATTTCCTCTTAACCTCTTACTTAAGTTTCCTCTATTCTGAAAACCTCAGCTTCTTACCATTTTTGAAACCTTCGAGAGAGATAGGTCATGTCATTTTTATCTTCACTGTAGTCATTTTTGCTTGCCTTCAAAACCATGCTCCTTTCTTTCTTGGGGTCATTTCTTTGAGAATCCTGCTGACGTTTAAGCTCATATGTCTTCAAATTTCCAATAAGCTCATCCATTATTATAATTTGTAGATACTTTGCCTCTGAGATAGAATTCACTTTGCTTTCCCATGAAGGAGGCAAGATACTCAAAATCTTCCTGACCAGCTTATACATCTTGATTTTTCTCTAAGACGTTTGAGTTTATTCACAATAAATGTAAATCGAGTATGCATGTCTTGAATGGATTCTCTTCCGCTCATCTTAAACAGCTCGTACTGGGTAGTAAGCATATCAATTTTTGATTGCTTCACTTGACTTATTCCCTCATAAGCATTCTGGAAAGCTTTCCATATTTCCTTAGCAGATTCACAAGTGGAGACTCAGTTGTATTCATCAGGTCATATCCCATACACAAGGATTTTCTTAGCCTTGTAATTCTTCTCAACCTTCTTCCTGTCACCTTCATTATAGTCTTTCCTAACTTTGGGAACAGATAGAGAGATTTGCCTTCTTTAACAACTTCCATAGGCACATGAGGGCCATCACAGATCATATCCCACAACTCACTATCCTCCGCCATAATGAAATCATACATTCTAGTTTTCCACCAACTGTAGAATTACCCATTGAACCTTGAGGGTCTAGTAGTTGATTGTCCTTTCTCGAGACTGGGTGGAGCTGCCATCTTTAACAGAATCCTTCCTAGGTGTTAACCTTATAGAAAGAACTGCTCTAATACCAATTGAAGGTTCGTGAAAGTCCACCACTATAACAAAGACCTGAATCGGTACCAGGTCCATATATGAGGATAATGAAGAACTATAAAAACACAAAGAGAAATTATAGAAAGGTAAATAACAAGAGATATTTACATGAAAATATCCTTGCTTAAGTGAGTAAAACCACAATCTACCTCAGTAGGATTTCACCAATCTCTCTACTAATCACCAAGCAATAAAATGATTACAACCCTTGTATAATCTAGGAATTAAACTCTTAATTCTTACTCACTAGCAATAATTCTATTGCTACACACACTCACAATAACTATACTGTGAGAACTCCACTAGCTAACTCTAGCTAGAAAACAACTCAACAAGAATTCATCCACAAAACTACTCTCAAGAATCTCTAAGATGAGATGTGAGTTTACAGTTGTAAGATCAATGCAAAACAACTCAATCAACTTAGAAACAACGGCCTATTTCACTATGAGAAAATGGTTTCTAAATTGTTGAATCTTTACAATAACACACAAGGATTATGCCTGAGAAATTTTTTTTAAAATTGTGAAAAAACTTGAGCTTCTCTCCTTAAGAATGATGAATATATATGATGAGCATTGAGAGAGAAGCCTCCTCATTAGTGGATGCTGAAAACAACCACTAAGAATTCATCACATTAATGTGTTGATACTGCCAGATAGTACTAGACAGGTGGCACATAAGACAAAATGTGTGCAACTACAAAACTGCATACTGGGACACCATTTGATGTAACTGGTCCTTCCACTAGGTTAGGCAATCATCAAGACATGAATCACAATCGGACAGGCATGGATCAGGTCCAGTGATGAAGTTTGTCAATCATCAAAACTAGAATTCTAACACTCTCCTTAACAAAACCAGATTGATTAGGGAAGATATGTGGCAAAAAACCCTCCATTCGATCATAAATAACTCTGGAAATAACTTTGTTTATAAAATTACTCAAGTTGATGGGTCTAAGGACTGCAAAAGTCTCTGTATTATCCTTTTTTGGTAGCAGTACTAGGTTTGTGTATGTGATTGTCTTAGAAAGGGTATGCCCCTAAAAAAAAGCCTGTACAATTTTGACAACATCCCCACCTACTATCTCTCAATAGGTTTAGTAAAATAGACTTGGAAGACCATCAGGGACACTTGTACAACTATCATTCATCTTAAATACAACCTTCTTGATTTCCTACAGCTCTGGATCTTTGCATAAAAATTCATTAGTGTCTGCAGATATCATGTCAGGGATATGGTCCAATAAAGTGAAGTCTACAAACTCCTCTTCCTGAGAGAACTATTTTTGATAGAATAAAACAACCTCCTCAGCCATCTGGTCCTCCTCTTGTAGCCATTGTCCTTCAGTATTTTAAATCTTTTTGATTTACAACCTTTTTCTCCTTCCCTTCAAAAGGTTGTGAAAGAATCTAGTATTTCTATCTCCTTTAGTAAACCAATTAAGTACAGCTTTTTGTCTCTAGAAATCTTCTTCAAAGTGTAGATATATTTTCATTTCAGCTTGAGCTTTTTGAAGGACTTGCCTATTATCACTAGTAGGTTGCTCTTCAAACAGTTGCTTCTTTAATTTGACAATCTCTTCTTTAATTATTAATTCCCAGAAAATGTCTCCAAAAGTGTCTCTGCTCCACATAGATAGTGCCTTCTTGACCCTATTGATTTTTTTATTGAAAGAATAGAAACAATTGCCTTCCACCTCAACATTCCAGTTAGTTCTCACAACATCCATGAACCCTTCATTTTCTGTCCAGAATAACAGGAATTTGAATGGTTCATAAAACTGCTACCTCTGTTTCTTCATAGTAATCAGTATTGGGGCATGATCATACCCAATTTTGGACAAATGTTCCACTTTTATGTCTTTAAATCAGTCTTGTCGTTGATGATTTATTACTACTTTGTCCAGCCTCTTAAATATACAATCAGGACCTGTTTTACCATTCCACCAAGTATAGGGGCTACCTTTGAAAATAGTTTCAAAGATTTTACAAGAATTCAAGCAAAAGGCAAAGTCCTCATATTTATTTAGTAGGATGGAAAGACCTCCAATTTTCTTATCTTCATTCATAATAACATTGAAATCTCCTCCAGCCAACCAAGGTAAATTCATGGTGTTAGCTAATTGATATATCGAATCTCACAATCCCAACCTTCCTCTTTCAGTGCATTTGGAATACATCAGAGTGGTGTAACAAATATTGTCAGGGCATATCAACTTCAAAGTGATATGTTGGTCAGTATAAGTAATTACATCTACTCTAATATTATCCTCCACAAAGTACCAAATCTTGCCATTATAGTTAGAGCCTGCTTACACCATACCCATCCTCCTCTTGTATTTACTAATCTGACTAACTCTTTGGAAAGGTTCTAGAAGAGCAATTAATCTGAATTTGTGATACTTATCAAGCATTTGAACTCTATTTAAAACTTGATGACTTTTAACAGACCTAATGTTTCAAATTAAAGCCTTCATCATTGTTTATGGTTAATTTTAATGGCAGCACCTCTGTAAGAATCCTTGAGGGTATTTGGTTTGCTGGAAAATCCTGCTTCTTGATCCTCTTTCCTTCGCTTTATTGGGAGAAATATCTTATTTTTGACAAATCTTATTCCTCTTAATTTCCTTCTTCTCCTCCTTGTTTATATCTGGTAGTTCCTCTACACTTAAAGCATGTGTGATAATGGCATGTAGCTTTCTGTTTGGTGATACCTCTTTCTTTGGGGTCTCATGATCAGTAATTTGTTCCATCTATTCCAGGACTCTATCTATCATATCCCATTTTCCCTTTCTTCACCATGTTTACTAGGGGTATACAGACCAAACTGTCAAGTCAAACCAAACCGACGAACCAAATCAAATCAAGAAAAAAACTGACTTGTGGTTTGGTTTGATTGGTTTGGCGTTAGAAAAAAAATTCGACCACTTTAAGTTTAAGTTTTTATACATAAAAAATATTAATTATAATCTACTTTCTAAATACTTTTTAAATTAGTTTTATTAATTTTCAATAATTAGAAAGTAGATGTAGATATATATTCAGATTTGGGCCTTTAAGTTGTAATATTTATATATTAATTGATAACTAAATGATCCAAAGTCCAATATAAACTTAAAACCTAAAACTTTTCATTCTTCATCTTACTTTTTAGTTTCAAAAGAGTTCTCTACTCATCCTCTTCACTCCTCATTTTTTTCATAATTGTGGTTTTCCACTAGCACATGAGTGAAAACATATTTGATCTTGTCTTCAATCACAATATAATTGTTAAAATTAAAGATTATAAAAAAATGAGAAAAATCGAAAAAACGAGGAAACTGAAAGAACCGACTAACACCTAAACCAAAATAAACTAATTTATGTTGATTTGATTTGATTTATAGATTTAATAAACTGACATGATTGTTTTGATTTTTTTTAAATCAAAAACGAAACCAATACTCATAGGGGCTATGATTATCTCCTTGGACTCCACATTATTAGGGTGGAAAAGTTCTTTACCTTCCTCCCCTTGAATTTCATCTTCTTTCTCAATACCTTTTTCTTCATCTCCCCACCTTTTAGAGCTAGAAGTCTGCATTTCGCCTTCTTCCACTTCATCATCTTCTTCTTCCACTCTATCTCCCCATTTCTTGGATCCAGTAGATCCAGGGGAGGATTGATTCAATTGTGGTAGGTCGGTTGCATCATCCTTTGATCTTTCTAACAATTTTCCTTCAGTCAGCTCTGCTTCCTCATTTTAGTCCTTCAGCTTTGTGCCTTTATCATGGCTTTGAGCAATGTTCTCTAAAGCTTTAATGCTTTTAGGAGTGGGTGTAACTGTCCCATATTTGTTGCTTGATTTCATAGGGCTTTGCTGATCTTCAGATGGATTGATAATCTCTGTTTCTTTTATTAATGTTGCAAATACATTGTGTGTGATGACTTGTGTGCTTGTACCTGGCTGATGTTGTGAGTTTTGATTATTGTTATCCATATTTTCCATTGTAACCACCTTATTTTTGATTTCTTTCCAGACCTCAAGGTCACCCACAATCTTTCCACTAGCTAGCATTTTTGGTGGAAAAGATACCCCTTTCTAATGTTGTTGATGTTGATGTGGAGACACTGCTCTCTCACTACCTTGGTCCCTGATTGATGGCCTCAACTTTGGATGTAGAACTTGATAGTTTTCCATGTTGTGCCTCTGTAGTTTACACTCAAAGCAGTACTTAGTCAAATGATCGTAATGAATTTTGACCTGTGTATTTCTAATAGCTCCTATAACTTCATTACAAATTTCCATGTTTACAATTTTGGGGAGAGTGGCTTTAAGGTCAACCAAAACTTTGACTCTAGCACATCTGGATCGAGTTTTGTTTATGGTTGCCATGTCCAAGTGCATAGGTTTGCCCACCGTTGAGGCAAGCGTAAATAGAGTTTCTTTAACAAAAAAATATAGGAGCAAGATTAGGAAAAGAAATCTAGATTATGGCATGTGTTGTTTCTCTATTAACTCTAAACATTGAGTCATAGATCAAAGGTCGTATTTGAAAAAGCTTTACCATCCCCTATCTTTAATGTAACTAGTATGTGTACCCGCGCGATGCACGAATAATATTAACATATTATTTCTAATAATTTCAGATTGCAATATTTTATTATATATATATATATATAATTAACTCATTTTGTTATTTTTAAAAAATAATAAAAGTGGCCAAAGACCATGAAATAAAAAGCTTAAAAAAAGTAGCGGACAGATGTCCAACTCACATCACAAAGCAAACAAAATTTAAACAGGAAATTACATGGAATGTCCCCCATAGTGGGTGGCTTTGTATTTTTGTCCCCCATAAGAAAAGTCTTTAAAGACTAGCCTTCCTTCATTTTTATGTATACAACAAGTACATTTTTGCCCCTCTACACCTCAAATGTTTTTATTCTTTCCATGCTCATTTGTCTCTCAACTTTTTTTTTCTTTTTTTTGGTCTCATTTTTACTGTTACTTGATTTTTCTTTTTTCTTTTCTCTTTTCTCTTTTTTTTTTCTTATTTTAATTCATTTGTCTCAACCTTTATTTTTTGTTTTTTTTCTTTTATTTCTCAAACATTATTTATTTTTCATTTTTCTTTTTTAAATTCATTGTCTCAACCTTTATTTTTTTTATTTTTTGTTTTTTCTTTTCACATTTTTTTTATTTTTCTCAAACTTTATTTTTATTTTATTTTTTCTTCTCTTTTTTTTTTCTCAACTTTTATTTTTTTATTTTTTTATTTTTCTCTTTTTTCTATTTTCTTAACCTTTATTTTTTTTTTCTCAATCTTTATTTTTTCCTTCTCTTTTTCTTTTTTCTCAGCTCCTATTATATTTTGTTAATGAATAGAAAGTTGGATAATCCGCAAAAAGGATCTTCTTTCTTTGACGTCAAAATAAACTTAAGGGCGTGACTTGCCGTTTGGAAGTCCTTTGGAATAAGTCTTGCCTCTAAGAAAAGAGTTATAGAATACTAACTTGTTGTTTGTAAATCCTTGAACTAAGTTTTGCCTCTAGGGAAAGAGTTATAGAGTATCTCATAAATTAAGACATAATGAAATAGTGTTAACTCTTGCCCATGGGGAGTAATTTATTTTTTTGGGAGATTCTTGGGCTAAGTCTAGTTTTAGAGGCGAGACCTATGGAGCATCTCATAAATCAAAGACATAATCTGGTAGTGCTGACTTTTGCCCATGGGGGCGTATAACTTGTTTTTTGAAAGTCTTTGGGCTAAGTCATGCCTTTAAGGGAAGAGTTATAGAACATCTCATAAATCGAGACACAATGTGGTAGTTTCAACTCTTTCCCATGGGACGTAACTTGTTGTTTGAAAGTCCTTGGGCTAAGTCTTGCCTCTAAGGCTAGAGTTATAAAATATCTCATGAATCAAGACACAATGTGATAGTGTCAACTCTTGCCCATGAGGCATAACTTGATGTTTGAAAGTCCTTGGGTTAAGTATTGCCTCTAAGGCAAGAGTTATAGAGCATCTCATAAATCAAGACACAATATGATAGTGTCAACTCTTGCCCATGGGGCATAACTTTCTGTTTGAAAGTCTTTGGGTTAAGTCTTGCCTCTAAGGCAAGAATTATAGAGCATCTCATAAATCAAGACACAATGTGATAGTGTCAACTCTTGCCCATGGGGCATAACTTGTTGTTTGAAAGTCTATGGGTTAAGTCTTGCCTCTAAGGCAAGAATTATAGAGCATCTCATAAATCAAGACAAAATGTAGTAGTGTCAACTCTTGCCCATGAGGAGTAACTTACTGTTTGAAAGTCCTTGGCTAAGTCTTGCCTCTAAGACGAGATTTATAGAGCATCTCATAAAGCAAGACACAACGTGGTAGTGTCAACTCTTGCCCATAGGGCATAACTTGTTGTTTGAAAGTCATTGAACTAAGTCTTGCCTCTAAGGCAAGAGTTATAGAACATCTCATAAATAAAAACACAATATGGTAGTGTCAACTCTTGCCCATGGGGCGTAACTTGTTATTTGAAAGCCCTTGATCTAAGTCTTACCTCTAAGGCAAGAGTTATAGAGCATATCATAAGTCAAAATATTATGTGGTAGTGTCAATTCTTGCCAATGAGACGTAACTTGTTGTTTGAATCTCCTTAGGTTAAGTTTTGCCTCTAAGGCAAAAGTAATAGAACATCTTATAAATCAAGACACAATGTGGTAGTGTCAACTCTTACCTATGGGGTGTGACTTGTTGTTTGGAAGAAATCGAAGAAAAGAAAAAAAAAATAAAGGTTAAGAAAAAATAAAAAAATAAAAAATAAATAAAAAATAAAAGAAAAATAAAGAAAATAAAAAATAAAAGAAAAATAAAGGCTGATAAAATAAAAAAAATCAAAGAAACTGAAAAAGAAAAAAAGAAAAATAAAAGAAGTTGAGAGAAGAAAAGGAAAAAAAAGAGAAAAATAAGAAAGGTTGAGAAAAAATAAAAAAAATAAAGAAAAAAGTCAAAATAAAAAATAAAAGAAAAATAAAGGTTGAGAAAAAAAATGAAAAGAAAGGAGAAAAGAAAAAATAAAACCAAAGAAAAATTAAAAAGAGAAAAAAAATAGAAGTTGAAAGGAGAAAAGGAAAAAAAGTAAATGTTGAGAAAAATTTTTAAAAAAAGAAAAAATAAAAATAAAAACTCAAAGTAAAATAAAATAGAAAAAAAAATTAAAGTTGAAAGATAAATGAGTATGAAGAGTTGTTTGAAAATATTTGATATATAGAGGGGCAAATATATATTTGTTCCATATATAAAAAAGAAAGAAGACTAGTTTTATAAGATTTTTGTTATGGGGGACAAAAAAACAAAGCCATACACTATGAAGGCTATTTATGTAGTTTACCCAAATTTAAAAGCCCAAGTTGAGCCCATATCCGTATTAGGCAACTTAATCAGAAAAAATCTAGAAGCTTCAGTACTTGCAACTCTTCGGTTTCATCTGAGATTTGTGTAAGAGCTAAGCTGCTGAGGGTGCTGCATTCCTTCTCCGGATGAGTGGAGATCGTTTCTTCCATTTCTTTTCTGGTGAAAGAACAGATGATCGTATAAGAACTTTGACTGCAACTTCTTCACTTGTCAGATTTTTGTCTCCGATATTGTCTTCTTTGCATTGTTAGGTAAGCTTTTTACTGATTTCTATTTTCTTTTCCTCTTTTGATTTGACCATCCATTTGAGACCCGAGCTTGTTTCAGTTGAAAGAGGAAAAATGATCTTGAGGTACCCAAGTTTTGGTGTTGTATTTTAATTTTTCTGATATCTTCTTAATCCTATATATTGTTGTATTGCTGACTCCGTGCTAAGAATGGTGTAATGTGCTAGTATTTGCTGTTGTTTCCTTATTTTGGTGTTGTTTGCTGGTGTTTTGATTTGGTTATTGTTTTTTTCATCTTTATTTATATTTTTCATGTTGTTGATTTTTGTATGTCTTCGCCCTCTGTTTGCTGCTAAAGTCTCTCTTTTGGCTCAATTGTGGACTCATCTGCCTCTGCTGCATATTTCAAAAATCTGATTTTTGCACTGTAGAATGAGCACCAAAGGCCACTAACACCACACACAGTGCAATTACCAGGTCGAGAAATATATAACAGAGAACAAAATTGATTTTCGGAGAATATAACCTTTGTGATGTTGTTAGAGTCATTTGATATATCCTCTGTTGTGTTAGCTGCTTTCTTGTCACTATTAGCCCTCCGAAATGTGTTGTGATTATAGAACCTACAAAATATGACAAACAGTTAGTCTAAAGAATTTCTATGCTCTCCTCCGAAAGGGTTTGAACATAAGGGATCCATTATCTTCTTGGGTATCTATTTTTGTCTCCGTTGCAAATTTCTTTCATCTGATTTTAGCACAATAGAATGAACACCCAACGATACATCAGTTAAGTAGTTTCTGAAGATTGAAAAGAAAACACTTTATAGCTTCTCCATTTGAAAAAGCTATAGCGTATTCTGTTACTCACTTGCTGCCACATATGTGCATTTCAACTCCAGGAACCTGCTCCTTCCACATAAATATGAACTATCAAATCCCTTGAAATGAAAAATTAAGAGAAAAAAATTTCGTTAATTAGTTAAAATTATTGTTACCTGTTTAGTTCGCTTTAAAAGAAATTGAAGATTGTTCTATTCGAAAGCAGTGAGCATTTAACTTCAGCTACAACTACCTTGTATTCTAGATGTTCTTGGAAGTGTTATCTGCAGCTGCTTGTAATTTTAACTTGCAAAATTCATTAAACCATAGTACATAGTGGAATATAATATGTTTACAAAACAGAGTTATCTATACGATGAAAATGCAGGAAAAGGAACACAACCTAATTGACCTTCCCTCTATTTGTATTAATTTGTTGGTGACTATCAATCCGACTCTGTAAAACATCTATGGTCAGCTTTTCTCTATGACACTGGAACACAAATTTGTTTATTAAATGAAAATGGGCTTAGCGGTAATGTTTTATGAAGTTGCAATACAAACTGTGCTATGTGAACTCACCAAAGAACTTTGTTCTCCCATGCAGATTAGTGTCTCTCTACCATGCTCGTCTTGATTCCTCTGCAGATTAGTGTATCTCTACCATACTGGTCTTGATATATCTGCCTTCTCCGAACCACCGGTTAGTATTCAATTATTTCTTAATTTTTGTGCTTTTATGAAGACGACATTAGAGGAAAAAGCAAATAAAATACTCATTTTGATTAAGAAGAAGCAGTTCACATGAGAAAGCTATTAGCAAACTGCCCAACATGATAAGAACAAAAGATCAAAAGACAACTGAAAAGTTTTTCGTAATAATTTCTCAAATTAAATTACGGAAGACCTCTTTGTGTCATGAACTATTTAATTTCTGTAAATATTATATTATGTAAATATTAACGGGGCATTTGTTTACTTATTTATTGACATTGATATATTGGACTCTCATTGACAAAAGTTTCATTAACTATTTAATTTCTGCAATATCTTATGATGTATTTCTCTTTTTAAAATTCCTAAAAAAAAATTTATAACCGTGGTGTCCGGGCCAGCGTGTGCGCACCTCAACTAATTCCACGAGATACCTGCCACCTCCCACCAGCAACAGGTACCAGGTAACTCTGTCCACCAAGGCTAGAACATATGGGAAGAAATCACCTAGTGTTTGTCTCTGTTGGAAATTGAACATGAGAGCTCATGGTACTCAACCCCACTTCTTACAGGATTGATTTTGGTAATTTTCAGGACTTTTATAGTTAATTCAGAGGATACATGGTAGTTTTCTCTTCTCATATAGTGAATAAAACTGATAATGTCATTACGGAAGTACTATGATGTGAAAAAATTGATTATGCCTTCACATAATTTCAGGCCTTCAACATTTGCACAACCTTTAAAATTGAGGAGGTTAGCTACAGCCAAGGAGAAGGAATTTTGCTCCCTCGATCAGGTGCTTTATTGATATTTTAGTTTGATTCTTCTCTCATATTGTAGGAGTCTTTTTGAACAACGATTTTTCTATATACTTTGTAAATATATAAATATATATATATACACACACACACACACACATATATGTAAAAGATAATGATTTATAATGCTTTTATATTATTTTCATACATGTAAAATTTCCTCATACTTTGAATTTTGTCATTCCTTCTGATTGAAGGGAGTTCCTAATAGGTTTGGCTAAGTGATTTGTTAACATTGTAAACTCTTATAGTTCCTTCCTCAACTTGTCATATTGAATGCACATCAAAATATGTGATTTGTTCTTACTGTTTGATATGTCCGGTTTTCAAAATCGTATCTGTCTATGTGAGTTGTGTCATTATCGAAGAGGTAGTCTTTGTTTTGAAAGGAAGATTTATAGCCTTCCCTCCCCCCTTCCCACTTTGTCACGATGTTTGTTTGTGGAAGTATCTCTAACAGTTTAGACATTTGGATTTACTTAGATCATGCAGATTTTTGAGATTTATAATTTGTTGTGCTATGAGGCAGGTTGATGAATTTGTTAATTGCTTGGTTGAAGCAAGGAATGAGCAACATCACAAGTATGTTAAATATTTCTTTCTTTTTTTTCTTGTAGTAGTACTATATCATGTTTAGTATTTCCTTTTCTACATTATTGTTACCAGTTCTAAACTTGATTCATTTGGTCTTATTAATTATAACTGCTTATATCAGAAAATTTGAATTGCTAAGTTTGTTTTGAAAGAGACAATGTTCATATAACATCATTTTGAAGTTTAACTATAACAATTAAATTTAGCAAAGAGAGTAAGTTAATTTCAATGCATACCAAATACATGTCCAGACATTTTGAGCACGAAAAAGTCCATCACATTGAGCATTTAATTAATCAGATTGTACATGTAAGAGAATTATTAACGCACAAAATCTCATTTCATCAAATGTATGAAATGTATTTAAGATATGCCCATTGATGAATTTCATACCTTCAATCTTCCTAATGACTTCTTTGTCGTGTATAAATTGATAGGAGTTGTATGCTTGCTTTCCTCTGTGGAACCTTCAAAGATGCTGAAATGTGGTAAAAATTGACAAAGATTGAATTCTGGGTTTTGATTATTATGCTTTCCGAGGCTTAAAGATTGGATTATTTTTTTTGAATTTTTTTTATCTGTAACTGATATATCAGCGTGAGAATACGAAGATGACACACCAATTTTGTTTATGTTGTGTCTATCCCAGTCCCTTTGTCCTAAATTTGTGGAGAGGCCCCTTTAAATCTTCAAAGACGGTTACATGACGTGGATAACTTCCCAATTTTAAAATAGGATATATTTCATAAGAGCTTGTTTGGGATTGCTGTTAGAAAGCTGATTATTTGAGAAATACTTGTATAAAATAACTTTTTAGAAAAGTTTCTTTTGAAAAAAAAATAATTTGTATTGGGTAAATTTATTTAAAAAGTTCTTTTGATAAACATATTGTGTTTGGCTAATTTTTTTCAAGAAGTGTTTTTGAGAGACAAATGATGAAAAAGGACATATACATGGGCTTTTACTACTAAAATCATTTTATAGAGAAAATTATTTTTAAATATCTATTATAATATTTTTAATTAAAAATTTTACTTTTATTTAATTAAAAAGTACTTACTATAAAATTTTCAATCATATACATAGATAAATTAAAAATATTAAATAATGATGTAATATTACTATAATAATTTAAGTATTACTTAAAAACATCAAACAAAATAATTTTAAAAATTATTCCATAAATTAGATCACTATATAAGGGATATTCTGATGTGTGTGTGATAGGGATATGTTTGTTATGAAAAAAATAATTTTTTGTTTTTATTTCTGTTTTTTTTTTAAAATCATAAATTTTCTATTTCTTTCCAACAACAGAAAAACTATTTATGCTTTTTTAACAGCACAAGTTAACCAAGCACCATTTTTTTCAAAAAAAAGTATTTTTTTCAAAAAAAAGTATTTTTTTTCTCAATAAAAGTGCTTGTTTTGAGAAAAAAACAATCTCAAACACTAAATAATATTCAATATAGAGATATATTTGGGTTTTTTTTATATATAGACATATATTTGTTGATTAACTTTTTCTTAGACATTCAAGTAAATTTGAATTCAAAAAACAGTAACTAATTGTATACGATGTGGAAAAAATGAAAGAATTTATTTAGGGTTTGAGTTCTATTTCTCTATTTTTTCATATATTAATAAAATTTAATTTATAAATGTGTGCCACTTTTAATTATTTTGATCTTTGTCCTAGGAAAATTACATCAATTTTTTAATATTGTGTTTATCCTGCAAAACGTAAAATTAAAAATAATGGATTGGAAGATTAAAAGACAACATATCTATAATCTATAATCTATAATCTATATCTATATCTATATCTATATCTATATCTATATCTATAATCTATATCTATAATATATTAAAAGTGTGAAAACTCTAGAAAAGTGATTTGAACTTTTTGTCCTTCATTAAAAGTGTCGACAATAGACAAAATCATCTTTTTAATATTTTTCTCATCTCAAATAATAAAAAAAAAAAAATCAAGAAATATATGCATAGGAAATTAAAAAAAAAAAACAATGGTAACTTTTAGAGCAAGAAACCAACAAACCATAAAATTTCTTTCGTTCAAGGAAACAACATACCATAAAATTTCTTTATTAATCTACCTTTTCTATACATCAAACAAAATACTCCAAGTTCCTCGGCAGTGATTACGAGCATATATGCATGAGGTACAATTAATAAGAGAAAGTAGATTGGATTTGTATTTATTTAAGTTATTTATTTCCTTCTAACATGAATTGGGTTTATGTTGCAATGCATGACAATGCTCCATAGCTTTCTCTTTTCAGATTCATTCTTATTAAATTATACTAATATTTTTTTTTTCTAATTTACATAGGTCATTAAGATTGCATATGGCTGATACTTGTGTAATTAATTAATGATTTGGCTACTTATTACTTCAAATTATATAGGTTATTAAGATCAACATACCATTTTTTGCTTGTGATTTGAGGTAAGTATTCTAAAATTTACTATGTTATTGAAGTTTACAATAATAGATTATCATGTATTCTTGATAGATAATTGCTATTTGAGAAGTTTTTGTGAAATCTTAATAGAATTTGTGATTGGAGAGGCAAATTTGATTGTGATCTGAAGTAAGTTTTCTAAAATTTTAGTATTTTCTTGATGTTTACAGTAATAAACTATCATATATTCTTGATAGACAATTGCTAATCATCAAACTTAGGAAAACAAACTTACACATTTATGATTTTTTTCTTGTAATTTGAGGTAAGTTTTCTAAAATTTTACTATGTTATTGAAGTTTACAACAATAAATTATCATGTATTCTTGAAAGAAAATTGCTAATTGTGACATGAAAAGTAGAGGCAAGCGGAGTCAAAGGCCGAGCCTCAACCAGCAAAGGGGGACAACCATGCCAATCCAAGCACAGTCAAATACAATTATGGATCGAAAATCTCCTAAACAACCCAAAGAAAAAATTAGAAATGTTTAGGACTCAATTTATGGTAATTGATCTTAAAATACAAAAACTTTCGATTGAAATCTAAGAAGGCATCATAATAACTAAATGATTTTATACATAATTCAAATAAAAAAATTGGAAAGATAATGAAGCCGAAAACATTATACAATATGATAAAAGTTACTTTAAATTAGTGTTTATTTGGCTTATTCCAATTATTTTAAGGGTTTTTTATTTATAGCTGACCTCTTTATTGATTAGTCGCCAATTAAAACTTGTGAAGGAGAAGAGAATTTCAATTTGTGATCAAATGTGATGTTAATCTTAATAAGAATGAATTTGAGCGGTTGAAGGAATGAAATATCCTTAGACAAAATCTTGATCGTTTCTGAAGTCATAAACAGCAAAATTTTCAATAACAATTTATTATTTTAATAATATACAAAATTTAAAATTATACGCCTTTCACATGGCGTGATGTTTTTTTTAAATATCAACATTTTTTAGGTTTATAAGTATTTTTTTGGTTATAAAACTTTACGAGTTAGAATGTAACTTTCGCTAATGGGTCTTTAACTTTGTGATATATGTTGAATTGTCGGGGCTCCAATGCGGGTACCAGACACCGAATGGGTAACCAAAAAAAAAAAAGGAGAAGAAGATTAGCAATGTCAACAATAAAGGCTTTATCATGATAAAACAACTATAACAATGAAAAAAGAAAAAAAAGATCCAGTGAGACACTTAACATATTTGAGATATAATATTATTTACATATCATTTAAATAGACATAACGTTTATTTTAACGTCAAACTTTATTAATAATATAGTTCTTCTTGTGTATATGATCTAATTGATTGACGTGACACACATGTGCAAAGCACGTACACTAAACTAGTATATTAAAAGTGTGAAGGGCCTTAGAAATGTTCTTTGAACTTTTTATCCTTCATTAAAAGACTCTGCTCCGCGCTTCGCGCGGTCTTAAGCTACCTCATTAAGGTCACGTATGATCATTAGGTAATATCTATTTTCCTTTTTGATTTTGTACACGAATGAAATTTAGTTTTTGGATCTTTGTCCTTTTAATTACAACAATTTTAGCAATACATATGAGGAATTAAAGGGAACGAAAAAGGATATTAAATGATAGAGAGTTTATTTTGTACTTACCGGTGCAATGCGCGATCCAATGATAAACATAATCATAAATATACATATTTACTAAGCAATTGCAAGATTAGCTCGTTGTAAAATGATGTTATATAGCTTATATGAGAGAATGTTAGCAGATTTAACACCTAGATAGATTATAATAGCTAATACTTATGAAAGGCAAATCAATATAGAAATATGAGTAAGAAGGTAATCCTAATCATCGTAAAAGTTGCAGCAAATTAATATGGTGAAAGAAGTGCAACCAAATAGAATATTGAAATTTGCAGCCAGCAAAAAGGAATATGAAAATAGAGTTTAATGGAGCTATTCTCATATCAACTCAAAATATACTGCAGAAAAGAAAGATAGGATGCCAACTATCAATGATAAACACTACTTCTAAACACATTTTTTATAATAGCTTGAGGAAGCATACAAACTCTTCCCTTAATTAGTTATATCTTGACATACAATACGCTATATTGCACTCCACTATTTATAAGATAAAAACTATTGCTGCGGATGAATAAACCTTTTATTTTTGTAAGTAGCTTTTGTTATTGGGTCTCTAACGTAATTGTTTGGTTTAATTTTCAGGTTTCATATTTTCTTTGCTATTACGTTGGTTTTAATAATCAAGAATAACAATTACATCTTTTCATATTTGTAAGTAACTTTCATTATTGAATCTCTAACGTAACTTTGTCACGTGTATCATGCGTTTATTAATAAAAATGTAATAAAAAGACGACATATATTTAGTTTAAAATATCCCTCTTAGAAAAGGAAAAAATATTAGTGTTTTGTCATTAATAAGCAAGGCTAAAAAAATTAATGTAAAATCATTTTCAAAACGAATTCTATTTTGAAATGACAAAAGGGCCAAAAATATATTCTCTGTTTCAAATTAATCTCTAAATAATATTTACTCATTATAGTTATTTCCTAAATTCTATAAACATTCTCCAGTCATTTCCTAAATTCTACAAACATTCTCTACTAATAGAGAAATATTTGTTTTCTCAGGATTCAACATTTTCGAAAGTTCGACAAAGTCTACCCTCTCTTCAATTAGGACACTTCTAGTGGTCTTCCTTGTGAGGTTCAAGAAAACAATTCTTCGATGGAGTTGCAGAACTCATTCTAGATGAACATGTATAGATTATTTCAAAATAAGGCTTCAAATGAGGAGAATGGAAAGCTATACATTTTTGTCTCAATCAACAGAAACCAAGGGAACATGGTCGAGTTGTAGAATACAGATGGTGTTTATCCATAGCCATTTACATATGTATAAAATTATTCTTAAATATTTTTTTTTGAAATGGCCAAAAGACCAAACATACATTTCGCGTTTCAATTTATACTTTTTCATCTTTTTCTATAAGTTGAGATGGTTTGAAGTAATGACTACACGAATTTAGATATTGTAAATAGTGTTTAGGCATTATACTTATTTCATAATTGTAAAAGTACTTTACTTTTAATGGATAGCTATTTCTTTTCCTACGATTCTACATTTTTTATAAATATTGTACTTATTTCATAATTGTAAAAGTACTTTATTTTTAATGGGTAGCTATATCTTTTCCTACGATTCCACATTTTTATCAAAATGGAGGACATTTTAGGTGATTATATATCTTGAATATTTTAGTGTTATTGATGTTATATTTGATTAATTTTAGAATACTTTTAACACATTCTATATATTATTACATTGAAACCACAAAATTCAAAAAGTTTTCATGAGTTTTTTAAAATTTTGTGTCAAGTTAAAACAGACAATCAAAAATTCAATGTATAAATTTTTGTTATACTCTTTTAATTTTAAGATTCAAAATTTTAAACTTTAACAGTTATAATTTAAATATAAACGTTTTATATATTTATAATCTATATAAAATGTACTATAAGTCACAATAATTAACAGTTTCAAATGGATGAGCTACAAAATATCTCGGGGGTCTATACACACATACAAAGTAGTGGAGGAATAAAAACAAAAGACAAATTAAAGGGACTTGTCCCAATTCAGATTAGTCATCAAAAAAGAAATACTGTATACGAAAGTGTACTTCCCTTTTTGAAAGTTCTAGAAGACCTTTCATCTCCTTTTCTCTCACTCGTTATCGCCGGTGAGTTCATCTTCTTCAAGGAAGATTTGATCTTTGAGTTCATCTCATCGATGTCTTCATCGTCTTTCCTGCTTCGAAACAGCTTCTTCAGCAGTTGCGGGAAGCAAAACTAAATCTAGTGGGTTGCTTTTAGCCATGAGTTTTTGCATCTTAGAGTTTATTGAAATAGGTTCTGTGGTGGTAAGGGTTAATAATTTCGGAGGTCTCTATCTTTGCATGTCAGCTCGACACGCAGTTATGGTACCGAATTTTTTGTTTCATTTCAATAGATTTTTTGGGGGGAATTATTTTTTTACAAATTCGAGTCAATTTTTTATGAGCTTCTTTACATCCAATGTCGAATTAATGTCTCTATCTTTGTATGTCAACTTATATAAATGAATTTGAGGTAATGAATATTTTTGTTTACACATTCTAGTTGGGTAGAAATAGGTGCTTATGTCTGGTGAGGACTTGCTAAAATGTGCTAATGATGTAATTGGTGAAAGAATTTGTACTACTTAATTGTTTTTTGAGTTGACAGAATAGTGTTGAAAATACTCCCTCCGTTTCGTTTACTTGGTCCATATACTAAAAACTCCCTCCATTCCTAAATACTTGTTATCCTTACTCAAAATAAATATTACAGAATACTTACCATTTTAGATAATCAAGAAATAATTAGTTTAGTCGGACTGTTTCTGATCCATTTGCTTCTCGATTAGCACCTCAATTTATCATATTTTTGCCATGCAATAGTGATTCTGCTATACTTTAGCTTGTGCAATCTTAGTCTGGAAGTAGTAAGTATTTTTGTTTGCTTTGGCTTACCTGATTGTGCACTTGTGAATTTACTTTAATGGCTATTTCTCAGTTGGTGTCATTGGAGTCCTTCACATTGTCATGTTCTCTTTGTCCTTCAACGGATACTTGAAGTCAACGGGAAGGCAATACCTAACTTGAATGCCTATGTTGATAGTAAATATTCTCATTTTCTCAAAAGGTTTGCTGAAAAACTTCCTATTTAAGTTATACCTCTTAAACATTTATCAATTTTTTATATTTGATGAAGATATGTTTTCTATTGCCACTTAGTTAGCTTTTCGTTCTTTTCTGATTATGGAAAGATACCTTGCATCCTCCCTTTCGAGGGATGGGGATAACATTCTTTTCCTACTTCTTCATAGTTGTTGTTCTTTAGTAAGCCAACTACAGACTATTTAATGCATCAATTTTCAGGTAGCCTGTTCTTTGTGTAGCAAGAGAGTAGGGCATTGTTATTCTAGGTGGTGTTGGATTAGTATATTTTCCTAGAGTATGCTATTTGTGTGTCTTAAAGAGGTGGATGTTATAATCAGGGAAGTTATGTGCATTTTGGAAATAGTTTCTATTCGACTATTCCAAATGGACTACAGGTTGAATCAAATGTTATACACTTTACAATTGATATAATTATAGATTTTTCCAAAGATAATACTTGTCGAAATAATCATTACCCATTGACAAGATACTATTTTTTGTGTGTTGTTGGACAGCGAGTCCTAGTTAGATTTTTTGTTGTTGTTGTTTTACCTTTTAGTTGGTGAAATAATTTTGTGAGAGAGGTTTTTGGTTTGATGTTGTGTTTTGTGTTTGTTTGTTTGTTTTGTATTGCCTTATGTTTTAAGAAGGCACTTATGTTGAAATAAAGGGAAGTAGTTGAACTAATGTAAGCTTCTTATTTTTGGTTTAACTTCACTGAATAGACCATGTCGTTTTCTTTCACATAGGTTGCTGCGTATTAACATTGCCAAGTGAAAGTTTTTGAGATCGTAGATTCATTTGACTTGAAGAATTTGCAGATGCAGGTTTGTGTCTACAATCTTCTTTTTTGGCTTTCTGCCTAATGCACTATGTTCTTCCTTTTTGGTCATTATGCTTCTTTATCTTTCTAGAACAGTACTTGTTCTGTACAAACTCTGAAATTTATTGCTTGAGAGTCCAATTGAGTTAGGAATAGTGTCATTCTACTTTTATTTTTGGCAATTCCAGAAAGTCACATCTAGTATATATCTAGAAGTTCCATGAGTTGATTGTCTAATCCAAAATATTGAATCAAAGTTTGGTGTAACAAGAAAATTAGGAACAATTATTTGATCAAAGCATTTTCTATTGTTTTCTACTGTATAGTTGAGATCCTTGTTGTCGACTTGACTCACCGCGGACGTAACTCGATGTTGGATAGGGTCATCCATGGGGTTTCGCTTATTACTTGGTCATTATATGTGGAATAAAGATAAAGGACCAGACACAGAAGTGACCCTGATTCAGACCCAAAGCACCAAGAAACAACATTTTTGTAAAACAAACAAATTAGTAAACTTGACCTTTAAAAATGAAATATTTATCCATATTTTTGGATCGAAATGAATGCGAATTTGAACTTGGGAAATATCAGAATTTCCTTATGGATCTGCAATTGCACAGTGATTCAAATTTTCCAAAATTAGAAATTCTTTTCCGTTCTGGCAGTAGATGTTTTCACTTCATCAACATTTGGTTAATGGTTAAAAGTTATCGATGTCCATTCAGGTCGTATTAGGAGTTATTTATACTGTTCTTGAGTTGTAATAGTTAGATTCTTGTATTTTTCATATTGTACATAGATAAACCGATATGTTTCAGTTCAAAATACATACATCAAGAACTAAATGTAAATATATCACAATAAAATAAATTAGTCCATGTAAATATTTGTAAAAGTAAATGAATAAATGAAATTGCTTGGATAGTAGTTGAATCTAATGTAACTGTGTATCTTCAGAACCTGCAAACACAAATATTTGTAGTTAGTCCGATATTACATACTTGGAAGTGTAATTTATTTTTTGTATCAGTAATCATATGTATTGTATCTCACCTAAAATCTCTTTGTAGACGATGTTTTTGGTGTATGTGCCTTTTTTTCGCTTTGATTGCTCCGTCAGGACCAAAACCTTAGTCGTTGACATTGATATTCCCCTTGAGAGTGCAACATATAGTTGTCCGTGTGAAAAAATATGTTGTGGCAAGTACAATCCAACAGTTGGTATTGTTTGTCCTTGTGCTTTGTTTATCGTCATTGAAAAGCACAGTCACACTGAAAATTGTTTTCTAATGAATTTGAACGGGTAACCTTCATTTTCGGAAGGTGATAGCTGGATTCGTGGAATAAATACATGCTTGAAAGAATTTTGGCCCATCATTATTTATGCATGTATAACGTTGTTGTCAAAACCTCTGCGTATCATTCGCGTGCCATTACACAATCCATTAGAAGCATCCAAATTTCTCAGTAACATGATAGGCACATTTTTCTTCAACACCGATCTACATACAAGTAAAAGGTACTTTGATAAGAAATGTCAAGAAAGATATCGACTGATGATTGAAGGTTTCTAATTATAACTTTGCAAAAAAATACATAGTAATATGTTTGCGGAGTAAGTAACCAACTATTTCTAAAAACTATTAACTGTAAAGGATACATGTAACCATGTTGAAATCTCTGTCCCTTGACATGTTGCACGAAAAGTTTTCCTGCCTCTTGTAGTTCCTGTCGGTTGCACTAATCAGTATTTTTTCCTATTTATCTTTTTACCTAAAGTGTTTCATGAGCATTTGGTTTTATGATATGTTGTTAGTGTCCAGTTGTGTTTAATAGACTCAATTTGTATTTTGCTCTTGCAGGATTAGTATCAACTGCCTTCTCCACAAGAGTCAATCCGTAAAGATCTTCATGGAAATGAATGGAAGTTCCTCGATACAATTTGTGGTTAGTTTCTGTTCAGATTGTTGATAGATTAATATTACCTTGAAAGACCTTTTTTTTATTTTGTTGTTTATTGTTCACATTGTTGTCTATGCTGTAAGACCTTAGGGATTTTATATAAACTGCATTACACTAAGTTTTAATTCACTACATTGTGGTTGGAAGTTTATGATGGAACCAATATAAGCGTGAATTCAATTCAATGACTATAACACTGACTGAGTCATTCAGTTTTCCAGACAAATCAACCTTCGTATATAATATATTCTACCAGTGAATTAAATTGCGCCCTTTTACTTATCAGTACCAAAAAGCTGCACCTTTTACTTCTAGAGTCTAAAGCACTGAAGCCAACACAAACAAAAAGTGTAATATTAAGAAATTTTGTTTATCTGTTAAATTAAATGAAGAACCTAGTGCAGTATTGTATGATTGTTTTGACTTAGGTTCTGTTATCTCTTTCCTCTTTCATAGATTCCATTATGAAATAAGAATAGTTAATATAATTCATTCGAACTATATAATATAATTTTTAGCTAAATTCAGAAAATTGAAATATACGTAATTGGTGTTATTAAATAGAAATTTTGATTCTAAAATACAATCACATATTACTAAATATGAAAGAACATACCTGTGTGGAGGTAGACCGTTTGGTGTTAAAGTATTTAAGTAATCTTCCTGATAGTAGTTGTTGGTATCATCCTCTGCAGAGTCGAAACTAAGAAATGTTCTGCTTTTATCGGGAAATCTGGAAATTAACATTTCATTTAGCTGATCAGCGTATTCATTTCTGCTAGCTAGGATAGCCCGTTCAGTAATGGTTTTTTAAGAAGTCGCATTTTTATCCAGCGCTAGAAATATTTGCTCTATTAAGGCGTCTGCACCAGTACTCTCACTCTTATTTTCAATAACCAATTATTTTGGAAGTAGTACCAAATCATCTCTTATTGTAGGCTCCTCCCTATTACCTACGCGTAGTAAGAATTCACTGAATGATGAATCTGTTCTCGCCCTCATATTTCTTGTTAATTTTATCCTTTTCATCCGATGCCATAAGTACGACTTGACCAAACTTGCATTTATCGTTTCAGCCCTTGTAGATTTTGGAATTACTGGCAGTACTTGAAGAAAATCACCTCCGAAAATCATTACTTTTCCACCAAAGGGTTCGTCAATGTCCAGAATATCTCTGAAGCTCCTATCAACTGTTTCAATTGTCAGACGGCTGGCCATAGGCGCTTCGTCCCAGATAATCATCTTGGATTTTCTAATCAATTTAGCTCCACCACTTTGCTTTGACATACGTGTGACTGTTGTATCAGTTGTCTGAAGTGGTATTTCAAATCTAGAATGAGTCGTACGCCTTCCCGATAAAAGAGCTGCTAGTACACCACTTGTTGTTGTTGCTAGTGCTATCATGTCCCTTGATCTGATATTTGCAAGTAATGCACGATATAGGAACGTTTTTCCAGTCCCTCCGGGTCTATCGACAAAGAATAATCCCGATTGGCCAGACTCAACCCTTTCCATTATAATCTTGAACGCTTGCTCTTGTTCAGGATTTAGCTTTGTTTGTACATCCAAATCTTCTGAAGTCACTATTATAGACTTCTCTTCAACTATTTCTCTGCATTCTGATATAATTCCATTATCCAAACTCTGGTCAAGTTTAGGTATGTCATAATTTTCAATTCTCTTACCCATGCTCTCTAAGAAACGTTTTATGCTTTTCAGTGTGCATTGAAGTTGAGCAGTAGGAGAATTGTCGTGTAATCTCTTAAAATCTTCTAACATGTCATCATAATATGTATCCTAGAGCTTTCTAACATCCGTCGGATTACAATGAACCAAAATGGTTGCAAATAAATTTCTCAGAGCCGATGGCATTTTGAAGACGACCGCTTCACGTAAGCATTCAGAAATGTTGTTATCTGATTCTAGTAAACCTCTTTCTTTTGCAGCTTCTTTGAATGTGTCACACAACCTTCCATTAACAGTCAACAAGTATTGAAATGAAGTTGGTCCTTGTACGTGATTCAATAATAATCGCAAATAATATCTTTCACCTTCTGTTGGGTTAGCTGTGATATTAAAGGAAACTAAATAAATGATATTTGGGAATTTACAAATATTAAGAGTGGTTGTGTCGAATTTCTTACCAACAGCAATTCGACCAATTACTGATCTTGCTTTTCTTTGAGTCCAAATCTTACCCTAAGCGTTCCAAACATAGTACTCTGGGAATTCCTTGTACATGTATTTATGCGCTTCGCTATCCGTTGAACCTTTTTGAAAATACTCGGTGAGCATGGTTTTTGAAGCGTATTCCCATGCAACAACGTTTTTCAAATTTTGGTTGCTCCAATAGCACACTACAATGTGAAAAAAGAGTATTAGTAAGATTAGCAGAATAGTCTGTACAATATAATTTTATGTATTTCTTTTAATGGTAAATTCTTAGCTAAAAACAAGTTATTACAAATTGATTCTTATTACTACTTTTTCAGAATGGTGAAGCTGTAGGATTCAAATAGCTTAAGCACTATGGTTGAATTGACAAATGGGCTTCAACCCCTAAATGGTGAAGCTAATAGAATGGCACAGGCAATAGGAAAGTGTGGGTGTTTAATTTTACAAAAGTGGACTATTGCATGAGAGCGACAACAATGAAATTTTTTAAGGTACGTCTCTTCTTATTCTCTTTTTTTTTTTTTCTTGTTTTTCTTCTTCTTGTTCTTCATAACTTCATTGGTGGTAGTGGCTGAAAAAATTTTGGTTGCATTTTTTTGATCAGTTGCGGTACTATTTTTATTTTTCTAGACTGTACTATCTTTGTTTTGCTAGACTTTTTGCTGTGACAAGATAAAAAAATTGTCTTTTTTTGAGTTGTGAATTTTTATTTCATTCTAAATTTGCTTGCTCTATGAAGGTCTATTTTTGCTTTGTTATTTTAGTTCCCTGATTTGTATGTCTACAACAAATTCATATTTGAATTCTTTTAAATGTACAAAGGTAACTGACAAACACACTTAATGTAGAGTAGTTGAAATTGAGGAATATTGCACATAAAAGTGTTTTATGCTACTTCATCAAAACCTTAAATCAACCTAATTGTCGGATATAAGTTGTTTACCTTTTTGTTTATTTGGAAGATGTAGTTGAAGGTGAATGACCAGAGGCTGCATTTCACTGAGATTGAATTCATAAATTCTCTATAACGCTTCTTGCGCAGTAACCCAACGTGCATCTTGAAAGCTTCTAATTTCATCGACGACTTTTTCTCCATCATCTGATTCAATATAAATAGCGCACCTGTTATGTCTTTTATATATGTACTTGTAAAGATATTTTATTTCTTTTACCCTGCACAAGACTCAATATTGATATGACAATTATATCTACTCAGTAAATAAGGATTATATGGAACAACAAAATGATTATTCATTGACATGCCTCGGACCTTTTCTTTCCTTCCATCATTTCGCCTCTTGTAAATAGGATAGCTATTCTTTCCTTGTATTGATTGATTACTAAATGGCCGAGGATAATGAATCTTGCACTGACCTGTAACACCCCGTATGTTTTCGAACCTATTTAATTACCGTAACATTCATGGAATTATTTAAACATGAGAAAGATGGTGGATCATACATTAGTGAGATGAGCTGAATTTAATTTTTTGCAATTGGGCTCAAATGAGGCCCAAAAATCAAATAAAAGACATGGCCCAAAACAAAAGGAAATGACCCATTCTTGTGACCAAGTCAACATAAGATATTTATTGCTTAAGAGTGGCTAAGGATGACTATAAAGTGGCTATAAAATTCACCAAAAATCAGATTTTATTCCACAAAAGACATGTCTCATTTCTAGAAAATTCCACAACTTTTTTTTCTCTTCAACCAAACCCTAAGGCAACCATCTTTGGGACAAGATCACTCCTTGGGAAGCTTTGGTAAGTGTTTAATCTCATGGTTTAATATATTATATGCATGGAATATGGTTTAGATCATGTTGGTTATGTTGGTGAAGTGTGAGAAGTTCACTATGTGTGAAACAATTTATGTTTGCTTAATCGGTGAAGGTTTTTTTCTTGTAAACTTGAAAATGGACTTGTGGTCTTGAAGGAAGTGAACTTGAGGGGTTCAATATTGACATGTGAGATGTTATTATATCCTTAACTTGTTTTATTCTTGTACATAATGTTTGGAATTGTTATTTCAAAATTGTGCATAAATTTGGTGGTGTATTGAAAGAATAGTGTGGTTTTGGTGATGTTCATGTGTGTTGTGAAACCATGGCTGATTGTTGGCATCCAAGATGATTTAAAATATGTCAAGAGAAGTTTAGTTATGATCATGGACCATTCATTGCATAAAAGGACCCAAAAGAGACCTTTTTTGGCCGAAACGGGCAACCGCCCTCGCAGACGAAGCACCTGCGGGCGCAGGTGACTTCGCAGGAGCCCCTATACACTACCAAGGGTCACTTGAGTACATAGGTCAGCCACCTGTGGGGGCAGGTGGCATCACAGGTCGGGCCAGAATCCCGTTTTGATTGTTTTTGCATCTCTTTGAACCCCCGAAACCCCTATACCCTTCATGGATGCAATTATCAACTTATGGTACCTTTTAAATGACTATAAAGGAGTATCCCAGAGGTATTTTGAATGGTATAAAATATTGGTTTTTGTTAATGTGTTATTGTGAAAGCTATCGAGTGACTTGACGGAGAAAAGGTAATATAGTGTTAATGAGAAAGTGTAAAGGGTAAACATGGTGTGAAATGTTATTGGTTTATGATGTCTTGGTCAATGTGTAGAATGTTATGATATTGTTGGTTTGGTGATGCACTAATTGGTAACGTAAGAGGGCGAAATGATGTTATACGGCAGTCACGTAACTCATTATCGTCGTATGCACTTGTAAGGTAGTTGGTTGTTAACATGAGCTTCGTTATGTACTTGTGTTGTAGAGTAAAACGTAAGGAAGGAGCTGGATTATTGTATTCACATATAGGACTGTGTATTCATATTGAGAAGATAAGGTATGTAAGGTTACTCTTGCCGTATCCTTCTGAAGCAGATATTGTTCACATTGTTATAGTAGTTGTTCCATTCCGAAATATTCTAGGGTATCTCATTCAGGTTTGATATATATTGTTATCCACATGTTTCCTATTCATTGACCGATTGACATTCATATGTCTCTTATCCATGGACTGAAGTTCCTAAGCTCTCATAATGTTATAACTACTAAAAGAAACTGTTTCAAGGAAAGTGACGACGTAAGGAGAATCTATTCATTCTTAAGTCACATATTCCTCATTCATTAGTCGTTGTCGTTCATGAGTTACATAATTATGGACATGGTTCCAAAGTCTCAATAATGTTATGTTCCACGTTCTAATAATGTTTTAACCACTAAGTAGCAATATCATAAAGTGAAGGAGTGAAGTAATGCATATATGTGTGCTTCCAATAATGTCATGATCCTCAATGTATCAATCTTTCACAAGCGAATGTATCAATCTCTCAAAAGTAAGAAAAGAAGTAATGCATATTATTGGTTGTAAGAGTACGGGTGGTAGCTCTAGAGGCATAAGCCTAGCTCGAGTCAATCCTGAGAATTTATTGGATCAGGGGGTAGTCCTAGAGGCATAGGCCTAGCTCGAACAGATCCTGACAGGTGGTAGCTCTAGAGGCATAAGCCTAGCTCGAGCTGAGCCTGATATTTTGGTTTATGGGTGGTAGCTCTAGAGGTGATAACCTAGCTCTAGTCGAGCTCGATATTTTGAGTTATGGGTGGTATCTCTAGAGGCATAAGCCTAGCTCGAGCCGATCCCAACATAACGGTATGTTATGTTAAGACCCACTGATCAGTTGGGGCCCGGGTACGATATGATATGAGTGATGATAAATAGATAATAGTAGCAAAAGAAAGAAATGAATGTAAGGTACACGGTTCCACATATGCAGATCAATGATTTATCCATATTTACTATGCTCTTTTATATTGTTTTCGTTGAAGTATTATTGTGTCATATGGTTTCTTATAGCTTTACATACTCAGTACATTCTTCGTACTGACCCCCTTGAGGGGGATTTACCTTACTTGCTGCAAGCACAGGTGTTAGTGGACCTCCACAGTAGAGTGCGGGTCATTTGTAGATTTTTGGTGAGCTCCAGTTGGTTTAGGGATTTTCGAGTCATAGTGTACATTGATTTTGGTATTGTACATGATGTATAAAGCGGGGACTTGTCCCGACTCTAGCTTGGCTATGTATATGTATCTGTAGAGGCTTTGTAGACATATGTGGGAAGAGGAATGTAAGAGATGCATGTCCAGTTTGACTTGATGGCCCTATCGGCCAAGTTTCATATATATAATACATATTTCCATGACTTACGCATAGTTGTATGAGATACAGCGACGTTATTATAGAGGCATGCATATGAATATTCGTGAGAACAGATTGGTTCTCTCGGGCCTTGTCGGCTTCTGGTGCCAGTCCGACCCGAATGGGATTCGGGCTGCGACAAAAGTGGTATCAGAGCAGGTCGTCCTAAGGGTGTCTACAAAGCCGTGTCCGAGTAAAGTCTTGCTTATGGATATGTTGCGTGCCACATTTATAAGTAGGAGGCTACGGGACATTTAGGAGTTATTTCTTTTCTTCACTTCTAGATCGTGCAATAGAGCCAAAGTTATAGGTGGACGCATATGTACGCATTGACATTGGTTTTCTTTTACAAAGTTAAATGCTGATTATCAGACAAGGTAAGGGCAAAGGTAGATAGGTTGATATGCCTGCTGAAGAAGAGTAAATCACCACCTGACCAAGTTAGTCGAGGTGGGACTGACATGGAATTTATAAT
The DNA here is from genome assembly GCA_031232105.1 of Capsicum rhomboideum. Classification (NCBI taxonomy): domain Eukaryota; kingdom Viridiplantae; phylum Streptophyta; class Magnoliopsida; order Solanales; family Solanaceae; genus Capsicum; species Capsicum rhomboideum. The sequence goes on from CP124718.1 coordinate 14,143,296, forward strand.
ACGGGATTTAAGAAATGTAGTGCATATGTTGAATCAGATAGTTGTTGTTTAATGTCACGGGCGAGGTGGCCCAATGACGAGTGATGAGGGTGCAGCTAGGGCATCTAGTTATCGAACACAAGATTTTCTGAAATTAAACCCTCCCACGTTCACCGGGTCGGATCTGAATGAAGACCCACAGAACTTTATAGACCAAATCAAAAGCACTCTAGATATTATGCATGTGACTGTGTATTGATGTACTTTTAGCTAATTGGGAGGAATTTTAAACGGTATTCCTTGACCAGTACCTCCCATATGAGGTCCGAAAAAAGCTCATGCGGACCAATTGTTAAATCTTTGCCAAAGGACTATGAGTGTCAGAAAGTACAGTCTTCGATTTAATTATTTGGCTAGGTATGCTCCAAATGTGGTAACTATTATGACCGATAGAGTGCATCGGTATGTGGAAAGATGGATTGTACTATTGCGGCTTTAAAAAAAGATATGGATATAGCCAAAATACAGGCTTTTTGCACAGATAATGGAGGATCAAAGGCAACGGAAAAGGACACAAATATTTGAAGAAGGGTCGTCAAAGAGGGCTAGACCTATGGGACAGTTCATGGAGTCCAAGGAGAATTTAGGTCTCGGGTGTTTAACAGACCGCCTAGACCATTATTTCCTTAGTCTATAGTAGATGTTATACCTCGATCCCAAGGGTTTAGAGACAATCGATTTGGGCAAAGAAGTGAGATTCAGGATTCATGGGCAATGGGGTATCAAGCACAAGAACGTAGAAAGTAGGAACCAACTGGAGTCTCCTCGTCAGTCGTGTTAGTGTTGCGGAAGTTGTCATCTAGGTGAATGTCAGTTGGGGCTAAATGTTTGTTATTGGTGTGGTATGTCGAGCCACAAAATGAGGCTTTTCCTGATGTAGCCACAGGTACCGTATACGTATTGATTGACCCATATTCGACACTAACATATGTTATTTCATTAATTGCTGAAAATTCGAAAGAACGCCAGAATTACTAGTTATGTCACATGAAGTCTATACATCAGTTGGTGAATTTATTGTAGTTAAAAGAGTATATCATAAGTGCATAGTAATTGTTTGTGGTCGTGAGACACTAGTTGATCTTATTGAGCTGGAAATAGTGGAATTTTGATGTTATAAAGGGATTGTGCCATAGTAGATTGCCGAACTAAGAAGTTATATTATCGTTTTCCCCAAAAGAATGTTTTTGAATGGCCAGGGAAATGTGGGGGGGCACCAAGAGGAAAATTTATTCCCCATCTTAAAGGAAAGAAAAGGATACTCTAAGGGATACATATGTCACTTCGTAAGAGTGAAAGATACTGATGTGACGCCACCAACTCTTCAATCAGTTCTGTGGTAAATGAATTCCTCGATGTATGAGTTGGTATTAATGTGATGTCAGATACTTGGCCTATTTTTATTTCTTCATATAGCATGGCACCGGTAGAGTTACGGGAATGAAACAAGAAATTAAAAGACGTGATGAACAAGGGATTCATAAGACCTAGTACGACCCCTTAGGGTGCATCAGTGTTCACAGTACCAAAAAAAATGGCACATTGAGAATGTGTGTTTACTATCGGCAACTGAATAAGGTGACAACGAAGAATAGATGTCTTCTTCCCGGAGTTAATGGTTTATTGATCGGTTATAAGGTGCCAAATTCTTCCTAAAGATTGACTTAAGGTCAGGAGATCATCAAGTAAGGGTCAGAGAAAATAAAGATACCCAAAATAGAGGTATGGTTGTTATGAATTCGTAGTTATGTCATTTGGACTAACAAATGCACCAGCTGCGTTGGTGGGTTTGATAATTAGGGTGTTTAAGCCATCGCTAAGCGTATTCATGATAATGTTTTAGATGTTATACTAGATTACTCAAGATCACAAAAGGACCATGTTAATCATGTGTGACAGGTGTTACGGATTCTTCGTGACCCGTAAGATATATGCAAGTTCTTTAAATACAAGTTTGGTCATAATCCGTATCGTCCTTAGGACACATTGTATAGAATGAAGGAATCAGGATTAATATACACAAAAGGAGTGGCCAAGGCCTATGACGCCTACGAAAATTCGTAGCTTCCTTGAGTTGGCCAGTTATTACAGAAGAATTGTTAAAAAAAAAAAAAAAAAACCTTTCTGCCATTACCCTTCACAAAGCTAACACACAAAGTAACTAAGTTTCAGCGGAATGATGTATGTGAGGAAGTTTGCAAGAGCTGAAAGATGAATTGACTCCTACACCTGTACTAGTACCTCCCAAAGGCACATAAGAGTATACAGTGTATTGTGATATTTTAAAAGTTGGTGTGGGATGTGTATACATGCAGCACGACAATGTGATAGCATATGCCTTAAGACAATTGCGTCTACATAAGAGAAATTATCCCACATATGATTTTAAGTTAACAGTTGTGGCAATGGCTTATAACAGGTGGCACCACTACTTGTATAAAACTTCAGGTGAAAGAATTATAGTGTCAAATGTGGCAGAATTTTCATTGGTATCTGGGATAAAGGAAAAGCAATATGTAAATCCTATTTTTAGTTCAATTGAAAAAGAACGTACAGCAAAGTTCGACAAAGGTATTTGAACAAACACAAGGGGGAGTACTTTAACGCCAATGTAGATTGTGTGTACCATGGTTAGCAGAGATGTCTTGGTAAGATTACATGAGAAGCACATTGTAGAACTTGTAGCTCAATGTCCAAGCGGTCACTGATTAACAGTATGGCATCAGAAATCTGTATGTTTTATACAATGTATTACCCTTCCAGTTTGGAAGCGAAACATGAATAACATGGATTTAATCACAGGGTTGCCTCGTACACTGCGAAGGTTGATTCCATATAGATAATAGTTGACAGGCTTATCGAGTCAGCGTATTTCCTAACAGTTAGGACCACCGATACAGCCGAACATTATGCAAAGTTGTATGTTACAGACATATTACGATTACATGGGATTCCACTCACTATTATATCAAACAGGAGAGCTCACTTTATTGCACAGTGTGAGAAGTCTTTTAAGTAAAGCATGGGTACACAGGTGGATATAAGTACGGCTTGTCATCCTCAGATGGATGGAAAAACAAAACATATTATATGAACATTTGAAGATATACCACGAGTTTGTACGTTGGACTTTAAAGGTAGTTGGGATGAACATCTATCATTTATTGAAATTGCTTACAGGAAAAGTATCAAAAGGCACCTTACGAAGCTTTATATGAAAGAAAATATAGATCATCAATTGGATGGGTTACAGCTGATGAAATTTGCTTTGCTCGGGTCAGATTTTGTTCATTACGCTATAGAGAAGGTTAAGGTGGTACAATAGTAGCTACAAGCTACACAAGTCATATGTCGAGATCCATTATTTTTATTGAAAGTGTATAAGTTAAGGAGGATCTCACTTATGAAGAGATATATATTGCTATTCTAGATGGATAAGTGAAAAGATTAAGAAATAAAGAAGTAGCTTTGGTAAAGGTACAGTGGAGAAACCGACAAGTAAAGGGAATCACGTGGGGAGCCAAAGAAATGATGAAGTCAAAGTACCCGTAACTGTTTCAAACGGGGGAGAAAATTCAAGGTGTGGAATTGGAACAATAACAAGGAAGTATCCATAAGTATTATGTATATATAAATATATGTTAATATAGAGATGCATAGGATGTACATGAGATGATGCTATTAACATTCGAGGACGAATGTTTCCAAGGGGGGAAGAATGTAACACCCCGTATGTTTCCGAACCTATTTAATTACCGTAACATTCATGGAATTATTTAAACATGAGAAAGATGGTGGATCATACATTAGTGAGATGGGATGAATTTAATTTTTTGCAATTGGGCTCAAATGAGGCCCAAAAATCAAATAAAAGGCATGGCCCAAAACAAATAGAAATGACCCATTCTTGTGACCAAGTCAACATAAGATATTTATTGCTTAAGAGTGGATAAGGATGACTATAAAGGGGATATAAAATTCACAAAAAATAAGATTTTATACCACAAAAGACATGTCTCATTTCTAGAAAATTCCACAACTTTTTCTTCTCTTCAACCAAACCCTAAGGCAACCATCTTTGGGACAAGATCACTCCTTAGGAACCTTTAGTAAGTGTTTGTGGTTTAATATATTATATTCATGTAATATGGTGTAGATCATTTTGGTTATGTTGGTGAAGTGTGAGAAGTTCACTATGTGTGAAACAATTTATGTTTGCTTAATCGGTGAAGGTTTTTGCCTTGTAAACTTGAAAATGGACTTGAGGTATTGAAGGAAGTGAACTTGAGGGGTTCAATATTGACATGTGAGATGTTATTATAGCCTTAACTTGTTTTATTCTTGTACATAATGTTTGGAATTGCTATTGCAAAATTGTGCATAAATTTGGTGGTGTATTGAAAGAATAGTGTGGTTTTGGTGATGTTCATGTGTGTTGTGAAACCATGGCTGATTTTTGTCATCCAAGATGATCTAAAATATGTAAAGAGAAGTTTAGTTATGATCATGGACCATTCATTGCATAAAAGGACCCAAAAGAGACCCTTTTTGGCCGAAACGGGCAACCGCCCTCGCAGACGAAGCACCTGCGGGCGCAGGTGACTTTGCAGGTGCCCCTGGACACTGCCAAGGGTCACCTAAGAATGCAGCTCAGCCACCTTCGGGCGCAGTTGGCTTCGCAGGTTGGGCCAAAACCCCATTTTGGTTGTTTTTGCATCTCTTTGGTCCCCCGAAATCCCTATACCCTTCATGGATGCAATTATCAACTTATGTTACCTTTTAAATGACTATAAAGGAGTATCCCAGAGGTATTTTGAATGGTATAAAATATGGGTTGTTGTTAATGTGTTATTGTGAAAGCTATCGAGTGACTTGACGGAGAAAAGGTAATGTAGTGTTAATGAGGAAGTGTAAAGGGTAAACTTGGTGTGAAATGTTATTGGTTTATGATGTCTTGGTCAATGTGTAGAATGTTATGATAATGTTGGTTTGGTGATGCACTAATTGGTAATGTAAGAGGGCGAAATGACGTTATACGGCAGTCACGTAACTCATTATCGTCGTATGCACTTGTAAGATAGTTAGTTGTTACTTTGTACTTGTGTTGTAGAGTAAAATGTAAGGAAGGAGATGGATTATTGTATTCACATATAGGACTGTGTATTCATATTGAGAAGATAAGGTATGTAAGGTTACTCTTGATGTATCCTTCTGAAGCAGATATTGTTCACATTGTCATAGTAGTTGCTCCATTTCGAAATATTCTAAGGTATCTCATTCAGGTTTGATATATATTGTTATCCACATGTTTCCTATTCATTGACCGATTGACATTCATATGTCTCTTATCCATGGACTGAAGTTCCTAAGCTCTCATAATGTTATAACTACTAAAAGAAACTGTTTCAAGGAAAGTGACGACGTACGGAGAATCTATTCATTCTTAAGTCACATATCCCTCATTCATTAGTCGTTGTCGTTCATGAGTTATATAATTATGTACATGGTTCCAAAGTCTCAATAATGTTATGTTTCACGTTCTAATAATGTTTTAACCACTAAGTATCAATATCATGAAGTGAAGGAGTGAAGTAATGCATATATGTGTGCTTCCAATAATGTCATGATCTTCAATGTATCAATCTTTCACAATCGAATGTATCAATCTCTCAAAAGTAAGAAAATAAGTAATGCATATTGTTGGTTGTAAGAGTACGGGTGGTAGCTCTAGAGGCATAAGCCTAGCTCGAGCCGATCCCGAGAATTTATTGGATCAGGGGGTAGTCCTAGAGGCATAGGCCTAGCTCGAACCTGTCCTGACAGGTGGTAGCTCTAGAGGCATAAGCCTAGCTTGAGCCGAGCCTGATATTTTAGTTTATGGGTGGTAGCTCTAGAGGTGATAACCTAGCTCTAGCCGAGCCCGATATTTTGAGTTATGGGTGGTAGCTCTAGAGGCATAATCCCAGCTCGAGTCGATCCCAACATAACGGTATGTTATGTTAAGACCCGCTGATCAGTTAGGGCCCGGGTACGATATGATATGAGTGATGATAAATAGATAATAGAAGCAAAAGAAAGAAATGAATGTAAGGTACACGGTTCCACATATACAGATCAATGATTTATCCATATTGACTATGCTCTTTTATATTGTTTCTGTTGAAGTATTATTGTGTCATATGGTTTCTTATAGCCTTACATACTCAGTACATTCTTCGTACTGACCCCCTTGGGTGGGATTTACCTTACTTGCTGAAGGCACAGGTGTTAGTGGACCTCCACAGTAGAGTGCGGGTCATTTGTAGATTTTTGGTGAGCTCCAGTTGGTTCGAGGCTTTCTGAGTCATAGTGTACATTGATTTTGGTATTGTACATGATGTATAAAGCAGGGACTTGTCCCAACTCTAGCTTGGCTATGTATATGTATCTGTAGAGGCTTTGTAGACATATGTGGGAAGAGGAATGTAAGAGATGCATGTCCAGTTTGACTTGATGGCCCTATCGGCCAAGTTTCATATATATATAATACATGTTTCCATGACTTCTGTATAGTTGTATGAGATACAGTGACGTTATTACAGAGGCATGCATATGAATATTCGTGAGAACAGATTGGTTCTCTCGGGCCTTGTCGGCTTCTGGTGCCAGTCCGACCCGAATGGGATTCGGGTTGTGACATGACCATCCCTCATGCATGAATTCGTTGGACGATTTTTTCCGCACGGACCATGCATCATATGCTTGACAACCAAGCCGTGCAAAATTGGAAATTCTTCTTTATCTGGAAGTTCAGCGGAAATAAACTTGTCATAATCATCCGGTGATGCTATCTTTTATCCTTGTTCCAGTATTAACAAAAGGTGAATGTGTGGTAGGCCTCTTTTCTGAAATTCAACCACTTAAACATGGGCTGTAACAGGCCCAAATATTTTTTTTCTTGAAGATTTGATCTTTTAAATCTTGTAACTTTGATTTGAAAATTCTAGGCATCAAGTCCGGTCTGTCTTGAGTAAGTTGTCCTCCTATCAAATTTTCTTGGATCTCTGGCCAATCGGGATTACATGTCATTGTGATAAATAGATCTGGTTTTCCAAAATTTTGAACCAAAGCCATTGCATCCATATATCTATGACGCATGTCCCTTGGTCCTCCGATAAATGATGCAGGATGTATTACTCTTTGACCAACTTTAGAGCCTCTACTTTCTCCAGCCATGATACTATCAACTATGCCTTGCAATATTTCCCTTCTAAAATTTGATTGTTCAAACCTAAAATATTCAAGTCGAATAGTTTCCAGCTTGATGTACATGTCGACAACAAATTGTTGGAACAAGCATCTGCATAATAGTATTATTGTGTTTTCTCCACTACGTATTTGCAGCTTATAGCAGTAGTACTCTTTACAAGAGACACAATTTTTAGCCCCACGCCGTACACCTACAAAAAAAATATTGCTATGAGAGTTGTAATTACTCAATTCTAAGGTCAGGTGTAATTTTGTTTAAAAACTTTACCTTGCTCCTCGTTGTCAAACACCTCATTAGCGGGATATTCTGGTTGAGGCCTGCAACTTCGGCTCCACGTTTACCTTTATTTGTTTTTTGTTTTTTTTTGTATTCCTTGGTGCCAACCTAGTTCACTACTTGGAAAAAGCAAAGGATACTGGAGTGGGTCATAACAACCATAATAATGTTTAACTCTATGTATACTGCCTGAATTCTCATGAACAATAATCTCTCGATCAAATGGTACATTGGGGTTGTTGCCGTCTATCCAAATTGTAGCAACTTGATCTACTGATGGTTTATTATAGACACGTTGATCTAGTTTAGCAGTGGAAGCAATTCGAATTTCTAAATCCTTAAAACTTGAATGATCCTTTAGCTGGCGAAACGATTGTGCATAAGGATTGACATCCATTATCTGTTTAATTATTGCGACAACTTCCTCAGATAAATTGGCTCCTTTGACTTTTGAAATCCTAGTGCATAACTCATTTTCTGTGTCAAAAAAGTACATCTAAAAATAACATGGATTATTATCATGGGGAAGTAATGAGGGGAGATCATGATATGTTTGACCCCGTACTCGAAATGTATAAACTCCCTTTCGCGAAGATGCCAAATCATTGTCAAGTTTAACACCAAATGACGTAAATCCAAATATGTTGTTATATGCTCTAATGTGTCTGCAAAATTCTTATGCTACTTCAGATTCAGAGAAGAATAAATCGTATAATTGAGTTGGAACTTCAGTATTTGCAAGTTTTATTGATCCACTGTCGCAACAAAATGTTGGAGTTTCATGTTGAAACCTCATAGCATGACAATCTATACATTTAGGTACATTTTCCAACTTTTGAATACACGATATTGATGGTATGTAGTCAATTTCACCTACATTTGTTGTGTAAAATGTTAGAAATTTTAATAAATAATAAATCTAGCACAAATAGAATACAAGTAACTTTAATTAATAAATTAGTACTGCATTACCTTCAATTTCACACCTTTGCGATAGCGCCTTTAGGAGCCAATGTATTCTGCGTCTTTTTGTTGGTCTTCTTTCTTCTATATCGACATCTTGTATGGACTCAATCCTCTTGTTAGCTTTAAACAGAAACAAACACTACATTCAGTTTAATTCAAAATTAGAGCATCAACATCTAATAGATTTTTTTCTCGGGGAATTAGAGTTTACATGTGATAAAAGTTTGTAGTACTCTTTTCTTGATACACCTTAATAAATATCACATATTTTAATCTTTGACATACATGCAAAGATGAAAAAGAAAAAAAAGAAATTACAATTTTAAATCCAAACAAGTAAAACTACAAATTAACCTTGTCTATTATATGAGAAAATATACTCAAAATTTATTACATGAAAAATCAGGGATTAGAATTGTAATTGTTTTCCTTAAAGGGCCAAATTATGTAAAACTGTAGTATTTGTAAAAGATCTAGATATAGTGGTATATTTTTGATACCAGTAAATGATGTTTATGTGATGAGATCTAGTTCTTTTATTGCAGAGCATAAACACATGCTATGAGAGGAATAACAGTTGCCTTGATGGTTGTGATATTTGTTATGATAAGCAGCTACAAAAGTCCCAGTATTACATGCAATATCGTCGACCTATTTGAATAGTTTTCTCTGTGTTTCTCCTCATTTTCCTGATTGGTGAATTTCCTAGAAGACTCTTTTTTGTCTATCTAACCTTTTGTTAGAGTCTGTTACCCATAAACAGATTTTGAAAGAACTAAGAAAAAGAAGTCCTTTGTAGTGTAGTTTCTCTGCTTATGAGATTTTTCTTCATTTCTTCTTTATTGAAAAAATGATCAATAGCTATTGTTTTGGTGACTTAGCAGCGTGGGCGGTTGAGCTCTCCAGCTCTATCCATGAGGTGATTCTTTTCAGTAATTATGTTGCAGAGTTGGAAAACTGTGAAAAGGACAAGGAAACATGTATATTTCCACAAGATCTGTTATGGAAGGAACCTCTATTTGATCAACTTATAGTTAACATGTATCAACCAGGTGAGGTGCGACTTTATCTTTTCATAGAACTATTTTTTTAGCATTAAGTATTTTACCATAATAAAATTACGCTGCTAGAGTGCTATATGTTGGAAGAAACTGCTATTATCATAGGACTGCTTAAGGTTCTTGTTCAGTAGTATGGCACTAACATGTATACGCGTAGTTTTTTATAAATTTTTGAATCGTTACTTAGATTGTCTTATAGAAATGTAATATGCTGGCTAAATTTATTAGCAATTGTCTTATAGAAATGCAATATGCAGGTTAAATTTATTAGCAATTACCAAGCAGAAATTCAGTCTGAAAATTGAAGAAGTGATTTTGCAATTGTAAATTCACAGTTCTTTACCAGCAGTCTTTATCTAAATTTTATTTGTGATTTCATAGGTGTATGTAATAAGAGAAAATAATCTAAAGCAGCTGGATTGCTCTCTTAGCCTTCTAAATTTGGATGCACCCACCAAGTAAAGTGATGCAGGTCAGTTGATCAATTTTATATGTGAACTTTCTGTGAAACATGATATATTTATTGGTCTTTTCTGGTGCTTCTTAAGAACTTGTTTTTAATTTGTCGCATGTCAGAGAGTGGTAAATCTACTGCTTTTTTATTTGTTTACTGTATGGTGAAAACTATTCTAAATACTAAAGAAGATGTAAATTGTTAGTAGGTACCTGAATTTTCTGGTTCGTCAGAACTGCTTATTCCAGCATTTAAATTTATTGCAATTGCAGCAATATATTTGTTATGCATTCGAATGGCTTTATTAACTTTGGCTTGATCTATATAGGAAAAATAATAAAATTATTTATTAAAGTGATAAACAATAGATTAAAATATAATGTACCAATTAATTTTATAGCTACCTTGTGCCATGGGCTTAACGAATAATAATCTGCAATATAGAATAAGTGATTAACAACGTATTGTAAATAAGCCAAAATAAATATTGTATAGCTAGAGACAGCTCTAATAACCAATATTATTTGCTATGCCAGCATAAGTTGGTCATCGTTTAAAGTAATGAAAACCTAAACAATCAATAAATATCTAGACTCAAACTATCCGGGTTTAACCTAAACAATCAATAACTAGACTCTAAAATTATGAGAGGTTCTACTTTCTAGAGAACAAAACATCACTAATTCTTTTCAACTTTGATTCTTTTATGAGATAATGTGTCATCAGCATCTTTATTTTTCCATGGCTTCTTGATTGGTTTTTCTGAGTTCACTTCTTCATCTACTATGTCAATCGTAACAATCTTTTTAACTTCTTGGACTTCTTCTGCAATGAAGCGTCTTTCCATTCGATCTCCTTCACTTTTTGCATCGATTTTTATAAGAAAGGTGCAGACTTTGTCCATACTTAGCATCAAATTGCGATAATATGAGGATTCCTCTTTCTGTAGCAATGAAAAAAATGAATTAGTTAGAAAAGGATAATCTATTGAAATAAAAATAAAGAACATTATTTAAATACATGATAAATGGTAAAAGAAAGAATAACCTTTTCCGATATTGATTGTCTATACGTTGCAACATTGCAACCAACCAAGTATTTGGCAGCCTCAAACAATGTAACAGTAGAACGTTCATTGCCAGCAATCACATCAAGGTGCACAAGAAATCTGTGAAATCAGTGAAAAAGTAACATTTATCTCATTTATTGAACTTTCAAATAGCTGAAAAGTAATGTGAGAATTTTTATGTGTTACCTTTCCACATAATCAACATTTTATGTGAGGCAGCCAGTACATTTTGGAATATTGTCATTGATTTTTACTTTTTTGTAGCATTTGGTGCAAGATAAAAAGCATGGGTCATCACTATTTACTATTCTGGCGATTTTTGCATTAAATTTAGAATATTTAATCTGCAAAAAATTGGAAGAAAAGATTAGTAAACATACTTTGATAAAAGGTATACATTTTCTAGATGTTGTTGAAAATATTACCTCATTATCACAGAATAAATAATCTGCAATTTCACCGATTGTCATTTCTTTGGCCCTTTTAATCTGTAAACTTGACAGTAGAGTAATATCTTTGTGGATTTTCTTTTGGGAAACAGACCTGTATGTTAGGTAGTTAGTTAGTATATTATAATAACAATAATTTACTATCAGTTGTTTGAATGAATATGAAAACACATATTACCATTCTTGTAGAGATGTTGCTTTTTCAAATGTGGGGTTTATCCACATACTGGTGATATAGGTAGAAGATAATTCGAAATTTCCTTCATTGAAAAAAGTTAGTGCAGAAAAAAGATATAGAACTTAGTGCAGGAAAAACACATAGGTGCTAAGATAGTACCTTGGTATATTGTAGTCCTTACATCACAAAATGCTATAACAGAATTTTCGGTAGATAACTTTTCTAGTAGTTCTTCCTCTATTTCTGATAATTCGCTCCACAATGTTATGATTTTTCTATCACCTGAATTTTTCAATTAAATAAATAAGGGTAAATTCTTAAATTGATATTGCAGGTTGAAGAAATTGAATACATCAGTCCATGATTTAGGGAATTTGATGACATGTGCATGATGTTGGATAGAAAAAGAGACTTAACCAGTAATTTGCGTGATCAAAATGTTAATATTCAATAAAAAAAATTGAGGGTAAATTCTTAAATTGATATTGCAGATTGAAGAAGTTGAATACAGCAGTCCATGATTTAGGAAATTTGATGACATGTGCATGATGTTGAATAGAAAAAGATATTAGGAGAGATCAACTTACTCCTCATTCATAAGTACCATCTCTCTTCGTTTTGTGCCATTTGTGAAGAGTTTCGAACTCACAAAGATGCCAAATATATCTATAAAAAATATTAAGCATGTATGGTTAGATAAATAAGAGGAAAATATTGAGTTTATGTGGAATGTTAGATTAGTTAATGAAATACAAAAAAGTACCCAAGATTGTTTCCTCGGTATGTAATCTTTCATCGTCGAACGAAACAAAATTGTTTGAAAAAGAAAGTGTGGAAAAGGGGCTGTGGCATTCTTGAACTATAGTGGGATTTAAGAAGCCAAGTTCAATCTCTTTGTTGACGGATAGGAAATTAGGATTGGTCCCATTAATATGACCGTTTATAATGTAGCAAATTTTGGATTGCTGTAAAGAAGCTCCAAACTTTTCGATATCTTCATTGAAAAGTGTACAATTGATTTTTGTGCCCTGGAAAAAATATACTTTAATGACTAAAACATATTTGAAAAAATAAATTGTGTGCAAGGAACAAAAAATATAATATTACCTCCTCGTCAACTAATATCACCATTTTTCGAGAACCTCCGCCATTCTTAAACGCTTTCGTTGGCCCGCTTCCGATGACCAAGACTTTGATCATCCAGATGCAATCGTTTCGCTTCAAGCTGTTGATTCCCACAACTTCGGTGATAGAATCCATTGGAAGATTATCTCTGAGAAGTCATTCATAAAAGTTAGAAAGAAAACAACATATAAGTTCATAACAAAAGTAAACTTATGAGATGAGGAGAATTATACCTGAATACGTTGGTAGTTGAAAAAGGTTAGCTATGAACAATAGAAATTTAAATAGATAGATGGGTAGATGAAGAAGGTTAGTTGTGAACAATAGAAATTTAAACACATTCAACTAATAAGACACATTAAATAATTTGGATATTAAAAGTGTGAACACCTTAGAAAAGTGATTCAAACTTTTGCACTTCATTAAAAGTTTCTGCAATAGATAAAATTTTCTTGTTACTTTTTCCTGAATAAATAAATAAAAAAATTTAAATCTAAAATATATAAATAGAAATCTAAATTATAGAAAAATAATTAGATGTCTATTTTTAATGGTGGAACCGGTTTGATTTGTTTGTGGGTACGACACCTCTCCATTAACAAAGGTAAGTATTGAATTATTTTTGGTTAACAAACAATTAGTCTTGGTTAACAGATGACTTTTCTAAAAAAACAAAGTATTCTACGGAACAGAACGTTGGTTTTATTAATATTTTGGAGTACGACAATATGGAAATTTTATATTGAATTATTATTTTTTATTTGTTTTATATTTTATATTTTTCATCTCTTTTAACTATTAGTTTTTTTTATTATCTTATTAAAATTAATTTCTTAATAATTTTATATTTTTCTTTCTTCGTTTAATTGTGACTTAGGTTTTATTATCTTATTAAATTATATCTTGATATATTATTCGTTAGTATTATAATTGGATTTTTAATTAAATTTATTAATTGAGTTCGAAATATAAGATTAATTATAATTGTTTGTTTATTTAATTGTCTGATCGCTTGAAATTAACGGTGTTAGAATTTTTTTTTTGATGCCAGAAGTTTATTTCTTTTATGTTTGCCTAACAAAATCTTTTTATTATTATTATGTGAACCATATTAGAAATACTAACATTTAAACGAAAGGAAAAAAAATGGCCAGAAAATCCGAAAGAATAAGAGGAGAATCGGAGAAAAGGGAATTATTGACGAAATTGTCGGAAGAATCTATATATATTGCATGAAAATAATTATTAAATTTGCATGAAATTCTAATTAAATTTGTTCTTTTCATTTGTAAAATGAGATACAATAGCTATTTATATCATTTGAATGGATATGACATTTTTAACCTGAATTGCTATTTTTTAATAATGTTGTTCTTAATTTTTATGTATGTTTTATTAATTAACATGAGACACAAGTGCACAACACGTACACTAATCTAGTTGTTATAAATATATTTACTTTATTGTGAATGTCTATCAAGATATATTGAGTATCTATCAAGATATAGTGAATATCTATCATGATATAGTGAATATCTATCTAGATATAGGGAGTATCTATCAAGATATGGAATGTCTATCTTTTGGAGATAGATTAGGAGTTTTTTCCCCTATAAATAGATTAGGAGTTTTTCCCCCTATAAATAGAGGTGCTCTCTTCATTGTAATTCATCCCTCAATATCATTCTTAAGAGAAATAAGAAGTGTTCTCTCTTTTCTCCCTTATTATTCTTGTTATTCTTTATTAGTGCATAACACATATGAAATTGAGAAACAATTAAAAATCTGAATAAACGTATACAATCAAAACTAAAATATAGTGATGGGAAACGTGCATATGCTGCTGCTAAGTATACTTTGTGAACGTTTTTTAATTTTTTGAAAAAATAGCTTTTACAATTAATTTTTAAATATAATAGTAATAGCTAATCACCAACTAAAGAGTGTGTTTACTATGAAGGAAAATGTTTTCCTAAAAAATATTTTCTTGGCAAAACAAGTTGGTTTGTAACTCCTTTAATAAGAAGTTAAGAACAATTTTATATGAGAAAATCATCTCATGAAGAAAAATGAAAAGTGTAAAGGAGGTAGTTCTTAGTAAAGATATTTTAATGATATAAATAAAAGGTTTAAGTCATCGATAGCCCCTTAAATTTGTCCCAAAAATTCACTTAGATACCTCAACTAAGACTAGTACCAATTGAACACTTTAATATTAACAATTATGTACCTATTAAGCACTAAATGACAATTAGCTCACAAAAAATTGTGAGTGTAACTCACGCACAAAATTTTGATAAAAAAAGGAATTAAAATTTGACAAGTGGCACTGGGGCCCCAAACTTATAGAAAAATGAATTTTTTATTTTAAAAAGTTAAAAATTATTCAAATCATTTCTTAGTACTATTTTAAAAAAAGAAAATATTAAATTAAAAACATATTCTATTCCGATTCTTTCTTCTCTATTTTCTTGTTGTCGATATTGCCTTTTCCTAACCACAAAAGTCAACTTTTTTTCAAATTAATTTCAGATTCAATCTTCTTCTTCTTCTTTTTTTCCCCACATCTGGTATGGGAGATAGAAAGATATGTAGAGATACTAGTACAAGAGTGAGGAAGAAAGAAAGTCTGTCGGCGATGAATCATTTTGAAATCGACGGTAAAGAGAGATGGGGAGGATCCAAATTAATTCTATAAAAATCTCTGATCATTCTAATAATCTTAGTGAGTTTACATTTCAGTGAAATTATTTGCTCGGAGGTGACTGGCAATGGAGATGGACGGACGGTATCCAACTTTTTAAACACGAATGCTAAAAAAAATTCTTTCTTTTTACAGATTCAATTAGTTGATTCAGAAATCGTTTTTATTTATTAAGACTGAAAAGAAATAAAAATAGCAAATAATTAAAAAAAAATGTAGGAGCTTTGAGAATCTAAAAATGGGGTGAAGAAGATGACACTAGCAGAGGGGGTGGTTGCTTTTCTTTTTTTATTATATTATTAAGAAATTACTATTTTCAAAAATGAATAAATAATCTTTTAAGTTATTTATTAGTATCAAGTATTAATGAAAAAAATAAAGTGTAAGTTCTTCAAAAAAAAAAAAAATTATTTGGAATCTGTTCATGCGCGCTGTAAAAGTGAGGAACACTTCCTCTGCCACATCAGCACTTTGTGCTTAATAGGTATACATTTTGAATAATATAAGTGTTCAATTGGTACTAGTCTTAATTGAAGTATCTAAGTGAATTCTTGGGACAAGTTTAAGGGACTGTCGATGACTTAAGCCTAAATAAAAATAAAACTAATTATGTTGTAGTCCAAATGTCACTGCAGAAGCAGCCTATTCTTGGAGTCACTGATGACTGACCAACACAATTTTGATCTTAATTAAAGTTTGGAAAAATAAGAAAATAAATGCGTGTACAGGGATTCGAACAAGTGAATGGTCGGGAGTTTGAACACCCTTTGATTGTTGAGCTGTGGGTAAAACTTGCTATTTATCCATTTTAATAATAATACTTGATATATATATATATATATAACATAATTTTCTGACGAACGTTGTTCGTCTGACCACCCTTCAACTGCTATAGATTCGCCCTTGCCAACTACCTCTGCCATCACAACAACAATTGATGTCGGTCACTATCACACCTATCACCTCAATCATTATAATAATATTCAATGCTACCACCACCATCGTCGCCACTTCCACCATCACTATCAGTTGTTACCATCAATGTTGTCAATCCATATTAACAATCTACACCATCACAACTAGCACCGCCGCTAACTACCACAAACCCATCATCAACCACCATACATTCTTCAGCTATCACCATGAACACGGTTATCTACTAACATCAACCAACTTTGTCGTCATAACCACCATCGCCACTACCAACAACCATTATCATGTCAGTCACTATAACACTCACCTCTTCCCCATCGTCGTATCACAACACCATTACTACCACCACTACAAACCATCTTCACTATTACTAGCAAACATAAATGCTTTATTTTTTTTTATCAAATAATGATTTTATTTTATTAAATTTATATTATTTTTTTCTTGATGTAATTGCTCTTTGTTTGAATTGTAAATTTATCATGTTTACAAATAAATAAATTATGCACATTCAGATGTTGAAAAACAAATCTTCTTAATCATTTAGTGTATAGATTTAGAGACAACATTTTAATCATTCAGTCAGATGTGTATTCAGATCATCCGTCTTAATCTTAATGAAATCAAATGAGATCTTAGTGTGTGTGTATATATATATTACTTACTGATTACAGGCAGTGTCATGCCATTAATTCAAGATGCCAAAGACATTTTGAATCACAATCTTAAAATGAAAACTTAGGTGAATCGAGGTACTTTCCTATGATGTGTTTGGTTTAATGAGGTCAAATGAATACTTATGAATAAAAGAAGATATCATTTGGAACTAGTCCCAGAATGTGGTTTAATTTAGGGGGAGTTACAATCCCTATTCCTTTGCAACAAAAGCAGACGCTCACTAGCTTAGAGTATGACAAGCAAACTGAAGCTCAAGATGACAAGGAGTTGGAAGATAGAAGAGTATTAGATGTTGATTGGAAAGCTATTGTACCTGACAATAACAAATTAAGATATTTCCTTTGTTGTACAGAGCTTATGCCAAATCTACATTGAAATACCCCTTTTCCCTTTCAACAATTTATATTTTAGTCAATATTACCTTCTATGGCCCATATGGTGGATGGTGAGTTCAAGATAAATTAAGATATTTCCTTTGTTGTACAGAGCTTATGCCAAATCTACACTGAAATACTATCTTCTATGGCCCATATTGTGGATGGTGAGTTCAAGATAAATTAAGATAATTCCTTTGTTGTACAGAGCTTATGCCAAATCTACACTGAAATACCTCTTTTCCCTTTCAACAATTTATATTTTAGTCAATATTACCTTCTATGGCCTATATTGTGGATGGTGAGTTCAAGATTTTAAGCGGAATTACGTATTATCATAGTATCAATGGAACAAAAAATGAGTAAGCATTGGTTACAAGGTCAACACTTTTGGGCGGAATACATATGCGGCCCCTTAAACTTGTTCAATTTTTTCGTTTAGACACCTAAACTAAAAATTGTACCTATTAAACACCTGAACCCATGTTAAAGTGTGTCAATTGGGCATGTTTGTGCAATCTTCCATAAAATCAAAGAGCGTGATTTTCAGACGCTATGACATGACGAGAAAGACGAGTCAGGAGCTGACACGTGGAAATTTAAAAAAAAAAGTCATTCTTCACCATCTTCTTCATCTACCTTTTCTGCTATTTTTTCTTCAGAAAAAAATCTTCGATTTATCTTCTTTCTTTCGGTATGTGTAAATCTCGATGAAGAAAAGAAAAAAAAAATTGTGGGTTATATTTCAATTACTTTACCAAAATTTCTTATGGTTAAATTTCATTATGTTTTACATATGCTCTTTGTTCTTAATTCCTATAGATGCTCTTTGTTCTTAATTCTTATAGTATAGAGAAATGGTAATAGAGACCCATTTTTTCGATCTACTATTGTGCTTGTTCGATGAGTTCTAGTACAAATTCTAACACATGATTTAGTAATTCCTTCACTTGGGGACTAAAAAAACTCACAAATATTCATTATTTTTGACAAAAAATCTGGTGATGGTTCAAAATGATGTTAGTTCGTGGTAGTCTTCATGGCTGGTGGTTTGGTAGTCCTCTTCATGGTTCATAAATAGTTGACATAGATTAGAAATGGTGTTTAGAGAAGATGATGAAAATAGGAAAGAAAAAGGAAAAATAAAAATTTTGCTCTTTCACGCTCTTAAAAGTGTGCATTACACCCATCTGCCATGTCAGCGATCTGTATTTAAAAGGCATAATTTTATATATGTTAAGCTGTTCAATAGGTACAATTCTTAGTTTAGGTGTCTAAATGAAAAAATCGAATAAGTTTAAGGGACCGTATATGTATTCCGCCATACTTTTGACATAGAAACATAAAAATAAAAATAAAAAAAAAAAAAAAGTTAGTTACTGATAATTTGTGAAATTCATAATGTAAACTAGTGGAATGTCAAATCACGAAATAGAATATTATCATTTACATATAGAAAGTATATTTTAGATCTTCATATGATCAAATATTACATCACGAATACTTGAACATTTATGTAAACCTTTCAACATGAGTACATGACCATAGTTGATTGTTGACGTGATTTTAAGGACCAATCGTTCCCACAATTAGCGATAAGTCGATTTCTTCACTTAGCTATTAAAATTATTACAATCTACTATAATTGTATTAAGTAGTTCCTATTAATACAACAACATACCAATATAATCTCGCAAGTGGTGTCTGGAAGAATAGAGTGTACACTAACCCTACCCTACCTTGTAAGGTAGAGATGTTTTCGATAGACTCTTGGCTCAAGAAAAACATTACAAAACAGGTTTGAACAACACAAGGTGAAAGAAGCTCTGATGAAAATACTAAGAAGAGAAATATTGACAGCAAAAACAATAATATAACACACTGGTAATAAACATGAAGAATAAGAAAGTAGCTCCTAGTAATACGAACAAAAATAAAATAAGTGCAATAGGTATCTGGTATGTTCGTTATCATCCATTCAACTGAAATGTTTACAACTGCTTAATACACAATATACACTTGAATGAATGCACTTCTATATACTTGAATCATTTCTTCCAAATTTTGCAACATGCATTGAGCAGAAATTGCTCCTGAAATAATTCCACGAAACGGTTTGACGCATACAATTGTTCAACCACCAGAACATACATATATAATATACTAGGCATATGATTTTCAGCAAAGTTATGCATTTAGCATATTGATCTAGATTAAATATGGCCGCAAAAAGCAAAATAAGCTGCATCTAAACCTACTGGCCAAATGAAGGTATAAATCTGTGCAACTTCAAAAGGCAAAACATGTGGGCTGCAACGAACATAGTCAGCTACATCTGTGACACACGCCCTAATATGCTTGGCCGGAAACATAATCTCCTCAAATGAACAGTTTCCTGAAGCAAGAAAGAACAAAATGTGATAACGTAAACTCATCTCTAGTGCAACATGATGAATAATGTGTAGATATTCTCGAGTTATGAATACGCACCTGTGAGTTATCATGATCATATTGAATCACAAAGAGACATCTGCAGCCCCTTATGTCATGAAATTTCTTTTGAATTTTTAGAAGACGAGCTTCAATATATCTAGCGTCGTCCTTCCTTTCCTAGTTAAATAAAAATAGGAAAAACCAAAGTATAAAGTTAAAGCATACAGCAACAAGCAAATATATCTGCCACTTAGAGGCCACATAGTGAATATGCATATTTTCTACCATTTATGATCTCATTTTTACACCCCTTTTCTAGTTGATCTCTTTCCCTAGAACAACATGCAAGGAGATTTCCATGGATGGAAGAAAGAAGTACCTGGAAGCACAAAACAGGATCCCCAACCCTAACTTTGTTACATTCTGAATTTTCAAGACTTACAGATCGTTCACGGACTGACTTTCTTACGTTTATCCACTCGTCCTCCTCTGATCCAAATCCCACATATCTCACAAGAACTTCCTGCAGCACATTTCATTCCACAAAATGTCAAGCAGCATCCACTTCCGGAGTTTTAATTTGACTAGTGTTATTTGTAACATCTAAGCAGCATATTTGATCAATTTGAACTACTTACAGGTTCTCCTGAGCTAAGAAACCGGTGAGACAGAAATGTATCAACGTCATACCTGTCAAACACCATAAGCATTTTACTTCATTAACCCCACAACGGATGCATTGATTCAAGTGAAAAATACTAGGTCACAAAAGCATTAACAAAAAATTCATTGTCCTTTATTGAGAATCAGAGGCAGATTGTCACCACCGCTAATTCCAGTTCAAACACAGGAAATACAGAGTTTAGGACATGGATATCTCCTACCCTTTTTTGCTCCTTTCTTTACAAGCGGGATAATGTGGGCCTATCTGTTGGTAATTAAGGTTTGAAGAAGAAAAATTCCACGGATATTCTTGAATTTTGATATTTCAATTTTTAATGGACAGGTAACTAATCAAACTACATTTCGTGGTTGTTGTCTGATGAGAAATTCATGAAACAGCTCCCAAATAAAAAGCCGCCACACAAGATACCAATTTTGATCTAAAACCATTAGTTTCATGAATAAGTCATTATTCAGGAGCAAAAGCATCTAAGGCACTGGATAGTTATTGTCAGCTCTGAAGGAACAATATGTTGAGTAGCCTACAAGATTCAATGACCTAAGAGAATATGACATTCTCAGATGTTTATTTACCATGTAGCCGTAAATGGTTATCGTAGGGCTTGGATAGTTTTAGCTATCAAGGAAAAAAGTGTAAGAACTTCAATACATTTCCCTTAATATTCACCATATTGCATGTTTACAGGAAGGGAGGATCGTAATGTAGCTCCCCTAAAAAATGTAAAACATTGAGCAACCAGCAATCATTGACCACTATTACCAAAGGGAAAAGAACCAAAAAGTAAATTAGAGAACACTTCTAAAAACAAACAATAGAAAATTAAGATAGTGAATGGATGTTATTTTCCAGTAACGTCATTCTGATGGAACCCTTTGAGCTATTGACTTCACAATGAAGTCAGTGTCATTGTTCAGCAGTAAAGAGAAACTTTCTTCTTTTCTTTTCTAGCTTTTCTTTTTCTTTATTTTTAGATTCTTTTTACAGGTCAAAGAAGAGAGTCTAGAAACAGAAATATCCAAACAGGATCTCATCTTAATGGCTTAATGCAGAAAAGGTTGAAAATGCATCCAAAGTTAGTGCTAAAATGGCCGTGTAGCCAGTACTTATTTCTATTGATAAGAAAAGAGTTTGAGACTTTCTGGCTTGCTAATGTAGGCTTACCATGCCCCGTCTACTGAAGACCTAGCCTCAAATTGTAAGTCTGACAGATCTGGAACCGTTATACCTGAAAAAGAATTTGTTGGATTATGTAAGTGTCGTTTTCCGACAAAAGAACTGCAGGTTTAGAAGTAATGGGAGCATAAGTAGAACTAATAATTTGGCAAAAGAGAAAAAAAAACAGGGCAGCCCGGTGCACTAAAGTTCCCCGCTATAGGGTCCAGGGAAGGGCCTGACCATAAGGGTCTATTGTACGCAGCCTTACCTTGCATTTCTGCCAGAGGCTGTTTCCAGGGCTTGAACCCATGACCTCCTGGTCACATGTAAGCAACTTTACAGGTTACTCCAAAGCTCCCCGTCAAAAGAGAGTGGTTTCCAAAACAATGAAACATATCCTCAGGTAGTTCTTTATTTGGCAATTACTTATAAGATTTTCATCAACTGGATCCTCAAAGCAGTATGCATTTTTAGGAGGAAACCAACAAAAAATATCTCTTTCACCATTAATATTCAATGCGAGTGAAATTTAACTTTTTCTTTTGATGAGGACGAGTAGAATGTAACTTAGAATAAATTTTAAGCCTTCCATTATAGTTGATCAAAATGATTGACAAGAATAGGAGACAAAAGTATGGAAGAATGAACACAATGGACAAAGTAGTTTGACTCTCGGTAGCTTGATGAAGAAGAACACTGCGAAAAAGTAAGACATAAAGAACAAGACCCAAAAGGAAATGAAATAATTTTATCCTTTGAGAGGAACTTGTGAAGCAACAGCAATTCAGGGAGGATTATGAATAGATAGAGAAGGATAGAAGGCGTGGTATATTTTCAATCCCATCTTGTAAGAAGATCAATCTCATGCAGAACTATCACAGATCATACAACTGACAGAAAGAATTGTTTGTAACTGAAACTTTTGAATTCTGTGCTTGGTGTTTGAGGTACTATTCGCGAGAAGTAACTTTGAACATTTTTCAAGGAGAAGTCACCATGTAAATGAGACAGAGGAACAAATCCAGTTATACTAAGAGGAGATAAAGAACTAGGAGAAAAATGCCTAGAGGAAAATCTAACATAAATAACTGAATGAAAGACCGAATGACTACACTCAGTCAAATCAAACTCTCTTGGGGGATGTTAATTGCTGAATGCTCTTGGAGTTTTAGAGACGTGAAAAGGTTCCTCATTCCGTAAAAACGTAAAATTTAATTTGATAACCAATCCAAAAATAAACTGTACAATATCAACAAATACTTTTTTGTTTGAGAAAGATATCAACTAATACTTAGCTCTGACAAAATCTCTGAACTAAGAACACAGATATTCCTTGAAATAGTGATTAGTAAACATGAGGCATCAGATATCCTTAATTTGTATGCATTATTAAATTCTTGCAAGAGAGGAACATTTGTAGTGCATTAGTCTCAACTCTAAACTTTTAAATGGTCAGTCAGGGAGGAAAGTAGACGAAGAAGGGAATTTCTGCACCCGCAAAACAATGGTTCATCAAACCATTATGTCAGATATCTACTTTCATGATAAACAAAGATCAACAGAGACCTTCAGGCATATGAAATCTTTGATTTTCTTCATCTAAAGCACATTCTTCTGTCACATCAGGCAGCTTCTTGTTTGCCTCTGCTGAATTATCCTTTGAGAGACAGCTTTTCTGCCTGTCCTGGAACCAAGTTTGGACCTAAATTCAAGTGAAATAGTAGAACTTAGTTCTATAAGGACATTCAACCAAGAATATCAGATCCTAAAGTAAGTACATCGAACTATGAACCTCAGCCCATTCCACGATCGGTTTTCCTGCACGACCTTTAGAGTGGCTGAAAAATGCCAAAAATGTATTAAAGACAAATTTATATGAAATATGTTTGTTGATTATTCAACAAGAAACACAACTTAAATGCAGAAAGTGCAACTCACCTGAAAACCCCTGCCAATTTCATGCAGAATTCTTGGTCAAAAACTTGCTCTCCTGATTGTTTAAGTAAGTTCTCCATTTTCTCAATCTGCTTGAATAACAAGAGATGATGAAAAAATTGCAATTTAGAAGAGAGTAACTGAATAAATTGTTAATTCCAAAATGTGTTGCTAAAGTTGCAGATACACATCATTTTGCAAATTCCAAACAACGATGAATTCATAATGTCCAAAGATGCCCTATAAAGTTTCACCATTTGTCAAAGCTCAATATAAAGAAAACACAATGAAGCAACAATCAAGATATGAGCCACAACCACTGAATCTAAATAGGTCAAATTCATGATTCTATTCAAGAGACTTTTTCTTTTCACTTAAAAAATTCCCCGACCATTGCCATATAATGGTTCTAGACGTCGAAGAACCAACAATGAACGCTCAAAATGCATCTCAACAATGCAATTCCAAAATGAATCAAAAGCTTATTTTTAGTTGAGTCCGCGTTGACTCCAAAGGATTGTAGATCTTTTAAGACAACTTCCCTCCAATATTTTAGATCTATCTGCCTTATCACCTTTAATTATCATATTGTCACATATACAGAACGGTGCATATAGAGGTACATAACTAAATCACCCAGGCAACCCTCTCTCATTTAATGTGTTATTCGCATCCACTACTAGACGTGCTCATTTTTATTTTGTCCAATCTTGTACAAAAACATATATTCATTGAATATGCATATTAATACACCATTTACCTTACAGATATATTGGGCCTTTAAGGCTCAATATGAACTTCCTTACGGTATTGCTGGTTGCACAACTGTTCATAGATCATAACTTCGAAATTAAAAATCTTGATAAAGTAGAAAGTAGAAGGAAATATATGCATTTATCAAGATTTTACATAACTTCTAATATACACTAGCAACCTATTGTCCTGCATGATACAAATATACCTTTGTTTACTCCCATCGACTCAATTTGTTCGTCTTACTTTCCCTTTTTAGTCCATTTAAAAAAGAATGCCTCTTTCCTTTTTTGACAACTCTTTAATTCTATCTTTCCACATGGCATGTTTAAGACCACAAGATTAAAGGGTATTTTGGTACATTCTATATATATTTAATTTAAGACCACAAGATCCAAAAGTCTTCTTTACTTCCTTAAACTTCATGTCAAGTCAAACTAGACAAACAAATTGAAACGAAGGGAGTATTATCTATTTTAGTGATAGGAGGAAGGAGGACCACGCCCATGTAAAACCAAGAACCCTTTCCGCAAGCCAAACCAACTGTGTGATATAGAGCACTAAGCCACTAACTACATCAATGTTACCTGTTTGTTCACTTCCACAGGGCACTATAAAGTATGTTCAACCATTTTCATGCTTTACACCAGCCAATAAGCATACATAAAACCAATGAGCAGGACAGCTTAGGAAGACTCTCAAAGAGAAATCAGTACAAGCTTCATGCTAAACCAAAACAGTATTATCAAAAGCAAAAAGTACATAAAAGCTCTAAGGTCCGTCGGGGCTTTAAGCGCATAAGGGCGAATAAAGCATTAGCTTTAATGAAAAGAGGCGCAAAGGGAGAAAAGATATTAATATATATGTTTAATTCAAGACTAATAATTATAAAGCATTAATGAAAAATATATGAACTAAAAAATTGAAAAGAAGTTGCGATAAAGTGAAATATCAATTGTTTAGTGTCGCAAAGGCTCTACTTCCCCTTAGAACCTTGATGACGACATTAAGCTAAGCGAAGTGCTCAACACGTTTCAACCCTCGCTTCAGGGCCTAACCGCGCCTTTGACAACATTGAGCCAAAAGCAAAAGGGGTTTTAACTCTGTAACAAACAATATGCTAGACACTACACAACTATAAGCTCTTTTGTTAAGAAGGGTTCACAAAATATTTGTTGAGCTGTGTCATCACCTCTTCTAAAAAGCTTCATTTTTTATTCTATTCTATTATTACTATGTCTTAACTCTGCATGCTCTGATGCCAAGTTCATTTGGAAAGAAAGTCACTTGTATTTATTTTGTCGCAACAGAAAATTTCACAACACAGAGAGAACATCATATGGATCAATTTTTTCAAGAACCTATAAAGGCCAAACCTTGAAAAAACGTTTTAAAAAGTATAAAATGGAGCCAAGATAAGGGGAAAAAACAAAATTTTGAAATGGGAAAAAGCACCTCAGCTTGTGTAAAGCCAGAGAATGGTCGTCTCTGCCTGGGACGACGAAGGTCCATTGACAGTGAAAACAAAGCAGAAAGAATAGGATCAAAGGGTCATCGCCGTAAAGCTCTTTCAACACTAGAAATTGAGTGACACTGGGTTTTGGGCGCCTTCTCAAATATACTTGCTCAGTAGTGTGTGTGTGTGTTTGTTTTCCTTTTTTTTTAGGGGTGTGTTTGGTTACCCTTTACGGGTTCAAACAAGAATGGCAAAAATACAATGGTGCTTAAAAGAATATATTACAGAAATAAGATGGTGAAAAGAACATTTCAGAAACTTCGGAACTATTTTTGGGAACTTTCAAATAAATTTCAGCTAAGCCCCTAACCGTTTGGTGTTTGGAAAATAATACCTCCTTTGTCTTTTAAATGAGATAATAAACCTACTGTATATTCCATTTGTTTCGATTTATTTGACCTATTTTTTTTTATTAGTCCATTTAAAAAAAGATGATCATTTTTTTATTTAGAAACTCTTTAATTTCAACTTTCTATATGACATGTTTAAGGCCACAAAATCAAAGGGCATTTTGTACATTTAACATATCTTTAACTTAAAACCACAAGATTAATCAAAAGTCTTCTTAATTTTCTTAAACTATATGCCTAGTCAAAATATGCCAAACAAATTGAAACAAAAGAAGCATTAAGTTAACGGCTAAAATAGAATAGGACCATTAATAACCCTCAATAGAAATATGCTTTGCTGATGACTTATTACTATTCTGCAAAGCTAACCTGAAGTGTATCCAATTGCTACAAGGAGCTTTTCAAAGGTTTTTCGCAGTTTTCGGGCTATAAGCTAACAATGAGAAAATCTCAATCTTTATGACTGGAGTTAAACCTGTTCTGAAACAAGATATACTGACTACCCTGGGTTACATAGAAAGAGAAATACCATTCAAGTATTTGGGTGATCCTGTCTTATTCAAAAAGCTGACAATTGCCCAATATATGTCTTTGATTGAAAAGATCACATAAAGGATAAGGTGATGATCTGCAAAATTATTGTTATATGTTGGGAGAATACAAATGACTAAAGTTGTTATTTTAAGAATGCAAACTTACTGGGCACAAATCTTTGTTTTACAAAAGAGAATTGTGAAGATGATAGAAAGTATTTTCAACACTTACTTATTAACAAGAACTACCATTAGCTCTAGGAAAGCTCATCTCTTTGGAAAAAATATGTCTTCCAAGAGCTGTAGGGGAACAAAATATTTTGAACTTGAAGTTGTGAAATGTTGCAGCTATACTGAAATTACCGTGGTCTATTCATGAGAAGAAGGAATGTTTGTGGATAAGATGAGTGAATGCTTATTATATAAAGAATGATTTTATAGAGCATTGTGCTACCCCCATTAAATACCACATGAATAGTGAGAAAAGTGATAAAATCCAAAAAAATACCTTGAGTCCATAACTCAGCCTAGGAATCTTGGAAGCAAGCTGAACTTAGTAGTAAATAATGGTAGATTTCCCATCAACAAAATGTATAACATGTTGATGTCTAATTTTCCAAAAGGTCCTTGGAAATGTATAGCTTTACAACCAAATATTCTTCCTATACTTAAGTTCCTAATATGACTAAAAGCTTAGAAGAGATTGGCAACTGCTGAAAGACTCTTGATGTTTGGAATCCATGTTCCATCAGGTTGTGTATTTTATAATGCAACCCTTGAAATATTTGATCACTTTTACTTTGATTGTTTTATTACCAGTGCATTGTGGAGTAGACTAATGTTGTGGCTGGGATTTAACAGGAACATACGGAGATGACAGCAAAAGTTGGAGTGGGCTAACTCATGGGTAAGGAAGAAGATCAGTAAGGGTGCAATCAGGGGCGGACCCACCTTATAGCAAGGTGTGTCATCTGACACTGCTTTATCAAAAATACTAACCAATACATATATATAATCTGGAAAAAAAAATAGATTTGTGTACATAAATATATAATGACACGGCTTTAGCACAAAGCACTCCATGGTCTGTTGGTTAGGCACCACTCCAATGAGTTGCGCTCCTGGAGATCGACCCCAATGGCAGGCAAAGTTTTGCCCTTTTTTTTTATAAGCATTAATTGCTAAAAATATAGCATGCCATTAATAGGATTTGAACCCCCAAAAACTCACTCCTCAAGCTAAACCTAAAATCGTAACGTTAAAAAAATTAACCAGATCTCTAGTTTGTTCATCTATTCTTTGCGTTAAATGTCGACATCGCTTATAAAACATTCTGTGTACTCCACTGGGTGCAATTGTGAGTTGGGTTTTTTCTATGAGAGTATATGTGATATAGAGGGAAAGAAATGACATTCGCTTTCAAGCAAGTCAATATCATAGTAGAAAACTCAGCAAAGAGATAGCTTTCCACATACATGTACGAGGAAGAGATCTTCCAAATATTTAGGACAGATTAAAATATGCCTTGACAAAACTAATAAAGAATTAACTTGACAAAAAAGAAAAAATTATTTTCTAGTTGTAGGGGGAAAAAAAAAAGTTACCATTAAGTTTTTCAAGCACCATAAGAATCAAACCAAATCTATAATAACTAAACCTATAAATATGCATTATATTTTATTTTCTTTGACTTTAACTGAAACATCTAATGTATTGATTTAATTTTAATTTTAACTTTTAATTAAAAATCGAACCATAAACATCCTTAAGGGAGATATAGTGGCATAGTAACAGTAGGAGTAATATTTTCTGAAGTGAATGCTATAAATTTTCATCAATCCAGGCATGAAAAAGGTCCTGGCTCCAGTTATGGCCATGGTCAAGGTAGAAATTCTAATCATGGTGATCGTCTTGCACCAAATAATAACCTTCCTCACCAACAGTGTAAGAAGAAGGGTGAAAATCCTGAAGTGGTGTAAAGGAAAAATTAAGAAAATAGATGTTATCGATGTGGAGAAAAAGGGCACTGGTCGCGTACCTATCTACGCCAAGGCACTTGATTGATCTCTACCAAGCATCCCTGAAGAGGATGGATAATAATGCAGAAGCAAACATTATTTCTAAAGATAATGTTGAGCCTATACATTTAGATGTTGCAGATTTCTTTGAAATCCCTTAAGGAAATATAGATCACCTTGTTGGTGACAAATCTATGTTAGTCTAAGTATTTTACTTTTTTATTGATTGTATTAATTTACATTTATGTTGATTGTGTTTCTCTAATCCTGTAAATAAATAAAGTTTGTGTAATAGTATAATGTTTACTTTGTTTATATTTTCATCTTGAAGAGTATGGATCCTCCTCAGATTTTATTTGGATAGATGATCAACCAAGAGGATATTTGTGTAATTGATAGTGGAAAAACACACGCCATATTTAAAAATGAGAACTACTTTTCTTACCTGCTTAGAAGAAAAGCAAATGTTACAACAATTTCCGGTAATTGATTGAAGGCTCTAGAAGAGCTACTATATTTCTGCCAAAGGGGACGAAACTTGTTATAGAAGATCCATTATTCTCTTCTAAATCCCCCAGAAACTTGTTAAGTTTTAAAGATATCCACCGAAATGAATATCATGTTGCGACAATAAATGAAATGAATGTTGAATATCTTGGCATTACCAAGAATGTCTCAAGTCAGAAATGTGTGTTGGAGAAATTGTCAATTTTGTCTTCTAACCTATATCATGCAGAAATTAGTACAGTTGAAGTACACTCTATCGTAAACCAGAAGTTTACCGATTTAAATACTTTTGTGCTTCGACATGACCGAATAGGTTATCCTGGATCAATAATAATGAGACGAATCATTGAAAATTCAAATGGGCATCTGTTAAAGAACCTGAAGATTCTTGCAAGTGATGAATTTTCATGTGCTGCTTGTTATCAAGGCAAATTGATAACTAAGTCGTCGCCACTGAAAATTGGCATTGAATCCCCTATTTTTCTAAAATGTATAAATGGGAATATATTTGGACTTATTCACCCATTCAGTGGGTCATTCAGGTACTTTATGGTCCTAATAGACGTATCTTCAAGATGGTCTCATATGTGCCTCTTATCGTCTCGCAACCTGACATTTATAAAATTATTGGCACAGATAATACGATTAAGGGAACAATTCCCAGATTATCCCATTAAGGCTATTCGCCTCGATAATGTTGGAGAATTTTTTACATCGCAAGCTTTTGATGATTATTGTGTATCAGTTGGGATAAAAGTTGAACATTTTGTCTCTCATGTTCATACTCAAACTGACCTTGCTGAGTCATTCATTAAGCGTCTACAATTGATAGCAAGACCACTACTTATTAAAATAAAATTGCCCACTACTACTTGGGGTCATGCTATCCTACATGTAACATCACTTATTCATCTCAGACCGACTCATTATAATAAATATTCTCTGTCACAATTAGTCTTTGGTCATGAATCAAATATTGCTCATCTACGAATTTTTGGCGGTGTTGTATACGTGCTAGTAGCACCACCACAGTGCACTAAGATTGGCCCCCAAAGAAGGTTAGGAATTTATATTGGGTTTGATTCACCCTCATTAATTCGCTACCTTGAACCATTGATGTGAGATTTATTTACTACTCGATTTGCAAATTGTCGATTTGATGAAACAAATTTCTAACAATTAGGGGGATAGAAACATGAACTCAAAAGAGAAATTGTGTGAAAAGTTTCATCATTATCTTATTTTGATCCACATACTCCCATATGTGAACATGAGGTCCAGAAGACCATTCACTTATAGAAAATAGCAAATCAAATGCTAGACGCATTTACTGATTTGAAAAGGATAACTAAATCACATATCCCTGAAGTGAATGTACCTGTCCAAATTGATGTCCCAAAAGGACCATCTACTAGTGCTATAACTTATGAATCCCAAACACGTCTGAAGTGTGGTAGACCATAGGGTTTGAAGGATAAAAACTCAAGAAAAAAGCACGAAAAGTGATAAAAGTGACATTATAAAAGAATCCCATGAAGAGACTCAAGATCTGATTAATCCTGATATTCCTGAAGAAATCAGTGAACCTGAGACTCAAGTGAATGAACAACTTTTAATGAGTTCTACAAGTAATGAGATAAATTTAGATTGATAGAAAATTAAGGTGGATAATATTTTTACATATAATGTCCCACTTAACATTATGGAAGACAGTAAGGACCCTGAACCTCTATCTGTCGAAGAATGTCGACAAAGATGTGATTGACTAAAATGGCAAGAAACAATTCAATCAGAATTGAACTCACTTGCTAAACGTGAGGTTTTTAGACCTATAGTCCAAACCCCTGATGATGTAAAACCAGTTGGCTATAAATGGATCTTTGTGCAAAAAAAAATAAATAGAGAAATGAAATTGAAAGATACAAGGCATGCCTTATTGCACAATAATTCTCTCAAAGACCCGGTGTCGACTATGAAAATGTATTCACCCGTTATGGATGCGATAACTTTTTTATGTCTCATCGGTCTAGTTGTACATAAAAATCTTGAAATACATCTAATGGATGTGGTTACAATTTATCTTTATGGTTCACTTGATAATGAAATTTATATGAAAATCCCAGAAATATTAAAGATGCCTGAAACATATAGTTCAAAATCTTGAGAAATGTATTGAATCAGATTATAAAAATCATTGTGCTGCCTAAAACAATCAAGGCGTATATGATATAATCTCCTTAGTGAGTACTTGATAAATAAAGATTATATAAATGATGTCATTTGTCCTTGTATTTTCATTAAGAAAACAACATCGTAGTTTATTATACTCGCTTTTTATATTGATGACATAAATCTCATTGGAACTCCAGAAGAGGTCCAAAAGACAATTGAATAACTAAAGAAACAATTTGAGATGAAAGATCTTGGAAAGACAAAACTTTGTCTTAGTCTGCAAATTGAACATTTAGCATACATGGTCTTCATCCATCAATCTGCCTATACTGAGAAGGTTTTGAAACTATTTTACATGGACAAAGCACATCCATTAAGTACTCCAATGGTTTTTCAATCACTTGAAGTGAGTAAAGACCTGTTCCGACCTCCAAAAGAGAATGAAGAGATTTTTGATCCTGAAGTACCATATCTCAGTGTTATTGATGCACTTATGTATCTTGCTAATGCTAAAGGCCTGATATAGCATTTTGTGTTAATTTACTAGCAAGGTATAGTTCTTCCCCTACGTGAAGACACTAGAGCAGAGTTAAACATATATTGCGATATCTAAAAGGGATTATTGATATCGGTCTGTTTTATGCTAACAAAGATAGTGTAGATCTTGTTGGTTATACAGATGCAGGTTATTTATCTGACCCATATAAAGCTCGATCTCAGACAGGCTATGTGTTTATACACGGAGGTACTTGTCATGCCCCAAATCCACGTGACTGGCACCCGAAACTCTACCCAACCCCAACGAACCAACCATGTAATAATCCCTATTTATGCACCGAAATCATGAATGCGGAATCTTTTGGAAAAAATTTCATCTTTTAAGTATTGAAAAACCTTGCATGACTAAAATCGTTAAATCAACCATATTTCATTTAAATGAAATATTCATAAAATTAATAAAGTCTCATGCATGCATTCCATATGACTA
Source organism: Capsicum rhomboideum (assembly GCA_031232105.1). Classification (NCBI taxonomy): domain Eukaryota; kingdom Viridiplantae; phylum Streptophyta; class Magnoliopsida; order Solanales; family Solanaceae; genus Capsicum; species Capsicum rhomboideum. Next base: position 14,175,896 of record CP124718.1, read on the forward strand.
ACCATAATTACAACCTGAAGGAACTACTATCAACTATGGAGCCTCTATGACAAATATTAAACTAATCAACCGAGATAGGTCTCAGTGACTTAAAGAATATAAAAATTCAAGCTCCGTGAAAGTAAGTGGAGTCTAACCAAAAGTACCCGACTGGAAGAGGTGGAGCCGTCCTAACCGCATGGCTCAGGATGGTCAACATAAAATTCTAAATCAAAGTTGAATGGCCAAAAGGCCTAAGCTCCAAATGCCTATTATGTATTACACAACTGTTTCTCCAAGAAGTGAGACAAGAATTAAAGAAATCAAGTGATATGCGTAGACATTGATATAAGAAAGAAACATTTATATAGCTTCTCAATTTAGAGAGTGAAATGACATATTAAAGTAAAACACATTTTCGAGTCCTCATTTTTAGCACTTTAACTTAATTAAAATCATGAGATATTTTATCATTTACTGGAAGTACTATACCATCATCGACACAAGATGTAAAGTCAACTAGGTTATGTACCTAGCGGCAAGTATCATATCCCCTACTTGCTCAGGTTGTCTCATCATAGTGCCGTACAAATTGACACAGTCATGCTAATGATGTAACACAATAGTACCCTCTCATCGGGGTACTCTACCATAGTTCCAAACCATAAGGTAGGTCTTACCTACACCGGCACATGTAGCTTCATGGCATCACACAGAACACGTCCGAAGCCAATCTCGATGAAGCAAGTAACTCTCAAAAACACTAACATTTATCGACGTTGACCTTCATAGCCAATCCAACAATTTGAGAAAAATCAAATAACTATCCTTTCGTAGTTCTTGGTAAAGAAATTAATAAATAAGAATCACCTTTAAAGATTCAACAAGTGTTATGGCAATATGAAAGTATTTTAAAAAATTTTACACTTCACAATTTATAAAAATCATAACAAATAGCACTTAAATAATTTATAATGCAAGAAATGGTGCAATCCCAACCTTTTCGTCCCGATAAGTTAGGATTCACATTAAAACATATTCAAAACTATGAATTTTAGGAAAAAGCTTCAAGAGGTAGTGAGTTTCAACATACCTCAAATCACTTCCCAAATCTTATCCCAAAAGATCCAATGACGCCATCAATTCTCAATCTACATATACGAGCTCACTTATATCAACAATGCATCACAATAGCACCAACTAAGTCAACTAAGTGTCCAACTTCACAAGTAAAAAAAAAATCATATTCTCACCAACGAGGTCAATTCTTGAGATTTAACTCCAAAGCACTCATGTCATTCTCAATAATAAAATATTCAATAAATGAATTTCAAGATATAAGAAATATCATTTCACCCATTTTTCACCAAATCTCAGCTATTCATCTTCTTCTTTGCTTGACCAACAATGGTGAAAAATCATACACTCTAGGTCTTGTTCAATCCATGAAATACTTAGTCTGTATAGATGAAGAATACACCAATAATACCTTCTCTCATCAATAAAATGGAGCAAAATTTCAAGAATTTACCTTGTTAAAGAAAATCTTATTTTTCCTCTTTCTTGTGTTCTTGAACAACTTCTTGTTGAATCTAACTTCCAATAATGATTTGGTGTTATAGCTAGCATAAAGACTTGAATCAACTCAAAATAACCCAAATAAACTCACCTTGAATGTGTCATGACCCGATTTCTCAGGTCATGATGGCACCTACCATAATCCACAATAGGTAAGCCAACCCATAGTCTGGAACAACTAGTAACGAACTAATAAGAAAGGCAGAAACAAAACTCAATAACAATGAGAAAGAAGGCAAGAAGAAAGTAAATATATCCCCAAAACTTGGTGAAGTCAGTACAAGAGCTTCTAATACAACAGGAGTACAAAGTAAAATACAAAATAAATATATACAAGTCGTCTCTAAAATACAACAATAGAGATTAGTCTAACAATAAGAGGGAGAGAAGGAACAACTCCGAAAGTCAGGAGCTCACCCCAAATCTTAGATCCATGGCTACTCCACAAGATGCACACATCAACAGCGAGAACTCGTACTATGATCTGCAGGCTGCAGAAGTGTAATATGAGTACCAAATATGTGGTACTCAGTAAGCATCGGTTGACTGAGCTCCAAAAATAATGCAAGCATAAATAACATGTAAAGCAGGAATATAAACTATGGGAAACTATCCAAGCAACGAGACATTATAACGCTAATGAAGTCATAAGGATAAACTATCCTATTCTAACAGTAATTAGGGAAGAAGTGCATTACCGTATATTACTAGCCAATGCACAAATGAAGAGTGAAAGAAGGATATATAGTAGTAATACGAGGCCAAAAGGATATATATATACAATAAGAATAGATAAGAAAGAAGAGGTATATACGGTAATACCACACACACACACACACACATATATATAACTGAACTCAAAGATACTAGTTTGAGGGAGCCAACCTAGCATCTCGAGGATCATAACCAAATAAAGAAGCTAACACTAGCATAATCAAGCTCTCTAACCAAAGTGTGACTAATCATGAGATAACCTAACAATAATGTATCTTACCATAATAGAGAAAAGGGATAAAAAACATACCGACAACCCCGGGTACGAGCCTACAACCATTCTGCCACGAACTATACAGTAATAATCAACAATAATGTAACCGGCTAATCAGGACAACCAATAACCTAACTGGGACCCCATAAGCCTGAAAAGTATAAGTAAACACTCAGCAAACAGTAACCATAACATGTACATATACGACCCTCTATAAGACCGATAGATACAAGCGCCAAATAATTATACTGGTGATCGGCGATGTATATGTATGAGCGAATGCAAGGTAAGCCAATACTACTATACCAACTGAATGCCAGACCGTACCGAGTATATACACCTCCTTCGGCTCGCCGGGACGCAAGGAAGGACCTATAAATATCACTTTTTTTGGTACGTGGTTCCCAGATAGAGGAGTCCATAAGGGATTCGAGATATCCATATATACTTCCTGGTCCCAAACCAGGACTTCCAATAACCATCATAACCAATCTATTCTGTCCAGTAACAGAGAGTAGTGTTTTAAAAGGCAGTTTTGGGACTCTCCCTAGGGCGAGGCATTGCCAAAATGCCTCGGGGATCAAGTGTGGGGCTAAGTTTTGTGAGACTTACGCCCCAAGCGCCCGATTGTACGCCCTAAACACGCCCAACGGCCAATGCTCGGGGCTCGCCTAATAGTTCTTACACAAATTGTGTCAAATTCCTTAGCCAACACTATTGATCCTCATAATTTTTTAATAAATAAGTGATGCTTAATAGTTTTTCATTTATAAAAGTAAGAAAATTGAGAGTAACTCAAATAACAAGTCATAGTATTGCTTATTTACTATTTGAGAATGGTGTGAAGGTGAATATCACTTAACATTTCTGTTTAAAACATATCTAAATTTTTACATCTTTATTTATAATTGGTCTTTATATTTTTGTCCCATATCTCAAAATTATCATATTTATTATTTTGTTATTTGAAAGTATTTTATTTTTATTCATGAAGAAGTGATGTCTTAATTATAATAGTAATAGTTTATTGATTAATTCTTTTAAGGAGGTAAATTACATAGTATGATAGTCATATATATTAAGAAATTATGATTCTTTTATTATTTGAAAGTTAAGATTTTAGAGTTGATTTACATCCTATAATAGCTTTTATTTCATTGCATTATTTCTACTTGTAAAATGATGTTAGGAGTTTTGATTCCTAAGAGTTTTTAAATCATGTTTTAAATTTTTAAAAAGTATAAATGTATTTTTTATAAATTTTCTGTTTATTATACTATTTTTACTATATTATAAATTAAAAATTAAAGATCCATGGGGCTTACGCCCCATTCCCCGGGGCTTACGCTTCGCCTCGTGGTAGGTAAAACATCTTGCCTCACGCCCCCACCTTTTAAAACACTGTCGGAGAGATATATAAAGTATAATAAGAAATGCCAGACTTGAACCGGAACTGAATAAATGTATATCTGTAAATCCATTGTCCGAGATCAAATCCGAGACTAAAACAGTGTAGTAATGTAGAAAGGGTCGGTATCTCCCTCGATCGAAGTGAATAAGTAGTGGTAAGAAGACAGTGGTTCAATAACTGGCTGGAATCAGTCTCGATCTAGTTTCCCAAGTAATATTTTTAGTTTAGAATATCATGATTCAATAATAAGGGTGGTACGACTTCCGTTTTCAAAGAATCAGTTTAAAGTTAAGAAAAGTGGGGGTAAATCCCTTTTTCAGAAAATAATAGTAGAACCAAGGTTTTAACTAGAATCGTATCACTAAATAAACGTAAATGCATTTAAATGTATGCATGCCATCAACTGTATTCAAACAATACAACCGTAAGTATCCAAGAATCTATAAACTACAACCACATCCCTTTAAAGGATATAAAACTAACCTGGTGTCCAACTTGTATCGTAACTATGGCCTCGGGCCCAACAACATATGTATCAACACGATATTAGTACCATAAATCGGGATACTAAGGTAAACTGGGCATAAAGCTACTAGAAGGATCTAATTCGGGGAATACCGTCTAATTCACCAAGTAATACGATAAGTCTTATGCTAAAAGGGTCCTTCATGTCATTCTATGGTTAAATAAGTCTATAATCAGATGTAATAGAATCCTTCCACCATAACGGGGATTCTAGACTAAGGTTCGAGTTATATTTCTATTCTAAATCCCCTAAATAGATCAATTCATGATACAACTAGGTATAACATATCCTATAATCCCAACTTAGTATGAAATCTATACAATACACAACCTTATAGAGAAGAGTAGACCGAAGCCTATCTCAAAGCCGAACAGCAACCTCGAACCATCCACGAATTGCTTGTCTTTGCTCCATGATCCCGTAATGTCGTCACACTATCAAAATCATAATCCACTCGTTAATACGAGTAGAACGATACCCATATTGCTATATAAAACTCCGGACCTAAAATCGAAATAAAAATAGGCTCGTGGAACGCGCTAACAGAATCCCAAAATTGAATCCGTCACGAGGCCCCTCGAAGGACAAGGAATGTATGCGCAAAATTTGAGCACAAATCGGGGCTCAAATCAACCCACAAAGTTAAGAAAATTTAAGAATTAATTCTAGGAATTTACAAGGAAAAGAAAGGAATTTGATGGGGAAAAACAATGGGAAATGATAAGAGGTGTTAAATTAACTTACCTTATCCCCAAGGATGATTTTCCACAAATTTCCTTGCTCAATGGTCCATTAATGGCGAGTTAGGGTTGAAAAAATAGGAGAAATATCGGGGAAGACTGCCATAAATAGGTCTAGGGGTTACTCATCGCGATGGTCCTTGGTCGCGAATGTGAGGCCCAATGAAATAGCTCATTACGATCGTGGAAAAAAGGACCACGAACACGAAGGCAAGCGGGATTTACCATTGCGAATGCGATGAGAAAAAAGGTGCATGAAAGAGCACTTGATGGTGCAGTCCATTCTAGCCCGGGACCTGGGGGCTTGGGGGAGGGGGGGGGGGTCATTAGAAATCCCTGTGGTGACTGGATCATAGGCTTCATAAAAAGTGTTCCTATGTCACCCCCCTTTCAAGCTGAAATCAAAGCCTTGAGAAGGGGACTCCTTATTTCTAAAGAGCATAACTTGACTCCTTTAATTATCAATACTGACTCTCTTAGAGTTGGTATATGTAATTGAAAATGATCATATTCTCTATGCTAACATAATACTAGACTGCAGGTGCTTGATCATGGAGCTGGGAGCAACCAAGGTTTCACACATCTATAGAGAGCAAAATCATGTGGCAGACAAGCCAGCGAAGGAAGGTGGGAGGACTAACTATTTTGGTGCACCGCAAAATTTGCTAGTTCCACCATTGTGTGCAGCTAATAGTGTAGATGCAATCAGTTGGGGAACTTATTTTGTCAGAAAATGCAAACTTTATACCTATTAACCTACCTGGTCGGAATGTGGCCCAGACTTCTAATCCCTGTCCCCAACTAAATAGAGCATTTGCGCTATCAGATACTTAACTTTGATTTATTTTAACTATTCATTTTACCAAAAAAAAAAAAAGAGCACTTGAATAAACTTTTAATCAATGTAGTTATGGAAAATTGAGAAATCAAATAAAAAGACTGATATTTTTTTGTTTAGTTTGATTTGATTTTACTTTTACTTTTAATTTTAAAAATTAGATTAAAAATATAAATAAATGTTTTATATCGGATAAAGATTTAGAACTATCTAAACTTAAAAAAAAATAATCGTATATCAAGTAAATAAATGTTGTAACAATATAATTATAAAAGGCAACATTGATATGTTATTAGCAAACTTTAGTTGGTGTGTTATTATATTAAAGTATAATAGTGATTTCATGCCCTATGTTTGTTAATAATTTTATATCACAAAATTCTATCATTCTCTAGTGTTTCATGGCCAATATTTTATACCTAAAAGGAGAATTTCTTCCTCCAAAATAACGTTGGATAATTAAGATGCTTAGTCAATGAGTGATTTAATAAAATTGGTTTTTACTTTTTATTGCATGAGAATAATTGTATTATTTTTTCTGATGAAAAAAAGATTATGAATTGGGTAAGATAAAATTTCAAACAAAATTTTGACAGGTGCAAGAAAACTTCAACAAATGAGACAATTAATTAATTAATATTTATCGCAACAATAGTTCTTGATGAATAAGCAATATGCTCAAAAATATTGTACATACGAGAAATACTAGACAAAAAACTTGTAAAGATTATGAAAAAATATCAGGTCAAGAGGAAAAGAATTGGTATTTTATTGATAAGGGAAAGCAAGAGGCATAAACTTTGTCGAATAGAGAAGGGGCGGGGGAGGGGGTGCGGGGGATGAAATTAGTGTATTGTCTTAAGTGAGTTTGAATGATGTTAAGACTCTGGTACAAAATTACAGATTCAATTCATTCAAATGTATTGAAATTCATTAAGAGCTTTATACGAAGAAAAATAAATACACTTAATGAGCTGAATCTTAATGATTAAGATTTAAAACTTAAATAGCAGATGAACTTAATGAGCTAGATTTGAACCATTAAGATTCAGGCCTTCATTAAATGCAAGCAAATGAGGCCTAACATGCACAAGTGACTATTTTCATTATTTGGTAATTTTTGTAATTTAAATATTTTTACCAGACTAGTATAATAATCTTTAAGTTTTCATATTAGGATTAGCTAACTTTGAAGATAAAGAGAGCATCTTTATGTGAGTTTATGAGAGGTTATCCTTGTATCTCTTCAATAAATCTTTCTTGGATACTCTAAGTAAGAATTTTCATGTATGATTTCGTTTCTTTTCTTCTTGAATTGAATTAATGATTATTGTACTTTAATTGTTAGATAATCCCATCTTTACTTCTAAAGTTTATTTTCTTCATTTCTATTTCGTAATCATATCTTTGTATCTTATCTTGCTTGTTTAATTGTGATTCACTTTATTGTTCTTACATCTAAAATCAGATCAAAGAGTAATTTAAACATAAAAATTAGGAGAAAAAAAAGAGCAAAAATTTTACAAGAAAAACAAATATAGATACTGGCAATAAAAAAATGGTCACATCACCTTGTTATAATTTCTTATATTATCTCTTCATGTTATTTCCTTATCCAATGGTTAATAGAATTGCTTAAATCTCTTCATGTTATTTCCTTATCTCAGTTCTATTCAATTGCTTTAATTTGATACAACGAAGCATTCTATACAAGGCTATGCCATATTTCAAACTTTGACATATATGTGCTTCCTCGCTAGAAAGATAAAATGCAAATGTTAAATAACAAATACAATGATGTGAAGTATGCACTTGAGAAATTTAAAAGTCTTAAATACGCCATTGAATAATTAAAAATGTTCAAATATGACAAAATTTAGTGTTAAAAATATTTTTAAGCCGATAAATTAACAAAAGATAAATATGAGATAAATCACAAATATTAAAAGTGTTTTTTTGGGATTATATTACCTCCTTTCACTTTCAGTTGTTAATTTTGAATTTTACGCTCCTTTTACGAAATAATAATTGAAATGAATATTTTATTATAGTACCTATGTTAATTGATGTTATGCAAATGTTAAATAACAAATATAATAATGTGAAGTATGCACTTGAGAAATTTAAAAGTTTCAAATACGCCATTGAATAATTAAAAATGTTCAAATATGTATTTGAGACAAAATATTGTGTTAAAAATGTTTTTAAGCCAATAAGTTAACAAAAGACAAATATGAGATAAATCACAAATATCAAAAGTGTTTTTTTTGGGTTATATTGCCTCCTTTCACTTTTAGTTGTTAATTTTGAATTTTACATGTCTTTTACGAAATAATAATTGAAATGGTATTTTACTACAATACCTATGTTAGTTGATGATAATTGTGGAATAAATAACTAAGGCTAACCGTAAAACATAAAAAAAATAATAATTGGACTTCAAAAAAGGAAAAAAAAAAAAAAAGGAAAAGGATGAGGTGGGGGAGAAATACGTCATTATGAGGAAGACAAAGCATAACGGCGAGAGAGGAATGTAAAGAATGCCAATAAAGAAAGCTTCAAAATTGGACAGTTCCAACTAACTCACTCATTTTCTTTGTGTAATGTAACGCGTAAATCTCCGGCTCCCTCTCTCTCTTTGTATGCCCAGTTAACACCTGTACTTAATTCCTCTTTTACCATCATGATCTCATTTACCACACCCAATTTCCTGGTACCATTTTTTTTACTTTCATACTTCATATTAATTTCCATTCAACATTTTTTAATTTTTTTTTTTTTGTTGTTGTATTGGGTTATAAAAGGTGGGTTGTTGTGTTCTTGGTAGCATAAACAAGAAACAAGAACGTTTATTTATTTGTTGTTTCAGTTTGTTTCCTTGGCAGAGAAAGGCATTGGGCCAAAGAAGAGGAGGAACAAACATAAGAGTGGTTATGGAGAGCACATTGAAAGAATTATCAAATGGTGAGTCTGTTCTTGACGTAAAAGATAAATGTGGCGTTGGAGGTGGTGTTGAGGATATGTATGGAGAGGATAGAGCTACTGAAGATCAGACTATTACCCCGTGGACTTTTTCTGTTGCTAGGTAATCTCATCTATGGATTGTGTTACTTATGTAGCTTTTAGTAGTCCTGTGGGAAGGGGGTGCTGTTGTTGTATGTGACTAGGAGGTCATGAGTTCAAGCGATGGAAACAAGGTCTTGCAGAAATGCAGGGTGAGACTGCGTATATTGGCGAATCTCTGGAACATGGGTGCACCTCTAGAAAAAAGGGAAAAAAATGTATTAAGTGGGAATTGATCCTTAGTTGTCAAGGTTAATAACTCAACATTCAACCAAATGCACCATTTAACCTTCTTGTAACATAAGTGTCAAAATATAATATTATACCAATTTTAGAAAATATATACATAGGGGGACCTAATGTGTAGTTGGAAATTGTGTTATTAACCTCTTTTCCTTTGAATCGTTATATTCAATTCTCCGTATTGCATCGTTGAAGTTACAAATTAGTGAGTGTTTGGTCATGAAAATAGCAGATTTATTAGTTTGTGTTATCGAACTATATGCTAATTAGTTCTTGTTGACTATCATCTTTATTGATTTCAGTGGATATAGTTTGTTACGCGATCCACACTACAACAAAGGGCTTGCCTTCACTGAGACAGAAAGAGATGCTCACTATCTGCGTGGCCTTCTACCTCCCAATGTTTCAAGCCAAGAACTTCAGGTCATTTCATAATCCTTGATATAATCTTGATGGGTTTTTTTCTTTCCATTTTAGCTCACAATTAGACTTGTAAACCTTTTTCATCAAATATCAGGAGAGGAAAGTGATGCACAATCTCCGCCAGTATCAAGTTCCACTGCAAAGATACATGGCCATGATGGATCTTCAGGTAGTTTACCTCTGAGTCACACCACAGCATTTTAGATTCTACATCAGCTTCATTTAGTTAACTTAAGTGAGCTTAGTAGGAGGTTAGAGGTAGAATCTTTTTGTAAATTTCTGTGACAATAGGTGTAAACTCTTGGATTTACTCTTCAAATGATGTTTGTGTATGGAAGTAACATACTTTACTTTTTATCTGGTGTCAGTAGTAGGCCATGCAGTTCAGAATCTCACAATTTACAATTGGAATTTCCATGTAGCATGTCTGTATCATCTATAGTCCAAAATTTGCTTAGTTTCTCGTTCTACTTTTTATTTTAATATGTATTTTTTTAACCCTTTTTCTTCTCTCTAGAGAGAATTTTAAGCTATCATTTTGACAAATTGAACATGGAAAATAACGATGCTGAGATGGAGTGTGGGCATAATAGGAGCGATAAGATAGGAATGAGGATATCGGAGCCAAGGTGGGAGTCGCCTCCGATGTGGACAAGATGAGGGAACCGAGGTTGAGATGGTTTGGGCATGTGAAGAGGAGATACGCAGATGCCCCAGTGAGGAGGTGTGAGAGGTTGAATATAGTGGGTAGGAGGAGAGATAGAGGTAGACCGAAAAAGTATTGGGGAGAGGTGATAGACAGAACATGAAACAACTTCAGCTTATCGAGGACATGACTTAGATAAGAGGGTGTGGAGGTCGCTGCTTACGGTAGAAGGTTAGTAGGTAGTGGAGTGTTGTCTTGTTTTTCGACGGGTTTAGGCTTAGTGGTGTGAGGTGTCTGTCTTAGTGTTAGACTTATTCTTGTAGCGTCTTGCTTTTGATTTCTATCATCATCTGTTGTTTATGGTGTTTCGATTATTGCACTATTTTGTTGTTGTTACTGTGTCCTTATTAGTTGCTTTGTTTTCTTCGCTATAGTTTTCCCTTTCCACACCTTCACTGATTTGTTGTATCAAGGCGAGGGTCCTCTGGAAACAGCCTTTCTACCTCCATGAGGTAGGGATAAGGTCTGCGTATACTCTACCCTCGCCAGACCCCACCTGTGGGATTTCACTAGGTATGTTGTTGAACATCCCAAATGACTTAGCAGTATCTAAGGGAATACAATCCCATCAGAACAAAACTTGGCTGTTCTTAGTTATTTCATGATGAATCAACTCTGCCACCAGACTACTATGTGATTCTGTGCCTATGCTGCTTAAATTCTGCTAATAGCTTATTTTTGCAATGCTCAGGAAAGAAATGAGAGGTTGTTTTACAAGCTTCTCATCGATAATGTTGAAGAGCTATTGCCAGTAGTTTATACCCCAACGGTTGGTGAGGCTTGCCAGAAGTATGGAAGCATTTTCAAGCGTCCTCAGGGTCTCTTTATCAGTTTAAAGGAAAAGTAATTTCCTTTCTTTCTGGTCATCCATGTGGTGGAACTTTTTCTGTTTGGTTTAATACATTAGATGCTCTTCTGTGCCAAAGATAATGTAACCTTTACTACTGAAACTTTCAGGGGAAAGATTCTTGAGGTATTGAAAAACTGGCCTGAGAAGAGTATCCAAGTAATTGTTGTTACTGATGGAGAGCGGATATTAGGACTTGGTGATCTTGGCTGTCAGGTAAATCTTCCAAATTTGACTGGCTTTTAGATTATTTCCTAATAGGATGTTATGTGAACAACCTGATGGAACTAACTAGAGACTGTCTCTACTTTACGTGTACACAGTTCCAGATGGATAATATAATTGACCAAAAGTTCCAAAATTGTTTCAGGGCATGGGTATTCCTGTTGGAAAGCTCTCTTTATATACTGCTCTTGGCGGTGTTCGTCCCTCAGTAGTAAGCACCACTCCAACTTTCTTTCCTTGTACACTCTATCATTATCTCAAACTGATCCTCTCCTGCGCCTTTCTATGCTTTTGTTTTTCCTTTAGCACAATGAGCTTATGAAGGACACCAATCCGCTAGAACTAAAAAACATTAGTTGCCAAGTAGCGACTTAGTTATTTGAAGTAAAAAGCATATTATAGACAAGTAAATTTCTGCTTTGAAACTTCCGTTTTTTTTTGTTTTCTGCTTTCTTTTTGGACCGTATTTAATGACAATTATATTAATGTATTTGATTACTTTTTGCTAATATGATCTTGTTACAATGACTTATTTCTTAAATCATTTCTTTAATATCGGCACCAGTCATGAGGAATTTTGTGTATGCTGCTGATTATTTCAATCAACTTGAAATAGAGAATTTGAAGTTTGAAAAACTAGATTGAGGAGTGTTTCAGGTGAAATAATGGTTCCACTCACCTTGAAATAGAGAATTCACTATTATTTTTTCACCTTCAGTGTCTGCCTATAACCATTGATGTTGGCACGAACAACCAGCGATTACTGGATGACGAGTTCTACATTGGGCTCAAGCAGAAAAGAGCTATGGGGCAGGTTTGGTGACTTTTTTCATTCTTTTACTTTGTGTTGTCAGACTACAGATGAAAATGGCGCAGTTATCAAAATCTGCCTTTTGGAAGCTGAAGTTACATTCATGTTTTGCTCTTAAAGGAATATGCTGAACTTCTGGAGGAGTTTATGTCTGCAGTTAAGCAAAACTATGGAGAGAAAATCCTCATTCAGGTATATCACTAACTAGAGATATCCCTGTGCAATTCTTCTAACCCGCTCCCCCAAGTGTCATGAAGCACCAATTGGAAGAATCTTGTCAGTTCAGTTCATTTATGTCCTAAAGTTGCCTGATAATTTTTTCAGTTTGAAGATTTTGCAAACCACAATGCATTTGAGCTTCTTGCAAAATATCGCACGACACATCTTGTATTCAACGATGATATCCAGGTAGATATTATGAGAATAGCTGTGAACTTGAAACTTTTGCCTTCACTTTGAGTGGATTAATAATCTTCATACTACTTTTTCTGTCAACTTGAAACTTTTACCTTCACTTTGAGTGGATTAATAAACTTGCAGGGCACAGCATCTGTGGTTCTGGCTGGGCTTATCGCATCTCTGAAACTACTTGGTGGAACACTTGCTGACCACACTTTTTTATTCTTAGGTGCTGGAGAGGTGAGATTCGTCAACAATTGCCCTTCACATTTTTTGGGTTATTTAATTTCTCTTCAGGAGTTTCCTAGTATGTACTGATACTGTATGTTGGTTTGGACTAGACTTGTTGGCACATTTTGTGCTACTTAAAATAGTTAGCTTTATGACATCTTTCTCCTGCAAGGGCTTCAGCTTCTAACAGTCCGATAAGATTGACTTTTACTTTTATTTGAGGTGAAGCAAGGGTTCAGTACTTTAATCTTGTACTTACTCAGTGCAGTTAATTCATACACATTTTAAGTTACAAATTTTATCTTTAAAGTAGAAAATTAATTTGCTAATGGCACAAATTAAGGTTCTACCTTTACAATTTTCCATTTTAAGTTGGCCATGATATTTAGACCTAGGAATATTAATAACTTCGACCAATCACAGAATGTCTGTTTCATTTTTTTGCACTCTAGAAGCCTTGACCATCTACTGGCAATGGTGTGAGATGAAAGGGCTCACAACCTCCTCATTATGAAACAAGGCCATTAGTGCTACTAGTCTATAAAAGATTTTTTTTTTCTGGATTAGCTAGACCATGTGGATACCTATACACAAAATGGCCATATACATTGGAAACTTTTTAAAATGTAATCAAATTACAGATCAACATATGTCTAAGAGCACACTGTGTCTCAATATCAGGGATTTTATTTTTAACTATCTTGCCTTTGTCTTCCTGAAGGCGGGAACTGGTATTGCTGAGCTCATAGCACTTGAGATAACAAAAAAGGTGCTAACTACTTTTCATCTGCTCCTTTTCCTTTTTTTTTTTTTTTTAAATTTCTTGTTTGGAGCTTCTTCACTAACAGTCCAAGTTCGCCTTTCAGACTAGTGTTCCATTAGAAGAGGCTCGAAAGAAGATTTGGCTTGTTGACTCTAAGGTACTAGCCTCATGATCTGGAATTCCCAGTTCAATGCTATACACAAGATACTGATCTCTGCCTACATGCTTGGCTTTCATTTATGTAATTACCAGCATCTCCTTCTCCAGTTAAGACAGTTCATAATTTATTACAGGGACTGATTGTAAGTTCTCGTTTGGAGTCCCTTCAGCACTTTAAAAAACCATGGGCTCATGATCACGAACCTGTTAAGGAACTTATAGATGCTGTGAAGGTGTGAAGTTTGCTTCTTTTTTCTAAAGCTTGACGTGACTTGATGCAAAAATACATTCCTTATGTCCCTTTGTTCTCCATTTTTCAGGCAATAAAGCCAACTGTTCTAATAGGAACTTCCGGAGTTGGAAAAACATTTTCTAAGGAAGTTGTTGAGGCTATGGCTTCTCTCAATCCGGTGGGTCTTCCCTCTCTCATACATTCACATGCACAGACATAAACGAGAATATGCATGCATAGATAATGCGACACAAGCCCTATGAATCTTAGTCTACCATAAAGTTTCTAATTTTGGCACATATGAACAGAAACCTCTTATTATGGCTCTGTCAAATCCAACATCACAAGCTGAATGTACAGCTGAGGAAGCTTATACATGGAGTAAGGTAAATTCCATTCGAAAAGTTACATAGCTCAGACTTTTCTAACATATGCCTACCTCAAGCCACAATTTTTTTATGTACGATTACTGAGCATGTTGTCTCTTTCTACAGGGTCATGCAATCTTTGCAAGTGGAAGCCCTTTTGACCCTTTTGAGTTTGAGGGACGGACTTTTGTGTCTGGCCAGGTGCTGCTCTTTTCCAATAATAATCGACTGTTTTTTAGTAATAAATTGGATACTTACCCTTATTTTGCTTTATAGGCAAATAACGCCTACGTATTCCCTGGATTTGGTTTGGGGATTATCATGTCCGGAACAATTCGTGTACATGATGATATGCTACTAGCAGCCTGTAAGTATATCAAAGTCATCAAGAACTTGCTTATTTCTTCGAATCTGATTTAGAATTTCATATAGCTTCTTTTATCAGTTAATTAACATGCCGGATAGCTTGATGTTTATTTAATGGGATGCCAGCAAAACAAGGGGAAAAACTCTTCAATGCATGTAATTTGACTCCAATTATTTCTCTCATGAAACAGCGGAAGCTTTAGCAGCTGAGGTGACCGAGGATGACTATTTAAAGGGACGGATCTACCCACCATTCACTAACATTAGAAAAATATCAGCACATATAGCAGCCCAAGTAGCTGCTAAGGCATATGAACTTGGTGAGTTCTCCAAATTTTAAAGTGATTTAACAAATCACTAGACACCAAGTTCAAACTTGCTGATGATTGACCTTTTAACTTACATCACCCACTTTTTCAGGTCTGGCAACACATCTCCCCCGTCCTAAGGATCTTGTTAAGTATGCTGAAAGCTGTATGTACACTCCAGTCTACCGCAACTATCGCTAAACTGGGAATTTTGACTGACATTTGATCCCATTTTCGGCTGCATTAGGAGCTTTGAGTTTGAGTTTTAGGTTCATTCTTAATTTTAGATGAAATATTTTGTATGCTACTTCAAATACATAGTAGAGTCATTCATGTTTGTTATTCTTAGCAATGAGAAGGATGAGATTTTCCATTCTCTCTCTTATGTTTCTCTCCTCGTAGAACATTGTTGGCCAGTTCATATTATATTAATACAAGCTGAAGTATTTCTTTTTCTGGATCTACTCTTCCATAATGTGTTTCTTGAGCCGGGGGTCTTTCGGAAACAGCCTCTCTACCTCACCTCTGAAGTAGTGGTATGGACTGCGTACACTTACCCCCCCAGACCCCACGTGGTGGGAATATACTGGGTATGTTGTTGTTGTTGTTGTTGTTGATCTACTCTTCCATAACAAGTTTATTTGTATAACTGATAACTGATTCATGTTTAAGAGTCGTTGCTCTTTTATTTGACAAAGATATTAAAAGGTACAAAATGGTAAGAAGAAAGAAGGCCATACTTGCCTCTAGTTAACTAAATTGGATTATAACCTTTCAGGAAAACAATTAAAATTTGGTTGGAATAAGGTCTAGGATATGTTGTGATCTAAGATAAGTAAATAAATATTTTTGTTTTCTAAGTATTTAAATTTTTAGATAAGGTGGTCACACAATTTTACAGGCTATTTAAGATAATAAAGATTTTGATTTCATTATCATTGTTACTCATTATTAAGATTATATTCACTTTCTTGATCCAAGAAAAAATAGTTAGACTCCCACGAGGGAATATTTGTATTTGGAATATTGCATTTTATTTTTTAAAATTGGGTTCTAAAGGACCACAAAAGGGGTGGGGAGAGGGCAGGGGAAGATGACACCCTCCGAATTAGTTGATATCCCCTCTCTTTGGCTTTCTTCAACATTGTTTGAGTTGACATAATAGTAAAATAAGAATTTTAAAATTAACAATCTTAAATATTTCATAATATTTAAATAATTATAATTTTTTTTTGAAACTTATTATCTTAAATATGTCATATTCATATATTTGTGTGATTATAATTTTTTTTCAATAAATAAGTACAAAATTAGTGTACAGACTAATCGAGCTCCAAACATATATGGAATACTGAGTGGAAAATAAAAAAATAAAAAAATACAAAATAGTGTGTGGAAAATAAAAAAATAAAAAAATACAAAATAGTGTAACAAACAAAGTAGAACAAAGCGGGTATATATTCTTAAGATGAATAATAAATTATCTGAATAGAAGAAATTCATATTTAGGCAGACGTTTCAATGTGCATACAACATACCATATTTACATAAAGTATTTTAGATATAATATAACTATATATTTACGCGTCTTCACTTGAGGACTTTGGATGTTGTGCTTCATGATCCATGTAACATAAACTTAATTTGTTGCAAATTAATTATATATTATTAACTGCAAAGATTGAATCTTGTCTGGTGGGATATATGCATTTAGTGGGTTCCTCATCCTCCCCTTGTTCCCTCCTAATCATAACCTTTATCCTCTTCTTGTTTCTTTTCGATCTTTTCCTAAATTGTACGAGGAGATCGATGATGACAAAATTCACTATTTTCTTTAATGTATGGTAGCCTCTGATTGTGCCAGTGTAAATAGGAGTTGGTGATTTAAGGCAAAACCAGTATGTCTTAAGTCATTTTTTTTACTCCCATAGCCACATCTTAATTAAGCAATGTCTATTTCCCATATAATTTAGGTTTCATGTACTATCTTTCTTTTTCATTGGTTAAATTAAATGCTTTCAGTTTTTTTTTTAAATAGCTTTTTTTCTTTACTTGCTGTTTGGTAAAGTTTGTTAAAGGTATTAAATTTCAGGTAATCTTGGTTGTTAAAGTTCGGGTAATATCTAATTCATGTTTACATTTACTATAATTTGTCTGTTTTCTTCCAATAGCTTTGTCAACAGATATCCATTCCCTTGTAATTCCTTTCTTTTTTAATCTATTATCTTCTTAATATAGGATTCTCTCTTATTGGCTTTGTTTAATTTTGCCAGATAGTTTATTTTTTGTTCTTGTTAGCTGGATGTCTTTACATTTGAGTAAATTCAAGCTCAAAGAGCGCGATAACTTCAGTGTGAGTTTTCTACTTTTTGCACCAGAAGTTCAAATCCAGGCTGAATTAAATATTCAACTTTAAACATATTCAAAGCATTTGTCCACTATTATATTCCTTCAAAGACAGTGCTGCAATATTTTGTTTGTATTCTATTTTGCTGTTATGATACAAGGGATTGGTGACTTCCACGGATGAAGATAACCGATGTTGCATGCAGAACTAAGATGCCAACGAGGTAGACACTCTTAAAGATAACGTATGAACGATCTATGTTCGCCCATAGAATCTTGGTTATGCTTGTCAATTCTCTTTTCCTGGAAACATAATTGTTTGCATCATTGTTGGTAATGTAGTTACATCTTTTCTGCCTTTAGGAGAATAATTGTCCAATATTGATATAGTTTATTTATCTTCTTATTTAGTCAGTATATAACTTCTTTTATCCTCCCATCATTCTGCTTGATTGAAATTTTATGTTCCGTTTCTTTTGTAATTACTATTTGCAAAAGCTATGTGAATTACCATTTTGGTCCAAATAACATCTTCATGCCAATCTATCTTTTAGAATATGAATCCATAAAAAAATGCTTGAAAAATTACATAAAAAGTAGATTCTTTGTCAAATTAAATAACAACTTTACTTGGAGTAGGCAGATGAAAGTAGCCTGAAAAGTTGAAATGTTACTATAACAATTGTAAGGTCTTTAATTTTCATATATTTGCATTCTGCACAAGGCTCTGATCATGGTTAAGCTTACAGTGAATGTGATAGTCATTTTCTTTCTTTTTCTTTCTATTCTTATGAGTGCATTTATTTCTCACTTTTTTTTTACTTGTTGATAGCTTCTAAATGTGCTAAATAACAATTTGACTAGATATGTTGGAAATTTTATTTTAGAAGTACTATCTTTTTGTTATTTTTGACTAGAAGGTGTTATAGAAGGCAATTTTTCAGTGATCTATGGAATCATAATTTTTCCCCACGAGAGCAAATAAATAGTTTTGGGAAAAATACTTGAAGGGTTAAAACCTTAATGGGAAACTATGGGTGCTAAAAGTGCGAAAATTACAAGCTTTTGCGACTTGTACGCATGTGCAATTAACTTATTTTTATTGTTTTGTTCTTTTAAAAAAATTAATTATTTTTAGACAAGTCTTTCTCAAGTGGATATTTTAATATTTGATTTTGATCAATCAATCAATCAACTTACACCTCAATCCTTAATTAGTTGCGGGTTGGCTGTATGAATTTTCTGTATTTATTCCATTCTATCCACAGCTACTTCTTCCAGTACTATAATAAGTAGTCCCCATTTTTATACTTTTAATAGTTGATTTTGATAAAGAGCTATAACCCCATTTCTTATAAATGCTGTTCAAAACTTGAGCTTTGGACTGTTGGGTTTTGGTAATGAAAGTGAATGGAAAATGGAGAAAAGAAAAATGGAGGGACAAGTGAAATGGGTGTTCATTTAGTAAAAGATTGTTTCTCCCACATTGGTGGGAGAAAGGAACATCCTTGTGCTTAAATATAGAAGCACTCCTTCATGTGGGTAGTGGGGCAAGAAGAATATAAGCCTCGCGCCGTCTCCGTCTCTCGACTTCGGCAAACAATTGAGAGATTACTTTTTTGGACAAAAATCATTTGAAACTTGAGAGTTAATGATGTTTTAATCCAAAAATTTAATATGAATATTCTCCATATGCGGACGCATACAAACATCTGCGGATGCATGTCGTAACACACCTCGAAGGGACGTGATCACTCGAGGCACTGTTTGGAAATGAAAGGGGGACCTGCGCGCGCACCTGGCCATCTGCGGACGTTGATGCCAGCGCATGTGTCGATGCAGGTCAGCTAAGTCATTTTGTTTTGTGTCAAAGGCGACTTGCGGCCGCATGTGGCCATCTGCTGCCGCAGATGGGGTCCGTAGGTCAGGTGATGTTTCAAAAAGTTGTGACTTTTCAAGAACCATTGCTTTCTTTCTAAAGTATTACCTTTTGGGCTATAAATATTTATCTTTTTCCTCAGATGAAGGATACGAAATATATTACTTTACTAAGATATAAACTTTTTTCTTTTACAAAGAAATCAAAGTAAGTGTGATTTACTCCGTTTGTTGAGTTCGCTGAAGTTTTGCAATTTTCATTGTCGGTATTGCAGAATAGTGTTTATTCTATCCAGGGAGGAATTAATCCAAACCTTGGACAATTATGAGGGGATTAAATTCTTTAAGGAAACACAGTTCACTGTGGGCTTAGAACTTCCGTTTTCTATCAACCTGGTTTTTTCGGTTGCAGGAAATAACAAGCTTAAAGAAATTTATTGTTTTTTTATTTTTGTACATTTCTGCGTCATCTCTATTTCTGGTTGGTTAGAGATTAAAACTCTAACGATTTCTACTCCAGTTGTTAACTCGATTCAAAGAATATAAAAACTTCATCGAGTTAATAAAGTTTTATTTCTATCGATTCAAAGAACATAAAAACTTCACCGATTGAATAAAAACCTGTTTTATTGTTAACAAGTTTACTGAATTCTGTTTGTGTGGTTTCAAACAGAAATGGGAGAACCAACTGATAACGTGATGGCTTCTGCATCTGTGGCAACAAATACTGTTTCGTCAAGCCGTGTTACTCCTGCTATGACTGTGATCGAAAAGCCTGAATTTTTTTTCGATAGTGACTTTAAAAGGTGGCAACAGAAGTTGTTGTTCTATCTGAACACTCTTAGCTTGTAGAAGTTTATTACTGAGAACATTCCAACCTTGCCGGATGACACTCCGGAGAAAGATCGGTTTGTGGTAACTGAGGCATGGAATCATTCAGATTTTCTGTACAAGAATTATATTCTGAATGGGTTGAAAGATAGTCCATACAATGTTTATAGTATCTGCAAAACTTTGAAAGAACTTTGGGACGCTTTGGACAAGAAATACAAGACCAAAGATGCTGGACTAAAGAAATTTGTGGCTGCTAAGTTTCTAGAGTTTAAGATGGTTGACAACAAATTTATCATGTCTCAAGTACAGGAATTGTAAGTTATCATCCATGATTTACTTGCTGAAGGAATTATCATCAATGACGCTTTTCAAGTGGCAGCCTTTATCGAAAAGTTGCCTTTTTTGTGGAAGGACTTTAAGAACTACTTGAAACATAAGGGAAAAGAAATGACGTTGGAGGATCTGATTGTTCGTCTGAGGATTGAAGAAGGCAACAAAATTACAAAAAAGAAAGCTAATGCAAAGTCATCAATCGCAGGAGCAAACAATGTTGAAACTCCTCCAAAGAAGAAGAAAAGAAAGAAGTCTAGTAAAGAAAAGGATGCACCAAAGAAGAAAAAGTTCAAAGGAAATTGCTACAAAGTGGCAAGTTTGGCCACATGTCTTCAGTTTGTCGTGCTCCTAAGAAAGATAAGAAGAAGGAGCAAGCAAATATGAATGAAGATATAGACAATTTGTGTGCAATGTTCTCAGAATATAACTTGGTAGGAAATCCCAAAGAATGGTGGATGGATTCGGGTGCTACCAGCTATGTTTGTTCTAATAAGGAACTCTTCTCTTCCTATACTTCATCAGGACCAAATGAGACCATTTGTATGAAAAATTCTGTAACGGCAAAGATAGAAGAAACTGGCAAGATTCGTTTAAATATGAATTCGGGTATCACTTCTAGTCAAGAATGGTTTTAAGTGTATGTTTATTTCTGATAAAATTGTAATCATCAAGAACGATATGTATGGAAGAAGAGTTTACCTCACTGAGGGTCTTTTCAAACTAAATATAATTGCAGTTGACATGAATAAAAGTTCTGCTTCTTATTTGGTTGAGTTAAATCTTTTATGGCATGCACATTTAGGACATGTCAATTATAAGACTTTGCGAAAAATGATTAACTTAGAAATATTGCCTAAATTTGAAATAGTAATTCAAAGTGTCAAGTATGTGTGGAATCTAAGCATGCAAAACATCCTTATAAGTCGATTGAAAGGAATTCAAATCCCTTAGACCTAATCCATATAGATATTTGTGACATGAAGTCAATACCATCTCGTGGTGGAAAAAGATACTTCATAACTTTCATTGATGATATCAGTCGATATTGCTATGTTTATCTGCTTAATAACAAAGATGAGGCAATTGACGCATTTAAGCAATACAAGAATGAAGTTGAAACACAACTTAATAAGAAAATCAAGATGATTAGAAGTAATAGAGGTAACAAAAATGAATCTCCTTTTGAAGAAATATGTTTAAAATATGACATTATTCATCAAACAACTGCCCCATACACTCCACAATCCAATGGAGTTGCGGAAAAAAAGGCTAGAACATTAAAGGAGATGATGAATGCTTTGTTGATAAGTTCTGGTTTACCACAGAACATGTGGAGGGAAGCTTTTCTAACAGCTAGTCGGATACTTAATCGAATACCCCATAGCAAAACAAAGTCCATTCCATATGAATAATGGAAAGGAAGGAAACCAAACTTGAAATATTTTAAAGTGTGGGGGTGTTTGGCTAAAGTACAAGTTCCTAAACACAAAAAAGTTAAAATAGGACCGAAAATAATTAACTGTATTTTCATTGGATATGCAACCAATAGCAAAGAATATTGGTTTCTAGTTCATAAATCAGAAAATCCCGACATTCATGTGAATACGGTAATTGAATCAGATAATGCTGAATTTTTTGAAAATATTTATCCATACAAGAATAAATATGAGTCGTCTAGTGAAAAATCTAAACGACCTCGGGAAAAATCAAAGGGATGTACACCTAATGAGGAAAATCCAAGACGTAAAAAATGTCAAAAGACATCAATTTACTTTGGTCCAATGTTCTTGACATTCTTAGTTAAGAATGAGCGTCAAACGTTTAAGAAAGCAATGTCTTCCTCAAAAGCACAATATTGGAAAGAGGCAATCAATAGTGAAATAGAATCCATATTGAATAATCATACATGAGAATTGGTTGATTTTCTTCCAAGAAACAAACCATTGGATTCTAAATGGATCTTCAAAAAGAAAATGAAAGATGATGTCACTATTGATAAATATAAGGCAAGACTAGTTGTTAAAGGCTTCAGACAATGAGAAGGTATTGATTATTTCGATACGTATTCGTAGGCAACAAGAATCACATCTATTCGAGTGTTGATAGCCTTAGCCGCCGTGTACAGTCTTCAAATTCATCAAATGGATATGAAGATGACCTTCTTAAATAGAGAACTGGAGGAAGAAATATATATGGATCAACCTGAAGGGTTTGTAATTCTAGGAAAAGAAAAAAAGGTATGTCGACTTGTTAAGTTACTTTATGGACTAAAATATGTCGACTTGTTAAGTCACTTTATGGACTAAAACAAACGCCCAAATAATGGCATGCAAAATTTGACCAAACAATGTTATCAAATGGATTTAAGATCAATGACTATGATAAATGTGTTTACATCAAGAACACTTCAAATCACATTGTCATTGTTTGTCTGTATGTGGATGATATATTGATAATGAGTAAAGATATTTCCGACATAAAGGCTACTAAGCGTATGCTTGCTAGCAAGTTTAATATGAAAGACTTAGGAGTTGCGGATTTGATTTTAGGAATTAAAATTCTAAGGACTCCTCAAGGTCTAGCATTGCCTCAAACTAATTACATCAACATGATACTTGAAAAATTCAAGTATTTGGACTTCAAGGTTGCGAAGACTCCAATTGATGTAAATCTTGTACTCACAAAGAACCAAAGTCAAAGCAAGTCCCAATTGGACTACGCTCGAGTGTTAGGAAGTTTGATGTACATAATGAATTGTACTAGACCGGATATAGCTTGTGCCTTAACTAAACTGAGTCGGTACACCAATAATCCCGATCAAACTCATTGGATAATAATGAAAAGAGTTTTGGGATATCTAAAACTACTCAAAACTATGCTTTGCATTACAACAAATATTCTGTGGTAATTGAAGGATATAGTGATGTAAATGGATCAAATGAAGTAAAATCCATGAGTGGATATGTATTTACTCTTGATGGAGGAGCAGTCTCTTGAAAATCATCCAAACAGACATGCATTGCTCGCTCTACAGTGAAATCTGAGTTTATTGCTTTAGATAAGGCCGGTGAAGAAGTAGAATGGCTACGGAACTTTTTAGACGATATTCCTCTTTGTCCAAAACCAATAGCTCCTATATGCATACATTGTGATAGTCAAGCGGCAATATGAAGAGCTGGAAATGTTATGTAAAAAGAAAAGTCATGTCATATATGACAAAGACATAATACCATAGACAATTATTCTCTAGTGGAATTATCACAATTGACTATATAAAGTCAAAAGATAATGTATCGGATCCACTTACAAAAGGCCTAACTAGAGATGCGGTTGATAAATCATCAAAGGGAATGAGATTATAGCCTAGAACAAGTCATTGTAATGGTAAATCTACCTAGTTAACTGGAGATCCCAAGATCTAGGTTCAAGAAGATCAAAAAAAGTTATGAATGACGGTTCAACATTGTCACTAAAAGTATATCCATTTCCATGATATGGCAATGTTTAAGAAACAAGGATAAGACTTGAGGTTTGAAACTTTTTAATGGTTTCTAAGTTTGGAAGGTATGAACAAATAGTTTATCTATGTGATTAAACATTTTGGAATCACCTATGTGAGTGTGACGTGTAAGTCCCTTTAAGGATAATTAGAGTAAGGCCAATTCTCTACTTACTCATGAAACTAGGCAGTGTTCATGGCTGAAACGAATAAAATAATGAGAACCAAAAATGGTTAAGGGTTAATTGTGTGACATATGTTGCTTAGGTACACGAGAAAGCTCGAAGGTTCAAGGATATCAAATCTACCGATTGACCAAGGATACCCGATGTATGTTCACTATGGAAAGTTCAAGGAAAAGCCTACTTACTCAGATGCGATTGATCCTTATTTGTAGATCACACAGTTTTTTTATATAAAATAGTTATTCCCCATTCATGTGGGAGATTGTTGGGTTTTGGTGATAAAAGTGAATGGAAAATGGAGAAAAGAAAAATGGAGGGAAAAGTGAAATGAGTGTTCACTTTGTAAAATGAGTGTTTCTCCTACATTGGTGGGAGAAAGTAACATCCTTGTATTTAAATATAGAAGCACTCCTTCATATGGATAGTGAGGCAAGAAGAAGACAGGCCTCGCATCGTCATCGTCGTCTCTCGCTCTGTTCGACTTCGGCTTCGAACTAGGATTCGGATTTGGATTTGAATTTGAATTTGGAAAATGATCGATCGAGAGATTATCTTTTAGGACCAAAATCATTTGAAACTTGAGAGTTAATGATGCCTTAATTAAAAAATCTAATACGAAACTCCATATGTGGACACTCACGAACATCTGCGGACACATGTCGCAACGCACCTCAAAGGGACGCAACCCTTCGAGGCATTGTTTGGAAACGAAATAGGGACCTGTACGCGCACCTGGCCATCTGCGGACGTAGATGCCAACGCAGATTAGCCAAGACATTCTGTTTTGTGCCAAAGGCGACCTGCGGCCGCTGATGAGTCCGCAGGTCAGGTGACGTTTCAAAAAGTTGAGACTTTTCATGAACCATTGCTTCCTTTCTGAAGTATTACCTTTTGGGCTATGAATAATTGTCTTTTTTCCTCAGATGAAGGATACAAAATATATTACTTTACTAAGATATAAACTCTCTTCTTTTTCAAGAAATCAAAGTAAGTGTGATTTACTTCGTTTGTTGAATTCGCTGAAGTTCTGCAATTTCCATTGGTATTGCAGAATAGTGTTCTATTCTATCCTGAGAGGAATTAATCCAAACCTTGGGCAATTGTGACGGGATTAAATTCTTTAAGAAAACACCAGTTCACTGTGGACTTAAAACTTTCGCTTTCTATCAATTCTCTCGTTTTTTCGGTTGCAGGAAATAAAGAGGACTTCTTCAGTTAGTTGTTGTTTTGCTATTGAATATCATCATAAAGATATAATTATCCCCGTTTTATTCCTTATCAGCATATACAAGACAATGATCGGAAAAGAGAATAATCATTTCGTTACAATTAAAGGAAAACGACAGCCTTCAGTCATATTCTGATACCATTTGACCTTTCCACCAATACTGTTGCATCTTTTTTATAAAGATGAATGTGTGACCAGGCATCTTCATAAGCCATAGAAAGGAGACAGTGATAGGATAATTGGTTCTACGAGCCTTTTCGTCGCTCTCACCATGTGGTAAGTGGCGGAGGAATAACAGCTATGGCGTGTCTTCTCTTGCTTTGACATTTGGTTGAAATATTCGATGATACAATTGTTCAGACACAAAGGCACTATGCTCGGTGTTGACATAAAGAGAGAAAAATCCTTGTGTAGTTTTACTGGTTCTCTTTCCTTTTGTAGTTAAATTCTTAGGATTTGTAGGTTGCTTCATTTATCGCTTTTGTCATAGCAGGATATTTTTCAATAGAGCCTAATATACTGTGAGCTTTGGTGTTAGAAACACTGATCCCCTAATATTCAATATTGAAGAAAAGAGGATCTGGTGTCTCTTTTTAAACTATTATGATGTCTATTGAGGATCATGAGTTTGTACTTAAAACTGATGAGATCAACTTGCACAACAAAATTTATCAACATTATAATTTGCAAACTAGGAGAATACATTGCCTATCTATGAAGAAATAAGTACCATATTTAGCATTGTATCATTTTCGATATTCTTTTAAAATGATATCCTGTTCAAAAGCTTACTTGAGATATCTAATTCTAGTGCATAGTATAAGAGATACTTGGATGGATTTTTTAGAAACTTAATGTAAACCTCCTGCGCAAGCTGGAAACCATCGTCTTTTATGATTTATGTGTTTTGTTTTAATAATGCCTTTTATGCTACAAAAGATGAACATAACAAAATGCTTATGTCCGATACGGATTCCAAAATTGAGATAAATTTCAACTGCACCAGTGGTTATTTTACTTGGCTTGGGTTTGATGTGATTATTGTTAAATTCGACATTCTAAAACTAGTGTGAATGTTTGAAAAAAGGAGAATTATTCTTTGAGAAGAAATGTCTTAGTTCAACTTGTAGTTGAAATTTTTGACTATCATTAAATAGTTTCACATGTTGAACTTTGACATTTGCGTAATGATGATGTCACTGATGACATCAAGATAATGATGATGTCACTGATGAAATCAAGATGATGATGATGTCACTGATGACATCAAGAGGAAGAATTCACATCTATAAATGAGGGCACTTGTTTCATTTGTTAAACATCTCAATCACTTGTCTTCTCATCTTTAAGGCCTTTGAATCTTTCTTTTTTCTCTTGTAGTTTTTCACTTGTATCCTTTTGGAATGAAATAAAATTTGATTGGTTGTGTCCGAGGAGTAGGTAGAAAATAAAATTTTCACGAACCTCGTAAATTTTTTGATGTTCTCTTATTGTTCTCTCATTTACTATTTATACAGCTAACTTTAGATAGAGTAATTGCGATTTAATCGCTCTCTATATATTCGGCTTCCGCAACAATTATTCTACTCTATGTTTAACTGTTGCTCTCTCTGAGTGTGGTTCGGAAGAGTTTTCACTGTGGTCTATATCGTTTTGGGTTAATATGTGAATCGAACTCTAAACTTGAACTTGGCGGGTGCACTATATATCACAATTGAGTGATTTGGCACCAGCATTAGGATATGACTTAGTGGCTAATCTGCAGTTAAGGATTTCGCCTTCCAACACAATGCCTTTAAGCATGACAGTAATTGGCGTTTGATTGATGAAATCCAAAATTTCTTCTTAAAATTTGTTCATGAGATGAACTTTTCATGTTTATTTTTTGTTGTGAAACTATGAAATTTTTGGCAGTTATTGTTGTATTATTTGGCGTTAAACTTTATGTTATCAAATTGCTGTTTCATGATGCTTAGGTCAACCAACTCTCTACCTTTCTCAATATAGGGATAAGGCTAGGTGTACACCACCCCCAGACTTCACTTGTGGGATTATACTGAGTATGTTTTGTTGGACCAAAGTCAAATTCTAGAGGTTGGACATGGATGTTCCTTCTTTCTCTTCTACTAACGAGAAACGAGAAAAAGATCATTGGTAAGTTCAGACTTTGACAAACATATTGGCTCAAACTCAGTTTGTTTTGAAGATGGGTATTATATCCTTTACCATTGTTAACTCTGCAAATGTCATCAAATGTAAGTAGATTTAGAATGAAGAAGAGAGTACACTCTTGATGTTGATCTGAAAACTCTGGATGAATTATATAATTGAGGTTTTCATCATACTTATTGTTGTCAAAAACATATTTAACATACTGAATACGGGTTGGTGCTAAAGTAAAGTAAAGGATTAGGCATATGTTACTAAATATCCCCTAGTTTTTCCTTATTTACAAAACATAGCAAGAATTCACAAAACATAGCAGATTTGCAATATGCATAATCTCACATTTTTGGCTCAAATTTAGGAATATAATTTTGGACTGAATACTTGCCCAATCCGCACATAAATCACCATTGCTATGTATCAATAAGTATGAATAGTTACTTCTTCCTATCACAAAAACACAACTCACATATTATGATATTAAAATCATATTTTTAACGTTGTTAATTTGAAAAATGTTACAATTACAAACTGAATTGTTTGACTTCCTTCCTGTTTAATTTGCGAAAGTTTTTTCGCCTTGTTTTTGTTTTGAGTTCGAAAAATGGGGAATTGGAACAGAAGATGGATACCAAGAAAAAGTTCAAGTTCTAAAAACTCCATTGTCCGTCAATGGGCACGGCAACTAGGTTGATATCGAATGTGTCAAAATTTCATTTTCATCATTAAAGAAACTTGGAGATTAAGTTTTAAAAATTGATTTGAGCGATCAAACATCGTTTAAAGTGGATGATATCTCAAAGAAATTGAAACGTCAAGGTGAGTTCAAATTTAAAATTTGAGGCTATTTGGATAAGATTTGAGCTATTTTGAACTGAATTTTAGTCTTATATTAGTTTGTTAAAGTTCGAGTCTACAGTCGAATTGTATTAAATATTAATTAAAGTTGTATTATATTTGTATGAAAATTGTTTGTTAAGTTTGCATGTGTGTTGTAATTGTATTGAATTTGTAAGAATATAGTATGAAAATTGTTTGTTAAGTTTGCATGTGTGTTGTAATTGTATTAAATTTGTATGAATATAGTATGAAAGTTGTATACAATATTGTTGTAGTAGTTACTAAAATAAATTTTTAGAAACCAACACACATATATAAATCTATCTATCTATCTATCTATCTATCTATCTATCTATCTATATATATCAGATTTTGTAGTTCTTGAGCAAAAATTTCGTATATGTTTTATAAAAAACTCATGTTATGTTTTGTAAACTGAAAACTCCTGCTATATTTTATCCTGCTAAAATCGATTTTCGCCCCTTAATTTGTATTTTAGGTAAAAAATCTCTATATGAAAGAGAATTATGAAGAGATTTTAGATAGATAAATTATTTGTAAGTTTCATGAAGAGAATTTGGCCCCCTAATTTTGTATTAGTGAGTAAAAGACATGAATTATTCATTTATGGATAAAGTTGAATTGGACGATCCGATGGTTGAAGTGGAGAAGAATATGTTGACACCAAACACCAGATATAGACTTGGACAATTCGTGGTCATAAAAATTCCTTGTATATACTTTTTGGGGCTACAATAATCATGAGCCATGTATCATAAAGTCCCTTTTGAAAAAAGGAAGCACTCGTGTCGAGTTGTGAAAATATACAAGTAGTTGTGCAATTTGAATTTCTTTTACTTTTAGTAAGCATATACCCCTATGTCCTAGTTTATAGTGCATATTTCCCATTTTAGTCATCTTTGTATATTTAGAATTTAATTATGAAATATTAATTCATTGAACTATTAGAAATTAACTTGTAAAGTTATTGAGCTTTGCTTTGTATAAAAACTATCATTAAACTTAAGGTTTTTATTTTCTAAAATCACTCAACTATATTTATCATTTAAAAGAAAATGACATAACAAAATAAAGTAATATTTCTTATGTCATATAAACATGGGCTCCACATTAAAAAAAATCTATTCCTTTTCATTTCTATATCAATACACTAACAAATTTCTCCCTTTTTCTTTAGTTTCTTCAAAAACTCATTATGCTTCTTCTCCTTCTTTATGTTACGATAAACTTATGATATTGGCATGATTCATTTTTTGCAAAATAATCAGTAACATAAATTTCTCACAAGGAGCTCAAGTCCTTTAACCCAAAGGTTCCCTAGACTATTACGATAGGTCAAAGTTCCTTTTTACCATTTGAAACACTTTTCGTCAACATCGAAAATAAAAGAAAAATAAATGATATATTCAATGGCAATGACGATAACTGCCTCCAATGTGTACCATGTGACATAACCATGCTTTCGTAGCAGTTTCAATATCAGGCAAGCAAACCATAAATAACGTAAGACAATTTTCAAAATAATATTATATACTAGGTTGTTTATGAGCACCATTGTTTGCCAACAAAAAAAGAAGAAACAATATATTGTATCATAATAGGTGTTTGACATACCACAAAAAATTACAAAGATAATTTTTATACTTTTCTATGATTTCTATATTCTTCTTCTTCTTCTTCTTCTGAACTTCAACAATATACTCCTACATAGCTTTTCTCTTAAAGAATCTGCCTCTCTTAGAAATACAAGATGGTCCAGCAGTTTCATCAATACATCCAATTGCAACTTCATCAACATCTTGAGTAGCCAGTACATCGGTTTGAATGGCTATTAGTGGTTCTTCATTGGGTTCCTTATTATGAACAAAAAAAATAAAGAAATAAAGATCTTGGTAGAGAAAACATTCAAATTATATTAATTTTAAGTAAAACATTGCATGGTGATTATTATTCTACACATTGGGGTATAGAAATTAAAAGGAATAGATTTTTTTTTCAATGTGGGGCTCATGTTTACATGGCATAAAAATATTAATATATTTTATCATGTCATTTTCTTTTAAATGATAAATGTAGTTGAGTGGTTTTAGAAAATAAAAATCTTAAGTTGAGTTATATTTTTGATACAAAGCAAAGTTCAATAACTTTGCAAGATAATTTTCAATAGTTCAATGACCTTTTGATATATTAACTCAATATTAGTCTTATCTCCAATCATGAGAATATGATATGATTATAATCATATAAATATTTATCAATTTATTTTAGATTACGTATTTGAAAAGTTATTTTCTTAAAAAGAATTTATATTTAATTAAATATTATCATATAAATTGAAACCAAGAGAATATATGTATTCATCCTATCAAAAAGTAGAACATCGAACTATTGTCCTTTTCTGTAAAGTACAAGAGAAAAAACTAGAACAACTTGGGTTATTTACAACAGGGCACTTCTCTTATATCATTTTCAATAAGAATCAGTAGGGGTGTGCAATATTTGGATTAAATTAAAAAATCAAATTGAATTTTAATTTAGATTAATTTTTTAATTTGGTTTTGGATTTATAATTTACTTTTTTTGAGGTTTTTGTTTGGTTTCGAATTTAGAAAAATAAAAATCGAGAAATCAAAAAATTGAATTATTTTATGTACACATATCACATTTAGGTTTAGAATAGAGTTTAAGTTTACCACTTTCATTTCATTTAATTATTTTCTTTTTTATTAGGGTACTTTCGTATTTACGTGTTAGCCTATTGCATATTATTATTGTCTAGTTAACTGTATTGGAATTTTCATTATGATTTAGTTTATATTTTATCTTTAAGCATCTTTTGATATACTTTTAAGTATTGTATTTTAAAGTTTTGCTCGTGACTTATATTAGAAAATATATTTAAGAGATTCAATATTATTACTTCTCCTAATATATAATTTTTATTTTTTTCAGCATGTAAATATAACTTTGATTATATTTATTGACATAACCGAATAGCCAAATCGAATAGAGAAAAACTGAATCAAATCAAACTTATTTTAGTTTGAATTGAGTTATATTTTTTCAAAATAAAAAATTAAATAACACAAAATCAAATCGAAAGATCGAATACATCCTCCTAAAAACCAGTACGGCAAAGTATGAAAAATTTCACGGTGTGTGAGGCACACCACGCATTTTTGAGTGAGTCTAGCTATTGTTTGACACATGCACTTTGCTCTCCCTTATATTGATCATTTCTCCTTCCATGCCCCTATCCTTCTCTACTTTCTAATCTTTCTTGTTGTAAATTCTAATTTTGCTTTCGCTCCTACATATCTTTGTAAAAAAACCAAAACCAAAAAAGATTTGAATCAATGAAATTTTCAATCACATCTAACAATTCACAAATCCAAGACCCAGGAGACCCACAAAAAGATAAATCTTGAAGCAAGAAGAGCACACAAAATTTACAACAACAATAACATACCTAGTAAAATCCCACAAGTGAGGTTTGCAGAGGGTAAAGTGTACACAGACCTTACTACTATCTCGGGAAGGTAGAGAGGTTGTTTCCGAAAGACCCTCGACTCAAGTATAACAAATTCAGGTACAAAGAAGAGGAAAAGGGTGAAGAAAATATGACAACTAATTAGCCACAAAAAATTAATAATCAGCCACAAAATAGTGCGATAATTGAAATACAATAAACAACAACAATGATAGATATCTACGGCTAAACCCTAAGCTACCATACTATAGTTCACGACAACACTCCTACCCGACTAACCTTCCACTCTAATACGCGTCCTTCACATCCCCTATCTAAAAGCACACAAATTTAAGTTAATTAATTGTAATCAATTAACAAATGCCAAAGTGATGAATTAGACTAATTTGAAAAACTAGAAGAAGAAAGATAATTGAATTGTGAAATTGCTTTGACATGCTCATGAGTTCATCTTACAAAGGAATCCAATAACTAAAAACATGCTTTTAATGATAGTCTATTTGACGCATCCTTCTAACAATAATTTGTCGAAGAACAATTACAGAGGGCTCCAATTAATGGAAAATCGAATTAATTGAAAATTAAATCAAACTACAGAGAAAAATATATGATATTTTTGATTTGGTTCGATTTTGATTTTAAATTCTAAAAACAGACATAATTTGATCTGATTTTGATTTTCAATTTTTAAAACCGACACAATTTGATTTAGTTTTAACCAAAAAATAACCGAAAAAACTGAAATATACTAACTATATAAATATATATTTAAAAATTATAACCCCCCCCCCCCCCCCCTCAATATATATATAAATTTAAAATTTATGGTACATATTAATCTTTTGCACTCTTGAATCGCAATCTAAGTGTTTGTCTTTATAGTAATCGAATTCCTTGTCTTTATATATATTAGGATGGGAAAGAGAGAATGATGGTCAATATAAGTAGGCGTTTGGACATCTGATTTCATCTCGTGGTTTGAAATCATGAGATGAAATCAGCGTTTGTACATGCGATTTAACGTTGATTTCATCTCATGATAATGATTTCATAGCATGAGATAAAATTCCAAATTCTTCAAAAAGCTTGATTTGGAAATTTCATATTATGATTTGAGATTTTTTAAATACAAAAGTTAACCCACAAGTTTATATTTTGTAAAACCCCCCCACCATTTATATCTACCAACCATTTATTCTATTTGTAAATAAAATTTATAGTTCATATTATTACTCTTTAAACCATTTATATCTCATATAACCATTACTCACCAACATAAAATTTATTATTATTTCAAACTAACTCCTACTTAACCATTTATTACTCACCAAATTCTTTATTTTTGACCAAATTCATTCACCAACCAAGTTTATTACTACTTCATTCAAAACAACGCTTAATAGTTTTTTTTTTGTTCAATTGAGGGGACAAGACTCTAACCACTATGGCAACGTGGGAGAATTATATTAATGAAACTAAAATTTGATCAATAAACATAGTATTTTTTTAGAATAGTTTTGTGATAGTACATTATACTTTGTTGTAAACTTTAGCTTATTTGGTAAAATTATATAAAGAATTGGAGCAATTTTGATAGTTTTCACAACTTATGAGATTTTTATATTTATGAGAAAACATACAACATAAAAAGTCCAAATTACATGTCCAAACAAAAACTTCAACTTCATCTCATGATTTCAAATCATGATTTCATATCATGATTTCAATTCATGATTTCATCTCGCATGACCAAACGAGCCCAAAGTTAAAGAAAAAGTGACAGTAAATAGTGACTCTATATGTCAAACAACAGCTAGCCTCACTCAAGCATAACATGTTTTTTTTTAAGTATAACATGGTGTGCCTCACACACCATAAAATTTTTCTCATACTTCAACTAGCTAGCTAGGTTACATATGGATTTCATTCATGCACTATGTGTTTTGATTTCGAATAGAATGTCGTCTTCTGACTCTTTCCAATAGTGAGGAGTAAAATCATTCTATTTTACTTTTTTTTTCTATAAATAAAGAGTTAGGATATGTGTAGAAAAAGATAACAAAATTGTTGAAGAATTAAAAAGACCAAAATGTTCTCTACCCTCCTCATGCAAACCCTAAAACATCACCTCTAAACTTCGACCATGACCACTATAGCCACTGGTCAACCACCCACGGTGGTTGCCCAGATCATTGCCATTACTTTCTTCTCTTGATTTTCTATGGTTTATCACCCTCAAAATGCTCTTACTACTCCAAACTCTTACTTTAACCAAAACCCTAACCTACCAAACAACCCTCCTTTAATTAGTACTCAAATCTCACAACCCACAACATTGCCATTAACCCTTATGGAATAATTGTAAAACTCAAAACTATGCTCTAAAGATCCTAGCAACAATTTTTTACCATTAGAAGAACAATATCCAACATATCTCAATCAAATCTGTCACAGTGTTTAATGGTGAACCTATGGTGAAATGGACAGAGACAAAAATAGATAGAATGAATGTGATTGAAAATCTAAAAGTTGTTGTCGTTGGAATATTCTCTCATGGTTTTGAATGAAATATGAAAAATTATCCCTGAACATTATGGCTTGAAAGATGAATGTTCAATTGGCTTCTTTGATTGCATATGCAATTAAGCAAGACTTTACTAACATTATGTCCTTGAGTTGGTACTATTTGAAGGCAAAGGAAGGTCGTTCTTATTCGATGCGACCCTTTATATATTATGCAAACTTTAGAATCAATGAAAAAATAACACAAATTTTGGCTTGGATCTCTTTTTCAAATTTTCTTCCCACATTTTATGTAAAGGAGACTTTGTTCACACTTTCTACCGTTAGAAAACCTTTACAACTAAATAAAGCAACAATGAATAAGACTAAGATTAATTATGCGAGAGTGAAAATCCATATTGATTTGCTCTCTACTTTCCCAAAATATGTGATTATGGAGATAGAAAATGAGAGCAGTGGAGCCATTAGAAATGAAAAGGTGAGGATTCATATGACTATCTGCCGAAGTAATACACCCATTGTAAAATACAAGGTCATGCCAACGATGTATGTTGAATATTACATTCATAACAACACCAACTAAAGTGGAAAAAGTGAGGCGGCGAAGGGGGAGGATAAGTCTAAAGAACCATACTCAAAACAATCTAGAGTGTATATCCTTCAAAATACTATCCAACAAGGATTCTTTCAAATGGTAAGGTTGTGGGGAAACCCCGTCAATGGAAAAACTATTACAAATAACAAAGGTGCCAAGTACACAATGCAAAGAAATGGTAATAATGGGGATGACAGGGAATTTGATTTCAGAACAAGTTTGATGCATTAAGACAACAAGAAGATATACAACACAAACAGGCAAGACTCATAATAAAGGTGTTCAGACTAGTACAAGCTCAAATGCAAATATTAAAGACTCAAAGGGAGGGACTCCATACAAGGCCAAAGACTCTAAGGATGGTAATGACAATGCACAAAATGCTATTAAACAGAAAAAAATTGGGTGGAGGAGAAACCTAACAAAGCACAGGGATCTCAATAAAAAGCACTTAATAGTGACTAAAAAAAAAGAGAAGACGGTATAAAAGAAGAAACAGAGATAAAATTGAGATCACACATAAGGAACAATTGAGTATTGCTATTAATCAAGAAAACATAAAACTCTCATAGCATGACAGAAGGGGAATAGGTGAAATTGACAAAGACACAATAGCAAGAGGGCTCCTCCTAATCTACAATAGTAGGACAAAAATACTACGTGAAGGCTAGATCTTCTTGAATCATAAAAAAAGAATTGGGGGAGCTTGCTGAATCATAAAAGAGGGATCTTTCTGCACCACAAAAGGGGAACATGGAGAACACAAATATGGTAGAAGATATTCAAGTGTGGGACGACGCAAAAAATAATATGGAAAATAGGTCCATTATAGTTACCCCACTGGCCATTGCTAAGACTGACTCAAGCCTGGTGGTTTCCACTTATTCACCATTAAGGTAAGAAGTATCAGTAGATAAAAAAGACAAAGCAATTGCCATTAACAACAACCTAATTTCAGAAAACAAAAAAGATTCCCCCATCTAGGGGTGGACGTTCAGTTCTTTAATTTGTTTTTTTTCAAACTTCAATTTGGTTCTTTGATGTTTGATTATCTGAATGCGTGTACTTAATACCAAATCATACTAATTTGGTTTGATTTGATTTTAATTCGATTTATTTTTCTAATTCAGTTTTTTGGTGCCCTTCTTCTCCATGAACTAATACATTCTTTTGCATAATTCTTTGCTCAATGTGGTCCTATCATTAGAAATATCCATCTTCTTCTTACCAAACACTTCATTCCTCTTCTTAAACTACGTAAAACCTTTTTTTTCTTAGCTCTTCTTCTTTAGCTTCAAGCTATTAGCAGCATCAACAAGCAATGATAAGGACCCAATTTTCTTCCCCTTTACAAACTCCAAATTCGTGCTTCACCCATGATCCAGATCATTCCTTGAAGAATTGGAACCCTCATCCATATCGATAGTTGAATAACAAATGGTGAAAATTCAGATTCAACTCTTCTTGAAAATAATGAGATTGAAATATGTTGGAAACACTTCTTTCTAGATGTTTGGTTCTCTAGTTAATCAAAGAACTGAGACCCTATAACCACATACTGAACCAAATATCGAAGCTTTCAAAAAGAAAATAGAACCAAATTAAACTAAAGAACCAAAATCTAAGAATTGAATTAGTTTTATTTGGTCCAGTTTTTGGATATTTATGTCCACTCCTACCCCATCAATAAATTACATGCTATAATTACACATGTTAGTTGTGAGGATAAGATTATGGAGAATCAAAAGTACAAAGATATGAAGAAGGAGAAGGACAAAACCTCAAAGCATGCAAGATAGACATGAACATCAGTATCATCGACAAAGAATCACTAAAAAGGGAAAAAAACAACATGGAGCAGTTAACTAACAACCTGCTTGAGTTATCACACCAAATATACCAATAAATAATAAAGAAGGTCTTCATTTGGATTATGTCACGCCCTGAATCCCATCGGGACGTGATTGGCACCCGAAGCCGATAAGGCCCTAGAGAACCAATCTTTGCTCATGATCATGTACTCTCATATGTATGTTCGCGTATGAATATCATCTTATTTTATGTAATTAAATATCAATAGCGGAAGGCATGACAACATATGAAATATATATGCAATTTAGCTGTTAGGGCCATTTCGTCAAAATGCACGTACATCTTTTACCTCATGATACCCCACATATGTCTACAAAGCCTCTAATAGATACATGACCATGTCTATACAATGTTTACAAATGCCAACATCTACTATACACATGTGACTTGGGAAGCCCCGAAGCAACTGGAGCTCACCAACAATCTGCGAAAATCTCGCCACTTACTGCGGAGATCTACTAACTCCTGTGCCTGCAGCATGTAAGGTAAGTCCCCCAAAAGGGGTTAGTACAAATAAAGTACTGAGCATGTAAGGCCATATGAAACTAGAATAGCACATAGGTACTTCCAAGAAATGAAGCGTAAGAGAATAATAATTATGGATATACCTCAGTCCTGAATATGTGGAACCATGTTCATTACGTCTATTATTTCATTACTCGATTATTCCGTCGCACCATCTCATTATTATCATAACATCCATATTTAGATGTACACGCAAGGGATATATTCTCATCTCTATTACAACTATCCTTTTTATTCACTCAACTAGTTAGTGATTCATAACACCTTATGGATCATCATCTTCTATTAATACCGGGCCTCCACTTTTGGTGGGATATATTTTTAGTAATGGGCCTCCATCGTGGTGGGATATATAGTACCGGGCATCCACCGTGATGGGATATGATAAATAAGTATATTTAGTACCGGGCCTCCATCTTGGTGGGATATATAGTGCCGGGCATCCACCATTGATGGGATTTAATGTATAGAGATTTAATACCGGGCATCCACCTTGGTGGGATATATATAGTACCGGGCATCCACCTTTGATGGGATTTAATATATATATGTATAGTACCGGGCATCCATCTTGGTGGGATATATATAGTACCGGGCCTCCACCTTTGATGGGATATCATATATATATGTATATGTATAGTATTGAGATTGTTCCATCTTAACTTATACCCTTTTTGATTGTGAACCATACTCAATGAAACATAAAGGAACCCTATGCACACATCCTTACATGAGATTGACATCTTCACTTATGAGGAATTATTAATTAACTTGCACCTCACCTTTCTTATTACTCTTGTGAGATTGATACTTCAACTTATGAGAGATTCACACATCCACTTAGGAGACACACACCTCTCTTATGAGACTTATGAGATTGGTACTTCTACTTATGAAAGATTGGTTCAAAGATGATCATCATATTAAAGGACTTTGGAACAAGACATAATTGGAAAAATGCCATCCAAGATTGAATAGATTCTCTTATGTTATTATTCTCTTGAACTAGGTCCTTTAGAGATTTCAACGTTATGACAACTTTCCTTGAAGCTTCGGATCATTAACCACTGGGTAAGAGATATATGAGTAAACAGTGTGAGAAACATCCCATTATGAGAAACATAACACTATTGGAACATGGGAACATAACCTTATTATTTTTGGAATATTAACCATGAATATGGGACAAGAGATTCACCAATAATCAATGAATATTAAATATATGACCATGACCATGGATAACCGAATATGGGATACCTTAGCACATTTCGAGATGGAACATGCGTGATGTCAATGTGAAAACTATTTGCCGCAGAAAGAAACGGACAGAGTAACCTTACATACCTTATTTTTCCAATGTAAACACACACTCCAATATGTGAGCACAACAATTCCGCTCCTTCCTTACGTCTCACTCTACATCACAAATACATATCATTAACCACCAACTACTTCACAAATGTATATAACATCAATGAGGTACATGTTTGCCTTTAAACATGCCATTTTCCCTTGACAAAACCATGGAAGACATTATTATTCCAAAAATCCCACAATACTCCCAACATTGACCAACACATGAAAATCATTACATTTCACCACAACACTTCTCCTTTACACTTTCTTATCCACACCACATCACAAATAATCCATCAAATGACCTTAATACATCTCATAACACATATCGGCCAAAATCCCATAATTTACACTTATAGAAAAATTACAAGTTTTGTGACAAAATAACACCATACATGTTCATATTTTATCCATACCATGCTCTTTCATCAAAGGCACAAGTCATAGTTCAAGCTTGAACTTCATGGATCACACATCTCATACAAAAACACCAAATACCATGTCCACTATTTCCAAGAACAACCAACATGATCTACATACTCTTTCATGCATATAATATAGTAATCCATGAGAATAAATACTTACCAAGGCTTGGAATAGGATGATCTTGCTCCAAGAGAAAGCCTAGGGTTTGAGAGAAAAATAATTGAAAAATACCAAAAAGCATGAGATTTCTACCAAATGACCAAAAATCTGATTTTTGGTCCTTTATATAGGCCTTTTAATCCATCCTTAGCCATTCTATGGCATGCCATGTGGTGTTCTAGAAGTCTTTGCAAGAATGGGTCAAATTTCCCATATGGGCCATGTCTTCTTTCCATTTTTGGGTCCAATTCACTTAACCCGATAAAATCAATAATTTCACGTGTTTAAGTCGTCTCATACGTATTACAATAATATTCCCACTCATGCTATTCATATCCGTAGCCTCAATCCAAAAACCAAGTGCTTCTAGCCACGTATGACCCATTTTGACCAAAAGGGTAAAATCGTCATTTTGACGTCAAATTCGTTCTCGAGTAATTTTATCATCCCAATATATTATTTCACTAATTTCATGTATATTCTCATGGTTGTAGAAGAATCGTGGAAAAAATCGGCTCAATACGTCCCCGGGAACCCTTGGGACTTAAACAAAATTTTCAACTTTTGAAAGGTGCGCAGGGGCAGCGTGGCACACTGCCTGACGCGCCCCTTTACTGCCTCTGGACTGAAAATTTCAGCCCAGAGCGGCGTGGCACGCCCCACCCAAAAAAAATAATTTTTTTTTTTTTTTTTTTTTTGCTCTCAAACTAAGGTAAACATGTACGGGGTGTTACAGATTATTAAATCTATGAAAACTCAACAAGCCTTTCTTAGGATCAAAATGATTAATAGACACTATTTTTTTTTGATTGCTCTGATAGAACCTTTCCAACAAGATACCTAGGTACATTCAAAAATATATAAAAAAAGTTGGGGATGGAACAAGCAAGAGGGAACTAAAATGGTATAATTTGATATTTTATGGAGGATAACATTGATGTGAAAGTCACTATGGACACATAACAACAAATTACTCTAAGATTTTCTTTCAGGAGCATAACAAACACTGTTACATTACTCTCGTGTATGCCAAATGTTTTAAAAATGAAAGATTGGCTGTGTGGACAACATCTATCATCTTGCAGTCAATATGGCTATACCTTGGTTAGTTGGAGAGGACTTTAATGTTATTTTAAATGAAGAAGAAGCACTAGGCAATTTGATAGTTCAACCTCAGAAATGTGAAAAATTTGCTATCTATATTAATTCTAGTGAACTAGATGAAGTTAGATTTAAAGAAAGTCTTGTCACATGGTGGAATGGTAGAGTAGGGGCCGACTACATCTTTAAAAGACTTGATAGAATTATGATTGACCAAGAAATATAATCTTAATTCACATCGGTGGAAGTGGAATATTTATCAAGAACATGATCTAATCATGCACCAATACTTATCATAGAGGGAGATCACAATCAAACCATACAAAACCTTTCAAATTTTTAAAATTTTAGATTAAATAAAAAGGTGTTTTGAAGTGATAAGGGAGATCGGGAAGACAAAAGAAGTAGGAAAATGTTTCTATTAATATAAGCAAAAGTTGAAGAACATTTAAAAAGTGCTATCTTCTTAGAGTAAGGAGACTTTTGGAGATACTTTCAAACAACTAATTATCATCAGAGAAGAAATCGTCAAGCTGAAGGAACAATTATTTGAAGAAGACCCTTCTCTAAATAATAGGATAATATTGCAATAAGCATGGGAAGAAATGAAAAGATACTTGCATTATGAAGAAGATTTTAGAGACAAAAGCTAGTCTTACCCAGTTCTAAGAGGGAGACAAGAATATCAGATTCTTTCATAACTTGGTAAAGGGTAGAAGAAGCAGATTACAGGTGAA
The DNA here is from genome assembly GCA_031232105.1 of Capsicum rhomboideum. Classification (NCBI taxonomy): domain Eukaryota; kingdom Viridiplantae; phylum Streptophyta; class Magnoliopsida; order Solanales; family Solanaceae; genus Capsicum; species Capsicum rhomboideum. The sequence continues at coordinate 14,217,214 of CP124718.1, forward strand.
GAGAATTCAAGATGACAATGAAGAGTAACTGGAGGAGGAGAATCATATGGCTTCTAAAGCTGTACAATTTTATCAAATATAATTTAGATAAGATAAAGAGGATACAAGCTTTAGTATATTAAAACACATCCCAATCATGATCATAGATGAGGAGAATAATAACCTATAACATATTCCAACTATAGAGGAAGTTAGTGTCACGACCCAAACCTGTCGTGAGTGGTACCCACACTACTCACCGGTGGGAGAACCAATAACCCCGGAAGCATTGATCAACACTCAAGTAAAAGTACGAGAACTATCCTTTAAATATCATAATAACTTTTCAATCTAACAACTTAAGAATGTGCGGAAACAAAATACCAAACGAAAATCCTCTAGAACCCGAAAGTCGGTGTACCAAACTATACTAAGAATATCAAGTGGGGATGCAACCCCAAAACTGTAAGAAGTAACAAGTTCAAATAAAGGACAATGTCTAAATATGAGAAAGATCTCATGGTAGCCCGGATATGCTGCTCAGCCTGAAATCAGGAATCGACTGCTAAAATCACAAGTAAGGTCTCGATGAATCGGCTGGAATATGTGCTGCACTCATAGAAGTAAATGTAGGTGTAGTATCAGTATATAAATAAACCACAGTGTACTGGTAGGATCATTTGAATAAACTAAGATGGAAATATGGACACTTAACCAAAATATAGTACAATTAGCTAACACATGCTTGCATATCAAACATTCAACATATATGTATGAGTAGCATTCAAGTAACCAGCCAACAAGTATACAAGTGCTATTAAGGGAATAGTATGCAACTCAACTCAAGACAACCAAACAAGGACAACACAACAATACAAATTCCCTGGTTCACTCAAGGAACCGTCATACTATTACATACTTTGAAAACCCATACACACATACTAAGGGTTATATATCCACCCTCTAGCTATGACCCGCAGGGGAATATTACCATCAATGTACTAAAAACCCCAGACATGAATGTCTGTAATCCTTAATCTAACAACCTGTGAGAATGTTTCAAATGCCGAAACATTCCACAATTTACAATATAAAGTGGTCAAGTCATAAAACAAGTGGACATTGCAATGACCAAGCACACCACACGGATTAACCAATCACACTACAAAGTAGTTAATATGTACATATAACACAAGTTGGATTAAATATACCCCATCACCTACCTCAAACCAAGCTTGCACAACTCTAAGCCGACGCTTTGCCCTTTCGTGCCCTTTTTGCTAGTTTGTGGTATAAAGCATACATACAAACACGCATTAACGAAATGACCTAACATGTCGAAAGTTATAAGCCACCCCCAACCCCCTAAGGTCAGTTCATAATCATTCCTTAACCGTTCTAGGTCTATTTCCCCGTAATTCACCTAAAACTACCAATTTCATAGAATGATTAGTGAATTGACGGAATGCAATGCCAATTTCATGGTTAATAAGCAAAACCCATTAACCTAATGCTCAATTTAACCCTTGCACAAACAAACATACCAAACTCTACCCTAAAACCCTCCCCAAACTCCATAATTTACGTCTTCTAAGGATTAAGAAGTAATTACAAGTTAAAGGGAGTGAATTCCTTATCTTAACAAAGTTAAACAGAGGTATACTGGTGATTTTCACCCTAAATCACCTTCCTCTTACCCTAAAACGAGTTTATAAAATAATAAACTATTTTGGGGTTTAATCCTTTTAATCTGCGATTTCTACCGCTATAGCAGTACCTGACCGCTATTGAGGTACCGCTATAGCAGTAGGCTACCTCTATAACAGTCTTGACCACTTTTGACCACCGCTATAGCGGTAATTATTTTGCTATAACGGTCATCGCTATAGCCGTGTGTCAATCTCTATAGCTGTGTCGACGGGATTGAATGTCTGTCTTCACCCAAAAATCCCCTTTTTTACAATACACCTTGATCTTGGGACATTTTGAACAATGCCCTTTACACTAAGGTCAATTCCAGGAATTCTACTAACCCAAATTTAGTTACGTAAAAACCTACGGGTTCCTTATCACCTTAGCTAACTAGGAATCAACACCATTCCCCCTAAACCGGTCTAAATTATTCCTAAATTTTCCAAGACAACCCCTCACTCTGAAATAGAGTGAAACTAACCTAGCCTAAAATTTGTAACTTTCAAACCGGAATGAATTTAGACACAAAATTTGAAATGTAAGACTTTTACATAATGACCAAGAGGGTTATTACAACAAATACCAATTTACCCATCGTTTTTTTCCGAATGATCAAACTAGAAAAATAGGCCAAAATGAGAAAGAAAAAGAGTACCTGTATCCTCAAACATATGAGGGTACTTATCTGACAAGTCCTTCTCGATTTCCCAAGTGGCTTCCTCAACCGGACAATGCTTTTATTGAACCTTCATCGAATGAATTTCCTTCATCCTCAACTTACGAACATTTCGATTTGGTTCCTTCTTATAAGTCAAGTCCTTATTCAAAAGCATCGAATCCCACTTAATAGTGCAGTCTCCATCTTTATGGTACCGTTTTAATATAAAAATATAAAATACTGGATGAACCCCCGACAAACCCGGTGGAAGGGCTAACCTGTACACAACTAGACCCACTTCCTCAAGAACCTTGAAGGGACCAATATATCGAGGGCTGAGCTTGCCCTTTTTACCAAACCTCATAACTCCCTTCATAGGAGACACCTTGAGCAACAATTGCTCCCCAGCCTTGAAGTACATGTCCCTCTCTTTCAGTCTCCATACTCTTTTTGTCTGCTTTAGGTAGCCAATATCTTAGTCTGAATGAATTTTACCTTTTCTTGAGCCTCTTTCACCAAGTCGGTGCCCAAAGGTTTGACATCTCCCGCCTTAATCTATCCAATAGATGACCTGCACTTTCTCCCATAAAGTTCCTCAAACAGAGCCTTATCAATGCTGTAGTGGTAGCTATTATTGTATGAAAACTCACACAACTGGAAGAACTGGTCCCAATGACCACCACAATCAATCACGTAGGCTCTCAAATATCCTCTAGCACCTAAATTGTCCTCTTTGACTGACCATCAATCTAAGAATGAAAAGCCGTGCTAAAAGTAAGCTTGATTTCCAACTCCTTATACAACATGTCCCAAAATTTAGAAGTAAACTTTGCATCCCTGTCTGAAATAATAGAAAGTATCACCCCATGAAGTCTGACAATATCTTTGACATATAGTTTTGCCAACTGATGAGAGCTGTAATCTACCCAAACTAGCAAGAAGTGAGCTAATTTCATCAACCAATCAACTATCACCCAAATAGAGTCATACTTTCCCAATGTCTTAGGGAGCCCCCCCACAAAATCCATGACAATATGCTCCCACTTCTACATAGGTATAGGCATTATTTAAAGTAAGCCCGCAGGCCTTTGGTGTTCATACTTTACCTATTGACAGTTATGACACTTGGACAAATAATATACTATGTCCCTCTTCATCCCCGACCACCAATAAAGATGTCTCAAGTCACGATTCATCTTGGTCGTGCCTGGATGAATAGAATAATGCAAACCATAAGCCTCTGAAAGTATATCACTAATCAAGTCACCAACCCAAGGAGCATATAACCTTCCTCTAACCCACAACACCCCTCCAACATCGAGGGTGGCATTCACCCCTCCCCACTTACTATTTTGTTCTGGAGTGCATTCAACTTCTTATCCTCGAATTGCTTGGCCTTAATCTGCTTCACAAAAGTTGATTTTACCTCGACACTAGCCAATATTTCACCCTTGTCTAAGATCCCAAACTGCATGCTCAAGGATGCTAGAGTCCGAAACTCTCTAGCTAATGGACTCCTGGACACTCTCAAGAATGACAAGCTACCCATACTTACGGCCATTCGGCTCAATGCGTCTTCCATCACATTGGCCTTACCCGAATGATAATGAATGGTCATATCATAGTCCTTTAATAATTCCATCCACCACCTCTACCTTAGATTTAAATTACTTTGAGTAAACACATATTGCAGACTACGATGGTCAGTGAAAACCTCACACTTGACACCATAAAAATAGTGTCTCCCAATCTTTAATGCAAATACCACAGCTGCCAACTCTAAATCATGGGTTGGTTAATTCCTTTCATGAGGCTTCAACTGCCTCGAAGCATCCACAATAACATTCTTATTTTACATCAACACAACACCCAAACCCAAAAGTGAAGCATCACCATACACAATGAAATCTTTACCTTCAACTGGTAGCGAAAGAATAGGTGCTGTATTCAAAAGTGAGTTGCAATGGATGCAAAGTTCTTGACAAACCTGTGATAATAACTGGCAATACCCACAAAACTCCTTACCTCGGTCACTGAACTAGGCTAAGTCCAACTCTTAACTACTTTAATTTTCTGAGGGTCCACCATCACTCCCTTCTCCAAAACCACATGACCCAAGAAGGCAACAGAAGATAGCCATAAGTCATATTTGGATAACTTAGCAAATAATCGGTTTTCCCTCAAAATTCCCACAACTATACGGAGATGGTATGCATGCTCTTCCTTAGCTTTGGAAGACACCAAAATATCATTAATGAACACAATAAAGAAAGAATCTAAAGAGGATTTAAAGATGCCATTCATCAAACTTATGAAAGCTACAGGTGCATTAGTCAATCCAAAAGACATTACCAAAAACTCATAATGGCCATACCGAGTTCTAAAAGCAGTCTTTGGAATATCCTCATGCCTAATCTTTAACTGATGATAACCCGACCGTAAATCAATCTTTGAAAAACTGTTGCATACTGTAGCTGATCAAATAAGTCATCTATATGGGGCAAAGGATATTTATTTCGAATGGTGACCTTATTCAACTGCCTGTAATCGATGAGCATCCTTATACTACCATCCTTCTTCTTACCAAAAAGAATAGAAGCGCCCTAAGGTGAAGCACTTGAATGAATAAAACCCTTATCAAGTAGCTCCTGCAAGTGAGGCTTGAGTTCCCTCAACTCTGTAGGAGCCATTCAAAGGGTGGAATAGATATGGGGCGAGTGCCCTACTTTAAGTCAATACAGAAGTCGATATTCCTATTTGGAGGCATACCTAGTAAATCAGAAGGAAACACATCTTGGAACTCGAAAACGACCAAAATTGACTCAGTAGAAGGGGACCCTGCACCCACATCTCAAAGATGAGCTTAAAATGCTAAACACCCCTTCCCTAATAGCCTCCTAGCCCGGAGATAAGAGATAAAACTTACCGGTTTGGCCTTATACACTCCCTCCCACTTTAGTTCACTTATCCCAGGCATAGCTAGAGTTACTGTTTTGGCATTACATTTAAAACATCTTGATACAGAGATGACCAGGTCATCCCCAAGATGATATCAAAGTCCAACATATCCAAGATAATTAAGTCTACCAGGTATGAAAACCCACAAAAAAAATAGGACAAGACCGATAAACATGGGTAACTACCACAGATTTTCCAATCGGAGTAGACACATGCACATGATAGTCAAGAATATCATAAACTAGAATCATACCCATAGAAAACTGAACAGACACATAAGAATAAGTGGACCCCAGATCAATAAGACAGAAGCCATCTGGTCACTGACATAAATAGTACCTGTGATCACTGCATCAGAAGCCTCAACATTAGTCTTCCCCAAAAATGTATAACAATGAGCCCGATCATCAATCTTAGCTAACTCTCTACCTGGCTGTGCTCCCACACCACCATTACCTCGACCGCCTACCTGATTTCCCTGTCCACCCCGTGGATGCCCCTTGCCATTACCCCCTCCTCTACCTACTGAAACCATTTCCTGTACCTACTACTGTGCCTAGCTACTCGCCTGTCTCACCGGATACTCCCTCTTTAAATGACCAATAACACTACAATGATAGCACCCACGCTCAGAGAAGGCCGACTAGCAAAAGAATAAGTATCCCCTTGGCCTCTAACTTTCTGAGGCTGGGAAGGGCCCTTAGCTGGAACCATAGTAGAGTCTAGCATAGCTAACTGAATAGGGCAAGCTAGAAAGGGTGCTGGCCCTTAGAATAGGATCCACTGAAATTCCCAACATTCTGAGACTTCTTAACATCTTAGCCTGTCCCACTTGAACCATACCTTCCAACTTCTTCACATAATCTGACATGTCATTAATCCCCTTTCCCGTAGAAGTCATTTACACAGTCAACACCTGATGGTCATAGTTCAACCCCTTAACAAAGAGATGAATCCTGACTTTCTCCGTAGTCAACAACGGAGCAGCATAACGATACAAGGTATGAAACTTAGGCTCATAAACTACAACTGACATATCACTCTACTCCTAAGCCAAAAACTCATCCTTCTTAAGATCACGGAGGGAACGAGGTACATACTTATCCAAAAAATAGAGCATGAAACTGCTCCCAAGTCAAAGGAGGCAAAACAGGTGATCGACACTCAACATATGCTCTCCACCACTGTTTAGCATCCTTCTCCAGCAGAAAGGTCACAAACTTAACCCCATGCTGCTTCACAATATCCATCTTATGCAGTCTTTCGTAGAAATCAATAATTAACTCGAAAGCATCCTTAGATTCTGTACCCTAAATTGTAGGAGGTTTCATCTTTAGGAACTTAGTCAGCAGGTCATGTTTATTACCAGTTATCACAGAGCCCAAAATTGGATAAGGAAAAACATTCGTCCCCAAAGTCTCATCCATCCTAGGAGCCATAGCAACAGTAAGGTGCACAACTGGAGCCTGATAACCTAAAAATAGTGGGGGTGGCTCCACTCTCAGTGAACCCACTCAAAAAATCCAACACTTTCTGAATTACCTCAACAGACATGAGAGTAGAGCTGTAACCCTAATTGGTGCTGCCACCTCGAGCTCCATCTCCTACTCCTCTGCTGCTTCTCTCTCCTTAAAATAATCCTGGAGTGGGGGAGGGGATGATGCCCTCTCATTATCCTGACTCACAGTTGCTTGAGTTCCACCCCTGGTAGGTGTGGCTTGTCCCTATTTTTTCCTTCCTTTCCTTCTTACTCGTCCTTTTTCCTTCACGGTTGGGACGGATAAGCATTTTAGGGAACGTTAGCCTTGTCGTTTTCTATTGAACGCCTTTAGGCTTAATAACCAATTAGGTGGGGTTGGGTAGGACAATTGTATATGATGTAAGTTGACTCGAGCAGAATACGACAATGTGACATACGGCATTGTCATCCATTAATAAGTCGAGCGCTGATCCGAATAAGATAAAATTAACCCTTGTTCAAACCTTTTAAAAACTTCGATTATATTTTAGTATTTTCATGTACCTTTGCTTTGGGGTAGTCTAGGTTTACTTTCTAAAATAAAAATTTCTATTAGATAAATTGTGTCTCTTCTATCTTCTTGCTTATCTGATTTACCTTTACGCATTTTATCATGTTATCACTTAGATATTTGCTAAAAATTAAGCTGTATGTTTAGTTTATTAATTATTTTTATATATATATATTTTAACACTTAGTTATTATTAAGCTAATAAAAATAACGGACCTTTGTTTATCACATAGAATCTCCCCACGTAATATATGAGTTCGGTCGGGACCCACATCTGTGGACCTCGAAAGGTGCCTAACACCTTCCTTTTGAGGTAACTTAAACCCTTATCCAAATTTCTGGTGATGTAGACTAATTAAATAATTCATAATTAGCCTAGAAGGGTGCCCTAATGCACCTTAATTCGTTAGGTGACGACTCTTCACCCTTAAACCATCCTAAAAGAGTGGTCAAGTCGAATCCCGCTTTTTGCGAGAAAAATGGGGCGCGACAGTAGGCATCGGTCGAATGAGCTCCAAAGACAATGTAAGTATAAATAACATGTAAGCATGAATAAACATTATAGAAAACTATCTAAGAAATAAAACATAATAATACTAATGGAAAAGTAAATATAAACTATCATACCCCACAAGTAATCCGGAACAAAGGTGCAATATTGTACAAATTAGTCAATACACAAATAAAGAGTGAAAGAAGGATATATAGTAGTAGTATGAGGCAAGAAGGGTATATACAATAAGAATATATAGGGCTGAAAACTAAGGTACTAACCTGAGAGAGCTAGCCTAACATCTCGAGGATAATAACCAAATAGGGGAGCTAACTCTAGCATAATCAGAGTCTCTAACCAAAATGTGAATAATCATAAGATAGTCTATCAGTAATAAATCTTACCATAGTAATGAGTAAAGGAACTCGAAAGCATACCTATAACCTCGGGTATAATCTATAACCAGCCTGCCACGAACTATATAATAATAACCAAATAATAATGTAACCGGCTAGCCAGGACAAATAATAACCTAACCGAGCCCCCATAAGCCCAGAAGGCACAAGCAAACACTCAAAAAATAACATCCATAATATGTACCTATACAGCCCCCCAGTATACCAATAGATACAAGCGCCAAACAATTAGACAACTGATAGGCAATGCATGTGAATGATTAAAAGTCATGAAAAGAACCAGATGATGCAAAATAAACCAAGTACCATAACCAACACAAGTGTATATACCTCCTTCAGCTTAACAACTCTTAAAGAAAGAACCTGCGGCGACCATCCTTCTCTGGTACTGTGGCTCATCGAACGAAGGGGCCTATAGGGGCCTCAGGATATCCATATTCACTTCTTGGTCCTGAACCAGGACTTCCATAATCCATATCCATAACAGCAGTGATAATGAGAAACAGATTCAATCCGAAACCAGTTGATAGTAACAATAGTCTAGATAATCTATGTACAACCGCTGGAACTCCCAAACAAGAACCATACACAACTCCCAGAAAGCCCAAGCATTAGCCATAACCGAGCACTAGAGCTTCCAAGCCGCAACCATAAACAGATGCCGAACTTGAACTAAAACTCATAAGCATTACATAACTAGCGGTAATATAGGGGTCTAAGCCCATCACCAATCCATTTATTCTTAAAAATTCAGTCTCAGGTAGTCAAATCTTCTAAGGCCAGGCGGGTTCCAATTACTAGATCAAAGAGGTACGGTCAAAGATCAGTTACTGCCCTTCCCAAGGGTAATAAAGCTAAATAGGCATGCAATCAAGTCTGAGTCAACCCAGACTCAAGGTAATAGCCTAAGAAAGCAGTCCTTAGCCCATCTAAGTCTAAAGAAGTGTCATTCGAAGCATTCTATCTAAAAAGGGAAAGCACCTATCTGAACCTAAGCTAAGTTTACCTATTCGAACCTAAGCTAAGGTTTCTCAATCCTATCCCAAAGTACTAAAAGAGCAAAGTTTAGTCCTAAAGGCAGACCACATACTAACCTAAGGGAAAATAGGCCCAAATTCTGGCAAAAAAGGGGCCTTAGCCATTTAAAATAAGCCTGAGAATATGGATAATGTATGCATGCCATCACCAGTTTCCAAACAAAGCAAACGTAAGCGCCTAAGCGTCTATAAACTAAAACACAACTCTTTTGAAGCATAGAGAACTAACCTGGTGTCCATGGTCTTGTAACCAAGACCTTGGGCCCAACAATGTAATATATAGAAAATAAGAGTATATAAGCATACGTAGAAAGTCAGAGCGGGATCAATGAGAGGCATCATTCTACTAGGTTAATTTAACCAAGAAATATCATCGAAATGGATAAGTACTACCCTGACTCCTACACTAAGGATTACTCGTGTCAACCTAAGGCCCGGACAGGTATATAAGTGATCCTAATGCAATCCTATGGCAATGACAGACATTCTATACTAAGGCTTAAGTAGCTATTTTATACTAAAGTTTCCCAAGGAAGGCCAAGTCAAAAAAAGGGCGATAAGGTAACCTAAAGCCTATTACTATGACCCCTACCCCACATGCAATCAATATGATACATAATCTTAAAGAAAAGAGTAGACCAAAGCCTACCTCGATGTCGGACCGCAGTCTCGAGCCATCCACGAACTGCTCATCTCCACTCTACGATTGCTGAATGATGTCGCTCTATCAAAATCATAATCTATATGTTAATATGAATAAAACGAGACCCATATTGCATTATTAAAGTTCAGGTTGAAAATCATGCCAAGAATAGACCTGTGGGGCCTGCAAATGAAATTCCAAAATTAAATTTGTCATGAGGTCCCTAAAAGGACAAGGAATGAGAGCTCAAAATTTGAGCACCAATAGAGTCTCGATTGGGGCTCAAATCATCCCCAAGAGCTAGGGAAAATAAGAGAGAAAATCAAGATTTAATGGAGATTTAGGGCGAAAACTTATGGAATAACAACGAGAAAAAGGTTTCCTCAACATCTCCAGCCCAAAGCCAGCTTCAATCCAAGGATGTACCACTTAAATCAAGCTCCCACAATGAAAATAGAGGTCTTAAGCTTGGAAGAATGGCTGGAATTTTGAGGAAATGAAATATATAAAAATGCCAGCAATGGCCGCTAAAGTGGTCATCGTTAAAGCGGTAAGATGGGCGCTAAAGCGGCCATGCCTTGGCTGGCCAGCCATTGATAAAGCAGTCATTTGGCCACTAAAGTGGCTGTACCAACAACTTAGGCACCAACAAATTTTCTAAGTCCCAACAGACTCAGATGAGGTGCTCGGGATTCATTTGGAACCCCATGCATGCAAACAAACTATGCTACCCTACCAAAGTTGACATTTCAAACTCAACGAAACCATCAAAATTTCCATATAAGGTCATCTCGACAAAATATGGGCTCCACACCCACAGTTCCATTTTTTTATCAAATTCCACCTAATAGCCCAAAACAAGATTGAAAGCCTTAAAACCCAGACCAAGGGTCCCCCTAGCCTAAAATCCATGTTTTGGAGCTAAAGAACCTGTGAGAATTCTCATCCGATGCCGTTTACTATAAGTTATGGTCCAAGGCCAATATCTCAACCTTAAAAGATCCAAAACAGGGAAATGGGCTTAAAACCCAAACGAACTGCCCAAAAACTGAATCGATGGTTGCGACAAGTCATAAATGACCTATTGCCGCTAAGGGAAGACACGAAATTCCAAAAACGTACTGAAATGGAGAAACTGACTGAGAGGGTTATTACAACATCCACTACTAAAAGGACTTTCGTCCTCTAAAGTCAATTAGAAAGAGCCCAAAAGCTTGAGGGGATGAGGTATTGGGCCCGCATACTTTGTAAGGTTCTCTAGACCACATCTATGACCCAAACAACACTTCCAAGGGATTTTTCTTAGGGTATCCATTTTCCAACCACATCCTTACTTCACTTTCCAAGTAACAAAAAACTCATCCTCAATAATTAACTAGCCTCTGACTGAACTGACCTCGACAAAGCACGTAAGCCCAAAATCAAAGCATATCAACCTCACACCAACTCGTGCACAACTAAGAAAAAATTCAACCAGGCTAAAAATCAATCCAACACATGAACCATACAACCAACACCAAATTCCAAATCTAACATTCTCTAGCCTTTCCAAACCTACTGCCTACTTTGAGCTATACAAAATCTCTCTAGCATCATCTGAGTCCTGTCCATGTAATCACACCACCTTAGCCTTGAAAGACTGAAGCTGATCTACCAAAAATCCACACGGACTAGCATAAGAACAAAGCTTTTAAGTTTCTACTTGAATACTCAAATGGTGGTGACCAAAGTCTGCGATCTCTGCCAAATCCACTAACTGATATGGATGACCCTCCAAACCAATAGTCATGAGTCTGAAATGCAATCTCTCAAAACTGAATGATCAGCTTTAGAAAGCCCCACCAATTATGGGTGAAACCACCCTAAGCCCAATTCGAGTACACTTCTTCCACTGAGTAGACAATTAAAATTCTGACAAAAATTAAGAACCAAGGTCAAAAGTAATAGAAACTAGCACCATGTGCTGATGAACCATCTCTCAAACATCGATATAAGATAATCTTCCTGCATTGAAAAAAACTGAGCCGATATGTGGAGAGTAGGACTAGTCAACCTATCTACGAACACTCAACTGAATCAAAACCTCAAAATAGGGCGGCAACCAAGTTATGCAATCCATAGCTATAATTTCCACTCCGAAGCTGAACTACTCGATCTCAACTATCCAAACTGATCCTGTTGACGAGTAAGCATCCATACTCCAAAATCTATCACAACTTTTAAGCAGTCATTCAAAAGAGTCAAAAATCATAATGGGAGCCAACAGTCTTCACTAAAATCAAATACCCATATCAATCTCACTATCAGAAATCAAGCATATGCCCAATGGTTCACACAATAGATGAAACTAAATTTTGCCAAAGAACAAAATCACAATGAAAGACGACCACCGGCTGAAGATACGAGCAATCGAACCCACATCTATTGAGGGGAATGACACATCAAGGCATAACTAAGAACTTACTAGGACTGCAGAGAATCTTAATGATAGTCAAATCTTGAGCAACTTAGAAAATACAATCGTAGCTTGAATTTGGTCAAACTAATACTCAATCTATAGTAATGAATACCCACTCCCAAAAAACACCCATTTTTGTTACTGACAACTGATACACAAGCATATACCACCAAGCAGAAGCATTCCACGGAGTCACATTAGGCCAAACAAATATTGAAATGAGAAATTTTTGAATTCACCTCTTTAAAGCAACCTTAACTCAACTGAACTATGAACCACATCGCCAAGAGTATGGAGTACCAACTCAACACAAACACTAAGATCCAGAATACTACCAGGTGATGAACCAGATAAATCAAAATAACAAACTTCAGACTTAGCAATATTAGGAGCGGGCTATAGAAAAGGATCACCAATGCTAAAATCACCACAAAACCATGGAAGGAAAACCCTAACTTTACTCCTACGACCCACTCAATAACAGACCTTACCATACTAACGGAGAAGGAAAACCAACCAACTAAGGTAACCTTCTAAGCCAAACAAACAAGAATCACAAGAAAGGGATACTAACTAGATAATGCTAGTCTAGCCGTTTATCAACCAAGAATCAATAGCAACTAAAATAGTAACAGTAACAATGGTAATACCAGTATAAAGTGCAAGTGGCACAAAAATGAAAAACATATATTATCACTCCAGGATCATAACAAGGCCATTATGCCAAAGAAAATGGGATTTACCCAAGTGCTACACTCCAAGGAAATTATTACACCGATTTATTCAATCCACTACTAAAAGAAAATATCTATGGGGTTACTCATACATGCATAAGTCTACACAAAGGCATTCAACAATCAATATAGAAATATCATGGCATATAACCACCAATGGGTATGAAAACCCCAACTCAATTCAAATAAAATTAAAAGGATAGAGAATAAAAAACATACCTATAACTATCGAATTCGATGTCAGAGTCTCTGTCCTGCCTGAAGAAGTATAAACCTGAATGCATCTAACCTCAGATCGAGCACTGCCTCTAATTAAAAGTGCTATGAGACTGGTCTGGCTGTATTAACTACTCAATAACCCCATACTAGGGACACTCTTTGGACTAATGATTAGTCTTTCTACAGTTTTAACAAACCCCTGAAGCTCTAACCTGGCAAGAAACATGAGCTGGATCGAGCTGGATAACCAACTCACACCTGCGGCACTCCCTAGACTAATGACCAATCTCTCTACAATCATAACATGCCCGTGAAACTTTCTGATGTAATGTACCTGCTGACCCAAAGTTGTTGTTACAACCTGAAGACTTAGACAGAATGCCCCATAATACCTGACCAGAACACTATCCACTGAGACCACCATGACCTGTCCGAGAGTCATCTATAATATGATGTGCTACTTGAGCAGACCTGATTGATAGGCTGCAAGTGATGCTGACCTCTATTGGGAGAATCCTTACCTCGTGACGGAATACCAGTAACTCTGTACTGCTGATATGGCCTCTTATCACCACCTTCATATGTCTTAAGACATGCCCCCTCTGTAGCCCCTGCGTGATAAAAAACCTGGAGAAAAGTAGACCCACATGCTAACAAATGCTCCGATACCAATCAGAGTGGTAATTCTAATCCCCTGATAAATCCATGCACCATTGCATGCTTTGTAGGATATAACATAAAAGTATGCCTAGCCCACTTAAAAATCCAATCTCATACTCTGAAACTGATATAGTGCCCTACTGAACACCAACAAACCCAACTCTAGTCTGAGAATAACTTGATGTTCCAAATACTACCTCTATCTATGGCGTATCCTCAAAAAGGCTCAGAATCCCTAACACAAAATCCTGAAGAACTGAGGCAGTCATAAACCCTACTGGAGCCTGGGCTGGCCCAGACCATCTGGCTGATGCTGAAGATTCTATATACTAAGATCTAACCATCTGGTCTGACTCTAATTTGAAACTCTAGCAACACGTGTAGAAATTCTATCCAAATCTATTGACAATCTCGTTCTATCCATCTGAGAAGGAGTGGAGCAAAAAGAGGAACTTGGAAGTTGATAGAAGTCGAGACACACAATAAAGAATCAAGAAATGGGATTTCCTAAGAATGCCCTATAGCCTCCCTAAGATAGGATACGAACGTCATCGTACCTATCCACAGGATTCTACTAGGCACATTGCTCTTGTATCAACTACACCGATGAATATAATATATATACAGAACCATCTCTAAAATGCAAAATAAAGATAAGTCCAGCAAAAGAGGGAGAGCAGGAATAACTCCAGATGCTAGGAGCTTACCCCGAACCTCCGATCCATAGCATCTCTGCATGATTCACACATCAACGATGAGAACTCATACTATGATCTGTATGGTGCAAAGGTGTAGTATGAGTACCAATCTGTATGGTGCAAAGGTGTAGTATGAGTACCAACACGAGGTACGCAGTAAGCATCGACTGACTGAGCTCCAACGATAATGTATGTATAAATAATATGTAAAGAAGGAATAAACATTATAGACAACTATCTAAGAAATATGACATAATAATACTAATGGAAAAGTAAATATAAACTATCGTATCTTACAACTAATCCTAGACAAAGGTGCAATACTATACATAGCTAGTCAATACACAAATAAAGAGTGAAAGAAGGATATATAGTAATAGTAATAGGCAAGAAGGGTATATACAATAAGAGTAGATAAGGAAGAAGAGGGATATATGCTAATGCTGTTGTATAGGGAGTGAACACGAAGGCACTAACCTGAGGGAGCTAGCCTAATATCTCGAGGATCATACCAAATAAGGGAGCTAACTCTAGCATAATAAGAGAGTATAATTGAAATGTGAATAGTCATAATGTCACGCCTCGAATTCCAACAGCTGACTGGCACCCGAAGCCGATAAGGCCCGAGAAAACCAATTTTTATCCGTGTTCATTCGTATGCATGTCATTCAAGAAACATCACCATCACGTGTAGATACAAGATGCTAATAGCGAAAGCCATGGAAACATGTGCTATATATGAAACTAGGCCGTTAGGGCAACGGCCATCAAGTCAAAATGGACATCCATCCCTTACATTCATATTCCCACATACGTCTACAAAGCCTCTAACAGATGAATATACATAACCATCCTAAAGCTGGGACAAGTCCCCGCTTTATACAACATTTACAATACCAAAACAAATGTACACATGCAACTCGAAAAGCCCCGAACCAACTGGAGCTCACCAAAGGCCTACAAATGACCCGCAACCTACAGTGGAGGTCTACTAGCACCTGTGCCTGCAGCAAGTAAGGTAAGTCCCCCAAGGGACGTCAGTACGAAGAATGTACTGAGTATGTAAGGCTATAAAACAAAACTACATCAACATAAGTGCTTCAATGGAATCAAATATAAGGGAATCAAATATAAGAGAATAGTCAATATGGATAAACCATCGTTCTGCATATGTGGAACCATGTACCTTACATTCATTATTTCCTTCGCTTCTATTGTTTATTCGTTATCACTTATATCATATCGTACCCGGGCCCCAACTGATCAGTGGGTCTTAACATAACATAACATTATGTTGGGATCAACTCGAGCTAGGCTTATGCCTCTAGAGCTACCACCCATAAATAAATATATCGGGCTCGGCTCGAGCTAGGTTATTACCTCTAGAGATGCCACCCATAAACCAATATATCAGGTTTGGCTCGAGCTAGGTTCTTACCTCTAGAGCTACCCCCTGTCAGGATCGGCCTGAGCTAGGCTTATTCCTCTAGGACTGCCCTCTGATCCAATAAATTGGGGATCATCTCGAGCTAGGCTTATGCCTCAAGAGCTACCACCTGTACTCTTGCAACCAACAAATGTGCATTACTTTATTTCTTACTTTTGAGAGACTGATACGTTAGTAGTTATAACATCATTTTTGGAACTTGAAAACGTAATATTTTTGGGACTTTGGGACAATGTCCCCAATTATATGACACATGAATAACGATTGGTCAACTAATGAGAAATATGTGAATCAATATATGACAACCTGAAATGAGATACCTTAGAGCATTTCGGAATGGAACAAATATAATGACAATGTGAACAATATGTGTTGCAGAAGGATACGATAAGAATAACATTACATACCTTATCTTTCCAATATGAATACACAATCCTATACGTGAATACAATAGTCCAACTCCTTCCTTATGTTTCACTCTACAACACAAGTACATAACGGAGCTTACGTTAACAACCAACTACCTTACAAGTGCATAAGATGACAACGAGTTGTATGATTGCCTTATAACGTCATTTCCCCCTTTACAATACCATTCACGATATTGTCATACCAACAATACCACAACATTCCATACATTGACCAAGACATCATAAGCCAATAGTATTTCACCCCAAGTTTACCCTTTATGCTTCCTCATTAATACCACATCACAATTAATCCATCAAGTTACCTCAATACGTTTCATAACAACATATCAACAACAATCCCACAAGTTATACTTATAGAAAAATAACAAGTTAAGGAACATAACCACTTCATACATGTTGGTATCTCATCTATACTATTCACTTGCATTCAAACCTCAAGTCTCCTTTCAAGTTTAAATCACATGGATGGTACATCTTTTAGCAAAAAGCAAAAGTGCACTACTTACACTTTTAGACATAACCCTCATGATCTACATACTCTCCCATGCATATAATATATTAAATCATAAGGTTAAACACTTACCAATACTTACAAAGAGATGATCTTGTCCCAAGAAATGGTTGCCTTAGGGTTTGAGAGTTGAGAGAAAAGTGTAGAAAAATCTAGAAATGACATGTGTATCTAATTGAATAAAAATCTAATTTTTCCACTTTATATAGCCCCTCATGGCCATACTTAGCCATACTTGGTCCAATAGTTGAAGTGTTTTACTTGGAAAATGGTACAATGGATCTTTTCCATTTGGACCATGTATTTTGGCTTCATTTTGGGCCTCAAATTGAGCCCATTAACACATATTAACTTAGCCCACCAAATTCAATGTGTAATACTACAATTATCTAATTTTTAAATAATTCCATAAATGTTACGACAATATTCAACTCACGAGATTCATGTTCGTAACCTCAATCTCAAAAATAAGAAATTCTAGCCACCCATGGCTTAATTGAACATAATTTGATAAAATACTTGTGACGAAGAATTAACCCCAACTCGGATGCCAAACTCTCTCAAGAGTAGTCCACTACGATGGAATAATGATACCATAACCCAAGAGTCCTCGTTATAGACTAATAATCGTAGAAGAAATTTGGCAAAAAGCACCCCGGCATGCTCCCGGGCGCCCTAGGGACTTAGAAAAAATTCAGCTTCGGAAAAGTTGTGCAGGGGCGGCCTGGCACGCTTCCTGGCACGCCCCCTTGCTTCCTGTGCGACAAAAAATTCAGGCCAAAGTGGCCTGGCATGCCACCTGGAGCGCCCCATACTAAATTTTTGATTTTAACTTTACTTTGCGGATTTGGTTGGATTCTTCAAGTCCCAACCTTTTACTTGCCTCTTATCTTTAAGATCCTTTTCTTGGATGTCCCTTAAACTTCACTTTTCACACCACAAATGCTCCACAAAGTCACAAACACCTCCTACAAAGGTCTAATCACATTTACTAGCACAATATCAAATGTTCCTTCAATAACAATACAAAATACGTACTTGTTGCTCTCGAACCTAGGGTAAACATGGTTCAAAGTTGTCAAGTAGGGTTGGAAATGTACGGGGTGTTTCATTCTTCCCCCCTTAGAAACATTTATCCTCGAATGTTAATAACATCGTCTCATGTACAACAAATGCATCTCTATATTAGCATATATATACATATACACATAATGATCATAGATACTTACTTGTTATTGCTCCACTTCCGCACTTTGAAATTTTCTTCCATTTGAAACAGATGAGGGTACTTGGACTACATTATTTCTTCAGCTTCCCATGTGATCTCCTCTACTTGTTGATTTCTCCAAAGTACTTTTACGGAAGCCACTTCTTTATTCCTTAATCTTTTCACTTATCGATCTAGAATAACAATAGGCATCTCTTTATAGGTGAGATCTTCCGTAACTTGCACATCTTCAATGGGAGCAATACGAGATGAATCTCCTATACCCTTTTGAAGCATTGAAACATGGTACACTGGATGAATTATGGAGGGTTCTTGGGGTAGTGCCAACTCATACGCAACTTACCCAAATCTTCTGATAATTTCATATGGGCCTATATAACGTGGATGCAATTTCCCTTTCTTTCCAAATCTCATTACCCCTTTCATGGGCGACACCTTCAAGAATACCCAATCGCATATAGCAAATTCGAGACCTCTTCTTCTAACATCAGCATATAACTTGTGTCAACTCTGGGCCATTTGTAGCCACTGTTGAATCACCTTGACTTTCTCCATAGCTTGATGAACAAGATCTGGCCCAAGTAAAGCAGTTTCACCATCTTCAAACCACCCAATTGGTGATCTACACTTTCTTCCATATAAAGCTTCATAAGGTACCTTTTGATACTTGAATGATGGCTATTGTCTTAAGCAAATTCAGTAAGAGGTAGGTGATCATCCCAACTACCTTTAAAGTCTAATGTGCAAGCTCGCAGCATATATTCAAGTGTTTGGATAGTACGTTCTGCTTGTCCATCTGTCTGAGGATGATAAGTCGTACTCAAATTCACTTGTGTACCCAAGCTCTTCTGAAAAGACTTTCAGCAATGTGCGGCAAATTGAGCTCCCTTGCCTGATATAATGGAGATTAGAATCCCATGTAATCGAACTATGTCTTTAACATACAACCTTGCGTAATCTTCAGCTGTATAGGTGGTCTTGACTGGTATAAAATGCGCTGACTTGGTAAGCCTGTCCACTATTACCCATATGGAATCAAATTTCCGCAGTGTATGAGGCAAACCTGTGATAAAATCCCTATTAATCATATCCCACTTCCAAACTGGAAGATTGATACATTGCATATAACCTCCAGGTTTCTGATGCTCTACTTTGACTTGTTGACAATTTGGACATTGAGCTACAAATTTTGCAATGTTCTTCTTCATATTTCCCCACCAATACATATCTTTCAAATCATGATACATTTTGGTAGATCCCGGATGAATAGAATACCGTGAATTATGTGCCTCTGTCATAATTCGTCTTCTCAGCTCATCTACATTCGGTACACATAATCTACCTTGGAATTGAAGTACTCCCTCTTGCGTAAGATCAAATGTCTTTGTCAGACTCTGTTATACATTTTCTTTCAGCTGCAATAACTTAGGATCTGCATACTATTTCTCCTTTACTTCCGCTAATAAGGAAGATTCTACTGCACTCTGCACAATAACCCCTTTATCTGGAGATTCAAGAAGACATACTCCCAAGCTAGCTAGTTGATGTAGATCATTGATTATATCTTGTTTTTCTATCAACTGATCACTAGTGCTTCCTATTGCTTTGCAACTTAATGCATCAGCTACCACACTTGCTTTCCTTGGATGGTATAAGATATCGATATCATAGTCTTTTAAGAGCTCTAGCCACCTTCGTTGCCTCAAATTTAGTTCCTTCTGCTTAAAGATATATTGCAAACTTTTGTGATCAGTATAGATATCAACATGAACTCCATACAAATAATGATGCCATATCTTTAAAGCAAATACCTCAACTACTAACTCAAGATCATGTATGGGATAGTTCCTTTCATGTACCCACAACTGTCGTGAGGCATATGCTATTACATTATCGTGCTGCATCAATACACATCCTAGGCCCACTTCGGACACATCATAATAGATTGCATACCCTTCGGTGCCTTCCGAAAGTACTAATAAGGGTGTGGAAGTTAATTTATCTTTCAACTCTTGGAAACTTTTTTCACATGCATCATTCCACTGAAACTTGAATGCCTTGTGTGTTAGCTTCGTTAAAGGTGCATCAATGGAAGAAAAACCTTCGACAAACCTTCGGTAATACCCTGTCATCCCAAGGAAGCTACGAATTTTAGTAGGCGTCATAGGCCTTGGCCAATTCTTTACCGTTTCTATCCTTTGTGTCTCTACCCTTAATCCGTCATCTGATACAATATAACCCAAAAATGCTACGAATTTTCACCAAACTCACATTTAGAGAGCTTTACATATATCTTACGGTTACGAACACATCTAAAATGGCTTGAACACCCTATTCATCAAATCCATAAAAATAGCTGGTGCATTTGTTAGTCCAAATGACATACCTAAGAATTCATAGTGACCATACCATGTTCGAAAAGCTGTCTTGGGTATGTCTTTTTCTCTAACTCTGACTTGATGATAACCCGATCTCAAGTCAATCTTTGAAAAACACTTGGCACCCTGTAACTGATCAAACAAATTGTCAATTCTGGGGAGGGGATATTTGTTCTTGATCGTTACCTTATTCAATTGCCGATAGTCATGTTCCATCTTTCTTCCGTACAAATAATACTGGTGCTCCCCACGGGGACATACTAGACCTTATGAACCCCCATGTCCAACAAGTCTTTTAATTGCTCTTTTTAATTCCCGTATTTCTGCTGGAACCATGCTATATGGAGGAATAGAGATATGCGGAATGCCTGGAATCGCATCAATATCAAACTCTACTTTTCGTTTCAGGAACCACATCCAGGAATTCATTTACTACTGGAACCGATTGAAGTGTTGGTGATTTCACATCGGTATCCTGTACTTTTACTAGGTGACATATATCCCTCTCGGATATCATTTTCTTTATCTTAATATAGGAAATGAATTTTTCTTCGGTGCTCCCACATTGCCCTTCCATTCAAGAACATCCTTTTGTGGAAAATAAAAATGTACCTTCTTAGCTCGGCAATCTACTGTGGCATAAAAGAAGCCGACAAATTCATACCCATTATAACATCAAAATCTACCATTTCCTACTCAATAAGATCAACCAGTGTAGCATAACCACAGACAATTACTATATAATTACGATATACTCTTTTAACTACAATAGATTCACCAACTGGTGTAGATACTTCAAATAACTAATTGGTAATTCTGGTGTTCTTTCACATTTCACAGCAATCAATGGAGTAACATATGATAAGGTAGAACCTGGATCAATACATTATGTGAACAGACAACTATTATACCTGTCACTTCATCAGGAGAAGCCTCAACTTTCTGCCGATCCGCCACGGCATAGGTACGGTCCTGAATTCTACTAGAACTAGCTGCTCCTCTAGCACCTCTGCCATGACCAGCAGGTTGTACATCTGACGATGATAACGCAACGGCTGATCCAGTAGGTCGTGTCATACCACCCATGCCTCTTTGTGGGCACTCTCTCACCATGTGCCCTAATACGCCACACCAAAAGCAAACATTTGTTCTCAATCGGCATTCACCTAAATGATACCTTCTGCAGTGCTGACACTGCTGACGAGGAGACCTCGATTGGCTCATACTTTCTCGTGCTCAATACCCCACTGTCCGTGAATCCTGAACCTCACTTCTTTGCCCAAACTGGTTGCTTCTAAACCCTTGTAATAGAGGGGGAGCATTTGCTGTGGAATGGGGAAATGATGGCCTAGGCAGTTTGTGAAAAATCCGAGGCCCAAATCCTCCTTGGAACGCCATGAACTGTCCCATGGGTTTAGCCCTCTTTGACGATCCTCCTTCCAATTCTTGCATCCTTCTCCTTTGCCTCTGTCTCTCCTTCTGCTGCACAAGAGCTTGTCTTTGAGCTTGTGCAGCAACTACATGGGTTAATATTTATGCCGCACTCATTAAATCCTGTTCAATAGTATTAACGGGCAGTTCCAAAGATACTGATCTCCTTCTCGGCTCTTCTGGAGCTGGAAAAGTAGAAGAAGCCCGCGATGCAAATTCAGTGTCAGCTCCACCTTGACTAGCTTGGTCAGGTGGTGATCTACTCGATCCCTCTCCGACAAGCATAACTACCTTCTTAACTTTTCCCCTACCTCATCTTGTCATCGACATTTTTCTATAACAAAGAAAACCAATCACTATGGTCAGATATGATTCCACCTACAATATTGGCTCTATTGCACGATCTAGAAATGAAGAAAAGAAACATCTCCTAAATGACCCGTAGCCTCCTACTTATAAATGTGGTGCACAACACATCCATAAGCAAGACGCTACTCAGACACGACTTTGTAGACACCCTTAGGATGACCTGCTCTGATACCACTTTTGTCACGCCTCGAATTCCAACGGGGCGGATTGGTACTCGAAGCTGATAAGGCCCGAGAGAACCAATCTTCATCCATGTCCATTCTTATGCATGTCATTCAAGAAACATCACCATCATATGTAGATACAAGATGCTAATAGCGGAAGTCATGGAAACATGTGCTATATATGAAACTTGGCCGTTAGTGTAACACCCCGTATGTTTCTGAACCTAGCTAATTTTTGTAACATTCATGGAAATGTTGAAATATGAGAAATTTGATAAAGTATACATTAAATTGTTGGACATTAATGAGTCTTGTGTCATTGGGCCAAATGAGGCCTAAAAACCATAGAAAGACTTGGCCCAATGGGGCAAAAATGATCCAATCTTCCATTGACTAATCAACCAATGAATTTAATGACAAAGAGATGGATAAGAGTGACTTGAGGGACCTATATATATGAGTAAAAATCAGATTTTATTTCATTCCAACACCTATGCATTTTTCTAGAATTATCTCAACAGTTCTTATATCACACAAACCCTAAGCTCTCATCTTTATGGACAAGACCACCTTTGTACAAGACTTGATAAGTGTTTATTATTATGGTTTAATATATTTTATGCATGATATATGGTGTATATCATGTTGGTGGAGTATTGAGAAGCTCACTATGTGTGTAATGTTACATGTTTGCTAAATCGAAAAATGGTTTTGTCTTGTAAACTTGAACATAGACTTGTGGTCTTGAAGGAAGTGAACTTGATGGGTGCAATATTGTCATGTGAGATGTTACTATAGTCTTACCTTGTTTTATCCTTGTGTATAATGTTTGGAATTGTTATTGTGAAATTGGTTATGGATTTGGTCACGTATTGACCGAGAAGTGTAGTTTTGGGTGTTGTGAGACCATGTCTGATGGTTGGAATTCAAGATGATGAAAAATATGTTAAAGGAAGTTTATTTATGATCATGGACCATTCATGGCATAAAAAGACCCAAAAGAGACCAATTCGGACCAAAACGGGCATCCGCCCCCGCAGACGAGGGAACCTGGGGGCGCAGATGCCAACGCTGTTGCCTATGGCATCTGCAAAAGGCCACCTGCGAGTACAACTCAGCCACCTGCGGGTGTAGGTGGCAACGCAGGTCATCCCCAAGTTCGGTTTTGTATGTTTTCGCATCTAGTTGATCCCCGAAGGCCCCTATACCCTTTTTAGATGTAATGATCAACTTGTGATGCCGTTTTAATGACTTTAAAGTGTCGAATGCAGGAATGTTGGACTATATTAAGTATGTATTGTTTTTCATATGTTGTTATGATTCAAGTTGATAGGAGTAAGTGTTACAGAATGATAATGAGAAAGCATAAAGGGTAAGTGTGGTGTGAAATGTTATTGATGTATGATATCTTGGTCAATGTGTGGAATGTTATGGTGTTGTTGGTATGATAATGCAGTGGGTCGTATTGTAAATAGTGAAATGATGTTATATGGCAGTCATATAGCTCATTGTCATTTTGTACACTTGTACGGTAAATAGTTGTTATTGAGAGTTCCATTATGGACTTGTATTGTAGAGTGAAACATAAGGAAGGAGCTGGACTGTTGTGTTCATATATAGACTCGTGTACTCATACTTGGAAGTGAAGGTATGTAAGGTTACTTTCTCCGTATCTTTCTGCAGCATAGAGTATTCACCTTGTTATTGTACTTACTCATGTTCGAATTGTTCTAAAGTATCCCAGTTCAGGTTGAGGTATATTGTTATTCACATGTGTCCTATTCTTAGACGAATTATGAGTCACTTATCTCCTAATCATTGACTGAAGTTCCAAAGCTGTTATAATGTTATAATCTCTAAAAGAAATATCTCAACGAGAGTAAGATGTAGAGAGAATCTATTTATTCTTGAATAGCATTTCCAATTATGTCATGTTCCAAAGTCCAAAAAGATTATGATTATCTTTGTACTAATCTCTCACAAGTAATAGTACCAATCTCACAAAAGTAATGAAGGAAGTAATGTGTAAGATAATGTATCTATCCCTCACAAGTAAAGGTATCAATCTTATAAGAGTAAAGACGTGAAGTAATGTATGTAGGTGTCCCAAGTTTCAAGAATGTTTCAGTCACAAGGTATCACTATTAGAATGAAGGAAAGAGTAATGAAAGAAAGAGTAATAAGAGAAAGAAGTAATGTATAATCGATGAGTAATCTTGGGTGGTATCCCAGGGGTTGAAGTACCTAGCATGGGTCGATCCCAATGTAACATAAGAACATCCCAGGGGCGACTGAAAAGCCTAGCATGGGTTAAACTAACATCCCAGGGGTCACAATACCTAGTATGGGTTAATAACATCCCAGGGGCGACACGAAAGCCTAGCATGGGTTATCACAGTACATCCCAGGGGTCACAGTACCTAGCATGGGTTAATAACATCCCAGGGGCAACACGAAAGCCTAGCATGGGTTAATATAATATCCCAGGGGTCAAAGTACCTAGCATGGGTTAATCTCATACCAGGGGTGACAGAACAACCTAGCATGGGTAGAACAATAAAGATGAACATATGCAAAGACAAGAGAAGTAAAGAACATAAAAAAATACATGGTTCCTCACATACAGAAAAAGAGTTTATTTACATTGACTATTTCTCTTATATTGACTCCATTGTTTTTGTTCTTATATATGATACAGTTTTTATGAGCCTTGCATACTCAGTACATTATTCGTACTGACCCCTCTTGGGAGATTTACTTTACTTGCTGCAGGCGCAGGTGCTAGTAGACCTCCGCAGTAGATTACCGAATATTTGCAGATCTTTGGTGAGCTCCAGTTGGTTCGGGGCTTTTCGAGTCACAGTTGTACATTTGTTTTGATGTTATAGATGTTATGTAAAGCGGGGACTTGTCCCGAATTTAGGTTGGTCGTGTATGTATTTCTGTTAGAGGCTTTTGTAGACATATGTGGGTATATGAATGAAAGGGATGAATGTTCACGTCGACTTGATGGCCCTAACGACCAAGTGTCATATATTGTACATGTTTTCCATGATTTTTGCCATTGGCATTTTATATGTTATCAGTTACATGAGATAATATGCTATTCGTAAAGAGACATGCATATGAGCAGACATGAGCAAAGATTGGTTCTCTCGGGCCTTATCGGCTTCGGGTGCCAGTCCGCCTCAATGGGATTTGGGGCATGACAGTTAGGGCCATCAAGTCAAAATGGACATCCATCCCTTACATTCATATTCCCACATATGTCAACAAAGCCTCTAACAGATGCATATACATAACTATCCTAAAGTCGGGACAAGTCCCCGCTTTATACAAAGTTTACAATACCAAAACAAATGTACACATGCAACTCGGAAAGCCCCGAACCAACTGGAGTTCACCAAAGGCCTGCAAATAACCCGCAACCTACTGTGGAGGTCTACTAGCACCTGTGCCTGCAGCAAGTAAGGTAAGTCCCCCAAGGGACGTCAGTACGAAGAATGTACTGAGTATGTAAGGCTATAAAAAAAAACTACATCATATATAAGTGCTTCAATGGAATAGAATATAAGAGAATAGTCAATATGGATAAACCATCGTTCTGCATATGTAGAACCATGTACCTTACATTCATTATTTCCTTCGCTTCTATTGTTTATTCGTTATCATTTATATCATATCGTACCCGGCCCCCAACTGATCAGTGGGTCTTAACATAACATAACGTTATGTTGGGATCGACTCGAGCTAGACTTATGCCTCTAGAGCTACTACCCATAAATCAATATATCGGGCTCGGATCGAGCTAGGTTATTACCTCTAGAGCTGCCACCCATAAACCAATATATCAGGTTCAGCTCGAGCTAGGTTCTTACCTCTAGAGCTACCCCCTGTCAGGATCGGCCCGAGCTAGGCTTATGCCTCTAGGACTTCCCCCTGATCCAATAAATTTGGTATCGTCTTGAGCTAGGATTATGCCTCTAGAGCTACCACCCGTACTCTTGCAACCAACAAATGTGCATTACTTTATTTCTTACTTTTGAGAGATTGATACATTAGTAGTTATAACATCGTTTTTGGAACTTGAGAACGTAATATTGTTG
The DNA here is from genome assembly GCA_031232105.1 of Capsicum rhomboideum. Taxonomy (NCBI): domain Eukaryota; kingdom Viridiplantae; phylum Streptophyta; class Magnoliopsida; order Solanales; family Solanaceae; genus Capsicum; species Capsicum rhomboideum. The sequence continues at coordinate 14,243,954 of CP124718.1, forward strand.
GGACTTTGGGACAATGTCCCCAATTATATGACACATGAATAACGATTGGTCAACTAATGAGAAATATGTGAATCAATATATGACAACCTGAAATGAGATACCTTAGAGCATTTCGAAATGGAACAAATACAATGACAATGTGAACAATATGTGCTGCAGAAGGATACGGTAAGAGTAACCTTACATACCTTATCTTCCCAATATGAATACACAATCCTATACGTGAATACAAAAGTCCAACTCCTTCCTTACTTTTCACTCTACAACACAAGTACATAACGGAGCTTACGTTAACAACCAGCTACCTTACAAGTGCATAAGACGACAACGAGTTACATGATTGCCTTATAACGTCATTTCCCCCTTTACAATACCATTCATGACATTGTCATACCAAAAATACCACAACATTCCATACATTGACCAAGACATCATAAACCAATAGCATTTCACCCCAAGTTTACCCTTTACACTTCCTCATTAATACCACATCACAATTAATCCATCAAGTTACCTCAATACGTTTCATAACAACATATCAACAACAATCCCACAAGTTATACTTATAGAAAAATAACAAGTTAAGGAACATAAACACATCATACATGTTGGTATCTCATCCATACCATTCACTTTCATTCAAACCTCAAGTCTCCTTTCAAGTTTAAATCACATGGATGACACATCTTTTAGCAAAAAGCAAAAGTGCACTACTTACACTTTTAGACATAACCCCCATGATCTAGATACTATTCCATGTATATAATATATTAAATCATAAGGTTAAATACTTACCAATACTTACAAAGAGATGATCTTGTCCCAAGAAATGGTTGCCTTAGGGTTTGAGAGTTGAGAGAAAAGTGTAGAAAAATCTAGAAATGGCATGTGTATCTAATTGATTAAAAATATAATTTTTTTACTTTATATAGCCCCTCATGGCCATCGTTAGCCACACTTGGTCCAATAATTGAAGTGTTTTACTTGGTCAATGGTAGAATGGATCTTTTCCATTTGGGCCATGCATCTTGGCTTCATTTTGGGCCTCAAATTGAGCCCATTAACACATATTAACTTAGCCCACCAAATTCAATGTGTAATACTCCAGTTATCTCATGTTTAAATAATTCCATAAATGTTACGACAATATTCAACTCACGAGATTCATGTTCGTAGCTTCAATCTCAAAAATAAGAAATTCTAGCCACCCATGGCTTAATTGAACATAATTTGATAAATACATGTGACGAAGAATTAACCCCAACTCGGATGCCAAACTCGCTCAAGAGTAGTCCTACTACAATGGAATAATGATACCATAACCCAAGAGTCCTCTTTATAGACTAATAATAGTCGAAGAAATTTGGCAAAAAGCACCCCAGCACGCTCCCGGGCGCCTTAGGGACTTAGAAAAATTTCAACTTTGGAAAAGGTGTACAGGGGAGGCCTGGCACGCTGCCTGGCGCACCCCTTTGCTGCCTGTGCCACAAAAAATTCAGGCCAAAGCGGCCTGGCATGCCACCTGGAGCGCCCCATTCTAAATTTTTGATTTTGACTTTTCTTTGTGGATTTGGTTGGATTCTTCAAGTCCCAACCTTCTTGCTTGCCTCTTATCTTTAAGATACTTTGCTTGGATGTCCCTTAAACCTCACTTTTCACCCCACAAGTGCTCTACAAAGTCACAAACACCTCCTACGAAGGTCTAATCACATTTACTAGCACAATATCAAATGTTCCATCAATAACAATATAAAATACGTACTTGTTGCTCTCGAACCTAGGCTAAACATGGTTCAAAGTTGTCAATTAGGGTCGAAAATGTACAGGGTGTTACACATAAGATAGTCTATCAATAATAAATCTTACCATGATAAAGAGTAATGGAGTTTGAAAGCATACCTACAACCTCGTGTATTAATCTATAACCAGCCTGCCACGAACTATAAAATATTAACCAAATAGTAATATAACCGACTAGATTAGATAAATAATAACCTAATCGGACCCCCATAAGCCTATAAGGCATATGAAAACACTCAGCAAATAACAACTATAACCTGTACCTATACAGCCCCCATAAGAACGATAAATACAAACACCAAATAATTACATTGGTGATAGATGCTGCATGCGAATGATTAAAAGTCATGAAAAGAACCAGATGATGCAAGATAAACCAAGTACCATAACAAACACAAGTGTATACACCTCATTCAGCTAAGCGGCTCGCAAAGAAAGGACCTACGATGACTATCCTTCTTCGGTATTGTGACTCATTGGACAAAGGGGCCCATAGAGGACTCAGGATATCCGTATACACTGCCTTGTCCTAAAATTGGTCTTCCATAATCCTTATCCATAACAACAATGATAGTGAGAATTGGATTCGAACCAAAACCAGTGGGTAATAATAAGAGGCCAGATAATCTATAATTATACGATAACAATAGTCGGATTTGAAATGGAACCAGTGGATAGTGAAAAGAGGCTAGATGATCCATTTGCCACCGCTGAAACTACTAGACAAGAACCATACACAACTCCCAGAAAGCCAAAGTACTAGCCATAACCGAGAGCTAGATCTCCCAAGCTGTAACCATAAAGAAATGCCAGACTTAAATCGGAACTCATAAGCATGACATAACAAGTGGTAATCCAGGGGTCTTGAGCCTATCGCCAATCCATTTATTCATAAAAATTCAGTCTCGGGTGGTCAAATTCTCTAAGGCCAGGCGGGTTCCAATTACAAGATCAAAGAGGTGTAGTCAAAGATCAGTTACTTCCCTTCCCAAGGGTAACTAAGCTAAATAGGCGTGCAATTAAGTCTAAGTCAACCCAAACCCAAGGAAATAGCCTAAAAAAGCAGTCATAAGCCCATCTAAGTCTAAAGGAGTGTCATTCAAAGCATTCTGTCTAAAAAGGGCAAACACCTACCCGAACCTAAGCTAAGGTTTCTCAATCCCATCCCAAGGCACTTAAAGAGCTAAGTCTAGTCCTAAAGACGGACCACATACTAACCTAAGGGAAAACAGGCCTAAATTCTAGAAAAAAGTGGCCTTAACCGATAAAAATAATTGTGAGAATACTGATAGTATATATAGGCCATCAATAGTATCCAAAAAAGTAAACATAAGGGCCTAAGAATCTATAAACTAAGCCACAACTCCTTTAAAGCACAGAGAACTAACCTGGTGTCCATTTTCTCATAACCAAGGCCTCGGGCCTAACAATATAATAGAGAACAATAAGAGTATATAAGCATATATAGAAAGTCAGAAGCAGGATCAATGAGAGGCATCATTCTACCAGGTGAATTTAGTGAAGGAATATCATTGAAATAGATAAGTACTACCCCGACTCCTACACTAAGGATTACTCATGTCAACCTAAGTCCCTGAAGGTATATAAATGATCCTAATGCAATCCTACAACTATTGCAGGCATTCTAAACTAAGGCTCAAGCTATTATTTTATACTAAAGTTTCCCAAAGAAGGCCAAGTCAAAAAATGGGTGATATCAAAATCATAATCTATGTGTTAATACATGTAAAATAAGATACATATTGCAATATAAAAGTTTGGGCTAAAAATTAGGCCAAGAATAGGCCCATAGGGCCCACAAATGGAATTCTAAAATTGAATCCTTCACGAGGTCCCTCGAAAGACAAGGAATGCGTGCTCAAAATTTTAGCACAAAGGGAGTCTTGATTGGGGCTCAAATCAACCCTTAGAGCTAGAGAAAATACGAGAAAATCAAGAATTTTAACAGAGATTTAGGGCGGAAACTTACGAAATAACGATGGGAAAAAGATCTCCTCAACGTCTCCAACCCAAACCCAGCTTCAATCCAAGGATCTCACACTTAAATCGAGCTCCCACGAGTGAAAATGAAGGTCTTAAGCTTGGAACAATAGCTAGAGTTTTGAGGAAATGAAATATATAAAAATGTAGTGATGGCCGCTAAATCGGTCATTTGGATGCTAATGTAGCTATTGACCACTAAAGTGGTTACCGCTAAAGTGGCTACCACTTAAGTGGGCTAAAGCAGTTGCATCACCAACTTAGGCACCAACAAATTTTCTAAGTCCCAGTTGACATCAATTAGGTGCTTGGGATTCATTCAGAACCCCATGCATGCAAATGAACTATGCTACCCTACCAAATTCAACATTTTGGACTCGATAGAATCATCAAAATTTCCATCCGATGTCATTTCAATAAAATGTAGGCCAGACACCCATTGTTTTATTTTTCATCAAATTCCACCCAATAGCCTAAAATGGTCCTAGAAGCCTCGAGACCCAAACCAAGGGTCCCTTTAGACTAAACTCCACATTCTAGAGCTAACGAAACTATCGAAATTCTCATTCGAGGCCGTTACCAATTTCTCAACTTCAAAAGCTCCAAAATAAGGAAATGGGCTTAAAACCCAAATGAACTGCCCAATAACTGAACTGACAGTCCCGACAAGTTATAAATGACCTATAGCCACTAAAGGAAGACACGAAATGCCAAAAATGCATAGAAATAGAGAAAATAACCTAGAGGGTCATTACAAAATTACTAATGAATAACATTGTCTGAAGAAAAGACATATGTGACTAAGAAGATCCATGGCAGCCTAAATGGGAGTATCTCAGTCTTGAAGTCAATTGAATTGCGCTAGATTTGAGGTCATAGTGGAGTCTCTGGAACACAGTCTGCACTCAAAAAACAGAATGTAGGAGTAGTATCAGTACAAACATTATGTACTAGTAAGCATCATGGGCCGACTCTAAATAGTAGCAAGTATATCTCATGAATCAAGTAAGACAGGTAGGCAAGTACATCAACATATAATCAAGAAGTTACACCAGTCAGGTAAATCACCCATTTCTAGACACATCAATACCAGCAAATAGGAAGTCATCAAACAAATATATCCATATCAACCACAAAGGACATACAAGTTATCAAGTCAGACATATCAAGTCATCATAAAACCCTCCAATCATAAGCAGTGACATCACAAAACATGTATCTTGTCCACACTTATTTCACAACTATACAACCTCTATATCTCATCAATCTCACTCCATATTTTATCAGGACTTACAAGATCACTCATATGTACACACATGCTAAAGGGTTTTATTTCTACCCAAGTAATCATGATCTACAGAAGACAACCTAGGGTCCATCTATCGCACCGGCGTGGTGCCCTCTCCATTACACAACCACTCATCTATAAACTCACATCGGACTCAATCTACTTAATCAACAAAATAATATGTATATTCTCAACCTCTTTCAATATATGTCAATATGTTCTCAAATAGTATAAAAAGAACATAAAATTATAATAAGTGCACTTCATAATGATAAGTCATTTAAAGACAGGCTTCAAATAATTATACAGCTTATCCATAAAAGCATTGTCAAACCAACAAATATGCAACCACTGACTATGTACGAAGACCAATCAACATGCTTCTTAATCACAACATATACAAGAGACTCAATCAAGTCTAAATCCACATAAACTCTAACCTACCTCAATAAAAGAACGTGAATCAAGCAAGCTAAATCACAAGATATTTTCCTTTTCTCAATGCCTCAAAATTTTCATGGTCTAAAACAAACAATTATAAGACTAATTAATCATTTACTCTTCAAATAAACTCTTTGCGAATTCAAACCCACTAATTCTATTCTTATTCACGGTCTATAACATTACCCAAAGATTAATTAACTCTCAGCTAGTTCCACATTACTCACATTATCTCATTCATGGAGTTTCTACTCTAGTTACCCCTTTTTAAGTAATTTTTATGCTAAAGGTCATATTTTTATTGAACTCGAGTTTCTTGATTACCACAATTTGTGTTTAAAGCAACAACAACATACCTAGTAAAATCCCATAAGTAAGGTCTGGAGAGGGTAAAGTGTATGCAGACCTTACTACTACCTCAAGTTTAAAGGCAATAATTTTATGCTAGGATGTGCTAATTTGTAACCTAGAAGAATATTTTATGATCATTACATATACCCATAGGTTTTTCTCACTTTTCATGTATCTAGGTTTTAACCCATAATTCTACCATTACAATCTTCCTAATGATTCTATGATGTTAACTGATTACTAGGTGATGAGATTGATGAAATAACTTACTTCAACAAGAAAATTCACCCTAACCTTGGGAAAGTCACCTCTCTAGAAATCTGGAATAAAGTTTTGGAGTTTATTATGTGAGACTCAAAATTAGTTACTTAAATTAGGCATTCTGTCTCGCATTATCCACTGCGGTGTATTTTTTCCCACTATAACATATCTACTATAGAGAAATAGGTCTTGCTATATCGACCCTGGTGATTCTTCCTAGCTTTTTTATGATAGGACTCCTATTGCTATAGCGGTCTCGCTGTAGCAAAAATCCTACTACTGCAGCCTTCCTTAACTAGTAACTATGGGAAATTAAACTTTAGCCCTATTTCACAAGACAATTTGTATACTTAGGACATCACGAAGTAATCCTAATGCGGCAACCACTAAAACACATGCTATTAATTTACTCTTAGTCTCAAAATTTCATACGGAGGTCTAGATCTCTAGCTCATCCCCTAATGGAACACAAAACCACAAAAAACAACATTGTGAATCATAATTCACCATTAATAAATACAACACAAGTTTTTAGTCTTAAACCACCCCACCTTGAGATTTTATTAGCTCAAATCACTGGGGGAACTCTAACAGGGTACTTAGCCCCTAACCACTCTATAACGACTAAGAGAGTCATTGCATCAGATACCAATTTAAAATAGTTTATCCTCGAATGGACAAGAAAAAAAAATAAGGAAAGATTACCAGACTTAGTGAAAAGCTAGTGAAACTTGCTATGTATGTCTAATTTGGATTCCTAAGTGGCCTCCTCAACATGATGGTTCTTCTACTGGACCTTCATAGACTCAATCTTTCTCGACCTCAACTTTCTGGCCTCTTTATTTAAGGCAACCATGGGTTCCTTGATATCGCCCAAAATATACCCCCAGAAAAGTATAATGCAGTCGCTGTATCAAATATATAACCTAACTAGGTTGGGGTCGTTCTGCAGGGAATAGGATAAAATTATATAAAATACTAGTCGGGGCAATTGGCAAGTAAGTAAAACTGGGGTTTTTTTGTGAATAAGTGGTAACAGTAACGATTACTGATTTTTGGATTTGTAAACAATATGAGAAATACACTAGGACTGTGATCCCCAATGATTCCTTAACTCCATCGGTTACTTGTGCTAGCAAAACTATCCCGCTGCGTTGCATGCAAAATCTAACAAGATATATTCATCTAAACATCTCTCGACCTTGGTTAGACAAATTTTACTCTTCTCCTCTCGGTCTCTGAGTGTCACACTGCTAACCCTTATCCCGGATCTCAGATAACTATTCCTGTTATGGCTCAAGTCATTAGATGAAGGTTGATAGCTTTAAATCTCTGTTGTTATTCCTTGTTCCCAATCTCTACCTCTCTATCAAGCAAGTCTAGAATACAAGCGAATTTCAAACGTTTGTAACCGTTAGAAGATCAATTATAATAAAGGTAATAACGATACATGCATTCCCAATGGTTCAGAATGGCTTTGCACTTAGCCCGTTTCTTTAATTCCTCATGGTTCACACAACCCTAGTTGATCGATTTAGCTACTCATGATTGCAAGAACACAATACGTATTCAATAATGAAAACATAATTGTAAATTTACAATAAGAAGAAAACTCTGAAATCTCAATATGAATAAAACCCTAGAATTGATGTTCTAAGATTACAAAATCAATAATATGTTTTATGAACTCAAAAACAATAGAAAATATCTCTCAAAAAATGTACTGACCAACCCTGAACATAGGAAAATAAAAGGTTATTTATAGATACAAGATGGATCCTATCCTAATCAAAATAGGAAAACAGAGTTGGCAACTTTCCACGGTACCGTGACTTGGTGTCGTGGAACCAAGTCACATAACATGGGTCCTATTGTGGAAATCAGTCTGCCTCAACTAGCTGCGGGAGTTGACCTACAACACAGACCCATGCCACGTAGGTTGACTCATGTGACGTGGGTCCTGCCGTGGGTCGTTTCTCTGGTGCAGGACCTGGTTCTTTCATCTTCAGATACTCCATTTTCGAGCATGATTCTTCCTTGTTCATCATTTTGCCTCCAAAAACCTATTCTCCTGTAATATAGAATAGAAAACACATCATACAAACCAAATATACCCAAGTTGTTGTATATTTTCCTTATTTTAAGTGTTAAAAGTTCCATGAAACCATGTCACATCAACACCCTCAACTTATAACGTTTGCATGTCCTCAGGCAAACAAAACAAAATAAACACAATCGATGCTTAACTAAGAGAAGCCTAAGAGACCTACGACAGTCGACTCATTGCTTTTGGCATCAAAACTTCTCTGACCCCTCCAACGTGCGTATTAAAACCACGATATGTTTACATGTAGCATATTATCATGACACAGAAGGGATCTAGTGATGGCATAAACATAAATGCAAATGAAATTATCTAAACAAATAGCAGCTGATAGTGCAACCCATGTACCTTTACAATAAAGAAGTCCCATATACTCACAGTATACTAATGAATATCAAAGTAGAAACTGGGTCAAAACACTCTCTCTCACAAAGAAGTTCAAACAGTGTGCATGAAATACCATAAGCTTGCCTTTATTTTCTTTGCCTTAATTTTTTGGACAGTTGGACTAGGATCACTATAGGACTTTCATCGGCTTGTAACGTAGGCTTGGGGATGGGTATGGTACATATGGATATGGTGACTCAACCCTCCTTGACACTATACTATTTTTGGCTCCACTTTCCAACCATTCTCATTTACTGCTCCCTTAATCTTCTTCATTTATTTTCATATTTCTTTTTTTTACTTTTTGCAATTTCTATTTATTTCACTCATTTTTTAAATTATTATTTTTTTCTTTTTTTTTCACACCCAAATCTGTTCTCTTTTTCTTTTACGAACCCATTCTTCATACCCAAGTCAAACTACACACCTCTATGATAGCCACCCTCAACTTAGGTGATTTGCCTGATTTGAGGTACACAATGTCCAAAGAGGGACCAGGGCCAAGAATGGTTCATTATAAGTCAAAATGGGAAGGTGAATAGGCTAATGAAAGAAATAGTTCAATTACTGTAACACCCCATACATTTCCAAACATATTTGACTACCTTAGTATTTATGGAATTGTTTAAACTTGAGATAGTTGGTGTATTACCCACTAAATTTATTGGGCTAAATTAATATTATGCTAAAGGGATCAATTGAGGCCCAAAATTAAGTAAATAAGACATGGGCCCAAAAGGAGATGATCCATTTAAAAATGGACCAAGTATACACATCATCTACTTGGACTTTTTGACCAAATAATTGGCTAAGGATGACCAAAGGAGAGGCGGTTTGGAGGGGATATATAAGGCTAAAATTCAGCTCATTTTTATACACAACACACTTGTAAAAATCAGATTTTCAATCAAATACTTTCTCCTCTCAAACCCTAGCCGTCCTAATTTTCTCTAAGGATTTTTGGACAAATATTCTACTTGCAAGCCTTGGTTAGTGTTTAACCTTATATATTAATATATTATATGCATAAGAGGTTGTGTAAATCATGCTGGTTATGTTTAAAAAGTGTTGAGCAGTCCACTTTTGCTTAGTTGCTAAAGGATTTGCCTTTTATGTGGTTTAAACTTGAAAGGGGACTTAAGGTATTGAAGGAATTGAATTAGATGGATGAAATTTCAGTATGTTTAAGTGTGGTTCTATCCCTAAATCGTTACTCCTTTTGTATGACATGTGGAAATGTTTAAATGTAATTGTGCATGGAACGTGTGGTGTAGTGGAAAGAGAATATTTTCTTGTGATGTTGATGCGAATTTTGAAACCATTGTGGAATTTTTTTGGTGTGTTGTTGTGAAAGGTATTTAGGTGACTTTATGGAATAAATATGTGATGTGGTATTGAGGTGGAAATGTAAAGTATAAACTTGGTGTGAAATCCTATCGATTTGTGATGTCTACGTTGATGTGTGGACTGTTTTGGTATTGTTGATGTTGTGAGGCAGTAAATTATATTGTAGGAAGGTGGAATGAAGTTATATGAGAGTAGAGAGGAAGGTGGAATGATATACCATGTGTTTGAGATGTTGGATAGTTTTTACTTCCCGTCAAGTAGCTAATTATCGCCTTGTGAACTTGTAATGTAATTGACTTTTAATGTGAGCTACATTATGTATTCATATTGTAGAGTAACACTTTAAGTATGAGCTAAATTGTTGTAGTAACATATTGGAAAGATAAGGTATGTAAGGTTACTCTTTTTCGTATCCTTTGGCCGCACCTATTGTTCACATCGTTACCAAACTTGTTTCCACTCAGAAATGTTTTAAAGTATCTCATTTCAAATTTGTTAGCAATTGTCATTTATGTGTCTCTTATTTGTTGACTATTGTTCCAAATCTCAAATAATGTTATGACCACCAATGGAACAATCTCACAAAAAATTAAAGAAATGAAGTAATGCATATTTGGTTGAGTACGGGTGGTAGCTCTGGGGGAGAAAGCCTAGCTCGAGCCGATCCCGATGGATTATTGGATGCAGGGGGTAGCTCTGGGGGTGAAAACCTAGCTCGAGCCGAACCTGATTTATTAATTTATGGGTTGTAGCTCTGGGTGCATATGCCTAGCTCGAGCCGATCCCAATGTTATTCACCACTGATCAGTTGGTCTTGGGCATTGCATGATGTATATTGATATGAAGGTAAAAGGAAAGAAATGAATGTAATGTACATGGTTCCACATATACAGTACAGTGGTATATCAGTATTATCTATTCACTTGTATTTGTTTCCATTTGAGTGCCTATATTTCATACAGTTACTTATAGCCTTACATACTCAGTACATTCTTTCGTACTGACATCCCTTGGGGGACCTGTCTTACTTGCTGTAGGCACAGGAGCTAGTAGACCTTCACAGTAGGGTATGGGTCATCTACAGGCTATTGGTGAGCTCCAGGTTAATTCAGGGCTTTCCGAGTCATTTTTATATATTTTTGGTACTGTGTAGTAGTTGTATAAGGCGGGGACTTTTCCCGACCTTAGTCATGGTTATATATATTTTAGAGGCTTTGTAGACATTGTAAAGTCAAATGTAGATGTGTCTTACCTTTTAGACATTGTGGCCCCGACGACCAAGTCTCAATCTGTTTTGAACGTCTTTACATGACTTCTGTCATTGATATATTATATCTGCGTATGGTAGAGTTTTTATTCACTTAATGGCATGCATATGAATGTACACGGTCATAGGTTGGTTCTCTCGGGCCTTTACGGCTATGGGTGCCTGTCAGCCCCAATGGGATTTGAGGTATGACAAAAGTGGTATCAGAGTAGGTTGTCCTAGGGTATCTACAAAGCCTTGTCTGAGTAGAGTCTTACTTATGGATATGTTGTGCACCACATCTATACATAGGAGGCTATGGGACATTTAGGAGTTGTCTCTTTTCTCCATTTCCTAGATTGTGCAATAGAGCCAAAGTTGTAGGTGGAGTCATATTTAACCACTGAATTTGTTTTATGTTTTTGTTTCCTCAGTATAGCAAAATACCAATTAAAGAAGAGGTAGGGGTAAAGGTAAGAAGGGATACATGGTTTCCGAAGTAGGAACCAGCAAATCACCACCTGAATGAGTTAATCAAGGTGAAGTTGAAAATGAGTTTGCATCGCGGGCTTCTTCTACTCTTCCACCTCTAGGAGAGCCAAGAAGGAGAGGAGTACCCCAGAACCACCTGTTAATGCTACTGAGAAGGATTTAAGGAATGCGGTGCAAATATTGACTCGTATAGTTGCTGCACAAAATCAAGGACAAGTTGGTCTAACTACAAGTAATGACGGTGCGGATAGGGAAGCTAGTCAGCGGACATAAGATTTTCTTAAATTAGACCCTCCCACATTCACCGGGTCAGATCTTAATGAAGACCCACAAGACTTCATGGACCAAATTAAAAGGGCTTTAGATGTTATGCATGTATCTGGAATAGAAACAGTTGAGCTTACAACATATAGATTAAAAAGAGAGGCTATATTATGGTACGAAGATTGGAAACGATCTAGGGGTATCAGTGCACTTCCAGCTAGTTGGGAATAATTCAAAGCGGCATTCCTTGATCATTACCTTTCATTTGAGATTCGAGAGGCTTATGCAGAACATTTCTTAAATCTTCACCAAGGTAATATGAGTGTGAGGGAGTACAGTCTTTGGTTTAACTCTTTGGCCAGGTACGCTCCTAATGTAGTAGCTACTATGGATGATAGAGCTTATCGGTATGTGGATATATTGGATCCATATTTGGTTAGGGATTGTACTATTGCTGCTTTGAATAGAGACATGGATATAGCCAGGATACAAGCTTTTGCACAGAAGATGGACGATCAGAGGCAAAGAAGAAAAATGCAAGAATTTGAAAGTGGACCGTCAAAGAGGGCTAAACCTACGGGACAGTTCATGGAATCCCAAGGAGAATTTAGGCCTCGAGTTTTTAATAGACCGCCTAGACCATCATTTTCATATCCTACAGTAGGTACTCCATCCCAATTTTGAGGGTTTAGAGGCAGTCAAGTTGGGCAAAATAGTGGGATTCAAGGTTCACAGACAACAGGGTATCAAGAAAAAGGAAGAATGAGCCAATCGAGGTTTTCTCATCAGCCGTGTTAGCACTGCAGAAATCTTCATTTAGGTGCATGTTGGCTTGGGACAGATGCTTGTTTCTGGTGTGGTATGTCAGGGCACATAATGAGAGAGTGCTTACAGAGGGGCACGGGTAGTATGGCGCGATCTACTGGATCAGCCGTTGCATCATCCTCATTGGATGTACAGCGTACTGGGCGTGGTAGAGGTGTTCGAGGAGCAGCTAATTCTAGTGGAGTCCAGAACCGTACCTATGCTTTAGCAGATCGACAAAATTTGGAGGCTTCTCCTAATGTGGTTACAGGTACATTATCCGTATTTTCACATAATGTATATGCATTGATTGATTCGGGATCTACCCTATCATATGTCACTCCATTGATTGCTGAAAAATTCGAAAGAACACCAGAATTACTAGTCAAGCCATTTGAAGTATCTACACCAGTTGGTGAATCTATTATAGCTAAAAGAGTCTATCGTAATTGCATAGTAACTGTTTGTGATCACGATACGTTGGCTGATTTTATTGAGTTAGGAATGGTAGATTTTGATATTACAATGAGTGTGGATTGGTTGGCTTCTTGTTATGCCACGGTAGATTGCCGAGCTTATAAGGTACATTTTTATTTTCTACAAAAGATCATCCTTGAATGGAGGGGTAATGTTGGAGCACCGAGAGGTAAATTTATTTCTTATCTTAAGGAAAAGAAAATGATATCCAAGGGGTACATATGCCATCTAGTAAGAGTGCAAGATACCGATGTGAAGCCACTAACTCTTCAATTAGTTTCGGTGGTAAATGAATTCCTTGATGTATTTCCTGAAGATCTTCCAGGTTTGCCTCCAGAATGGGGAGTAGAGTTTGGTATTGATGTGATTCCAGGTACTCAACCTATCTCTATTCCTTCGTATAGAATGGCCCCGGCAAAGTTACGGGAATTGAAGGAGCAATTAAAAGACTTGCTGGACAAGGGATTCATAAGGCCTAGTATGTCCCCGTGGGGTGCACCAGTGTTATTTGTACGAAAGAAAGATGGCACATTGAGAATGTGTATTGATTATCAGTAACTGAATAAGGTAGCATTCAAGAACAAATATCCCCTCCCCATAATTGATGATTTGTTTGATTAATTACAGGGTGCCAAATGCTTCTCAAAGATTGACTTGAGATCGGGTTATCATCAAGTAAGGGTTAGAGAAAAATATATACCCAAGATAGCTTTCCTAACACGGTTCATTATGAGTTTTTAGTTATGTCATTTAGGCTAACAAATGCACCAGCAGTTTTTATGGATTTGATGAATAGGGTGTTTAAGCCGTTCTTAAATGTGTTCGTGATGGTGTTTATAGATGATATTCTGGTTTATTCAAGATCAAAAAAGGACCATGCTAATCACTTATGGCAGGTGTTACAGATTTTTTGTGATCGTAAGTTATATGCAAAGTTCTCTAAATGTGAATTTTGGTTAAAATCTGTAGCATTCTTGGGTCATATTGTGTCGGATGAAGGAATAAGGGTTGATACTCAAAAGATAGAAGCTGTGAAGAACTGGCCAATACCTACAACGCCTACAAAGATTCGTAGTTTCCTTGGGTTGGTAGATTATTATAGAAGGTTTGTTGAAGGATTTTATTCTATTGCTGGACCTTTGACAAAGCTCACACACAAGGCAACCAAGTTTCAATGGAACGATGCATGTGAAAAGAGTTTCCAAAATCTGAAGAGTAAGTTGACTTCTATACCCGTATTGGTACTTCCAGAAGGCACAAAAAGGTATGCAGTATATTGTGATGCTTTAGGAGTTGGCTTAGGATATGTCTTGATGCAGCATGGTAATGTAATAGATTATGCCTCAAGACAGTTGCGGCCACATGAGAGAAATTATCCGACACATGATCTTGATCTACCAGCTGTGATATTTGCTTTAAAGATATGGCGCCACTACTTGTATGGGGTTCATGTTGACAAATAAACTGATCATACGAGTTTGCAGTATATTTTCAAGCAGAAGGACCTAAATTTGAGGTAGTGGAGGTGGCTGGAACTACTAAAAGATTATGATATCGATATCTTAAACCATTCGAGAAAATCAAATATGGTAGCCGATGCATTAAGCCGCAAAGAAATAGGAAGCACTGATAGCCAGCTCACGAAAAATCAAGGTATTGTCAAGGATCTACATCAACTAGCCAGCTTGGGGGTTCGTCTTCTTGAAACTCCAAATAAAGGAATTATAGTGCAAAATGAGGCAGAATCTTCATTAGTAGCTGAAGTGAAGGAAAAATAGTATGCGGATCCTATTTTATTGCAGCTGAAAGAGAATGTACAACAAGGTTTGACAAAGGCATTTGATCTTACGCAAAAGGGAGTGCTTCAGTACCAAAGTAGATTGTGTGTACCTAATGTAAATGAGCTAAGGAGACGGATTATGATAGAGGCGCATCATTCACGGTATTCTATTCATCTGGGACCCACCAAAATGTGTCATGATTTGAAAGAAATGTATTGGTGGGGTAACATGAAGAAGAACATTACAGAATTTGTAGCTTATTGTCCGAATTGTCAACAAGTAAAAGTAGAGCATCAGAAGCCTGGAGGTTATATGCAATGTATAGATTTTCCAATTTGGAAATGGGACATGATCAACATGGATTTCATCACAGGTTTGCCTCATACACTTTGGAATTTGATTCCATATGGGTAATAGTTGACAGTCTTACCAAATCAGCACACTTTCTACCCGTCAAGACCACCTACACAGCTGAAGATTATGCGAGGTTGTATATTAAAGAGATAGTTCGGGTACACGGAATTCCAATCTCTATTATATCAGATAGGGGAGCTCAATTTACTGAAATTTTTTGGAAGTCTTTTCAGAGGAGTTTGGGTACACAAGTGAATTTAAGTACAACTTTTCACCCTCAGACGGATGGATAGGCAGAGCGTACCATACAAACACTTGAAGATATGCTACGAGCCTGCGTGTTGGACTTTAAAGGTAGTTGGGATGATTATTTATCTCTTATTGAATTCTCCTACAATAATAACTATCATTCAAATATCAAGATGGCGCCTTATGAAGCTTTATACGGGAGAAAATGTAGGTCACCGATTGGGTGGTTTGAAGTAGGTGAGACTATTTTATTTGGACCAGATCTTATTCATCAAGCCATGGAAAGGTTAAGGTGATACAACAACGGCTAGGAATAGCCCAAAGTCGACACAAATTATATGCCGATGTTATAAGAAGGGGGTTAGAGTTTGCTATAGGTGATTGGGTATTCTTGAAAGTATCACCAATGAAAGGGGTAATGAGATTTGGAAAGAAAGGAAAGCTAAGTCCGCGTTATATAGGGCCATATAATATTATATGAAGATTTGGTAAAGTTGCGTATGAATTAGAAATACCCCAAGAACTCTCCACATTTCATCCAGTGTTTCATGTTTCAATGCTTCAGAAGTGCATAGGAGATCCATCTCGTATTACTCTTGCTGACGATATACAAGTTACAGAAGATCTCACCTATGAAGAAGTACCTATTGCTATTCTGGATCGACAAGTTAAGAGGTTAAGAAATAAAGAAGTAGCTTTCGTAAAAGTGCTTTGGAAAAATCAGCAAGTAGAAGAAATCACATGGGAAGCCGAGGAAATGATAAAGTCTAAGTACCCACATTTATTTCAAACAGAAGAGAAAGCTCAAGATGCGAAATTGGAGCAATAACAAGTAAGTATATATAAGTATTATGTGTATGTGATAATATGAAGAATGAACTTAGACTTGAACTTGTTTAGATTGGGTAATGTTACTAACATTTGTGGACGAATGTTCCTAAGGGTGGAAAGATGTAACACCCCTTACATTTCCGAACTTATTTGACTACCTTAACATTTATGGAATTGTTTAAACTTAAGGTAGTTGGTGTATTACCCACTCAATTTATTGGTCTGAATTAATATTATGCTAATGGGCTAAATTGAGGCCCAAAATTAAGTAAATAAGACATGGTCCCAAAAGGAGATGATCCATTTGAAAATGGACCAAGTATACACATCATCTACTTGAACTTTTTGACCAATAATTGGCTAAGGATGACCAAAGGAGAGGCGGTTTTGAGGGGCTATATAAGGCTAAAATTCAGCTCATTTTTCTACAAAACACACTTGTAAAAATCAGATTTTCAATCAAATACTTTCTCCTCTCTCAAACCCTAGCCGCCCTAATTTTCTCTAAGAATGTTTGGACAAATCTTCCACTTGCAAGCCTTGCTAAGTATTTACCATTATATATTAATATATTATATGCATAATAGGTTGTGTAAATCATGTTGGTTATGTTTAAAAAGTGTTGAACAGTCCACTTTATATGTAGCAGCCCACTTTTGCTTAGTCGCTAAAGGATTTCCCTTCTATGTGGTTTAAACTTGAAAGGGGACTTAAGGTCTTGAAGGAATTGAACTAGATGGATGAAATTTCAGTATGTTTAAGTGTGGCGCTGTCCCTAATTCATTTCTCCTTGTGTATGACTTGTGGAAATGTTTATACGTAATTGTGCATGGAACATGTGGTGTAGTGGAAAGAGAATATCTTGTGATGTTGATGCAAATTTTGAAATCATTGTGGACTGTTTTTGGTTTGTTGTTGTGAAAGGTATTTAGGTGACTTTATGGAATAAATATGTGATGTGGTATTGAGGTGGAAATGTAAAGTATAAACTTGGTGTGAAATCCTATCGGTTTGTGATGTCTATGTTGATATGTGGACTGTATTGGTATTTTTTGTATTGTGAGGCAGTAAATTGTATTGTAGGAGGGTGGAATGAAGTTATATGGCAGTATAAAGGAAGGTGGAATGATATACCATGTGTTTGAGATGTTGGATAGTTTTTACTTCCCGTCAAGTAGCTAATTATCGCCTTGTGAACTTGTAATGTAATTGGCTTTTAATGTGAGCTCCATTATGTATTCATATTGTAGAGTAACGCTTTAAGGAAGAGCTGAATTGTTGTAGTCACATGTTGGAAAGATAAGGTATGTAAGGTTACTCTTTTTCGTATCCTTTGGCTGCACCTATTGTTCACATCGTTACCAAACTTGTTTCCACTCAGAAATGTGTTAAAGTATCTCATTTCAAGTTGGTTAGGAATTTTTATTTACGTGTGTCTTATTTGTTGACTATTGTTCCAAAGCTCCAATAATTTTATGACCACCGATGTAACAATCTCACAAAAATCAAAGAAATGAAGTAATGCATATTTGGTTGAGTACGGGTGGTAGCTCTGGGGGAGAAAGCCTAGCTCAAGCCGATACTGATTGATTATTGGATGCAGGGGGTAGCTCCGGGGGTGAAAACCTAGCTCGAGATGATCCCAATGTTATTCACCACTAATCAGTTGGTCCCGGGCATTGTATGATGTATATTGATATGAAGGAAAAGGAAAGAAATAAATGTAATATACATGGTTCCACATATACAGTATAGTGGTATATCAGTATTGTCTATTCACTTGTATTTGTTTCCATTTGAGTTCCTATATTTCATACAGTTACTTATAGCCTTACATACTCAGTACATTCTTTCGTACTAACGTCCCTTGGGGGACCTGTTTTACTTTCGGCAGGTACAGGAGCTAGTAAACCTTCATAGTAGGGTACGGGTCATCTGCAGGCTATTGGTAAGCTCCAGGTTGATTCGGGGCTTTCCGAGTCATTTGTATATATTTTTGGTACTGTGTAGTAGTTGTATATGGCAGGGACTTTTCCCGACCTTAGTCATGGTTATATATCTTTTAGGGGCTTTGTAGAAATTGTAAAATCAAACGTAAAAGTGTCTTACCTTTTAGACGTTGTGGCCCCAATGACCAAGTCTCGTATCTGTTTTGAACGTCTTTACATGACTTCCGTCATTGATATATTATATCTGTGTATGGCGGAATTTTTATTCACTTAATGACATGCATATGAATGTACACGGTCATAGGTTGGTTCTCTCGGGCCTTTACGGCTATGGGTGCCTGTCCGCCCCAATGGAATTTGAGGGTTGACAAAAGTGGTATCAGAGTAGGTTGTCCTTGGGTGTCTACAAAGCCGTGTCTGAGTAAAGTCTTGCTTATGGATTTGTTGTGCACCACATCTACACGTAGGAGGCTATGGGACATTTAGGAGTTGTCTCTTTTCTTCATTTCCTAGATCGTGCAATAGAGCCAAAGCTGTAGGTGGGGTCATATTTAACCACTGAATTTGTTTTATGTTTTTGTTTCCTCAGTATAGCAAAATGCTGATTACAAGAAGAGGTAGGGGTAAAGGTAAGAAGGGAGACATGGCTGCCAAAGTAGGAACCAGTAAATCACAACCTGAATAAGTTAATCAAGGTGAAGCTAAAAATGAGTTTGCATCACGGGTTTCTTCTATTCTTCCACCTCCAGGAGAGTCAAGAAGGAGAGGAGTACCCCCAGAACCACCTATTCAAAAGCCGGCTTCATCGAGGCCAAAATGGGCATAGGTGGATGACAGGAGTGCTGCTTGGTGCCAAATCTCTAACCTCCTCTCTTAGTTCAACCACCTCCTGTGTCAACCCTGCCATATCAGGAATCTATGTCGTACTCATCCGGGTATCCATCCGTGTCTCAAACTATTAATATGCCCATGCAACTCTCTCATAAATCTATCCATAACCACAGTTATTCGGGCCTCCACTCTAGCTTATGAAGTCTCTACTGTGGTTCGAACCCATGTCTTAAGCTGGGATACCAACTTAGCCATATAGGCCTCTATGTGAGCCTGCCTCTCAAACATCTGCGTCTGTCTATCAACCAATTACTGTAGAAAGTCCCTCAAAACTGAGACCATACCAGAGGGGGGAAGTGGTGCTGTAGTGCCTGTTACCTCATCGTCAATCATCGGGCCAATGCCCTCAGTTGGTACACAAACAGTCTCAGGTATACTCACCAGTGCTGGAGTACTAACTGGCTCCTCTTTATCACTAGGACCTTCAAAAAGGGATGCTCCTGATGACACGAAAGGTTGAGACCTCTGCGGAAAATTGGGTGAACTCCCCGCTGCTGCATCAATCCTATATCAGTAATACGGGTCACCTCAATAAGATGATCTACTGTACGCATTGTGAACACACTAACACTAACACATAAGCCATGAATAAGTCAGAGGAAAGGGATGATGGTAAAAAATCTAAAGGCGTGCTCATGAATTTCCCTAATGATGTAGCGGGTGATATTGATGTCATATCCGGCGATGATGCTCACTACCAGAACAACTCGGTCAAGAGTAAGTGAATTATCAGCATTGTGGGACCCAAATAGTGCCTCACAATAGACCACCAAAATCGTCCAACAAAGTGAAGTGAGGACTTCTTAATGTCCAGCTTCTCAGATACCTACCATGGTAACTCCAACCGCTGATCGATGTCCCTCATTTTAGACCTATTTCTCACAGTCTCCCTACGGTGGTCAAATTCTACAGTGCTAGCTGGAAATGGATGTTTAGCACCAAACAAAAACCTGTGGATAGTCTTCTCAGAGATGTCTACTCTGGTCTCCTGAACCAAAGTGTGAGTCAATGGTGGTTGGACCCGATATCGCTGCTTATTGGGTGTGATCAATTCAATAGAAGCAGCATAGGAAGCATAAAACTCACGGACCAACTCTGGGCTATAGTTCCTAGGAGGCTCCATCATCCACCCGAATCCATAATGATCAAATACTGCCTTAATCTCGGGTAGTGCCTTTAACTCATCTAGCCGATACTGGGGCTCCTCAGTGATACTTTGTCTATATATGCCTCGCTCAGTAAGTTTGGTATCCTTACTATAAATAGCCCTCATACCCTGAACACACCATCACTTTTTTTCCCTTCTAATCGTAGCTGCGGCCCACTGTGCAGCCACCTATCTCTGTGAGGAAGTCGTGGAGTTTTGACCACCAGTGCCAGAAATTGATGCTGTCGCCTCAACCTCAGAATCATTCAGACCTTTAGCATTTTCCTCAGACTCAGATACATCAACCTCTACATCATCCGTACTCTCAACATTCACCTCAGACCCAGATAAATCAACCTCTTGTTCATCACCGGTTGCTGAAACATCCTCTCCATCTTCAGATTGGGGAGAGGAATCGAAAGACTGAACATGAGCAACTGGTTTGGCAGGTTTCGGGGGCTGTGAAGTAGGCTGATGTGCAGCCCGGGTAGCAACTTGTGCCCTAGTTTGTAGCCTCGTGGTATGAGGTACCAGTGCAAAATTATCGATAGCAAGCTCGTATACTTCTTCGAACCCACTTTTATTTGACCCAAAAGGTTCATCACGCAACCTAGTGGTAAATTTGGAGTTTTTAGTGCTGATTCTCAATAAAAACCCATGTATCCACGTTTGGGGTTTAATTTGACTGGCATGTTGGAACAATTAAGTCAGGTATGGGTCGATTTTGGGTTGGGTTGGGTTGGTTTTGGGTCGAGTTGTGGCAGATTTGGGTTTCAAAAATTTGGGGATTTTGGGCTAAATAATGGTTAGAATTTGATAAATTTCAGATTTGGTATGTGGGAATTTGATGAATTCTGGATTTGGTATGTGAGAATTTGGTGAATTTTGGATTTGGTATGTGAGAATTTGGTGGATTTTTAAAAATAGGGTTTATTTTAGGATTTGGATTTGAGAAGGTTTAATTCGGATTTGAGTTCGGGTTTATATTGTACCAAAATAAATAGAGTTGGGTCGGATCGGATCTCGGGTTTAAAATAGTCTCTGCTTTTCATGGCACCAACCCACGTGACGTGGGTGGACCTACGTTATGTGGGTCTCTGGCGTAGGTCGAGTTTAGCGGGTATAAAATGTTCTATGATTTCCACGACACCAACCTATGTGACGTGGGTTGACCTACGTCATGTAGGTCCCTGGCGTGGGTTGGGTTCTGCAGGTGTAAAATTTCCTCTGACTTCTACGGTACCAACCCACGTTATATGGATGAACGTCACATGAATCAGTGTCGTGGGTTGTACTAAACATATTCAGTCCAATATTGTAAATTCCAGCTAACTTATCCTTCAATGATCAAATCACAACCAAATCAGAACTTGGGTTGCCTCCCAAGCAGCGCCTGATTTAACGTTGCGACACGATATGGATAAATTGGATACTCAGGCTTCACCAACAGCCCATAGGTTGCCTCCCATGAAGCGCCTGATTTAACTTCGCGACACTACATGGCTATCTTGACTAATCAGACTTCATCATGACTCAGCTCCTTACATGTCCTAATTTCTTCCGTGATTCCCATATAGTGCTTAACACGCTGCCCATTTATCTTGAATAGAGCATTATCATCACCTTTTATTTTGATTGCTCCATGTGGGAATACCTTAACAACAGTGAATGGTCTAGACCATTTAGACCGCAGTTTTCCAGGAAAAAGGTGAAGCCTGGAGTTACAGAGCAACACCAAATCTCTCGGGTGAAACTCTCGTCGTTCAATCCTCTGATCATGATATAGTTTCATCTTCTCTTTATACAGTGTCGAACTTTCATCAGCCCGGAGACGAAATTCATCTATCTCATTTATCTGATCTAACCTCAATTTAACCGCTTCACTCCAATTTAGATTTAACCTCTTCAATGCCCATAATGCCTCATATTCAAGTTCGACAAGCAAATGACAGGATTTTCCAAACTCTATCTGATATGGTGAGGAACCAATCGGTGTTTTGAATGCAGTTTGATATGCCCATAGTGCATCATCCAATCTTCTTATCCAATCAGTCCTATTGGCATTAATTGTCTTTGCCAAAATAAACTTAATCTCATGATTTGACACTTCAACTTGCCCACTCATCTGAGGATGGTAAGGTGTTGCAACTTATGTTTGACACTATATTTTTCAAGTAAGGTTTTGAATAGTCGATTACAGAAATGGTATCCTCCATCACTAATGATAACTCGAGGTGTATCAAATCGTGAAAATATATTCTTTTTCAAGAATGTCGTGACACTTTTTCTTTCATTATTGGGAAGCGCAATCACCTCCACCCACTTAGAAATATAGTCAACAACTACCAAAATGTATTTCATCCCCTGTGACCTCACAAAGGGGCCCATAAAATCAATTCCCCATACATCAAACAATTCAAGCTCAAGTATAGTTATCATAGGAAGTTTGTGTCTACACGAGATGTTCCCTTGTATTTGACATTCGTCACAAGGTCGAGCATATTCATAAACGTCTTTATAGATTGTGGGCCAATAATACCCTCATTGTAATATCTTGTGTGCAATCCGCGTACCACCATGATGACCCCCAACTGGGGAAGAATGACATGCTTCCAAAATACTCATCATTTCGGCCTCTGGGATACACCTTTGAATCATACCATCTTCACATACCCTAAATAGGTAAGGCTCATCCCAGAAGAATTATCTCACCTTATGCATGAATTCCTCCATTGCTGGTACGACATATCTTCTAGGACTACATCATTTGCCAGAAAGTTGGTAAAATCTGCAAACCATGGGATTAAGTATTGTGATGCTGCTAACACTTGCTCATATGGAAAAGTATCATCAATCTCACAATCATCCCTTAATTTGAGCATGGCTTCCTCCTCAAGGCGTGATAGGTGGTCTGCAACCTGATTCTCAGTCCCCTTTCGGTCCTTGACCTCAAAATCAAATTCTTGTAGTAGAAGTATCCACTGAATCAACCTTGGATTGGCATCCTTGTTTGACATAAGATATCTGAGTGTAGCGTGGTCTGTATGTACAATCACCTTCGTACCAATCAAGTAATATCAAAAATTTTGAAAGCAAAAACTACCGCCAACAGCTCTTGCTCAGTCACAGTGTAATTCTTCTGGGCTGGATTAAGTGCCTTGCTAGCGTAGTAAATAGGATGTAGAATCTTTTCATATCTTTGGCCAAGGACTGCACCCAAATCTACTCCACTAGCATCACACATAACCTCGAATGGCATCGTCCAGTCTGGTGCGACAATAATAGGAGCTAAAATCAACTTCTCTTTCAGACATTCGAATGCTTTTAAGCACTCTCCATAGAACATGAACTTCACCTCTTTCTCCAAAAGCTTGCATAACGGATGTGCAATCTTAGAGAAATCTTTGATGAATCTTCTATAAAAGCCAGCATGACCTAAAAAACTTTGAATCCCTTTCATCAAAATCGGTGGGGGTAATTTTTCAATTACCTCAATCTTTGATTTGTCTACTTCGATACCCTTTTTTGAGATTCGATGTCCCAATACAATACCTTATTTAACCATAAAGTGATATTTCTCCCAATTTAGCACTAAGTTGCACTCTTTACATCTTTGTAACACATTAGCGAGGTGGGCTAGGCAGTTGTCAGAAGAATCTACCACTACAGAAAAATCATTCATGAATACCTTAATAGTGTCTTTCACCATGTCGGAGAAAATAGACATCATGCAATGCTGAAAAGTGGCTGGTGCATTGCATAACCCAAACAACATCCTTTTGAATGGGAAAGTCCCATATGGGCAGGTGAACGTGGTCTTCTATTGGTTCTCGAGAGCAATGAAAATCTGATTATATCCCGAATAACCGTTAAGAAAGCAGTACCACCCCCTTTCAGCAAGACGATCCAACCATGAAAGACATGGGAAAGTGATCCTTTTCGGTCCAAGAATTTAACTTTTGATAGTCCATGCAAACTCTCCATCCAGTGACTAGCCTCATTGGGATTAACTCATTCTTGTCATTTGGAACCACAGTGATTCCTCCCTTCTTTGGCACACACTGAACTGGGCTTACCCGCTTGCTATTAGCAATGGGGTAAACCACACCTACATTTAACCACTTAATGATTTTTTTCTTCACAACTTCCTGCATAGGTGGGTTCAGATGACGTTGGTGCTCAATGCTCGGTATACACTCAGGAACAAGCTGGACCTTGTGAGTGCAAATACTGGGTGGAATCCCTATAATATCAGCAATGGACCAACTAATGTCCCTCTTAAATTTCTTCAATATCAAAACTAGAGCTTCTACATGCCATTTTGCTAACTCAGCAGAAATGATTAAGGGTAAGGTGTTATTAGCTCCCAAAAATGTGTAGCGAAGGTGAGAAGGAAGAGCCTTAAGCTCTAAGACTGGAGGATCCTCAACAGAAGGGAGAGCCGATGGGGTCACCCTATTCTTCAAATCAAGATCAAGTTTCTTCAGAGTATAAGTGTAGGATCCCCTACTAGTAAGCGCTCCTACCATATCATCGTATTCTTCAATACCATCACTGTCCAAATTCATAACCACAGTCGGAATAGCTTCTATCCCTAACCTTTCTTCACTTTGAACGACTATGACAATCTCATCAAATGTATCAATTATAGAAATCTCCTGCATATCTTTCGATTGCTTCATGGAACGAAAATATTAAAAGTAACATGTTCATCATTTAACCTAAATTTCATCTGCCCAGTTTCCATGTAAACCAATCACAACTAGTGGCAAGGGATGGTCTCCCCAGAATGATAGGAACCTAGAAATCAACTTCACAATCTAGAATCACAAAGTTAGCTGGAAATATGAATGATGCAACTTTCAGTAAAACATCATACAGAATGCCCATCGAATTTTTCACAGTTCTATCTGCCATGAGAAGCCTCATAGAAGTTGGTTTTGGTGCTCCCAACCCCAACTGCTTAAAAATGGCTAGCGACATTAAGTTAATGCTAGCACCCAAATCACACAGTGCTTTGCAAAGTTGTACGAGCCGATAGTACAAGGAATTGTGAAAGCTCCTGGATCCTCCTTTTCTACTAGGGAATACAAATCAAGTGCACTATAATAATGTATGTTATCTAATGGCTCAAAACTAACATTTCTCTTCTTCGTCACCAAGTCTTTCATGAACTTCGCGTAACCGAGCATCTGCTCCAATGCCTCAACAAGAGGGATATTACCGATAGCTCTTTCAATATTGTAATAAACTTCTGGTAGTTACCTTACTCAGCCTTTCTTTTCAACCTTTGAGAAAGAGGGAGGAGGAGGTCGTGGGATAGTTTTTAATATTTATGGAACCTCCTTCTCCTTCTTCTTTTCAGATTCCACTTCTTTATTTATACTGTAGGATTTGGGGGCTGCATTGTTATTCGCTGCTAAATTTTTTGGCTCCATCTCAACCTCTTCATCACCCACTACTGCTCATCTTTCTTATCATTATCCACAGGAATAGATGGGTTGGTCGTGCTCTTTCCGCTTCTTGTAGTAATGGATAAACAATGACCGTCATTTTTAGTATTTTGGATTGTGTTACTTGGATGAGTGCCCGATTGACACTGGTTCAATGCCATCGATATCTACCCTAACTATTGCTCCAACTGTTTTATGACAGTTGAGTGAGATTAAACTTTTTGACTTATTCCCGAAATGTCTGTCCTAATTTCTTCAAGCAATTTTTTTAGTTTTCTGATCCTTTAACCAATTTGGTAAGAAGGGTTTCCATTCGTGAATTTCCATAGTCAGTATCACGCCTGGTGGGACATAAGCACCGCTTTTCTCCTTGTAATCCTCTTTTGATGTCCAGTCTCCATCATGATCTCGTTCTCTATATCCTGACCTATTGTAATTGTCTCTATAATAGTTTTGATCTTGATTCCCTTGTCTCGAGTTCCAAGAGTCTTGATTAGACCCTTAGCCCTTGGCTCGAAAACCAGCCACTTCTCGATCCAAGTACTTAGCTTCCTTATCAGATTCATACTAGTCATGCTTAGCTGTTTTGCCTTGTGGACCTATGGAATGCACCTTCTCAACATCTTTGGCCGCAATCTGTTTAGCTAACAAACCAATTTCTATCCTTAGTTGTGCGACCTCTTTAGCTACAGACTTATCCAACGCCCGTTGTGCTGCTGATGCTCCAATAGTGTATGCACCAACAGGTGTATCTGCCTCCCGAGTATGCCATCCTTGGTTGGTCTTAGTGATACGATCTAAAATTTCTAAAGATTGTTCCCACCTCAGAATCATAAATGTTCCGCCAGTGATAGTGTCTGCTACATCCTTAGTATTTGTGTTTAAAACCCTGTAGAAGATTTCAAGTAAATTCCTACCACTAATTCTATGATTGGAACATTCTGCAGCTTTTTCTTAAACCTTAGCCATGTCTCGTAAAGTGCTTCAGAATGTAGTTGTCTGAAGTTTTAAATCTCATCCTTCAACTGTAGCATCTTGGAGGGTGGAAAAAATCTCTCAAGAAATTGATTTCTCAACTCTTGCCAAGTAGTAATAGAGCCTCGTGGTAATTCAGCCAACCACAAAGTTGCTTCTCCTATTAAAGAGAACAAAAACTATCTTAACTAAATAGCCTCTTGGTCCACTCCAAGAAAATTATATGAAGTATAGACCCCCAAAAAGTTCATCACATGCATGTTCGGATCATCCGTCGAAAGTTCGGCGAATACGTCTTTCAAGTTAAGCAGGTGGATCATGTCACTTTTAATGTCAAACTTAGTGCCCTGAGGTAATTCTGGTGGGAGAATAGTGCCAGTCTCTACCGGCTCAAAATAAGCCACATCCTCTTCTTCTGGATCATCAAAAATTGGCACATGTGGTCTTTGAGGTGTTTAGTGTTCCCTCAGTCTTCTTTGTCTTTCTTCAGCATCAGCCAGACGCTGTGCTGCTTTTTGCATAGCTCGATTATCTCTATCTGCTTGCCTAAGAGCAACTTTCCTAGCTTGCTCTTCCCGTGTCAATCAAGCGGTA
Source organism: Capsicum rhomboideum (assembly GCA_031232105.1). Classification (NCBI taxonomy): domain Eukaryota; kingdom Viridiplantae; phylum Streptophyta; class Magnoliopsida; order Solanales; family Solanaceae; genus Capsicum; species Capsicum rhomboideum. The sequence continues at coordinate 14,271,441 of CP124718.1, forward strand.
GTTTGGTCCGCTGTTTCATGACCAACTGGATGAGTTAGTTGGTTATGAATGTCTCCCACGGCTGCGGGATCCTAAACTCCGTCGGTATTCACCATTCTTCGATTAGCTCTCAGAGTTCTTTCTATTTCAGTATCAAGTGGAATCAGAGGATTGCTTTGACTCCTAATATTGGGCATACACCGACGTGTGACCTTAAAAGTATAGTAAAATAAAACTAATCAACTCCAAAAAGCAAAATACTCAATTCTGTAACCGTATTCACCGAAAATAGCACCAAAATTTGATATCACCCAAAATATACCTCCAGAAAAGTATAATGCGGTCGCTGTATCAAATATAGAACCCAACTAGGTTGGGGTCGATCCCACATGGAATAGGACAAAATTATGTAGAATGCTAGTGTGAGCAATTGACAAGTAAGTAAAACTGGGGGGTTTCTGTGAATAAGTGGTAACAGTAACGATTGCTGGTTTTTGGATTTGCAAACAATATGAGAAATACACTAGGACTGTGATCCCCAATGATTCCTTAACTCCACCGATTACTTGTGCTAGTAAAACTATCACGATGAGTTGCATGAAAAATCTAACAAGATATGTTCATCTAAATGTCTCTCAACCTTAGTTAGACGAATTTCACTCTTCTCCTCTCGGTCTCCGAGTGTCACACTGCTAACCCTTGTCCTGGATCTCAGATAACTTTTCCTGTTATGTCTCAAGTCATTAGATGAAGGTTGATAACTTCAAATCTCTGTTGTTATTCCTTGTTCCCAATCTCTACCTCTCTCTCCATCAATTCTAGAATACAGCTGAATTTTGAAAGTTTGCAACCATTAGAAGATCAATTATAATGAAGGTAATAAAAATATCTGCCTTCCCAACGGTTCAGAATTACTTTGCACTTAACCCGTTTCGTTAATTATTCATGGTTCACACAAACCTAGTTGATGGGTTTAGCTACTCATGATTGCAAGAACACAAGACGAATTCAATTATGAAAACATAATTGTAAATTCACAATAAGAAGAAAACTCTGAAATCTCAATATGAATAAGATCCTAGAATCGATGTTCTAAGATTACAAAATCTATAATATGTTTAATGAACTCAAAAACAATAGAAAATATCTCTCAAAACAATGTATTGACCAACCCTGAATATAGGAAAATAAAAGGGTATTTATAGATACAAGATGGATCCTATCCTAATCAAAACAGGAAAACAGAGTGGGCAACTTTCCACGGTACTGTGACTTAGTGTCGTGGAACCAAGTCACGTGGGTCCTGTCATGGAAATCAGTCTGCCTTAACTAGCTGAGGGAGTCGACCTACGGCACAGACCCATGCCACATAGGTTGACTCAAGTGATGTGGGTCCTGCTGTGGGGCACTCCTCTAGTACAGGACTTGGTTATTTCATCTTCAGATACTCTATTTTCAAGCATGATTCTTCCTTGTTGATCATTTTGCCTCCAAGAACCTATTCTCCTGCAATATAGAACAGAAAACACATCATACTAACCAAACATACCCAAGTTGTTGCATATTTTCCTTGTTTTAAGCATCAAAAGTGCCATGATATTTCTTCAACATGTACACATGAAACACCGATTAAAATCCCAATAGATTTGGAGGCAAGGCCAATTCATAAGCTATTGTAACACCCTAAAAGCCCCTAAGATCATATCTCAAACTTAACACAGAAAAACAATAGGAAACCTGTAGAATTACCTTAGGAATACTCACTGTACAGTTTCAATGTACGAACTGTACAGTGAGTCCATGAGTTGTGGGTTAACTCATAGTGAGCAGTCCAGTCTAGCCTAGACCCAGTGGTAATGACTCAAACCACAAGTCATGGTCAGACATAACGAGTCATTATGTCAACCATTCTGAGTACTAAAACCAAAAGTCTCAAAATATGTAATTTCATCCCGGTGGAAATAACTTAAGCGAGTCGCTAGGGCAGGCCATGAGTCATTAGGTGACTTATTCTAATGAAGGACCTGAGAGTTTACATTTTAGCTTAGGGGCGACGATTCCTAGCCATGAATCATTGGCAGACCGCCCGAGTCATGAGGTGGTAGCCGTGCCCCAAAATTTAAATCTAGGCTAGTCTCCACGAGTCCAACCACAAGTTGTGGTCAGACTATACGACTCATGGGGTAGCTTGTTACGTTTGTTTCCATAAAAATTAGTTATATTTTAAAAGGGTGTTATCTTCTTTTCATAAATTCCTACACCAAAACCATATCGTTTGGGTGTTATTTTAGTAGGAATAAAGGGAAATAGTCGACCTTAACCTCCCCATCACTTAGAAAACAAAAGCAAAAAATGATTAACCTCTCCCAAAGTCAGAAACCTAGGGTTCTTCACCAAACGACGTCAAGATTAAAGTTCTTAGCAAGAACTCTTAATCCAAGTATGTGGGATTTAAAAAATGGGAACCCTTTCACCCTTGTGTCTCAAAACACTTTACAAAATTCTAGTTTTCCTAATAGTTTATGAATTAGTGTTCATACCCAAGTTATAGTTTCTCTTGAATTTCAGTCTTATTATGATCCATATACAGTTAGAACATGTTATCCATGATTTTTACATACACCATAATATTATTCTCTGAGAATTGAATACTAGCATTATTTTAAGTGAATTTTGAAGATTTCAGTAATATTTTTAAAACATGTTTCAGATCATCATGTTTTATTAAGAACTAGCATGATTGGTTTTCAGAACTTAGACTTTCAAAATACTTTCAGATTTAAACAGGTTCTGACCCGGGTATCAGAATATCAAATTTTAATGATCTATCAGTATATATATGTTCAATATTGGGAGAAGTGATTAGCAACGAGTTGGACTAGGGCCCCCGTTTCACCCAAAGTCCCAAAACTACGTGCCACCATTGGTTTATTTATACCTCCTAATTCATTCATAAGCTAAGTGATCATGCCAGCTATGCCTTTATATCCTTGGCAGGGTATATTGGGTCCTCTTAATAGGGCGTATACATAGGACTTCATGTTAGGTCACGTGGTTTATGTCGGTTAATAGACTCTCTAATAGACTCAAATTCAGATTATTTATATGTGAGCCTCAGTTCAGTTTTACTTGTACTATTTCATGGATTTTCAAAACATCTTTGCATATCAGTATTCATGCATATTATTATGGGGTCCTTGTACTACAATTCAGTTTAGTTTGCATTTGGTACAATATATCCGAATTTCAGCATGGTCATTTTTACTTCATATCTTGCATATCTCACATGCTCAGTACATTCAAAGTACTGATTGTATACTTTTATTTGCTGTATCATCTTATGATATAGGTTTGGGAACTTAGTCTCAGTATTGCAGTTAGCACATTCCAGTACCGTCTCAGCAGCTATTAGTGGTGAGTCCTCATCAATCGAGGACAAGAGTTCATGACTATTTCTTTTTAGTATTATTTCTGTTTTAGTATTTTTGGTTAGTTGGTAATTTGTCCCAGTAACTCATTAGTAGTAGAGGCTTTTTAGACAAAAAGTTAGATTTTTAGCTTTCCAGTTCTTTCTAGTATTGGTACTTCATTTAAACTATGCCAAATTAATTTAGATATTTATATTTAAACCAGTTTAGCTTTCATACAGTTATTCAGTAAATCCAGTTTAATTAGTATTATGCCATGCTATGGGTTAGCTTGGGGTCACTTATAGCTCTAAGCATCGTGCTACTTCCAGAGTGTAGACTCAGGTCATGACAAACTCGGTATAAGAGCCTTAGGTTTAAGGTGTCCTAGGTTATCTAAAAGCCACATTGAGTAGAGTGTCTTTCATGGGTATGTAGCGCGCTACACTTATAAGGTGGAGGATATGAAATATTTTAGGAAAGTATCACTTCTTTCATGATCATATCTAGTAATAGAGTATAACTCTATTTATCCATCTAATTCATGCTCTACACGTTTATAAAATATGCCTCCCAGAAGAGCTAACAGAAGAAGGAATGAAAAATAAGCAAGCCCACCAGCACTAGCACCAGTAAATCCACTGAATGAACAAGTCACTCATGCCAAATTTAGGGCTGATTTTTAGGTTCTTGCTCAAGCAATGACCAACCAGGTCAATTAGCAATCGGTTTCACCAACAATCCCAAATTAGAATGCAATAGATATGGAAAATTATGTCATGGTTGGTCCATGTTGAATGAAATATGATAAAATATCCCTGAACATTACAGATTGAAAGGTGTATGTATCATTGACTTCTTTTATAATAAACATATTTTGATTACATATGTGATTAAGGAAGACTTTACTAGCATTATGTCCTGAAGTTAGTACTATTTGAAGGCAAAGGACGGTCATTCTTATTTTATATGACCCTTTATATATGATGCAAACTTTAGAATCAATGAAAAAACAACACAAGATTTGGCTTGGATCTCTTTTTCAAATTTTCTTCCTACATTTTATGTGAAGGAGGCTTTGTTCACACTTGCATCTATAGCTAGAAAACCTCTACATCTAGATAAGGTAATAATGAATAAGACTATGACTAGTACACAATGCAGAGCAACGGTAACAATGGGGATGATAGGGAAGTTGATATCAAAACAAGTTTGATGCATTAAAACAATTGGAAGATATACAACACATAGAGGCAAGGCTCATAACAAAGTTGTTTAGACTAGTACAAGCTCAAATAAAAATATTAAAGATTCAAAGGGAGAGACTTCATACAAGACCAAAGACTTTAAGAATGGTAATGAAAATGCACGGAATTCTATTAAACAGACAACAACTGGCTTGAGGAGACACCTAACAAAGCATGGGGATAACAACAGAAAGAGAGATAAAAGAAGATGAAATTTAGATCACACATCAGGAAAAACTGAGTATTTCTATCAATCAAGAAAAGATAAAACACTCATAGTATGATCGAAGAGGAATAGGTGAAATTGGCAAAGACACAATAGCAAGAGGGCTCCTCCTAATCTACAAGAGAAGGACAAAACATTACATAAAAGCTGGATCTTCCTAAATCATAAAAGGAGGAAATAGGGGAACTTTCTAAACTACAAAAGATGGATCTTTTTGAACTACAAAAGGGGAAGATGGAGAACACAAATATGGTAGAAGATATTCAAGTGTGAGCGGACATAAAAATTAATATAGAAAATAGGACCATTATAGTTACCCCATTGCCAATTGATAAGACTGACTCAGGCCTGGTGGTTTCCACCTATTCACTATCAAGATAGAAGTATCAGTAGATAAAAAGGACAAAGCAATTCCCATCAACAACAACTTAATTTTAGAAAACAAGAAACATCTCCCCATCTAGGGGTAGGTGTTTGGTTCTTTGATTTGGTTTTTTCAAACTTTAATTTGGTTGTTTGATTTTTAATTATCTTAATGTGTGTACCGAATACCAAATACTAATAATTTGGTTTGGTTTAATTTTTTCAAGTTTGATTTTGATTCGATTTATTTTTCTAATTCAGTTTTTGGGTGTCTCTTCTTCTCCATTAACTAATACATTCTTTTGTATAATTCTTTGCTCAATATGATCCATCCTTAGAAATATCCATCTTCTTTTTACCAAACTCTTCATTTCTTTTCTTAAACCGCCTAAAAAACTTTTTTCACTTAACTCTTCTTCTTTTGCTTCAAGCTATTAGCAACATCAACAAGCAAAGATAAGAACCCAATTTTCTTCCCCTTGACAGACTCCAAACTTGTGCTTCACCCATGATCTAGATCACTCCTCGACGAATTACAACCCTCATCCACATCAATAATTTAATAACAAATGGTGAAAGTTTGGATTCAACTATTCTTAAAAATAATGAGAATGAAATATATTAGAAATACTTCTTTCTAGATGTTTGGTTCTCTGGTTAATCAATGAACCGAGCCGAGACCATATAGCCACACATTGAACCAACTACCGAAGCTTTCAAAAATAAAATAGAACCAAAATCAAACTAAAGAACAAAAATCAAAGAATTGAATTAGTTTTATTTGATCCAGTTTTTTGGTATTTATGTCTACCCCTATCCCCATCAACAAATTGCATGCTATTATTACACATATTAGTAGTGAGGATGAGATTATGGAGAATAAAAAGTAAAAAGATATGAAGAAAAAGAAGGACATAACCTCAAAGCATGCAAGATACATAGGAACATTAGTGTCAGTGACAAAGAATCCAAAAAAAAGGAAAACAACATGGAGCAGATAACTAACAACCTAATTGAGTTATCACACCAAACATACCAATAAATGATGAAGTTTGGAATATTAAATCTGTGAAAACTTAACAAGCCTTTCTTAGGATCAAAATGATTAATAGATACCATATATTTTTTTTGATTGCTCTGATAGAATCTTTCCAACAAACAACCTAGGTACATTTAGAAGTACAAAAGGAAGTTGGGGATGGAACGAGAAGAAGGGAACTAAAATAGTTTAATTTGATGTTTTATGGAGGATAACATTGATGTGAAAGTCACTATAGACGCATAACAACAAATTACTCTAAGATTTTTCTTTCAGGAGCATAAAAAACACTGTTACGTAAGTTTAGTGTATGCCAAATATTCTAAAAATGAAAGATTTAATATGTGGAAAATATCTATCATCTTGCAGTCAATATGGTTACACCTTGGTCAATTGGAGAGGATTTTAGTGTTATTTTAAATGAAAAAGAAGCACTAGGTAGTTTTCTAGTTCAACCTAAAAAATGTGAGGACTTTGCTATCTGTTTTAATTCTAGTGAACTAGATGAAGTCAGATTTAAAGAAAGTCCTTTCACATGGTGAAATGGTAATGTAGGGGCTGACTACATCTTCAAAAGGATTGACAGAATTATGATGACCAATAAATGTAATCTTAGTTCACATAGGTGGAAGTGGAACATTTATCAAGAACATGATCGAATCTTGCTCCTATACTTATCAAAATAGGAGATCATAATCAAACCGCACAAAAACCTTTCAAATTTTTGAAGTTTTAGATTTAATAAGAAGGTGTTTGGAGGTGGTAAGGGGGATCTAGAAGACTAATTAAGTAGGAAAATGTTTCTATCAATTTAAGAAAAAGCTAAAGAACATTTAAAAAGTACTATCTTCTTGGAGTAAGAGACTTTTGGAGATATTTTTAAGCATCTAATTATCATCAGAGAAGAAATAATCAATGTAACCCCCCGTACCTTCCCAACCCAATGTGACGACGTTGAACAATGGTTAATTAGGTGTCGGTATGCCATGAGTATGTAATTTGTAATGTTAGTGATGAGAAAATTGAAATTTGGCCTTGTACATGTAATTAACCTTGCGTAGGAGGTGTTTTCCAATTTTCATGGAGCATTTGTGGGGTTAAAAATGAGTCTAAGAGGACCTACAAACAAAGGATATTAAGGGTAAGAAGTAATTTAAAGAATAGGACTTGAAGTATCTAATCAAATCCGCAAAGACCAGTCGAAGAACGAAAAAATATCAAATTTTGGGGGTCAAGCGCGCCCAGGAGCGTGCCAGGCCGCTCCTGGATGAGATTTTGTTGGAAAAGGCAGCAGGGGGGCGTGCCAGGCAGTGTGCCAGGCCACCCCTGCACACCTGCCAACAAGGTGACATTTTTCTACGTGTTTGGGGCGTCCGGGGCCGTGCCGGGGTGCTTTTTGCCGAATTTATTCACCAACCACGAGCGTATAAATGTGATTTTTGGAATATTATAAAATTATTCCATATTGGTAAGATTATTCGTGGACGAATTTGGCATTCAAATGATGATTTTACCCTTTTGGTCAAAATAAGCTAGGTGTGGTTAGAATTACTTGTTTGTGTGTTTGAGGCTACGAATATAAATGTCGTGAGTTGGCATATTATCGTAATACTTATGAAATGATTTACACATGAGGAATTTGGTGGATTATGAATGGATTTTATTGGGTTAAATGAATTGGGCTCAAAGAAGGCCCAAAATGAGGCAAAAGACATGGGTCAAATGACCCATTCTTCCATTTGACCTTCTAGACATGATATTTAATGCCAAGAATTGGCTAAGGATGAAATGAGATGGCTATATAAAGGCACAAAGATGATTTTATTCATTAAAACTCTCAAGCCTTCTAAGATATTTTCTAAAACATTTCTCTCAAACCCTAAGAGCCCTAAGCTATTTTCCTTGGACAAGATCATCCTTTTCCAAGCCTTGGTAATACAAGGTATGTAAGGTTACTCTGTCCGTATCTTTTTGCGGAAAATAGTATTCACATTGACATTACGCTTGTTCCATCCCGAAATGGGCTAAGGTATTCTATATCCGGTTATCAATGGTCATTATCATATGTTTCCTACTCATAAAACAATTGTGAATCTCATGTCTCATATTCATTGATAATGTTCCAAAAGCCCAATAAGGTTGTGTTCCAAAGTTCCAATAGTGGTTATACTCATGTATCTTGTTCATTGATTATTGTCCAATGGTTCCAATGGTGTTATGTTTCCAATAATGTTTATTCACATGTCTTCTATTTTGGTTATGGTTCCAAAGTTTCCAAAAATGCTATCTCAAATGAATGTATCAATCTCTCATAAGTGAATGTACCAATCTCTCACAAGTAAAGGTAAGTAAAGAAGTGAAGTAATGCATATGTGGTTAATGATCAAGTATGGGTGGCAGCTTTGGGGGCATAAGCCTAGCTCAAGCCAATCCCAAGATCAGGGGGAATTCCTAGAGTTATAAGCCTAGCTCAGACCGAACCTGACAGGGGGCAGCTCTGGAGGTATAAACCTAGCTCGAGCCGAACCTGATATGTTGATTTATGGGTGGCATCTCTAGAGGTAAAAAAAACCTAGCTCGAGCCGATCCCAAGGGTGGAAGCTCTAGGGGCATAAGCCTAGCTCGAGCCGATCCCAACATAATGATATGTTATGTAAAGACCCACTGATCAGTTGGGGCCCGGGTATAGCATAGCATAGTCAAAGATGAATTAGCATAAGCATAGGCATTGAGGTAAAGAAGCAAAGAAAGTAAAGAAAGCAATACACATGGTTCCCAAAGTGCAAAACGTTGACTTAGTCATATTGATTATTCATTTGCATTTGAGTTCATTGAAATATTTATGTATTATACAGTTTCATTTGAGCCTTACATACGCAGTACTTTCTTCGTACTGACCCCTCTTGGGGGATTTACCTTACTTGCTGCAGGCGCAGGTACTAGTAGGCCTCCACAGTAGGTTGCCAGTTGTTGCAGATCATTGGTGAGCTCCAGTTAGTTCGGGGCTTCTCCGAGTCACAGTTTTTTATATGTTTTGATATCGTACATAGTGTATAAAGCGGGGACTTGTCCCGCTTTCAGTTGGTTTTGGTAAATGCATTTGTTAGAGACTTTTGTAGACGTATGTGGGTGTATGGATGTAAGGTGACATATGCTATCTCGACTTGACGGCCCTAACGGCCAAGTTTCACATATTGTACATGTTTTCCATGACTTCCGCCATAAGCATTTTATATGTTATTAGTTACATGAGATAGTATGATGTTTCATATGAGGCTATGCATATGAATGTACATGAGCAAAGATTGGTTCTCTCGGGCCATATCGGTTACGAGTGCCAATCATGCCCCGTTGGGATTTGGTGCGTGACAATCAAGCTGAAGGAATATTTATTTAAAGAAGACCCTTCTCCAAATAATAGGATAATATTGCAATAGGCTTGGAAAAAAATGAAAAGATACTTGCGTTATGAAGAAGATTTTAGAGACAAAAGCTAGTCTTATCTAGTTCTAAGAGGGAGACAAGAATATCAGATTTTTTCATAACTTGGTAAAGGGTAGAAGAAGCATATTACAGGTGAAGAGATTTGAAGATGACAATGAAAAGTAGCGGGATAAGGAGAATCATATGGCTTCTAAAGTTGTCTTATTTTATAAAAATAATTTAGATAAAATGAATAGGATACAAACTTCAGTATATTAAAACACATCCCAATCATGATCATAGATGAGGAGAATAATAATCTGTAACATATTCCAACTATAGAGAAAGTTAGGAATGTAGTTTTTAAACTGAGTGGGGACAGTGCTTATGGTCTATATGGTATGTCAAGTATTTATTTTACCAAACTTGTTGGGAGATAGTAGGTAATGATGTCTAAACTATGGTGAAGGATTTTTTGAAGGAAACACCCTCCCTAAAGCTATCATCCAAACCAACTTAGTGCTCCTACCCAAGAAAACTTTAACTCAAACTTTTGTTAATATGAAACCTATTAGTCTATGTAACTTTATCAATAAAGTTATTTGAAGGGTAGTTTAGGATAGGTTGGAAGACATCCTACATAAGGTGATCTCCTCTCATCAATATGTTTTATTAAATCAAGATGTATTATAGATAATATATTGTTAACATAAGAGATTGGGGTGGATATTAGAAAGAGGAGTAAACCAACTAATGTGATTATCATATTAGACATGACCAAGACATATGATAGGGTATTTTTGTCTATATCTAACTAAAGTTCTCAAGAAGATAGGGTTTTCTAAATTGTTCACTGACTTAATTTCGAGAATGATTGCCGATAGTTGGTATTCAATAGTATTCAACGGTCATGTACCTTGTTTTTGTCACTCTATAAGAGGGGTTAAGAAGGGTGACCTACCCTCTCTAGCCCTATTTGCATTGTCAGCAAAACTCCTATTCAGAGACCTAAATTCACTCTTAGATAATATTAGATACTGGAGATTTAGCCTACCTAAATATAGAGCTAAATTGAATCATCTGGACTATGCTAATGACACTATTATATTTGCTTCAATGGAGAAGGACTCATTGAGGATGGATTTGGAGATGTTGTGGAATATGAGCAGGTTTAAGGACAACTCATTAGCATTGATAAAAGTTCATTCTACATGTACATGAAGATGTCTAAACTTTTAGCTCAAGAGGTTGCTAATATTACAAGATTTGAAAGAGTTACTTTTCCTTCAAGTGCCCAGCTTGCCCAAGCTTCCATTTTAGAAAGAAGAATGTTTACTATATATGCTAGAATGATTTAACTAAGAAGATTAAATCCATATTACAAAACTTGAAAAGAAGGTTGTAATCTTTTGGAGGTAAAACTATCTAAATTAACAATGTTTTATAAAGCATGACTTTATATCTAATGTCTGCTATGGATCCCACAAATTATACCTTAAATGCAATTCACATAGCTATTACTAGGTTTTACTAGAGTAATAATAAAGATAAAAGTAAGAGTAAATGCTGGTCATCATGGTTGAAGATGCGTTTACCAAAAAAAGAGGGTGGTATGAGTTTTAGGTCTCTACTTGATGTCTCAACAACACTATTTTCTAAACTCTGGTTGAAGTCAGAACTACATGTACTCTATAATCTAATATTATGTGTTATAAGTATTGTCAGAAATAGATTCCTACTTTGGTTCAATGGATAGGAGGTCACAACTTTGGAATAGAAGCTAGGGATGATAGTGAACACATTATTTGGTGGAAACCTAGAAGTGGTAATGTTATCTTTTGGCATGATAATTGGAAACAATTAGGCCTTTTAGCTAAACTTATGCCCTCTAATTTTCTAGTTGATTTGTCTATTGAGGAGTGAGTGAAGGACTTTAAGGGGGAAGATGGAATAAAAACATCACAATATCTGGTGCAATTTGTGGTCAGTAATCTTCCTATAGGGGACATATCTTTTGAATGTGATAAATCTCAGTGGCTGCTTATCACAAGTGAGGTGTTTACTATGAAAAGTATTTAGGAGGTGGTGAGAAATAAAAATAAGAAATTATGATTTTACTGTAGCATATGGATTAAAGGGCTCCCTTTCAAAATGTCTTTTTATTTATACAGAATCTGGAGAGACAAAATCTCAATAGATGAAATTGTGGTCAGGAGGGGAATTGTAATGCTGTCAAGATGTAGATATTATTCTAACCCACAACAAGAGAAGGTGGAAAACTTATTCTTAATAAGTGAATTTGTAGGAGACATTTGGAGAAGATATTTTACAGAATCTGGCCTCAAGAGTCCTTTTGTGCAGATTAGATCGGTTACAACTAAATGGTAGAGTTAGATTGTGATCCTAAGTTAATGCCTGTACTATACTAATCAATCATCTTATAGCAAAGTTGGAAGTAGAGAAATACAATAGTACATGGGGGACAATGTTAAGAAGTATATTTATTGATGACATAGATCTTAATATACATTTTTTAGCTAAATAAAAATTTTCATGGGTCAAAGATATACCCTATACTTGGCCACAAGTAGTTCAGTTCATGGAACACCAACCTATTCATGTCATTTTAAGGCTATTAACTGGAGTTCAGGGGAGTTACAAAATGCAATACATATGATTCTGCAAAAGGTAATCCATACCCAAGATCTTAGGCTTTTTGTGTTAGAAATTGGATAGGAGAGCTTGTCTCCATACTAGTGCTAACACTATCCCTATCACTACTAGTCTATATGATGAAGCAAGAGCAATAAAAATGGAGATTACATACATTGTGATCGTCAACATCTACTCCTTTGATAGTATAAATTGACTCACTAATCATGTAACAGATCGTAGAAGCTGAATGAAAGATCCTATGGACTATTAGTATAGAGGTGAAAAAGACCAGGGAATGAAAGAGGATATGAGATTTTCAAATTGTTCACATCATGAGAGAAGATAATCAAGTGATAGATTATTCAGCTAACATTGTTTTCTATTTGCAGATATAATACAATATCACTATATTTAGGACCTGCCAAAGAGAGCAAGAATGTTACTCAATGTAGACAAGCAACATATTCCAATCTTGAGATGGCTAAAAGAAGAAAATAAAGAATCAAGAAAGAGAGAACAATAGTGTAACATAACACACAAGACTATATACAATTTAATCCATTCATACAATTGCAAATAGTAACAAAATTCACTCTTGCAAAAAAAGAAATACTCATCAAATCTTATAATGTTCTCCTATCCAAGGTGTAATATTAATCTCTCTTGAGGTTAAAACTATTTGAAGGAAAATGTTAGTGGAAATTAATTAGGTATACCACAACACAAGTTATCTTTGCAAAGATGGGTAATGATTTTTAACTATACCTTTCACATGGGTATGCATTAATATTACATCACTCTAATTCAGAAGTCTTCTTTGTCTGGGTTCCTTGATGCCATAACATCCAGTGAGAGCTTTAGATGTATTGATATGGAATCAACCCAGCATCAAGAAGAGCTTTAGATGTTTAGCCATGGAATCAACCCAACGTCTAGAAATATTATAATGACCATTTCCATCATTATGTATAAAGTTTTGGTTAAAAGTTCCATGTTAAAATTCTTCTCGGATTTAAAGTTACTAATTTCAGGCTAGGCTAGTTTTGAACGAAATCAAAGCAAGATATGGTCTAGGGAAATATGAGAATGATTTAGGGAGGTTTGGTGGTGTTTGTTTTGATTTCTAGTTAGCTAAGATGATAAGGAACCCATAGTATTTACGAAATTAAAATTGGGTAAGTAGAACTTTGAGAATTAATCTTAGCGTAATGGACATTATTTGGAATGTCCTGGATTTAAGGTGTGTTGTGAAAATTGGCATTTTTTGGAGAAAATGGACATTCTGTCCCCTCGCCGCTGCTATAGCCGCAGGAACATCGCTATAGCGTCTGCTACTATAGCAGAGAAATTCCCGCAATAGCAATGGTCAAACTTGGTCAAGGCCCGCTCTAATGGTAGGTGCCTTTATAGTGACATATGCTGCTGTAGCAGAAAAAGTCACAGATTTAAATTATTTCCCCAAAATAGTTTATTTTTTAAATGTCATTTTGGAGTAAAGGAAGGGTGATTTAGGGCAATTTCCACCAATTTTTCATCATTCAGCTTTGTGAAGGTGATGAATTCATCCTCGTTAACTGGTAATAGATAATTATGCCTTAGAATTGTTAAATTTCAGAGTTTGGGGAGGGTTTAGGGCTGATTTTGGTTGTTTTCTAGTGTAAGGGGGAAAATTAAGTATTAAGTTAATGGATTTTGATTATTAATAGTTATTTTACCATTCTATACCTTTAATTCACTAATTTACCCATGGAATTGGTAGTTTTAGGTGAATTACGGTAGTAAAGCCCTAGAACGGGAAGAGAATAATTATGAACTTGCCCTTAGGAGTTGGATGTGAGTTATAATTCCCAACATGGTAGGTTATTTCATTAATTATGTTTTTATATATGTGTTCTAGACCCAGAGCAAGCAGAAATTGCACGGAAGAGCAAAGCTTAGGCTTAGAGGAGTTGTTTAAGCTTGGTTTGAGGTAGTTTATGGTATTGTAGTTTAATCCAATTTGTGTTATATGTGCATGTTAACTACTTTGTAGTGTGGCTTGTTAGTGTATGTTGTTTGGTGTGGTCAATGCAAGAATTTTGCCTTGTTGTATGATTTTGACCTACCTAATTTCTAAATGTGGAATGTTTCGATATTTGGGACTTTCTCATGGGTTATTGGTGAAACAAGGTTAGCAAACACTGGTGTCTGGGGTATTAGTACATGGACTAAAATTTTCCCCTGCAGGTCATGGCTATAGGGTAGATGTATATCCATAGCGTGTATGTATGAGGGTCAGATGAGTTTGACGGTTCTATGAGTGAACCGGGAAATATATTTATGTGCTTGGTAATTGTTTACTTGTCTGACATGTCTTGACTTGGCTTGAATAAATGTTACTAGGTAATATTTTGTTGACTTGTTGGTTTTTAGTCTTACTGTTATTTGGCTTTTTATGTGCTAAGTGTATGTTAGTTGAGCATGGATTAACTTGTTGTATTATATTTTAGATAAGTGTTCATATTCTCATCTTGGGTTGGCCAAATGAACCTACCAGTACACTGTTGTTTTCTTGTGTGCTGATACTACACCTGCTCTTACTTTTATGAGTGCAACGCATATTCCAACGGTTCTTATGAGACCTCACTTATGATTCCAGCAGGTGACTTCCGATTTTGGGATGAGCGACATATACGGGCTACCATGAGATCTTTTCTTTAAGTTGTAGTCCTTTATTTTGGACATTATACACTTTCTTTCAGTTTTGGGGTTGCATACCCTTCTTGACAATCTTAGATGTTTTGGTACGGACGACTTTCGGTTCCTAGGGATGGTTTTATTTTGTTAAGTGCGATGTTTCACAATTAGTTGTACTTTCGATTTCTCTTTTAGACTTGGATATTTATTGATGGTTTAGTTCTAATTATTTAGTGTTGATTATGAGTTGGTATTTGGGGTAGATGGTTTTGCCACCGGGTGAGTAGTACGGGTGCCACTTACAGTGGGTTTGGGTTGTGACAAATATAAAGACAATGAAACCATAGGGATAGTAACATGAAATGATCCAAGTAGATGTGAGTGGCACCCACACTAACCCTTTGGTGGGAGAACCATGTGTTACCATCTCACCCTAGCCTTAACCAATTCCTTTAACAAGATAAGGCAGTTGACAAAACATAATAACAAAATCTTGACTTAACTAATTAAAGTACTAAAATCTAATTATTATATCCGTAAGACCCCGAAGTCATTGTACAAAGGATGCTAACAAAAAAGTATCTGAGAGTAGTCCAAAATTACTAATAAATAACATTGTCCGAAGAAAAGACATATGTGACTAAGAAGATCCATGGCAAACTGAACGGGAGTATCTCACCCTTGAATCGGTCAACTGAACTGATCTAGATGCGAGGTCGCATTGGAGTCTCTGGAACACAGTCTGCACTCAGAAAAATAAAGTAGGAGTAGTATCAGAACAAACACTATATACTAGTAAGCATCATAGGCCGATTCAAAATAGTAGCAAGTATATCTCATGAATCAAGTAAGGCAGGTAGACAAGTACATCAACACATAATCAAGTAGTTACATCAGTTAGGTAAATCACCCCATTTCAAAACACATCAATACCATCAAATAGAGAACATATAAGTCACCAAATAGACATATCCACGTCAACCACAAAGGATATATAAGTTATTAAGCCATACATATCAAGTCATCACAAAACCCTGTAATCATAAGTAGTCACATCACTAAACATGGTTCTTTTCCACACTTATTTCACAACTGTATAGCCTCTGTATCTGATCAGTCTTACTCCATATATTATCAGAACTCACAAGATCACTCATATGTACACACATGCTAAAGGGTCTTATTTCTGCCTAACTAATGATGATCTATAGGGGACAACCTAAGGTCCATCTACCATACCAGTGTGGTACCCGCTCCATTACATAATTGCTCATCTATAAGTTCACATTAGACTCAATCCATTCAATCAACAAACTAGTATGTATATTCTCAACCTCTTTCAACATATCTAAGTATGTTCTCATAATCAGCTATCTCTCAGAATTGTATAACAAGTACATAAAACTATAAAAAGTGCACTTCATAGTCATAAGTCATTTAAAGATATGCTTTAAACAATTATATAGCTTATCCATACAAGCATTATCAAGCCAAAAACACGCAACCACTGACTATGTCTAAAGACCAATCAACATTCTTCTTAATCACAACATATATAAGTGACTAAATCATGTCTAAATCCACATAAACTATAACCTACCTCAATCAAAGAACCTGAATCAAGACAGCTAAATCACATGATATTTTCCTTTCCTCAGTGCCTCAAAATGTTCGTGGTCTAAAATAAATAATTATAAGAGTAATTAATCATTTACACTTCAAATAAACTCTTTGGGAATTCAAACCCACTACTCATGTTCTTATTCATGGTCTATAACATTACCCAAGGGTCAATCAACCATCAGCTAGTTCCACCCTATTCACATTATGTCATTCATGGAGTTTCTACTCTAGTTACCCCCTTTTAAGCAATTTTTAAGCTAAAGGTCCTATATTTACTGAACTCAAGTTTCCCGATTACCACAATTCATATTTAAAGGAAATAATTTCAATCTAGGAAGTGTTACTTTGTAACCTATAAGCATTCTAGATGATCACTATATATACCCATAGGTTTTCCCACATTTTTCATGAACCTAGGGTTCTAACCCATAATTCCACCATTACAATATTCTTAATAAATCTATGATGTTAATGGATTAATAGGAAATGAGATTGATGGAATAACTTACCTCAACAAGAAAATTCACCCTAACTTTGGGAAAGTTGCCTCTCTAGAGCTCTGGAATAAAGTTTTGGAGTATATGATGTGAGACTCAGAATAAGTGATTAAATCAGGCCTTCTGCCTCGGGCCATATGTTGTGGTAGATATTTTCTCACTACAACAAATTTGCTTTGGATAAATAAGCCTAGCTACAGCGGCCCTAGCAATTTTGCCTAGTTTCATGTAACGACCAGTTTTGTCGATACTGAAAATATCTACAGTAACGGTATGTGCTTCTCATTCATCATAAGTGTTGTGATTAATTCTTTATTACGGTAGTGCAGTTGATATGTACTAAGGTCATACAATACCCCTATCACAAAGTTAAGTTTAAAGTATCCTTACCGATTTAGTTTTGGAGTAAGTTTAAACTAGGATCAACTTCAAACAAGCGTTTCTCATAGAATATAAAGAGTTAGGGGGCTTAATCATCAAGTTAAAGATTTCTGAGTCTTCTTTTCAATGCAACCAACCATTTGTTAATTCACTTCTTGAGTAAAATGTTATGACCTTCTTACTGAAGATTATCTGTGCTGAAAAGCTGAGGGCGTCGTAGTGGGTTCAGGTTGCTATAGCGACATGCATGTCGCTACAGCAACATAACAACAATTTATAGCCTTATTTTGACAGGTTTTAGCCCCCAAATTCCAAAATTTCATTCCTAAGCCGTAGAGGGGCAATTTTCTCTTGCTTTGGGTGGAAATCCATCGTTGAGGTAAGATTTTTATACCTGTTTAACATCGTTTAATCCGTTCATCTTCTAGAATCATTAGAATGGGAAATTTACAATGAAATTCTTATAGTTTAGAACCCTAGGTTCATGAATATATGGGGGGAAACCCATGAGTCTATGTATTTTCATGTAGAATTGATTTTAGATTATAAATTAACTCTTCCTAGTATGAAATTGTGGTTCAAATCATGAAAGTTGATAGTTGGGGACCTCGAATTCAATAAAGGTGGGACCTTTAGCTTTAAAACTCTATTAATGGAGTTGGGTTGAGCTTGATAGAACTAAGTTGATTATTAATAGACCACCCTTGGGTAAATTTGTAGGCCGTGAATAAGCATAAAATTTATGGGTTTAAATTCCTAAGGTATTTGTTGAAGAGTAGTTTATTAATTACTCTTATAATTATTGTTTATTAGATGATTTAGCCTTTAAAAATGTAAATAATAAGGAAGATCATCCATGGTATAACTTATTTATTGTAGCAGCTTGGTGCCTAGGTAGGTTATGGTTTTTGAGTAGTAGACTGTGGTTAGTATTCATATCCATAGTGTAGATTTGATGGGAGAAATCGTGCTTAGGCCTGCGGGCATGGAGTTTGGATGGTTAAAACTTAGATTACTTAGATTTAATCTAATAAGGACCTAATTATGTGTTAATATGTTAATGTATAAATCCTTGATAGGTTTTTTTATGTTTGCATGACTTCATGGTGGATTGTAATGCAAATTATGTGAATATAGATGATAATGAGACTGTGTGAGCATATAATCTAAAGATTCGGCCTACATACCATAAAAAGGGTGAACTTGATATTATGTGTGTTGAACTATGGGATAATGTTGCTTAAAGTTAGTGATGAGAACTGATTATGGTATGAGGAGGTGGTGACATAGCTTAAGAGCCTAAAGTCAAGTTAGGCTAAGGGTTAAAAAGTAAAAGGTATAAAGGTGTAGGACTAAAACCAGATTATTAGTTGAATAGAGTTGAATGATTGATTAATGGAGTAGGGTATTGAACCTAGTAATGACTTAAATGTAAGGGTTGCTAGATAACAGTAGAATTCCTGGTCTCGGTATAAATAAAGGGGGATTGGATAAGTGAATGGACTTATGAATGTTGAACTAGAGTTTAGACTCCTTTGGGTTGAATGTGCACTCCTAAAATAAGTAAGTTAATGTAATAAATATGGCTTGATAATGCTTACTTGAATAATCCATGGATTGGACTTTGGAGATGCTATAATTGATAAAACCAGTGAATTATATCTACTTGTGATTTGATGTGTTAAAGAATAATTATTGTTTACATAAAATGATTAACTCGAGTTGACCAAGGGTTTGGGTGGTTGTCTATTGTCGCAATGCATACTTAAGGAAGATAATCCTTAAATGATATCCTAAGTGTTAATCAAATATAATGAGGTTATACTGAAGGCTTGTTGACTGTGCAAGTGTGATTGTTTGTTGTTATTGTGGTTGTGATTATTGTGATATTTGTTATTATTGGGGGATGTACCTATATTTGGACATCTTCACAGGATTGGTTGATATGATTTATTAGTTGGCTTGGGTACCACGCCGGTACAGTACATGGATAAGAGCTAGTCCCCTGAAGGTCATGGCTAGTAGGCTATCATAAGACCCTTAGCATGTTTGTACAAGGTATCACTATTTATATTGGTTCCATGAGTGGATTGAATTATATTATGGTTGTTGTTGTGGGTTCCTTGAGTGAACCAAATTATGATGTTGCTTGATGTATTTGCGATTCTTGTGTGGTTCGATTACTTGTCATATATTTTGGAATTCTTATTGTTCGAGTCAGGGTTGTTGACATGACTTGTTATCTCTTGACTTGTACTTGAATGAAGTTGTGGAGCTACTTGGAAAGGCTAAGTTTCATAAACTTGAGGTATTTAACATAATGTATGTTCATAGTGGTACTTGTTACAAGGTAATGATTATTGGTTTTTATTTATCATTGAGTTTAATCGAGGCATAAGAGAAATAGATTGACTTATAATAACTATTGGGGTTAAACAAGTGAGAGTTTGGATGGATGACACTTGATGTGAGGGTGATGAATGATCAACTGGAATAAGAATAGAAGAACTCTTAGTTAAAACAAGGGATGAAGATAGCATAAGTGGATGGCAGTGTTACGAATTAAATTGTTATATAAGTTGTCATGTTTTTTTTTGTGATTTCTATATTGTGTTTATGTGATCTAACCCTAGTAGGCTGATGATACCTATAGTATACATTGTTTAGACTGATACTACTATTGCTATACCATTTTTGGGGTATAGTCTGGTTTTAGGATCAGTTGATGTTCCACAGGTGACATGGATAGTGATCTCCAGCCAATTCTACTCATCTTATTCATGGTGGAAGTTGTGTCCTGTCTTATTATTCTTAATTTAGAAGCTTTTGTACCTATTTAAACTAGGTTCTTGGATAGTTTTCATTTCGCATATATATATATATATATATAAAATCTGTTGTAATGAAGATTTGGTATTTTGTTACTTATCTTAAGACTTCCATATATCATGTTGAAAGGTTAGTAAGGGGTTCTCCTATCTAGGTGGATTATAATACGTGCCCTTACAATTTGATAATTTGGGTCGTGACAACTTGGTATCAGAGCCTAGGTTAGTGTTCTCCTAGTGCAAGAGCAAATATCGAGTAGAGTCCGAAGGATTGGTATGTTGACATCCATATCTAATCTTTGGGAAGTTATGAGGAATTCTAGGAAATTGTTGCCCCAATTACAATTGGTATCTCTACAATCATAATTGGAATCTAGATGATTCCAATTGGTATCTTGAGGAGTTCGCAATTGGAACCTAGTTGTTTCTAATTGGTATTTATGTATAAGGGTTGAAACTTTTGTTTGTCATATGAATTATGATGAAATTGGTTGGTTCTAGCTTTGTTAGTGTAATATAAGATGTGATTGTGATTTTAAGTTGTTTGGTTAAATTTGAATCGTGATAGGTAAGAATTGCAAGTGGTTGTGCATTTTGTGGTGTGTGAAGGAATTTGAGAAGGTCCATTTCTTGTCTTGTTGGTAGTATCCTAAAGTTTTGATTTTATGTTTAAGTTTGACGAAGTTGACGCTTATATTAGTTGTGGTTGATTGACTTGTGTGAATTCTGGAAATTGTGAAAGGTGGTAACTTGGTTATGTGTTAGTAGTTAAAGGAATTCGTGTTATGTGTTTTAAGTGGAAAATGGTATGCTAAATGTTGGGTATGATCTTATCATTGGTAAAATGGTAAGGAAAAAATGGTATATGATTGTGGAAACTTATATTTCAAATGGTTGGTATGTGAATAAGTACCATGGACAAAGGACTATTGTTGCTTGATAAGGGGAATTGTGATAAGGAAATTTTTGTGGTAATTCATGATTGTGACTTAAGGAAAATTTTTTGGTTTTGAATTTTGTGATAACTTATAGGTTTAATTGAATATGGGATTATCGATTAAGCAAATGAAAGGGTGGATATGGTAGCCCTTGGCATGAAAGTTAAATGTTTGATGTAGGTGATGTTGTCTGTTTGAGCTAACATATATATTTGAACATCAGACTTTATTTTACTTAGTGGTTTTTACTGTTGATTGAGTAACTACTTGCATTGTGATGATAATGTGTAGTTGAAGATAAAATCATGAGATTATGGTAGGACCAAGTTCCCCGGTATTTGTGAAACAATGATTATGGTTGTCTATTGGCAGAAATAGTCACCCATGTGTTGATTAATAAGATGACTTGTCTGATTATTATTTGACATTGCTCATATGCTTATTATATGACAATAATTATCTATTAATAGTATCCCTTGGGAATGGTATAATTGAATTGCTAGGGTTCTTACAATGAGATAACTTGATTATGATTAATGATCCTTAGTTGAAGGTAGAATAGACTAATGTAAGTGGTGGTGGAGAATCTATGTGTTAATGAAACCCATAGTGGTGTGTTGGTTCGTGGTTGTACTCTAGATGATCTATTCTTGTATGTTGATCATGGAGGCATGAAAAAGAGTCATAAAGTAGATGTACCAAGGGAAAAAGATGGTGTAAGTGTTTGGTAATGATGTGTTCTCTATAGCATTGGTTAGGGTTTAAGTGCTCGGGTAGAGTTTCCCTAGGATGAAAGTTGTTAAAATCTCAGGCTAGGGTGGGTTTCGATGAAAATCTAGTGATGTGTGGTTTAGAGATAATTAGTGTCTCAAGGTGTAGTGGTTAATGAAATTAAGGTTATATCATTATATACGAGGGACATAGTATCCCATAGAAACTTCTGGAATGGAGTTCGGGTTAGTAGAACTCTGGATATAGCGTTTAACGTAAAGGGGTTAGTTAGGAATGTCATGGGTTGAAGGTGTGTTGTGAAAAAGGCAAATCTTGGATGATTCCCAACATTCTTCCTCACCTAAGTCGCTATAGCAATGTATTCCAAAGCTAAAAAAAGTCTCGCTATAGCAACGGTCAAACCCGATCATTGTTTTTATAGCGGCAGGTCCCCCTATAGTGGGGTAAATTGCTGTTTTATCAGAATTTTTTCCAAAATGTTTCATTATTTCAAAAATCCATTTTGGGGAAGGGCAAGAACAATTTAGGGCGATTTAGTTGATAAATGATAGTGAGTGGGTAAGTAAGGTGCTGCATAAGCAAATCTGAAAGTAATGTCTGTCTAATTCTGACCTCATGCTTCTCTTCACTCAATGCCCGTTCGGGGACGAACAAATGGTAAATTGGTATCTATTATAACGATCGGTTCCTTCATTATTGAAAATATCTATAGTAAAGGCTTGTGCTTATCATTCATCATACGTTTTAGGATTAATTCTTTTATATGAGAGTGCATTTGATATGTACTAAGGTCATACAATACCCCTAGCACAAAGTTAACTTGAAAGTGTCCTTACCAATTTAATTTTGCATTAAGTATAAACTAAAATAAACTTAAAACAAGCATCTTTCCTTGAATATAAAGAGTTAGGGGGCCCAATACACACCAAATTAAAGATCTCTGAGTGTTCTTTCCAACGCAACCGATAGTTTATTAATCTGCTTCTTGAGTAAAATATTATGACCATTTTACTGAAGACTATCTGTGTTGAAAAACTGAGGGCGCCATAGTGGGTTCAGGTCGCTATAGTGACATGCACATCGCTATAGCGACGTAACAACAGTTTATAACCTTATTTTTATGAGTTTCAGCCCCCAAACTCCAAAATTTCATTCCTAAACCCTAGAGGGGCAATTTTCTCTTACTTTGGGTGGAAATCCTTCATTGAGTTAAGATTTTTACTCTTTTTTAACATCGTTTAATTTGTTCATCTTCTAGAATCATTAGAATGGGGAATTTATGGTGAAGTTCTTGTGGTTTAGAACCCTAGGTTCATGAATTTATAGGGGGAAACCCATTGGTGTCTGTATTTTCATGTATAATTGATTTTAGATTGTAAATTAACTCTTCCAAGTATGAAATTGTGGTTCAAATCATGAAAGTTGATAGTTAGGGACCTCGAATTCAATAAAGGTGAGACCTTTAGCTTTAAAATTCTATTAATGGAGTTGGGATGAGCTTGATAGAACTAAGTTGATGATTAATTGACCCTTGGGTAAATTTGTAGGCCGTGAATAAGGGTAAAATTTATGGGTTTGAATTCCCAAGGTATTTGTTGAAGAGTAGTTTATCATAATGTGTGTTCAAAGTTGTACTTGTTACAAGGTGATGATTATTGATTTTCATTTATCATTGAGGTTAATCGTGGCATAAGTGAAATAGATTGACTTATAATAACTATTGGGGCTAAACAAGTGAGAGTTAGAATAGACTATATTTGATGTGAAGGTGATGAATGATCAACGGGAATAATAATGGAAGTACTCTTAGTTAAAACAAGGGATGAAGATAGCATTAATGGAATCGGTGCCCTCAGGATCCGTTAATTTGGGTCGTGACATTTCACTTCCGCTGGACACCGACCGCTATGGTGATCTCGCTGCAGAAGAAATCCTACTACTGCAGTGGTCCTTAACCAGTAGCTTGGGTAAAACTAAACTAGCCCTATTTCACAACATAATTTTTATACTTAAGATATCACGAAATAATCCTAATGCGAGAACCACTAAAACACATTCTACGAATTGACTCTCAGACTCAAAATTTTCTATGGAGGTCAAATAACTAGCTCACCCCTTAAGGGAATACAATACCACAAAACACAGCACCGTGAATCATAATTCACCATAAATAAATGCAACACAAGTTTTCAGACCTAAACCACCCCACCTTGATATTTTATCAGCTCAATTCACTGGGGCAACTCTAACAACATACTTAGCCCTTAACCACTCTATAACGACTGAGAGAGTCATTACATCAGATGCCAATTTAACAACCATTTATCCCTGAATGGATAACAAAAGAAACAAGGGAAGCTTACCTGACTCAGTGAAAAGCTAGGGAAACTTGCTACACATGTCTATTTTGAACTACCAAGTGGCCTCCTCAACATGACGGTTCTTTCATTGGACCTTCACAAACACAATCTCTCTTGATCTAAACTTGCCAACCTCTATATCGAAGATATCCACGAGTTCCTCTTCATATAACAGATTTTCATCAAATATGACCAAATCCCAATAAATAATATAATTCCCCTCATCATGATATTTCTTATACATGGACACATAAAACACCGAGTGACCTCTCGACAGACTTGGAGGTAAGGCTAATTTATAGGCTACTCTAACACCCCAAAAGTCCCTAAGATCATATCACAGAATTAACACAGAAAACCAATTGGAAACCTGCAGAACTACCTCAGGACGATTCACTGTAGGAGTCATACAGTGAGACCATGAGTCGTGGGATCACTTGTGGTGAGAAGTCAATTCAAGCCTAGATCTAGTGGTAATGACTCTAACCACGAGTCGTGGTTAGACCTGACAAGTCATTATGTCAACTGTTCTGAGTACCAAAACCAAAAGTCCTGAAAGATGTAATTTTCATCCCAGTGGAAACAACTTAAGGGAACGAGTTGTTAGGACCCGCCATGAGTCGTTAAGTGACTCATTCTGATGAAGGATCTGAGAGTTTACATTTTGGATTAGGGGCCACAAAGGTCTAACACGACTCATTGGTAGACCCCACGAGTCATAAGGTGATAGTCGTTCCCCAAGACTAAAATCCATCCTAGTCTCCACGAGTCCAACCATGAGTCATGGTCAGATAATACGACTAATGGGGTGATCCGTGACATCTGCTTCTAGCAAAATTAGTTACATTTTTGAAAGGGAGTTTTCATACTTTCCTAAATTCCTACACCAAAACCATGTTGTTTGGGAGTTATTTTAGTGGGAATAAAGGGGAATAGTCAACCTTTTCCTCCTTATTCCTCCCTAATACTTAGAAAATAAAAGCAGAAAGCGATTAACCTATCCCAAAGTTAGAAACCTTGGTTTCTTCACCAAAAGGCTTCAAGATTAATGTTCTTAGAGAGAAATCTTCATCCAAGTATGTGGAATTTCAACAATGGGTACCCTTTCACCCTTGTGTCCCAAAACACTTTACAAAATTCTAGTTTTCCTCATGATTTATGAATTAACGTTCATACCCAAGTTATAGCTTCTCTTGAATTTCAGTCTTATTATGATCCCTATACAGTTAGAACATGTTTTCCATGATTTTTACACACAACATGATATTATTCTGTGAGAATTGAATACTAGCATGATTTCAAGTAAGTTTCATAGATTTTAGTAATATTTCTAAAGCATGTTTTGGGCTATCATATTTTATTAACAACTAACATGATTAGTTTTCAGAACATAGACTTTCAAAATACTTTCAGATTTAAATAGGTTCTGACCCAGTTATCAAAATATTAAATTTTAATGAGCTATCAATAGATAATCAATATTGGGAGTAGTACTTAGCACTGAATTGGACTAGAGCCTCAGTTTCACCTAAAGTGCCAAAACTATGTGCCACCGTAGGTTTATTTAGCTCTCTTAATTTGGCATAAGTTTAGTAATCACGGTAGCTATACCTTTATACCCTTGTCATGGTATATTGGGTCCTATCGTTGGGGCATTTACATCGGACTCTATGTTAGCACACATGGTTTATGTCGGTTAATAGACTTTTCCAAAGACTTAGATTCAGATTATTTGTACATGACCCTCAGTTCAATTTTACTTGTACTATTTCATGTCTTTTCAAAACATCTTTGTATATGAGTATTCATGCATATTATTTTGGGGTCATCGTACTACAATTCAATTTAGTTTGTATTCAGTACAACATATCAGTATGTCAACATGATTAATTTTACTTCATATCTTGCATATCTTACATTTTCAGTACATTTAAAGTACTGATTACATAATTTGTTTGCACAATATCATCTTATGATATAGGTTCAGGTGCTTAGTCTCAACATTACAGTTAGCATATTCTATTACTGTCTCAACAGCTATTAGTGGTGATCCTCATCATCTGAGGATAAGAGTTCATGACTATTTCTTTTTAGTATTATTTTAGTTTCAATATTTGGGGTTAGCTGGGGATTTGTCCCAACAACTCATCAGTAGTAGAGGATTTTTAGACATAGAGTTATTTTTAGCTTTCCAGTTCTTTCTAGTATTGGTACTCTATTTAGACTATTCTAGATTATTTCATATATGTATACTAAAACCAGTTTAGCTTCCGCACAGTTGTTCAGTAAATCTAGTTTAATTAGTATTATGCCATGCCATGGGTTAGCTTGGGGTCACTTGTGACTCTAAGCACCATGTTACTTCCAGTGTGTAGACTTGGGTCATAACAAACTTGGTATTAGAGCCTTAGCTTAAAGGTGTCCTAGGGTGTTTGAAAGTTATATTGAAAAGAGTATCTTTCACGGGTGTGAAGAGCGCCACACTTATAAGGAAGAGGCTGCGAAGAGTTTTAGGAAAGTCTCACTTCTTTCATGATCATATTGCGTGATAGAGTATAAATCTATTTATCCTTCTAATTCATGCTTACACATTTACATAATATGCCTCCTAGAAGAGCTACTAGAATAAGAAATAGAAATTAATGAGCCCCACTAGCACCAATAGATACCCTGAATAAACAAGTCATTCATACCAAATTCATGGCTTTTTTTTAGGTTCTTAATCAAGCCATGACCAACTAGGCCAATCATCAAGTGGTTGGACTTGTGAACCCTATGGGAATGCAACAATAATGAGAGTATGGGACTTCACTCGGGTTAACCCTCTATAGTTTTATGGTTTGAAAGTGGATGAGGATCCATAAGAATTATTAATGAGGTTTAAAAGATTAATTTCAGATCATGGGTATCACACTAGTCGAGAGTGAAGACTTGTCCTCCTTTCAGTTAAAGAGGTGTCTCAATTATGGTTCAGAGAGTGGAAATATAGTTGACGTGTGGATGCAGTCCTAGTTGATTAGGATGAGTTTATGACTGCCTATCTAGACAAATTCCTTCCCCATGAGTTAAGGGAGGCTAAGATTGAGGAGTTCATCAACCTTAAACAGGCTAACACGTCCGTGAAAGAGTATTCTCTGAAATTCACCCAGCTCTTCAGGTATGCTCCAGAGATGGTTGCTGAATCGAGGGGTCTAATAAGTAAATTTATTTTGTGTGTTTCATAATTAGTGGTCAAGGAGTGTAGGACTGTTGTTCTAGTTAAAGATATGGATATCTCTAGACTTATGACTCATGCCAAATAGATAGAAGAGGAACAAATAATGGAGAAGGAGAAAGAGACCAAGAGGGAAAAATAGGTCACTTTGACTACTCTCAGCAGAGGTTGGGAAGGGGTAATCACACTCAATTTCAGCAGAGATCTTCAGCTCTAGAACCTCTTAAGCTAGTGCTCCACCTCTTACACCTTGTCATCATTAGAAGAATAGAGCATCAGGCTCTAAGTTTCAGGGTAGTGTTACAAGCAACCGCACTTTTTCAGTATGTCCTATGTGTGGTAAAAACTATCCAAGTGTATGCCTTACTGGAAAGGAGGATTATTTTGGATGTGGTCAGAATACCCACAGGTTGAAGAATTGCCCCTCAGCTGGATATGGAAATGGGGGTAACAAGGCTCAATCTAATACTTCAGTAGCCTATTTAGGTCGCCCAGCTTAGTAGGGTGCCTCCACTAGTGTATATGGTGATCAGTGCGATAACCGCTTCTATGCTTTATCCTCTTATCAAGATCAGGAGAGTTTGTCATACATAGTCATTGGTATATTATGAGTCTTTCATATAGATGTGTATGCATTGCTAGATCCTGGAGCTACACTTTCCTTCACAACTCCCTATATTCCAGTAGATTTCAGTGTAAGTCTCAAAACCCTTTTAGAACCTTCTCAGTCTCTACTCTTATTGGTGACTAAGTTAAAGCCAAACGGGTATGCATAAATTGCCTAGTCTCAGTTTTTTTATAAAATCACCATAGTTGATCTAGTAGAGTTAGATATGACTGAATTTGATATCATTCTTGGCATGGATTGGTTACATTCTTGTTATGCCTTAGTCGACTGCAAAACTAGAGTCATTAAGTTTTAATTTCCTAATGAACCAGTCTTAGAATGGAAGGGTAGTACCCAATGCCTATAGGTCGGTTTGTCTATTACCTTAAGGCTAGAAAGATGATTTCTAAGGGTTGTGTCTATCTCTTGGTTGGGATGAAGGATTCTAGGTCTGAAACCCCAACCATTCAATCACTTCCAATTTTTAATGAGTATCCAGAAATGTTTCCTGAAGATCTGCCTTAAGTTCTTTCCGAGAGAGAGATCAACTTTGGAATAGACCATCTTCCAGATACCCAACCTATCTCAATTACTCCGTAAAGAATAGATCCAACTGACCTTAAGGAGTTAAAAGATTAGTTGAAAGACCTTTAGACAAAGGTTTTATCATACCAAACATCTCTTTATAGGGTGCTCTAATTCTATTTGTGAGTAAGAAAGATGGTTCCTTCAGAATGTCCGTCAATTATCATCAGTTGAACAAAGTCAATCAAGAATAAGTATCCCATTCCTAGGATTAATAACTTGTTCGACCAGCTTCAGGGTGGTAGTTTCTTCTCAAAGATAGACCTAAGATCCAACTATCATCAGCTCAGAGTTAGAGAATGTGACATTTTCAAAACAACCTTCAAAACTCGGTATGGTCACTATGAATTTATGGTTATGACTTTTGGATTAAAAAATGCTCTTGTAGCTTTTATGGACTTGATGAATAAGGTGTTCAAACAGTATTTGGACATGTTCATCATTATTTTCATAGATGGCATCCTCGTTTATTATCGGAGTGAGGATGTATATGCAGACTAGTTGAGGATTGTTTTACAGACTCTTAAAGTTTGCCAGTTATTTGCCAAATTCATCAAGTGTGAATTTTGGTTGAAATTAGTAGCATTCCTTGGTCATATCATTTCCAGTGAGAGAATTTAAGTTGATCTTTAAAAGATCGAAGTAGTTAGGAACTGTCCTAGACCTATTACTCTATTATACATAAGGAGTTTCTTGGGCTTATCCAGTTACTACAAACGGTTTATTAAAGGGTTTTCATGTATTGCTTCTCCTATGTCTAGGTTGACTCACAAGAAAGTCAAGTTTCAATAGTTTGATGCTTGCGAGAAGAGTTTTCAAGAGTTGAAGAATCGACTCACTTCTGCTATAGTTTTGACTCTACTAAAGGTTTTAGATAGTCTTGTTATGTATTATGATGCTTTCAGAATTGGACTTGGGTGTGTGTAGATGCAACATAGTAAGGTCATAACTTATACTTTTAGATAGCTTAAAGCTCATGCATAGAATTACCCGACTTATAATCTTGAGTTGGAAGCTATAGTTTTTGCCATAAAGATTTGAAGGCACTATCCTTATAGAGTTTATGTGGATATGTTTACAGATCACAAAATCCTCTAGTATGTGTTTAGTTAGAAGGATCTAAATCTTCGTCAGAGAAGATGGCTAGAATTGTTGAAAGATTATGATATAAGTATTTTGTACCATTTATGTAAAGCCAATGTAGTGGCTGATGCTATTAGCAGACTTTTGATAGGTAGTTTTTCTCATGTGGAACATGAAAATAAAGAGTTGGTTCGCAATATTCACTGACTTGCTAGATTAGGAGTTTTCCTTGTTGATTCAACCAAAGTTAGTAGTGTTATAGTTTAGAACCTTCATTAGTAGCAGAGGTAAAGGCAAAGTAGAATAGTGATCCTATTCTTCTTAAGTTGAAGGAAGCAGTCCACAACTAGAAAATGGAGGTTTTCTCTCGGGGGGAGATAGTGTACTTCTATATCAAGGTCATTTGTGTGTCCTAAATGTTGATGATTTAAGACAACAGATGTTGATAGAAGCTCATAGTTCTTGGTATTTTATTTATCCAGGTGCCACCAAGATGTACCGTGATATATAAGAAGTCAATTGTTCGAATGGCACGAAGAGAGATATCATGTAGTTGTAGGTAAGTGCCCAAATTGCCAATAGGTTAAGGTTGAGCACCAGAGACTAGGCAGTATGACTCAAAATATTAGCATTCCTTCTAGGAAGTGGGAAGAGATAAATATGTACTTTATTATTGGGTTACCTCGTACACGCTAACAACATGATTTGATTTGGGTTGTTGTGGACCGGATGGCTAAGTCAGCATATTTCTTGCCATTTAATACTACATATTCAACCAAGGATTATGCTAGACTCTACATTCGAGAGTTGGTCAAGTTGCATGGAGTTCCCTTGACTATCATTTCAGATAGGGGTACTCAGTTTACTTTGTAGTTTTGGAAGTTTTTTCAAAAGGGTCTCGATACCCAGGTTCATCTCAGTATAAGTTTACACCCGTAGACAGATGGTCAGGTAGAGTAGACCATTCAGATATTAGAAAATATGTTGAGAGCTTTGTGATAAAATTTAAAGGTAGTTGGGATGATGACTTACCCTTCATTGATTTTGTTTACAATTACAACTTTCACTCTAGTATATAGATGGCTTTGTTTGAGGTGCTTTATGGTAGGAGGTATAGATCTCCTATTAGATGGTTTGAGGTTGGTTAAGTACTCTGATAGGGCTTGATTTAGTTCATGAGACCATGGAGAAATTTTAGCTAATTTGAGAAAGGCTGAAAATATCTCAAAGTCAGCAGAAATCATATGCAGATGTCAAGAGAGGAGAGCTTGAGTTCACAGTTGATGATTGGGTTATCTAAAAATTTTTCCTATGAAAGGGGTGATGAGATTTGGAAAGAAATGGAAGCTTACTCCATGATATGTTGGTACTTAAAGGATTCTAAAGTGCATTGGCGATGTGGCCTATGAGTTATATTTGCCCGCAGAGTTAGCATTAGTGCACCTAGTCTTTCATATGTACTTGTTAAAAAAGTACATTGGCGATCCAACTTTAGTTGTGACATTTGAGAGTGTGGATGTGAAATATAGTCTCTCTTACGAAGAGGTCCCATTTGAGATTCTTGACCATCAAGTTCGTAAGTTGAGAAATAAAGAAGTCACTTTGGTGAAAGTTTTTTGGAGAAATTAGCTAGTTGAGGGATCTACTTGGGACGTAGAAGCAGATCTTATGACGAATTACCCTCTCCATTTTCCTTCCAGTTCAGTTCTAGTTTGAGGTGATAGTTTCCTCTTTAGTATTCCATTCGGTTTCATGTTCCTCACTTGTTCTTATTCTCTTAGTATGCATGCATGTCATATGAATTCAACTCAGTTATATTTCAGTCAAAAATAAGTTACTATGTCAAAAAATTCAGCTTTTAGAATTTAGTGTTGGGATTACAGCTCTTTCCTTACCCTTTTCAGCTTAGTTAGTCTTCATTCGAGGATGAATATTCCCAAAGGGGAGATATTGTAACACCCCAAAATTTCCTAAGATCATATCTCAGACTTAGCACAAAAAATTAGTTGGAAACCTGTAGAATTACCTCAAGAAGACTCACTGTACAAGCCGTAATATGAGGCCACAAGTCATAGGCTGACTTATGTTGAGTCGTCAGCCCAGCCTAGCCCCAGTGGTAACGACTTAGACTATTAGTCATGGTCAGACATGATGAGTCGTTATGTCAATCGTTCTAAGTACTAGAACCAAAAGTCCCAAAAGATGTAATTTTCATCCCAGTGGAAACAACTCAATGACACGAGTCATTAGGACAGGCCATGAGTCATTGGGTGACTCGTTCTGACAAAGGACCTGAGAGTTTACATTTTCGCTCAGGGGCCAGGAGTCCTAACCATTACTCATTGGCATACCCCATGAGTCATGAGGTGGTAGTCGTGCCCCAAGCCTAAAATCCAACCTACTCTCCACGAGTCCAACCACGAGTCATGGTCAGACACTACGACTCATGGGGTGACCCGTGATGTCCATTTCTAACAAAATCAGTTACATTTTTAAAAGAGTGTTTTCATCCTTTCCTAAATTCCTACACCAAAACCACATCGTTTGAGAGTTATTTTAGTGGGAATAACAGGGAATAGTCGACCTTTTCCTCCACTATCCTCCCCAACACTTAGAAAATAAAATTTGAAACCGATTAACCTCTCCTAAAGTCAGAAATCTGGGTTTTTCACTAAAATGCTTCAAGATTTAAGTTCTTAGCAAGAACTATTCATCTAGGTATGTGGGATTTCAAAAATGGGTACCTTTTCACCCCTGTGTCCCAAAACACTTTACAAAATTCCAGTTTTCCTCATGATTTATGAATTAGGATTCATACCCAAGTTATAGCTTATCTTGAATTTCAGTCTTATTATGATCCCTATACAGTTAGAATATGTTTTCCATGATTTTTACATACATCATGATATTATTATATGAGAATTGAATACTAGCATGATTTCAAGTGAATTTCACAGATTTCAGACTATAAAGTTTTATTATGAACTAGCATGAATAGTTTTCAGAACATAGACTTTCATAAATACTTTTAGAGTTAAACAGGTTCTGACTTAGTTATTGAAACATCAAATTTTAATTAGCTATTAGTATATAATTAGTATTGGGAGTAGTATTTAGCACCGAGTTGGACTAGGACCCCAGTTTCACCCAAAGTCCTTGAACTACATACCACCATAGGTTTATTTAGCCCTCCCTATTTGGGTATCAGTTTAGTGATCATGTTTGCTATGCCTTTATACCCTGAGCAAGGTATATTAATTCCTCTCGATAGGTTGTATACATCGGACTCCATATTAGTTTATGTGGTTTATGTTGGTTAATAGGATCTCGCACGTACTCAAATTCAGATTATTTATACACGACCCTCAGTTCAGTTTTTACTTGTACTATTTCATGGCTTTTCCGAACATCTTTCCATATTAGTATTCATGCATATTATTATGGGGTCATTATACTACAATTTAGTTCAGTTTGCATTCAGTACATTATCAGTATTTCAACATGATAAGTTTTACTTCATATCTTCCATATCTCACATGCTCAGTACACCCAAAGTACTGATCACATACTTTGTTTACGCTGTATCATCTTTTGATATAGGTGACCTCAGTCTTAATTTCACGGTTATCACAATCCAGTACTATCTCAGCAACTATCAGTGGTGAGTTCTCATCATCCGTGGAAAAGAGTTCATGACTATTTCTTTTCAGTATTATTTTATTTTCAGTATTTGGGGTTAGCTGGGGATTTATCCCAGCAACTCATCTGTAGTAGAGGCTTTTCATACATTGAGTTAGATTTTGGGAGAAGTGTTGAAAACATCCCCAAATTTGTCGTGAATTATTACTTTAGTCCTCGAACTATACTTAGTATTAGAAACACCCCTAATCTTGACTAAAAAATTTAAAACACTCCTAAACTTGACTAAATAAATTTAACACCCTCCCAAGTTGCCACATGGCATAGCAAGTAGTCTCAAACTCTTGTGGGTGCATAAATTGCTTAAAAATACTGTCATGTAAGCATTAAATGGTAAAAACCCCATTTTAAATTTTTTCTTCAGTTTTTATCACACCCTAACTGCTACCACAACCTTTCTTCTTCCTATTTAAGTTTTTTTCCATAAAACACACCACAGTTTAAACTTAAACTTTATTTTACCATCTTATTTAATTGCTAAATTTCTTAGCCTCAATTATTTTGATGACTATACTTTATAGATGTGGATTTCTGATAGCATTAAAAATTTCATGGTCAGATGACAATATCGGAAGGAGATTTAATTAAAATCTCCCACACTAAATAAATCACAAATCAAAATGAACGGATATTAATACCAATACTTTTATCAAAGATTTTTTTGGCTAAAACTCTTTGATTTCCATAAAAAGGGAAATCAAAAGGTTATGTTGGGGAATTTTGGGATAATCATGAAGAGGAGAGGAAGAGTTCTAGAGATGTGAGAGAGTTTGTCGGGTGATTTCATCGAATAGGGTTATTTTAGTGGGTTTATGTTTTAAATGTATTTTTTCTTTTCTTTTTGGATTTAAATATCCAGGTGGAATCCACATAAATAACACATCAGCAGATAAATTCAACTAGGCCACAAGTAAACACATGTTAGTTCGATATGGCGTAACGGGGGCATTTTTAAATTGATTTAATCAAGTATAGGTTTGTTTTTAGTACTAGGTATAGTTTGGGGACTAAAGTAATAATTCAAGCCAAGTTTGGAGGTATTTTCAACACTTTACTCTTAGATTTTTAGCTTTTCAGTATCGGTATTCTATTTAGACTACTCCAGATATTTAGATTAAAACTAGTTTAGCTTCCACACAGTTATTCCATAAATCCAGTTTAATTTGTATTATGCCATGCCATGGGTTGGCTTGTGGTTACTTGTATCTCTAAGCATCGTGTTACTTCTAGGTGTAGACTCGGGTCATGACAACTACCTTCCCCTTGCCTCGCTTACCAAACCTTAGCATAACCTTCATGGATGAAACCTTGAGCAACACTTGCTGTCCTTCCATGAATTTCATATCCCTGACCTTCCAATATGCATACTCCTTCTGTCTACTCTGGGATGCTAGGAGCTTCTCTTGAATGAATTTAACCGTTTCTAGCGATTGCCTCAAAAAGATCGGTACTCCATGGTCCCTAGGGCTGGTCATGAAATACCAAAAGTCGAATACCGAACCGTACTGGAAAATTTGGAATTTGGTAATTCGGTATTTAGAATTAAAATTTCAAAGTTGTGGTATTCGTGTTTGGGTTTGGTACAAGTTATTAATACAGTTTGGTATTCAAAATTTACCAAATACCAAATACCAAATTATTTATTAAATAAAGGTCCACCCCGTATATATCTAATTGACTTATTGTCAGCCTAAAGAAGCCCAAAGCCCAAAGGTCAAAAGGTACACCCTCCGTTCTTCACTTTTGCTTTACAATAGCTTTAGCCAAAAGCTCCAACCCTATTTACTTGATTACCTTTGTAGTTGCCTTCACAATGAGTAGGTTGATTTTCAGAAATTTAGTTAGAATGAAATAGGAATATGGTATTACCAAATACCATACCGAGCCAAAGTTTAATTTACCGATTACTAAATCGAAATTTAAGAGTAAGATATTTCGCATTTACTTTTAGTTACTGATTATCGAATTACCGAACCAAATACCAAACACCCACCACTAATGGTCTCACCTCAAAAGCATTGAACTAATCGATCAGGGATCTACATTTCCTTCCATACAACACCTCAAATAGATTCATATAAATACTCGTGTGATAACTATTATTTTACGCAAACTCAGCCAATGGAAAAAATTGGTCCCAATGACCACCAAATTCTATCACACATGTATGAAGCATATCTCTCAAAAATTGAATAGTCCACTCAGACTGCCCACCAATCTGAGGGTGAAATGTTGTACTAAATTCCAACATAGTACCCTATTCAGTATGCAATTTCCTTCAAACATTAGAAGTAAACTGCGTACCTCTATCTGAGATGATGGAGATCAAAACTCCATGCAATCAAACAATCTCATAAATATAAATCTTGGCTAACTTCTCTACATTATAAGTTACCTAAACAAGAATGAAGTGTGAAGACTTAGTCAACCTATAAAAATTCACCCATATCATATCAAACTTTCCCAAGGTGTTTGGATGACCAACCATAAAGTCCATAATAATCTTTTCCCACTTCCATTCAGGAATGAGAATTTTTCGAAGTGCTCCACCAGGTATTGAGTGCTATACTTTACCTACTGATAATTTGGACACTGGATAACAAAATCAACAATATCTCACTTCATCCTTCCACACCAATAATGCTGTCTCAAATAACGAAACATCTTGGTCGCACCAGGATGTATAGAGTACCTTTGTAACACCAAAAAATCCAAGCTAAGATAAGAACCATGCTTTAAGTATATTTAGAACCAAACATAATGATTTGATAGCATGAGAAGTACTTTAGACGTGAATTGAGGCCATAAGTAACTCCTAGCTCTTAGTTAAGTTGAAAGCTCCCTTACTGATCTAATTCTTGTATAAGATCTTACTAAGGTAAACTTCAAAGGGGTATAGATACTAGCATATAAATAGTTTTATAGATAAATATCCATTAAATAAAAGGTATTTGAGTCTTCTTTCTAATGCCACTGACCATTTTTCTATCCAATACCGAAGTAAAAAGTTATGCTCAGTTTACCAGAAGATGTCTATCTGCCAGAGTATGACGGCTCGGTGTGACGAACCATCACACTTATGAATATCCATCAAGCTTAACTAGTAAGGCCAAAATTTGGTCATGTTTTGATGGTTCGTAGTGACAGTTCATCAAGGGTTTGACGATTCGTCACCCAAACCATCATACGGGAACTTTTAGTACTGTTAAAACATTTTCAAAGGGTTTCTTGGTCTTTTCCCACTCTTTTAACACCAAAATTAAGTCGTTTAAGCTATTCGAAGGCTAAATATTAATCCTAAATCATCCTAAATCTCTCATTAACAAAAAAATCAAGCGACACTTAGCAACAATAGAGATAACAAGTGATTGTCTTCTATCCAAAATAAGAACTAGGGTCATCTTAAGGGTCAAATTCAAAGAATTTGGCAAGGTTTTCACTCTCAGTATGTGTGATTTCATCAATGGGTATCCTTTATCCATTGAGTCCCTAAGTAAACCCAATTCCTCAGTTTAATACATCTTTCAGAGCTTAGGCTTTCATGAGCATTATGAGTTTTTTGTAATTCTGTTCCTCATTAAGAATAAGCCATAAATACATATCTCCTTTGAAAATTCAGTACTATTATTGAATTAGGATTATAAACTCTCAGTATGTTGATTTACTCATGATTTATGGTCTCATATTATGTAATTTCATATTCAATTCAGATTATAAAAACTGTCATGAATAGTTTTATTTTTCAAAGATGGCGGTTTATGAACACCGGATGACTTTTCATGCATTGATAACTGAATGTTCAGTCTGTCAGTTTTACATGTTTTAGGATGCTTCCAAATAAAGTGTCTATCATTGAATCTCAGTCATTAGTATTTTCAAGATAATTAGTACTATTAGTTTTGCAGACCTGCAGAGTGCTTTCAGATAAAGCATATTCTAAAAAATATTTTCAGATAATACACCCTATTAGACTCTTAGCATCTCCATGAGTCAGGATTCAGGGTTCAGGTCCAGCTTTATAGATTCCTTCCAAGTCTCAGTCCCTATATGTTTCTTTTTATGCATTTACTCCCCGCCATCTTATGTTACCCATAAACTTATAAGTCTCATGATTCAGAAATACATGTGATATATAAGTGTGTACTCACATCATAACTAGGAGCTTTGACTAATAACAGTAATATGTATAGCATGCATGACATCTAGATATATCATCAATGCCTTTAAAAACTTTTCCCCAAAAGTAAGTTCCATGATTAGTATGGTACCCAAAATGCCATCAATGATAGTGGATCAATTTTCTTATAAAAGCAAAGTTCACTAGTAGTATGGCAGTCAGGTATGACATCCATGATTATGGACAGTTTGACATCCAGATATGTCACCATCAATATTCTCAAGAGCTATCAATTATGTTCAGTTGGGAGCAGTACTTAGCACCAAGCGGACATAGGGATGAGACTCATCCACTCGTTAGGCTGAGACCTTTAGTAGCAGTCCCTAAGTCACCAAACTACATAACACCATAGGTTTCGTTAGTCCTCTTAGTAGATATGTTCTCTTAGTTTATTGGTACCACGTCAAATCATATTAGCGTTTATACTCCGTCAAGGTATATTGGGCCCTTTTCGATGGGGATTATACATCAAAATCCATGTTTAAATCACATGTTTATATGTCGGTTAATAGTATCACCCACATTTTTAGACTTCAGTATTTAGATGACCCTCAGTTCAGTCTAGTTCACAGTATTTTAGTTATCATAGAATATTCATACATTCAGTATTTAAGCTTATCTAGATGGGTTCTTGCATCTTAGTATACAACATTATTACTTTTCATTTGAATATTTTATCGTCAGCATGCCCAGTTGTATATCATTTTATAGTTTCAGAATATCTTGGTGTTTCTACACTCATACTTATCATTCAGTGAATCATTACAGTGTAGCTCATATCAGTCTTATATTCAGCTATTCATAGTGCATATCTCACATACTCAGTGCATTCAAAAGTACTGATAGCATACCTCTTCGACCTACATTTTTCATATGATATAGATTTAGGGACTTACTATTAGGTTCATAGTCAGGCAGATCACAACATCCAGCCAGTAGGTGATGAGTTCTCTTAATTCGAGGACTCAAGTCAGTTGCAGTTCCAGTATTTCATTTCTATTTGTATGTATTGATTAGGGATAGTTGGGGGTCATGTACCGGCTACCTATAGTCAGTATTAGTAGAGGCTTCATAGATAGTCAGTCAGAGTTATTGTATTTAGTTATGATTTTTTTTTAGATTACAGTTGTTATAAATAAATATTTTTATTATTTATTATTTATTTAGTAGCTTTCGTATTCAGTATACTATATCCATTTATTTTAAGTACTCTTAGTATCATGCTAGGCCATGGGCTAGCTTGGGATCACTTGTGGCTCTAAGCACCGTGTTACGACTAGGATGTAGTCTCGGTTCATGATAACCTCAAACTATGAGCCTCTGCAAGGATAGTCTGAAATAGATCATCAACACGGGTAACACATATATGCCTCTTAATCCTCAGGACACCCTTATCATCAATCACGACCTCTTTGGCCTCTCCCTACAAGACCTTATCATGAATCTTGCTTAATTTAATATACTCAAACTGCCTGGCATTGGTCTGGTCTAGAAATATAGACCTTACCTCTGCACAAGCTAACACTCCACCTTTTTCAGACATCTGAAGCCTCATAAAATTGTTATCTAGAGTATGAACCTTTCTACCAGCAGATGCCTCATAGCCTCCACACAAGTCAGGCTACCTATATTCTCAGGCTTCCTAATCAAAGCATCAACAACAATATTTGCCTTACCCGGATGATAAAAGATAGTAAATTCATAGTCCTTGAGTAGTTCCATTAATCTACCCTACCTCAAGTTTAGATCCCTTTGTGTAAACACTTGCTGTAGACTATGTTATCAGTAAACACCTCATAATGAACACCATAAAGATAGTGCCTCTAAATCTTAAGCGCAAACACAATCGCTACTAATTCCAAGTCATGCACATGATAGTTATTTTCATGCACCCTTAACTACCTAAAAGCATATGGAATGCCTTTCTTATCCTGCATCAAAATAGCACCCAAAAAATAATGTGAGGCATCACAATAAACAACAAAGTCCTTACCTTTCACATGCAATGCAATGATAGGAGTTGTAGTCAACAAAGTCTTGAGCTTTTGAAATCTCTCCTCACACTCATCAGTCCACTAAAATGGCATCTCCTTCTGAGTCAAACAAGTCAGTTGGGAAGAAATAGAGGCGAACCCCTTCACAAATTAGTGGTAGTAACTAACTAGCACCATAGAGCTGTGAATCTCAGTCACTGAAGTAGGTCTATCCCAACTCTTAACTGCCTCTATTTTCTGTGGATCGACCATAATTCCCTTCTTTGAAACCACATGCCCCAAGAAGGACACCGAAGTCATCTAAAACTCACACTTAAAAAATTTAGCATACAATTGCTTCTCTTTTAACAACTCTAAAGTGGTTCTCATGCTTTTCCTTACTTTTTGAATACACCAGAATGTCATCAATAAACACAATTATAAAAGAATTCAAATATGGGTTAAAAATTTGATTAATCAAACACATAAAAGCAATTGAGGCATTAGTAAGCCTAAAAGACATGACCAAAAACTCATAATGCCCACACCTGGTCAGAAAAGCAGTCTTAGGAATATCGTCAACCCAAATCTTCAGCTGATGATAACCAGACCTCAAGTCAATCTTAAAGAAGAATGACACATCCTGAAGCAAGTCAAAGAAGTTATCTATATGGGGAAAATGGTATTTATTTTGGATAGTGACCTTGTTCAGCTGATAATAGTCAATGCACAAACGCATACTCCTATCTTTCTTTTTCACATACAACAAAGGAGAACCTTATAGGGAGGCACTTAGATGAATAAAGCCCTTACTAAGCTAGTCCTACCACTGAATCTTTAACTCTCTCAACTCAGTCGGTGCTATCCTATATAGTGGAACAGAAATAAGATGAGTGTCCAGCTCTAAATTAATGCAGAAATCTATATCATGGTCTGATGGCATGCCAGGTAAATCCATGGGAAAAACCTCTAAGAAATCACAAACCATAAAAACTGACCCACTAGGTGGAACCTCTTCACCAATGTCCCAAAGATGCACTAAAAATGCCCAACACCCTTTCTCTATAAACTTCTTAGCTCGTAAAAAGGATGTAATCATTTTAGGAATAGGGCTACAATCATCCTTCCACTCAAGCCTAGACAAACAAGGTATCACTATAGTCAATGTCTTAGCATGATAGTCTAATATCGCATGGTAAGAAAACAACCAACTCATCCCTAAAATGACATCAAAGTCAACCTTTTCAAGAATCACTAAGTCTACCCAGTTTTTTTACCCCATGAATATAACAAAAAAAGAATGGTAAACTCTATCTATAATCCAGAATCACCAACATGAGTGGAAAAATGGATAGGAATATTAAGAAAATCACATATCATATCCAATCCCACAACAAAATAAGTAGACACATAAGAACATGTAGAGTCGGGATCGAATAAGGCTGTATCTATTTGGTCACAGACTAGAATAATACCTATGATTAGTATATCAGATGCGTATGTCTCGAGTCTACCTGGAAAGTCATAGAACTAAGTTGATCCACCTACCTATATGCCGCCCCTGCCAGGCTGAGTACATCCTCTACTGGTATGTCCCCCACCTCAGTTAGGCTGGGTGACTCCTCTACCTACTGCGTGTCCACCACCCCTACCATGAGGATTATCTTTAGTATATACAATACCCCTACCTTTGAGAGCTAGAGCTTGGGGAGCCTACTGCTGAGCTGACTGACCAATATCTAAATCTTGGACACTATCTTTGAATGTGCCCAAGCTCACCACTCTCATAACATGCCCTATCCAAAGTGGGCCTCTGAGTCAATGCCAAAGAAGTTATATACCCACTATAATATGAAGTATATTGGTTGGCCCCTTACGGACCCTGAAATAACACCTGCATGGTTGACTGAACGAATACCCCTAAGAAATTAAACCCTTAGCAAAAGAGCCACTATAGCTACTACCCTTTTGGGCCTTCTTTTATGCAGACTTCATATAACCATCCTATTTCCCCATTATCTTCCACATTACTAACAAAGTATTACCAGAAGATACCATCTGAAGTGCTGATAGCTAAAGTCCCATATTCAACCTTTGACAAACCAACAGATCCTTTCCTTCCCTGTGTGGAACAAGTGCTATGAATACCTAAAGAGTGAGTGAAATCTGGCCTCATAAGTCACACCAGAAGAACTACCTTGCTTAATATTAGTAAACTCATCCTACCTCCTATTGTATAAGTATGAGAAATATAC
Source organism: Capsicum rhomboideum (assembly GCA_031232105.1). NCBI lineage: Eukaryota > Viridiplantae > Streptophyta > Magnoliopsida > Solanales > Solanaceae > Capsicum > Capsicum rhomboideum. The sequence goes on from CP124718.1 coordinate 14,313,408, forward strand.
TTATCCAAGAAGATGGAGTAAAACTGTGTCCAAGTTAATAGAGGGGACCCGACTAGCCTACTCACTATAATAGTTCTCCACCATAACTTTGCATTCCCATACAGTTGGAAAGTAACAAACTCCACCCCATCCACTCTACTTTCCTCATCTTATAAAGCCTCTTATGACAATCAATAATAAATTCATAAGCATCCTCAGTCTTAGTACCATAGAAAATTGGAGGCTTAATTTTAGAGAACTTCGAAAACAGATCATGCTCCTCTCTACTCATCACCAGCCCTACCACTAGTCTCAGAAAGATCCCTATCTCAAAAGCCTCATCTGTTTGGGGAGCCATAATAGAGGCATGCTGGACCCCAAAATGCTGAGCTATAGAAGTTGTGGGTACCGCAATTGTCCCAGCCAAACCGCTCAACAGAGCCAAAACTTGTTGTAGCACATCTAAAGTAGATGGAGAAGGCATAAAACCCTCATGTTCTTATACTACTACCTCCTATACTTCTACCCTAGTAGGATCCTTTAGTAGGGGAAGGGGTTCAGACGTATCACGAACTTGCTCAGTAGCCTGACCTACCCCTGGAGGTCACATTTCCTTTTTTCCTACCCCTACCAGCTCCTCTCACATATAATCTACCATAATTAATGGCCCCAACAACTAGCTTGGGTGATTCTACTCTCGCCCCTACTGGATGTGTCCTCACCATCTATGAGAGAAAAGAATAAAAGGGATAAAATACCAATTTGGATCACCAGATAAATTAGGTGCAAGTAAAAACATGAAAAAAAAAGAACTGAGTTTTTCTAGTGTCTTATAGCCTCTCAAGGAAAAGCATAGACATCTCCGTACCATTCTGTAAGACTCTACTAGAGATGTCCTTGTACAATGAGATCGACAAAACTAAAGCTCTGATACCAACTTTTTCATCACCCAAGTGGCTGTGAGTGGTACCTACACTAACCCTCTAGTGGGAGAACCATGTGTTACCATCTAACCCAAGCCTTAACCAATTCCTTTAACAAGATAAAGCAGATGACAAAACATAATAACAAAATCTTGACTTAACTAATTAAAGTGCAGAAATCTAACTATTACATCCCCAAGATCCAAAAGTTATTGTACAAAGGATGAGGAAGTTTGTGACTTGGGTTGGAAGATAATTGGCTAAGAAGTGTTGTGCAACATTGCTACATAATGATATGAACATATCCAGGTTGATGGTCTATGAACAGAAGACTAAAGCAACAAAATAGAAGGAGACGGAAGAGAACCAAAATATGAAGGCCAGCTCAGCTGACAATGAGGTTAGCTATTAGAAGAATAATAACATAATCTTCTTTCATAAAAGGTTCTCAAAACCTACTCTATCTTCGGCTAGTGCATTATTTTAGAGGCCCATAAATAATTAAAGATTTTAGGATAACTAAAATTTAAGGGCACCAGGATAGAATAGTGTTGCACATGGGATCTCAGAGTACCCTACATACAAAAAGAATGGTAAGAAACATCTAGGAGAGTGTCATTCAGTATGCCGAAAGGTACTACTTTAGGGGGTAGGCAGGGTTCAAAACCGCTAGTATGCTTTATGTTGTCCCTAGGAACTGGAAATATCTTTAGATGTCATCATGGGTATGGTAAAAGTCTTTTTTCATGATGCATATATTTTACTTGAAAAATAGAGGTGACCATCGCAGTAGTGCAATTTTGGTCACTGCATCAGTGAAATCTGAAAAATAGTTGAAAAAGAAAAGAATAAACAAACATGGGTAAATAAAAAAGAAAACAATTAGGAAACCTACCATGGTAAAATATACTCATACTTTCACTTTTTTCCTAACTTCATCACTTTTACCATAGCCACACCCTATTCTCCATCTACCTTCAACAGAACCCATTTTTTGATGAAGTCACCACTGTTCTAATAGGGCAACTATTGCTCTATTTTGCATCTATTCGCTGGCATCGATGCTTCTTATTATTAGAGTTTAACAACTTTCCATTACTTCTTACTATTGTTGGATGATTTTGTAGGGACTATTATTTGCATGAGTCTCTACTGCTCTATTTTTTTATGATTTTACTTGCAAGTTTGATTGTTGTGTTGTTCTTTTGTTATTGCTATGTACTGATTATTGCCACTCATCTTGCTGGATTTTTCTGGTGGATCATTATTGTTTGTTGATTGTATGATTATGGTCCGCTATGGTTTACACTATATCACATTCTCATGGTATGAAAACTCATTTATAAGTGGCCAAGGGTACTTAGTATAGCCTAACTTTAGTCTCTGATGAAGAAATTGCACTTTTTTCCACATCTATAAAAAGGCATTCATAATCCATGAATGTGGGTTCTTGTTGAATAAAGAAGAGTATGATCAAATAAGGAATTTAATAAAATAAAAAGGTTATACATCAATATGTAATCACTCAACCACTAGGATTACTAATATTGTGAGGGAATTTTATGCTAATATGCCTAAGGTGAAAACAAGAGACGTATTGGTCAGAGGGTGTATGGTCAAGTACACTATCACTACAATTAATAGATTATTCAGATTGTAGATCATGAATCACCTAACTTTGATGAGTTATGTGTGACTAATTATATCAGCGTGATTAATCTAGAACTTTGTCCTTCACCCTTGAATTGGGGAAGGATCCATACTCATATTTTGACTTATTTTGATTGTAATGCTTTGAGCTTGAAGACGAAGACTTGGTTATACTTTGTTAGCACCAGACTCAACGCTGTTGGTAATACGAGAATGGTCACATTGGAGAGATCTCACTTAATAACAATGACTTTGTCAAAGTTGAAGATAAATGCTAGGAAATGAATGAATAATTAAATGAAAAATTTTTCAAGCGGTGGAGAAGGTGTCATTTCATTCTTCCCATCCACTGTTTAGGCTTTATGTGAGAGCTAAGGTGCCGAGTTTAGAAAAAAAGGAGAGAATAAAATATAGGGAACTTATCACTGTAATCTCCATTGATATGATGATTGTGGATGCAAATGTTAAGCCAGATCCTCCACAATCACGCCCTAGACTTATAAAGTTAACAAATCAAAAATGCCTTGATCACCATGATGAGATGTTACAGTATCACACAACCTTCTTGCGGCCCATATCAGAATAATAATTTATGTTGGTATCCTCAATCTGAGAGTTTATAGTGTGATCACCTCACATGTCTATCAACCTCATTCCATCTTTCACAAGTTTCTCACTAAAGCCACCATCACATATAACCATTCCAAAACATTATGGTGGAGCAGTGCCATCTGAGGCCCTTGATACTGACAACACTTATCAGAGAAGCTTTCTTACCTTTCTTTTTGTACTTACTTTATTTTTTCACTTACATTAGGGACAATGCAATGTTTAAGTGTGGGAGGGTTAGAAATTTTAATTATAATATTAGCTCATAGTTTTTAAATTTTTTAGCATAACTTCTAGGTCTTGACCCTTTCATGAATTTATTTTGAGCTTCGATTCTTTTCCATAGTCGTAATTTTGAATCAGCTGTTTGTTAGTTTAGAAAATAGGTCAATATGTTCTTTAAAAAAAGTTGAGCTTTATTGAAAGGAAAATTAGTACTGTGAATCACCTTTAACGCTATTGAACTCCCTTTTCGGGAATCTTAGTAGATTAGTTGGTTAGCTACATGAACTTCCACCTTGTTGGTGAGAGTTCGATTCCCCATATTGTAATCTCCTCCCCATTTCCCCTAACCCCAATTTTTTTTTTTTTTTTTAAAAAAAAACAACAAAAAACTCCCTTTTCAAGCTCATAGTTGCATATTGGAAAACTGAAGTGTTTGATCTTTGAATTACATATGACAATTGAGTGGCGAGGATATTTCTATATTCTTGTGTTTACATATTGAGTCTATAACTTGCCTTGCTTATTGTTTGAGGCAAAATTCTAGGACCTTCTGAAGTTTGGAAAGGATTGTAGGCCTTACTTGTTTAGCCATGTTTAGCCTAAATTGATCGCATCCTTAATTGAAATTATACTTAGTCAACCCCTTTGTTCCTTAATGAATTAGCATGTAATTTTCTTGACAACCAATTTAACCTTTAGCTTGTTTTGTGCATTCTTATTATTGTTCACCTTATTCTCTTGGGTAAACCTTACTTGAGCAAAGTGAGAATAGAGTTTCGAGTACAAAAATTGTTGTAATTTTTTTTTAAAAAAGTTATTAGTGTGAACTACAAAATATGACAAATGGTTAAGAAAAAAAAGAAGACAAGAAAAAATTAAAAGAGAAAAGGGGAAGTCAATTTTGGAGAATGTAGAAAAAAAGAGAGGAAGAAGACAATAAAAAATTTGAAATAAAATGAAAGTGTGCTTAAGTTCCAAGTGATGGTTGTGCCAAGGGGAAATTAATCACCCTCATCCATATTTTCATATTCGTCCCTTTTCCTACATTGCAACCAAATGAAAAATTCCTACTTGATCATTACTTTAGAACTCTTATTTAGTGGATACCAATAATTTAGACAAGCTTATGATACTCTTCTATAGTTTTCAGGAATGCGCTTGCATCTTTGCATGATGCGATGATGCAAACCGATACGAGCCCCTCTCGCTGCATGTAGCTAATGCAAGCCAACCTTCCAGAAGTGGGCACATCACAAAGCTATGAGAGATGCAAGACGATGCGAGCGCATAATGTTGATTTTATTTTTAGGGTCAATTTTAAATTAAAAAAAGAATCGCTTCATGTCGATTTTATATTTTAGGGTCAATTTTAATTATTTTTTTAAAAAAGAGTCTACTGTTACGGCTACCACTGCTGCAATTTTCTAGGATTAACTTTGAAGTCCACTATTGTGATTTCTTCTTTTTCATTGCTTTAGAAGAACAAGAATTAGATACTAAAGCATTATCAATTTAGATTTGGTTTTTCTTCTTTTTCCTGGTTTGTTTAGCTATTTTGTTGAACCATTTTGCTATTGTGGGCCTGTGTTGTTCTGCTGATATATTTTGCAGCAGGTGTTTTGGTGATCAAAACTGTTATTTTGGTGTTTAATTTAAACTTCTTCTTATATATTTTGTCTTTATTATTTATTATATAATTGTTGTGGCCTTTTCAGTTCTGTCTTACTGCTTGGATGCTCTATTTAATATTTTTCTTTTAAATTGTGATTCACTTCAATAATGCACTCGCATCTCTTCATGCTTAGTATAATGCTTGATGCAGAGCCATATCGCTTTTTTCCGCATCATGCATCCCTGAACACTGCTTTTCTATTCAATACAAGAATTTGTTTGTTGAGTGTGATTGTCATTATTCTTGAATATGCCCCTCCTTGTTGGCCTAATATATTTTGTGAATTTGGGATAATCCATTTGGTAAGACATATTGAATTCAATGAACATATGAGTTTCATTTTGTCAATACACGAGTATGAGTTGTTTAACTCTATTGGTTGATCTGAGTCAATTTTTTTTACTAAGAAAGCTCTGAATTGATTTTGATGTCCTTCAACTATTATTTTCTGGCAGAGTCCTTTTTGCTTGAGGACAAGTAATAGTTCAAGTGTGGGGGAGAATGATAAGTCACATTTATATGTGTATTCAAGCCTCTTCTCATATTTAAATTGATGAATTTGAGTATTATATGTTGTAATTCCTCACTATTTGTGTTATTTTAATTATAGATATGCAATGATAGAGACAAATTGTCACAACCCAACTAGCAGATTGTGCGAACACCTACTCTATTCTAACTAGATAGGAGAATCCTTACCACCCAACTAATTATTAAGTAGAAATTTAACAAAAAGCCTTAATACAGTTAAGAAAATCCAAACATATATTCGGCATAATCATAAACTCTTACAATATTTACGAAACAAGATCTACAACTTACAACATCACCCAAGACCTAGTTTAGACATGTACAAGAGCTTCTAATGTAATAAAGAATGAAAGCAAAATCGCATCTCCCACCATAGGAATAGAATGAGCAGAAGCTGCTGGTGAATACTTGTCGCTTTAAATAGGAAACCTCAACTGATCCTGCGACATATCTATCTACCAAAAAAGGGATATAACAAGAGCAATATCAGTACAACCACATGTACTGGTAGTTATTATTGGCTGACTAGGGTTAGATCACATAAACATCATATATAAATCAAGGAAAAAAAGCATGACAATTTATATAAAAGTTTAACATCAAGTTCACCAAAGTCCTTCCTACACCACCTCCTAACAATTTTTGGTTATATCTTATTAGCTGAGTTGACTGATTAATTTAGGAACGAGCAATCCATATTCCATTTAACCCTTTTAATTATTCACCAAATCTGGCCTCATATTACGACATTCCTAATACTCCCAACCTTGTCGATTGCCTACTTCAATTTACTTAGTCCATTCAGTTATGCTAAATGTTCTACAATCCGCGAAGGCTAGTGTTACTATCCATCCACTAGTAGCATCCCATAATAACCACTCAAGGGACACGTAAGTCCAACATCACTTATATTCTAATAAGGACTATCCACAATAACAATCCTAGTCAAAACAAATAATAACCCAAACATCAGTACATAGGATAAACAGTTGTTTAAACAAATTAAGCAGTCCTGCCAACCATACAAAATTGACAATAAAAGTACATATAACATACCCGATATCACCATAACCTCCACTCTGAAATCATAGCCATAACAATAGAATAGAAAATAGGGAAATAGATACAAATAAGTAAACACACATGACCATACAATACCCTATAAACCTAGTCATATAACCGTCAACCATACCAACTCGTAGCACCAAAATATCAAGTACCATAATCACAACACAATGAGGATCTATGTCTTCTTTAATTCCACAAGTGTAATAATCAACACACGATCATCAATATGATATAAAACTCACAGAGTAGTATAAATACTACCTTGAAACAACCATATACAATGCATCTCACACATAATCACTAGTCTCACATTCTGTACACACATACTAAGGGGACTTATATGCCCGATAGTCATGACCTACAGAGGACCAACTTCGTCCATGTATTGTACCGGTGTGGTACCCAAAGCTCTGAATATCAATAGCTAAGTAACATGTACCATCATGGTACCCGACCCTCCAAATATCATAATATAAGATATCAAAATTAATTATCACTCAAGATATAATGCAATGCACCAATAATTCAAGTACACACTTTATCTAGACACTTAGTCAAATTCAATGTTCCCCATTTTATGTATACAACCAATATCAACCAACTCACCAATCACAAGTATGCCTGAAGGCCAATTCAATAGATTATTCATACAAGCGTTACCAACCATATTTATCAATTACAAGTATGTCCGAAGACCAATCAACAACTTATTTATATAAGCACTACCAACCATTTTCATCAATTACAAGTATGTCTGAAGATCAATCATCAACTTATTTATATAAGCATTACCAATTATATTCACCAATTACAAATATGTCAGGAGACAAATTAACAACTTATTAAAATAAGCATTATTAACCAAATTGAGTCTATACTCTAATTCTACATACATAAGTTCATTCATTAATCTGATCCTCTTTTATTCACATCAAGACCGGTAACTTAAGTCACTAAATAGTAACTCTTACATTCAAGTCATTACTAGGTTCAAGACACTATTACATTGGCTAATGGTTCAACCATTTGACTCTATTCAACTTATAATTCTAGCTTTAGTCATGCACCTTTACATATCTTACTAACACTTAGCCAAACTTGACTTTAGGTTCTTAAGTTATGACACCGCATCCTCTTACCATGATCAATTGTCATAACTATCTTTCAACTTGAATATCCCATATTCAAAACATTAGTAATCGCAACTTCACCCTTTTTAAGGTATTGAAGACTAGTTTTACAGATTACACGCTCGCATAATTTCTCTTTGGATATCCATATTCAAATATTCACCTTGTAATTCATCAAGTAAGTTATACAAATACAAAACACCCATCAAGTGATTCACACAACAATGTATCAACACACAATTAGATCTTTTGATGCCAATTTCATGTTTTTAACCATCCAAACACCATGCTCGCAGGCCTAATCATGATTCTCCCATCAAATCTGTATTATACATATGATTACTAATCACAGTCTACTACTCATAAACTATAACCTACCTCAAACAAAATCATGGAACAAGCAAGCCACACCATGGATGTTCCTTCCCATCCTTCATGCCTCAAAATATTCAATCATCTAATAAAGAAGCAATTATAAGAGTAATAAATTACTCTTTGAATACACACTTTAGGAATCCAAACCCACTAATTCTACCCTTATTCATGGTCTATATCATTACCTAGAGATTAATTAACTATTAAATAGTTCTATCATACTTACATTACCTCTATTAATGGAGTTTTAATGCTAAAGGTCCCATCTTTATTGAACTCAAAGTCCCCAACCACCAAAATTCATGTTTTAGAATAACCAATTCATGCTCGAAAGTGTTAGTTAATAATCTAGAAGTAATTCTAGGTGATAATACGCATGCTCATAGGTTTTACCCATAATTTCATGAACCTACCCCAAGAATTTCACCATAACTTCCCATTCTAATAATTCTAGAAGAACAGATTCATTGATGTTAAAAGGGAGTAAAAAGCTTACCTCAATGAAGAATTTTCATCCTAACCTTGGGAAAATCACCCCTCTAGGTCTTTGGAATGATGTTTTTGAGTTTATGACATCAAACCCGGCAAAATAAGACTTATGTTCTACTCACTGTAATGACCTAAATTTTGATGCAAGACCTTTTTTTGTGCAGCGACATACAACTTTCCAGAACAAACATCTTTTAGTAAAATGGCTATAACTTTCTACTCCGAAATCAAATTAACAAATGGTTGATTGCATTGGGAAAAAACTCAAAGACCTTTAATTTTGTAGGTCTTAGGCATTGTAACTGTTCAAATTCTAGGAGGGGTGCTCATTTGAACTTGACCCTAGTAGAAACTCATACCATAACTAAAATCAGTAGGGATGCTTTTAACTCAACTTTGTGCTAGGGGTTTTGTATGACCTTAATTCGTATCTAATGCACTCCTACACTATGGTATTGACCCTAAAAACTATAGTAATTAAGATTCTTATGCCATTACCACAAATATTTTTAGTAACGATGAAATTGGATCGTTATATTAGATACTAATTTACCATCTGCTCATCCCCAAATGGATATTAGGTGAAGTGGAAAAGCACAAGGTCGAAATTAAATGGATATTACTCTTAGGATCCCTTATATTGTATCTCACCTAACTTACTTTCTTTGTCGCATGATATAAGGATAAATCCTTTGAGTTTTTCAGAACAACTCATAAAATAGACTCAAGAGCATTTATTGATTGATGATTGCTGTGGTGGATGCCAAACTGCTACAGCGCTATCACTATAGCAGAAATCAGTCATTGCAGCGACCCCCTTCATAATTAGACCACCTTTGCAGTGGCCTATCACTTGTTGTAGCAAGCTCATTGTAGTGGCCTGCCTTCCGCTGTAGTATCACTTAGGAAGAAAGTCGAGGAGACTTCATCTCTATCCCCATTTCACTACACACACACCTCAATTTTAGATATCATAGATTTATCCCAATGCGGCAACCTCTATAACCAGAACTCTAGGAACCTATTTGTCTTTTTGCAACTTCCTATGGAACACTATATCAATCGACTATTCCTCAATAACCCTACCACCACCAATCATCACACCATGATTCAAAATTCAATACTTAACCACACAACATCAGATTTTAACTCAACCACACTACCTCAAGGTTTGTCGTTCTCTTACTAGGAAAAAGTCTAGCAGGGTACTTACGCCTTAACAAAAGCTATAAATAATGCAACACCACCAAACAATACACCATGTTTTCCCCTTAGGACATCTACATGATAACTCTTCTTCACACCTAAAGTGTCTGTGCACAAGAATAAATCATCTAATGTACAACACCAACAAACCCACAACTATGAGTTTCATTATAACATAAATTCTCCACCACAACTCAAATCAATTTAATTACATATATTCACTGAATTCATACCTTCTTTATTATGTTAATACCAATCAAATACATAATCATAAGGATATGTAAGTCACCAAGTGGACATATTAAGTCAATAGTCTCGCTTTAACCATACCAAAACTCATAATAATGCTCTTCAGAACCATTTCCCATTGGCATAATAACACCCGTTGGAACCATTTCCCATCAACACAATAAGAATATAAATTTCACAATTAACTCAATGATTAATGTCAAACACTAAGTATCATACAACAATGAGAGTGTTATGAATATACATAAACACATATAATAACTCTAGTTCTTTAATTGACCCTATAACAAAGAATCATCAATTACAATTAAGTTCACTTAATTCACAAAGCTTAGCAGTTTAGTTATACCACACTCAAGGGATACTATTAACTGATAATTACTTCTATACAATTTCCACAACAATTATCATCCACAAATAAACCACATAATACCAAACAAATATCACAACTAGTTTAGTGACTCCACAGACAACAAGTAATCAACTAGTTTCACCATAATTCATACAATCAACACATAAAGGCATCACCTTAGATCATCATAAACCCAATATATGTTGTTTTCTTATTATCAACATCCATAAATAAGGATTAATCAAACAATTTAATCATAATTCACACGACAATTATAAGTCCTGACTCTTATCGACAGATACAATTGGAATCGACCAGGTTCCAATTGAGAACTCATCAAGATACTAATTAGAATCAATTAGATTCCAATTGTGGTTGTAGAGATACCAATTGGAATCAACTAGATACCCATTGGGCTCAACCTAGGTAGACAACAAACTAAGGTAGCCCGATAAGGAAGAAGAAAAGAATTACTCCTAGATTCCTCATAGCTCTTTGAGAACTTGATGTGGACGTCTACACACCTATCTACAAGACTCTACTCGACATTTACTCTTGTACTTGTGAGACTAGTAACCTAGGCTCTATATCAACTATCACGACCCAACTAGGAGATCGTATGAGTACCTACTCTATTCTAAGTAGATAGAAGAACTCTTACCACCCAACCAATTATTATGCGAGAGTTCAATAAAAATCATTACTATAGTTAAGAAAATCTAAATATATATACAGTATAATCATAAAATAAAAAATCTTAGAATATTTAAGAAATGAGTTCCACAACTTACAACACTATCCAAGACCTAGTCTAGACATGTACAAGAGCATCTAATGCAATGAAGAATAAAAGCAAAAGACACAGCTCCCACCATAAGAATAGGATAAGTAGAAGATGCTAGTGAACACTTGTCACTTCAAATAGAAAAGCTCAACTGATCCTGTAGCATATCTATATCCTAAAAAAGGGATATAACAAGATTAGTATTAGTATAATCACACATACTGGTAGGTATCATTGGTGGACCAGGGTTAGATCATGTAAACATCATATAGAAATAACAAAAAGAAAGAATGATAATTTATATAATAGTTTAACATCAAGTTCACCGATGTCCTTCCTACACCACTTCCTAACAATTTTTGATTATATCTTATTAGCTAAGTGGAATGTTTTAGGAATGGGCCATCCATATCCATTTAACCCTCTTAATTCTTCACTAAATCTTGTTTCATATTACAGTATTCTGAATACTCCCAACCATGCCAATTGCCCACTTTAATTTACTTAGTCTATTTAGTTATGCTAAACATTATATAATTTGATAAGGCTAGTGATACTATTCGTCCACTAGTACCATCCCATAATAATAACTCAAGAGAAACGTAAGTCCAACATCACTTATAGCCCAATAAGGACCACCCACAAGAACAATCCAAGTCAAAATAAATAATAACCAAGACATCAATACATACAATATATAGTTGTTTAAAAAAATCAAGGAGTCCAACCAACCATACAAATTGATATTAAGAGTATATAAAACATACCCAGTATCATCGTAACCTCAACTCTAAAATCATAGCCATAATAATACAATAACAAATAGGGAAACAAATACACATACATAAACACACATTACTATACAAAACCCTATAAATATAGTCATATAACCGTCAAGCATACCAACTCATAGCACCAAAATCACAAGTACCATAATCATAATACAATGGGGATCTATGTCCCCTTCTATTTCACAAGTGTAATAATCAACACAAGATCATCAATATGATATCAAACTTACAAGAGTAGTATAAATTCTACCTCGAAACAACCATACACAATGCATGTCATACATAATCACCGGTCGTGCATTTTGTACACACATACTAAGGGGACTTATATGCCCGATAGTCATGACTTATCGGGGACCGACTTCATCCATGTATCATACTGGTGTTGTACCTGACCCTCTAAATATTAATAGATAAGTAATATGTACTAGCACGGTACCCGACCCTCCGAATATCACAATACAAGATATCAAAATTAATTATTACTCAAGATGTAATGCAGTGCACCAATAATACAAGTTCACACTTTATTTGCTCACTTAGTCAAATTTAATATTCACCATTTTATATATACAATTACTATTAAAACTCACCAATCACAAGTATACCCGAAAGTCAATTCAATAGCTTATTCATACAAGCATCACCAACTATATTCATCAATTACAAGTATGTTCGAAGATCAATCAACAACTTATTTATATAAGCATTAACAACCTATTCATCAATTACAAGTATGTTCGAAGACCAATCAACAACTTATTCATATAAGCATTACCAACCATATTCATCAATTATAAGTATATCCGAAGACCAATCAACAACTTATTTATATACGCATTACCAACCATATTCATCAATTACAAGTATGTTTGAAGACATATCGACAATTATTAATATAAAAATTATCAACCAAATGGAGCCTACATCTAATTCAACAAGTATAAATTTATTCACTAATCTGATCCTCTTTTATTCACATCAAGATAGGTAAATTCAGTTAATAAATAGTAACTCTTACATTCAAGTCATCACTAGATTCAAGACACTATTTTATTAGTTTATTATTCAACCATTAGACTCTATTAAACTTACTATTCTATCTTTAGTTATACACATTTACACATCTTACTTCCTAACATGTAATGATCCTTTCTATATTTATGATATTTCCTAGCATGCAAAAAATTGGGTTAAGTTTCTTCCCGAATGATGTTTTTGAAATATAAGGCAAGGAATGGTTTAAATGAATTTTAGGTGTGTTGTAATCTAGGTAAATCCGATAATGGATGGGGCAGTGGTTCATATATTTAAGATCATAATGTGTTAGTTAAGAGGTTTAGTAATATGTAGAAACTTTCAAAACAGAAATTGGGTTAATAGAACTCTGAATATGGCATTTGACGTAAAGGGGTTAATTCATAAGTTTGAAATCTGAGAGTGTGTTGTAAAAATGGAAAAGCTGGGAACTAGTCTCAACTTTCTGCTTTGCCTACCTTACTGTAGTGGGTGGCTGGCCACTATAGTGGTCTCGCTATAGCAAGAATTATGCCGCTATAGCGGGAGTCAACCTTAGTTAGTGCCGCTATAGGGGGAGGATCCTACTATAGCCATACTGTTATAGGGGGAGGATCCCGCTATAGCGATGCTGCTATAGTGGTAATCGGGCCGCTATAGCAGGATCAACGAAGTAGATAGCAGTTTTTAGTGTTGAAACATATTTTTTATTCCAAAATTTGTAAAAGTTGAGTAAGGGCGACTTACGACAATTTTTAGCAATTTTCTTCAACTTGCACTCTTAATGTAAGTGAGTTTCCTTTATGCTAACATAAATTCAATCCCTAAATCCATAGAAATCATAAGATTGATTATGGTGGGGATGGTGGATTTAATCCTAGATCAAGAAGGTGGTATGAATCGGATAAGGAGGGGTTAATTTCACTTGATTATAGTCTGGATGATTATTGATTGAATTATGATTATTAGACTAGAATTCACCTTTTTAATCTTGATTTATGGAGGGTTTGAGTGGGATGAAGGGTAGAAAACCCTGGAATAGTGGAATTATGCATGAACTTGACCTTAAAGTTATTAAATTAGGTTATAATACCTAGAATTGGTAGAACATTATTTAAATCATTCGTTATTTGTTAATTTTAGACTGAGATCAAGCCAAGGCTACAAGAAAAGGCAAGGCTCAAGTCATAAAGAGTGTTACTAGGCTTGGATTGAGGTAGGTTATGGTTGAATTGGAGTTAAGACTCAAGTTGATTGTATGTGTGCATGTTTAACTGATTATTTGTTTATTTAGTTGCAATACATGCTAGTATATGATGTACTTATATACAAGTGAGTAAATGGATAAATTGTAATGTGATTGACAAAAAGACCTTGTTGTGATGCAAGTGTTATTGATTTGAACTCACTAGGTGATTGTACTTGTAAGTAGAACTATTTATTTGTTGTGTGTTGATTTGGAAAAGTTTGTTTATGATTAAATAAGTGGAATTAAGGGAGGATAAGGGTGGAGACATTGGAATAAGGATGGTTTAACACTTGATTTGGGATAAGGATGGCAAGGCACTAGTTGTTTGGCATATTTGGAACATGGACTAAGCTTTTCTCCTGTAGGTCATGTCTAGTGGGCAACCATAAGACCCTTAGCATGTATGTACACCGTGATTTAGAGAGTTTGACGGTTTCATGAGTGAACCAAGTTATACTTTGTTGTTCATCTTTTGGGTTCCTTGTGCGGACCAATAGTTATTGATATTGTCCTTAAAATGAGCTAGCACTTGATGTTGCACAATAATAAGATGATTCAGAGGTAGTGATGAACTGAATTGGTTTTTATGAATCTTATTGTGGTTTGACCTTGAATTGAACATTATATGCATAAATATGATTTTGTTTATTTACTTGGCTTGGTTGGTATAAAGTGGAACTGTGGTGGAAAGATTGGCTTGAATATATATTGTTAAGGTGACATGTTTGCTACTTGTTTACAAAATTTTAGTCAAGTGTTCACATTGATTAAGTTAAGTTGTCCTATGATCCTACCAGTACATAGTGGATTTGTACCGATACTATCATGTACTCTTTTTTTTGTTGAGTGAAGAGTATATTATAGGGGATTTTACAAGACCTCACTTGTAGATGATACAGAGACATCAGATCCAAGGGTGAGCATTCATCTTCCGAGCAACTATGGATCTATCAAATTTTGATCTTGTCCACTCTTTTCGAGAAAAGACAATTTTTGTTTATTTGTTAGTATTTTCTTGGTTGTACCGATAGACATTTTCTAGTTAGAGTTAAGGTACAGTGACATTCAGTTTCTTAGGATATTTTAGAATTGATGATTTGTTTATGCATTTTATTAAATTGTTAGGCATATTTGTTTCATTACTGGAATTGGTCACTTTGTTCTTGTTTAAAATGGTTAAGTATTCATTTTGGTATTCGGGTTAGATGGTTCTCCCACTTGAGGGTTAGTGTGGGTGTCACTCATGATGGGTTAGGGTCGTGACATAACACTTAGCCAAACTTGACTTTAAGTTCTTAAGTTATGATACTGCATCATCTTATCATGATCAATCCTTATTACTATTTTTCAACAAGAATATCCCACATTCAAAATACGCACAATAGAGAATTGACCCTTTTTAAGGTATAAAAGATGAGTTTTATAGATTACAAACTCACACAATTTTTTTTTGGCTACCCACATTCACATATTGACCTTGTAATTTATCAAGTAAGTCCCTGCAACCGCATGTCTTTTATTTGCTATAATAAGCATCTTGGATATCAAAAATGCTTTCTGTGTTTCATGTGATAACCTATTCGACCATTGATAATGATCTTTTGCATATGGCCCCAGGAAAGTCTTGCGCATCTCTTGTACGGATACGACCTGCATTTGTCTCTCAAGTTTTCAACCTTCAGAAAATCTTGCACATCATCTGATGTTGGATATGTGATGGCTTACAGATATTCTTTAAATTTCTAGGTTTTGGGCAATCCTGTATATTATTCGACCCTGTATAAGAGATGGCTTACAAATATCCCTTGAATTGCTAACTTTTGGGTAATCTTGTATATTATCCAACCTTGGATACGATGTGGCCTATATATATCCCTTAGATTGTCATTCTTTGGGTAATCCTGTGCATAATCAATATTGGATATGGTGGGCTTATAGAGAATCCTTGGACTGCCAATTTGATAATCTTGCACATCATCCAGTAAGGATTTGGCTGTGGCTTATGGATAACTTTTGAACTATTAATTTTTGGATAATATTGATACTATCTGGTTAGGATGTCATTATGGCTTATGGATAACCCTTAAGCTATCAACTTTCAGGTGATCTTGCATGTTATGCTATCTCTAATGTTTTGACTTATAGATGACCTTCAAATTGTCAACTTTCTGAGAAGTCTGTTATGTCGACCATCTTCAAATAACAACTTAGAAAAGTCTCTTGGCTGCTTCTTTACCTATGGTATGTGGATGCATTTGATGCTGATACATATCCTTCGATGCTAGACCCCAATGTCTATGTGCAATTTAGTAGATATATAGAATGCTGAAATATCCTCGATGTCAGACTCTATCGTTTATGTACAATTTAATGGATATTTGGAATGCTGAAATATCCTTGATGTCAGACTCTACCTTCTATGTGCAATTTAACAAATATTAAGATGATGGCATCCTTCAACTCTAGACTCATCCACCTCTACATGATTTAATGGATACATGTGCTCCAAATCATCCTTCAATGCCAGAGTCCTTCATCTCTACATGATTAATTTGATAGAGAGACTTTGGGGATGGTATGATTGAAGTATGTTGTCCCTCTCGGTGATGATATGCAATGGCCCTCTCGGCAATGATATGTTATGGCCTTATTGGCACTGATATGAAATGTCCCTCTTAGCAATGATATGAAATGACCCTCTTGGCGATGATATGCAATGACCCTCTATGCATGGCCCTTTCAGCAATGATATGTAATGTCCCTCTCGGCAATGATATGCAATGGACCTTTTGACAATGATATGAAATAACCCTCTCAGCAGTTTGAAGAGAATCCTCACCTAGATTTATTTGTTGGTGTGTTGCCTTTCTGCATGTACCTACACTTAAAGTAAATGATTAGTTGCCACAACATTGCTTTTACTAGTGACTTAAGTAAAATTTCGGAGAAATCTTAAAAGAAAATGTTTGCAATATCAACCAAATGACTTTGTTCGCAAACATCATCCTCTTCTTGAGGTGGACAGATGAACAAGAGGTCTTCAAATCAATAGTTATAAATACTATTCTTGAGTATTTTGGTGTTTTATTTAGATCCATGATTTTCTGGGGATCTTGGAGAACACATCATTGCTTTAATTTGGTGGTCCCTCTATTCACAGAAAAATTGTTAGCTTGGTAAAACTGATCTGTGTTGACCTTCTCCGATTTTCTGCCTGGTTCTTTCCATTTTCTGGGTACTTTTGTCTTTAAATGTCCATCAGCCTTAGACCTTCGCTTTTGACTCCCTGGGTTGGTATATTTGAGATAAAATTAGTTTAATATAAAATACGTAAAACTTGACACATCTTACTTTCTAGCACTTAGCAAAACTTGACTTTAGGTGCTTAAGTTATATCATCACCTCCTCTTATCAAAATCAATCCTCCTAACTATCTTCTAGCAAGTATATCTCATATTTCAAATATACATAATATCAGAGTCACCCTTTTTAAGGTATTAAAGACTAGCTCTATAGATTAGAAGGTCACCTAATTCTTCTATTATTATTCACATTCACATATTAAACTTTATAAATCATAAAGTAAGTTATACAAATACAAACATCCATCAAGGGATCCACACAAAATACAATAACACACAATTATATCATTATTACATTATTTCCATATTTTATCCATCAAAACTCTATACCCGTAGGCCTAGACATGAAATCTATGGTTAACTACAGTTATTACATGCAACTAATCCAAGTCTACTACACATTAAACTATATCCTACTTCGACCGAAGATATTGGAACAAGCAAGACATACCAAGGTTGCTCTTTCCTTTCCTTCATGCTTCCATTAGCCAAATAATCTAGAAATCAAATAATTATAAGAGTAAGTAATCAATTACTCTTTGAATAACTACTTTAGAAATTCAATCCACCAATTCTATCCTCATTCATGGTCTAAATCATTATCCAAGGTCAATTAACCCTTAACTAGTTCTATTATACTCAACTCATCTCCATTAATGGAGTTTCAAAGCTAAAGGTTCCATTTTTAAAGAATTCAAGGTTCCCAGGAATCAAATTTCATGTTTTAGAATCGCTAATTCATGCTAGGAATCATTAATTAATAATTTAGAAGTCATTTTAGGTGATATTAACCCATCCCATAGGTTTTCCCCAAAATATCATAAACTTAGGGTTCAAATCCCCAAGGATTTCATCATTGAAGATTGTTCTAATGATTCTAGGAGGTTAAAGGATTGAAATACAAAGAAGATGATGGAAAAACTTACCTCAAGAAAGGATTTTCACCCAAGGACTTGGAAAATCACCTATCTAGGGCTTGAGAATGAAATATTGAGTAAAAAACCCAAATCCATCAAAATAACGTTATATACTGCTTAGTTACCGCAACAGCGGAAAAATTACCATTACAGTGGTACCACTGCGGCGATTAATTTTTCAGCCCAGATATTGTTCAGTAAAATGACCATAGCATTTTACTTCGAAGGAGAATTAATAACCGATCAGATGTGTTGAAAAGAAAACTCAAAGATCTTTCATTTGGTGGGGGTTAGGTCCAATAACTCTTTATATTTTAGGAATATGTGCGTTTGAAGCCCATAGTTTAAACTTAGCTCGAAACTCAATCGGTAAGAACACTTCCAACATAACTTTATGCTAGGGGTATTGTATGACCTTCGTTTATGCCTAATGCACTCCCATACTAAAGAATTGATCCTATAATTTATGATGAAAGAGGTTATTATAATTTTACCATAGATACTTTTAGTAACGACAAAATAGATCGTTACATTAGATACCAATATATTCACCTTCGTTTCGAACAATCATTGCTGAAGAGGAGAATTTTTAGTACGATTCTCAGAATTTAGCATACACAAAGGTTAAGAAATTAACCCAACTTCGCATCAAATTCTAAAACAAATTAGTAACACTTATCGAACCGGCATCCCATAAGTAACGCCAACATCTACCCAACCAACCTACTCACCGGTGGCCACTAAGCTCTAGGCATAAAGCATGATCACTATAACCCAATAAATATGATTCGTAATGAATTTTATGTAGAGGTCATCTACAATACCCAGAACACCACACTATATTACGATGCATGAACATTCGAGGCGACAACGGAAATAATATGGAATGAAAAATTGAAACCTGTATTTTTACTGCTATGGCTGTAAAGTTACTGCTGCAGCGGCTCACAGGCCTATTAAGCTCACCATTGTGGTGGTACGTTTACTGATGCAGTGGTCCTGAGGTAGTAATTTGGGACCTCATCCCAGTTCAGTCTATTTTACAACACACTCCTTAAAACTCAACATCACGAACTAACCCTTTCACGATAATCGCTATAATTGGAGTTCTACCAACCCGTTTTATGCACCACAAATTTCTACGACTTCCTAAAATCATCCTCTGATACATTAACCACTAAAACCCTCCAATCAAAACACCATGATCTACAATTCAATACTAAATCACTAAATACCAAATTTTCAACAAAAACCACACTGCTCCTAGGTTTGTTAGCCTATACTAGGAAAAATTTTAGTGGGGTACTTACACCCTAACCAATGCTATAAAATCACAACATAACCAATCACACCACTATGTGTTTTAATTAATACATAAATTCTCCACTGCAACTCATCTAAGTCTATTTGACCCTTAGCATACCTCAATCACTGAAGGAGCAATACCAACCAAGTATTATCATGTATCGATGGGAGGGATATGAATATGGAAAAATACATCTAATAAATCTATTGTCAAGACTCAAATGGACATGAGTGGAACTCACGCCATTCTCCGGTGGGAAAACTGATAACGCCGAAAGTATTAACCATCACTTAGAGTAAATAAGGAAAATGATCCCATTAATATTTCAAGGATTATCTAGTCTAACAAACTAAGAAACACGAAAATAAATACTAAAACAAAAACATTCTTGGAATTCAAAAGTCAGTGTACCAAAACATACTAAGAATGTCAATCCAAGCTTGGACAACTCAACTAAGCGTGAGCCTTGTCTTTTCGTGCAATTTCCACTTGATCTCATTCTAGAAATACATACAAACACATAATTAATGAAATTACCTACCACATTAGGGATTATAACTCATACTCAACCCCTAAGATCGAGTTCATGATCATTCCCTCCCTGTTCTAGGGATTTTTCTATCATAATTCACCTAAACTACCAATTCTATAGAATATTTAGTGAATCAATTGACATGCAAGGGTAATTTAACGATCATTAACCAAAACCCATTGATTTTATATTTAAATTACCCCCTAATACCAAATAATCAACTAAAACCAGCCCTTAACTCTCCCCAAACTACACAAACTAGTAATTCTAAGGCTAGATAATCAATTTACTAGTTACCGGGGATGAATTCCTTACCTTAACGATGAAATATGATGAAAAACTAATGCGTTTTGCCCCAAATCGCCACTGTTCAATCCCCAAATGTTTCTTGAAAAAATAAACCATATTTGGGGGATTTTGAAATAAAACAACAATTTATGTCATTATAGTGGCATATATCACTATAGTGAAATAGTCGCTATAGCAACCCTTGACCGCGTTGACTGGTCGCCATTGAGAATTATCCCACTTTTGAGCATGTCACTATAGCGATATGCATATTGCTATAGCAAAGTCGACTGGACAAAAAGTCCAGTTTCCTTTAAAAATCTCCTTTTTCACAACACACCTTAAATCCAAGACATCCCAAAAAATACCCTTTACGCTAAGATCAATTCTGGGAGTTCTACTTGCCCAAATTCAATTTCGTAAAATCCTATAGGTACCTTATTGTCTTAGATAACTAGAAATCAAGTCAAACACCACCACACTTACCCAATTCATTCTTGTATTTTTCTATACCACACCTCGCTTGGATTTCATCTAAAACTAGCATAACTTGAAATTTATAACTCCAAAATCGGGAAGAATTTTAGCTTGAAATTTTAAATGAGAGACTTATATGTAACGATGGAAAGGTTCATTACAAAATATACTAATTTACCCATTGTTCATCCCCAAACAATAAAATAAGAAAAAATAATAAGCTAAAACAAGGAAAGAAGAGAGTACTTATATCCTCAAATAATTAAGGGTACTTCTCCCGCATGTTCTTCTTGGTTTCCCAAGTTGCTTCTTCAATCGGATGATGCTTTCATTGAACCTTAATCGAACAAATTTATTTTGTCCTATAATTTTGAACATCTCAAGCTAGAATCACTATCGGTTTCTCCTCGTAAGCCAAATCTTTATCTAATAGAATCAATTCCCATTTAATGATGTAGTCTCCATACCCATGGTATCGTTTGAGAATGGAGACATGAAATAATGAATGGAATCCCAACAACCCCGATGGTAAATCTAACCTGTACGCAACCAGACCCAAATCCTAAAAAATCTCAAAGGGACAAATATATTGAGGGTTGAGCTTACCCCTCTTACTGAAGAGTATGACTCCCTTCATAGGAGACACCTTAAGAAATACTTGTTCACTAAACTTGAAATCCTTGTCTCTTACCCTACGATCCACATACTCTTTCTGTTTACTTAGAGCAGCCAATAATTTGGTTTGAATGAACCTTACTTTTTATTAAGCCTCCTTCACCAAGTCAGTTCCCAAAGGTTTAACATCTCCAGTCTCAAACCACCCAATAGGTGACCTACACTAATGTAACACCCCGTATGTTTCCGAACCTATTTAATTACCGTAACATTTATGAAATTATTTAAACATGAGAAAGATGGTGGATCATACATTAGTGAGATGGTATGAATTTAATTTTTTCAATTGGGCTCAAATGAGGCCCAAAAATCAAATAAAAGACATGGCCCAAAAAGGGAATTTGACCCATTCTTCTATTGCTCTTTCCTTGAACAAGTAAACACATCAAATGTGTGGATAAGTATCATTATAAATGAACTATATAATTCAGTAAAATCAGATTTTTATTTCATCAAATCACACATGCCCTTTTCTAACATTTTTTAAACTTTTCTCTCTATACACAAACCCTAAGCCCTCATCTTTTTGGGATAAGATAACTCCTTGGGAAGATTTGTTAAGTGTTTAATATCATTGTTTAATATATTATATGCATGTAATATGGTGTATACCATGTTGGTTATGTTGGTGAAGTGTGAGAAGTTCACTATGTGTGAAACAATTTATGTTTGCTTAATCGATGAAGGTTTTTGCCTTGTAAACTTAAAAATGGACTTGTGGTCTTGAAGGAAGTGAACTTGAGGGGTTAAATATTTACATGTGAGATGTGATTATATCCTTAACTTGTTTTATTCTTGTACATAATGTTTGAAATTGTTATTGCAAAATTGTGCATAGATTTGGTGGTGTATTGAAGGAATAGTGTGGTTTTGGTGATGTTAATGTGTGTTGTGAAACCATGGCTGATTGTTGGAATCCAAGATGATATAAAATATTTCAAGAGAAGTTTAGTAATGATCATGGACCATTCATTGCATAAAAGGACCCAAAAGGGACCCTTTTTGGCCGAAACGGGCACCCGCCCTCGCAGACGAAGCACCTGCGGGCGCAGGTGAATTCGTAGGTGCCTATGGATACTTCAAAAGGTCACCTGCGGGTACACCTCATCCATTTTAGGGCGCATACGGCCTCGCAGGTCATCCAGAAGTTCATTTCGGTTGCTTTCGCATCTCTTTGACCCCTCAAAGCCCCTATACCCTTCATGGATGTAATTATCAACTTATGGTACCTTTTGAATGAATTTAAAGGAGTATACCGGAGGTATTTTTGAATGGTATAAATCATGGATTGTTGTTCATTTGTTATTTTGAAAGCTATCAAGTGACTTGACGGAGAAAAGGTAACGTAGTGTTAATGAGGAAGTGTAACGGATAAACTTGGTGTGAAATGTTATTGGTTTATGATGTATTGGTCAATGTATGGTATGTTATGGTATTGTTGGTATATTAATACAGTGGATTGTATTGTGAAGGACGAAATGATGCTATATAGCAGTCACGTAACTCATTGTGACACATACATTTGTAAGGTAGTTGATTGTTAACGTACGCCCATTATGTACTTGTATTGTAGAGTGAAACGTAAGGAAGGAGCTGGACTATTGTGTTCTTATATAGGCTTGTGTATTCATACTTGGAAGTGAAGGTATGTAAGTTTACTCATTCCGTATCCTTCGGCAGCAGATATTATTCACATTCTCATAATAGTTATTCCATTCTGATATATTCTAAGGTATCTCATTCAGGTTTGATATATATTGTTATCCACATGTTTCCTATTCAATGAACGATTGGCATTCATATGTCTCTTATCCATGGACTGAAGTTCCTAAGCTCTCATAATGTTGTAACTACTAAAAGAAACTGTTTCAAGGAAAGTGATGACTTAAGGAGAATCTATTCATTCTTAAGTCACATATCCCTCATTCATTAGTCATTGTCGTTCATGAGTTACATAATTATGGACATGGTTCCAAAGTCTCAATAATGTTACGTTCCACGTTCTAATAATGTTTTAACCACTAAGTATCAATCTCATGAAGTGAAGGAGTGAAGTAATGCATATATGTGTGCTTCCAATAATGTCATGATCCTCAATGTATCAGTCTTTCACAAGAAAATGTATCAATCTCTCAAAATTAAGAAAAGAAGTAATGCATATTGTTGATTCTAAGAGTACCGGCGGTAGCTCTAGAGGCATAAGCCTTGCTCGAGCTGATCCCGAGATTATTGGATCAAAGGGTAGTCCTAGGGGCATAAGCCTAGCTCGGGCCAATCCTGACAGGTGGTAGCTCTAGAGGTAATAACCTAGCTCGAGCCGAGCCTGATATGTTGATTTATGGGTGGTAGCTCTAGAGTTAATAACCTAGCTCGATCCGAGCCCGATATTTGATTCATGGGTGGTAGCTCTAGAGGTATAAGCCTAACTCGAGCCGATCCCAACATAACGTTATGTTATGTTAAGACCCCCTGATTAGTTGGGGCCCGGGTACGATATAGCACAGGTGATGATGAATGAACTCAGAAGCAAAGAAAGTAATAAACGTAAAGTACATAGTTCTAAACATACGGAACAATGAGTTATTCGTAAGGAATATAAGGTACATGGTTCCACATATGTAGAATGGTGATTTATCCATATTGACTACTCACTTATATTGTATTACATTGAAGTCTTTATGTATCATAAAGTTTTCTTATAGCCTTATATACTCAGTACATTCTCTGTACTGACCCCCCTTGGGGGAATTTACCTTACTTCCTGTAGGCACAGGTGTTAGTAGACCTCCACAGTAGAGTGCGGGTCATTTGCAGATTTTTGGTGAGCTCCAGTTTGTTCGGGGCTTTCCGAGTCATAGTGTACATTGATTTTGATATTATAAATGTTGTATAAAGTAGGGACTTGTCCCGACTCTAGTTTGGCTATGTATATGTATCTGTAGAGGCTTTGTAGACATATGTGGGAAGAGGAATGTAAGAGATGCATGTCCAGTTTGACTTGATGGCCCTATCGGCCAAGTTTCATATATATATAGTACATGTTTCTATGAATTCCGCATAATTGTATGAGATACAACGATGTTATTACAGAGGCACGCATAGGAATGTTCGTGAGTACATATTGGTTCTCTCGGGCCTTGTCGGCTTCGGGTGCCAGTCCGTCTCAATGGGATTTGGGGCGTGACAAAAGTGGTATCACAGCAGGTCGTCCTAAGGGTGCTTACAAAGCCGTGTCCGAGTAGAGTCTTGCTTATAGATGTGTTGCGCGCCACATTTATAAGTAGGAGGCTACGGGACATTTAGGAATTGTTTCTTTTCTTCACTTCTAGATCGTGCAATAAAGCCAAAGTTGTAGGTGGACGCATATGTACGCATTGACATTGGTTTTCTTTTGCAAAGTCAAATGCTGATTATGAGACAAGGTAAGGGCAAAGGTAGGTAGGTTGATACGCCTGTCGAAGAAGAAATGAGTAAATCACCACCTGACCAAGTTAGTCGAGGAGGGGCTGACATGGAATTTGCAATACGGGTTTCTCTTAGCTAAAAGATAGAGAAGTACCTGTATAACCACCTATAAATGCCACTGAACAGGATTTCAGAAATGTAGTGCATATGTTGACTCAGCTAATTATTATATAATGTCACGGGCGAGCTGGCCCAATGACGAGTGATGATGGTGCGGCTAGGGCAGCTAGTCATTGAACACAGGATTTTCTGAAATTAAACCCTCCCACATTCACCGGGTCAGATCTGAATGAAGACCCACATGACTTTATAGACCGAATCAAAAGCGCTCTAGATGTTATGCATGTGACTGTGTATTGATGTACTTCCAACTAGTTGGGAAGAATTTTAAACGGCATTCCTTGACTAGTACCTATCATATGAGGTCCGAAAAAAGCTTATGCGGACCAATTGTTAAATCTTTGCCAAAAGACTATGAGTGTCAGAAAGTACAGTCTTCGATTTAATTCTTTGGCTAGGTATGCTCCAAATATTGTTGCATTGGTATGTGGACAGATGGATTGCACTATTGCAGCCTTGAAAAGAGATACAGATATAGCCAGAATACAGGCTTTTTGTACCGATAATGGAGGATCAGAGGCAATGAAAAAGGACACAAATATTTGAAGAAGGGTCGTCAAAGAGGGCTAGACCTATGGGACAGTTCTTGGTGTCCCAAGGAGAATTTAGGTCTCGGGTGTTTAACAGACTGCCTAGACCATTATTTTCTTAGTTTATAGTAAATGTTCTACCTCGATCCCAAGGGTTTAGAGACAATCATTTTGGGCAAAGAAGTGAGATTCAGGATTCATGGTGGGCAATAGGGTATCAAGCACAAGAATGTAGAAAGTAGAAACCAACCGAAGTCTCCTCGTCAGCCGTGTTAGTGCTGCGGAAGTTATCATCTAGGTGAATGCTGGTTGGGGCCAAATGTTTGTTGTTGGTGTGGTATGTCGGGCCATAAAATGAGGCCTCTCCTGATGTAGCTACAGGTACCGTATACGTATTGATTGACCCATATTCGACACTCGCATATGTTATTTCATTAATTGCTGAAAATTCAAAAGAACACCAGAATTACTAGTTATGTCACATGAAGTCTATACATCAGTTGGTGAATTTATTGTAGTTAAAAGAGTATATCATAAGTGCATAGTAATTGTTTGTGGTCGTGAGACACTGGTTGATCTTATTGAGCTTGAAATAGTGGAATTTTGATGTTATAAAGGGATTGTGCCATAGTAGATTGCCGAACTAAGAAGTTATATTATCGTTTTCCCCAAAAGAATGTTTTTGAATGGACAGAGAAATGTGGGGGGAACCAAGAGGAAAATTTAGTCCCCATCTTAAAGCAAAGAAAAGGATACTCTAAGGGATACATATGTCACTTCGTAAGAGTGAAAGATACTGATGTGATGCCACCAACTCTTCAATCAGTTCTGGTGGTAAATGAATTCCTCGATGTATGAGCTGGTATTAATGTGATGTTAGATACTCAGCCTATTTTTATTTCTTCATATAGCATGGCCCCAGTAGAGTTACGGGAATGAAACGAGAAATTAAAAGCGTGATGAACAAGGAATTCATAAGACCTAGTATGACCCCTTGGGGTGCATTAGTGTTCACAGTACAAAAATAAATAAATAAAAAAATGGCACATTGAGAATGTGTGTTTACTATAGGCAACTGAATAAGGTGACAATGAAGAATACATGTCTTCTCCCCAAAGTTGATGACTTATTTGATCGGTTATAGGGTGCCAAATTCTTCCTAAAGATTGACTTCAGGTCAGGAGATCATCAAGTAAGGGTCAGAGAAAATAAAGATACCCAAAATACAGGTATGGTTGTTATGAATTCGTAGTTATGCCATTTGGGCTAACAAATGCACCAGCTGCATTGGTGGGTTTGATAATTAGGGTGTTTAAGCCATCGTTAAGCGTACTCGTGATAATATTTTAGATGTTATACTAGATTACTCAAGATCACAAAAGGACCATGTTAATAACTTGTGAAAGGTGTTACGGATTCTTCGTGACCGTAAGATATATGCAAGTTCTTTAAATACAAGTTTGGTCATAATCCGTATTGTCCTTAGGACACATTGTATAAAATGAAGGAATCAGGACTACTATACACAAAAGGAGTGTCCAAGGCCTATGACGCCTATGCAAATTCGTAGCTTCCTTGAGTTGGCCAGTTATTATAGAAGAATTGTTAAACAAAAAAAAAAGCTTTCTGCCATTACCCTTCACAAAGATAACATACACAAAGTAACTAAGTTTCAGAGGAATGATGTATGTGAGAAAGTTTGCAAGAGCTGAAACATGAATTGACTCCTACACCTGTACTAGTACCTCCTAAAGGAACATAAGAGTATGCAGTGTATTGTGATGTTTTAAAAGTTGGTGTGGGATGTGTATACATGCAGCACGACAATGTGATAGCGTATGCCTTAAGACAATTGCGTCCACATAAGAGAAATTATCCCACATATGATTTTAAGTTAACAGTTGTGGCAATTGCCTATAACAGATTGCACCACTACTTGTATAAAACTTCAGGTGAAAGAATTATAGTGTCCAATGTGGCAGAATTTTCATTGGTATCTGGGATAAAGGAAAAGCAATATGTAAATCCTATTTTTAGTTCAATTGAAAAGGAATGTACAACAAAGTTCGACAAAGGTATTTGAACAAACACAAGGGGGAGTACTTTAACGCCAATGTAGATTGTGTGTACCATGGTTTAGCAGAGATGTCTTGGTAAGATTACATGAGAAGCACATTGTAGAACTTGTAGCTCAATGTCCAAGCGGCCACTGATTAATAGTGTGGAATCAGAAATCTGTATGTTTTATGCAATGTATTACCCTTCCAGTTTGGAAGCGAAACATGAATACCATGGATTTAATCACAGGGTTGCCTCGTACACTGCGAAGGTTGATTCCATATAGGTAATAGTTGACAGTCTTATCGAGTCAGCATATTTCCTACCAGTTAGGACCACCGATACAGCCGAACATTATGCAAAGTTTTATGTTACGGAGATAGTACGGTTACATGGGATTCCACTCACTATTATATCAAACAAGAGAGCTCACTTTATTGCATAGTGTTGGAAGTCTTTTCAGTAAAGCATGGGTACACAGCTGGATGTAAGTACGGCTTGTCATCCTCATATGGATGGACATATAGAACATATTATATGAACATTTGAAGATATGCCACGAGTTTGTACTTTGGACTTTAAAGGTAGTTGGGATGAACATCTATCGTTTATTGAAATTGCTTACAATAAAAGTATCAAAAGTCACCTTACGAAGCTTTATATGAAAGAAAATATAGATCATCAATTGGATGGGTTACAGCTAATGAAATTTGTTTTGCTCGGGTCAGATTTTGTTCATCAAGCTATAGAGAAAGTGAAGGTGATATAACAGCAGCTACAAATGGCCCAAAGTCGATATAAATCATATGCCGATATTAGAAGAAGGGTATTAAAATGCTCCACAGGTGATTAGGTATTTTTGACAGTTTCACCAATGAAGAAAAATAACAAGATTCGGAAAGAAAGGGAAATTGAGTCCACGTTATATAGGCCCATATGAAATTATTAAAAGATTTGGGCAAGTTACGTACGAGTCGGCGCTACCCCAAGAACTCTCCATAGTTCATCCAGTATTTCATGTTTCGATGCTTTGAAAATGCATAGGGGAGTCATCTCGTTTTACTCCTATTGGCGATACACAGGTTACAGAGGATCTTACCTATAAGGAGATACCTATTGCCATTCTGGATAGAAAAGTGAAGAGGTTGAGGAATAAAGATGTCACTTCTGTAAAGGTACTTTGGAGAAATCAACAAATAGAAGAGGTCACACAGGAAGCTAAACAAATGATAAAGTCCAAGTACCCTCATTTATTCCAAAGGGAAGAACAAGTTCACGATACGAGACCGGAACAATGACAAGTAAGTATTCATAAGCATTGAGTGTATATATATAGATATGATAACATGAAGAATGCTCCTAGACTTGTGATTGTTTACTTTGAATAATGTCACTAACATTCGAGGACGAATGTTTCTAAGGGGGGAAGAATGTAACAACCCGTATGTTTACGAAACTATTTAATTACTGTAACATTCATGGAATTATTTAAACATGATAAATATGGTGGATCATACATTAGTGAGATGGGATGAATTTAATTTTTGCAATTGGGTTCAAATGAGGCCCAAAAATCAAATAAAAGACATGGCCCAAAGAGGGAATTTGACCCATTCTTCTATTGATCTTTCCTTGACCAAGTAAACACATCAAATGTGTGGATAAGGATCATTAGAAAGGGACTATATAAGTCAAGAAAATCAGATTTTTATTTCATCAATGCACACATGCCCTTTTCTAACATTTTTCAAACTTTTCTCTCTATACACAAACCCTAAGCCCTCATCTTTTTGGGACAAGATCACTCCTTGGGAAGCTTTGGTAAGTGTTTACTCTCATTTTTTAATATATTATATGAATGTAATATGGTGTAGATCATGTTGGTTATGTTGGTGAAGTGTGAGAAGTTCACTATGTGTGAAACAATTTATGTTTGCTTAATCGGTGAAGGTTTTTGCCTTGTAAACTTGAAAATGGACTTGTGTTCTTGAAGGAAGTGAAATTGAGGGATTCAATATTGACATGTGAGATGTTATTATAGCCTTAAATTGCTTTATTATTGTACATAATGTTTGGAATTGTTATTGCAAAATTGTGCATAGATTTGGTGGTGTATTGAAGGAATAGTGTGGTTTTGGTGATATTCATGTGTGTTTTGAAACCATGGCTGATTGTTGGAATCCAAGATGATCTAAAATATTTCAAGAGAAGTTTATTTATGATCATTGACCATTCATTGCATAAACGGACCCAAAAGAGACACTTTTTGGCCGAAACGGGCACCCGCCCTCACAGACGAAGCACTTACGGGCGCAGGTAACTTCGCAGGTGCCTCTGTCTACTGCCAAAGGTCACCTGCGGGTGAAAATCAGCCACCTGCGGTCAAAGGTGTCCTGGAAGGTCAGCCCAGAAGTTTGTTTCGGTTGTTTTCGCATCTCTTCGACCCCTCAAAGCCCCTATACCCTTCATGGATGTAATAATCAACTTATGGTACCTTTTGAATGAATTTAAAGGAGTATTCCGGAGGTACTTTTGAATTGTATAAATCATGGATTGTTGTTCATGTGTTATTGTGAAATCTATCAAGTTACTTGACGGAGAAAAGGTAACGTAGTGTTAATGAGGAAGTGTAAAGGATAAACTTGGTGTGAAATGTTATTGGTTTATGATGTATTGGTCAATGTATGGTATGTTATGGTATTGTTGGTATGTTAATATAGTGGATTGTATTGTGAAGGACGAAATGATGCTATATAGCAGTCACGTAACTCATTGTGACACTTATACATTTGTAAGGTAGTTGATTGTTAACGTACGCCCGTTATGGACTTGTATTGTAGAGTGAAACGTAAGGAAGGAGCTGGACTATTGTGTTCTTATATAGGCTTGTGTATTCATACTTGGAAGTGAAGGTATGTAAGTTTACTCTTTCCGTATCCTTCGGCAGTAGATATTGTTCACATTTTCATAGTAGTTATTCCATTCTGAGATATTCAAAGGTATGTCATTCAGGTTTGATATATATTGTTATCCACATGTTTCCTATTCAATGAACGATTGGCATTCATATGTCTCTTATCCATGGACTGAAGTTCCTAAGCTCTTATAATGTTGTAACTACTAAAAGAAACTGTTTCAAGGAAAGTGACGACGTAAGGAGAATCTATTCATTCTTAAGTCACATATCCCTCATTCATTAGTCGTTGTTGTTCATGAGTTACATAATTATGGACATGGTTCCAAAGTCTCGATAATGTTATGTTCCACGTTCTAATAATGTTTTAACCACTAAGTAGCAATCTCATGAAGTGAAGGAGTGAAGTAATGCATATATGTGTGCTTCCAATAATGTCATGATCCTCTATGTATCAATCTTTCACAAGCAAATGTATCAATATATCAAAAGTAAGAAAGAAGCAATACATATTGTTGGTTGTAAGAGTACGGGTGGTAGCTCTAGAGGAATAAGCCTTGCTCGAGCCGATTCCGAGATTATTGGATCAAAGGGTAGTCCTAGGAGCATAAGCCTAGCTCGGGCCGATCCTGACAGGTGGTAGCTCTAGAGGTAATAACCTAGCTCAAGCTGAACCTGATATGATGGTTTATGGGTGGTAGCTCTAGAGGTAATAACCTAGCTCGAGTCGAGCCCGATATTTTGATTCATGGGTGGTAGCTCTAGAGGCATAAGCTTATCTCGAGCCGATCCCAACATAACGTTATGTTATGTTAAGACCCACTGATCAGTTGGGGCCCGGGTACGATATAGCACAGGTGATGATGAATGAACTCAGAAGCAAAGAAAGTAATAAACGTAAAGTACATAGTTCCAAGCATACGAACCAATGAGTTATTCATAAGGAATATAAGGTACATGGTTCCACATATGTAGAATGGTGATTTATCCATATTAACTACACACTTTTATTGGATTACATTGAGGTCTTTATGTATCATACAGTTTTCTTATAGCCTTACATACTCAGTACATTCTCCCTACTGACCCCCCCTTGGGGGATTTACCTTACTTACTGCAGGCACAGGTGTTAGTAGAACTCCACAGTAGAGTGCGGGTCATTTGCAGATTTTTGGTGAGCTCCAGTTGGTTCGGAGCTTTCCGAGTCATAGTGTACATTGATTTTGATATTATAAATGTTGTATAAAGCGGGGACTTGTCCCGACTCTAGTTTGGCTATGTATATGTATCTGTAGAGGCTTTGTAGACATATGTGGGAAGAGGAATGTAAGATATGCATGTCCAGTTTGACTTGATGGCCCTATCGGCCAAGTTTCATATATACATAGTACATGTTTCCATGACTTCCGCATAATTGTATGAGATACAACGATGGTATTATAGAGGCATGCATATGAATGTTCGTGAGTACAGATTGGTTCTCTCGGTCCTTGTCGGCTTCGGGTGCCAGTCCGTCTCAATGGGATTTGGGGCGTGACAACTTCATTCCATTGAGTGCCTCAAATGGTGCCACATCGATGATGGAGTGATAGTTGTTGTTGTATAAAAACTCACACAATGGAAGAAATTGGTCCCAATGACCACCACAGTCAATAACATTGGCTCTCAAATGTCCTCTAGCACCTGAATCATCCTCTCCGACTTGCCATCAGTTTGAGGATGAAAAGACGTGCTAAAGGTGAGCTTAGTTCCTTACTCTTATGTGCAACCTGTCCCAAAATTTAGAAGTATACTTTGAATAACTATTAGAAATAATGGTAAGGGGTACCCCATTAAGACTCACTATTTTCTTGACATAGATTTGTGTTAATTGCTGAGAGCTGTATTCTACTCGAACCAGCAAAAAGTGAGTTGATTTTATCAATCGATCCACTATCACCCATATGGAGTCATATTTTTCCAAGGTCTTAGGAAGACCCACCATGAAATCTAGAGGTATAGGCATTCTTTGACGCAATCCCGCAGACCTTTGATGCTCATACTTCACCTGCTGACAATTGTGACACTTGGACACATAATCCACTATGTCCCTCTTCATATCGGGACACAATAAAGATGCCTCAAGTCACGGTACATTTTAGTTATACCCGGATGAATAGAATAATGCGAACCATGGGCTTTTGAGAGTATATCATGAATCAAATCACTAACCCTGAGGAACACATAACCTTCCCTTAAACCATAACACCCCACTCACATCAAAAGTGGCGTCTTCCACTTCCCCACGCATCACTTTATTCCAGAGTGCATTCAACTTCAATCCTTAAATTGCTTGGCCTTAATTAGATCCAAAAATGTTGGCTTCACCTCAACACTAGAGAATACTCCACCCCTGTCTGAAACCCTAAACTGCATACTCTGAGATGCTAGAGTTTGACACTCTCTAGATAAAGGTCACTTGTACACCCTCAAGAATGTCAAACTACCCATACTTACAACTTTTTGGCTCAATGCGTCTGCCATCATAGCCTTACATGATGATACTGGATAGTCACATCGTAATATTTTGAAAACTCGATCCATCTCCTCTGTCTTATATTCGAATCCCTTTGAGTGAACACAAATTGTAGGCTATGGTGGTCTGTGAAAACCTCATACTTGATACCATAAAGATAGTGTCTCCAAATCTTTAATGGAAACACTACCGCTGCCAACTCTAAGTCATGGGTGGGGTAGTTCCTTTATTGAGGCTTCAATTGCCTTAAAGCATAAGCAATTACATTTCTATCCTGCATTAACACAACACCCAAACCCAAAAGTGAAGCATCACAAAACACTATAAAGTCCTTACCTTCAACCGATAAAGAAAGAATATGAGTTATAGTCAAGAGCATCTTGAGCTTTTGGAATCTCTCATCACATTGTTTAGACTAAACAAATGTCACTTCTTTCTGAGTCGGCCTTGTCAAGTGCGTTGTAATGGATGCAAAGTTGTTGACAAACCTGCAGTAATAACTAGCAAAACCCATAAAGCTCCTTATCTTGGTCAATGAACTTGGATGGATCCAACTCTTAACTGCCTCAATCTTGTGGGGATCCACCATCAACCCCTATTCGACAACAACGTTCCCCAAAAAATCCACCAAAGACAACCAGAATTTACACTTCAAAAATTTAGCAAATAACTGTTTCTCCCTTAGAATCTCTAACACTATGCGAAGGTGACCTACATGCTCCTCCTTACTCTTGGAGTAAACTTGAATGTCATCAATAAACACAATAACAAAAGAATCCAAAAATGACTTAGAGATACCGTCCATCAAGTTCATAAAGGCTGCAGGTGCATTAGTTATCCCGAAGGACATCACCAAGAACTCATATTGGGCATATCGAGTTCTAAAAGTTGTCTTTGATATGTCCTCCGATCTAATTTTCAGCCTATGATAACCTGACCGCAAGTCAATTTTGGAAAATACCATTGTACCCTGTAACTGGTCAAACAAATCATTTATGCGAGGCAAGGGATATTTATTCCTGATGATAACCTTATTCAACTGTCTATAATCAAAACACATCCTTATACTACCATTCTTTTTCTTAACAAACAGGACCGGAGCACCCCAAGGTGAAGCACTTGGACAAATAAACCCCTTGTAAAGTAGTTCTTGCAATTAAGTTTTGAGTTCCCTTAACTCTGTTGGAGCCATTCGATAGGGTGGAATATATATAGGGCAAGTACACGACTTTAAGTCAATACAGAACTCAATATCTCTATCTGGAGGTATACCTGGTAAATCTGAAGGAAACACTTCATAAAATTCGAAAACCATCGAAACTAACTCTATAGAAGGGGACCCCACACTTATACCCCAGAAATGAGATAAAAATGCGTAACACCCCTTCCCCACTAACCTTCCAGCCCGGACAAAGGATATAATTTTCACCAATTTGGCCTTATACACTCCCTCCCACTCTAGTTCATCCATCCCAGGCATAGCTAGAGTCAATGTCTCAGTGTTACAGCTTAAGAGAGCATGATATGGAAATAACCAGGTCATACCCAAAATTACATCAAAGTCCAACATATCCAGAATAAACAAATCTACCCAATCTGAAAACCCATAAACAACACAGAACAAGAACTGTAAACATGGGTTACTACCATAGACTCACAAACCAGAGTAGATACATAAAATGGATAGTCAAGTATATCACAAACCAAATTCAAACACACCACAAACTTGATAGATACATAAGAATAAGTAGACCCCGGGTCAAATAAAATAGAAGCCATCTGGTCACAAACAAAAATGGTACCTGTGATCACCGAATCAGAACCCTGAGCATCTGTCTTTCCTAGAAAGTCATTACAGTGAGCCTAGTCATCAATCTGAGCTAACTTTATTCTCGGTTGCACTCCTCTCCCTGCACCACTATTTCTTCAACCACCCCGACCACCTGTCTGATTTTCCTATCCACCCGGTGGATTACCCCTGTCGTTACCTCCTCTTCCTCTACTTGTTGGAACTATAGCCCGAGACTGTTGCTGCGCCTGGACATTTGTCTGTCTCAAAGGACACTCTCTCTTAAAATGATCAACGGTACCATAATATTAACATCCCCTCTTAAGAGAAGGTCGACTGGTAGAAGAGTAAGAAGCCCCTTGGCTCCTAATAACCCGCGACTGAGAAGAGGTATTAGCTAGACCCACAGTAGAAAATGGCAATGCAGATTAAATAGGGCAAGTTGGGTAGGCCTGCTGACTGAACAAGGCAAGCTGGGTAGGCATGCTGACCGTGGCCCTTAGAGTAAGATCCGCTAAAATTCCCAACATTACAAGACTTTTTAGCTAACATCTAAGCCTGGCCCGCTTGCATGACCCCCTCTAACTTTTTTTACATAATTTAAAACCTCATTGAACCCCTTTCCTGCAGAAGTCGTATGCACAGAAAAAACTTGAAGATCACAGTTTGAACGTTTGGCATAGAGTTGAATCCTTTCCTCCTCAGTCGCCAATAACTGACTAACATAGCAAGACAAGGCATGGAACTTAGCCTCATAAGCTACAACTGACATGTCACCCTGCTCCAATACAAAAAACTCATCCTTCTTATAATCACGGAGGGCCCGAGGCACATACCTCTCTAAGAACAAAGTATGAAACTCTTCCTAAGTCAATAGAGGTAAGACCAGTGACCTATATTCCACATACGTCCTCCATCATTGCTTAGCATCCTTCTCCCACAGAAAGGTCACACACTCAACTCCATGTTGTTGCACAATACCCATCTTATGTAACCTTTCATAATAGTCAATAATGAACTCAAATGCGTCCTTAGACACAGTACCCTAGAATGTTGGTGGTTTTATCTTCTGAAACGTGGTCAGCAGATCATGTTCAGTACTAGTCATCAAAGGACCTAAAATTGGATGAGGAAAAAACATCCATCCCTGAAGCCTTATCCATCCTAGGAGCCATAGTAATGGTAGGATAAGTAACTGGAGCTTAAAAAGTCGGTACAACAGGAGAGGCTCCAGTGCTAGCCAACCCACTCAGAAAAGCTAACACCTATTGAACATCCTCAGCCGACAGAGGGGGAAAAACTGCACCTCCAACTGGTGCCCCCATCCCGGGCTCCATTACCTGCTCCTTTACTGCTTCTATCTCCTCAAAATGATCCTGAGGTAGGGGAGATGATACTGACCCTTCATGAGCCTGGTCAAAAGACACTTGAGGTCCACTCCTGGTGGGTGTGGCTGGTCCCCTTCCTCTCCAACCTCTTCCTCTCACTCATCCTCTTTCTCTTACGATTGGCTCCGCAGTTGGAGCAGCTGGTACAGAGGTTGCTGCTCGGGTTCCATTTGACCTAGTAGTCACTATCTGTGGACAAAATAGTAAAGAAATTAGATACCAATTTGGATCGCCAGATACCAATTGGAATCAAGTTACAGTAGAAAAGAAGCAAGAATGATAGTTTTCATAAAGTCCTATAATCTCTCGAAGAAAAGTACGAACATCTTCGTATCGTTCCATAAGACTCTACTGGACCCATTTTGGTACAACGAGATCAACGAATGTAGGCTCTGATACCAACTTTGTCATGAACCAAATTGACATGAGTAGCACCCACCCTATTCTTAGATGAGAGAACCGATAACCCCAAAAGCATTAACCATCACTTAGAGAAAAGATGGAAAACAATCCCATTAATAGTTCAAGGATTATCCAGTCTAACAAACTTGGAAATGCGGAAATAAATACTAAAACAAAAACATCCCTAGAATCTGAAAGTCGGTGTGCCAAAACATACTAAGAATGTCAAGATAGGGATGCAACCCCAAAACTAAGAAGAACACATAAGTCCAAACAAAGGTAAATATTACAAAAGAGAGATTCCATGGTAGCCCGAAAATGTTGCTCACCTTAAAATCCGAATCACAAGTGAGATCTTGTAGGAGCCACTGCTATATGTGTTGTACTTAACAAAAGTAAGAGCAGGTGTAGTATTAGCACACAAGAAAACAACAGTGTACTGGTAGGGTCATTTGGCCAACCCAAAATGAGAATATGAACACATAACCCAAACATAGTACAACAAGTTAATCCATGCCCATTCTATCCTACACCTAGCACAACAAGTATCAAATAAGCAGCTTAGGATTACAAGCAATAAGTCAAGACATTTACAACCAAGTCAAGTTTATTCAAGCTAAGTTAAAACAAGTCAAGACA
Source organism: Capsicum rhomboideum (assembly GCA_031232105.1). Lineage (NCBI taxonomy): Eukaryota > Viridiplantae > Streptophyta > Magnoliopsida > Solanales > Solanaceae > Capsicum > Capsicum rhomboideum. The sequence goes on from CP124718.1 coordinate 14,351,084, forward strand.
AGTTAAGCAATTATAATACATATAAATATATCAACCATTTCACTCATGGAACCGTCAAACTCATCTGAGCCTTGTACATACACGCTATGGGTATCATAACCACCCTCTAGTCATGTCCTTCAGGGGACAAATTCCATCCATATACCAAAACCCTAGACATAAGTGTCTGCCAACCTTATTCCACCAGTAAGCCAAGAGAATATTCAAATATCGTAACATTCCACATTAATAATAAGGTAGGTCAAACTCATACAACAAGATAAATTCATTGAATCGACCACACCAAACAACATGCACTAACAAGCCATTCTAAGAAATAGTTAACATGCACATATAGTACAAATTGGATTAAACTACAATACCATCACCTACCTTAATCCAAGCTTGTATAAATCAACTAAGCTTGAGCCTTGGCTTTTTGTGCAATTTCTACTTGATCTCAGTCTAGAAATACATACGAACACATAATTAATGAAATGACCTACCACATTTGGGATTATAACTCATATCCAACTTTGCAAACTAGTAATTCTTAGGCTAGATTATCAATTTAATAGTTACTGGGGATGAATTCCTTACCTTACAAAATATGATGAAAAACTGATGGTTTTTTCCCCAAATCACCACTGTTGAAGCCCAAATGTTTCATGGAAAAATAAACCATTTTGGGAAGTTTTTGAAACAAAACAACGATTAATGTCGCTATAGTAGTATATGTCTCTACAGCGGCATCGCTTTGACTGGTAGCCATAACGGGAATTTTCTCGCTTTTGAGCATGCTGCTATAGTGACAAGCAAGTTGCTATAGCAACGTCGACGGGACAAAAAGTCCAGTTTCCTTCAAAAATCTCCTTTTTCACAACACACCTTAAATCCAAGACATCCCAAATAATATCCTTTATGCTAAGATCAATTTCGGGAGCTCTACTTGCCCAAATTCAATTTCGTAAAAACCTATGGGACCCTTATTGTCTTAGCTAATTAGAAATCAAGTCAAAAACCACCAGTTACACAATTCATTCCTATATTTCCTTAGACTCACTCAAATTTTGTTCTAAACTAGCCTAGCCTAAAATTTATAACTCCAAAATCGGGAAAAATTTTAGCATGAAATTTTAAATGAGAAACTTAACATAATGACGGAAAGGGTCATTGCATCTACTTCCTCAGTTGACCCTATAACTAATAATCATCAACCATAGCCAAGCTAACTTATTTCACCAACCTTAACAACTCAACTACCCCACATTCAAGGGATACTATTAGCCAATATTTATTCCTTTACAATAAGCATAAATGTAATATCAAGTCATAAAGATCTATCTACAAGTTTTGTCTAGTAGCCCTACCTCCTTAATAAGCCTATGAACATTATCCTGCTATCACTTTATTCACTTCCTTAAAACTTAACCCATTATATTCATTCATAGCCACCATGGGTTTTGTACAACCGGTTAGGCTACCTTTAGGACATCAACGATCTTACCTTCATAAGATCATTCAAGTCACCTAACCAAATAAGCTACATCATTTTCAGTCACACAGTTAACATTCAACTTACCAATTTTATATACCTAGTCAATTTACCTTGCATTAGTGATATCAACTACACCACTTACCTCAAGTTCAATTCACCAAGGTTGTGCAAAACAATTGAATTCATATCTATTTAACCAATAACTTATTAAGACATAATTAACAAGTCAACTTATTGACTAGATTATTCACACAAGGATGACCCAATAGCACTTTAGGCCCAGATATAATCATCAAAGATTGGAACCACACAAGGATCCCAAGTATAATCATCAAAGGTTCGGACCACATAAGGATTCCAATCATAATCATCAAAGTTTGGACCATGCAAGAATCCTAAGTATATTGCCAAAGACCAAATAGAATCAATACATACCTCAAAATCACACCCAACCTTTACGATTCATGGATATTCTTTTGTAACAACTCATCTCATATAACTCATAATGATCACTTACACTTAAGGAACTCAGTCATCAAATGGTAATGCAATAATAATCCACATAAGGAATATACATAGCACCTATCATAGCACAATACAATATTTAAGGCATAAGTATTTTTCTAGTAAGCATAACCGATCACTTAATAAAAGAGTTATGTTTACCAACTGCATTGAAAACTACAATGTTTACTACATTAAACCACATAACCACCTAAAGGTGCATGTATCACTCATGCAAAACATAATTCACAACATTAGAATACAAGTCCTATACCTTTTATTGACCTCTACCAATTAGAAAAACACTATTCCAACCTTTCAAATGTTATTGAGATACAAATTAGGATAAACTAATCCCAATTGTGATAGTTGAGCTACCAATTAGAATCTTCTAGATACCAATTGGACTCAACTCGAGGAGACAACACTGAGATAGCACGATGGGAGAAAAGAAAGTGAGATTGATTTCTTATATGCCTTATAGCTTCCCATAGAGTTGATGTGGAAGTGAACACACTAATCTACAATACACTATTCGACATTTGCTCTTGTACTTGGTGATTGGTAACCTAGGTTCTGATACCAAATTATCATGACCAAAATCATGAATCATGCGAGAACCTACCCAACTCTATACTAGATAGGATAACTCTTACCACCCAACCATTTAACTAAATACAAAAGATATAATAAAAAGTTCTAAATATAAATAGTCTCTTAAATAAAAGAAGAATTTCTTATTCAACAAGTTTCATTACACAATTATATTGCGAAAGTTAAAAGACAAATCCCCCAGAACCTAGTCTAAATGGGTACAAGAGCACTAAACAAATAGAGGAATGACCCTAGACACAACATCTATGTATGAGTAGGATGATAGGAGCTTCCAATGAATAAACACTGATGTACCTATAGAAACTTTAATTGACCTGCAACATGGCTATATCCCTAAATGGAGATATAGTAAGTGTAGTATCAGTACAACCACATATACTGGTAGGTATCATTGGTCGACCAAGGTTAGAATCACATAACAACTTATAGAAAACAAGAAGAGATCATGACAAGCATACAGGTTAATATCAGAACATACTTAACTTACTTCAACTTCCAACTTTACCGCCTTTATTTTATTTAAGTAATATTACTTTACCCTTAGGGCATGATTAACTAACTGCATTCTATGGATTAATCTAACCCATAATTCTTACACACTTACTTTATTACAATAACTCTATATACTTCTCTCTCTTTTTCTCATTAATCCTCTTTTGTGACAACCTTCGCTCCCTATTATACTACCATTAACCATCAGGATTGCAACAACCAAGATAATTGATAATAGCAAAAACTTTACAAGAAAGGTTACTACAATATACATCATGTATATAACTAAATACGCAGGGGAATAAAATTTATACAAAATTCAGAACATACCTTGTAGTCATATTTTGCTGCCATGCACAATCACAACCATCAACATAACTGGTCCACTCAAGGAACTATAATATCTAATCAAATAACCATTCCACATAAGGAACCATGATATATCATCAATATATAAATATAAATGTTCATTCAAATGCATATGATGACTGTATGTATGCAAGATATATGATATGCCCAAACTACAACTCCCTTAAGGAAGCGTAAGTGGTCATTGTCAAATATAGAACCCAACAGAGGTTAAGGTCAAATCTCATAGGGAATAAGGTGATAACTAAGTTGTATGTAGTTTAAATTACTATTAGTCGCTAATTTCCATGAGGGGGGGGGGTTGAATTTGAAGTTTATTGAAGAGTATCACTTTTGTCAAGCTATGATAGATAAATTTGCAATACTTAATTCAATGGAGAGAAAACAAACTAGAATTGTGTTCACCTTGGTTTCCAATCACTTTCGCGTTAAGAGAAGCATGAATTTATATCAACATATGCAATTAATAAGAAATCAATTCCAATTATTCATCTAAGTGTTTTCCAACCTAAATAGATGATTTTCACTTTAATTTTTTCAAATTTAAAGTGATAGAATTACAACCCAATTTAAGCCTCAAGATATTTATCTCGTCAAAGAATTAATATTCAAACAGAGGTTAGAAACTCTGAATTCTTGTTACAAATTCCTTATGCCATTGTTAACCTCTCTGTTCAAGCAAGTTAAACTGTACAGATCCACATCAGTCAATTATTAAATAGAACCAACACATAGCCATACAATTTTGAAAATTTTCAGCGGGTCCTCATTTTCAATTTCAAAAACAACAAACTGCCATTCATTCATTACCATCATTTTGCATACACAATATACAAATAAAAACAACCCAATGAAAAAACAATGAAAACACACATCCTAAACATGTCGGTTCTACTAGATAGAACCCCAGGGAAAAGAACACAAGCAACAAAAACCCTCGTGGTGACAGACTCCTAAGTACCCCACCCTACCAAAAATAAAAATATGTTGTACCCAATGTATAATCAACAAAGTATAAATAAAGGGATTGAATACTTGTGAATCCCTTAGGCTTGTGAGTCTAACAAGTCCTTGAAGGCCAAAGTAGCCTCAGTATCTGCAACAATCTCATTGATCACTGGAATGGGAGTAGGCAACACCCCAGGTGTAGGCCCAACTCATGGTGTGGTACCCATAGACAAACCAACTGCCTCATCCTGTACCCATTTGTTCCTTTCTTTTTTATCCTTCTTCGATGCTTTCGCTACTTTTCTCATATCTCTCTCTTTTTGTGTCTCATTTTTGTGCTTCCTCTTCTTTGATTTCTTATTTTCTCCACCTTCAGTTACCACTTTTTCCTTATATTTCAGTGGATGCCCCATCAAATCAAGAATTTGGTCATCATCATCTGATTCTATGAAAGCAGGATCTGGGAATCCAGTGGTTAGGACCTCCAAATAGGCAATGTCCTTTTGAGCTTTCTTAAACTCGATCATTAACTTTGCAAAATATGGGATTGACAATTCATTTAGCCTATTATTCACTCTTTCCTCCATATCTTCCATATGGGCATATAGATTAGCATATTGCTTCAAAGCCTCTGCGATGATTTAATCCATGAAGGGCTTGAACATCTTAGTCCAGCCAGTCAATTGCTTGTCAAACTTTTTCTGGGCCTTAACCACTATTACACAGTTCTCGAGTATGAACTGATATTCTAAATGAGTTGGTGGCCTGGAAGAAGTGTCGATAGTCTCAGTATGTATGGTTATAGAAGTAGCTCAGATGCTGCAGAAGCCCCCTGTAGATCAATAAGAATAATCGGTAAGGGCATACCTGCGGGTATATTAGATGCTTATGGAGTAGTTTGAGATTGTGGAACAAAAGACAGTGGCTTGTGAACCCTCAACTCAAACTTGGTGTCATCCCATGTCTTCTTGATGTCTTACTTCTTTGTACCCTAACCTCATTGTCTACTCCACCGATTAGAGGCACCCTTGCTAACCTACAGATCTCTGTAATAATATATAGGAATGGTAGAGCACTAGTTGTCTTATGGTCTCTCACAAAAATTTCATCAGCAATCACTTGGCCAAAGTTAATCTCCAGCCCTTCTATCAATCTTATAACCAAAATAGCTCTTTGGGGGTCTAAGTTTGCATCTCCACTGGTAGGCATCAGTCGAAGACTAACCACAACCCACCAAAACTTTACTTTAAAACTCAGTGAAAACTTAGCTATCCACTTTTTGTCAATCAGCCAAGACGATTCAAAATTATCGGTCATAACTCGGGCAAACCATGGGCACTGAGTAGAAGCAGTTGTCATCTGATGATCAACCTCTGAAGTGATGGTAGGAGGAGTATAAATCTGACCAAATAGGACTCGATTAATAGTGTGATCTAAAATATCAACTGGTACCCCCCAAACTTGAATTCTCAACCTATTTCTCATGTTTGCCATCTTTTGCCCCTTTGGGTAATCCTTCTCAAGAGTATCCAGAAAATTTACAAAAAACTTACGAACAATAGTAGGATAGTACGACCCCAGAGGTTTTCTCAAACAGCCCAACTCATACTCATTAAACTGTTTCTCAATGTTTGGATACTCTGGAAAATCTATTTTCATTATTTACCATTCCTCAGCAATTGGCCTCTTCATGCTTCTAGACTAGGTTAGTTGAATACCATCAAAATATTTCTTTTTAACTCCTTCAACCACCCATATAATGGATTCTCTAACCCCTGGAGCCTTGCTGTGAATGACATTACCCCCTTCTTTGTCGAGTTCTATTTCCAAGCTAGTAGTAACCTTCTTTGCACCATCCACATCTGGGAAAGAGCTTTAACTGTTGTTGCTCTCCCCGTCACTACTCAAATTACCACTTGATGACCCATCATTCTCTTTATATTGGGAGGCATATGTACGTTTCTTTTCACTTTACCTGGTATTATAGGTTGGGGCCTCGGCTTCCTCACCCTCAACATTCGGCTTATCTTTAAGTCTTGAGATTGTGGTCTTCCGTGCTTGCCTTTTTCTTACTCCACCTCACTTTGATTATAGTTTTTGGGGCATGGTACCTATGGTGGAAATAGTTAGACACCATATAAAATGACGATTCAAGAAAAATGCAGGCTTTTGAAACTTTTTGTCCTTAATGGGTTGTAGTGATGGTTCATCATGAAAGCAATGGTTCATCACTCCAACCATCAGGCTTAAACAGTTTTAGCCCAAAAATTTTCCTATTGAGGCGTTCAGTCTGACGGCTCATCAAGAGCTTGATGGTTTGTCAGTGGAACTATCAAACCTTAACCAGAATTGATCATCTTGATTGTCTTGGTGACAGTTGACATGATGGACCATCACAAGTGTGATGGTCAATCACATGAACCGTTAGTCATAACAGATTATTTAGACTTCTCTTTGGCATTTTGTCGAACATTTGGTGGGGAACTAGATATACTTCACAACTATTTGAACATTCTATGAGATTTTCCACACTTTGAACATGTTCGAAACATATCATTACCATTTTGGGATTACTCAGACTTTTCCTCATAGGTTGCCACACCAAACCAAATATTTAGACAAAGGCACAACACAATTCCCTTTACATATGTATGACTAGTGGTAGTTGTGTTGAATTTAATTCATCAACAAAAGATAAAAAACCAAAATTCAACAAAAATTTGAGCATATCTAATTGCTTGAATGTAGATGTTGACTTAAACTGTGTTAGTTAAATATACAATGTGTGCAATATCAAGAGAAGTAATGATTTAGGGTGATGTCTCTTGGTGATTAGCAAGTTTGGTTAAATAGTGAACAGGACTTGGTGGTGTGGTTAATGGATGATAAATAGGATTAATGGGTGATGAATGGAGTTTATGGGCAATGAAGGTGAGAGTTTCAATGGTAATAGAACTTGAAGTGGGAAGGAGTGGATTAGAACGTGGGTAATGCTTTTAAATCAACAAAATTTAAATGGCTGAAGAGTTAAATGGGTCGGCCTAATGGGTCAAGTCATTTTAAAATAAAACAAAGGAAACTTGAAAACTTACCCATGATGGTCTATTCGTAGGTTCGTCAATAAAGTGAAGGTTCATCAAATGACCCATCGTACTATTCCAGAATGGACCTCAATCCTGTTCGAGTTGGCGGTTGGGTTGACGACCTGTCAAACTGGTGACAACCCGTCAGCTCTACTATTAGCCTTATCCATTATGACATGATTTATGTGTTTTTGTAATGGTTGAGTCGACTGTCAGTTAGTGCTTTGACGACCCATCAAATTAATCGTCAGGCCTTATCCAGAATGGATAAATTTTGTGCTCTTTGTGACATTTCCCTTTTGACAGTCCATCAACCTTCTGATGGTTCATCAAAGGAACCGTTAGTTTCAAACAGTTTCCCACTTCACCTATACTTGGTTCTCCTGCACACTTAACACGTAAATTAGCCATGCTCAATAATAAAAATCTACACTAACATGATGTTACAACATGTTGTGGGTTGCCTCCCACTAGCACTTGATTTACGTCGCGACATGACTCGGGTATCTTGACTACTCAGACTTCATCAAGATACATAAATGTGACCAACTTTACCTCTTATTGCAGACCAACATAATGTTTGACTCACTAAAGATTTACCTTGAACAATTGCCCTTCCTTATTTTCTAATTCCACCACTCCGCATGGAAAAACTTGAGTCACTTTGAAGGGACCGGACCATTTAGATTTTAGCTTGCTTAGAAAAAGTTTAAACCTTGAATTGAACAGTAGTACCAAGTCACCCACTTGTAACTCTCTCTTTTCAATCCTCTTGTCATAGTACAACTTCATTTTCTCCTTATAAAGAGCAGCTCTCTCATAATCCCGGAGTTGGAACTCATCCATCACGTTTAATTGATCTAACCTCAACTCGGTAGCCTCCTTCCAACTTAAATTAAGCTTTTTGAGCGCCAATAAGGCTTTATTCTCAAGCTCTACCGTTAAGTGGCAAGCTTTATCAAAGGCTAGTTGGTATGGTGACATACTTATTGGAGTCTTTAAGGCCGTAGGATAGGCCCAAAGAGCATCATCAAGCTTCTGTGACCAATCACTTCGGTTAGCATTAACAGACTTAGACAATATTTATTTCTCGATTTGATACTTCCACTTGCCTACTAGCCTGGGGATGATATAGAGTTTCTACCTTGTTAACGCAGCCCAAAACACGTTGTTAGAAAAATGAGAACCCCCATCACTTTTGATGGTGCGAGGAGTACCAAAATGAGAAAAAATATTCTTTTTCAAGAACGCCACCACACTCTTAACTTCATTATCTGCTAAGGCCACAACTTCAACCTATTTGGAAACATAGTCTGTAGCAACTTGGATGTATTTGTGACTATAGGAACTTACACAGAGGACAATGAAGTCAATGCCCTACACATCAAACAATTCAACCTCCAATATTTTGGTCATTGGTATTTATTGATGTCTAGAGATCGACCTTTGTCGCTGGCATTGGTCACAAGCTTTAACAAACTCATATGCATCGTTATGAATAGTGGGCTATTAGTACCCACTTACTAAAATTATTTCCTCGCTGTGTGATCACCCACATGATGTCCTCCCACTGGGGATGAATAAAAGGACTATAAAATACTCAGTATTTCCACCACCGAAATACATCTTCGAATGATATTATCGGCACACAATCTAAGCAGATAAGGTTTATCCTAGAAATAATTGTTCATATCAGGTAGAAACTTCTTTCTTTGATAAAAACATAAATCTTTTGGAATCATGTCACTGACCAAATAGTTGGCAAAATCTGTGTACCAAGGTATGAGGTCAAGGGTAGCCACAAGTACCTGTTCATCTGGGAATGAGTCATTGATTCCTAACTTATCCGACCTCTTTCCATTATTCTCTAATAGAGATAGATGGTCCGCTAACTGATTTTCACAACCTTTCCTGTCCTTAACTTCAAAATCGAATTCCTATAGTAAACAATACCAATCTAATCAGTCTAGGCTTGGCATATTTCTTTGCCATCAAGAATCTTAATGCCGAATGATCAGTGTGCACCACAAATTTAGTTCCAAGCAAGTACGCCCTAAATTTCACAAAGGCGTAAACAACAGTAAGGAGCTCTTGCTCATTAACAATATAGTTCTTTTTAGCTACATTAAATGTCTTGCTTGCATAGTAAATAGGGGATAAGAGCTTCTCCCTCTTCTATCCAAGAACAACCCCAAGTTCTACTCCACTCATGTCATACATCACTTCGAATGGTTTAGACCAATCTGGAGAAATAATAACGAGAGTTGCTACCAATTCTCTTTAAGGCACTGGAATGCCTTCAAGCACTCATCATTAAATATGAACTTGACTTCCTTCTCTAATAGTTTGCACAAAGGGTTGGTAATCTTGGAGAAGTCCTTAATGAACCTTTTGTAGAACCCGCATGGCCAATAAAACTATGAACTCCCTTCACCGAGATTAGTGGAGGTAACATTTTGATCACTTCTATCTTGGCTCGGTCTACTTCAATTCCTTTGACTGAAACCTTGTACCCCAACACAATGCCCTCTTTCACCATGAAGTGGTATTTCTCCTAGTTGAGAACAAGATTGAATTCTTTACATCTTTGTAAGGCATTGCCAAGGTTTGCCAAGCAATCATCGAAGTAATCTCCTACCACAAAAAAAATCATCCATGAACACTTTCAAGGTGTCCTCCACCATTTTTGAGAAGATTGACAGATGCACCTTTGGAAAGTAGTCGGCATATTGCACAACCCAAAGGGCATCCTTTTGATGGCAAAGGTCCTATAGGGACATATGAATGTAGTATTTTCTTGGTCCTTGAGTGCAATGAATATTTGATTGTAGCCTGAATATCCATCCAAGAAATAGTACCAACCCATTCATGCTAACCGATCAAGCATTTGATCCATGAAGGGCATTGGAAAATGGTCCTGAAGAGTCCAAGAGTTTAGCTTTTTGTTATCCATACATACTCTCCATCCCGTGATGGGTCTAAGTAGAATTAACTCATTTTCATCATTGGCCACTACAGTCTTACTTCCTTTCTTTGGGACGCACTGAACTGGGCTTACCCACTTGCTATCAGAGATAGGGTAAACAACCCCGGCGTCAAGCCACTTTATTATCTTCTTCTTGACCAACTCTTGCATTGGTGGGTTAAGTCTGCACCAATGCTCATTAGTAGGGACATATTTTTCTTCTAACTGAATCTTGTGAGTATAAATGCCCGATGGGATTCTAATAATGTCTGCGATAGTCCACCCAATAACCCTTTTATACCTTCTCAATACCAATACAAGAGCCTCTACTTCCCATTAAACCAGATCCACAACAATAATCACTGGCAAAGTATTCTTCTCACCCAAAAATACATACCTCAAATGCCCATCAATTCTTTCAACTCTAACACTGGCGGTTCCTTAATGAACGGTTTTTTCCAGAGGAGTTGACCTATTTTTCAAGTCTAGGTCCAACTTCTTTAGGAAATAAGAGTATGAGACCATACCTATCAGTGCACAAACTATCTCATCAAATTCTTCAATGTCGTCTCCATCAAAATTCATCAACACCGCAGCTAGAGTTTCGACAACAAATCTTTCCTCGATAGGCATTTCAATTTCACTCTCATCAATAACATCAATAACTGAGACAATACTCATGTCTCTCAATTGCTTCATTGATTGGAAAATTTTGAACTCTACCTATTCATCATTCAACCTAAACTTTAAATCATTAAATTCCATGTGAACCAACACTCTACCCGTAGCTAAGAACTGCCTACCCAAGATTATGGGTACCTCAATATCCACTTCACAATTAGGGATCACAAGGTCGGCTGGGAATATGAAATTTGCCACCTTCATAAGTACATATCCCTACTGGCTGCTTAACCAAATAGTAGGCCATTAATAATCACATAAAAGTCGGTTTGGGGGCTCCTAAACCTAACTGCTGATAAATGGCTAAGGGCATCATATTGATTCTTGCACCAAGATCACATAGTGCCATAGCAAAGCTGAATACACTATTTATGCAAGGAATAGTGAATGTTACTGGATCTTCTTTCTTTTGAACTAATGATTGCGAAGAAATTGCACTGCAATGATAAATGTTATCTGTTGGCTCCACTGTTCTCTTCTTCATAACCAAGTCTTTCATGAATTTGGCATATCAAAGTATTTGCTCAAGAGCTTCCACCAATGGGATATTTATCAACAACTACTTAAGCATGGACAGAAACTTATTGAACTTACCATCTTCCACCTTCTTCTTGACTCTGTATGAAAATAGAGGTATGGGTCTAGGAATATGAGAAAGAGGTTTTGTAACTTCCTTTCCTTTGTCTTTATTTTTCACACCAGCTTTTGTCATTTTCATAGGATCTTTTGCATTCATCTTTCCATCATGAACAGTTTTTGGATTTTTGGCTTTACCCAAAACCTCATTAATTTTGAACTTCCTCATCCACCATTTCGTACTTATCAGCTACATCATCCACCTGTGGTGGAACCACTGGCTATGGTCCTGGTAGAACTCTACCACTTCTTATGGTGATGGCTAAGCAACTTCCATCATTTGTTAGATTCTGCACCTTGTCACTAGGTAAGGTCCCACTCTTTCGCTGATTAAAGGCTGCAGAAAATGGACCCATTTGGTACTCCAACTTCTTGATAGAAGTGGAATGAGAATCAACTAGTTGACGCATAGTAGACAAGTCACTTTTCAACTTCTTAACACCTACATCAGTAGAGTCCACCCCTTTCAGCAACTTAGCCATCATGGCTTCTATGGAAAGTTTCCCCGAATCATTAACAATATTATCATAGCTTCCTGGTGGTACATATAACCCACTTCTATCATTTTTATCCTTCTAATTCCCTCGCTCATGATCTCTATAGCCAGCTTTGTCATAGTAGTTGTCTTTTTGATAGTTCCAACCTTGGTTTCCTAGGCTATTGGCACAAAACCCCCCTGGTTATTCAAGTAGTTCCCTTATTCCTTAGAATCAGATTTGCCTGCTTTACTATGCAAACCAACTACCTTAACCTTCTTAAAATTCTCAGATAATAAATGTTTTTTAAGCAAATCCATTTGAGTCTTCATATGTTCCATGTCTTGGTCACACTTTTTTTATCGATGCTGTTGTTCGGCCGACATACCAACTGCATAAGTATTTCTTGCTACCTCAGAATCCCTGGTATGCCAAGCTCTACTAGTTTTGGTCAATCTATCAAGTATCATAGTTCCATTCATGAAGGTATATGCCATGAACGCTCTTCTAGCTACATTACCAACCATTGGCTTCGTATTCAAATTCAGAGACCTATAAAATATTTCCATCAAATGCTCATCGGTCAACTTGTGATTAGTCTATTGAGTCAGCTTCTTTTCGAACCTAAGCCAAGTTTTATGTAATGCCTCATTCGGTAGCTGCTTGAAGTTGCTCATCTCATCCCTCAATTGTCACATACTAGAGGGAGAAAGAACCTTTATAGGAAAGCTCTTTTCAATTGCCTCCAGTTTCTTATAGAATCAGGAGCCAACTCAGTTAACCATAAAGTTACCTCTCCAGTCAGAGACAATGGAATCAACCTCAACCAAATTGCATTTTGAGTGACTCCCGGGTAATCAAAGGAATTATATATATTGATGAAATTCACTAAATACATATTAGGATCATCACCAGGTAACCCTCCGAATAAACCCTTCAAGTTTATCAGTTGAATCATAGTACTATTGATATTGAACTTTGTCCCAAGTGCCAGTGGTGGTAGTATAATTGCTCCAGTAGCACCTACCCCGTCCAAATCAACATCATCTTCATCTTCTAAAGCAAAGTTCACCGTAGGCTGTTGGCGCCCTCTGTCTCTTGGTTGCTGATTTTCGTTGATTAGATCAACATTATTAAAACATTGACTATTAATAGCGTCACCCAACTTATCATCACCCAGATCTTCATTTTTATTATTTTGTACATTGTCGGGTGCATCTGTATTCTGCTGATTTAGTTGGGCAGCATCTAGTGCAGCCAGTCTTGCCTCTTCCTCTTGTGCATCCATATTTCTTCTCAACATTCTAATGAGTTTAGGATAATAGGGAAATAATGGTTCACCCGAACGATGAGTACTCGGCATGCACAACTAATAGCCTACAAATACAAAAATAACAAATAAAAGTAAAATTAGGAAATAGGAGTAAAATTCAAATAAAACACACAAACTCAAATGACAATTGTAGTCACTGACAACGACGCCAAAATTTGATACACCCAAACTACAACTCCCTTGAGAAAGCGTAAGCAGACGTTGTCAAGTATAGAGCCCAACAGAAGTTGGGGTCAAATCCCACTGGGAATAAGGTGATAACTAAGTTGTATGTAGTTTAAATGACTATTAATTGACAATTTCCATAAAATGGGGGGTTTGTGTTGAAATTTTATAAAAGAGTATCACTTATGTCAAGTTGTGATGGATAAATTTGCAATACTTAGTTCAACGGAGAGAAGACAAACTAGGATTGTGTTCACCTTGGTTTCTAATCACTTTCGCGTTAAGAAAAACATGAATTTATATCAACATATGCAATTAATAAGCAATCGATTCCAATTATTCATCTAAGTGTTTTCCAACCTAAATAGATGATTTCACTTTAATTCTGCCGAACTTAAAGTGATGGAATTACAACCCGATTTAAGCATCCAGAGATTAATCTCATCAAAATATTAATCTTCAGACGGAGGTTAGAAACTCTGAATTCTTATTACCAATTCCTTATCCCACTGTTAACCTCTCTATTCAAGCAAGTTAAACTAGGGCTTACCCCAATGTTTGCAACCATTAGAATTCCATTAAACTGAAGGAATTAGTAATTTAATTACAAGATTAATACAAATTCACCAATACATTAACCCTAAAGTAATTTTACACCAAGGATTCCACAGCCCTAGTTATAGGGTTTTTAGCCACTCATGGTAATGAACAAGATTAAAGGAATAGATTTCATAAAATATAAAGGAATCCTTACAAAGAAGAAATTTAGAACTCCAATCTCAGACAAAATCAAGAAGTTGTGTTTTTCCTCCTATGAAAGTCGAGTATCCAGAGAAAATAAGCATTAAAAAAATTATTTAGAGTATATAAGAAGCCTAATCTAAACCCTAGACTAGATATTTATAGGCTCCAAAGAAGTGGGGATTTTAAAATTCAAATATGGGTTGTCGATTTGACCTTGATGAGTCACCTTATAGTTCCTCAGAAGGGTGACGGTTCATCGCCTAAACCGTCACTTGATTATAGTTGAGCTCACATTTTGTTTGGGCTTGGCAGTTTGGGTAACGGTTCATCGAGGACCTAATGGCCTTTCAGCTAAGCTTTCACCTGACTTCACATTTTTGGATCATTTTGTATAAGTGTGATGGGCAGGGTGACGGTTCACCGAGGCCCTGGCAGCCCGTCAGCTGAGGCATGACCCAGCTTCAGTTCTCCATTAATTTTTCCCCAGCCTGACGAAAGTTGTGGTAGCTCATCAAAACTTCGATGGTACATCAGATGAGCCGTCACTCTCTATTTGTAATACAATCTCCCTTTTTTAATGTCATCAGGATTATTTCCTAAAAGTAAGCACAAAAATCATTAAATACATCAATGTTTTCTTTGAAAACTTTCAATTATCCTTAGCTAAATATGTAAAATATGTCGTCGTTAGCCGACACATCAATATACGTATCATCCCATTCTCATCTCAACATCATCATCATATGATCATTTCATCATGATCTCAATATCAGCATCAATATTATCTCATCATAAACATTAATATCATTCTCAATATTATCGTTATGATGATCTTAATATAATCATCAATATCGTCAATGTAAATGCAAGATGCAGTCAATAATTATAAGTAGTGCCTGACTTACAATTAATGACAATCAAGTAAATGTAGTCAGTAATCAACAAGTTCATCATTCCAAGTAAACAATGAATATCCACTAACACGTGAAATCACAATTATTCCTGAAGACCAATTCACCACTTACTCAAATGAGCATTATCAACCCAATCATCAATCACAAACATGTTAAAAGACCAATCAGTCAAGTATCCATTTTAGGAGTGCATATTCCACCAGGAATGATATCTGCACTCTAATTCATTATCCTATTTCATTCACCAATCGAACTCTCTTTTATTCATATTGAAACTGATGAATTCAGTTACTAACTAGTAACCCTTACACTCAAGTCATCACTAAGTTCAAGGTACTATCCCCTTTAGTCGATTATTCAACCATTCAGCTCTATTCAACTTATAATTCTAGCTAGAGTCAACTTATAATTCTAGCTAGAGTCATACACCTTTACACATCTTACTTTCTAGCACTTAGCAATACTTTACTTTAGGTTATTAAGTTATATTATCACCTACTCTTATCACGATCAATTCTCCTAACTATCTTCTAGCAAGAATATCTCATATTTCAAATATACACAATATCGGGTTCACCCTTTTTAAGGTATTAAAGACTAGCTCTATAGATTAGAAGGTCACGTAATCCTTCTATTATTAGTTACGTTCATATATTAAAATCTATAAATCATCAATTAAGTTATACAAATACAAACACTCATCAAGGCATCCACACAAAATACAATAACACACAATTAAATCATTATTACATTATTTTCATGTTTTGTCCATCCAAACTCCATGCCCACAGGTCTAGACATAAAATCTCCCATCAATTATAGTTATTACATGCAACTAATCCAAGTCTACTACATATTAAACCATAACCTACCTCAACCGAATATATTGGAACAAGCAAGCCGCACCAAAGTTGCTCTTTCCTTCCTTGCATGCTTATATTAGCCCAAGAATCTAGAAATCAAATAATTATAAGAATAATTAATCAATTACTCTTTGAATAAATACTTTGGAAATTCAATCCACTAATTATATCTTTATTCATGGTATAAATCATTATCCAAGGTCAATTAAACCTTAACTAGTTCTATCATACTCAACCTATCTCCATTAATGGAGTTTCAAAGCTAAAGTTTCCATTTTTAAAGAATTCAAGGTTCTCAAGAATCAAATTTCATATTTTAGAATTGCTAATTCATGCTATAAATTATTAATTAACAATGTAGAAGTCATTCTAGGTGATATTACCCCAACCCATAGGTTTTTCCTAAAATATCATGTACTTAAGGTTCAAATCCCCAAGGATTTCACCATTGAAGATTGTTCTAATGATTCTACGATGTTAAAAGATTGAAATACAAAGAAGATGATAGAAGAACTTACCTCAATGAAGAATTTTCACCCAAGGACTTGGAAAATCGCCTCCCTAGGGCTTTGGAATGATGTTTTTGAGTTAAAAACCTAAAATCCATCAAAAATAATGTTATATACTACCCAGTTACCGCTGTAGCGGTACCGCTGCGGTGGTGAATTTTTCAGCCAGGATAGTATTTAATAAAAATAGTTATGCCTTTTTACTCTAAAGGTGGATCAATGAATGATTGGATGCATTGGAAATAAGACTCAAATATATTTCATTTGGTGGGTATTGAGCCCAATAACTCTTTATATTATAGGATATATGCTTGTTTGAAGTTGACCCTAGTTTAAACTTAGCTCGAAACTCAATCGGTAAGAACACTTCCAACTTAACTTTGTGCTAGAGGTATTGTATAACCTTAGTTCATGCCTCATGCACTCCCACACTAAAGAATTTGTCCTATAACTTTTAATGAAAGAGTTTATTATGCTTTCATCGCAGATATTTTTAGTAACGACAAAATGGGTCATTACAGCTAGGGACTCTCCAAGTTGAACCCATGAATTAAGCTTTGGTGGAAATTTTGAGGTCTTCCTTAAAATTTCTTCCCAAGTTAAATACTTTCAAAACATTCCTTGAGTGATGGACTCTGTAGGGGTCTTGAAATTTTCTTTCTCAAGACTCTCGTTGGTTGCACTACTTTTTAATCTTAAGGATGATCTTCTTCTTCAGAATTTTTGAGATTCCTTCTCAAAAATTCTAAACCAGTTTCCATTTTCTGGGGTGATGTGACTGAGCCATTTGGGAGCCTACGGATCCCGTTGAAGTAGTAATCCGGTCAAACATAGTTTAGAACTGTGAAAGGAAGTAGAAAATTTTAAAGGGTTGACCAAAGCCGACAAAGACCACCTACGTGTCTCGTTCTTGGGAATTCAAGTTATCATATAGTTCATACAGGAAAGAAGGAGATAGATTTTCCTAAGATGTTGACCGATGTTGACATAAGCTGCCTACATATCCCTTTCTTGGGAATTCAGGTCAAACATAGTTAGTACATAAAAGGGGAAGATAGATTTTCCTAAGGGATTGACCGATGCCGATATAGGTAGCCTATGTATCCCGTTCTTGGGAAGTCAGGTCAAATATAGTTCATACATAAAAGAGAAGGGAATTTAAGATACTGCAAAGTATAAAGTGATTACATTAAGAAAAGTGTGATTACAAAGAAAAAAACATAAAGAAGAACTATCTTCAGGCATAATATCTTTTTACCATATAGTAGTTGATTGGCTTGGTCCACTTTTGACCATCCATTTCAGATAGAATCAAGGATCCTTCAGATAGCACCTTGTAGAGGATGTGACACCTTTATCAATTTGGTGCAAACTTTTCTTTGTGCTTATATCAATGGGAGGAAGGATCAAATGTCCATTTCCTGAATTAAGCTTTGAATCAATCGACAACTTATGGGAAATGATGCTTGCACTTATCTTAGGCACATTATCACACAACCACGAGAATATGTCGATGTATACCTTGAGTAAATTGATAAGCTTTTTCTTCCATGCTTTTGTCTGATAGGTACCAATTGTGATCTTCATAACTTCGTTGTTAACACCCAAGTTAACTATATCAATTTCTTCCAGGTTGGGCTTTTCCCAGTTCTCAAAGTCTTTCAATTGTTTTGTCAATTGTCTCTTCATCATATCCTTCCCATTCATCATTATCTGCTTCACTT
Source organism: Capsicum rhomboideum (assembly GCA_031232105.1). Taxonomy (NCBI): domain Eukaryota; kingdom Viridiplantae; phylum Streptophyta; class Magnoliopsida; order Solanales; family Solanaceae; genus Capsicum; species Capsicum rhomboideum. The sequence continues at coordinate 14,369,582 of CP124718.1, forward strand.
TGTTCATTAAGCTCTTGACATGACATGACACTGGCAAGTTTTAATTTATTATTACCGAAATCAAAACAAATCAAGTTAGATATTAACAAGATAATTCAAATAAGAGAATTAAAATATAATGATTTAAAACAATTTTTTAGATAAGGGAGGCTTTTTCATTGAATAAAGGAAATATTTACAAATAATGGATAATGACTCGCTCAAGTATGGGTCCATGCCTTTTTGAAACAAGTAAAAGTACAAAAAAGGGAATTTAAAACATAAAAGTTGGTCACATGGCCTCCTCCAGACCATCACCAATTTTCAAAATCTAAATTTTGCCCTTTCATCTACCATAATGTCCGGGGAGACATAAGTGGAGTGGCGGTATAATTTTTCAATGTCTCTCCAGGTGTGTCTTTTCTCATTCCACAAACTTCTGGGTAATCTTTTGATACAACATCACAGTCCTCGAATAGATTCCCAATTCCATCCCATCCCCTAGACCATTATTTATTGGTATATCACGTATAGAAAATGACTGGTATATGTGTGGCAATGGCTCTGAAAAACCCATCTCTGCTTTCATCACATTCTCATCTTTCTTGGTTGTCTTATACCCTAGCCCATACTTGAACATTTTTTTTGGGATCACGATGGACTCAATAATGTCATCTGAGTTCTTCCCCAAGCCTCAGCTAGGCTTAAATCCAATCCTTGACATTACAACAGCCATTATCTTATAAATTAAAGGCATCAACATCTGAGGTGTCAGATCTTTTTCTGTAGTATTTATGATCTCTACCGTATAGAAGTTGTTATCTCATAAAACATCTTTGATCACGGGCATGTAGCCATTAGGGTAGCTCAGGTGGCTCTGTTCACCTTGGATGACCACCTCATGATGTTCCTATATAAAATTCAATGACTGATGTAGGGTTGAAGGAACTGCCCCCTCCATTATGGATTCCTAGCCTCCCGAGAAGCAGATTGTAACTAGTATGAATATCCATAATCTAAAATTCATTTTTGAACTTGGGGGGTCTTAACTAGATGTACAATTCAACTTCATATATAATGTCTCTCTATCCTCTGTCAAATGCTCTCAAATTGACATTACTTTGACAAATTTTCCCTAAGTCGTGACCTAGTTGAGTTAGCATAGAGAGTGGGCAAATATTCAGGACATATCCATCATCTATCAGAACCTAATTAATCACATTGTCATTATATTTGACAGTAATGTGTAAATCCATATTATGCATCATGCCTTCAAAAGGAAACTCTTTTTCAATTTAGAAGATACGATGATTTCCCATGACACTACCTATTATTATGGCCAAGTTCTCAACAATTATGCTAGTACGTATTCTTCATCCAGAACTTTCAACAAGGCTTTTCTGTGATATTGAGAACTCATCAGAAGTGCCCACATAGAAAAATGGGTTGGGATCTTCTCTAAGTGTTTGACAATTGAATACTCTTTTGGTTGTATGCGCCTCAAAAGTTCTTCGGTCTCCCCTTCAGTAATCGACCTATTTTATAGGACCTTCTTGTAAGATTTATTGGTTAAATCCTTAAGACATTGCATCATCAATATTGAGCCATTCCACAAGCAGCAGCAGTTTCGACAACAAACTTTCTTCTTGCTAACGTAAAAACCCAATGTGGGGCTGTCAACACTACAAATGGAGGCTTTTCATTGACACTCAAAGTAGCCATGACCTTTTCTATCTTCCATATGTATTTCTTCTTCTTTGGTCCCTCAAGATTAACCTTGATGATATTTGTCCAACCATTCCTTTTCAATTTTAATCATGTTGACAGTGGCATCTCCATGGTTTGGCAAAGGATTGTTGTTAACATTTGGAGATGGTGCTTGAAGTGTAATGAACTTGTGATGAATCAAGTCCTGAGTTTTATGCTTCAGATTGATACAATCTTAAGTTTAATGTCTGGCTCTTCAAGAATGATATGCAAAATTTTGATCGGGGTGATAAAATTGGGAACTGGTGTTGGTGGGTTTTAGTTGGACAGGTTGGAGGTAACCGAATATTTTTAGCCTTTCAAAGAAGTAAGTCTGACTTTCTTCCAAAGGTATGAAGATTTAGGGAGGTTTCTTCTCGAGATTCAGATAGGGGAGGTTATAATTATTCTGGTTAGCCAGAGGAGGTACTTAGTGGTAATTCTGAGGTGTCTAGATGTTAGATTGGTGATTTAGGGGAGTGAGTTGGACATTGGGCTGATAATTTGGTATTGGGGCTTGGTATTGTGGTTGAATATTTAGCAATGGAGCTTGGTATTGGGGTTATACATTTGGTTATGGAGCTTGATACTGAGATTAAGCATAGAAGATAGGTTAGGATTCTATGGTAGTGGAGAGTAGATGGGTGGAGAGGGAGTCCTTCTAGGTCTAGAATTTCTCTTTGTCTTAGTGTTGGCACTAAAATATACCATAGTTACATCTTCTCCTCTCTTTCTTTTCTAAGCCCAAAGATCCCGCATGTGGTTGAGTCTTGTTAATCTTGCCTGTTTGGATGCCTTCTTAGACTGACTCGCCAATTTTAACCAAATCTACAAACGTGGTATGGACTTTTGATATCATTTTGTTGTATAATTATCCTTTTTGGGCATGAGAAAACACCGACCCAATCTCTTCTTCTGTCATAGGGGCTGAACCTTAGCCACCTCTTTTCTCCACCGATGAGCATATTCTAAAAAATGCTTGTCATCCTTCTTCATGATCTGAATCAAAGTGTATTGATTTAGGACTACTACCACATTATAACCAAATCTTTCAGTAAAATCTTTGTCTAGAGCCCTCCAACTGGGTCACTTCTTCAATTCTTGAGACGTAAACCAATACAAGGCTTCACCAATCAAGCTTCGGTTGAACAACCTCATCAATAGAGCTTTATATTTGCCAACCCCAACTATTTATTCATAGTAACTCCTCAGATGAGCCATGGGGTTCCCATATCTATTAAATGTCTCAAACTTTGAGACCTTAAAATCCTCAGGTAAATTCAAATCAGGATTGATGCATAAATTATCATAGCTAAATCCTGCATCATCTGCCAATCCAGAAAAATCTCTGATTGTGGAAATCTCTTCTTTCATCAATAGCATGTTTTTCTCAATGATCCTCCACTCTTTTTCTCTTTCCTTGTAGTTGTCAACCTCGGAAGTTTGGAAGGTACTATATGATTTTGGAGTGGCGGTGGTATGTAATGCAGTTGGTGGTATAGATTGGACATGAGGAGGATTTTAGATGGTTAGATTAGGACTCTGGTATTTGGGGATGCAGTTTTATGGATGGTTGATATTTAGGTTGTAGGTATGAGGGATATTTTGGGAGATGTAGGCATTTTATAGAGTTAGGGAGTGATTTGGCGGATTATAGGCGTCTGGGTTATTGTTTTGGTTGGTGTTTTGAGTAGACAAAGTATGGGTTAGATATGCTAGTGGATGGTTAAGAGTAGGTTCTGTAGGAGGTCTAGGTGCAGAGGCAAATGGTATGTTATTTGGGTGATTCTCGGGGTGAGAGGAGTTAAGAAGAGGGAATTGAAATGGAGGTATGTGTCTTTTCAGGACAGTTAATTAGTGGTGCCGGCCAAATGGGCCAAATCCCTTGTATGATTCATCTCCTTTTGGAGCATTTTTGGCTTGTTTGCTAGTTCAGCAATCATCTCGCTCTATGCTGCTATCATGTTATCCTTGATAGCCAATGTGTCTTATTGTCACTACCAGTCATGTTTTCTTCTTCAGTCAAAGGATGTCTAGGGGAGGAACCTTTGTGAGCCTTCGATCAGGTAAAGTAAGGATGTTTGGCCAGCTTTTATCAACATAGATCAGTTTCTATTTATTCTATTACATGATAAAGTAAAACAACTCACAAGGAAAATATGTTAGATCCCGTTAGTGATAAGCAATACGAAATAATTGATAAGAAAGGAAACACATAAAGTTGTCTTTATTGTAGATAAATTGATCCACGGGGTAACAACGACTCAAATATTTTAATGAATATGATTTTACTCACTAATTTTGGGTAAGTATATTTTATTTGGAAGGTTTGAATTTGCTGAATCTTCTCTATGTTCATCCTTATGACTTCTTCATTAGAATCGGGAAAACATAAACTTCTTTAAAAAAAGGGTTGGGCCAAGAGGCTGCCTACATATCTCACAAAGGAGAAATCAAGCCCTATATAGTTCAAAATAGCATCAATAAAGTTGTTTCATTTCATTTCATTCACTAGCATTCATTACATTAGGGAAAGCATAAAAAAACATGAAAAAAATAAAATAAAAAAACTTTCTACATTTAAAGTTTAATTCTTGATAGTGGAAAGTGCTCTTGCTCTTTCTAGCCTTGTTCTGCTTCATGGATGGTCTAGCGCAAACTCCAAGCGGATCTTCCTAATTCTGAACAACTATCATAGATCAAAGTTAAAAGTACAACACTTCTCAATGTCATGTCCTTTGGTTCCATCATGATAATGACAGATGTCATCACCTTTCCTCCATTTAACAGACCCTTTCTTTTCCTTTCTTGCCACTGGATGGATGATCTTTGCTCGGACCAACTTGGAATAGATGTTCTCATAGTTATCTTTGAATGATGTGAAGTCCAAATGATGAATCCCGACACCACTACTGATAGGTGCTCCTGGTTTAACCATATCACGTATCAGTATGTCATGTGGTCCATACAAGTCGGAACTTTTTCTGCTATTGATCAAGTCACATATTTTATCCTTCAATACCCGACATTCATCTATGGTTTTTCCTTTCTGTGCTCATTCCTGGGGTTATCTTGAGGTCCTTGAGTCTTGATTGGGCACAAAGTTTCCATAGCCTACAATAGTTCGTAAATCTCTGAGACTTGCATGATTTTTAGCTCTCTTAAGTAGTTCCTGACACTTGCTTTGATGGTGATCTGCTCATCTCCTTGCCTGAACCTTGATGATAATAAAGTCTTATCCGTGTCCCTCAACCATTTTTTGATTTCATCCATAAGTTCTTTGAGGGTCATTGGTCTCCTTTCTTGTATGAGGCTGCCATCTTCTGGTTCTTTCCTTTTGTCTTCTCCTACCATCTTTCCAATTGTCTCAGCAACTACATAAAATTCCATGTATAGTTGTTTGATTTCCCTAGTGAGGTCCCTTTTAGACATTTACTCCTTTTTTTCCAACATCTGGTCCAACACAATGATTTTTGCCTTACCTACAGCGATTTGCTCTTCCAGTTCCCTGTTCTTTGTCATGGCAGCATCCTTCTCCTATGCGATCAGTTAATTAACTTTGGCAATCTTTCTTTCAATCCAAGCAATCTTTTTAACCACCTTCTTGTTTTCTGCCATTAGCATTTCTTCAATTTGTTCTATCTCAAACAATTGCTTCTTGGTTTGAGCAATTCTTCTGTTGATTTCTTCAGTCCTCTCGATAAAACCTTCTTCTGAGTCCATGATCAACCTTCCTGAAATGGTAGGAATAATTTTTAGGAATTTTTAAGAATGGTTGCAGACTTTTCTGAGAAACTTTGGAGAGTTGGAGTATTTTGGTCAGACTTTTGTATAGTGGATGAATATTTCTGCTTAAAAGGGCTCTAGAAAAGTGGGAGATGATCAATCCACCTTTGATGCAAACAACATAGCACATACGACAGTTATATCACACAACAATAATTAAGCTTGCGTCCTATTTGGATACCTTTTCAGTCAAAGGTGAGCGTAATGATTGTTTGAAAAGACGCATGTGTTGTTTTTGAGCCATTCCATTGCCCCCAAAATATATTTTCATGCCTCGAATTCCAATGGGGCGTACTGGCACCCAAAGCCGATAAGGCCCCGAGAGAACCAATCTTCATTCGTGTCCATTCATATGCATGTCATTCAAGAAACATCACCATCACGTATAGATACAAGATGCTAATAACGAAAGTCATGGAAACATGTGCTATATACGAAACTTGTCCATTAGGGCCATCAAGTCAAAATGGACATCCATCCCTTACATTCATAGTCCGACATACGTCTACAAAGCCTCTAGCAGATTGATAAGTTGACATTTTACCCGATTCTTAATATATTTGACCTCAAATTATCTTGAAATTCGCATTGATTCGATATAAATTCTCATGTTATATGGCTCTTGTATGCAGTTAATGGATGAATACGAGCCCGAGCTAACCATGCGAGTCAATGGGAGTTCGAAAAGTGAAGAAAGGATGCTTAATTTAACACCCGGGGAGACTAATAGCTACCTACGCACGAAGGTCATGAGATGTGCATGCAGATGGCTGACTGAGGAGCCAAGCAGTGTGAGGCAGTGCCATTTGCTCTAGCCTCCTGCGCGCACAGGTCAGCCATCTGCGCTGGAACCTGCGCCAGCAGATGGCGAGTGCAGTGGCACTTCCGTAATTTTCCTGGACGCGATTTTTAGCTATAAAATGTAATTTTTCCAGCTCTGAAAAGGATCTTTTTGGCATTTTTGTAAAGATAGAGTAAAGGAGAGTGAAACCCTAAGGAGAAACAAGTTACATTCTTGCAATTTTTGGACCAAATTCGTGAAAACATTTGGATTCAATGGAAGTTTGGGAGGAGAATTTGGGTGATTTCTTCTCTCTTATTTTATGAGTAGCTAAATTCTCTACTTGGGGTTATGCTTGACTAAGATGTGATAAGTGTATGGGTTTTGTTCATTTGATTTATGTTTAGCTAATTGCCATGGGTTTTAACCCCATTCTATGCTTTCATCTAAATTAGGGGTTGCAAACTCTAATTAATTTTAGAGCTCTTGTCATCCTTGACAAAGGGGACAAGGGTGAGGAATGGGTGTGGAAAATAACTTGATGTATGTCATTTAATAGCATCCCTTAGACATAAGGGTGTTAATTGAGGTATTGGATTGGTCTTATAATCTGCACTTTTGAGGTGTTCAAAAGAACCCAATTGTGAAATCTTGGTGTTGGGTTGACAAATCAACACCAAGCACCTGTGATCTAACCTACCTAAGGCTCTTAGCTAGATGTAGTCAATTGCTCAATTTACCCATACACAATCTCACTCTTACGATGGCATAACCCCAAGTCTCGTAATACCCTTGGTTTTAACTCCTCTTCTCTACTCTTGAACTTGTGTGTCCTAAGTCACAAAAGACTAAATAGTTACAAATTAACAGACAATTAACCCCCATTTACTTTTATGTATTATTTTCATAGCATCGCGTGTTAGCACTAGTTGCTTGTGACACTTAGAGGTGAAAGCTATCGCATTCATTCCTCGTGGATTCGACCCCGACACCAACGACAATGCAGCTATTGATGGCCGACCGCTCTATAAAATGACCCATGGGTGTGTTGTGTGATGTGCTTGTGAAGGTGGATCGTTTCATTTTTTTGGCTGATTTTGTGATCTTGGATTGTGAAATTGACCATGAAGTCCCCATTATTCTTGGTAGACCATTTTTGGCTACCGGTCGAGCTTTAGTTGACGTTGAATGCGGTGAAATGAAATTCCGAGTAAACAACGAAGAGGTATCATTCAATGTTTGCAAGTCCATGAAACAACCTATGGATTTACAAGTTGTCTCCGTAATCGATGTGGTGGATGATGTTGTGGCTAGCACTATGGAGGCTGAATTTGTTAGAGAGCCTTTGGTGGGAGTCTTGTGGAATCTTGAAAGCGAAGGGAATGAAAGATATGAAGAAGAAGTTGCATCCTTGAAAGGTTTTGGGTCTTACATGAGAAACCCTTGTAAGTTGGATCTTGACTTGAAAAATCGGGAAACTCCTCCCGCAAAGCCTTCAATTGAGGATCCACCACAAATCCAGCTCAAGCCATTGCCACCTCATCTCCGGTATATGTTTTTGGGAGAAGGGGAGACTCTACCCATTATTATTGCAAGTGATTTATCATCAAGGCAAATTGAGGTGTTGAAATCGGCGGTGAGTCGGTATATTCGGGCACTTGGATGGACTATAGCGGATATCATTGGGATTCCACCCGGCATATGCACTCATAAGATCAAGCTTGAGCCCGAGTTTGTAGCAAGTGTAGAACATCAAAGAAGACTAAATCCCCCAATGCAAGTAGTTGTGAAGAAGGAAATCATCAAGTGGCTTGACGCGGGTGTAGTTTATCCTATCTCGGATAGCACTTGGGTGAGTCCAATACAATGTGTTCCAAAGAAAGGTGGTATCACGGTTGTCCCAAACAAAAATAATGATCTTATACCTGTCCGTCCTGTCACGGGTTGGAGAGTGTGTATTGATTATAGAAAGTTAAATTCTTGGACTGAGAAGGATCACTTCCCCATGCCCTTCATGGATCAAATGCTTGATAGGTTGGCGGGTAGAGGGTGGTATTGCTTCCTCGACAGATATTCAGGATATAATCAAATCTCCATAGCTCCCGAAGACCAAGAAAAAACTACTTTCACTTGTCCCTATGGAACTTTTGCCTTCAGGCGCATTCCCTTTGGGCTATGCAATGCACCGGCCACTTTTCAATGGTGCATGCTTTCTATCTTTTCTGACATGGTAGAGAGTTCCATGGAGGTGTTTATGGATGATTTTTCAGTGGTTGGTGATACATTTGAAAATTGCCTTGAACACTTGGAGAAGGTGCTTGATAGATGTGTGGCGAATAATCTTGTGTTGAATTGGGCGAAGTGCCACTTTATGGTTAAGGAAGGGATTGTTCTTGGACACAAAATATTAGGCCAAGGAATCCAAGTCGATCAAGCCAAGGTGGAAGTCATTGCTAAGCTACCACCTCCAATATCTGTCAAAGGGGTCCGGAGTTTCATTGGCCATGTGGGTTTTTATAGGAGGTTCATTAAAGATTTTTGTAAAATTGCCTATCCGATGTGCAAACTCCTTGAGAAGGAGGTCACTTTTGAATTTAATGAAGAGTGATTGAAGGCATTCAATTTCCTTAAAGAGAAGCTTGTCTCAGCCCCGATTTTCGTGACCCCAAATTGGTCTAGTGGGCTCGCATTGGGAGCTGTGCTTGGACAATGAAAAGAGAAACTTTTTCATCCCATCTATTATGCTAGCAAGTCATTAAATGATGCTCAAAAGAACTACACTGTTACAGAACAAGAATTGTTAGCCGTGGTGTATGGGTTTGAGAAATTTCGTGCTTATTTGTTAGGCACAAAATTCATTGTGCACACTGATCATGCCGCCCTCTAGTATTTGATGGAAAAGAAAGAAGCAAAACCCTGATTGATAAGATGGATTCTACTACTTTAGGAATTTGATTTTGAAGTGAAGGATCGAAAAGGGTGTGAAAACCAAGTAGCCGACCATCTGTCATGCCTTGAGATTAATGAGAACATTTGGGGAGATGTTGATCTTAATGATACATTCCCAGACGAACTTGTCATGAGTTTTAATGAGAGTACTCTACCATGGTATGCCGACTTTGCAAACTATATAGTGAGTGGACTCCTTCCGGATGAGCTGAGTTACTATCAAAGGAAAAGATTCCTCCATGATGTGAAGCGGTACTTTTGGGATGAGCCCTACCTTTTTAGGGAATGTGCAGATGGAATCATACGGCGATGTGTCATAGACGAGGAGGTTATTTCTCCTTTTGGTGGCCACCATGGTGGTGTGAGAACCGCATCGAAAGTCCTTCAGTGTGGATATTATTGGCCTACCATTCACCGTGATGCTCACGAATTAGTAAAGTTTTGCATTCAATTTCAAAAGCATGGTGGTATCTCGAGGAGGCATGAAATGCCTCTAAGGCCCAATCTTGAGGTGGAGCTATTCGATGTATGGGACCTTGATTTTATGGGTCCATTTGTGAGCTCATATGGTAACAAGTATATCTTGGTAGCCATTAACTACTTGTCCAAGTGGGTCGAGGCCATTGCCTTACCAACCAATGAAGGTAAAAGTGTGACTCTCTTCCTAAAAAAATGCATTTTCACCAGGTTTGGAACTCCTCGAGCTATCATTAGTGACGGAGGGTCACATTTTTGCAATCGGTTATTTGGAGCTTTGCTTGAAAAATATGGGGTGCGACATAAGTTGACGACTCCATATCATCCTCAAACGAGTGGCCAAGTGGAGGTTTCCAATCGGGAGATCAAATCTATCTTGAAGAAGACCGTAAATGTAGGGCGTACAAATTGGGCAAGGCAACTTGATGATGCTCGGTGGGCATATAGGACAGCATTCAAGACTCCTATTGGCATGCAGTCCTATCAGTTAGTGTTTGGAAAGGCTTGTCATCTCCCGGTTGAATTAGAGCACAAAGCTTTGTGGTCCTTGCGAAAATTGAACATGGATTGGGTAAATCAAGAGTAGTTCAACTTCATGAGTTGGATGAGTTCCGACTTAAGGCATATGATAGCTCAGCATTATACAAGGAGAAAATAAAGAAATGGCATGATTCTAAGATCCTAAAAAGAGAGATCCATGCAGGTGATAAAGTGCTACTCTTCAATTCGAGGTTAAAACTTTTTGCGGGGAAGCTAAAATCCAAGTGGTATGGCCCTTTTGTTGTGGTTAATGCCTTTCCTAATGTTGCTATCTAGCTCGAGGACCACGAGAAAAGGAGGTTCATGGTGAATGGTCAAAGATTAAATCATTTTTATGAGGGGGGACTTGGAGATGCTAAGGCTGAGTTGCTCCGTTTTAACGATGCTTGATGATGAGAAACAACGTCAAAACACGACGATAACCAAGGCGCTTCTTGGGTGGCAACCCAAGGTTACTTATAGTCATTTCAAGTTTGTTTGATTGCTAATTCTTAGTTAATTTGGTGAATGCAGGTGAATAATGCTAAGTGTGGGAGCTTGGATACACTGTTTTGAGCTGAATTTATCACCTGCTAGCCCACATGGCCACATGACCATGCATGTTGGGATGCATGAGGCCGGCAGGTTGAAGGCAACATTCTGCCTGGGGGCAAGGAGCCACCTGCGTGCACAGGCTAGCAACGCAGGAGGCTCTGCCTTGCGCCTCCTTCGAGCCAGTTTCCTCACCTGTGTGAGAAGGTCCCAGCATGCGTGCGTAAGTGACCCTCCGCAGGTGCTACTGTTGTGCTCCATACGCCCAGGTGTACTGCCCAGGTAAGGAATGCCCACCTGCGTGCTCATCTCCCCACATGCGTGCGCATGGTGGGGCGTAGGTGGTGGTTTAGGTTCCGACATTTTTTTAAAATATTTGGGTCTACCCGACCCGCGTTGATCCATTCTCTTCTTTAAAACATTACCCATACCCACAAAATAAACCCAATTCTTTCTAACTCTAAAGACCAACTCTCCCTCACAACATCACCATCGGCTATTCTCTCTCTCTAAATGCAAAGTTGCTCTTGTCTTCATCTCTAATTCACTTTCAAAGAGGATTGCACACATTACCTCTTTCATTTCAAGAGTCTCCATTTCTCCACCTCTTCTTTTAAGTTTGGTAAGTTTACTTGGTTTAAAATTTTCTAAGAAGACTTTAGACACCAATGGAAACTCATAGTGTGTGCTAGATTTTGGTGAAGAATTGAGTCATATGGCCTTCCTATGGTGTAGTAGTGATGTTGTTGTGGCTTGTTTGTGTTGGGGGTGATGCTTCATATGCAATTGGGGAAGTCTTGAGTACCCAAAATGTTTGTGCCCACCATGTGTTTGATAATATTACTACATGAGCACTTCCTTGGGTTTTCTCTTGTGCATGAATTAAGAGAACTACACATGGTTCCTTAAACTTATTTTGAGCTTTATTCCATCTCTAAATGATGTGTTACAACAGTGTAGTGAAGATGTGTGAATTTCATGCTTTTTCAAGTGCCATGATTCTTAATGTATTTCTCCACTTCATGGGGCATAATTGGTGATTCGTGTTGACAAAATGAGTTAGTAAGCACACTTGTTCATAACAAAAATGCATGGCTTACCCTATGATAGATTAGGTGACACCATTCTTAAGGGTAAAACATCGTTTTTGTTCTCCTTCGGGTCATGATAGATTGTGTTTAAGATATAGTGGTCCAAATATACTCCTAGGTGCCTTCATGTAGAATTTTGCTTTGCATTCACATTAGTTAACATAGTTTTCATTTTCTTTTCCTTATTGAAAATCCAAAAACATGTTTTACCTTTGGTTTGTGTGGTTTGTTTCTTCTGATTCTTTGTAGGGGATGCCTCCAAGGAAATCAATGCCACGAGGAGCAAAAAAAGATCATCACAAGGACAAAGGCAAGGCCATTGCCACTACTTCGCAAAAAAAGCTCCCACACAACAAGGACACTCTAACACCCCTGATTTGTAATACACACTTGATATCTCAAAGGAGCTAGCCAAAGATGTTGATAAAATCAGATTTGCCAACGCAAAAATGCATGACCTTTACAATGAATGAGTGCACACTAGGGGCTTCAACCCCGAGAAAGTTTTTAATGTGAAGGGCGTTCGTGATCATTTCCCCGCTATTGTCAGACAAGTCAACAAGTTTGCTTGGGAAGTATTCACTGATATTAATACAGAATCGCCCCCGTGCTTTTATTTTCCTGATCTTGTAAAATAATTCTATACCTCCTACGTCATTCGACACAATCAACAAAAGTATAAACCACCAGTGGCAGATCAACCTTGCCTTAGGAGTGTACTTGTTAGATGAGTGGAAGTGCCGTGCTCCGCTTCTACAATTAACAAGTTATATTTTGGTCGTGATTGTGCACCGGGGGTTGAGAGCAAGAGGCGAATGCTTGAGGGGCGCGCTCATTTTCCATGGCTTTCCAAAATAATTGCTAAAGGTCTTCCATTATGGGCAAATAGGATTGGACAAATCAAAAGACGAGATCTTTCTATTCAAGCCAAACATTGGCTTGGTTTTGTGGGAAATTGATTGCTTTCTTCCACCAATGATCAAGATGTCACTCTTGAAAGGGCTATTCTTGTGGGTTGTATTATGGATGGGTTGGATGTCAACCCGGGTGAGATAATCGCTGAAGTGATAAAGTTTCGATCCAAGCAAGTGGGCACGCTACTACCTTTTCCTGCTCTTATATCAGCTTTATGTGTAGTCCACCACGTTCCTCTCTTCCCAAAGATTGAAAAGAAAATCAAATGCATGGGAGTCATTGATATTCGTACCAGTCAGGATGATGATAATCCAGTAGGTTTAAAGAGAAAGTTTTGTGAGGATTTAGGTTCTTCCATGAGAGAGGTGCTCACTGCTAGCACCTCTCCTATGACTTCTCATGTTTTAGCCCAGGGTGACATTTCTCTAGATCATGATCTTCCTCAGGCACCGCCTCCCGCACACATTACTCAGCCGATACAGCCTCCTCGTTCTTCCACACTGACATTTGCTAAGATTCCAGCCATGACTTTGGCAAATGACAGCTCTATCTCCCGCTTGGTGGCCGACATTCCTCATTTCATTCAAGTGGCTATTGAGCAGAGCCTTGGGCCTTTACGTGCTCAGATGGTAGACTATGAACAAAGATTATCTGCGGTTGAGGCCCGGGGGGATAATGCGGCAGTTACTACTCTCAGGACAGATCTTGCGAGTCTGCGTGAGGAGATGCAGTCGATGCAGCCCTCCATCTCCTTTGATGATACCCAGTTCACTATCCCAAAGGCGGAGACTGGCCCCATCCTTCCATTTGCAGACTTGTTTGGGTATTCTCCTGTGGGGGAAGAGACAGGGATCGAGTTCGGCACGGGGCTCTCTGAGGATCAGCAGGTGGAATTGGCCAAAAGGACGTCCATTGAGGAACTCCAGGCACAGGCAGTTGGTGCTGGACCTAGTTCTCGGCCTTTTGAGGAGGTTTATACAGGAGCTCAGTCTGAGGAGGCTCCTACTGTTACAGCCACAGCATTAGCACAGCCTTCACACGATACAGATCCGAGCGCTTAGTGCGCCTCAGGGAGTTTTGTCTTTCACTTCCTTCCTTCTTGTTCTATATTGATTGCATTGGGGACAATGCAATACTCTTTAGTGGGGGGTGGGGCAAATTCATTCATTTTACTTTATGGTATGTAATATTAATTCATGATTCTATTTGGATGCCATCTTGTTATGAATTCAGATATTGCCTTGCCCTTGCCGGGCCAATTTTTGTTGATTTGGATATTGTCCTTGCCGGGACAATTTTGTTGATTCGAATATTTCCCCATCTTTGTGAAGTTGTGATTTGGATAGTACCCTCGTCGGGCTCTTTTTGCATGCTAGTCCTAATTTAGGGTTGTGTAGTAGTTGAAGAGGTTTAAAGGTCCCTCCAAAATTGTCGTGGCAAACAAAAATGATTTGATAAATTGATTTTGTTTTAGAAAAGAAAAGAGCAAAGTGATTCCAAGTCTCCTCTTGTGTGTGACCTGTTAATTCAGTTTCTGGCTCATTCTTCATAAGTCTTTGACTTAGAGTAGGTTGTCAAGTTCATTTGCTCAAGTTGGGGGGAAAGACTAGCTTTCTATTTTAAAGAAAAAGTGCCTAGTGTGGTGAGGTTTTTGATGAATTCTTGTACACACATGATAGTCTAGAACTTGACCCGCGTGTATTCAAGGAGAAATTTGGGACCTAACTTGGTTTAGAGAATGACCTGAGGCCATCTTGTCCACCATTTGACCTAAATTCCCACCTTGACATTTATCCCTATTTAACCCATTTGAGCTTTTCACCACTTTCTTCTTGGATATGACCATACTATGACACCCCACTTTTGTCTTTGACAACTCTTTTTCTTGTCTATCACTCAATCTCTGTAGACACATCACATGATTTTAATGTGAACCAATATAGGCAAAGGCCTGAGCTCGGAGAAGCATGATTGTGAAAATGGTTGAGATGGAGTTAAAAGTTAAGTTGGAGAAAAAGGATATGTATAAGATTTTAAAGGGAGGTGTATGCTTGGTTGTTGCATAAACAAATGAATAAAGATATATAATGGAGAGAAAAGTTTGTAGAAAGAAAAGAGAGGCATGAGTTACTAATGAATAAATGAAAGGGCCCTAAATGCAAATGAAGAGGGAATTTCGGTTGGAAGGCTATATATATAAAAAAAAAAAAAGGAGAGAGAAAAGAAGAGAAAAGAAAATCAAAGACAACGCAATCAAAGGCGAATAAGGTGGAGAGCTTGAAAAAAGTGGGCCTAAGAAATGATAATGCGATTGTGTTTAGGGAAATCTTCTAGTCAATTGATCCATAAACCCTTTCTTTCAACCGAACCTTCGTCATTGCCCGCAAGTCCTTGGTGACTTAAAACCTTGTTGGTCCCCATTAGTGGCGAATGACACAAAGGGAAAGCCTATGATTCTACGTGTGGTACTTGAATTTCTTTGTGAGAGTGAGAGAAAGTTCTTTCTATCCTTACCCCCCAGTGAATCACATTACCTTGTGGGGGTGGAGAAAACTTTTGCAAGTGAGAGGCATGGATACCTTAAAAGAGAGAGTGATGTCCTACCTTTAATTTGGGAAAATGAGCAAGACAATTTGCAAGTTGGAGATGATACAAACTCTGAAAAATCTTGTGTCACACCTTGAGAATCAGCCCAACCTGAAAATTATTTGTTTGAGGAATTTGTCTCTTGGTTGATGAGAATTGATTTGTGAAAAAGAAAGCATGATTCGCTTGTTTGTCATGACTTATTGGAGGAACCGATTGAACTTTATAGGCTTAATGGTCTAGTGATGTCCCTTGTGGTTGTTCATGGTTAAGAGCGTCCTTTTCTTTTTCACTTTAGGTGTTCTTGATTACTTGAGGACAAGCAATAGTTTAAGTTTGGGGGAGTTGATAAGTTGACATTTTACCCGATGCTTAATACATTTGAGCTCAGATTATCTTGAAATTCGCATTGATTTGATATAAATTCTCATGTTATATGGCTCTTGTATGCAGGTAATGGATGAATTCGAGCCCGATCTAACCATGCGAGTCAATGGGAGTTTGAAAAGTGAAGAAAGGATGCTTAATTTAACACTCGGGGAGACTAACAGCCACCTGCGCACGCAGGTCATGAGATACGCACACAGTGGCTGACTAAGGAGCCAAGCAGCATAAGGCAGTACCATCTGCGCTAGCCTCCTGCGCGCGCAGGTCAGCCATCTGCGCTGGAACCTGAGCCAGCAGATGGCTAGTGCAGTGGCACTTCCATAATTTTCCTGGACGCGATTTTTAGCTATAAAATGTAATTTTTCCAGCTCTGAAAAGGATCTTTTTGGCATTTTTGTAAAGATAGAGTAAAGGAGAGTGAAACCCTAAGGAGAAACAAGTTACATTCTTGCAATTTTTGGATCAAATTCGTGAAAACATTTGGATTCAATGGAAGTTTGGGAAGAGAATTTGGGTGATTTTCTTCTCTCTTATTTTATGAGTAGCTAAATTCTCTACTTGGGGTTATGCTTGACTAAGATGTGATAAGTGTATGGGTTTTGTTAATTTGATTTATGTTTAGCTAATTGCCATGGGTTTTAACCCCATTCCATGCTTTCATCTAAATTAGGGGTTGCAAACTCTAATTAATTTTAGAGCTCTTGTCATCCTTGACAAAGGGGACAAGGGTGAGGAATGGGTGTGGACAATAACTTGATGTATGTCATTTAATAGCATCTCTTATACATAAGGGTGTTAATTGAGGTATTGGATTGGTCTTATAATCTGTACTTTTGAGGTGTTCGAAAGAACCCAATTGTGAAATCTTGGTGTTGGGTTGACAAATCAACACCAAGCACCTGTGATCTAACCTACCCAAGGCTCTTAGCTAGATGTAGTCAATTGCTCAATTTACCCATACACAATCTCACTCTTACGATGGCATAACCCCAAGTCTCGTAATACCCTTGGTTTTAACTCCTCTTCTCTACTCTTGAACTTATGTGTCCTAAGTTACAAAAGACTAAATAGTTACAAATTAACAGACAATTACCCCCCATTTACTTTTATGTATTATTTTCATAGCATCGCGTGTTAGCACTAGTTGCTTGTGACACTTAGAGGTGAAAGCTATCGCATTCATTCCTCGTGGATTCAACCCCGACTCCATGTTGGGTAATTATATTGCTAACGATTGCTTACATTCTATTCCGGGGTGTATTTGAGCGTTATCACAGATGCATATACATAACCAACCTAAAGTCGGGATAAGTCCCCACTTTATACAACATGACAGTACCAAAACCAATATACACAATGACTCGAAAAGCCCCAAACCAACTGGAGCTCACCAATGTTTTGCAATAGGTCTACTAGCACCTGTGCCCGCAGCAAGTAAGGTAAGTCCCCCAAGGGACGTCAGTACGAAGAATGTACTGAGTATGTAAGGCTATAAGAAACTGCATCATACATAAGAACATCAATGGAACCAAATATAAGAGAATAGGCAATGTGGATAAACCATTGTCTACCCATGCTAGGCTTTTCTGTTGCCCCTGGGATGAGATTAATCGTTCTACCCATGCTAGGCTTTTCTGTTGCTCCTGAGATGAGATTAACCCATGCTAGGTATTTTAACCCCTGGGATATGATTGTGATAACCCATGCTAGGTATTTTAACCCCTGGGATGTAATTAACCCATGTTAGGCTTTTATGTCGCCCCTAGGATGTGATTGTGATAACCCATGCTAGGTATTTTAACCCCTGGGATGTAATTAAACCATGCTAGGATTTTATGTCTCCCCTCAAGTCATACTAAGCTACTTTTTGGCATTAAATGCCATATTTTCTTGGTCAAAGTGGAAGAATGGGTCATTTGCCCTTTTGGGCCATGTCTTTTAATCCATTTTGGGCCTTAAATTGAGCCCATTTACACATAGTAACTTTTCCCACCAAATTCAATGGGTAATACTCCCATTATATCATGTTTAAATAATTCCATAAATGTTACAACAATATTCAACTCACGAGATTCATGTTCGTAGCCTCAATCTCAAAAATAAGAAATTCTAGCAACTCATGGCTTAATCTAACATAATTTGATAAAACACTTGTGACGAAGAATTAACCCCAACTCGCATGCCAAACTTGCTCAAAAGTAGCCCTACTATGATGGAATAATGATACCATAACCCAAGAGTCCTCTTTATAGAATAATAATCATAGAAGAAATCGGGCTAAAAGCACCCCAGCACGCTCCCGGGCGCCCTAGAGACTTAGAAAAATTTCAGTTCTAGAAAGGTGGCCAGGAGAGTCCTGGCACGCCCCTGGGAACACCCCATTGCTTCCTGTACCAAACAAAATTCTGCCAGAAGTAGCCTGGAATGCCACCTGCAGCGCCCCATACAAAATTTTTGATTTTGACTTTTCTTTGCGGATTTGGTTGGATCTTTCAAGTCCCAACCTTTCGCTTGCCTCTTACCTTTAGGATCCTTTCCTTGGATGTCCCTTAAACCTCTCTTTTCACCCCACAAATGCTCCACAAAGTCACAAACACCTCCTACAAAGGTCTAGTCACATTCACAAGCACAATATCAAATGTTCCATCTATAACAACACGAAATACATACTTATTACTCTTGAACCTAGGGTAAACATGTTTCAAGGTTGTCAAGTAGGGTCAAAAAGGTACGGGGTGTTACATTCTCCCCCCCTTAGGAACATTCGTCCTCGAATGTTAATGAGATTACCCAAGTTAACAAATTCAAGTCTAGAATCATCTTTTATGTTATCATATATATAACATCGTCTCATGTACAAAAAATGCATCTCTATATTAGCATATATATGCATATACACTTAATGCTCATAGATACCTCTTTTTTATTGCTCCACTTCCGTACTTTGAACTTTTTCTTCCATTTGAAACAAATATGGGTACTTCGACTTCATCTTTTCTTCAGCTTCCCACGTGATCTCTTCTACTTGTTGATTTTTCCAAAGTATCTTTACGGAAGCTACGTATTTATTCCTTAACTTCTTCACTTGTCGATCTAGAATAGCAATAGGTACCTCTTCATAGGTGAGATCCTCCGTAACTTGTACATCTCTAATAGGAGCAATACGAGATGGATCTCCTATGCAATTCCGAAGCATCAAAACATAAAACACTGGATGAATTGTGATGAGCTCTTGGGGTATTTCAAATTCATACGCGACTTGACTAAATCTTCAATCAATCTTATACAGCACGTCATATAGGGACAACCTTCCTTTTTTTTCAAATCTCATTACCCCTTTCATTTGTGACACTTTCAACAATACCCAAACATATATGGCAAACTCTACTTCCTTCCTTATAGTATCAGCCTATAACTTGTGTCAACTTTGGGCTGGTTGTAGCCGTTGTTGCACCACCTTAACTTTCTCTATAGCTTGATGAACAAGGTCTGGCCTGAGTAAACCAATTGTACCTGCATCAAACCATCTAATTGATACTTGAACAATAGCTATTCTGGTAAGCAAATTCAACAAGAGGTAATTGATCATCCCAACTACCTTTAAAGTCCCATGTGCAAGCTTGTAGCATAGTTTCAAGTGTTTGGATAGTACATTTTGCCTGTCCATCTATTTGGGGATGAAAAGCTGTACCTAAATTCACTTGGATTCCCAAACTCTTCTGAAAGTTTTTTTTTTTCAAAAATGTGCAGTTAATTGAGCTCCCCTGTCTAATATAATAGAAGTTGGAATCGTACTATCTCCTTAACACACAACCTTGCATAATCTGCAGTTGTACAAGTGGTCTTGATAGGTAAAAAGTGTGCTAACTTGGTAAACCTGTAAACTAGCACCCATATGGAATCAAATTTCCAAAGTGTACGAGGTAAACTTATGATGAAACCCATGTTAATCATGTCCCACATCCAGGCTGGAAGATTGATACATTGCATATAACCTCTAGGTTTCTGATGCTCTACTTTTACTTGTTGACAATTTGGTAATTGAGCTACAAATTCTGTAATGTTCTTCTTCATATTTCCCCACTAATACATATCTTTCAAATCATGATACATTTTGGTAGATCCTGGATGAGTAGAATACACACACAATATAGCTTGACATTGGAGTACTCCCTCTTGTGTAAGGTCAAATGCCTTTATCGAATCCTTGTGGTACGTTCCTTTTTCAACTAAACTAAAAATAGGATTCGCAACCTTCACATCTACGAATGAAGACTTTGCCGCATTTTCTTCTATAACTCTTTTATCTGGAGTTTCAAGAAAATGCACTACCAAACTATTTAATTAATGTAGATCCTTAACTATATCTTGTTTTTCCATTAACTGATCATTAGTGCGTTCTATTGCTTTACGACTCAGTGCATCAGCCACCACATTTGCTTTCCCTGGATGGTATAAGATATCGATATCATAGTCTTTTAAGAGCTCTAGCCACCTTCGTTGCCTCAAATTTAGTTCCTTATACTTAAATATATATTGTAAACTATTGTGAGCAGTATAGATATCAACATGAACTCCCTACAAATAATGGCGCCATATCTTTAAAGCAAATATAACAACTGTTAACTCAAGATCATGTGTTGGATCATTTCTTTCGTGTGGACACAATTATCTTGAAGCATCAGCTATCACATTGCCATACTGCATCAGTACACATCCTAGGATGACTCCTGAATGTAACACCCCGTACTTTCCTAACCCTACTTGACGATGTTGAACAATGCTTACCTAGGTGTCGAGAGTCATACATACGTATTTGGTAATGCTATTGATGAGATAATTGACTTTCGCCCTCGTATATGTGATTAAAACTTCGTAGGAGGTGTTTTGTAATTTTCGTGGAGCAGTTTTGGGGTTAAAATGAGGCTAAGAGGACCTCTAAACAAAGTATACTAAGGTTAAGAAGTAAGTTAAAGAATGGGACTTGAAGTATCTAACCAAACCCGCGAAGAAAAGTCGAGAAACAAAATTTTCGAAAAATCTAAGTGTGGGGTGCGCCAGAGGGCGTGACACACAGCTCTGGGCTAAAATTTTTAGTCCATAGGCAGCAAGTTTGTGAGCCCAAGGGCGTGCCACGCTGGTTTTTCCACTTTTTCGAAAGTTGGAAATTTCTAAGTCCCAAGGGTATCCGGGGTCGTACTGAGCCGATTTTTGCCACGTTTCTTCTAAAACCATGAGTATATACATGAAATGAATGACATATTATATTGGTATGATAAAATTACTCGAGAACAAATTTGGAGTCAAAATGACAGTTTTGCCCTTAATGTCAAAATAAGCCAAACGTGGCTAGAATCACTTGTTTTTGGAATTGAGGCTACGGATATGAGTAGCATGAGTGGGAATATTATTTTAATACGTATAAGACGACTTAAAAATGAGAAATTATTGATTTTATTAGGTTAAGTGATTTGGGCTCAATAAAAGCCCAAAATAAGGCAAAAGACATGGGTCACATGATCCAATCTTTTATTGACTAAGTCAAATGAAGCATTAAATGCCAAGAATGGATAAAGATGACCCCAAGGACTATAAATATACCCAAAAATCATATTTTATTCATTTGATAATCTCATGCCTTTTTAGATATTTTCTCCAACATTTGCTCTCAAACCCTAAAGAACCCAAAGTCACTTTTGGAGCAAGATCATCACTTTTGGAGCAAGATCATCACTTTTCAAGCTTGGGTAAGTGATTATTATTATGGATTAATATATTATATGCATGAAATAGTATGTAAATCATGTTGGTTGTGCTTGGAAATGTTGAACATGGTACTTTGTGTTTTTGTATAAGATGTGTGATCCATGGGATTCAAGCTTGAATTAGGACTTGTGCCTTTGATGAAAGAGCATGGTATGGATAAAATATGAACATATATGGTGTTATTTTTGTTGTTAAACTAGTTATTTTCTAAAAGTGTAATTGTGGGAATTTTGGCCGATATGTGCTAAGAAGTGTATTAAGGTGAATTGATGGACTATTTGTGATGTGGTGTGGATAAGAAAGTGTAAAGTAGAAGTGTTGTGGTGAAATGTATTGATTATCATGTATTGGTAAATGTTGGGAATATTGGGGGATTTTTGGAATAATAATTTTTTCAATGGTTTTGTCAAGGGGAAATGGCATGTTTAAGGGCAAACATGTAACTCATTGATGTTATATGCATTTGTAGAATAGTTGATGGTTAATGTGAATCCCATTATACATTTGTGTTGTAGAGTGATACATAAAGAAGGAGCGGTAATATTGTACTCACCTCTAGGATTATATATTCATATTACGAAGACAAGGTATGTAAGGTTACTCTGTCCGTATCATTCTGCGGCACATAGTATTCATATTGACTTTACGCTTGTCCTATTCCAAAATGTGCTAAGGTATTCTATATACGGTTATCCATGGTCGTTGTCATATATTTCCTACTCATTGATCATTGGTGAATCTCATGTCTCATATTCATGGTTGATGTTCCAAAAGCTCAAATAAGGGTATGTTCCAATGTTCCAATAGTGATTATACTTATGTCTCTTGTTCATGGATTATTGTCCAATGGTTCCCATGGTGTTATGGTTCTAATAATGTTATGTCACAATGGTTATTCACATGTCCCTCACTCATTGGTTAATGATCCAAAGCTTCAAGTAAAGTTGTGACTATCATGGTTTCAATCCCAAAGTAATAAACAAAGTAATGCATATGTGGTCAATGATCAAGTATGGGTGGCAGCTTTGGGGGAAAAAATGCCTAGCTCAAGCCGATCCTGAGGTTGTTGGATCAGGGGACAGTCCTGGGGGCATAAGCCTAGCTCGGACCGATCCTGACAGGGGACAGCTCTAGGGGTAATAACCTAGCTCGAATCAAACCTGAAATGTTGTATGGGTGGCAGCTCTAGGGGTACTAACCTAGCTCGAGCCGATCACGATATATACATTGATTCATAGGGTGGAAGCTCTATGGGCATAAGCCTAGCTCGAGCCGATCCCAACATAATGATATGTTATGTTAAAACCCACTGTTCAGTCGGGGCCCAGGTATCACAGGTCAAAGGCAAAGATGAATAATCATTGAATCTTAAGATACAAAGAAAGTACCGAAAGCTATATACATGGTTTCCAAAGTACAGAATAGTGACTCATCTACAATAGTGACTCATCTACACTGTTATTGGTTATGCAGTTGAACTTGAGTTCTTTGACATATTTACATAACTTTCAAGTTTCATATGGCCTTACATACTCAGTACATTCTTTGTACTGACCCCTCTTGGGGGAATTTACCTTACTTGCTGCAGGCGCAGGTACTAGTAGGCCTCCACAGTAGGTTGCCAGTTGTTGCAGATCTTTGGTGAGCTCCAGTTAGTTCGGGGCTTCTCTGAGTCATTTTAGTACATATGTTTTGGTGTTGTACATGTTGTATAAAGCGGGGACTTGTCCCGACTTTTAGTTCATTTTGGTCAATGCATTTGTTAGTGGCTTTTGTAGACGGTTGTGGGTGTATAAATGTAACAGGTATATTTCATTTTTTACTTGGTGGCCTCAACGGCCAAGTTTTGCATATGTGAATATATATATCATGTTCCATGATTCCATTGTCGATATCCAAAGTTATTAGGTGATTATGGATTTATTATGGCATGTAGATGATTGAATAGAGGCAAAGCTTGGTTCTCTCGGGCCTTGTCGGCTACGAATGCCAATCCGTCCCGATGGGATTCGGGACGTGACACTGAAGCACCACCACCATCTAGTGTATACCCCTCTGTACCCACTGGAAGTACCCACACAGATGTAGCAGTCAATTTATCCTTTGGCTTTTGGAAATTCTTTCCACATATATCATTTTACTGAAACTTGATTACCTTGTGTGTTAGCTTTGTCACGGGTGCTGAAATGGAAGAAACCCTTCAACAAATCTTCTGTAATAGCCTGGCAACCCAAGGAAGCTATGAATTTCCGTAGGCATCGTAGGCCTTGGTCAATTCTTTACTGCTTCTATCCTTTGTGCATCTACCCTTACTGCTTCATCGGATACAATGTAACCCAAAAATGCTACAGATTTTAACCAAACTCTCATTTAGAGAACTTTGCATATTTCTTACGGTCACGAAGAATCCGTAACACCTGTCGCAAGTGATTAGCATGGTTCTCTTGTGATATTGAGTAAGCTAAGATATCATCTATAAACACTATCATGAATACATCCAAGAATAGTTTGGACACCCTATTCATCAAATCCATAACAACAATTGGTGCATTTGTTAGTCCAAATGACATAACTAAGAATTCATAGTGACCACACTGTGTTCGAAAAGCTGTCTTGGGTATGTTTTTTTCTCTAACTCTGACTTGATGATAGCCCGATCTCAAGTCAATCTTTGAAAAACACTTGGCACTCTGTAACTGATCAAACAATTCGTCAATTCTGGGGAGGGAATATTTGTTCTTGATCGTTACCTTATTCAATTGCCGATAGTCATGTGCCATCTTTCTTCCATACAAATAATACCGGTGCTCCCCACGGGGACATACTAGACCTTATGAACCCCTTGTCCACTAAGTCTTTTAATCGCTCCTTTAATTCCGGCAATTCTGCTGGAGCCATTCTATACGGAGGAATAGAGATAGGCGGAATGCCTGGAATCACATCAATATCAAACTCTACTTTCCATTTTAGGAACCACATCCAGGAATTCAGTTACTGCTGGAACCAATTGAAGTGTGGGTGATTTCATATCGGTATCCTGTACTTTTATTAGGTGACATAAATCCCCCTTGGATATCATTTTCTTTACCTTAATATAGGAAATGAATTTTTATTTGGTGCTCCCACATTACCCTTCCATTCAAGAACATTCTTTTGTGGAAAATAAAAATGTACCTTCTTAGCTCGGTAATTTACTGTGGCATAACAAGAAGCCGACCAATTCATACCCATTATAACATCAAAATTTACCATTTCCTACTCAATAATATCAACCAATGTAGCATAACCATAGACAATTACTATATAATTATGATATACTCTTTTAATTACAATAGATTCACCAACTGGTGTAGATTCTTCAAATGGCTAACTAGTAATTCTGGTGTTCTTTCAAATTTCGCAGCAATCAATGGAGTAACATATGATAAGGTAGAACATGGATCAGTCAATCCAAATATATTATGTGAAAAGACAGATAATATACCTGTCACTTCATCAGGAGAAACCTCCGAATTCTGTCGATCCGCTAAGGCATGGGTACGGTTCTGGGTTCCACTAGCACTAGTTGCTCCTCTCACACCTCTACCCTTGCACTTTTGTGGGCATTCTTTCACCTTATGCCCCAACATACCACACCAAAAGTAAACATTCACCTCCAACCAGCATTTACCTAGATGAAACTTTCCTTCGCGCGGACACGGCTGACGAGGAGACTTCAGTTGGCTCCTACTTCCTTGTGCTTGATACCCCACTGTCCGTGAATCCTGAATCTCACTTCTTTGCCCAATCTGATTGCCTCAAAACCCTTGGGATCGAGGTAGGGCATTTACTGTTGACTGAGGAAATAATGGTCTAGGCGGTCTATTAAACATCCGAGACCTAAATTATCCTTGGTACACCATGAATTTTCCCATTGATCTAGCCCTCTTTGATGGCCCTCTTTCAAAGTCTTGTGCCATTCTACTTTGCCTTGATTACCCCTTTTTTGTGCAAAGGTTGGACCAACTTGTCCTTGATTTTGTGCAACGACTATCTGAGCCAACAGGTGCACCGCATTCCTTATATCCTGCTCCGTAGCATTAACATTAACAGGTGTTTCGCCAGGGTCTTCTCTTCTTCTCAGCTCTTTTGGAGCTGGAGAAGTAGAAGAAGCCCGTGATGCAAATTCAGTTTCAGACCCACCCCGACTAGCTTGGTCAGGTGGTGATTTACTAGTTCCTTCTCCGAAAAGCATCTCTACCTTCTTATCCCTACCCTTATCTTGTCTTGTAATCAGCATTTTACTATAAATAATAAAATCAATTCCAATGGTCAGATACGATTCCACTTACAACATTGGATCTATTGCACGATCTAGAAATAAGGAAAAGAAACCGCTCCTAAATGTCCCGTAGAGTCCTACTTACAATTGTGGCGCACAACACATCCGTAAGGAAGACTCGACTCAGACACGGCTTTGTAGACACCCTTAGGATGACCTGCTCTGATACCACTTTTGTCACGCCTCAAATTCCAACAAGGCGGACTGATACCCGAAGCCGATAAGGCCCGAGAGAACCAATCTTCATCTGTGTCCATTCATATGCATGTCATTCAAGAAACATCACCATCACGTATAGATACAAGATGCTAATAACGAAAGTTATGGAAACATGTGCTATATACGAAACTTGGCCGTTAGGGCCATCATGTCAAAATGGACATCCATCCCTGACATTCATATTCCCACATACGTCTACAAAGCTGTCACGCCCCGAGTTCCAACGAGGCGGACTGGCACCCGAAGCCGATGAGGCCCAAGAGAACCAATATTTGCTCATGTATATTCGTATGCATTTCACTTAATAAGCAGCACCATCACATAGAGATATAAGATGTCAATAGAGGAAGTTATGGAAATATGTGATATATACATATAAGAAACTTGGCCGTTAGGGCCATCAAGTCAAAATGAACATGCATTATTTCATTTATCTCACCACGTTCGTCAACAAAGCCTCTACAGATGCATATACATAGCCATCCTAAAATCGGGACAAGTCCCAACTTTATACAACATTACAGTACCAAAACAAATGTACATATGAGACCCGGAGAGACCCGAACCAACTGGAGCTCACCAAAGATCGGTAAAAGATCTGCAACCTACTTTGGAGGTCTACTAGCACCTGTGCCTGCAGCAAGTAAGATAAGTCCCAAAAGGGATGTCAGTACAAAGAATGTATTGAGTATGTAAGGCTTTTATGAAACTGTAGGACATATAAATACTTCAATGAACTCAAATACAAATGAAGAACCAATATGGATAAGTCACCATTCTGTACGTTGCGAACCATGTGTATTGCTTTCCTTATTTTCTTTGCTTTTTTACTTCTATTTTTGTTCATTATCACTTGTGTCACTATGTACCCGAGTCCCGACTGATCAGTGGGTCTTAACATAACATAACGTTATGTTGGGATCGGCTCGAGCTAGGCTTATGCCTCTAGAGCTACAACCCATAAATCAACACATTGGGCTCAGCTCGAGCTAGGTTATTACCTCTACAGTTGCCACCCATAGACCAATGTATCAGGTTCGGATCGAGCTAGGATCTTACCTCTAGAGCTACCCCCTGTTAGGTTTGGTTCGAGCTAGGTTTATGCCTCTAGGACTACCCCATGATCCAATAATCTCGAGATCGGCTTGAGCTAGGCTTACGCCCCCAAAGCTACCACCCATACTCAATCATTAACCACATATGCATTACTTCATTCTTTACTTTTGAGATTGATACAATGATTGTCATAACATTATTTGAAGCTTTGGATCAATAATCAATGAGTGAGAGGCATGTGAATAAACATTAGTGGAACTTCGGAACGTTAGTTAGTGAATATGAGACATGAGAATCACAATTGATCAATGAGTAGGAAACATGTGATAATAACAATTGGTAACTAGATATAGGATACCTTACAACAATTCGGAATGGAACAAATAAAATGTCAATGTGACTACAATGTGATGCAGAAGGATACGGATAGAATAACCTTACATACCTTATCTTCCCAATATGAATATACAATCCTAAATGTGCATACAATAGTCCAGCTCCTTCCTTAAGTTTCACTCTATAACACAAGTACATAATGGAGTTACATTAACCACCAACTACCTTACAAATGCATATGACGACAATGAATTACATGATCGCCTTAACATGTCATATCCCCCTTGACAATACCATTTATGACATTATCATACCAATAATACCACAACATTCCATACATTGACCAATACATCATAAACCACTAGCATGTCAAACAAAGTTCATACTTTACACTTCTCCATCACCATGACATCACAATGATTACATCAAGTCATCTCAATACACCTCACAACAACATATCGGCCAAAATCCCATAATTTACACTTATAGAAATATAACAAGTTTAGAAACATAATCACACCATACATGATGATATTTCATCCATATCATGCACTTTCATCAAAACCACAAGTCACCTTTCAAGTTTAATTCACAAAGATGGAACATCTTTTACCAAAGGACAAAAGTGTCCTATTCAACCTTGCCAACATAACCATCATGATCTACACCATATATCATGCATATAATATATTAAATTACAAGAATAACCACTTACCCAAGCTTTAAAAGTGGTGATCTTGTCCAAAGTGTCCTTAGGGTTTGGAAAAAAGAGAAATGTCTCTAAGAAATGTCTAGAAAGGCATGAGAATTACAATGATTTAAAAATCTGATTTTTTTGGCCTTTATATAGTACTCAAGTCATCCTTAGCCAATCATTGGGCATTAAATGCCATATATTCTTGGTCAAATGGAAGAATGGGTCATTTACCCTTTGGGCCCATGTATTTTGGCTTCATTTTTGGCCTCAAATTGAGCCCAATTGCACATGTTAACTTAACCCACCAAATTCAATGTATGATCCACCATATATCTCATGTTAAAATAATTCCATAAATGTATCGATAATCTTCACACACAATTTCATGTTTGTAGCCACAATTTCTAAAAGAAGAAATTCTAGCCACTCTTAGCTTACTCGAGCATAATTTGATAAAATACTTGTGACAAAGAGTTAACCCCAACTCGGATGCTAAACGTGCTCAAGAGTAGTCCTACTAAGATAGAGTAATGATATCATGACTCAAAGGTCTTATATACATCATAATAGTCGAAGAAAAATTTTGGCGAAAAGCGGCCTTGCGCGCTCCACACTCAAAATGTGATTTTTTTTCCTTTCTTCGACTTCTCTTTGCAGATTTGGTTAGATCCTTCAAATTCAAGTCTTTGTATTACCTCCTAACCTTAATATCCATTGCTTGGAAGTCCTCCAATCCTCATTTTTCACCCCACAAATGCTCCATGAAGTCACAAACACCTCATACAAAGGTCTAATCACATGCACTAGGCCTAATATCAAATGTTTCATCAATGACACTACAAAATACATACTTATGGCTCTCGACACCTAAGTAAACATTGTTCAATGTTGTCGAGTAGGGTCGAAAATATACCGGGTGTTACATTCTTCCCCCCTTAGGAACATTCGTCCTCGAATTTTAACAACATCTTTTCAATTACAACAAATGCATTTCTATTATTAGCATATATACACATACACTTAATGCCCATAGATACTTACTTGTTATTACTCCACTTGTACACTCTGATCTTTTTCTTCCATTTGAAACAGATGGGGGTACTTGGATTTAATCATTTCTTCAGCTTCCCATGTGATCTCCTCTACTTGTTGATTTCTCCAAAGGACTTTTACGGACGCTACATCTTTATTTATTAACCTCTTCACTTGTCTATCCAGAATAGCAATAGGCATCTCTTCATAAGTGAGATCCTCCGTAACTTGAATATCTTCAATGGGAGTAAAACGAGATGGATCTCCTATACACTTTTGAAGCATCAAAACATGAAATACTGGATGAACTGCGGAGAGTTCTTGGGGTAGCACCAACTCATACGTGACTTGCCTAAATCTTCTAATAATTTCATATGGGCCTATATAACGTGGACTCAATTTTGCTTTCCTTCCGAATCGCATTATCCCTTTCATCGGTGACACCTTTAAAAATACCCAATCACCTATGGCGAATTCAAGCCCTCTTCTTCTAACATCAACATAGGACTTGTGTCGACTTTGGGCTGTTTGTAGCCGTTGTTCAATCACTTTCACTTTCTCCATAGCCTGATGAACAGGATCTAGCCCAAGTAAAGCAGTTTCGTTTGCTTCAAACCATTTGATTGATGATCTATATTTCCTCCCATACAAAGCTTCATAAGGTGCCATTTTAATACTTGAATGATAGTTATTGTTGTAAGCAAATTCAATAAGAAGCAAATGGTTATCCCAACTTCCTTGAAAATCTAACGTGCAAGCTCGTAGTATATCTTCAAGTGTTTAAATAGTACGTTCTGCTTGTCCATCTGTCTGAGGATGAAAAATCGTACTCAGATTCACCTGTGTACCCAAAATCTGCTGGAAAGATCTCCAAAAATGCACAGTCAATTGTGCTCCTCTATCTGATATAATGGAGATCGGAATCCCATGCAATCGTACTATCTCCTTCACATACAATCTTGCATAATCCTCAGTTGTATAGGTGGTCTTGACTGGTAGGAAATGGCTGACTTGGTAAGCCTGTCAACTATAACCCATATAGAATCAAATTTCCACAGTGTACGAGGCAAACCTGTGATGAAATCCATATTAATCATATCCCATTTCCAGACTGGAAGATTGATACATTGCATATAACATCCTAGTTTCTGATGCTCGACCTTTATTTGTTGACAATTTGGGCATTGAGCTATAAATTCTACAATGTTCTTTTTCATATTTTCCCACCAATATATTTCCTTCAAGTCATGGTACATTTTAGTAGCACCCGGGTGAATAGAATAGCGTGAATGATGTGCCTCGGTCATATTTCATTTCCTCAATTCGTCTACATCCGGTACACATAATCTACCTTGGCATTGAAGCACCCTTTCTTGTGTAAGATCAAATGCCTTTGTCAAATTCTGTTGTACATTCTCTTTTAGTTGCAATAACATAGGATCTACAAACTGCTTCTCTTTTACTTCAGCTATCAATAAAGATTCTGCCGCATTTTATACAATAACCCCTTCATCTGAGGATTCGAGAAGACGAACACCCAAGCTGGCTAATTGATGTAGATCTTTGACTAAATCTTGTTTTTCTATCAATTGGCCACTAGTGCCTCCTATTGCCTTGCGGCTCAATGCATCAGCTACCATATTTGCTTTTCCTAGATGATATAGAATATCAATATCATAAATATTAATATCATAATCCTTCAATAGCTCAAGCCACCTTCTTTGCCTCAAATTGAGTTCCTTCTGCTTAAAGATATATTGTAAACTTTTGTGATCAGTATAGATATCAACATGAACTCCATACAAATAATGACGCCATATCTTTAAAGCAAAAACCACCGCTGCTAACTCAAGATCATGTGTGGGATAGTTTCTCTCGTGTGGCCGCAACTATCGTGAAGCATACACTATGACTTTACGGTACTGCATCAATACACACCCTAGACCAATTCTGGATGCATCACAATATACTACATACCCCTCTGTGCCTTTTGAAAGTACTAATACCGGTGTAGAAGTCAATTTATCTTTCAGCTCTTGGAAACTTTTCTCACACGCATCATTCCACTGAAATTTAACTGTCTTGTGTGTAAGTTTCGTTAAAGGTGCAGCAATGGAAGAAAAACCTTCCACAAATCTTCTGTAATAACCTGTTAACCCAAGAAAACTATGAATCTCTGTAGGTGTCGTAGGTCTTGGCCAATTTTTCACCACTTCAATATTCTGTGTATCAACTCGAATTCCTTCATCTGACACAATGTGACCCAAGAATACAACGGATTTTAACCAAAATTCGCATTTAGAGAACTTGGCATACAACTTACGCTCGCGGAGAATCTGTAACACCTGCAGGTAAGTGATTAGCATGGTCCTCTTGTGACTTTGAATAAACCAGGATGTCATCTATAAATACCATCACGAACACGTCTAGAAATGGCTTAAACACCCTATTCATCAAATCCATGAACACAGCTGGTGCATTTGTTAGTCCAAATGACATAACTAAAAATTCATAATGGCCATACCGTGTTCGGAAGGCTGTCTTGGGTACATCTTCTTCTCTAACTCTGACTTGATGGTAACCCGACCTCAAGTCAATCCTTGAAAAACACTTGGCGCCCTATAACTGATCAAACAAATCATCAATTCGAGGGAGGGGATATTTGTTCTTGATCGTTACCTTGTTCAATTGTTGATAGTCAATGCACATTCTAAATGTGCCATCTTTCTTCCGTATAAATAATACCGGTGCACCCCACGGGGACATACTAGGCCTGATAAAACCCTTGTCCAGCAAATCTTTCAACTGCTCCTTTAATTCACGCAATTCTTCTGGAGCCATTCCATACGAGGGAGTAGAGATAGGCTGAGTGCCTGGAATCACATCAATACAAAATTCTATTTCCCGTTCTTGGGGTAAACCTGTAAGATCTTCTGGAAATACATCAAGAAATTTGTTAACCACCTGAACCGACTAAGGAGTTAGTAGTTCCACTTCAGTATCTTTCACTCGTGCTAAGTGACATATGTAACCCTTAGCAATCATTTTCCTGGATTTCATATGAGAAATAAATCTTTCTCTTGGTGCCCCTACATCACGCTTCCATTCAAGAACATTCGTTTGTGGAAAATGAAAATGTACCTTCTTGGCCCGACAATCTACCATGGCAAAATAAGAAGCTAACCAATCCATTCCCATTATCATATCAAAATCCACCATGTCTAGTTCGATGAGATTGTCCAGTGTATCATGACCACACACAGTTACCACACAATTACGATATACTCGTTTTGCAACAATATATTCACCAACCGATGTAGATACTTCAATTGACTTAATTAATAATTCTGGTGCTTTGGCAAATTTTGCAACAATCAATGGAGTAACATATGACAATGTAGAATCCGGGTCAATCAATGCATATACATTATATGAAAATATGGATAATGTACCTGTGAAGACATCAGGAGAAGCTTCCACATTCTGCCAATCCACTAGAGAATAAGTACGATTCTGGACTCCACTAGTATTGGCTGCTCCTCTAGCACCTCTACCATGACCCACAAACTGCACACCTCATCCTAAAGAAGGAACCGATGATGATGACGCAATGGCCGATCCTGCCGGTCATGCTATACCACTCATACTCCTCTGGGGACACTCTTTCATCATGTGTCCCATCATACCGCACCAAAAGAAAGCATTTGTCCCCAATCGGCATGTACCTGAATGAATACGCCCGCAATGCTGACACTGCTGACAAGGAAATCCTGTTGCCTGTGGTCCGTGAACTCCACTACTCTGCCCAGATTGACCACTTCTAAACCCTCAAAATTGAGAGTGAGCGCCTGCTGTGGAATAAGAGAATTATGGTCTAGGCGGTCTAGGAAACATCCGAGGCCTAGATTCTCCTTGGGACGCCATAGACCATCCTATAGGTCTACCCTTTTTGTACTGTCCTCTATCAGATTCATGTACCCTTCTTCTCTGTCTTTGATCTTCCATTTTTTGGGCGAAGGCTTGTATTCTGGCTATGTCCATATCTTTGTTCAAGGCAGTAATGGTGCAGTCCCTTACCAAATATGGCTCTAATCTGTCCACATATCGATGGACTCTATCTGTCATTGTGGCTACCACATTCGGAGCATATCTAGCTAGGGAATTAAACTGCAAACTGTATTCTCTAACGCTCAGATTTCCTTGACGAAGATTTAGAAACTGATCTGCATGTGCCTCCCAAATGTCATATGGGAGGTAATGATCAAGGAATACCATTTTAAATTCTTCCCAACCAGATGGAAGTGTATCAATACCCCTTGATCTTTTCCAGTCTTCATACCACAATATGGATTCACCTTTTAATCTATAATCTGCAAGTTCAACTGTTTCAACACCAGTCACGTGCATAACTTCTAGAGCCCTCTGGATTTGATCTACGAAGTCCTGTGGATCTGTTTTCAGATCTGACCCAGTGATTATAGGAGGGTCTAATTTCAAAAAGTCTTGTGTCCTGCGACTCGCCACTCTAGCCGCATCATCCTCATTGGTCGTTGGACCAGCTCATCCCTGAGTCTGTCCAGCAACTATTTGAGTTAACATATGTATTGCATTTTGTAAATCCTGGTCTGTGGCATTCATTGGTGGTTCTGTGGGTACTTCTCTACCTCTTGGCTCTTTCGAAGCTGGAAAAGTAGAAAAAGTCCGTGATACAATTTCAGTGTCAGCTCCAACCTTGACTAGCTTGGTCATGTGGTGATTTACTCGTGCCTTCACCGGCAAGCCTATCTACCTGCTTACCTTTGCCTCTACCTCATCTTGTCATTGGCATTTTACTATAACAAAGAAAATCAATGACACTGGTCAGTTATAATTTCACCTACAACATTGGCTCTATTACACGATCTAGAAATAAAGGAAAGAAACAACTCCTAAATGTCTTGTAGCCTCCTACTCATAAATGTGGCGCACAACACATCGATAAGTAATACTCTACTCAGACACGACTTTGTAGACACCCTTAGAACGACCTACCCTGATACCACCTTTGTCATTCCCCGAGTTCCAACGAAGCGGATTGGCACCCGAAGCCGATGAGGCCCGAGAGAGCCAATCTTTGCTCATGTATATTCGTATGCATTTCACTCAATAAGCAGCACCATAACATAGATATATAAGATGTCAATAGCGGAAGTTATGGAAACATGTGATATATACATATAAGAAACTTTGCCGTTAGGGCCATCAAGTCAAAATGTACATGCATTCTTTCATTCACCTCACTACGTTCGTCTACAAAGCCTCTACAGATGCATATACATAACCATCCTAAAGTTGGGACAAGTCCCCTCTTTAAATAATATTACAGTACCAAAACAAATGTACATATGAGACCCGGAGAGCCCCAAACCAACTGGAGCTCACCAAAGATCGGCAAAAGATCTGCAACCTACTGTGGAGGTCTACTAGCACCTGTACCTACAGCAAGTAAGGTAAGTCCCACAAGGGACGTCAGTACAAAGAATGTATTGAGTATGTAAGGCTTGTATGAAACTGTAGGACATATAAATACTTCAATGAACTCAAATACAAATGAAGAACCAATATGGATAAGTCACCATTCTGTACGTTGGGAACCTTGTGTATTTCTTTCCTTATTTTCTTTGCTTCTTTACTTCTATGTTTGTTCATCATCACTTGTGTCACCATGTACCCGGGCCTCGACTGATCAGTGGGTGTTAAGATAACATAACGTTATGTTGGGATCGGCTCAAGCTAGGCTTATGCCTCTAGAGCTACCACCCATAAACCAACACATTGGGCTTGGCTCGAGCTAGGTTATTACCTCTAGAGCTACCACCCATAGACCAATGTATCAGGTTCGGCTCGAGCTAGGATCTTACCTCTAGAGCTACCCGCTGTCAGGTTTGGTCCGAGCTAGGCTTATTCCCCTAGGAATGCCCCGTGATCCAATAATCTCGGGATCGGCTTGAGCTAGGCTTACGCCCCCAAAGCTACCACCAATACTCAATCATTAACTACATATGCATTACTTCATTCTTTACTTTTGAGATTGATACAATGATTGTCATAACATTATTTGAAGCTTGTGATCAATAATCAATGAGTGAGAGGCATGTGAATAAACATTAGTGGAACTTTGGAACATTAGTCAGTGAATATGAGACATGTGAATCACAATTGATCAATGAGTAGGAAACATGTGATAATAACAATTGGTAACTGGATATAGGATACCTTACAACATTTCAGAATGGAACAAATAAAATGTCAATGTGACTACTATGTGCTGCAGAAGGCTACGGATAGAATAACCTTACATACCTTATCTTCCAAATATGAAACATACAATCCTAAATGTGCATACAATAGTCCAGCTCCTTCCTTAAGTTTCACTCTACAACACAAGTACATAACGGAGTTACATTAACCACCAGCTACCTTACAAATGCATATGACGACAACGAATTACATGATCGCCTTAACATGTCATTTCCCCCTTGACAATACCATTTATGACATTAACATACCAATAATACCACAACATTCCATATATTGACCAATACATCATAAACCACTAGCATGTCCCACCAAGTTCATACTTTACACTTCTCCATCACCACGACATCACAATGATTCCATCAAGTCATCTCAATACACCTCACAACAACATATCGGCCAAAATCCCATAATTTACACTTATAGAAAAATAACAAGTTTAGAAACATAATAACACCATAAATGTTGATATTTCATCCATATCATGCACTTTCATCAAAACCAAAAGTCACCTTTCAAGTTTAATTCACAAAGATGGCACATCTTTTACCAAAGGGCAAAAGTGTCCTGTTCAACCTTGCCAACATAATCATCATGATATACACCATCTCTCATGCATATAATATATTAAATCACAAGAATAACCACTTACCCAAGATTTCAAAGTGATGATCTTGTCCAACGTGTCCAAAGAAAAATAGTTGCCTTAGGGTTTGGAAAAGAGAGAAATATCTCTAAGAAATGTCTAGAAAGGCATGAGAATTACAAGGAATTAAAAATCTGATTTTTTTGGCCTTTATATAGTACTCAAGTCATCCTTAGCCAATCCTTGGGCATTAAATGCCATATATTCTTGGTCAAATGGAAGAATGGGCCATTTACCCTTTGGGCCCATGTATTTTGGCTTCATTTTGGGCCTCAAATTGAGCCCAATTGCACATGTTAACTTAACCCACCAAATTCAATGTATTATACACCATATATCTCATTTTAAAACAACTCCATAAAAGTCTCTATAATCTTCACACACAATTTCATGTTTGTAGCCTCAATTTCTAAAAGAAGAAATTCTAGCCACTCTTAGCTTACTCTAGCATAATTTGATAAAATACTTGTGACGAAGATTTAATGCCAACTCGGATGCTAAACTCACTCAAGAGTAGTCCTACTAAGATGGATTAATGATACCATGACTCAAAGGTCTTATATACATCATTATAGTCGAAGAAATATTTTGGCGAAAAGCACCCTGGCACGCCGCTTGGCGCGCCCCAATGCTGCCTATGCCAGAAATATTTCTGGCATAGGCGGCCTGGCATGCTACCTAGCACGCCCTAGGGCTGCCTGTGCCAAAAATATTTTTGCCAGAAGCGGCCTGGAACACCCCTGGGCGTGCCCCACACTCAAAATGTGATTTTTTTCCTTTCTTCGACTTCTCTTTGCGGATTTGGTTAGATCCTTCAAGTTCAAGTCTTTGGCTTACCTCCTAACCTTAATATCCATTTCTTGAAAGTCCTCCAAGCCTCATTTTTCACCCCACAAATGCTCCACGAAGTCACAAGCATCTCCTACAAAGGTCTAAGCACATGCACTAGGCCTAATATCAAATATTCCATCAATGACACTACAAAATACATACTTATGGCTCTCGACACCTAAGTAAACATTGTTCAACGTTGTCAAGTAGGGTCGGAAATGTACGGTGTGTTACAAAAGCCTCTAGCAGATGCATATACATAACCAACTTAAAGTCGGGACAAGTCCACGCGTTATACAATATGACAATACCAAAACCAATATACACAATGACTCGGAAAGCCCCGAACCAACGCTTTAAATGCCATATTTGCTTGGTCAAAGTGGAAGAATGGGTCATTTGCCCTTTTGGGCCATGTCTTTTAATCCATTTTAGGCCTTAAATTGAGCCCATTTACACATAGTAACTTAGCCAACCAAATTCAATGTGTAATACTCCCATTATCTCATGTTTAAATAATTCCATAAATGTTACAACAATATTCAACTCACGAGATTCATGTTTGTTTCGTCAATCTCAAAAATAAGAAATTCTAGCCACTTATGGCTTAGTCGAACATAATTTGATAAAACACTTGTGACGAAGAATTAACCCCAACTCGCATGCCAAACTTGCTCAAAAGTAGCCCTACTATGATGGAATAATGATACCATAACCCAAGAGTCCTCTTTATAGACTAATAATCGTAGAAGAAATCAGGCTAAAAGCACCCCGGCATCCTAGAGACTTAGAAATATTTCAGCTCTGGAAAGGTGGCCAGGAGCGTCCTGGCACGCCCCTGGGCATGCCCCCTTGCTTCCTGTGCCAAACAAAATTCGGCCAGAAGCAGCCTGGCACGCCACCTGCAGCGCCCCATACAAAATTTTTGATTTCGACTTTTCTTTGCAGATTTGGTTGGATCTTTCAAGTCCTAACCCTTTGCTTGCCTCTTACCTTTAGGATCCTTTGCTTGGATGTCCCTTAAACCTCGATTTTCACCCCACAAATGCTCCACAAAGTCACAAACACCTCCTACAAAGGTCTAGTCACATTCACAATCACAATATCAAATGTTCCATCTATAACAACACGAAATCCGTACTTATTGCTCTTGAACCTAGGGTAAACATGTTTCAAGGTTGTCAAATAGGGTCGGGAAGGTACGGGGTGTTACATATATATATATATAATTGAAACTTTTCTCGAAAAAGGGATATAAAGCAAGTCGATAAGGGGGTATATTTTTAAGAAAACAAGGACAAAATATAAATAAGGCCCACACAGAAGCAAACAAAGCAAGCCTATGCAGAGGTATTTTGGGAAAATGAAAGGTACATAGGAAATGAGATCACACAGGGGTAAGAATCAATGTGATCTTGAAGACGATCTTTCTTCTATTATTTTTTATTTTGTATTTCTTCGCGATCTCCCCAAGTGGGTATTGGCTCCTCTAAATGCTGAAACTCAAGAACCACGATATCATATAAAACAAGTAAACTATTAGGCATCACCCTGGGACAATGGTCCAGTTTCAACACATACGTCTTTTCTAACAGAACGTAGTTGAATACGGTATCAGCAGTCGTGAACCCTTTTGACATATTTGGCGGTTTTCTAATAGACTTAATATCCCCTACGATATTAAGTCATCCTTGGTTAATGCTTAATCATTAGAATTTGGATTCACTCTATATTAGTTGACTAGAGTGGTTTGTTCAAATTGACCAGAAACCCAAAATAGACTTTTCGGGCTAACATACCAAGTGATTGTTGACCAACTAGAATTAACTACTTCACTTGGATGTTCAAAGATTTTAAGATTTTATACTGAAGAACGGTTTTGAAAACTCACATAATCGACTTTTTATAATGCCTAATGATTTACCAAAAGTGACGGAAAATGTCATGATATGCAGCAGTTATATTTGCGGAATTTAAACAAATAAGCAAACAAAGAAATTACTAATTATTACAAAACCCGAATAGTTAGTCAAATAAAATTAGTTCAAATATTTGTTTAGAACCTAGTTGAAAATTTCCAGCGGAGTCGCTATTTCTATTTCACAGGAAAAATGATTTCGACTTTCGAAAAATTAATTCAAAACTTTATTCAAATTTCAAAAAAAGTTAAGTCAAAGAAAGAGTTGCCACTTAGTTTGATTAAGAGAAATTAAGAAAACCTTTTTGAAAAATTCCAAGTCTTAAAACAGAAAAAGACTTATAATTTTCAGAAATTCGGGTAAGTGGTTCATAGTAATACTCTTCGAAGGGTGTTAAGGCACCAAGAGTATCCACTTACTTATGGTTATCCGGTCTATATAAAAATAACTGGATTTACTAACTTAAAGAAGATTTGATTTACGTTAAATGAAAAGCAATTTCATTTGATTATTGAGGAGTGGCAAGACTCTAACCAATTTTAGAAAAAGGAAAATTCAATTTCAAAATTTAACAAAGTTTAAA
The DNA here is from genome assembly GCA_031232105.1 of Capsicum rhomboideum. Lineage (NCBI taxonomy): Eukaryota > Viridiplantae > Streptophyta > Magnoliopsida > Solanales > Solanaceae > Capsicum > Capsicum rhomboideum. The sequence goes on from CP124718.1 coordinate 14,409,053, forward strand.
TAGAAAGCTATTATTTAACTAAGTTAAATCGATTTAAGAAAAGTTAATTGCAAAACATGACAACTCAAATAAGGGAAATATCAACTAAGTTATTTAAAAATGTTAAGGCTAGTAACAAATAATAATAACAATTACTAAATATTGAAAATAAACTATTTTCTATTCTAGTTGGGCTATGGCCCACCTGTCCTAAACTAACTTTGGACACTTAAGTCCAAAAAGATCATGCACCTGTCCTACGGCTACTGTTGATCCCTTGATGCCCATAATTTACTTTGGATTCTCAATCTAAAGCTGGAGACTTTTCCCATTTTAGGCTGCTGCAGCGACTAGGCTTTAGCCCGTTTCTCTTCTTCAGTTCCATTTAATCACCTTCTGCATTTCTTCTTTGCATCGCATATCACATGTATATTGCTGGTTACTTGTTGTATCACCGTGAATAAGTCCTAATTGGATTTAAAAGGATGTTGACTCGATGGATCGGGCCTTACTGGCCCATCAAAATGCAGAAGGGAGTCCACTTGGACTCAATGGGAATTTTCATGTAAAAAGAAAGAAATGGTAAAGATCAGTATTGAAACAAAGAAACATATATTAGTACAAATAATTAATTTATCACTTAAGAAACCTGATTTATATTTAGCACTTTTCATAGTAACATTAAATTAAGGGAAAACTTGACAATACGCAATTCATAAATCTATCAAAGAAAATTCTTTTAATATCCACTACTGAAAGGAGTATATGTCTTAGCAAAGGCACTATTGATTTCAACAAACCATGTAGGCAGCCCCGAATAATGCTAGACATTATATTCCATTACTTTAGCACTTAACATGATCCGACAAAGGCAAAAAAGCAAAACTTGTTCACAAATTTTGATGGCCAAGAATTTTAAGCTAGTGATAATATAGACAAGTTAGCTAGCAGCGAAATCATAATAACCAAAACTTCACAATCTTTTAAATTGAAAAGAGTTGAAAATAATCAGTTCGGCAACGCAAGGTTTGGACATGCTAAAGTTGGTGTAAATTCTTTACTAATATACTCATGTGCGCTGACTCTTTAATAATAACAAATCTACATGCATGCTTTTATCATTATGCAGCTATGAAGAGAACACACATTATGCAGCTATGAAGAGAACACACAAATTGGGAAGATTAAGGTCATAATACGCACATGTTAACCTACTAACTAAAAGGGTAAAGCCAATGTATTACTAATCAAAATAAACACGTTTTTACTCAACTAATTGAGTCAAAATATATCAAGGGTAATCATAACCAAATGATCAATTGACGCTCATAGCAACTCTTGTCAGTGGGATTTTTAAGGATGAAGATGAGTAATAGTGATATTCATTTTCACCTTCCAGCCTTACTTCGAGGAGAGCATACAAAATAGCTTAATTCTCTGTTTACTCGACATCATAAGTCAAGACAATCCTTAAGGAATCCTTAGCTTACAAGCAAGCTCAAACTCATGACGCTAGCCATTCGATAACCAATTACCTCAATCAAAACACTTAAAACAGAAAATAATAACCCTCATTATCCTTTTTTCCCTATTTTGAGTAGAAAGATTACATATTTATATTTTTACACACCCAAAATCTAGTCAATTTCAAATCCTCATCAATACCATGAAACTTCAAACAAGACCAAATCCACGTGATGAGTAAATCATCATTTTTAAAGAAAAACAGATAGCAAAAAAGAAGTCTCTACATGGATTTTATTATCAAAATCAACCCAAAAACAACAAAAGCTTGAAATAATAAACAAAGTTCCATTCTAGGGAATTCAAACACGAAGAAAAATAGAAAAAAAGAAAATGCAAAAAGACAAATTGTTCACCAGATTCAAGGTAGCAAATTGGGACTACGAGCTTCGTCGGGATTTCTCTACCACCATTGGAAAACAACTCAAGTCTCTAAAGCTAAGACTCCACTCTCACGAATCTTACAAGAATTTCAGATTAAAAACTTCAATTCCTCTAAACGAAATCCCTTTCTTATGTTGTGGTTCTCATTTTAGAAGAATAACCTTGATTCCTCTAACCCCTTTAGCTGGGAAATAGTGGGGTTTATATAGGAAATGATTTAGGATTTTCAGAGGGGGAAAAACCCAAATCAAGAGGTTAAAATTGAATCAAAGAAAATGGATGGAGATTGTCATGACCCAAAAGTTAACGTCATGATGGCACTTACCTTAGCCCAACTGTAGTAGGTAAGCCCAACCGTTGTAGGTAAGCCCAACTCTAAACAAGTTAAATAAATGCAGAAAGGAAGTAAACAACCCAATATGAGACTTCAAAAGGAATTCAGGCCTTATATATTCATAAATAGCAATAATATCTGAAAACTGAACAAAATATGACTCAATCCCAAAACTTGATATCTTGAGTAAAGAGTACTAATACAAATAAAAAGTACGGAAATACACAACTCTGTCTCTGAATAATAAATTAAATATATGATAGATAAGATAAAGTATAGAATCAATCCCTAAATGAGGAGCTCACCAGTACTTCGAATCAACCGCTACACTACACGATCTCAAGCTCTATGGGTCACACTCGAATTTGGATCTGCACCAAAAGGGTACATAAAGTAGGAATGAGTATTCACTTTTACTCAGTAGGTATCATAGGCCAACTGAACAAAGTAGAAATATATATCTATATACATAAAATGAGGCTAAGTACACGGAATCAAACACATAAAATCGATACAAGTAAGGCAATGCAATGCAATGCAATGGCTATATGGTAATGTCTTAATATCACTTAGTATACATCTTTCGAGCTAAAGCATCAATGATAGGACTCTATAGGGGGGTTCGTAACCCATATACTTCGACAATCTCAACCTCATATCTCATTTCAAAATATCTCATTTTCTTTCAAATTCATATATAAGGATGAATGAAATGTGGATTCATGCTCATAATCAAGAAAATATCATGTAATGTATTCAACTCAATGATGGTATTAAATGAGCTCAAATATCCTCAATATATCAATAAATCATGATATAAATCATAGCATAGCACCACAATAAAGAATATTTGCCTTCTCTACGATCGTAACTAGGGGCCCGTGAATGCGAAAAAGGATTCATCCTTGCACCAGAAACAAAAATTCAGTAGTTGGGTCCCGATTGGACACTCGAAATTTTTTTGGAACCCCACAAAAATAAACCAATAATTCTACTACGCTAATTTCGACATTCTGGACTCAATGAAACTATTGAATTTATCAAAAATGTCATTTTTAATAGATTAACCCCCGAGACCCCTTTTTAGACTAAATTTAACTAATTTCTTTTATAATAGGTCAAACTAAATATACAGTCTCAAACCCCAAACTAACTATGCTAATAACCTAAAATCAACATTTCAGATCTAATGCTCAAATCATGAAATATTGACCAAAGTTAAACTAATCACTTATAAGGCCATTTAAAAGCTCAAACTCACTCAAATCACTCCCGAACACTTTGGAGACCATGCCAACTATTCTCACAACTCATAAATGACATATACTAACTACGAAAATGGTCAAAATATAGAAAAAGCTAAAATTCACAACAAGGGTCATTACGGAGATTGACCCTCCTTTGTGAACAAATAGGAATCAAGGGAGTCACTGATTTTAGAACATTCTAGGGGATTTGGGGAATTTTTGAGAATTTTTTTTGAATTTTGAATTAGGACAACCAATTAGAATTGGAGAAAACAAAATTCTATCAAGAACCAATGAAATTCGCAAAAATATGTACGAACTCATACGAATTCGCCTTTGAATTCATAGATTTCTTGGAGTATTATCATTGGAATGTGACAGATAGGTATATTCTAGAATTTTCAGTTTCTTAGGTACAAGAGTTCATATGCGAATCACATGTTCTTGTACGAAAATAGAAGAAAAAGCTGGGAATTTTTAGGCGGCTTGGAAGGAAATGAGGATTTGGGTTCATTTGGTTCGATTGTTGTATTGTTGTTTCTGGTGTTGTGCGCATGTTGCTATTTCTGGAAAATGGGAGAAGAGGAAGTAATAAGGGTGTTTTAGGGTGAAGTAGGTCGAGGGTTTTAGGGCCTGGGTCGGGTATTTGATTATGACATAGAGGGTAGATTTAGGCTATTTTAAAAATAACCAAATTTGTTTTGAAATTAGCCAGTTTTATTCATAAAATAGCCAAATCGTATTTGAATAAGGCCAATTACAATTGTGACCAAATCAATTTTAAATACGGTCACATTTAGCAATTGACTTACATTAACAAAAAATTAAGACGAATTGACACTTAAATTAATTTTGGGCTTCCTGATTTAATAAATAAATAATTATCTTCTAAAAATGATTTATTTTAAGGTAAAATATATTTACACCAAATTGGCCTCAATTCTCTAAAGGCGAACCTCGATCAAAAGTCGATTTTGATAAGATATATTTTATTTAAGTAACAAAATCACACGATCCCTTATATTTGAATATGGGAATGCATAATTGTTGCTTAAAATTACAAAATAAACCCAAAAATTATTTGTAATTTTTCTTTATTCTGATAAAGTAATTATTTTAATTTTATTTAAAACTGAAGAAGCTCAAAATTAAACTAAATCGTGGAAGGAAAAAATTAGGTATCAACACTCATATTTGATTTATGTTTAAGTGTGAGACTCAGTTAAGTCGGTTGACGATGACTACCAATACAAAAATTTTGTACTGATTCTACATGTGCTCTTTTTTTATTGAGTGTAGAAAGTATTCCAAAGATTGATATGAGACCTCGGATATAGTGTGTGCCTAGCAGCTTTTGATCCAAGGGTGAGCATCTACCTTAAGCAAGCCATTGGATCATCTCATTAGATCATGTCCATTCTTTCGGACAGTGATACTCTTGTTTCATTTGTTTTGGATAATTATCTTAGACATCAGTTTTTGTTAGAATGTTCTTGTACGGTGACTTTTGGGTCCTCAGGATAATTCTAATAGGTAGTTGTTTCCGCACTTTTATTTATCTATTGTATATGGAGATTAATTATTGTTTTAGTCGAGACTATTATCTATTATTACATAAAAATGGGTAAGTGATTGGATAAAGGTTTAGGTTAGATGGTTCGCCCATCGGAGGGTTAGTGTGGGTGCCACTCACAACTATTTGGATCGTGACATTAGCACCAGGCCACCATTGCAAGACAAGATCTCTCACTCTTATACAGACAAACGACAACATTGAAGGGGGTGAATTAGTGAACAAATTCCAAGTGACATTACTAATGGGGATGCAATTAAAACTGACCTTGCCGAAATTTTATTACACGTCTTTCTAAGTAACACGACAAGAAAAACAATAAAACTTCAAGTGACGTTAAATTGATGCAACGTGCTGCTTTTGGTTGACACTAGGTCATCCCACAATTTTATTTCTGAGAAAATTATTGAAGAATTACAGTTGCTGGTTCAAGTTGTGCCCTATTTTGGAGTCCATATCGACAATGGAAATATCATACGTTACAACCGTCTATGCCAAAATCTTACTTTGAAATTCATTGAATTAACTATTGATCAAGATTTTTATCCTTTCTCTATTGGAAGGGCATATTTGGTGGTTGGAATTAAGTGTCTTGCGTCTCTAAACATAGTCCAAGCTAACTAGAATAAGATGTTTTTATTTTTTTTAAATGAGAAGTGATATAAGCTTTAGTGGGTTACACAAGAATAAAATGTGCTTGTTGTTTTCCAGTATTTCTACAAGGAGGATGATACTTCAGGTAAGTCCTTATCCATTGAAATTCAAAGTTTGCTTCACAAGTTTGAATCAGTTTTTGAAGAACCTAATGCTCTACCAGCTTTTCGCCAACACATCCACTTTATCCCATTGATTCCTAAATCAAAACCTCCCAACATCTGTACCTATCAATATCATTACTTTCAAAAATCAAAAATTTAAAAGAAAGTGTTTGAATTACCCTGGAGGGTTTTATAAGGCTGAGTACCAGTCCGTTTGCTAGCCCTATCCTTCTCGTCAAGAAAACGTACTTTACATGGCACATGTGTATTGATTATGGAGGTCTCAACCAAATCACTATTCTAAATAAGTATCCAATCCCTAATATTAATGATCTTCTTGATGAATTGAATGGAGCAGCTATCTTTTCAAATATTGATTTGCATTCTGGTTATCACCAGATACATGTCAATCCTACAGACATTCATAAAACTATTTTTCATATGCACACTGCCCATTATGATTTCACTATTATTTCCTTTGGTCTCACTAATTCCCCTTATACATTTCATTATGCTATGAATGATTTGTTCAGACCATACCTGCATAAATTTATTCTTGTATTCTTTGATGACATCTTGGTATACAGTTAGTCCTTTCAACAATATCTCAATCAGTTGCAACTTGCTCTCCAACTTCTCAAAGATAATCATTTTTATGCCAAAACTTTAAATGATTATTTGGACAAATTCACATTCTTTTTTGGGTCATGTGATTTTAGAAAAAGGGTTGGTGGTGATCAGGATAAAGTTCTAGCAGTCTTGGAGTGACCAGTACCAACTAATGTGAAGGAGTTACGTGAATTTCTTGGGTTAACAGGTTATTATTGTAGATTTGTGAAGAGTTATGGAATGATGGCTCGACCGCTCACTGAACTTACCAAGAAAAATGTTTTTCAATGGTCGACCTCCACTGAAAATTCTTTCTAACTTCTCAAGCAAGCCTTAGTAAGTATTCCAGTACTATGACTTCCAAATTTCACTCAACCATTTGTAGTGGAATGTGATGCTTCTTTAGAAGGAATATAGGTTATTCTTCTTCAAAATGAATATTGTATTGTGTATTTTAGTAAGGGACTTTCTTTTTCCACTCGTTTGAAGTCTACTTATGATCAGGAATTTCTTGCTTTTGTTTTAACTTTCTAGAAATGGAAACATCACCTCTTAGGCTATTATTTTTATGTCAGAACAAATCATTACATCCTAAAGTATCTCTTTTCCCAGCATATTACCACTAATGAGCAGCAAATATTATTGATTCCCTTCATCTTCACAATTGTTTACAAAGCAAGGAAAGAAAATTTGGGAGTTGATTCTCTTTCAAGGAGGCCATTGAATACTAAATTTTTGGCTCTTGTTATTCCTGTACCAATATATTTATCCAATTTGCAAGATGCTTTCCTGGAAGATACATATACTCGTGAGATTATTCAAGATATTTTTAAAGACCCTTCCTTACAACTAGATTTTCACTTGCTAGATCAGAAACTTTATTTCAAGGAAAGGTTAGTTATTCTAGATCAATCTAATCTTCAACAAAAGCTTATCTTAGAGTCTCATGATACACCTTCTGTCGGACATGGAGGATATTTGAAAACCTTGAAGTGCCTTTCCTCCAACTTTTTCTGGCCAAGGATGAAGCATTATGTTAAGCTCTTTTTTTAGAATTGTTTTGTTTTTCAATGGGCCAAATACCAAGCTTTAGCACATGTTGGACTTCTACAACCTTTTCCTATACCTGTTAGAATATGGGAAGATATCTCACTTGACTTCATTTTATGACTTCCCAAATCTGGTGATTATGACACAATTTTTGGTTGTTGTTGATTGTCTTATCAAGTATTCTCATTTCATCCCACTTTCTCACTCATATATTGCTAAAATTATTGCTAAACTTTTTTGCAGAGAAGTTGTGCATCTCCATGGCATTCCTCGTTCAATTCTATTTGATCAAGATGTTAGCTTTCTCAGTGTTCTCTGGCAGGATAGCTTTCTCAGTGTTCTCTGGCAGGATCTTTTTCAACTTAGCCAAACAAGTCTAAGAATGGGAATGTCATTGATGTACCGGCATATGAAGGCACATTTGATGTTTTTAACCATGAATAAGTGCAAGTTCTTAAGCAAATTTTGTTAGATTGGATCATTTTGTTGTCTTACTTGCAAGAAAATGTGCCAAGGCAAGAAAGAGTGTGATTTGTGTTGAAAAGAGGACTTGAAGGAAAACTTGATGAACCATTACCTCAAGCATCAAGGCTATGTAGAATGTAATGATGAGTGGTTGCAAGTCAACGACCAAGTTGACAAACCTTCAACCTTCTGACAAGCCGTCACTCTAAGCATCGTCCTTAAATAGATGGCACAAATAAAGGACTTCAAGTAATGAAGAAGATGATGGACCATCATTGCCTAGATGGATTGTCTCCCGAATCGTCAGTCTTAAGCAATTTCAAGAAATTCTTACTAGAAAGTAGTGACGGTTGAGGTAACGGGCCATCACCTAGGCGAAGGGATGTCAACCTAGCCATGAGAGGTCTTTTCTTTGATTTTAATTAGAGTTTTAAATTTGTGTATGATAAATAGCTACTATCAGGGTTATTTTTAGTATCTTCCATTTGAGAGACAAAAATATCATTGTTCTTACGATACTTTACGGTTTTTGAGGTGATTCAATTTGGTTTTTGAAGAGAATTGAGTTCTTGATTTTATCTTTGTAAGATTATTTTTCCATTATGAATTCTATTGCTTTATTTGTTTCAAAAGCTATGAGTGGCTAAATCCCACAATTAGGGTGGTGGGATCCATGGTGAATTGACATCTCAATGGGTCAATAATGTTGTAGATTCGTCCATGGCTATTTCTTGCATTATTAATTCTTTCATTTTAATTGATTACTAATGATTACAAATATTATAACTCGCCTTAGTTTAACTTGCTTGGGTAAATAAGTTAATGCTAGGAAAAAAAATTAATAACGAGGATTTGAGGCTTCCAACCCTCGTCTAATGGTTAGTGTTGTAATAAGATTGGCTAACTTTGGCAATTATCGAGTTTCGTATTTTTATCACTCTTAATTTGAAAGAATTTGAGTGAAAATCATATTAATAGGTTGAGAAACATTTAGATGTACAAAAGTAATTGATAGCTTTGCAAGCATAGAAATGGAAGAGTTTACTATCATTAGCGACCCGATTGTGTCATGAAACCATGGTGAACACAGATCTAGTTCCCTTTTTTAATTAAATCTAGTTTACTGATATTTCTCTATTGTTACTTGATCATAATTGGTATTGAAATTACAAACACTTTTTACAAACCCCCATTCTTATGGAAATAATCGACTAGTAGTCAACTTAACTGCATAAGGCTTAGTTTTCACGTTATTCCCTATGGGATTCGACCCAATCTAGTTGGATTCTATATTTGACAACGTACACTTTATACTTCTAATTTAAGGAGTAATTTAGACATATCAGTCTTACCATCCACAGTTTGATGGATAGACCAAGGTGGTTAATAGATGCTTGGAATCTTATTTAAGGTATTTTGTTATGGAGCAGCTTCGTACATGGAGTCAATATTTACCATGTGTAGAATTTTCTTTTAACATGGGCTCCATTCATCTATAGAGACTACCACATTCAAGGTTGTTTATTGTAGAAATCCTCCATCCTATACTCCTTTTGTTCATGAAGAAACACACATTGCTAAACTTGAAGAACAACTTTTAAATCGTGATGCGATGTTGAAATTCTCAAGGATAACCTTTTAAAGGCCCAAACTCGAATGAAACAACAAGCTAATTCTTATTTTCGAGATGTTACCTTTTAGGTGGGAGCTTACATATTTCTACCTATTCATCCTTATCGTCAATGTTATTTGGCTCATCGAGGTACAAACAATTGTCACCTCATTGTTCTTATGATACTTTACGGGTTTTGAGGCCGTTCAACTTGGTATTTGAAGAGAATTGAGTTCTTGATTTCATGTTTGTAAGATGAGTCTTCCATTATGAATTATATTGCTTTATTTATTTCAAAAGCTCTGAGTGGCTAAACCCCATAACTAAGGTTGGGGGATCTATGTGAATTGACATCTCAATGGGTCAACAATGTTGTAGATTCATATATGGCTATCTCTTGAATTGTTAATTATTTTGTTTTAATTGATTTCTAATGGTTGCAAGCATTAGAACCCACCTTAGGTTAACTTGCTTGCGTAAAGAAGTTAATGCTAGGAAAAAAGAATTCATAATGAGGACTCGAGGCTTCAACCCTCGACTAATGGTTAATGATGTAATAAGATTAGCCAACTTAAGGAAATTATCAAGTTTCATAATTTCATCACTCTCAGTTCGAAATCATCTTAATAGGTTGAGAAACACTCATACGTACTGAAGTAATTGATAGCTTTGCAAGCGTAGCAATAGAAGAGTCTACTATTGTTAGCCACCCCATTATGTGATGAAACCATGGTGAACACAAACCCAGTTCCCTCTCTTCACTGAATCCAATTTACTGAAATTTATCTATTATTACTTGATCACAATTGGTATTGTAGTGACAAACACTTTTTAAAAACCCCTATTCTATTGGAAATAATTGACTAGCAGTCAACTTAACCCCATATGGCTTAGTTTCTACCTTATTTCTTGTGGGATTTGATTCCAACCTAGTTGGGTTCTATATTTGATAGCGACGACTTTATACTTCTAATTTGAGGTGTAATTTAGGATCCTCATCTAATAGTTAATTCTTTAATAAGATTGGCTAACTTGGGGCAATTATCGAGTTTCATATTTTCATCACTCTTAGTTTGAAAGAATCCAAGTGAAAATCATCTTAATTAGTTGAGAAACATTTAGATGTACTGAATTAATTGATAACTTTGCAAGCGTAGTAATAGAAGAGTCTACTATTATTAGCAACCCAATTATGTAACCAAACCATGGTGAAAACAGACCTAGTTCCCTCTCTTAACTGAATCCAATTTATTGAAATTTATCTATTGTTACTTGATCACAATAGGTGTTGAAATAACAAACACTTTTTACAAACCCCCATTCTTATGGAAATAATCGACTAGTAGTCAACTTAACTGGATAAGGCTTAGTTTTCACCTTATTCTTTATGGAATTCTGCCCCAACCTAGTTGGATTCTATATATGACAGCAATCGCTTTATACTTATAATTCAATGTGTGATTTAGATGTATCACATTTTTTCATTGTTGCAGGGGAATATGGTTGCAAATTAATTCAAGTGTGTTTATTTGACTCGGTCTTATTTCTTAATTTTACTTTTATTTATTGTTTCTATTTTATAGAGGGTGCAGGTCAGTGCATGCCCAATACCCAAAGTCAGGGTGAACCATTAATTCCTTACGAACCAACACTTGAGAATACTCTTAGGAGAGTGATAAATGCACAAGAGTGTGTAGTAGTAAGGCTACAACAGCTTATTGATGCTCAGGCTCGGGCCAACAATCAGAACGCACCTAATTATGAAAATTATAGAATTATTGGTGATGACATTCATGAGAAGAATATTGAAAATATTGCCCCTATAAATCCACATCAACAACAAAGAGATTAAGGACAGCATCGACATTCTATGCCCTTTGATGTTGATGATGAAGATGATGCTGATTTGGATGGGATTTGTGCCACAGGGTCTATCATACCTCCACCACTATATCCTGGAGCAAAGTTCAATATTATGAGTATTATGATTTAATTATTGAACCTGAAGGGTTTGTTCAGAGGAGAGGCTGGAGATAACCCAAACCTGCATTTGAAGATATTTATTAGAATTTACAAATCTTATGAGCCGCCTGGGGTTAGTCAAAATGGCATCCATTTACAGTTGTTCCTATTATCATTATCTAGGGAAGAAACCGTATAGTTGATGGAGCTACCACACGATTCTATCACAAATTGGAGGTAGTTGAAAGGAGTTATCCTAGAAAGGTTCTTTCCACCCTCTAGAATGTTACAGCTAAGGGACAAGATTAGTAATTTTAGGCAGCTTCCTAGAGAAGTATGGTTGCATTTTAATAAGAAGCTTAAATAATATCCCAACCATAAGCTGACAAATGAACATCTGATGGAAATCTTTTACAGGTTCTTGAACTCGGTAACTAAGCTGATAGCTGACAATGCTACTGAGGGATCCTTCATGTCCTAAACTTATATAGATATAGCTGTGATCTTAGACAAGTAGCTAGATAATAAATGAATGGTCCCCAGTGTGATGAGGGAGATGAATTCTCTGATAGTGAGTCTACGATAGAAGGCTTGAACTCATATATGGATAATGATAATGGAACTAATGCCACCAAGAGTCCTACGAGAGACACTGAGCCTATTTTGGACAATGTTATCAAATGTAAAACTCTGAGGTTTCGTGAAGGAATGTACTGGAAAATGAAAAGGTCACATAAATACTTTTAAGGTGGTCTCACAATGACAGCAAAGGGTAACCTCAAAAGACTAATTGCTGAGAAAGTCAAAATTATCTCATCAAATCCTACAGAATACCCCAAAATTGAATGGTGGTTCAATTATTATGGCCTGGGGTGGACAAGCACAAATCAGGGAACTATTACCCCATTATAATTTGGGAATTATACGCGAACAATGTTGCCACTCTGGACAACAATTGCAAGAAGGGCCAGAAACTAGTAGATTTACTGATGCTGAATAGGATTCAAGTTTGTGGAGTTTTAATAGGCATATTTAATCAGACAATCAATCGGTTTCTGTAAGGTCCTACTTTTGTACCCCTAGAGAGTACTTTAAATTTTAATCTTAGAATAAGAGATCAGTACAATCAGCACCCGTGGTTGGCACAAGTTTTAATAGATTGTCAACCATCATGGTTTACAAATCACAAAGAAAGAATCCTCAAGGAATAATTGAACTTCATAGCTAAATTTTGGTAGGCAGTGGTGCGACTTTGCTTGAGTCCTATTAGAGGGGATAATTAGTTGATTGAAGATAGAACGGTCATGGTGGCTAGTTTGATAGTTGTGTTCAAGATGAACTTTGGTATAATAATAGCGTATGAAATAAGGATCCAAGTATCAAAGTCCACTACCTCTTTTCTATTCTCATGCCTTATCACCAAATTGTGTAAAGAAGCTCAAGTGTCATTGTTGGCAGGTATTGATGAACCAGTTATAACATCCAAGAAGCAGGATATCAAGAGGTCTAAATATGAGACCAAAATTGAGTTACTAGTGCACAAGACAGTGCCTCAGGTTTTTAGGTCAGGTAGTCAGTCTGTGGAAGCTACTCCTTTAAAGGTTTTGGGAGCAGCCACATGCATGGAGCTATCTCTAAACACCATTCCAAAAATTACCCCACTACATCTGATGCTGCTGGCATCACCCCAACTACTGCGTCAGCTGATATTATATCTGCTTCAACCTAAAATTCAGAGTATTTATTAACCCTTAAAACTTCAAGAGATGGGTCACACGGTCCCAGAGGTTTGCAAACCAGCTGAAGCTATTTGCGAAACAATTTCAACCTTTTGTTGATAGGGATATTTCTTTTACACTTGTGCCATATGTTGGTCTTTATAGCCGTATTGATGATATAAATGGGAGAATAAATATGTGGCCAAAGGTAATGAACGTGCCTTATTTGACCAAGTTTGCGGCCGACTTAGCAAAGTCCCAAACCAACATTGCTGAGCTTCAAAATAAACCCGCCCAGGAGTTCCTGATTCTAGTTGTGGAGAAATCAGAAGAGGAGGAGTCTTTAGTTGATTCGATGGGTGGACCTCTCAAATCCAAGGGTAGGAAGGTACGTAAAGAGAAATATAATTTGACAAATTCTGAAAAGAGAGAAAAAAGGAAAGAAAATAAAGTGATTAAGAAAGCACGAAAGAAGTCAATTGAGGAAAGAGATAAAGAAGAGGAAGAGATAAGGGCTCGAGCTATTGGAGCCTCTTATAGCATACCATCAGGGACCACTAGATAGTCCGATGGTGCATATTTGAGTGTGGAGTGTTCCGCTCTATCAACTATTACCTTGAGTTTGTTGGCCACCACTGGTACTATAACTAATGATGTTGCAGCAGATGTTGTAGTCCATTCTATTTCACCAGACACAAGTACCTAGGGAATCACAGGTACGTTGTCTCTCTAGCACCTTATCATTTTTTTATAATACATTGGGGACAATGCATATCTTTTTTAGGGGGTAGGGGTACCTATGTGACCCACCACCTGAGGGTTTTTATTATCATATTTCTTTTTCCTAGGGTGTGATAACTAGTAGAACAAGCATCTTTAGGATGTTATTAGTCTTTTATGTATATTGGTAAAGAAATTTAGGTGAACTTAGTGTAGTCTATTTTGAAATAAAGTAATCTATTTTGAAAAATAGAGACCCCTCCAAATTTTGTGTGGCATGTGTGTATTTGTTTTAATAGATTAACCATTATGGATCTTTGCATGACATTAGGTGTATATGGATGTGATAATTGTTGCTTAAGTTAGGTCATAAACTTGATAGTTAGTGATCGTGCTAGTATGTGCCAAGTGTGTGTGTGAGTTGCTTTTGTATAGTTCTTACTTTGTGTATGCAATCTAGAACTTGCCTGGTTTTATCTTATGTCGGTAGTAGGATAGTGGATTAGTAAAGAATCATAGTCCATGTTTGATTGAAGTCCACTCAACCTAAATGACAATCCAAATGATGTTAATTGTCCCTTGTTCCCTGACTTGGAGCTCAATTGACTATTTTTATTCATTAGTCTATTCACCTTTCTAATTTTTCTTGGAACCCTTGTTTTGGCCCTAGTCCATCCTTGGTTATTGTGCACCTCAACTCAGGCAAATCATCTAAGTTGAGAGTGGCTATTCTAGAGGGTTATGAAAGGAAGAATGGGGTATGAAAATAAAAGACTAGTGATAAAATAAGGAAAATGGGTGTGGTGTGTGCTAAAAAGAAAGAGAAAAAAAAAATAATATTGGTGTTAGAGATAAAGTCGCACCCGTAGTGGAAGAAAAAATTGAATAAGAGGAGAATAGGGAGAGAAAAAAATTGGTCAGAAGTGGAGTAAAAGTAGTGTAGTGCCAAGGAGGTTAATCACTATTTCTAATATACCATACCCTTTCCCAAGCCTACATTACAAGCCTAGAAAGTCTTATAGCAATCCTAGTCTAGCTGTCTAAAAACTGAGACATAGAAAATAAGAGCAAGCCTATGTATTGTGCATACATTATTTGAATTTCGCTGTGAGAGTAAGCGTACTTATTATAGCCCTAATTTGAATAACTACTATGTGTGTGGGACCTCTTTGTGGTGAGGGCACTTGGATAGCACTATTAATTATTGATTGTTAGGGTAGCTATCATTTGTGTATGCAAAGTTGTTCATTGATATCATAATGTCATTAATAAATCCTCTTGAGTCAATTTGATAAGTGATTTCATGCACATGGATTTTGCAATAAGAAAGAAAAAGGGGGGAGGGGGGAGGGGTCAAACATGTGAGATATGATTGCCAAAAGTTATGTGACTATCATAGTTTTTCCTGAGTTTCTTTTGCTTAAGTATTATGTAGAGTTTGATCTTATTTTGTTGCTTGAGGACAAGCAAATGTTCTAAGTTGAGGGTGTTGATGCGCTGGTATTTGACGGCACATTTGATGATTTTATCCATGAATAAATGCAAGTTCTTAAGCAACTTTAGCTAGATTTTATCATTTGTTGTCTCATTTGTAGGAAAATGTGTCAAGGCAAGAAAGAGTGTGATTTGTGCTGAAAAGAGGACTTGAAGGAAAACATGACAGACCGTCAACCCTATGACAGACCGTTCCCTCAAGCGACGAGGCTAAGAAGAATGCAATGATGAGTGTCGACAAGTCGACGACCAAGTTGACGAACCATCAACCTTCCGATAAGCCGTCACTCCAAGCGTCGTCTTTGAATAGAATGTCACATATAAATGAATTCAAGTGACGAACAAGATAACGGACCTTCACTGCATTGATGGACCGTAGCCCAAACCATTAGGCTTAAGGAGTTTTAAGAAATTCTTACTAGAAAGCAGTGACAGTTAAGGTAATGGGTTGTCACCTAGGCGACGACCTATCAACCTAGTCATAAGATGCGAGGCGATCTTTTCTTTAATTTTAATTAGAGTTTTAAATTCGTGTACGATAAATAGCTACTATCAGGGTTATTTTTAGTATCTTCCATTTGAGAGACAAAAATGTCATTGTTCTTACGATACTTTATGGGTTTTGAGGTGATTCAATTTGGTTTTTGAAGAGAATTGAGTTCTTCATTTTATCTTTGTAAGATTATTTTTCCATTATGAATTTTATTGCTTTATTTGTTTCAAAAGATATGAGTGGATAAATCCCACAATTAGGGTGGTGGGATCCATGGTGAATTGACATCTCAATGGGTCAATAATGTTGTAGATTCGTCCATGGCTATTGCTTGCATTATTAATTCTTTCATTTTAATTGATTACTAATGATTACAAATATTATAACTCGCCTTAGGTTAACTTGCTTGGGTAAAGAAGTTAATTGTCACGATCCAATTTTTTGAGTCATGATGGCGCCTACCGTAACCCACCAATAGGCAAGCCAAACCCTAGCCCGGAGCGACAAGCGACAGGCTAACGGGCGGAATCTCAGAAAACAGAGATAAAGTCGAAGTAACCATACTAATATAAAAACAAAATCAAAATATATATTCATACCAAGACTGAGAAGGAAGAAGACAATATATAAAGTCGAGAACCTCTCCCAAGACCTGGTGAAGTTGGTACAAGAGCCACTACTAGACATGTCCAAAATATAAGACAGAAACCAAATATATAAAACAAGTACTACAGTCTCAAGAGCAAAAGACTATACAGTAGAGATGGAGTAGGATCTGCCTCGGACGTCAGTAAGCTCACCCTGCTCCGGAGTCAGTGCTGATAAGAGATTCACGTCAAAATCGTCGGCTAGTGCCTGGATGTGTATCGGGGAAAAAGATGCAGAAGTGTAGTATGAGTACCGGGGCAACGGGTACTCAGTAGGCATCATCGGCCGACTGAGCTCAATCTAATATAAGCAAGCTAAAATGCGAGGGTGTATACTAGGTCTGGGGTATAAATAATAAGTGCATAAGTAACCACCGAGGCGTATAGATATGCTCAGGAGAAAATAAGTGCGATACAGAACAATGAGTAAATAAATGCCTAAGTAAACACACAAGTCAAACATAACCTATATGGGCCCCCATAAACCCGATAGGCACACAGAAGAAAACAATAACCCAGCCTGGCCCCCATAAACCGGCCGGACACACAAGAATAGTAAATGCATAGTCACCAGTGTCTCGAAGCTGTATCAGTATCCAGTAACCACGGTACCCAGTACCAAAAATCCCCAATAATATCATAACCAGAACTCATAATAATCAGATGCCGGCCGCAAATCGGAACTCATAATAATCAGATGCCGGACTCGAATCGGAACTCATAATAATCAGTGGCCGGACTCGAACCAGAACTCATAATAATCAGTAACCATCATAACTGAATCAGTGGTCTGACTCGAACCGGAACTCATAATAATCAGTAACCAAGTGACAGAGTAGTGCCAGAATCCACACAAATATAAGTAAACGGGGACATACCAGCCCCAAAATGAACCTGAAACATAAGTAAAGGAGCTAACCCACCACGTACTACAAGTCAATCTCGGAATCCTTCTAGGTCAACTATCTACTATAAACAATAGGTGTATATAAGCCTGGGTATACATTATAAGTCAGGGCAAAGCGGGTCCATATTCTAAATCAAACTAGCTGACCCCGGTCAAATACGGTGCTATTAGGGACTGACAAGGCTAAACAGGTTAAAAGGTCATAACAAGGGTAATTCAATATAAATTTTATCCTAAAAGATCATCTCAGTCTTAACTAAACCTAACAATGTTTAAAGCTAACTACACCGACTGTGAAGAGTAGTGGGGCCCACTATGGGATCCCGAAACCAAGTCTGGGCTAAGGTTCCCCAAACCCCTACTAACAGCGGTACAACATTAACAATCCCTATAAAAGTAATATCTGGCACACCACGAGGATAACCGGCCCGAAACACATCCGAACAAGGCCCTAACCGGCCCAAAAGGACTAATCATAGCAAGCCAATTCCAATCCACAACTACCAGCCCAAACACTAGCATAATAGTATGCAAATACTATAAACAAACTCATTCTAGGTATATGGTAAGCCTAGCCTACCTGAACGTCGCCAAACGTTTGCCAAAGCTTGCTAAATAGGAGTCTTCCCCTTTCGCGAGACCTCAGATTTCTTCTACGCTATCAAAATAATAAACTACATGTCAAAACATGAATTTTGATACCCATATTGCATTAGTTTGAAAAAATATTCGAACGGTCCATGTGGGGCCCACTTGCGGAATCGCAAAACCAAAACCGTCACAGCGTCCCAAATAACCCCGTGACCAATAGTCACAACTAACACCGCTCAATTTGAGCTCAATATCTAGCTCAAATATCAACACCAATTCCAACAACCACTGTAATTAAAAATACCGTAAAACTAAGAAAACGTACCGTAGAAATGACGAGAACGAGTCCACGAACTCAAATATACCAACCCCTAACCTTGAATCTCTCTAGAAATGCCTAAAGTTGAGCTTAAAGTGGTTAAAAATGGTGGAATGTATAAAGCCTCTAATAAAGAAAATAAAATGAGAAAATAACATAATATTATAGTATATATATATGTACTACACGTACAAAAATCAAAAAGACACAAAGTCTTGAAGTCAAATACTAATTAGTGTTACATGCACATGGCCTTATCCATTCTTTTGCTCTCTGTATATATATTCGGATACTGCATAGGCCCGTGGTAAAATAAATATAATATTTTAAATATACCATCATGAATAGAAAATTATTTTGAACAAAACCTCTATAAAATAAAAATATAATTTTAATAAAAAATTAGATTTACTATCTCCGTTTAAAAATATTAATAAATTATAGAACTTTTATGACCCAATTTTTTTTGAGTCATGATGGCGCCTACCATAACCCACCAATAGACAAGCCAAACCCTAGCCCGGAGCGACAAGCGACAGGCTAACGGGCGGAATCTCAGAAAACAGAGACAAAGTGGAAGTAACCATACTAATATAAAAACAAAATCACAATATATATTCATACCAAGACTGAGAAGGACACAGACAATATATAAAGTCGAGAACCCCTCCCAAGACATGGTAAAGTCGGTACAAGAGCCACTACTAGACTACTAGACATGTCCAAAATATAAGACAGAAACCAAATAGATACAACAAGTACTACAGTCTCGATAGCAAAAGACTATACAGTAGAGATGGAGTGGGATCTGCCATGGAGGTCAGTAAGCTCACCCTGCTCCGGAGTCAGTGCTGAGAAGAGTGTCACGTCAAAACCGTCGACTAGTGCCCGGATCTGCATCGAGGAAAAAGATGCAGAAGTGCAGTATGAGTACCGGGGCAACGGGTACTCAGTAGGCATCATCGGCCGACTGAGCTCAATATAATATAAGCAAGCTAAATTGCGAGGCTGCATGCTAGGTCCGGGGTATAAATAAGAAGTGCATAAGTAACGGCCGAGGCGTATAGATATGCTCAGGAGAAAATAAGTGCGATACAGAATAACGAGTAAATAAATGCGTAAGTAAACACAAAAGTCAAACATAACCTATCTGGGCCCCCATAAACCCGATAGGCACACGGAAGAAAACAGTAACCCAGTCTGGCCCCCATAAACCAGCGGGACACACAAGACAAGTAAATGCATAGTCACTAGTGTCTCGAAGCTGTATCAGTATCCAGTAACCACGGTACCCAGTACCAAAACTCTCCAATCATAACATAACCAGATGCCAGACTCGAACCGGAACTCATAATAATCAGATGCCGGACTCGAACCGGAACTCATAATAATTAGTGGCCGGACTCAAACCGAAACTCATAATAATCAGTAACCATCATATCTGAATCAGTGGCCGGACTCGAAACGGAACTCATAATAATTAGTAACCAACTGACAGAGTAGTGCCAGAATCCACACAAACACAAGTAAACAGGGACATACCGGCCCCAGAACGAACCCGAAACATAAATAAGGAGCTAACCCACCACGTACTACAAGTCAATCTCGGGATCCTTCCAGGTCAACTATATACTATAAACAGTATGTATATACAAGTCTGGGTATACATTCTAAGTCATGGCAAGGCGGGTCCGCATTCTAAATCAAACTAGCCGACCCGGGTCAAATACAGTGCTATTAGGGACTAACAAGGCTAAACAGGTCAAAAGGGCATAACTAGGGTAATTTAATACAAATTTTATCCTAAAATATCATCTTGGGGATTAACTAAGCCTAATAATGTTTAAAGCTAACTACACCGACTGTGAAGAGTAGCGGGGCCCACTACGGGGTCCCGGAACCAAGTCTGGGCGAAGGTTCCCCAAATCCCTACTAATAGAGGTACAACATTAACCAACCCTATAAAAGTAATATCTGGCACACCACGAGGATAATAGGCCCGAAACACATCTGAACAAGGCCCTAACCGGCCCAAAAGGCCTAATTATAGCAAGCCAATGCCAATCCACAACTACCAGCCCAAACACTAGCGTAATAATATGCAAATACAATAAACAAACTCAGTATTGGTATATGGTAAGCCTATCCTACCTGGACGCCGCCGAACGCTTGCCAAAGCTTGCTAAATAGGAGTCTTCCCCTTCCGTGAGACCTCAGATTTTTGCCATGCTAGCAAAATAATAAACTACATGTACAAGACCAACAAAAAAAGTAATCCTTTTAGTCAAATACCAATTAATGTTGCATGCACATGGCCTTATCCATTATTTTGCTCTCCGTATATATATATTCGGATACTGCATTGGCTCGTGGTAAAATAAATATAATATTTTAAATATACCATCATGAATAGAAAATTATTTCAAACAAAACCTACATCATCACTAAAGAATTTTATAAATATCATAAATATTTTTGAAAGGCAATTAACTATGTCATTTTACCAAATTCTAATTTAATTTAACATTTTACAACGTGCTCGGTCTAAATAATATTCTCAAACGAACTGCCCGGGAACTGAACTGTCAGTCCCAGCATGTCATAAATAACTTGGGGCAGTTATAGAAAAGCTCTAAACACCGAGAATGCACGAAAATGAGGAAAATGACCGGTAAGATCATTACAATATCCACTACTAAAAGGACTTTCGTCCGCGAAAGTCAAGAATAAGCACATACCTGAAGACGTGAACAAGTAGGGATATTGGGTTCGCATGTCACGTTCTAGCTCCCAAGTAGCCTCCTCAACTGGACGGTGACACCACTGTACCTTAACCATTGGAATGTCCCGGATTTGGAGGCATTATCTCTATGGTGTTCATTGTGAGATCTTTACAGACCATCGCAGTCTTCAGTTTATTATGACTCAGAGAGATCTTAATTCGAGGCAGCGCAGGTTGATTGAGTTGCTGAAGGACTATGATATCTCTATTCTCTATCATCCGGGCAAGGCGAATGTAGTAGCGGATGCCTTAAGCCGGAAGAGAGTGAGTATGGGTAGCTTAGCCTTCATTCCAGTCTCTCAGCGGCCATTAGCCTTGGACATTCAGTCCTTAGCTAACTCGATGGTTTGATTGGATATTTCTGACCCCAGGAGGATTGTTGCTTATGTTGAGGCCAGATCTACTTTGCTGGAGTAGATTCAGAGTCGTCAGTTTGAGGATAGCGGTCTCTGTAGCATTCGAGATCAGGTATTGAGGGGTGAGTCTGAGAGAGCTACCTTGGGTTCTGATGGTGTTCTAAGGTTTGACGGTCGTATTTGTGTCCCGAGGGTTGGAGATTTGATTCAGTTGATTCTGCACGAGGCACACAGTTCCAGATATTCTATTCACCCTGGGACAACTAAGATGTATCGGGATCTGAGGCAGCACTATTGGTGGAGTGGTATGCGGAGAGACATAGCAGGTTTTGTAGCTCGATGCCTTTGTTGTCAGTAGGTAAAGGCCGAGCACCAGAGACCCGGTGGTCTACTTCAGCAGTTACCCATTCCTGAGTGGAAGTGGGAGCGGATCACGATGGATTTCGTTGGTAGGTTACCTCGCACCTCTCGTGGCTTTGATAGTATTTGGGTTGTTGT
This sequence comes from Capsicum rhomboideum, assembly GCA_031232105.1. NCBI lineage: Eukaryota > Viridiplantae > Streptophyta > Magnoliopsida > Solanales > Solanaceae > Capsicum > Capsicum rhomboideum. The sequence goes on from CP124718.1 coordinate 14,431,075, forward strand.
AGATCGGTTGACTAAGACCGCGCACTTTATCCCTGTTCGAACTTCCTACAGTGCTGAGAAGTTAGCTCGTGTATATATTCAGGAGGTAGTTCGCCTACACGGAGTGCCGGTGTCTATTATCTCAGACCGAGGGTCTCAGTTTACCTCCAGTTTCTGGCAGACTTTCCAGGAGGAGTTGGGTACTCAGGTGGACCTCAGCACTGCATTTCATCCTCAGACCGACGGGCATTCAGAGCGGAATATTCAGGTGTTAGAGGATATGTTTTGTGCTTATGTGTTGGACTTTGGGGATCAGTGGGATCAATTCTTGCCTTTAGCGAAATTCGCGTATAATAATAGCTTCCACTCCAGCATTCAGATGGCTCCGTTTGAGGCTTTGTATGGTAGACGGTGTCGGTCTCCAGTTGGATGGTTCTAGACTTCAGAAGTCAGTCCTCGTGGCACAAATTTGCTCCGAGAGTCTTTGGATCGAGTTCAGGTGATTCAAGACAGGCTGCGGACAGCTCAGAGTAGACAGAGGAGTTATGCTGACCGTAGACGTCATCCGTTGAGATTCAGAGTTGGTGATAGGGTCTTCTTACGAGGATCGCCAATGAATGGCGTGATGCAATTCGGTAGGAGGAGCAAGCTTAGCCCCATGTATATTGGACCCTTTGAGATTCTGCGGACAGTTGGGGAGGTAGCATATGTACTGTCCTTACCTCCGACTTTTTCAGCTATTCACCCGGTATTTCATGTTTCTATGCTGCGACAGTATATCCCGAATGAGTCGCATGTGCTTCAGTGGGACTCGGTTCAGTTAGACGAGAAGTTGGCATTTGTGGAGGAGCCTGTGTCCATTTTAGCCAGAGATGTCAGATGGTTACGCTCCCAGGACATTCCAGTGGTTAAGGTACAGTGGCGTCACTCTCCAGTTGAGGAGGCTACTTGGGAGCTAAAATGTGACATGCGAGCCCAATATCCCTACTTGTTCATGTCTTCAGGTATGTGCTTATTCTTGACTTTCGCGGACGAAAGTCCTTTTAGTAGTGGATATTGTAATGACCTTCCCGGTCATTTTCCTCATTTTCGTGCGTTCTCGATGTCTAGAGCTTTTCTATAACTGCCCCAAGTTATTTATGACTTGCTGGGACTGACAGTTCGGTTGCTGGGCAGTTCATTTGAGAATATTATTTAGACCGAGCACGTTGTAAAATGTTAAATTAAATTATAATTTGCTAAAATGACATAGTTAATTACCTTTCAAAAATGTTTATGATATTTATAAAATTCCTTAGTTATGATGTATCTAATAGTTACGCTCGTGCACCTTCAGTTGTCTCGATGCATAAGCAATAACACGACCCCGCTGCATCAGAACACACCCCAAACCGATACTAGACGCATCACAATACACGGTGAAACCCTCGCCCTCAACTGGAAGAGTCAACACAGGGGCAGAAGTAAGTCGATCCTTGAGCTTCAGGAAGTTTGGCTCATAATCCTCAGACCACTGAAACGGAACCTCCTTCCTGGTCAGTCTGATCATAGGAGATGCAATAGATGAGAAGCCCTCAACAAACCGTCTATAATAACCTGCCAACCCAATAAAACTGCAAACCTCGATAGGCGACGTGGGCCTAGCCCAACCTCGAATAGCCTAAATCTTCGCTGGTCTACTATGATACCGTGTCTGGATACAACATGCCCCAAGAAAGCAACAGACTCAAGCCAAAACTCACACTTTGAGAATTTGGCATAAAGCCGATGATCTCTCAAAGTGTGGAGCACAGTCCTCAAATGCTGCTCGTGCTCCTCACTACTCCTCGAATAAACTAAGATGTCGTCAATAAACACAATGACAAAGGAGTCCAAGTATGGCCTGAATACCCGATTCAACAAATCCATGAAAGCTGCAGGGGCATTAGTCAATCCAAAAGACATCACCAGGAACTCATAATGGTCATACTGAGTCCTGAAGGCTGTCTTTGGGATGTCCTCAGCCCTAACTCTCAACTGATGATATCCAGATCTCAAATCTATCTTTGAGAACACCGCGGCACCCTGAAGCTGATCAAACAAATCGTCAATACGAGGCATCGGATACTTATTCTTTAGTGTCACCTTATTTAGCTGCCTGTAATCAATACACATTCGCATAGACCCATCCTTCTTCTTTACAAAAAGAACTGGAGCACCCCACGACGACACACTCGGCCTAATAAAAGCCTTCCCCAAAAGATCCTTAAGATGACTACTCAGCTCCCTCAACTCAGCAGGAGCCATACGATAAGGAGCCATAGAAATAGGTCGGGTTCCCGGCTCGAGGTCAATAATAAACTCTATATCACGCTCAGGAGAAAGGCCAGGTAGGTCAGTCGGGAATACATCAGGAAACTCACAAAAAATCGAGACGGAGTCAGGTGACGGACTCTCAATACTAGCATCCCGAACATAAGCAAGGAATGAATCAGAACCCCTCGCCATCAATCTACGAGCCCAAACATATGAAATAATCCCCGTCGGTGTGTGGCTAACAGAACCTTGCCATACCACCGGGGGTACACCAGGCATGGCTAAGGTCACGATCTTGGCAAAGCAATCCAAGACTGCATGATGAAAAGACAACCAGTCCATGCCCAGAATCACATCAAAATCTACCATTTCCAATACAATAAAATCAACCTGAGTCTCAAACTCCTGAATAGTCACCATACATGATCTATATACTCGATCCACTACTAAGGAATCACCAACAGGGGTAGATACACGTAAGGGCACAGATAATAACTCAGAACATAAACCCAACCGTGGTGCATAATAAGTAGATACATAAGAAAACGTGGATCCAGGATCAAATAATACAGAAGCTGGCTGGTGGTTTATGGAAATCGTACCTGTAATCACCGCATCTAAAGCCTCAGCCTCAGGCCTAGCCGGCACGGCATACAACTGACGCTGGCTACTACTAGTCTGAGCACTAACCTGAATACTAGTCCGACCTCCCTGTGCCCCACCTCGGGAACCCTGAGGACCACCCTGACGACCCTGTGCACCACCTCTGCCTGCTGGCGGTACAGATCTGATAGGCTGTGCAGTCTGAATCGAAGGCTCAATCACCCTGTGCTGAGGACACTCACGCGTAAAATAACCGACAACCCCATAAGTATAACATGCTCCTGGCTCCCTGCTCAGCCTAGAAGATCCGATATGGCCACCTCTAGCAGATGCACTAGGCTGACCACGTCCCTGAGGCTGGCTAACAGAACCACTATAGGTGGGCTGACCCCTATCAGATATCTGCAAGGCTGACTGTACGGGCCTACTGGGCTCACCCTGTCGCTGAAAAGACTGTTGCTGCTGATGAGGGTACCTAACTGGAAACCATGACCTCTGAACTGTGAACCACTATGGCTCCCACTGAAACTACCCTGGACACGAGGTCTCTTATTGCTGCCCCCTTGGTCCTCGCGATCCATCTCCTCAATAGAGTATACATGCTCAATAATCTCTGCGAATAACTTCCCTGAAGTCACTAAACTCTGGGTAGCCCTGCGGAGTGGCAATCTCAGTCCCCTGACAAAACATCTAACTCTCTCGTACTCATCAGGCAAAATAGAAGTAGCGTGCCTAGCAAGATCATGAAACCTTGCCTCATACTCGGTGACAGATAATGAACCCTGAGTTAACCTGGAGAACTCATCCCTGAGCCACTCCCGTATAGTACGGGGCATATACTTTCCCAAGAAAATCTCGAAGAACTAGGTCCAGGTAATCGGTGGAGATCCCGCTGGCCTGGAATCAAGATATCCCCTCTACTCTCCTCGCTGCAGTGTCAAACTGATATGCCACAAAATCAACACCACGAGACTGTACCAATCCCAAATTCCTCAGTCTATCCTTGCATCTGGATAAGAACTCATATGCATCCTCTCCTGGAGTACCAGCAAATCTAGGTGGAGCTAATCTCAGGAAGCGACCCAACATCTTCTGCTCCTCGGCAGACATAACTGGCTGGACTGCTACCGGCACAGGCAGAACCTCAACTCTGGGTGTCGCAGCTACAGGCTGCGCCCCAACACCAACTCCCTGTGCAGCTGGCTGTACTCCCGCAACAGGCGGGCCTCCAACTAATCCGAAGAACTGAAGAAATGTACCTCGAAGCAAAAAAGCATCAATAAATTCGGGTGGAGCCTGGGTTGCCCCCTGGCCCACTAGCTGCTATGGCGGCGGAACATCTGGAACTATAACGGGATCGGGTGACTGATCCCTAGCACGATCTGGGCCTGGGGCTGCTACTCTACCCTGCCTTCGACCTCTAGGTCGACCTCGACCCCTAACTGGAGCCCTTGCTGTAGGCTCGGGGTCCCGACCCCCGGCTCTTGTATTATGCGTCCTAACCATCTGCGTAAAGAGTGAATCAAATAGAGATTAGAAACCAGCATAGACACCAACACACGAAGGTGAATCAAATAAATAAGATTTACCCTAAACATGCTCGGTAGCCTACCGAAGATAGGATACGGACGTCTCCGTACTGATCCGCGAGACTTTACTAAACATTGGCTCATGCACCAACAATACCAGTGAAACCTAAGCTTTGATACCAAGCTGTCATGACCCAATTTTTTGAGTCATGATGGCGCCTACCATAACCCACCAATAGGCAAGCCAAACCCTAGCCCGGAGCGACAAGCGACAGGCTAACTGGCGGAATCTCAGAAAACAGAGATAAAATCGAAGTAACCATACTAATATAAAAACAAAATCAAAATATATATTCATACCAAGACTGAGAAGGAAGAAGACAATATATAAAGTCGAGAACCCCTCCCAAGACCTGGTGAAGTCAGTACAAGAGCCACTACTAGACATGTCCAAAATATAAGACAGAAACCAAATATATAAAACAAGTACTACAGTCTCAAGAGCAAAAGACTATACAGTAGAGATGGAGTAGGATCTGCCTCGGACGTCAGTAAGCTCACCCTGCTCCGGAGTCAATGCTGAGAAGAGATTCACGTCAAAACCGTCGGCTAGTGCCTGGATCTGTATCGGGGAAAAAGATGCAGAAGTGTAGTATGAGTACCGGGGCAACGGGTACTCAATAGGCATCATCGGCCGACTGAGCTCAATCTAATATAAGCAAGCTAAAATGCGAGGGTGTATTCTAGGTCTGGGGTATAAATAAGAAGTGCATAAGTAACCACCGAGGCGTATAGATATGCTCAGGAGAAAATAAGTGCGATACAGAACAACGAGTAAATAAATGCCTAAGTAAACACACAAGTCAAACATAACCTATCTGGGCCCCCATAAACCCGATAGGTACACAGAAGAAAACAATAACCCATCCTGGCCCCCATAAACCGGCGGGACACACAAGAATAGTAAATGCATAGTCACCAGTGTCTCGAAGCTGTATCAGTATCCAGTAACCACGGTACCCAGTACCAAAACTCTCCAATCATATCATAACCAGATGCCGAATTCGAACCGAAACTCATAATAATCAGATACTGGACTCGAACTGGAAATCATAATAATCAGATGCCGACTCGAACCGGAACTCATAATAATCAGTGGCCGGACTCTAACCGGAACTCATAATAATCAGTAACCATCATATCTGAATCAATGGTCGGACTCAAACCGAAACTCATAATAATCAGTAACCAAGTGACAGAGCAGTGCCAGAATCCACACAAATACAAGTAAAAGGGGACATACCAGCCCCAAAATGAACCCGAAACATAAGTAAAGGAGCTAACCCACCACGTACTACAAGTCAATCTCGGAATCCTTCCAGGTCAACTATCTACTATAAACAATATGTGTATATAAGCCTGGGTATACATTATAAGTCAGGGCAAAGCGGGTCCACATTCTAAATCAAACTAGCTGACCCCGGTCAAATACGGTGCTATTAGGGACTGACAAGGATAAACAGGTCAAAAGGGCATAACTAGGGTAATTCAATATAAATTTTATCCTAAAAGATCATCTCAGGGCTTAACTAAGCCTAACAATATTTAAAGCTAACTACACCGACTGTGAAGAGTAGCGGGGCCCACTATGGGGTCCCGGAACCAAGTCTGGGCTAAGGTTCCCCAAACCCCTACTAACAGCGGTACAACATTAACAATCCCTATAAAAGTAATATCTGGCACACCACGAGGATAACCGGCCCGAAACACATCCGAACAAAGCCCTAACAGGCCCAAAAGGCCTAATCATAGCAAGCCAATTCCAATCAACAACTACCAGCCCAAACACTAGCATAATAGTATGCAAATACTATAAACAAACTCAGTCTAGGTATATGGTAAGCCTAGCCTACCTGAACGCCGCCAAACGCCTGCCAAAGCTTGCTAAATAGGAGTCTTCCCCTTTTGCGAGACCTCAGATTTCTGCCACGCTAGCAAAATAATAAACTACATGTCAAAACATGAATTTTGATACCCATATTGCATTAGTTTGAAAAAATATTCGAACGGTCCATGTGGGGCCCACTTGCGGAATCGCAAAATCGAAACCGCCACAGCGTCCCAAATAACCCCGTGACCAATAGTCACAACTAACACCGCTCAATTTGAGCTCAATATCTAGCTCAAATATCAACACCAATTCCAACAACCACCGTAATTAAAACTACCGTAAAACTAAGAAAACGTACCGTAGAAATGACGAGAACGAGTCCACGAACTCAAATATACCAACCCCTAACCTTGAATCTCTCTAGAAATGCCTAAAGTTGAGCTTAAAGTGGTTAAAAATGGTGGAATGTATAAAGCCTCTAATAAAGAAAATAAAATGAGAAAATAACATAATATTATAGTATATATATATATATGTACTACACGTACAAAAATCAAAAAGACACAAAGTCTTGAAGTCAAATACTAATTAGTGTTGCATGCACATGGCCTTATCCATTCTTTTGCTCTCCGTAAATATATATTCGGATACTGCATAGGCCCGTGGTAAAATAAATATAATATTTTAAATATACCATCATAAATAGAAAATTATTTTGAACAAAACCTCTATAAAATAAAAATATTATTTTAATAAAAAATTAGATTTACTATCTCCATTTAAAAATATTAATAAATTATAGAACTTTTATAAAGTAGTATAGATACATCATAACTAAAGAATTTTATAAATATCATAAACATTTTTGAAAGGTAATTAACTATGTCATTTTACCAAATTCTAATTTAATTTAACATTTTACAACGTGCTCGGTCTAAATAACATTCTCAAATGAACTACCCGGGAACCGAACTGTCAGTTCCAGCAAGTCATAAATAACTTGGGGCAGTTATAGAAAAGCTCTAAACACCGAGAATGCACGAAAATGAGGAAAATGACCGGGAAGGTCATTACATTAATGCTAGGAAAAAAAATTAGTAACGAGGATTCGAGGCTTCCAACCCTCGTCTAATGGTTAGTGTTGTAATAAGATTGGCTAACTTTGGCAATTATCGAGTTTCATATTTTTATCACTCTTAATTCAAAAGAATTTGAGTGAAAATCATCTAAATAGGTTGAGAAACATGTAGATGTACTGAGGTAATTGATAGCTTTGCAAGCAAAGCAATAGAAGAGTCTACTATCTTTAGCAATCCGATTGTGTCATGAAACTATGGTAAACACAGACCTTGTCCCTCTCTTCACTGAATCCAATTTACTGAAATTTCTCAATTGTTACTTGATCACAATTGGTATTGAAATAACAAACACTTTTTACAAACCCCCATTCTTATAGAAATAATTGAACTAGTAGTTAAGTTAACCGTATAAGGCTTAGTTTTCACCTTATTCCCTATGAGATTCGATCCTAACCTAGTTGAGTTCTATATTTGATAGCGATCGCTTTATACTTCTTACTCGAGGTGTAATTTGGGCATATCAGTCTTATCATCCACAATCTGATGGACAGTCTGAGGTGGTTAATAGATACTTGGAGTCTTATTTATGATGTTTTGTTATGGAGCAACTTCATACATAGAGTCAATATTTACCATGGGTAGAATTTTCTTTTAATTTAGGCTTCCATTCATCCACAGAGACTGCCCCATTCAAGGTTGTTTATAGTAGAGATCCTCCATCTGTTTCTCTTTTTGTTCATGGAGAAACACACATTGCTGAACTTGAAGAACAAATTTTGAATCGTGACGTGATGTTGAAAATTCTCAAAGATAACCTTTTAAAGGCCCAAACTCGAATGAAACAACATGCTAATTCTCATCGTCGAGATGTTACCTTTTAGCTGGGAGATTCCATCTTTCTACGTGTTCAGCCTTATCGTCAACATTCTTTTGCTCATCGCAGGTACGAAAAATCATCACCTCATTTTTTTGGACCATATAAAATTGTACGATGTGTTGGAAATGTAGTATATGAACTGGAGCTACCTGCTTCTTCCAAAGTCCATCCAATTTTCCATGTATCTTTGCTCCATCCAACTCATGGTCAGCAATCTATTATACCACCAACCCCTCTTCCTCTTACTGAAGATTGGGAACTCACCATATCTCCTGCTAAGATACTTTCGCATCGATGGGTCAAAGAAGTTGGTGCGTCTTCTTTGGAATTGCTAGTTCAATGGGTTTACCGTCCGCTTGAAGAAGCTAGCTGGGAGAACTATGATCTCATTGCAGGTCAGGTTCCTTCTTTTCACCTTGACGGTAAGGTGACTTTTTAGGAGGGAGGCACTGATACGACTTCTCCTTTACATACTTACTCTAGAAGAAAATTTAGACGAGCATGTGGAGATAATGTGTCTTAGTTTCTTAGTTTCAAATAGGACAAAATATATAAGCAATTATCTATAGTAGTTATCTATAGTTGTAACTATTTGTCTTTGTATTATGAGTTATCTTTATGTCTTAGTTTAAATAAATATATCTGGTAGAATTCTGAAACATAGAGGAATTATTATTATCTTTGTATCTAGAGATTTGTCCACTCCATATGGACATAATTATTAGTTAATGCATTGTTTTATTGATGTATGCTTGTCTGTCCAAGGTTCTCTATAATTTTTCTTTAGCCTGTCGTATAATGGGGCTAAGTCTCTAGAAAGATTTTTATAAAATGGAGAAATATAATTTAAACTTCCCAAAAATCTTTGTAATTGAGTCCTGTCAGTTATAATGTCAGGAAATTTTTCAACAAAATTGATTTCGCGTTGAATAAGGGACATCTTACTTTGACAAATATTATGTCCTAAGAATCGGACATCTGTTTGAAAAAGACTCATTTTTGGTTTAGATATAACCAAACCATTTTGAATAACAATCCTTTTAAATATATCTAAATGCTTAATATGCATTTCCAAAGTTTTAGAAAAGACTAAAATATCATCAATATAGACAATAATAAAATCCTTATAAGGATTAAAAATATCATTCATTATTTTCTGAAATTCAAAAGGCGCGTTTTTTAAACCAAATGGCATGACATTCCATTCATATTGTCCAAATGGGACATTAAAAGCAGTTCTATAAGTATGCTCTTTAAAAAACTGAATTTTCCAATAACCTGATTTTCAATCAAATTTCGAAAAGATATTGGCATCATATAGTCTAGACAACAAATCGTTTTTGTTTGGAATCGGATACCGAATCCATTTTAAAAATGTATTAAGAGGTTTATAATTAAGGACCAATCTGGCCATACCTCTTCCCTTTTCGGCAGCGTTATTAACATAAAAAGTTGTACACGACCAAGGAGACTTGGACGGTTTTATCAAACCTTTTTGCAATAAATTATCAATTTTTTTTTGTAAAATTCAACCAGTTCAGTATTCATCTGACATGGTCTTGATTTTGTATGAATATTCTTCTTGGAAAAATTATCTTCATATGGAAGAGTTACAATATGTTTTTTCCTATTCCAGAAAGCACTTGGATGGTCAGCACAAATATTAATAGCAATTTGTTCAGAAATTAATTTAATTTTTTCTTGAACTTTTGGAGATTTTAATGTATCATTAATATTTATGCTAAATATCTCTAGTTGCAAAGAATCAACATGTCTTTGTTTCATATCAATTAAAGCATTGATATCTCGAGCCGCTGGAACTGTGACAAAAGTATAACTAATTTCCTTATTATTAAAGGTAGCTTTAAATCCTTTAGCATCAATATGCTTATAAGGATAAATAGCATTTATAAAAGGCGTACCAAGTATAATTGGAGGATAAAGTTGGTTTTTTACCAAAAATAAAAAGTGAGAAATACAAACTTTATTTTGGCAAATATGGACATTAGTCAATTTATACTTAATGTCTAATGCATGACCTGATGCAGATCGAACTAAATGCATGGTTTTTTGAAAATATTTTGTGGGTATTAACCCTTCTTGGATGCAACTAACATCGGAACCACTATCAATCATAGCGACTTGATTTATAGAGAAATTGTTAGCAATCAAAATTGTAAATTTAATGTACCATTTATGAGCAGTTACAATTTGCATCATTCCTAAAAACATATCATGTTTAGGATCCAAATTAATTTGTTCAGAAATTTCATTTTCTTCTAAAACCTTTTTTCCGTTATTAGATGACTCAGAGGTAGAAATATTTTTCTCTATCTGATTTAATCAATGATCAAAAATCATCTAATTTTGTTTTAAAGATTTAATTTCCTTTTTCAAATTTTAAATCATCAAGTGAGGTGTCTCTCACTGGTTTTTGATTTTCAAGAAGTCTCTTATTAACTTCGGATAATGTATAAGGAGCAGATAGTAAATCATTCTTTTGGTTGGTTTGGTTCGAAGTACTTGAATTAGAACTACCGGCCAAATTAATAATTTTTTCACGAATGTTATTATCGGTAACCTCCTTTAATAGCTCTATAATATTATCAGAGGTGATAGTAAGAATATTCAAACCTTGAAATTGAGATTGAAGTTTATAAAACTCATCATTTTCACAAGAACAAATATCACCTTTGCAAGTATTACATGCAGTAAGATTATCATGCTGATTTTTATTATCAGAAAAATCAAGTAAGTCTACTTCTTCTTCAGACTCAGAGTAATGAGAGTTATAATATGATTCTGAACCGGATGTGCATAACATACCGTAGACTTTATCATAAACAATGTCATCTAATTCTAAAACTTTAAGCTTTTCTAACTTACAATTGGGACAAATATGTCCAAATTTTCCACATTGATAACATTTAACCTTAGAAAGGTCTCATTTGGGTCTATCTTTCGCAAATCTCTTAGACTTACGAGCACTATTTTGTGCTTCTCTTTCTTCTTTGGTTCTATATTTAGACGCCTTTTTCTATAAGAACCATCGGGGTTAGGGTTTCTATGAAATCAATCCTTTTTCTTTCTAGTAGAACTAGAAGGTTGATCTACACCAAATTGTGCACAAAAATCTCCTAGTTGAGATTTTTCTTTTATCTTATCCATCTTAAGCTGTCAACATAATTTCATTTCATTACACAAGTTTAATCCTTATTGTGTACAAATTCCTACAAGTTTTCCATAAGTATAATCCTTATACGAAATTTCACCATAACTACCTCTAAGATTTTTTCTAACCCTTTTAGCAAATAATGAAGGAAGGCCATCTATAAACTTGTCTTTCCAATGATCAGTCTTATTTTCAGGTAGTTCCATGACCCGACTAAGAAAAGTATCTTTATACCACCCAAATTCACTTAAAGTCCTACATCGAAGACTGTTAAGGAGTGTTCTAATGGATTCGTAGTTACTGGTAAATCTACCATTAAAATGTTCTAATATGGTCGTAACTAATGTATAAATTGCGTCTTCACGACCACTAGGTAAGGTATGACCTAAATTATCAGTAGCTGCTTCTGGATTTACAACATTAATAATTGGAGTCTTATGATCGGTAGGCATATAATTATCCCACCACCCTCTAAGCTGACCAGTAAGCCCATGAATAATCATTTTTCAAATCACCTTATCAGTATATTTTGCACTAGTAGCTCTACAAATAGTTGCGTACATTAACATCCTATGTACTAAAATGGCCATTTGCCTATCAGTAAGACCATCTAAATTCCACTCATAAATTTCATTACCACTATAAGACGTATTAGTCTGATTCCAATCCCTTTCTTCTATAAGGACATCCTGGGGAGTTGGTCTAGGGTAATAATGAGTTCTCATTCTAGGCTTATCAGCAAAATGAGGATAATAAACACTACCACGAAGCTTATTAAGTTCGGAAAAAGTTTCATAACGAACTTCATTAATATTAGAAGTTAAAGCTATATTATCAGCAAATTGATGAGATAAATCAATGGGTTTAATAGTTAAATCCGAGAATTTCTTATCAAGAATTTCTTCTAAATCAGAATAGGTTTTTATTTGAAAATCCTGAATATCAGGAGGCCTTTGAATAGAAGCAGCGACAATCTTTGAAGATGAAACTGTTTCGGAAGCACCTATTATTTTAGAAATATTATTGTTATAAATTTGTTTTATCAAAACAGTTAAATCATCTAATTTTTTATCGAGTGAACTAATATGTTCACCAAAAACTTTAACATATAAACCCATGTAATTATTTTGGGCAAATAATTTATTTATTTCGGAAATAGTGATTTTACCGACATCATTTTCAACAAATCTTTGAAAGGCGGTAAAATTAATACCTATATTATTAGGTAAAACAAAAGACTATTGTGGCGGGTAAATTTCTTTGACAATTTCCCCACTACCATCTTGATAAGATCTTTCGATAATCTTGACATATAAAGGTAAATAGGTGGTTATAAACCAAGGAACAAAATACATAATTTGATTATGTAATGCACAAGTTTCATAAAATTCTTGTGATATACTATGTAAATCTTCTGCACTATAAGTGTCAAAAAACCAAATTCTAAACTGGTTCCATTTATTATCGAAAAATTCTTTTTGAATATGTTTTCGTGTCGGTGATCCCGGGCTAAAATTAATGATTTGAAGAATCATTAAAGATCATTTGGGTTGAAATCCATTTCGGATGCAGAAGGAATATCCTTATCAGAAATATTATCACATGCCTAAACAATATTAGTTCTAGGATCTATTTTTAATTTATTTATTGGACTATCAGTCATAGGAATGGAATGCAAAGAAGCAAGTTTATTAACTCTGGTTTGACCGTAAGTCGGTTCAATTGCAGCTATCATAGAAGGGATAGAAGTTAATAATCTATTAGTACTTCTACCAGAAAATGATTGTCTGTTATAAACAGAAGATTTATCATCAAACTGAATACAAACGTGCCCATCTGGAGTTTGCATAATATGAGAATACTCAGTATTCATAACCTTATCGGCTAGCTGATTCTGCGGTATAACCGAATCTAGAACCCAAGTAGTTGGAAAATTAATTTCTTCCCACCTAATAGGTCTTCTAGTCGTAATTTTTGATTTTATAAAATTATTTTCAAACAAAATAGTCTGATTAGATGTATCATATAATTTACATCTAAGATTCAAAGTTGATAGCAACTTATAATAGATTCTGTAAGATAAACAAATAAGTTCAGAACTGAGTGTATAATTATAACCATGCGTCTTAACATTTAATGTTAAAGCATCTAAAACATTAACATCAGTCAAAGATAATTGCAAATTAGGCTGAGTATTAAAATATACTGGACCATAGGCCACAGTGGATTCTATCGATCCCATTAAAGACTGTCGAAAATTCAAATTTCTCGCATCTCTGAGAGCTGCTAGAAATGTTTCCGGTAACCCTTTAAGAGTTAAAGGCTTAAATGCGATCTGAACCATGCCTATATGAAGAAAATTCTATTTATTTTTATAAATATCAATATCACATTTATAAATAGTTTGTTCAGATGAATTTAACGCCAAAGAAGTTTCAGTTGTTTTAATTAACTGAGTCGAAGAGATTTTATCAAAAAATCCATAATAATAAATGTTCCTAATTGGAATCTTAGGAATAGTCCACTTATTTAATAAATCCAAATTTTGAGGTATATCAACCTCTTCTAACCTATCATTTTTTATGGAAGATTCTCCCAAATCCATTCTTTTAAAAATATCTATGTTGAATACTTCACATCTATTACAAATTAACCTTAAATATTAAGGCTCTGATACCAACTTGGCAGGATCTCTAGGGTGGGTTCTGAAATAAATAAATTATTTGCCCAAAATAATTACATGGGTTTATATGTTAAAGTTTTAGGTGAACATATTAGTTCATTCGATAAAAAAATTAGATGATTTAACTGTTTTGATAAAACAAATTTGTAACAATAATATTTCTAAAATAATAGGTGCTTCCGAAACAGCTTCATCTTTAAAGATTGTCGTTGCTTCTATTCAAAGGCCTCCTGATATTCAGGATTTTCAAATAAAAACCCATTCTGATTTAGAAGAAATTCTTGATAGGAAATGCTCGGATTTAACTATTAAACCAATTGATTTATCTCATCAATTTGCTGATAATATAACTTCAACTTCTAATATTAATGAAGTTCGTTATGAAACTTTGTCTGAACTTAATAAGCTTTGTGATAGTGTTCATCATCCTCATTTTGCTGATAAGCCTAGAATGAGAACTCCTTAATAGCCTAGACCAACTCCCCAGGATGTCCTTATAGAAGAAAGGGATTGGAATCAAATTAATACGTCTTATAATAGTAACGAAATTTATGAGTGGAATTTAGATGGTCTTATTGATAGGTAAATGACCATTTTAGTACATAGGATATGAATGTATGCAACTATTTGTAGAGCTACTACTGCAAAAAACATTGATAAGTTGATTTGCAAAATAATTATTGCTGGGTTTACTGGTCAGCTTAGAGGGTGGTGGGATAATTATATGCCTACCGACCATAAGACTGCAATTATTAATGTTGTAAATCCAGAAGCAGCTACTGATAATTTAGGTCATGCCTTACCTAGTGGACGTGAAGACGCAGTTTATACATTAGTTACAACCATATTAGAACATTTTAATGGTAGATTTACCAGTAACTACGAATCCATTAGAACACTCCTTAACAGTTTTCAATGTAGGACTTTAAGTGAATTTGGGTGGTATAAAGATACTTTACTTAATCGGGTCATGGAACTACCTGAAAATAAGACTGATCATTGGAAAGCCAAGTTTATAGACGGCCTTCCTTCATTATTTGCTGAAAGGGTTAGAAAAACTCTTATAGGTAGTTACGGTGAAATTCCGTATAAGGATAATACTTATGAAAAACTTGTAGGAATTTGTACACAAGAAGGATTAAACTTTTGTAACGAATTGAAATTATCTAGACAGCTTAAGATGGCTAAGCTAAAAGAAAAATCTCAAATAGGATATTTCTGTGCACAATTTGGTGTAGATCAACCTTCTAGTTCTACTAGAAAGAAAAAGGGTAGATTTCATAGAAACCCTTACCCCGATGGTTCTTATAGAAAAAGGCACTCTAAATATAGAACCAAAGAAGAAAGAGAAGCACGAAAGAGTGCTCATAAGTCTAAGATATTTACGAAAGATAGATCCAAACGAGACCTTTCTAAGGTTAAATGCTATCGATGTGGAAAATTTTGACATATTTCTCACAATTGTAAGTTAGAAAAGCTTAAAGCTTTAGAATTAGATGACATTATTTATGATAAAGTCTACGGTATGTTATACACGTCCGGTTCAGAATCATATTATAACTCTCATTACTCTGAGTCTGAAGAAGAAGTAGATTTACTTGATTTTTCTGATAATGAAAATCAGCATGATAATCTTACTGCATGTAATACTTGCAAAGGTGATATTTGTTCTTGTGA
The DNA here is from genome assembly GCA_031232105.1 of Capsicum rhomboideum. NCBI lineage: Eukaryota > Viridiplantae > Streptophyta > Magnoliopsida > Solanales > Solanaceae > Capsicum > Capsicum rhomboideum. Next base: position 14,446,860 of record CP124718.1, read on the forward strand.
AAATGATTAGTTTTATAAACTTCAATCTCAATTTCAAGATTTGAATTGTCACGCCCCGAATCCCATCGGGACGGATTGGCACTCGTAGCCGACAAGGCCCGAGAGAACCAAGCTTTACTTCTATTCATTCATATGCATGTCATAGGCAACACCACCATTACGTGAGAACATGAAAGGCGAAATACGGAAAACATAGAACATGGGACATATATATATATATACATATGTGAAACTTGGCCGTTGAGGCCACTAAGTCAAGAACGTCATATAACACCTTACTCTCATACACCCACATACGTCTACAAAAGTCTCTATCATAGACATTAACCAAAACCAATTGAAAGTCGGGACAAGTCCCCGCTTTATACAACATGTACAACACCAAAACATATGAAAACTGTGACTCGGAGAAGCCCCGAACTATCTGGAGCTCACCAATGAACCGCAAAAAACTGGCAAGCTACTGAGGAGGACTACTAGTACCTGCGCCTGCAGCAAGTAAGGTAAATTCCCCAAAAAGGGTCAGTACGATGAATGTACTGAGTATGTAAGGCTCAAATAAAACTACATGAGATAGAAATACTGCAATGGAAACAAATGTAAGTGATTAATCAATGTGAATAGGTCACCATTCTGTATATGTAGGGAACCATGTATATTACATTCATTCTTTCTCTTGCCTTTACTTTACTTTACATTACCTATATGTTGTCTGGTCCCTCATCATGCAGGTGTACTTTTCACCCCATGGATAACATATCATCGTCATGCAGGTATTCTTTTCACCCCATGGATAAGATCATATCTTCGTGAGGGTGTTCTTTGCGCCCCATGGATAAAGTAACATCATCATGCGGGTGTTATTGCACCCCATGGGTAGAATAATATCATCATGCAGGTGTTTTTACCCCATGGATAACACCCAAGAACACAACCAATATGCTTTACTTTATTCTTACTTTGAGATTGATACAATGATAGTCATAACTTACTTGAAGCTTTGGATCATTAACCAATGAGGGAGAGACATGAGAATAAAAATTGTGAGAAACATAACATTATTAGCACCATAACACCATTGGAACCATTGGACAATAATCCATGAATAAGAGACATGAGTATAATCACTATTGGATCTTTGGAACACAACCTTATTGGCTTTTGGAACATTATCAATGAATATAAGACATGTGATTCAAAATTTATCAATGAGTATGAAACATGTGATATTGACAATTGGTAACCGGATATAGGATACCTTAGCACATTTTGGGATAGGACAAATGTAGTGTCAATGTGAATACTATTTGCCGCAGAAAGATACGGACAGAGTAACCTTACATACTTTGTATTCGCAATACGAATATACAATCTTAGATGTGCATACAATAGTCCCGCTCCTTCTTTATGTGTCACTCTAAAACACAAATACATAACGGAATTCACAATAACCACCAACTACCTTACAAATGTATATAACGTCAATGAGTTGCATATTTGCCTTTACACATGCCATTTCCCCTTGACAAAACCATTGATGAAATTATTATTCCAAAAATCCCACAATATTCCCAACATTGAACAATACATGATAATCAATACATTTCACCACAACACTTCTCCTTTACACTTTCTTATCCACACCACATCACAATTAACCCATCATCTTAATACACCTCATAACACATATCGGCCAAAATCCCATAATTTACACTTATAGGAAAATAACAATTTTAATAAAAAATTCACTCCATACATGTTCATATTTTATCCATACCATCCTCTTTCATCAAAGGCATAAGTCATAATTCAAGCTTGAACCTCATGGATCACAAATCTTATATAAAAACACAAAGTGCCATGTTCACCATTTCCAAGCGTAACCAACATGATATACATAATCTACCATGCATATAATATGTTAAACCATAATAATAAACACTTACCCAATCTTGAAAAGTGATGATCTTCTCCAAAATTTGACTTAGGGTTTTGAGAGCTAAAGGGGTTCTTTTGGAATTTTTCTAGAAAAACATAGAAATACATGTGTGTTTGTAATGGATAAAAAATCAGATTTTTACCCCTTTATATAGGCCCTCAATTTCCATCCTTAGCCACTCTTATGGCATTAAATGTTATATCTAGAAGGTCAAATGGAAGGATGGGTCATTTGACCCATTTGGGCCATGTATTTATTCCATTTTTGGGCCTCAATTTGGGCCCAATAACACATTTCAACTTATCCCACCAATCTTCATGCATAATCCATCATATATATCGTGTTTAAATAGTTCCATAATGTCACGACAATATTCTCTTACGATATTCTCATTCGTCGTCTCACTCTCAAAAATAGAAATTCTAGTCGTCCATGGCGTCATTGAACATTTATGATACCTACTTGTGTTTCATGATTTGATCATGTAGGGGTATGTAGAAGTGTATTGAAGTGTTTGAAGCCTTAACAATGCTCAAAGAACTCCAAGGAACCAAAAGAAACCATATAAGAATCGACGTAGAATTGCGTTACGAAACGAGCCCGGAAGGGCACATTTTTTGTGCCTTGCGCCACTGCTGCAAAGCAAGGCAGTGGCGCAAGAAATCACTGCCCTCTGAATCAGGGGCTTGCGCCACACCCCCTGAAACATGGAGTGGCGCAAGTTTCCATGCCTTGCTGAATTTTTCGGCCATTTTTCCAACACTTGCATATCGTCCAATATCTTATCAAAATACTTACTTAGTGATCTTAATCATCAAGTAAACATGACTCCAAGTCACCAAATGAGGTTGGAATGTGTACGGGGTACTCCACAAATGCTCCACGAAATCACAAAACACTTCCTATGAAAGTCTAGTCACATGTACAAGGCCAAATTTCAATTTTTCTCATCTTTAACATTACCAAATACATACTTATAGCTATCGACACCTAAGTAAGCATTATTCAATGTCATCAAGTAGGGTTGGGAAGGTACGGGGTGTTACATTCTTCCCCCCTTAGAAACATTCATCCTCGAATGTTAATAGTATCGCTTCAATTACGACAAATGCATCTCTATACTAGCATACATATACATAAACACTTAAGGCTCATGGATACTTACTTTTTATTGCTCCAATTCCGCTCTTTGAACTTCTTGATCCATTTGAAAAAGATGGGGATACTTGGATTTCATCATTTCTTCCGCTTCCCATGTAATCTCCTCTACTTGTTGATTTCTCCAAAGGACTTTTATGGAAGCTATGTCTTTATTCCTGAATCTTTTTACTTGTCGATCTAGAATAGCAATGGGTACCTCTTCATAAGTAAGATCCTCTGTAATTTGAATATTTTCAACGGGAACAATACGAGATGGATCTCCAATGCATTTTTATTGCATCGAAACATGAAATACCGGATGGACTGAGGAAAGTTACTGGGGTAGGGCCAACTCATACGCAACTTGCCCAAATCTTCTAATGATTTCATACGGGCCTATGTAACGTGGACTCAATTTTCCCTTCTTTCTGAACCGCATTACCCCTTTCATCGGTGACACCTTTAAAAATACCCAATCACCGATGGAGAATTCAAGTCCTCTCCTTCTAACATCAGCATATGACTTGTGGCGACTTTGGGCAGTTTGTAACCGTTGCTGGATCACTTTAACTTTCTCCATGGCTTGGTGAACAATATCTGGCCTAAGTAAAGCCGTTTCACCTGCTTCAAACCATCCAATTGGTGATCTACATTTTCTTCCGTGCAAAGCTTCATAAGGTGCCATTTTAATACTTGAATGATAGCTATTGTTGTAAGCAAATTCAATAAGAGGCAAATGGTCATCCCCACTGCCTTGAAAATCCAACGTGCAAGATCGTAGCATATCTTCAAGTGGATGAATAGTATGTTCTGCTTGTACATCAGTTTGAGGATGGAAAGTCGTACTAAAATTCACCTGTGTGCCCAAACTCTGCTGAAAAGATCTCCAAAAGTGCGCTGTAAACTGTGCTCCCCTGTCTGATATAATGGAAAGTGGAATCCCATGTAACCTCACTATTTCTTTAACATACAATCTTGCATAGTCCTCAGCTGTATAAGTGGTTCTGACTGATAGGAAATGCGCTGATTTGGTAAGCCTGTCCACTATAACCCATATAGAATCAAATTTTCGTAATGTACGAGGAAAACCTGTGATGAAGTCCATATTAATCATATCCCATTTCCAGACTGGAAGATTAATACATTGCATGGAACCTCTCGGTTTTTGATGTTCTACTTTCACTTGTTGACAGTTCGGGCATTGAGCGACAAATTCTGCAATGTTCTTCTTCATATTTCCCCACCAATACACTTCTTTCAAGTCATGGTACATCTTAGTAGCACCCGGATGAATAGAATAACGCGAATGATGCGCCTCTGTCATAATTCGTTTTCTCAGCTCATCAACATCTGGTACACATAATCTTCTTTGACATTGAAGTACCCCTTCCTGTGTAAGATCAAAAGCCTTTGTCAAATTCTGTTTTACATTTTCCTTCAGCTGCAACAACTTAGAATCCGTAAACTGCTTTATTAAGGAGGATTCTGCTTCATTCTGCACAATAACTCCCTTATCTGAGGATTCAATAAGGCGAACTCCCAAGCTGGCTAACTGATGTAAATATTTAATTATCTCTTGCTTTTCAATCAATTGACCACTAGTGCTTTCTACTGCCTTGCGACTCAATGCATCAGCTACCATATTTGCTTTGCCTGGATGATAAAGTATATCAATATCATAGTCTTTTAAGAGCTCTAACCACCTTCGTTGCCTCAAGTTGAGTTCCTTTTGCTTAAAGATATATTGTAAACTCTTATGATCCGTATAGATATCAACATGAATGCCATATAAATAATGACGCCATATCTTTAAAGCAAAAACCACTGCTGCTAATTCAAGATCATGTGTGGGATAATTTTTCTCATGTGGCCGTAACTGTCGTGAGGCATATGCTATGATATTTTTGTGTTGCATCAATACACATCCAAGGCCAACCCCGGAAGCATCACAATACACTGCATAACCTTCAATGCCTTCAGGAAGAACCAAAACTGGTGTGGAGGTTAATGTGTCTTTCAACTGTTGGAAGCTTTTCTCACACGCGTCATTCCACTGAAATTTAACTGCTTTATGTGTAAGCTTTGTTAACGGTGCAGCAATGAAGGAAAAACCTTCCACAAACCTTCTGTAATAACCCGCCAGTCCAAGAAAACTACGAATCTCAGTAGGGGTCGTAGGTCTTGGCCAATTTTTCACTGCTTCAATCTTCTGTGTATCAACCTGAATCCCTTCATCTGACACAATGTGACGCAAGAATGCGACTAACTTTAACCAAAACTCACACTTGGAGAACTTTGCATACAACTTATGCTTACGAAGAATCTGTAACACTTGTTGTAAGTGATTAGCATGGTCCTCTGGTGATCTTGAATAAACCAGGATATCATCTATAAATACCGCGATGAGCACGTCTAGAAATGGCTTAAACACCCTATTCATCAAATACATGAACACAGCTGGTGCATTTGTTAGTCCAAATGACATAACTAAAAATTCATAATGGCCATACCGTGTTCGGAAAGCTGTCTTGGGTACATCTTCTTCTCTAACTTTGACTTGATGGTAACCTGACCTCAAGTCGATCTTTGAAAAACACTTGGCACCCTGTAACTGATCAAACAAATCATCAATTCGAGGGAGGGGATATTTGTTCTTGATCGTTACCTTATTCAATTGTAGATAGTCAATGCACATTCTTAATGTGCCATCTTTCTTCAGTACAAATAATACCGGTGCACCCCACGGGAATATACTAGGCCTAATGAAGCCTTTGTCTAACAAATCTTTCAATTGCTCCTTCAATTCACGCAATTCTGCTAGAGCCATTCTATATGGAGGAATAGAAATAGGCTGGGTGTCTGGAATCACATCAATGCCAAATTCTACTTCCCGTTCTGCGGGTAAGCTTGGAAGATCCTCTAGGAATACATCAAAAAATTCATTGACCATTGGAACTGAATGTGGAGTTAGTGGTGCCACTTCAGTATTTTTTACCCATACTAAATGACATATGTACCCCTTGGCAATCATTTTCCTAGCTTTCAGATAAGAAATAAATCTTCCTTGTGGTGCCCCTACATTACCCTGCCATTCAAGAACATTTTCTTGTGGAAAACAAAATAGCACCTTCTTGGCCCGGCAATCTACCGTAGCATAACAAGAAGCCATCCAATCCATTCCCATTATCACATCAAAATCCACCATGTCTAATTCAATGAGATCGGCCAACATATCATGACCACACACCGTTACCACACAATTATGATATACCCTTTTTGCAATAATACATTCACCAATCGGTGTAGACACTTCAATTGATTTAATTAATAATTCTGGTGCCTTTGAAAAGTTCGAAGCAACCAATGGAGTAACATAGGAAAATGTAGAGCCTGGGTCAATCAATGCATATACATTATATGAGAATATGGATAATGTACCTGTGACAACATCAGGAGAAGCCTCTGAGTTCTGTTGGTCCACTAAAGCATAAGTACGATTCTGAACCCCACTAGTATTGGCTTCTTCTCTGGCACCTCTACCACGACCGGCAGGCTGTACACCTCGACCTAAAGAAGAAATCGATGTTGATGATACCACAGTGGACCCCGCAGGTTATGTGACCCGACATACCACACCAATAACAAGAATTCGTCCCCATCCGACATTCACCCACATGAAATTGTCTGCAAAACTGGCACAGTGGGCGAGAAGACCCTGCTGTCTGTGAATCTGGTATCCTAATATTCTTCCCAATATGACTGCCCCTGAATCCTCGGAGAGAGACGGAGCGCCTGCTGTGGAATAAGAGAATGCAGGTCTAGGTGGTCTACTAAAACTCCGTGGCCTAAACTCTCCTTGGGACGCCATAGACTGTCCCACCGATCTATCCCTTTTTGATGTCCCTCTTTCAGAGTCCTGCATTCTCCTTCTTTGCCTCTGGTACTCCATTTTCTGGGCGAAGGCTTGAATTCTCGCTATGTCTATGTCCTTGTTCAAGGCAGCAATGGTGCAATCCCTTACTAAATATGGCTCTAGTCTGTCCACATATTTATGGACCCTGTCTGTCATCGTAGCCACAACATTTGGTGCATATCGAGCCAAGGAATTAAATTGCAAGCAGTATTCTTGGACACTCAGATTTCCTTGATGGAGATTTAGAAACTGATCCACACGTGCCTCACGGATCTTATAGGGAAAGTAATGATCAAGGAAAGCTATTTTAAATTCTTCCCAATTTGGTGGGTTTGCACCAATATCACGGGATTTCTTCCAATCCTCGTACCACAATATCGCCTCGCCTTTCAATCTGTACCCAGCAAGTTCAACTGTTTGTACCCCTGTCACGTGCATAACTTCCAAGGCTCTCTGAATTTGATCCACGAAGTCCTGTGGATCTGCTTTTGGATCTGACCCTGTGAATATAGGAGGGTCCAATTTCAAGAAACCCTATATTTTGCGACTTGCCACTCCAGCCGCATCATCATCATGTGTAATTGGACCAGCTCGTCCTTGACTCTGGGCTGCCACTAACTGTGTCAACATATGTACTGCATTTCTAAGATCCTGATCTGTGGCATTCATTGGTGGTTCTACAGGTACTTCTCTACCAATTGGCTCTTCTGGAGCTGGAAAAGTAGACGAAGACCGCGATGAAATTTCAGCATTTGCTCCATCCTGACTAGCTTGGTCAGGTGGTAATCTACTCATTCCTTCTTCAGCAGGCACATCTACCTGCTTCCCTTTACCTCTACCTCTTCTCGTGATTGGCATTTTGACTATACCAAAGAAAAACAATTACCATGATCAGACACAATTCAACTTACAACACTGGCTCTATTGCACGATCTAGAAATGAAGAAAAGAAAAAACATACTAAATGTCCCGTAGCCTCCTACTTATAAATGTGGCGCACAACACATTAATAAGTAAGACTCTACTCAGACACGACTTTGTAGACACCCTTCGAATGACCTGCTTTGATACCACTTTTGTCACGCCCCAAATCCCATCGGGACGGATTGGCACTCGTAGACGACAAGGTCCGAGAGAACCAAGCTTTACTTCTATTCATTCATATGCATGTCATAGGCAACACCACCATTACGTGAGAACATGAAAGGCGAAATACGGAAAACATAGAACATGGGACATATATATATATATATACATATGTGAAACTTGGCCGTTGAGGCAACCAAGTCAAGAACGTCATATAACACCTTACTCTCATACACCCACATACGTCTACAAAAGCCTCTATCATAGACATTCACCAAAACCAACTGAAAGTCGGGACAAGTCCCCGCTTTATACAACATATACAACACCAAAACATATGAAAACTGTGACTCGGAGAAGCCCCGAACTATCTGGAGCTCACTAATGAACCGCAAACAACTGGCAAGCTACTAAGGAGGCCTACTAGTACCTGCGCCTGCAGCAAGTAAAGTAAATTCCCCAAAAGGGGTCAGTACGATGAATGCACTGAGTATGTAAGGCTCAAATAAAACTACATGAGATAGAAATACTGCAATGGAAACAAATGTAAGTGATTAATCAATGTGAATAGGTCACCATTCTGTATATGTAGGGAACTATGTATATTACATTCATTCTTTCTCTTGCCTTTACTTTACTTTACATTACCTATATGTTGTCTGGTCCCTCATCATGCAGGTGTACTTTTCACCCCATGGATAACATATCATCGTCATGCAGGTATTCTTTTCACCCCATGGATTAGATCATATCGTCATGCGGGTGTTCTTTGCACCCCATGGATAAAGTAACATCATCATGCGGGTGTTCTTGCACCCCATGGATAGAATAACATCATCATGCAGGTGTTTGCACCCCATGGATAACACCCAATAACACAACCAATATGCTTTACTTTATTCTTACTTTGAGATTGATACAATGATAGTCATAACTTACTTGAAGCTTTGGATCATTAACCAATGAGGGAGAGAGATGAGAATAAAAATTGTGAGAAACATAACTGTAACACCCCGTACCTTCCTAACCCTACTTGATGACATTCAATAATGTTTACTTAGGTGCCGAGAACTATACGCATGTATTTTGTAATATTAATGATGAGAAAATTTAAATTTGGCCTCGTACATGTGATTAGCCTTTCAGAGGAGGTGTTTTGTGATTTTCGTAGAGCACTTGTGGGGTTCAAAATTAGGCTAAGAGTACCTCTAAACAAAGTATATTAAGTCTAAGAAGTAAGTTAAAGAATAGGACTTGAAGTATCTAACCAAACCCGCGAAGAAAAGTCGAAAAACAAAATTTTCGGAAAAACTAAGGCCCAGGCGCGCCAGAGGGCGTGACAGGACGCTCTGGGCCAAATTTTTGTTCCCATATACAGCAAGCTGGCGCACCCAAGGGAGTGCCAGGATGGATTTTTCAGTTTTTTGAAAGTTGAAAATTTTCTAAGTCCCAAAAGTACCCGGGGTCGTACCGAGCCGATTTTTGTCACATTTATTCTACAACCACGAGTATATACATGAAATGAATGAAATATTATATTGGTATGATATAATTACTCGAGAAAGAATTTGGCGTCAAAATGACTGTTTTACTTTTTTGGTCAAAATAGGCCACACGTGGCTAGAATCACTTGTTTTTGGGATTGAGGCTGCGGATATGAATAGCGTGAGTGGGAATATTGTTGTAACACATATGAGATGATTTAAACACGAGAAATAATTAATTTTACTGGGTTAAGTGAATTGGGCCCAAAAAGAACCCAAAAATGAAAAGAAAACATGGCCCAAAAATGGGTCAAAAGACCCATTCTTGCCTTGACCTTCTAGAACACCACATTAAATGTTAAAGAGTCGCTAAGGATGGAATTGAGGAACTATATAAAGGGAAATAAATCTGATTTTTATTTCTTTCAAAGTCTCATGCCTTTTAAGATATTTCTCAAACATTTCTCTAATTTCCAAACCCTAGGGCAACTATTTCCTTTGGACTCTTTGGTAAAGATCATCACTTTGCAAGCCTTGGTAAGTGCCTACTCTCATGGATTAATATCTTAAATGCTTAATATGGTATGTATATCATTATAGTTATGTTGGCAAGGTGGTGAATAGTGTGTTTTTTCTTTTGGTGAAAGATGTGCCATCTTTGTGATTTGAACTTGAAAAGAGACTTGATGTCTTGATGAAAGAGCATGGTATTGATAAAATATGAACATGTATGGTGTGATTTTGTTATTAAACTTGTTATTTTTCTAAAAGTGTAAATTGTGGGATTTTGGCCGATATGTTCTGTGAGGTGTATTAAGGTAAGTTGATGGATTATTTGTGATGTGGTGTGGATAAGAAAGTGTAAAGGAGAAGTGTTGTGGTGAAATGTATTGATTATCATGTATTGGTCAATGTTGGAAATATTATGGGATTTTTGGAATAATAATTTCATCAATGGTTTTGTCAAGGGAAAATGGCATGTTTAAAGGCAAACATGTAACTCATTGACGTTATATGCATTTGTAAAGTAGTTGGTGGTTAATGTAAATCCCGTCATGTATGTGTGTTGTAGAGTGATACATAAAGAAGGATCGGGACTATTGTATGCACATCTAAGATTGTATATCCGTATTGAGAATACAAGGTATGTAAGGTTACTCCGTCCGTATCTTTCTGCGGCAAATAGTATTCACATTGACATTACGTTTGTCCCAACCCGAAATGTGCTAAGGTATCCTATATCCGGTTATCAATGGTCATTATCATGTATTTTCTAATCATTGATCAATTGTGAATCTCATGTCTCATATTCATGAATAATGTTCCAAAATCTCAACAATGTTATGTTCCAAAGTTCTAATAGTGGTTATACTCATGTATCTTGTTCATTGATTATTGTCTAATGTTTCCAATGATGCTATGTCAATAAGGCTATGTTTCCAACAATGTTTATGCACATGTCTCTCACTTATTGGTTAATGATCCAAAGCTTCAAGTAAAGTTATGACTATCATGGTATCAATCTCAAAGTAATAAACAAAGTAATGCATATGTGGTCAATGATCAAGTATGGGTGGCAGCTTTGAGGGCAAAATGCCTAGCTCAAGCCGATCCCAAGGTTGTTGGATCAGGGGGCAGTCCTGGGGGCATAATCCTAGATCGGACCGATCCTGACAGGGGGAAGCTCTAGGGGTAATAACCTAGCTCGAGCCAAACCTGAAATGTTGTATGGGTGGTAGCTCTGGAGGTACTAATCTAGCTCGAGCCGATCCCGATAAATATATTGATTCATAGGGTGGCAGCTCTAGGGGCATAAGCCTAGCTTGAGACGATCCCAACATAACGCTATGTTATGTTTAAAACCCACTGATCAGTCGGGGCCCGGGTATCACAGGTCAAAGGCAAAGATGAAAAATCATGGAAGTAAAGATACAAAGAATGTAATGAAAGCAACATACATGGTTTCCAAAGTACAGAATGACGACTCATCTACATTGTGACTTATCTATATTGGTTATGCATTTGAACTTGAGTTCTTGACATATTTTCATAGCTTATAAGTTTCATATGGCCTTACATACTCAGTATATTCTTCGTACTGACCCCTCTTGGGGAATTTACCTTACTTGCTGCAGGCGCAGGTACTAGTAGGCCTCCACAGTAGGTTGCCAGTCTTGCAGATCTTTGGTGAGCTCCAGTTAGTTCGGGGCTTCTCTGAGTCGCAGTTGCACATATGTTTTGGTGTTGTACATGTTATATAAAGCGGGGACTTGTCCCGACTTTTAGTTCATTTTGGTCAATGCACTTGTTAGAGGCTTTTGTAGACGGATGTGGGTGTATAAATGAAAAAGGGATATGTCGTTCTTGACTTGGTGGCCTTAACGGCCAAGTTTCGCATATGTAGATATATATCATGTTCCATGAATTCCATTGTTGGTATCTATAGCTATTATGTGATTATGGGTTTCTTATGGCATGCATATGATTGAATAGAGACAAAGCTTGGTTCTCTCGTGCCTCGTCAGCTACGAGTGCCAATCCGTCCCGATGGGATTCGGGGCGTGACAATAACATTATTAGCACCATAACACCATTGGAACCATTGGACAATAATCCATGAATAAGAGACATGAGTATAATCACTATTGGATCTTTGGAACACAACCTTATTGGCTTTTGGAACATTATCAATGAATATAAGACATGTGATTCACAATTAATCAATGAGTATGAAACATGTGATATTGACAATTGGTAACCGGATATCGGATACCTTAGCACATTTTGGGATAGGACAAATGTAGTGTCAATGTGAATACTATTTGCCGCAGAAAGATACGGATAGAGTAACCTTACATACCTTGTATTCGCAATACGAATATACAATCTTAGACGTGCATACAATAGTCCCGCTCCTTCTTTATGTGTTACTCTACTTCACAAATACATAACGGAATTCACATTAACCACCAACTACCTTACAAATGTATATAACGTCAATGAGTTGAATATTTGCCTTTACACATGCCATTTCCCCTTGACAAAACCATTGATGAAATTATTATTCTAAAAATCCCACAATATTCCCAACATTGAACAATACATGATAATCAATACATTTCACCACAACACTTCTCCTTTACACTTTCTTATCCACACCACGTCACAATTAACCCATCAAATTACCTTAATACACCTCATAGCACATATTGGCCAAAATCCTACAATTTACACTTATAGGAAAATAAAAAGTTTAATAACAAAGTCACACCATACATGTTCATATTTTATCCATACCATCCTCTTTCATCAAAGGCATAAGTCATAATTCAAGCTTGAACCTCATGGATCACAAATCTTATATAAAAACGCAAAGTGCCATGTTCACCATTTCCAAGCAAAACCAGCATGATATACATAATCTACGATGCATATAATATGTTAAACCATAATAATAAACACTTACCCAAGCTTGAAAAGTGATGATCTTCTCCAAAAGTTGACTTAGGGTTTTGAGAGCTAAAGGGGTTCTCTTGGAATTTTTTGAGAAAAACATAGAAATACATGTGTGTTTGTAATGGATAAAAAATCAGATTTTTACCCCTTTATATAGGCCCTCAATTTCCATCCTTAGCCACTCCTAGAAGGTCAAATGGAAGAATGGGTCATTTGACCCATTTGGGCCATGTATTTATTCCATTTTTGGGCCTCAATTTGGGCCCAATAACACATTTCAACTTAGCCTACCAATCTCCATGCATAATCCATCATATATCTCGTGTTTAAATAATTCCATAATGTCACGACAATATTCTCTTACGAGATTCTCATTCGTCGTCTCAATCGCAAAAATAGAAATTCTAGTCGTCCATGGCTTCATTGAACATTTATGATACCTACTTATGTTTCATGATTTGATCATGTAGGGGTATGTAGAAGTGTATTGAAGTATTTGAAGCTTTAACAATGCTCAAAGAACTCCAAGGAACCAAAAGAAACCATATAAGAATCGACGTAGAATTGCGTTACGAAACGAGCCCGGAAGGGCACATTTTTTGTGCCTTGGGCCACTGCTGCAAAGCAAGGCAGTGGCGCAAGAAATCACTGCCCTCTGAATCAGGGGCTTGCGCCACACCCCCTGAAACATGGAGTGGCGCAAGTTTCCATGCCTTGCTGAATTTTTCGGCCATTTTTCCAACACTTGCATATCGTCCAATATCTTATCAAAACACCGCAAAATACTTACTTAGTGATCTTAATCATCAAGTAAACATGACTCCAAGTCACCAAATAAGGTTGGAATGTGTACAGGGTACTCCACAAATGCTCCACGAAATCACAAAACACTTCCTATGAAAGGCTAGTCACATGTACAAGGCCAAATTTCAATTTTTCTCATCTTTAACATTACCAAATACATACTTATAGCTCTCGACACCTAAGTAAGCATTATTCAATCTCATCAAGTAGGGTTGGGAAGGTACGGGGTGTTACATGAATATTCTGACTATTACCTCTGATAATACTATAGAGCTATTAAAGGAGGTTACCGATAATAATCTTCGTGAAAAAATTATTAATTTGGCCACTAGTTCGAATTGAAGTACTTCGAACCAAACCAGCCAAAAGAATGATTTATTATCTGCTCCTTATACATTATCCAAAGTTAATAAGAGACTTCTTGAAAATCAAAAACCTGTGAGAGCTACCTCACTTGATGATTTAAAATTTGAAATCGAAACTTTGAAAAAGAAAATTAAATTTTTAAAACAAAATCAGATGATTTCTGATCACCGATTAAATCAGATAGAGAAAAATATTTCTACCCCTGAGTCTTCTAATAACAGAAAAAGGGTTTTAGAAGAAAATGAAATTTTTGAACAAATTAATTTGGATCCTAAACATGATATGTTTTTAGGAATGATGCGAATTGTAACTGCTCATAAATGGTACAATAAATGTACAATTTTGATTAATAACAATTTCTCTATAAATCAAGTCGCTATGATTGATAGTGGTGTCGATGTTAGTTGCATCCAAGAAGGGTTAATACCCACAAAATATTTTCAAAAAACCACGTATTTAGTTCGATCTGCATCAGGTCACACATTAGACATTAAGTATAAATTGCCTAATGCCCATATTTGCCAAAATAAAGTTTGTATTCCTCACTTTTTCTTTTTGGTAAAAAACCAGCTTTATCCGCCAATTATACTTGGTGCGCGCCTTTTATAAATGCTATTTATCCTTATACGCATATTGATGCTAAAGGATTTAAAGCTACCTTTAATAATAAGGAAATTAGTTATACTTTTGTCACAAATCCTGTGGCTCGAGATATCAATGCTTTAATTGATATGAAACAAAGACATGTTGATTCTTTGCAGCTAGAGATATTTAGCATAAATATTAATGAAACAATAAAATCTCCAAAAGTTCAGGAAAAAATTAAATTAATTTCTGAAAAAATTGCTATTAATATTTGTGCTAACCATCCAAGTGCTTTCTGGAACAGGAAAAAGCATATTGTAACTCTTCCATATGAAGATAATTTTTTCGAGGAAAATATTCCTACTAAATCAAGACCATGTCAGATGAATACTGAACTGGTTGAATTTTACAAAAAAGAAATTGATAATTTATTGCAAAAAGGTTTGATAAAATCGTCCAAGTCTCCTTGGTCGTGTACATCTTTTTCTGTTAATAACATTGCCAAAAAGGAAAGAGCTATGCGCAGATTGGTTATTAATTATAAACCTCTTAATAAATTTTAAAAATTGATTCGGTATCCGATTCCAAACAAAAAAGATTTGTTGTCTAGACTATATGATGTCAATATCTTTTTGAAATTTGATTTAAAATCAGGTTATTGACAAATTCAGATTTTTAAAGAGCATACTTATAGAACTGCTTTTAATCTCCCATTTGGACAATATGAATGGAATGTCATGCCATTTGGTTTAAAAAACGCGCCTTCTGAATTTCAGAAAATAATGAATGATATTTTTAATCCTTATATGGATTTTATTATTGTCTATATTGATGATATTTTAGTCTTTTCTAAAACTTTGGAAATGCATAGTAAGCATTTAGATATCTTTAAAAGGATTGTTATTCAAAATGGTTTGGTTATATCTAAACCAAAAATGAGTCTTTTTCAAACAGATCTCCGATTCTTAGGACATAATATTTGTCAAGGTAAGATAACCCCTATTCAACGCACAATCAATTTTGTGGAAAAATTTCCTGACATTATAACTGACAGGACTCAATTACAAAAGATTTTTGGGAAGTTTAAATTATATTTCTCCATTTTATAAAAATCTTTCTAGAGATTTAGCCCCGTTATACGACAAGCTAAAGAAAAATTATAGAGAACTTTGGACAGACAAGCATACGTCGATAGTCCAAAATATTAAAAAACGGGCTAAGGTTCTACCTATTTTAACTCTTGCTAACCCTGCTTGGAAAAAAAATAATTGAAACAGATGCATCCAATATTGATTTGGAGGGATTTTAAAACAGATTAATCCCAATGATAAAAATGAATATTTGATTCGTTTCCATTCAGGTAAATGGACTGAAGCCCAGAGAAAATATGCTACTGTGGCTCATGAAATGCTTACTATTGTTAAGTGTGTTTTAAAATTTCAGGATGATTTATACAATGAAAAGTTTTTAATAAAAACTGACGCTCAATCCGTCAAATATATGTTTGACAAAGATTTTAAACATGATGCCTCTAAAATTATATTTGCACGATGGCAAGCTCAATTAACTCCTTTTGATTTTGAAATTCAATATAAAAAGGGAATTGATAATTCCTTGCCAGATTTCTTATCCCGTGAATATTTGCAGGATGGATCATCCTTGGACCAATGTTGTTCGAGGTAGAGGGCGTGGCAGAGGGAGATTACCCTACTCGCCAGGAAGATCACAGGCTTATAGCCAGGGGCCTCAACAAATTCTCCAGTTATACAACATGGTAGAAAGAGTTTGATAAACTCAAAAATATCGCAAGGAGAATCCTCCTCCTCCTCAAAGTCATCCATACATCTGGAATATATTCCAGAAGATAGTCCATCATATGCACACATGCAAGCTTATTTAGCTACCCAGAAGAAAAGTGATACTTTCGCTTCGGAAATGAAAGAGGGCACTGATGATAATAGGTCCTATGAAAAATTGCCTAAACAAAAAATGATATTTCTTGTCGAAAATGCTGAAATAGCAAGAAAACATAAGCCTTGGAAGATATTTCAGAGGTATTTGATACAAGGATTATATTTCCCTGGTGAGTCATATAAAACCCGATCATATTATGAGACCATTCTCACAGACACAGGTAGTGCTGATATTTAGCATTTTTCTGGTACTAACACGGATCAAACAATTTATAACCTTTCAAAGATAATTATCAAATAGATTACATCTGTTGAAGATTGGGGGATGACCACTCTGAGAGAAAGGTAGATAAGCCTTAACAAATTAAGTTTTACTTACTGGGATTAATTCGAAGCTTTTGATAAAGTCCTTTATTATAATAATGATAGACATAAGCATACTTGGTTTATATATCAAGATATGTTCAAAAATATTTCATAACAGTATTCCAAATTGGTTTATAAATTGGTTGTCATACCACGGGCCAACAATTAAAATATTGCCGGAACTATTTTTGGCTTTATATAAGAAATGGAAAACTGTTTCTCCAATTTTAAACAATTTATATAAAACAGATCATATCTGTTTTCCAGACAAAATTGATAACATCTATTTTTTCATTAAATTTTTCACCCCCTGGATTCATAAGTGGGCACTTGAATTAGGTTATACCGACGAACAGGTTCCATGTCTTCATAGACTTTTTATAACAATTTCTGGGACAAACTAATGAAGATTGATCCCAAAATTAAAATAATGCATGGACAAGAACTTTTGGATACAATCAACTTGAAGATCCAAGAGTATGAAACAGCAGAAAAACAGGGTAAAATGGATGACCCCTCAATTCGGCATATTGCCAGAAAGATATTATTTCAAGATGGTGATAAAGAAATGATGATTCATAATTATCTCGAAGAAATGAAAAGAAATTTGCTTCATTCACTTCACCAAATAGAATTCGGCTCATCTATGAAGAGCGGAAGTAACAACGATGATGATATCACCGATGCTCAATCGATAGAACTAGAAGTAATACTCTCCGAAGAAAGCATTGAAAATGCAGAAGAATTCGTCCGACGAATGAAAGAGTTGGACAAGATACAGGGTAAAAAGAAAATATGAATTAACGGAGATAATCGCCCGGGACCACATAAACAGTGAAGCCGTCGGGGACTACAACTACAGTAGACATACTGTTTAGGGGACAGATAGGTCCCATTTTTACTGTGTAAAGATTCTTTTTCTTTCTTTAAATACGTTTAGTTTTCAGGTTTGGTAGTAGAATTTTCAGAACTCCCTTTCTCTCTTCTTGCTCCTTCTTTCCTCTCTTAGTTTGTAATAGAGTTGTAAAGTGTTTACATTTTGTGAATAATAAAAAAATCAGAAAAGGTCCAAACTTTGGACGTCATATCTGCCCTTGCTTAACGGCTTAAACCCTTGCAGCCGGGTCCTTAAGGTGACACCCCCTTTCTCTCCTTTTCTCCTAGCCAAGACTATGTCCAGCTAAACTCCATATCTATGTTGAGTAACTAACTTCTCTTACATTTTAATCTTAAAAGATCTGGCTTTATCAAAATATAAAAAAATTATTATATAGTTAATTGACTTGGTTCTGAGATGGTGGTACAGTCGGATCTAGTACTATTCTTAGTGGCTTTCTCTCAGTGACTACGTCTAGTAAGCCGGTTTCTTGAGCCCGTTAAAAGATGTTGAAAAGGGCGATCTTTTTCGGTTAGAACCTCCAGACACATGGGCTCATTAAGAATATGTATTAAATCCTGACAGGCCCCTTTCTTAGATAAAAAGGTTAAGTCTTCCATACAGTCATACGCTATATAAAAATTCCTATATATTTCGATTTTTATGTCCCAGCATAATGGTGCTAATTTAGCTAGATCTGTCTGGTCGTGCAGACTACCGCCTGCCCTAGAGATCCTGCTAAGTTGGTATCAGAACCTTGATATTTAAGGTTAATTTGTAAGAGAAGTTAGTTACTCAACATAGATATGGAGTTTAGCCGAACATTGTCCTGGATAAGAGAAAAGGAGAGAAAGGGAGTGTCACCTTAAGGACCCGACAACAAGGGTCTAAGCCCGTTAAGCAAGGACAGATATGGCTTCCAAAGTTTGGACCTTTTCTGATTTTTTTATTATTCACAAAATATAAACACTTTATTTAACCAATAAAGTTTCATTTCATTCTTTTTTTCATCTTAGTTTCTATCACAAACACACCTTAGGTGATTTCTTAGCTTTAGTTTTCCTCTAATGATAAACACTAGTTGGCCTAGCATTTTTATACGTACTTTTTATTGTAGAGAAAAGTAGCATGGCACATATATAGTTTTCAAAGAGTTAGGAGTGGTCCTACTTGCTGGTATGATGGATTTCAAATTTCAAATTTATGATTTTTTTACTACGATTTCACGTTTATAATAATAATAAGAAAAAAGACTCAAATATGTCATTGAACAATTGAAAATAGCTCATTTATGTCATCCGTTATAAGTTTGGCTTATCTATGCCATCGCCTTTAAAAGTTTGGTTCATCTATGCCACTGCCGTTACAAAAAAGTTCGTTTGTGCCATTATTTGCAACGGTGATTTTGCAAAACTATTTTTGCCACATGACCTCTTATTAGAAGTCCACGTCAGCAAATTCAAAATCAATCAATATTACTTAAATCAAAATAAAAAATAATACCCATTAAAATAAAATCCAACACAATTAATAGGTTTGATTTTTATTTTTAATTAGTCCGATTTTTATTTTTAATAAGTCCAATTTTATTCTAATTGTGTGAATCAAATTTTATTTTAATGGGATCGATTATTAATTTTTTATTTTAAGTAATATTGGTTGATTTGAATTTGGTAATATGGACCTCTAATAAGAGGTCACGTGACAAAAATGGTTTTGTAAAAATCACCGTTATAAAATAATGGCACGAATGAACCTCTCTATAATGACAGTGACATAGATGAGCCAAACTTTCAATGGCAGTGGCATAGATGAGCCAAACTTATAACGAATGACATAAATGAATCATTTTTAATAATTCAATGACATATTTGAATCTTATAATAATAATAATAATAGCTGAGTTCACATTCAAATAGTTAACGATATTGATGAGATCATTGTGTTTCAATAATTATATTGTAACAGTACTATAAGTCGTATCGTATCGTCTTGATGGATGACTGTCCATTTAGGATGAAGAAAGAAATATGCCAAGTTGTAGCGGTACTATCGAATTATTGCAAATCTGGACCACCTTTTAATTTGAATATCTATTATTGTCTTGATGACTATTTCCACCGCCTTCCTGTGTGTATATATATATCTTTTGCATGAGCATGGTATAGCCCATTTTAGTAAGGAAAATTTCTCTTTGTATCGAAATTTATAATATGCCACGCCGAGCTGCCTCCATGAAGAGAAGTCTCTTCAATCAGGTCTTATATATTAATGTTTAATTATTTTCTTTCATATAAAATATATTTGGAGATATGAAAAATATGTTCTTTTTATATAGAAAAAATTTTCCTAGATTGAAACTCTAGCTATATGGTGTGTAGGAATACCTAGATGAACAATTTAATGAGCTGGAAGAACTGCAAGATGATGATAACCCTAACTTCGTGGAGGAAGTTGTTAACCTATTCTTCACTGATTCGGCTAGATTGATCCGTAATATTGACCTTGCTTTGTAAGTAATAATACTACAAATACTTGGACTACTATCATTTTATTTTATACTATTAAACACTACTATTAAGTACTCATCTTTTTGCTTGACTATTTGTACTGTGTGTGCAAACTTTTCGTGATTTGATTTTTGGAAAAAGTGTTTGTTTGATCAAAGCTCCAACAACCATGCATGAAATAATTATGAAAAATAGGCAGAGGTGACTAATAATGCATACTTGGACGTGCGTAGGGCAAATGAACCTTACGATTTTGGTAGGCTGGATGATATGATGCACCAATTCAAGGGTAGCACCTCAAGGTACGAATAAATTTCATAGATGGTCATTTAACTATGAGTTTTTTTTCCTTAAAATCACTTAATTATATTTTTTAAAATAGAAATCACTAAACTTTGTCCTTAATAACACAAAAATTACAAATGCCGAAATTCTAGTTTTCGGTGGATAATTCTTTTTACTATTTTCTATTTTTGATCTAATAATACAAATTTAATTAAAAATACCGATCTGACCCGACCTAATTCAAAACTCAAATTCGATGGTAATAACTGTATACTTCTTATTTTACTCGAGTTAAAGAAACACAAATTCAATTAAAAATAACTTATCTAACGCCACGTGATTAAAACCCATATATATAAATTAAAATACTTTTATTCCTTAAGTAAAAGACTCAATAGTTATGTGAACATCTATAAATTAAGTAAATTTATAATTATTCCTTTTTCTCTTGTTATATATATATATATATATTATTCAGAAGAAGAAAAAACGAAAAGGGGAAACGAAAAATAAAATACCCAAACTACGTTATTTTTATTTAAGAAAATATTTTTTTTATTGTTTAAGTTGCTCTTTACTTTTCTCTTTCATCTTAATTACTCCATTCTTTCATTTTTACTTGTCCACTTTTAACTTGACACATACCTTAAGAAACAATAAATAGAGGGTGATTTTACTATATCACCCTTTGAATATAATAAATTTTTTACTTTAAAAAATACAATGAGTAATGTATTGTATTTAATACCAAGGATAAAATGGATAAAAATAGGTAAATTATTCATTGATTTTATAAATTGGACAAGTATTATTGAACATCTCAAAATAAAAAAATAAAAAAATAAAGATGGACGGAAAGAGTACATAATAGTAAGTTTTTTAACCTTGTCAGTTATTTCTTAAATTGCTGACTACTTTCATTTAATTTTATGTAACACTATGTTCTTACTAATCAGTTTAAAAAAGAATTTTAATTTCTCATATCAACTTTACTAACTTATCTTTATAATCATATATTTCCTCCATTTTCAAAAGAATGACCCAGTTTGACTTGACATGCAGTTTAAGAAAATAAAGAAGACTTTTGACTCTTGTGGTCCTCAATTAAAGTTATGTCAAATGTATCAAAATGCCCTTTAATATTATGGTATTAAACGTGTCACGTGAAAAGTTGAAATTAAAGTATTGCCAAAAAAGAAAATGGGTAATTCTTTTTTTAAACGGATAAACGAAAAGTAAGTCATTCTTTTTTAAACGGAGAGAGTAGTAAAAATACTATAACAGATTTAATATTACAATTCTTTAAAAGAATTGTATGTTCAATCAAATTATGTCATCACTTAAATTATGGGAAATTTATCAATACGTATGTTCAATCAAATTTATTTATTAATATGATGGAAATATATAAAATTTATACACTGATTAGTTTGTAAATCAAATCATCCAAAAATATTAATTTCACCATTCACTTTTACTTGTTCTTTTTTGAGTTTTGCACTCTTAAATTTTAAAACTGATTTGAAGAATAAATAATTAATATTAAGGATAAAATATAAAAAAATATTATTTTGATATATAAAATAATAAATAAAAATAAAAATATATTTTTAATATAGTAGATAAATAAAAATGATTGGAAGGGTAGAATGTGATTGGAAGGGTAGAATGTGATTATTCTAAATTAAAGGAGGAACACGTGCACTTGAAAGAAAATCATTTTGGGATGGATTTTAAGGAAAGTAAAGTCTGTTGTTTGTTTACCCAAAAAAAGAAGAACAGTTTCCTTGTTTGTCAGACATATTTTGTGGTTGAAATTCATTATTTCGTTTTCTTGGTTTCTGCCTTCTACTTGATTATGAATATTCCCCCCTCAAAGTGTCTTTATTTCCAATATATTCCATAATTCCCTTTTTTAGTTTTCGATCCATATTCCAAAGCTCTTCCATGTTTATTAAAGGTATTCCCTCCGATTCAAATTTCTCCCCCTATTTATAAAATAATAACTAATAATTCTATTATTTACTACAAAATATATTCTAAGACTAATTATTTAATACAAAATATATTCTAAGACTAACATAATTAATATTCATAATTGAACGCGAGATCAAATAATTTCGCATTTATTTTCTAGTCTCTTATCTCCCAACCAAACGATCCCTTAAAAGATAATAAAGTGATATTTTATCATAATACCATATGATGCTAAGCATAAAGCAGAAAAAAAAATATTTTTATTTTGATATGTTAATAGTGGATAGATAAAAATAAGAAAAAATTAAGTAATACCACAACTTAACTTACCTAAACTATTTAAAATTCTTGCCTTTTTGATTAATTACTAAAATCCTTGTTTTCTATTCTCCCTCTTTAAATTTTCAGATACATCACTACCACCCTAAAAATTTAAATATATTAATTGCCCCCTTAAAAATTTGACTGAATATCCTTGATCTAGTAATATTATTAATATGAAATTATATAGCAAAGTATACTAATTGTCACCCTTTTGCTATTGCTTTGTGCCGCCTCTTCCATAGCAAAGTAAAAACTCAGAATCTTGAACTAAAACCCATCAAACTCAACTTCACCCCCATTTCTCCTTCTCCTTCTCCTTCTTCTTCTTCCTCAATTTTCAATGGCTTCTCAAATCTCAATGTCAGATTCAAACTCTCCTCCTTAGCCACCAACTCAACGCACTCGTGACGCCTTCATTAACCGTCCCATCGAGTCTCCCATAAAACGAAGCATCTGATGTTGCAAGGCAGATTGAGGAGAAGGCAATTCGCTGCTGTTGGATCCACGGTTAACTGCAACGATGGCGACATTGAGATACATAAAAATGATGTATCTCAATGATGTATCTGGTTAAAAATATGACAAAAAATTAGGTATCAAATTTTTTTTGTGTTACTGATACATAAGATTTATGTATCGAAATGAGATATGTGTTACTGATACATATGAATTATGTATCGGCTGAGTGTCTCTTGAAAATATATCAAAAATTATGTATCAGAATGCTTTTGTGTTAACGATACATAAGACTCCAAAATGTGATCTGTGTTGTTACTTATACATAAGAATTTTGTATCGGTTGCTGTGATTTTTTGGTGGACTTTTGTTTGAATTTGGGTGGAAGGTGGTGTTTAAATGGTTGGCTTGTTGGAGGGACGATAGTGGTGACGGTTATGTGTTTTCCGACGGAGAAGAAAAATTTGATTTTTGGGTATGGGATTCAGCCAAAACAGTGGTCAGCGATTGAGGGTTTAACGGGTTAGAGCTCGCGGTGATTTTGGATCTGTTGTGGTTGCTCTGGCAACACAAGTTTGCCAGAGATGTGACGACGCTTGTTGTTTCTTGAAGAATTATGTTCTTTTTTTGAATTTCAAATTTTGAACCGATTAAGAAATTTCGAGGATCCTCTGAAAGAGATTTTAACGAAAGTCTCGTGATTGGCTCCATTAATTGAATAAATTTTCGTTAGTTTCTCAAAAAATGTATCGAAAATGGATGTATCGGGAGGTTAGTTATGTATCCGAAAGGGGTAAAATAAGGGATTTTTTGTAATTTTCATAAGAGTAGGGATAGGAAGTAATTAGAGGTAAACTGTTTGGGATTTATGTAAGTTTTACTAAAAACAAAAACATATTATTAGCATGATGGACAAATAAAAGTAAACAGAGAAGTAGTTGTTATGTTTCGCTTCTCGAGATTAATTTGATTAACCTTTGAAATTAAATTAAATTAGATAAACTCAATATTTTATAATTATCTAATGGTACAAATTTTGCCGCAGCATTGGTGCCAAAAGAGTGAAAAGAGAGTGCTCTCAGTTTCAGGAATACTGCAATGAAAGAAATATCGATGGGTAAACATCATATCTTTATTTTTTTTTTCACCATTTATTTTCTCTCATTTCCCTTCAGCTCTTGTTATCTCTTAGTGGATATTCGCATTAGCCATTGATAATGTGCAATAATAAATTCAAAATTTAAAATCAATGAATTATGTTAATTTACATATGTGACCCATTTTTACACATATATATAATTCGAGTTAGAAACGTGTAACATATTTCAGATGTAAGATGGCATTCCAAGGAGTGAAGCAAGAATATGCTACTCTAAAATCTAAGCTTGATGCTTATTTTCAGGTTTCATCCTCTATATATATGTTGTAAATGTGTGTGAATATATATATATATATATATATATATATATATAATTCTTTTAGTTATATGACTTCTAAATTCTTAAATATTTTAACTGTAGGTGGCAAGAGAAGACTCTTGAAAGAATCATGGTCAAAGGCAGTATCAAAATTGACAAGAAGAGTCTCATGTCTTGCATCAAGTATCTATTAACGAGTGAATAATATACATGTTATAATCATTAAATAAAACTATGCAGGACATTTCAAAATGTTAGTTGGGCCCTCATATATCTATAAATACTTTTCGTTGCTGCTTATTAATGAAAATCTTATGTTTATTTACGAGGTTCTTTATCAAAGTAAATAGTTGTACCTTAATTTCCACACACAATATACTCTCAAATTTATTAGTAATGCGCTATTATATATATATATATATAACTTGAGCCATGTGGAGGCTGTATCAAGGAGTTTCAAGAAAATTGGTGCACTAGTACAAAGAGGCAAATTCAGGATATATATTGCATTACACTTTTGAAATTATACGTTAATTAGTTTTTTTCAATTCTAGTGATTATCGCATATAGATCTATACTTCGTATTAAAAATATTGAGAACAATATTGATAATATGTTGCATCGTTCATTAATGTTGCTAATTTTAATATAGACATTCTGATGAATCACTAGAATCTTGGTTATAAATTATGGCAATTAATTTTAAATTGATGAAAAAAATTATCTTATCACAAATCCTGACGGATCACAGGAATTTATGGTCAAATCTTAACGTATTATGACCATAATTTCGACAAATTGTCAGAATTGGCTACAAAATTCTTGACAGGTCACCATAATTTTTTGTGTTAAAATTTCATTAAAACATTTTTACTTCAAAATTAATCCAAATCAACTTCACATAGCTCCAAGTTTGATATGTTAGAATATTTTATGGACTTGCATATATATATATATATATATATATATAATTGTATGTTGGTTTCTATCATTAACAAGCTGACCCAAATTAATATTATGTTTGTTCCAATTTATGTGTCACTTTTTATTTTTCGAGAGTCAAACAATTGAAGTTTGACCATAAATTTGGGCATAAAATCTTCAAGGTTTTTGAAATAAAATTTATATATTTGAAAACTACGTAAAAATTACTATAAGCCACAATTATTGACAATTCAAAATATTTAAAAAATATATAAAAAATTATGGTCAAAGATAAATTTTTTTGAATGGAAATTCAAAAAGTGACACATGAATTGAGACGGAGGGAGTAGTGATCTTCTGAAGTTTAAAGTTACGGGTTAAAAAGACAACTCATAAAGTATGAAGTCTTATGTGTAGATATTTGATTGTAGTTATGGGCTAAACTATAAACACAAAAATTGTGCTATTATAAATATAGGATTATGGTCCCCAAATTAAACATACGTTTTTTTTTTTTTTGACATTCCATCATTGAAAAGGACAGAAAGACTTATGTCATGATTTGGAAGACCAAAGCATGAAGTTAATTTGACATGATAGTTCTTGAAAAAAGACGATGGTCTTCATCTCTAAAGTTTGATCATAACAATTAGTATCATAGCATATATCATATTTAAATCATTGGAATTTCTTTGTAAGTATAATTCAAATAAAAAAGGCACTGACAAAGTGAACGTTATTGCGGCTTAAAGAATATTTGTGAGTGTCGTTGTCGATAATGTGTTGCATTTGCAGCTTACGAATATGCAAAGAAAAAAAAAAGAAGCAAAGGGATGTTTTCCTCCCAGTATCAGAGCAACTAGAAAGGGGCACAAATTGTCATTTAAATTTATTTTAAATTATTATTATTTACATGGTAATCTGATTGAGGGTATATTAATCAAAATAAATAATATTGGTAATAAAAAATTTGGACTTTTGAGATTTATGATCTATTAAGGTTAGACCTCCTTTTATGATTTACTGTCAGAGAAGTTAAAAATCTTTTTTTTTTTTAAAATGAAAGGCCAACAGGTCAGATTTTGTAAAAAGAAAATCATTGGAGTAGTGGAGCAGAGGCCCAATTACAAATAAAATGAATGTCCTAATAAATGGTTCAAAATCGGTCCAAATTAAATTAAATAAAAAACTACTAGATCCTCAGACTCAATTAAGAAATTTCTAGACAGATCCACCATAATCCTCGACCCTTTATTTCCTTCATTGAAGATTTTCAAAGTTTTTCTGAGAATGAATCTGAACTATCTCAAGGTGAAAAATACATAGCTTGAGAGTAGGTCTCTTACCTTGGATAAGTGGGATTCAGAGGTCAATCTTCCTTGATGTCTCCAATAGTAATGTCATGCCCCAAGTTTACACCCTAAACAAGACTGACACCCGAAGTGACTATTGAACCAAGCATACCTTTGGCTTGACATTCTACTAGAACATGTTCTAAAATATAGCAGAAGCACTGAGAAACATTTAATGAGAATAACTCTTTAATCAAAGTAAAGTATAATATCAAAATACGACTTAAGAGTCAAATTGAAATCTGAACATAAATATAAACTGACTGATCAAACTAGCTATCCATAAAACCTCTAATGACAAAAATGAATATTGACTATCGGGAAAAGGCCCTCGATATACCTTTATCTATCAAAAGTAAATTAAACTGAAATATTGAACTAGACATCAGAGTAAGTCATTTAAAACAAATAACACTCACTACTACCTAAGGTTATGAAGTCTAACAGAGCATCTGATCATGACCCTAAGTACCTTAGTCTACATCATAAAAAGATGCAGCTCCAAATTGCGTAAGTACCTAAAAGATAATGTATGTAAAATAGTTGAATGAAGCAATAACTACTTTTCTGATGTAACTGCACAACTGAGAAATGAATAGATTGTATGACAAGATCATGAAATAACTGTGTACTGAAATATGAATCATGATATAAATTGTATAGCTAAACTATAAAGTAAGATGAATATTTGAAGCATAGTGTAAACTGTAAAGCTGAAACATAAGGTAAACTGAATGCCTAAATCATGTTGTAAACTGTATAACTGAATCATAAGGTAAACTGAGTATCTGAATCATACGAATACTGAATATAAAACTCCTGTAAGAATTTTCAAAATAGTGGCCTTAAGCCAAAAATTATCTTTTCAAAAATAAGTTTTGTATAGGGGAGTTTCTTAAACCTGGCATACACCATGTGAACTCATGATGTCCAATCGTTGCCCAATTAGAAGGCCGTCCAATACCTTTCTAGGACATAGGACGTTCTATTTCTGTGTTTTGTTGTTTGAACTCCATACCTTCTCGGTTAACAATATTCCTCCCAAAACATATTATACGTTTATATCTATATTTTCAAAATATTCTAAAAACCAATTTCTTATAACATTTTGTGAAATCTTGCACTTGAAATCATAATTCTGAGTCTGTGCTAGTGAGTCTTGCCTTTAAAATAATATAAAAATCATTGAGTTTAGGTTTCCAAGATCAAAAATATATTCTTTTCACAAACATGTAAAATTCATCTAGTAACCTTTGTAAAAATTCATGAAGTAGGGTATATTTTAGAAATTAAACACATTCATGATGAGTTTACAGGATTTTATCATTAATTAAGACAATCATAACTTGAGAACCTAAATTTGCCCTAACATTTTCAAAGAAGATACTAAGATTCATGTGGATGCACTGGGGTGTCCACACATGAAGGTTAGCCTTACATAACTTGAAAGATGTTAGATTTTGGAGGAGAAACTTGGAAGATGTTAGACTTTGGAGGAGAAACTTGAAAGATTGCTTGTCTTGCCTCTAGAGCATAGTTTTCTTAAAATCCTTGTGGTTTTGAATGGGGAGGGAGGAGAGAAATGTCACGATACGACTCTACACCCTAGATGTGACATGATATTTGGAACCACAAGTGATCCCCAAGAAAATCCGTTGTACTGGCATTTTACTAAGATCATACACTTAAAAGCTGAGCGGAAGCATAATCATAACTAAAATGAGCAAATTGAAAATAAACTAAATTTCTGAAATAGCAATCTAAAAACCCAATAAAAATTGAATTATCTGACTATGTCTGAAAGCCTCTACTAAAATTGATGAGTTACTGGGACCAAATAAATCTAAACAACTAAAAACTGAAATACTATCTAAAATGAAATAACAGGAACTATAAGTTGTCCTCGGATCATAAGGACTCACTAAATCTACTGTGCTAAAATCTGGGATGCAAATCTAATTGTGAGTTTGAGAACGGGTACCTAAATCTATATCATAATAGGATATATAGCAAGAGAAAAGTATGCGGTCAGTACTATAGGATATATTGAGTATGTGAGATATGCTAAAATATCATAAAAAACATTTGAAAACATGTTGTAAACTGAGTTTTTTATGAAATAGATAAAACCATATAAACCATATCAAAGCCTATGGTACAATGACTCAAAGCTAAAATATGAAGTAAATCTATAAGTCATAAATTGTCTAGAAATTGTTGAGTCATGTACATATATCATGTTTAAAACATTTCTGAGGGGAGTTTCTTCTAAATAACATAAACCATGTGAGCTGGAGTCCAATGCCTGGCCCATTTCAGGGAGGGTTTCTCTATACCTTGCCATCAGTATAGAATCTGAACTGAGGTGGATCAGCTAAACTGACCCTCAAAGGGGCTAAATATTTTCTACGCTGATACATAGTTCTGGGACTTGAGTTATATTGAACATGTACCCGTTCGGTGCTAAATAATACTCCTAACAATATAAAAATTACTCATAACATGGCTAAAATTGTTTGTATAAAATTAATTATGAAACTAATTTGAATCAACTGATTTACAAAAATTCTGAATTTACTAGAACTAGTCGTGCTAAATTTACTAAATTCTAGGATCACGTGTTCAAAATGTGCCAAAGTATACTAAAATAGGCTGAAATCTGTCAAATCATGCATAGTTGTTATTCAAGTATAATAACTGAATTGGAAACATTAGAAATCATGCATAATCATTTTAACAAGAACCATAATCATATAATAACAAGAGGAAATTGAATTTCAAAAAAATGCATAATTGGATATGAATCCTAATTCACAAAATCGTGGAAATCATTTTGTAAAATTAGAAGATTTGGACATAAGGGTTGTTGCGAACCAGCAATACACGCAAGTGCACGTGATCGTTCAAGTAATATAATGGCTCATTTAAAAGAGCCGGATGTCGAACCAACATGGACTTGTCATTTAACTATTCACTAGACTAAACTAGTTCTTGATTATTTATTTAAAGTGGAATATAGAGATATGATGGTTTTAAAGTATAAAATAACTATGAACTAAACTAACATGATTAACTTGGGGTATAAACAATGGCAAGTTGAATTCCCAGGGTCAAGGCATCCCGAACGTCATCTCGAGCGCATGAATATTAATGGTTTAAGAAATTGAGTTGTCTATCGTGGTTATTGATCACGAGGTTAATATTATGATTATATTCGTCTCCAAACTATAACCTTCTATTAGAAATTGGAAACCTAACTACATCATTGAGCGGGGATAGATTTAACCAATTCTAACGCCTTTAAGATATCTTCTTGCATTTGAACAAGCGCGGCGAATTAGGTACCTCTCATTCCTAACCGTACATCAATCTCTTGGAATTCCTTCCTCGAGTAAAGATGACTCTCCTTATATTCCATGTTCTATCTCTCAATTTCTCTCTCGAGCTCCTCTCAAGACAATAGATTTATTTCAATGGTAATTAAGCATTAAAATAGTAAAATCAAGAATATAAGAATAACCAATAATTGATAAACTTCTACAAAAACCAATAATATTCAACACTAGAAATTCATCTTCATAGCCTCAACCCCAATAATGAGGGATTTTAGCCACTCATACTTTGA
This sequence comes from Capsicum rhomboideum, assembly GCA_031232105.1. Taxonomy (NCBI): domain Eukaryota; kingdom Viridiplantae; phylum Streptophyta; class Magnoliopsida; order Solanales; family Solanaceae; genus Capsicum; species Capsicum rhomboideum. The sequence continues at coordinate 14,477,660 of CP124718.1, forward strand.
TTTAACATCATAAATTGATAAAAATTTATCAAAATAAATAAAAGATGAAAAGAAGAAGTATTAACCCTAATTTAGATGCCAAAATCGCCTAATAGTAGTCCAACAAAGATGGGATTATGATACAATAACCCAAGAGCCCTATTTATAGACTAGAATTCAGAGAAGAAATTCGGCAAAAAGCGGCTCGGCACGCCCTGGGCGCGCCTGACACTTAGCCAAATTTCTGCCCAAGAAAATTTGGGCAATAGCGGCCCAGCACGGCCCTGAGTGCCCCCCTCTGCTGTCCATCCCAACAAAATATTGGTCCAAAGCGGCCCGACACGCCCCTAGGCGTGCCTAGCCTTTAAATTCCAATTTCTTCCTTTCTTCGCCTTTTCTTCATGGATTCGGGTGGATTCTTCAAGTCCAAATCTTTGGCTTGTCTCTTATGTTCAAGATTCTTTGCTCGTAAATACTTCAAGCCTCACTTTCCACTCCAAAAATGCTCCAATTAGTCGCAAATTCCACCTACAAGGGTCTAATCACATTTATTAGCGCAATATCAAATATTCCATCAAAACAATCCAAAATACGCACTTATTGCTCTCAAAACTCAGGTAAACATGGGTCGAAGACGGCAATAGGGCGTATAAATACGCCCTAGATCACCACCCCACACTTAAACCTTTGTTCGTCTTCGTACAAACCTTCACATTAATCACAATCAAGGAAGACTTTATAATTACTACTACAACTAAGACACTCAAGCTAGCACTACAACGACCATATGAATAGCAAGCTCTACATTCAGCATGTTATATTACAACTTGAAACACATGAATACTACTTCAAAACTTACTAGCCTCAAGAATGGACTCTACCAAGTTTGCAAACTCATGCACATTACTCAACAAAGTGATCATATAAGTCACCTATCTATCATCAAACATGTGCCCTCACCACAAGAGAGTCACCCACATTCACTCACAGATATGCAATTTATCACAATAATGGGTGTAAGAATCAAATTCTACTCACTCTCACAAAAATTCACATGTCACATAAGATGAACCATAAGCTTGCCCTTAGTGTAGTACTCCACTAGTATCAGAATCTCAAAGCTTAAGATCAAGGAGGACTTTAGGGTTGTAACGTAGGCTAAGGGACGGGTAGGAACTATTTGGTCAAGAATAGTGACTATCTTCCCTAAGCGCTTTAATACACTACAATTTACATTAAGATCACCTCCAACCAACCTATTTTACACCACATTTATCTTCCCAACTCTCTTTTGTTTTGCCCCATCTCTTTAAGCTAGCTTATACATATTAGGCAAGGAGTATTTTTTATCAACACATGATTCACTTCTTTTAGTCAATTTTTTTCTTTTCATTACATTACTCCCTACCAACAACACATAAACTTTTTCACACACCAAAAGCTATTTACTTGGGGCTTCAACTTCACTTTTTCCGACTTTAATTTTTATACTCCTTAACATTTTAATTTCTCAACTAAAGCGCTTAGGATTTTTGGATCAAATTATGATTAATTGAAAGAAAAGGATTAAGCTACATATAAGGCTACCAAAGAATAGGCTAAAGGCTCAACGGGGCTAACTAAGATCATGTAAAAAGGATAGATAAAGTAGGTATAAAATATGGCTATCAAATAAATGCCTATATCATCTCCTAAACTCAACATCCTTTATTTTGCTTTGCAAACACACCGGGCAAGTTCTAGACATCAATATGCACATGGAATAACACAAGAATCTCACTCACACATGGCACATGTCTAAATCAAGATGGATCCCTATAGACTCTCAACCAAGCAATAGCAAGAATTCAACATTAAGCCAACATCACAAAAGAGTCAAACAAATGAGCCTAGGTGTCTCAACAATAGTCATTCAATTCACTACATATGCTTCAACATTCAAAACCAACTTGCATCATGCAATCATGCGTAGCATATAATTAGAGCATCTCTAAAACATGATTAAAATTACTCGTAAAAATAAAAAGGATACTGGGTTCAAAGGGCTTACCCTCGAAAAAGAACCAAAAAAAAAAAAATCGAGAGGTGGATGAAGTGTGCTCCTAAATAAAACTAAACATTACTAAAAGAAAATCTTTTTGTATTTTTCAAATTTTCAGCAACATAAGCAAAAAGTAAATAACCAAAAGACTCCTATAGCACACTCTACCCTAATCAAATCGATACATTTCCCACCCCACACTTAAAATCATACTTTGTCCCCAAACTAAAACTCAAAGAATAAAGAAAGAGAAATACTCCCTGAGGCCTCTAGGCCTAGCTAGTAGCATCTTATCCATCAAAGATGTCTGGAGGAGCCCCCACTTAGATTTTGCAATGCTTCTTAGCTTAGATTTTTGGGTACTCAGACTTCCCCTAATATGCAAAACAAAAAAAACAAAAACAAAAGCAAAAACAAAGGTGAAACTAATTAAAAAAAAACAAGAAACAAACTATTTACTAAATATTGGGGTACCTACCACAATCGCCTAATTTAACGTCGCGGCACGGCCCATCAACTTTTTCCTCCATCTTGAGGATATAAATTTCACACCCAACATCACATCCATCTTTTTGCTTCGCTCATAGGGTGGTGGTGTACATATGAAAGGACCAAGTGATGGATGGTGCATGTTAAATCGCTTAGCCCTGAGGTGATGCATTTTTTTTGTTGCTTGTCTGGTGCAAATTTAAGAATGTAGGATTCTTGTTTCTCATCTACACAATCCTCTAGTAGTTCAGGTGACTCAAAATACATGTCATCATCTAAAAATAATGTAGAAAAATGGTTTGAATGAGATCCAATACGCCCCACCTTCCTGCTGGAACATGCTCACATTTATACTCCCTATCAACGTCAGCCTCAATCAAAGAATGATAGTCGAATTGTTGACATTCTTCTTCTTTCTCCACTGAATGGCTAGTCTCCATAACTATTGGTGATTGGACATTAGATATCTCAATCTCTTTCATCAACTAAACAGTCAAGTCACGGATATCTATGCCAAATTGAGCTATCTCTAAAATAAGCTCATCTCTCCCCCCTTTTAATTGGGTTGCCATGGTTATGAGACCATCCCGAAGATACTTATGAATTTTTAATTACTGTGCTTGCTCCATTAGCCATTCGTGGCTCATTATGTCTTCTTCATCACAACTTTCTTCTACTAGTGTCTCCCTTTCTTCATCAATTTGGGGTTCCTTTGATAAGACTGTAACTTGCTAATCAACACAAGTTTCAGCCCTAGCCTGTAACCTTGTGACTTGGGAATGCATATTCTCTGTGGCTTCCCTCATTCTCTGCATGTCTTCCCTTTGTTGTGTCTGCAGCTCCATTATTTGCTTCAGCATATCTATAAAGTAAGCCTCATGTTCTGCTTTATTAGCTCCATTAGCCCTGCCAACATCACAAATAACAGACTAATCATAATAGGGGTTCAAGGGAGGGGAATAATAGTTTGTATAGTCACTCCAATGTCCATCCTGAACACCACACATTTGACATCTATTCAATTCAAAAGATTGGGCAGGTACGCACAACCCTCTCTCTTGAACATCATGACAATTACCATTCAAGCGTGGTCCTCCACAAAAAAAACATGAATTGTCATTATTCAATGACCATCTATCCCAGGATGACATATTAACAAGAGTGGTAGAAAATAAAACAAAACTTTCTACAAAAATAAATTATATATGTAACACCCCGTATGTTTTCGAACCTAACCTAGTTAATTCCCGTAACATTCATGGAATTATTTGAACATGAGAGAGTTGGTGAATTATGCATTAATTGGTTGGGATTAAGTGAATCATGTGCCATTGGTCCAAATGAGGCCCAAATATCATCAAAAGACATGGCCCAAAATGGAATTTGACCCATTCTTTCATTGACCAAGTAAACACATTTAATATGTGGATAAGAATGAGACTTCATGGGACTATATAAGTCAATAAAATTAGATTTTATTCACAAATACTGTAACACCCCGTACCTTCCCAACCCTACTTGATGACATTGAATAATGCTTACTTAGGTGTCGAGAGCTATAAGTATGTATTTGGTAATGTTAAAGATGAGAAAAATTGAAATTTGGCCTTGTACATGTGACTAGCCTTTCATAGGAAGTGTTTTGTGATCCCGTACACATTCCAACCTCATTTGGTGACTTGGAGTCATGTTTACTTGATGATTAAGATCACTAAGTAAGTATTTTGTAGTGTTTTGATAAGATATTGGACGATATACAAGTGTTGGAAAAATGGCCGAAAAATTCAGCAAGGCATGGAAACTTGCGCCACTCCCTATTTCAGGGGGTTTGGCGCAAGCTCATGATTCATAGGGCAAGTAAATATTGCTCCACTGCCTTGCTTTGCAGCAGTGGCGCAAGGCACAAAGATTGTTCCTTTCCGGACTCGTTTCGCAACGCAATTCTATGTCCATTCTTATATGGTTTCTTTTGGTTCTTTGGAGTTCTTTGAGCATTGTTAAAGCTTAAAATACTTCAATACACTCCTACATACTCCTACATGATCAAATCATGAAATATAAATAGTTATCCAAAATGTTCAATGAAGCCATGGGCGACTAGAATTCCTATTTTTGCGATTGAGACTACGAATGAGAAACTCATAAGAGAATATTGTCGTGAGATTATGAAATTATTTAAACATGATATCTATGGTTGATTATACATGGAATTTTGTGGGCTAAGTTGAGATAAGTTATTGAGCCCAATTTGAGGCCCCTAGTGAGCCAAAATGAGAGGCCCAAAGGCAAAATGACCCATTCTTCCAATATTTGACCAAGTAAACATATCAATTAATGCCAAATGTGGATAAGGATGACTTGAGGTCTATATAAAGGCCCCAAAATCAGATTTTATTCACAAAGACTCTCATACCTTTTTGTATATTTCTCAAACATTTCTCTACTCTTCCAAACCCTAAAGCAAATATTTCCTTGGGACTCTTTGGACAAGATCATCCTATTCCAAGACTTGGTAAGTATTTATTCTCATGGATTAACATACTATATGCATGGGATATTAGGTATATCATGTTGGTTATGTTTGAAAATGGTGGACATGGTACTTTGTGTTTTTATATAAGATTTGTGATTCATGAGATTCAAGCTTGAATTATGACTTGTGACTTTGATGAAAGAGAATGGTATGGATAAAATATGAACATGTATGGTGTGATTTTGTTATTAAACTTGTTATTTTCTAAAAGTGTAAATTGTGGGATTTTGGCCGATATGTGCTATGAGGTGTATTAAGGTAATTTGATGGGTTAATTATGGTGTGGTGTGGATAAGAAAGTGTAAAGGAGAAGTGTGATGGTGAAATGTATTGATTATCATGTATTGGTCAATGTTAGGAATATTGTGGGATTTTTGGAATAATAATTTCATCAATGGTTTTCTCAAGGGGAAATGGCATGTGTAAAGGCAAATATGCAACTCATTGACGTTATATACATTTGTAAGGTAGTTGGTGGTTAATGTGAATTCCGTTATGTATTTGTGTTGTAGAGTGACACATAAAGAAGGAGTGACACATAAAGAAGGAGCGAGACTATTGTATGCACATCTAATATTGTATATTCATATTGCGAATACAAAGTATGTAAGGTTACTCTGTCCGTATCTTTCTGCGGCAAATAGCATTCACATTGACATTACACTTGTCCTATCCCGAAGTGTGCTAAGGTATCCTATATGAGGTTACCAATTGTCAATATCACATGCTTCATACTCATTGATCAATTGTGAATCATATGTCTTATATTCATTGATAATGTTCCAAAAGCCAATAAGGTTGTGTTCCAAAGATCCAATAGTGATTATACTCATGTCTCTTGTTCATGGATTATTGTCCAATGGTTCCAATGGTGTTATGGTGCTAATAATGTTATGTTTCTCACAATGTTTACTCTCATGTCTCTCCCTCATTGGTTAGTGATCCAAAGCTTCAAGTAAGTTATGACTATCATTGTATCAATCTCAAAGTAAGAATAAAGTAAAGCATATTGGTTGTGTTCTTGGGTGTTATCCATGGGGTGCAAATACCTGTATGATGATGTTATTCTATTCATGGGGTACAAGAACACCCGCATGATGATGTTACTTTATCCATGGGGTGCAAAGGACACCCGTATGACGATATGATCTTATCCATGGGGTGAAAAGAATAGCTGCATGATGATGATATGTTATCCATGGGGTGAAAAGAACACCTGCATGATGAGGGCCCAGACAACATATATGTAAAGTAAAGTAAAGGCAAGAGAAAGAATGAATCTAATATACATGGTTTCTAAAGTAAAGAATAGTGACTCATCTACATTGTGACTTATCTATATTGGTTATGCATTTGAACTTGAGTTCTTGACATATTTTCATATCTTAAAAGTTTCATATGGCCTTACATACTCAGTACATTCTTCGTACTGACCCCTCTTGGGAAATTTACCTTACTTGCTGCAGGCGCAGGTACTAGTAGGCCTCCACAGTAGGTTGCCAGTGTTGCAGATCTTTGTTGAGCTCCAGTTAGTTCGGGGCTTCTCCGAGTCGCAGTTGTACATATGTTTTGGTGTTGTACATGTTGTATAAAGCGGGGACTTGTCCCAATTTTTAGTTCATTTTGTTCAATGCATTTGTTAGAGGTTTTTGTAGACGGATGTGGGTGTATAAATGTAAAAGGGATATGTCGTTCTTGACTTGGTGGCCTCAATGGCCAAGTTTCGCATACATATATATATATATATCATGTTCCATGAATTCCATTGTTGGTATCTATATCTATTTTGTGATTATGGGTTTTCTTATGGCATGCATATGATTGAATAGAGACAAAGCTTGGTTCTCTCGGGCCTTGTCGGCTACGAGTGCCAATCCATACCGATGGGATTCGGGGCGTGACAAATACTCTTATGCCATTTTCTAGAATTGTCCAAATATCTCTCTTCTCCCACAAACCCTAAGGCAACTACTTGTTGGGACAAGATCACTCTTTGGTAAGCTTTGGTAAGTGTTTATATTTATGGTTTAATATATTATATGCATGTAATATGGTGTAGATCATGTTGGTTATGTTGGTGAAGTGTGAGAAGTTCACTATGTGTGAAACAATTTATGTTTGCTTAATCGTTGAAGGTTTTTGCCTTGTAAACTTGAAAATGGACTTGTGGTCTTGAAGGAGGTGAAATTGATGGGTTCAATATTGAAATGTGATATGTGATTATAACCTTAACTTATTTTATTCTTGTACATAATATTTGGAATTATTATTGCAAAATTGTGCATAGATTTGGTGGTATATTGAAGGAAAAGTGTGGTTTTGGTGATGTTCATGTGTGTTGTGAAACCATGGATGATTTTTGGCATCCAAGATGACCTAAAATATTTCAATAGGAGTTTAGTTATGATCATGGACCATTCATTGCATAAAAAGACCCAAAAGAGACCCTTTTTGGCCAAAACGGGCACCTGCGGGCACAAGTGACTTTGCAGGTGCCTCTGGCTACTGCCAAAGGTCACCTGCGGGCATACCTCATCCACCTACGGGATAAGGTGTCTTAGAAGGTCAGCCCAGAACCCCGAATTGCTTGTTTTTGCATCCCTTTGGCCCCCCGAAGCCTTTATACCCTTCATGGATGCAATTATCAACTTATGGTACCTTTTGAATGACTTTAAAGGAGTATACCGGAGGTATTTTGAATGGTATCAAGTATGTATTGTTTTTCATGTGTTTTTACGAAAGGTACTGAGATGACTTGATAGGGTAATTGTGACGTAGTGTTAATGTGGACATATAAAGGGTAACCTTGGTGTGAAATGATATTGATGTATGATGTTTTGGTCAATGTGTGGAATGTTATGGTATTGTTGGTATGATCACGCAGCGGATTGTTTGTAAAGGGCGAGATTACGTTATATGGCAGTTATATAGCTTGTTGTCGTCTTGTACACTTGTATGGTAACTAGTGGTTAACGTAAGCTCCGTTATGTACTTGTATTGTAGAGTGAAACGTAAGGAAGGAGCTGGACTATTGTGATCATATATAGGCTTGTGTATTCATACTTTGAAGTGAAGGTATGTAAGGTTACTCTATCCGTATCCTTCTGCAGCACATAGTATTCACATTGACATTATACTTGTTCCATTTCGACATGTTCTAAGGTATCCTATTTCCTGGTATCCATTATTGTTTATCACATGTTTACTACTCATAGAGAAATGGTGATTCACACGTCTCATATGTATTGATAAAGGTTCCAAAGGTCCCATGTTTCCAATAATGTTATGTTTCCAATAATGCTATGTTTCCAATAATGTTATGACTATCAACGTACCAATCTCAACAGTAATGAATGAAGTAATGCATATGGTTAATGATTGAGTATGGGTGGAAGCTTTAGAGGCATAAGCCTAGCTCAAGCCGATCCCGAGGTTATTAGATCAGAGGGCAGTCCTAGAGGCATAAGCGTAGCTCGGACCAATCCTAACAGGCGGTAGCTCTAGAGGTAATAATCTAGCTCGGGCCGAACCTAAGATATGAGTTTATGGGTGATAGCTCTAGAGGTAATAACCTAGCTCGAGCCGAGCCCATTGTATTGATTTATGGATGGTAGCTCTAGAGGCATAAGCCTAGCTCGAGCAGATCCCAACATAACGTTATGTTATGTTAAAACCCACTGTTTAGTCGGGGCCCGGGTATCACAGGTCACAGGCAAAGATGAATAATCATAGAAGCAAAGAAGCAAAGAAAGTAATGAAAACAATATACATGGTTCCCAAAACACAGAATGATGACTTATCCATATTGGTTATTCATTTGTAATTGAGTTCATTGACGTATGTATGATTCATACAGTTTCATTTGAGCCTTACATACTCAGTACATTCTTCGTAGTGACGTCCCTTGTGGGACTTACCTTACTTACTGCAGGCGTAAGTGCTAGTAGGACTCCACAGTAGGTTGCCAGTTATTTGTGGATCATTGGTGAGCTCCAGTTAGTTTGGGGCTTTTCCGAGTCAAAGTTGTACATGTGTTTTGGTATTGTACATGTTGTATAAAGCTGGGACTTGTCCCGACTTTCAGTTGATCTTGTAAATGCATCTGTTAGAGGCTTTTGAAGACGTATGTGGGTGTATGAATGTAAGAGATACATGTTGATTTTGACTTGATGGCCTCGACGGCCAAGTTTCACATATGTATATATATATATATATATATATATATCACATGTTCCATGATTTTCGTTATTGGCCTTTTATGTTCTTACGTGATAGTGGTGTTTCGAATGGCATGCATATGAATGAATAGAAGCAAAGCTTGGTTCTCTCGGCCTTATCGGCTATGGGTTCCAATCCGCCTCAATGGGGTTCGGGGCGTGACAAAAGTGGTATCAGAGTAGGTCGTTCTAAGGGTGTCTACAATGCCATGTCTGTGTAGAGTCTTGCTTATGGATGTGTTGTGCACCACATTTATAAGTGGGAGGCTATGGGACATTTAGGATGTTGTTTCCTTTCTTCACTTCTAGATCGTACAATAGAGCCAATGTGGTAAGTGGAATTGTATCTAATCATTGGAATTGATTTTCTTTGACATAGTAAAAATGCCAATGACAAGAAGAGGTAGAGGCAAAGGTAAGCAAGTAGAAAGGCTTACTGGTGAAGGAATAAGCAAATCACCACCTGACCAAGCTATTCAAGGTGGGGCTGACATAGAAATTGCATCGCGGTCTTCCTCTACTTTTCCAGCTCCAGGAGAGCCAAGAGGTAGAGAAGTACCCGCAGAACCACCAATGAATGCCACCGATCAGGATTTGAGAAATGCAGTACATATATTGACACAACTAGTTACTGCACAGACACAGGGACGAACTGGTCCAATGATAAATGAGGATGATAGGGCTAGGGTGGTGAGTCGCAGAACACAAGACTTCCTGAAATTAGACCCTCCCATATTCACAGGGTCAGATCCGAAAGCAGATCCACAAAAGGTCAAGGGTATTGATGCACTCCCAGCTGGTTGGGAGGAATTTAAAATGGCATTCCTTGATCATTACCGCCCATATGAGATTCGGGAGGCACGTGCAGATCAGTTTTTAAATCTCCGTTAAGGAAATCTGAGCGTTAGAGAATACAATTTACAGTTTAATTCCCTGGATAGATATTCTCCGAATGTGGTAGCCACAATGACAGACAGAGTCCATCGATATGTGGACAGATTGGAACCATATTTGGTAAAAGACTGCACTATTGCTGCTTTAAATTGAGACATGGATATAGCTAGAATTCAGGCTTTTGCACAAAAGATTGAGGACCAAAGGCAAAGAATAAGAGTACATGAATCTGAACGAGGACACTCCAAAAGAGCTAGACCTATGGGACAGTCTATGATGTCCCAAGGAGAATCTAGACCTCGGATGTTTCTTAGACCGCCTAGACCGGCATTCTCTTATTCCACCGCAGACCCTCACTCTCAATTCTGAGGGTTTAGAGGCAGTCCATCTGGGCAGAGTAGTGGAGTTCACGGATCACAAGAAGCAGGATTTCCTCATCAGCAGTGTCAGCACTGCGGGCATATTCATACAGGTGCATGCCGGTTGGGGACAAATGCTTGCTTTTGGTGCGGTATGATGGGACATATGATGAAAGAGTGTCCCCAGAGGAGTATGGGTGGTATAGCTCAACCTGCGGGATCGACCTTTGCGTCATCATCATCAGTTCCTTGTTTAGGCCGAGGTGTGCAGTCTATCATTCATGGTAGAGGTGCCAGAGGAGCAGCCAGTACTAGCGGGGTCCAGAATCGTACTTATGCTCTAGTGGACCGACAAAATTCGGAGGCTTCTCCTGATGTCATCACAGGTACATTATCCATATTTTTATATAATGTATATGCATTGATTGACCTGGGTTCTACATTGTCATATGTTACTCCATTGATTGCTGCAAAATTTGAAAGAACACCGGAACTATTAACTAAGTCAATTGAAGTATCTACACCAGTTGGTGACTATATTGTTGCAAAAAGAGTATATCATAATTGTATAGTAATGGTGTGTGGTCATGATACACTGGCCGATCTTATTGAACTATACATGGTGGATTTTGATATCATCATGGGCATGGATTGGTTGGCACCTTGTTATGCCAAGATAGATTGCCGAGCGAAGAAAATATATTTTCATTTTCCACAAACAATGTTCTTGAATGGAAGGGTGATGTAGGGGCACCAAGAGGAAAATTTATTTCCTATCTTAAGGCTAGGAAAATGATATCTAAGGGGTATATATGCCACTTAGTGAGAGTGCATGATATTGATACGGAACCACCAACTCCCTAGTCAGTTCCAGTGGTCAATGAGTATCTTAATGTATTTCCAGAAGATCTTACAGGTTTGCCCCCAGAACGAGAAATAGAATCCGACATTGATGTAATTCTAGGCACTCAGACCTATCTCTATTCCCCCGTATAGAATGGCTCCAGCAGAATTGCGTGAATTGAAGGAGCAATTTAGAGATTTGCTAGACAAGGGCTTCATTAGGCCGAGTATTTCTTCGTGGGGTGCACCGATATTATTTGTACGGAAGAAAGATGGCACGTTGAGAATGTGCATAAACTATCGGCAATTGAATAAGGTAACGATCAAGAACAAATATCCCCTCCCTCGAATTGACGATTTTTTTGATCAGTTACAGGGTGCCAATTGTTTTTCAAAGATTGACTTGAGGTCGGGTTACCATCAAGTCAGAGTTAGAGAAGAAGATGTACCCAAGATAGCCTTCCGAACACGGTATGGCCATTATGAATTTTTAGTTATGTCATTTGGACTAACAAATGCCCCAGTTGTGTTCATGGATTTGGTGAATAGGGTGTTTAAGCCATTTCTAGACATGTTCGTGACGGTATTTATAGATGACATCCTGGTTTATTCAAGATCACCAGAGGACTATGCTAATCACTTACGACAGGTGTTACAGTTTCTCCGTGAGTGTAAGTTGTATGCAAAGTTTTCTAAGTATGAGTTTTGGTTAAAATCCATCGCATTCTTGGGTCACCGTGTGTCAGATGAAGGGATACAGGTTGATACACAGAAGATTGAAGCGGTGAAAAATTAGCCAAGACCTACGACACCCACAAAGATTTGTAGTTTTCTTGGATTAGCAGGGTATTACAGAAGATTTATGGAAGGTTTTTATTCTGTTGCTACACCTCTAATGAAGCTTACACACAAGGCAGTTAAATTTCAGTGGAATGATGCTTATGAGAAAAGTTTTCAAGAGCTGAAAGATAAATTGAGTTCTACACCAGTACTAGTACTTCCAGAAGGCACCGAAGGTTATGCAGTATATTGTGATGCGTCCAGAATTGGCTTAGGGTGTGTATTGATGCAGCACGGTAATGTCATAGCGTATGATTCACGAAAGTTGCGGCCACACAAGCGAAACTATCCCACACATGATCTTGAGTTAGCAGCAGTGGTATTTGCTTTAAAGATATGGCGTCATTATTTGTATGGAGTTCATGTTGATATCTATACTGATCATAAAAGTTTACAATATATCTTTAAGCAGAAGGAACTCAATTTGAGGCAAACAAGGTGGCTTGAGCTATTGAAGGATTATGATACTCATATTCTATATCATCCAGGATAAGCAAATGTGGTGGCTGATGTATTGAGCCGCAAGGCAATAGGAAGCACTAGTGGCCAATTGACAGAAAAGTAGGATTTAGTCAAAGATCTACATCAATTAGCCAGTTTGGGGGTTTGTCTTCTTGAATCCTTAGATGAAGGAGTTATTGTACAAAATGCGGCTGAATCTTTATTGATAGCTGAAGTGAAAGAGAAATAGTTTGCAGATCCTATGTTATTGCAGCTAAAGGAAAATGTACAACAGAATTTGACAAAGGCTTTTGATCTTACACAAGAAGGAGTGCTTCAATGCCAAGGTAGAGTATGTGTACCAGATGTAGATGAGCTGAGGAGACGAATTATGACAGAGGCGCTTCATTCGCGCTATTCTATTCATACGGGTGCTACTAAAATGTACCATGATTTAAAAGAAGTGTATTGGTGGGGAAATATGAAGAAGAACATTGCAAAATTTGTCGCTCAATGCCCGAATTGTCAACAAATAAAAGTAGAGCATCAGAAACTAGGAGGTTACATGCAATGTATCAATATTCCTGTCTGGAAATGGGATATGATTAATATGGACTTCATCACAGGTTTGCCTCATACAATGCGGAAGTTTGATTCTATATGGGTTATCGTTGACAGGCTTACCAAGTCTGCACATTTTATATCAGTCAAGACCACCTATACAGCTGAAGATTATGCAAGATTGTATGTGAAAGAGATAGTACAGTTACATGGGATTTCGATCTCTATTATATCAGATAGGGGAGAACAATTTATTGTGCATTTTTGGAGATCTTTTCAGCAGAGTCTGGGTACATAGGTGAATTTGAGTACGGCTTTCCATCCTCAGACAGATGGACAAGCAGAACGTACTATTCAAACGCTTGAAGATATACTACGAGCTTGCACGTTAGATTTTTAAGGAAGTTGGGATGGCCATTTGCCTCTTATTGAATTTGCTTACAACAATGGCTATCATTCAAGTATTAAAATGGCACCTTATGAAGCTTTGTATGGAAGGAAATGTAGATTACCAATTGGATGGTTTGAAGCGGGTGAAACTGCTTTACTTGGGCCAGATCTTGTTCATCAGGCTATGGAGAAAGTTAAAGTGATTCAACAGCGGTTACAAATGGCCCAAAGTCGACACAAGTCCTATGCTGATGTTAGAAGAAGAGGGCTTGAGTTCGCCATAGGTGATTGGATATTTTTAAAGGTGTCACCGATGAAAGGGGTAATGCGATTTGGAAAGAAAGGAAAATTGAGTCCACGTTATATAGGACCATATGAAATTATTAGAAGATTTGGGCAAGTTGCGTGTGAGTTGTCACTACCCCAAGAACTCTCCACAGTTCATCCAGTATTTCATGTTTCGATGCGTCAAAAGTGTATAGGAGATCCATCTCATTTTACTCCTATTGGCAATGTACAGGTTACAGAGGATCTTACCTATGAGGAGATACCTCTTGCCATTATGGATAGACAAATGAAGAGATTGAGGAATAAAGATGTCGCTTCTGTAAAGGTACTTTGGAGAAATCATCAAAAAGAAGAGGTCACATGGGAAGCTGAAGAAATGATGAAGTCAAAGTACCCTTATTTGTTTCAAATGGAAGAACAAGTTCAAGATAAGAGATCGGAACAGTGACAAGTAAGTATTTATAGGCATTGAGTATATATATATATGATAACATGAGAAAAGGCCTTAGACTTTCCATTGTGTGTGCATTGAATAATGTCACTAACATTCAAGGACGAGTGTTTCTAAGGGGGGAAGAATGTAACACCCCGTATGTTTCCGAACCTAACCTAGTTAATTCCCGTAATATTCATGGAATTATTTGAAAATGAGAGAGTTGGTGAATTATGCATTAATTGGTTGGGATTAAGTGAATCATGTGCCATTGGGCCAAATAAGGCCCAAAAATCATCAAAAGACATGGCCCAAAATGGAATTTGACCCATTCTTTCATTGACCAAGTAAACACATTTAATATGTGGATAAGAATGAGACTTCATGGGAATATATAAGTCAATAAAATCAGATTTTATTCACAAATACTCTCATGCCATTTTCTAGAAATGTCCAAATATCTCTCTTCTCCCACAAACCCTAAGGCAACTACTTGTTGGGACAAGATCACTCTTTGGTAAGCTTTGGTAAGTTTTTATATTTATGGTTTAATATATTATATTCAAGTAATATGGTTTATATCATGTTGGTTATGTTGGTGAAGTGTGAGAAGTTCTCTATGTGTGAAACAATTTATGTTTGCTTAATCGGTGAAGGTTTTTGCCTTGTAAACTTGAAAATGGACTTGTGGTCTTGAAGGAGGTGAAATTGATGGGTTCAATATTGAAATGTGAGATGTGATTATAGCCTTAAATTGTTTTATTATTGTACATAATGTTTGGAATTGTTATTGCAAAATTGTTCATAGATTTGGTGGTGTATTGAAGGAAAAGTGTGGTTTTGGTGATGTTCATGTGTGTTGTGAAACCATGGATGATTGTTGGCATCCAAGATGATCCAAAATATTTCAAGAGGAGTTTATTTATGATCATGGACCATTCATTGCATAAAAAGACCCAAAGGAGACCCTTTTTAGCCAAAACGGGCACCCGCCCTCTCAGACGAAGCACCTGCGGGCGCAGGTGACTTCACAGGTGCCTCTGTGTAACACCCTGTACCTTCCTAACCCTATGTTATGACGTTGAATAATGGTTATTTAGGTTCGAGGTGCCATGAGTATGTGTTTTGTAATGTTAGTGATGAGAAAATTGAAATTTGGCTTCGTACGTGAGATTAGCCCTTCATAAGAGGTGTTTTGTGATTTTTGTGGAACATTCGTGGGGTTCAAAACGAGTCTAAGAGGACCTCTAAACAAACGATATTAAGGTTAAGAAGTAAGTTAAAGAATAGGACTTGAAGTATCTAACCAAACCCGCGAAGAAAAGTCGAAAAACAAAATTTTTGGGAAAACTAAGGCCCAGGCGAGCCAGAGGGCGTGCCAGGCCACTCTGGGCCAAATTTTTGTTCCCAGAGGCAGCAAGATGGCCCTCCCAAGGGCGCTCCAAGATGGATTTTTCAATTTTTTGAAAATTGGAAATTTTCTAAGTCCCAAGGGTACCCAGGGACGTACCGAGCCGATTTTTGCTACGTTTCTTTTACAATCATGAGCATATACATGAAATGTGTAAAGAATTATATAGGTATGATAAAATTACTCGAGAACGAATTTGGCATCAAAATGACAATTTTACCCTTGTAGTCAAAATAAGCCATACGTGGCTAGAATTGCTGGTTTTTGGAATTAAGGCTACGAGTATGAATTGCATGAGTGGGAATATTGTCGTAATGCGTATGAAATGAATTAAACATGAAGAATTATGGATTTTAGTGGGTTAAGTGAATTGGGCTCAAAATAGGGCCCAAAATGAGAAGAAAACATGGGTCAAGAATGGGTCAAATGACCCATTCTTCCATTGACTAAAGCTACACTTAGCATTAAATGCCAAAAGTGGCTAAGGATGACCCCCAAGGATTATAAAAAGGGGCCAAAAATCAGATTTTTATCACATAAAAATCTCATGCCAATCTAGAAATTTCCCAAAAGCCTTTTCTTTAAACTTCAAACCCTAAGAGCTCAAAGCCAAATTTTGGAGCAAGATCATCATCTTCCAAGCTTGGGTAAGTGATTATTATTGTACTTTAACATATTATAAGCATGAGATATTATGTATATCATGTTGGTTATGGTTGGAAGTATTGGACATGGCACTTTTGGTTTTGTGAAACTTGAATTATGACTTGTGACTTTGATGAAAGAGCATGGCATGGATAAAATATGAACATGTACGGTGTGATTTTGTTATTAAACTTGTTGTTTTCATATAAATATAAATTATGGGATTTTGGCCGATTTGTTATGGTGAAGTGTATTGATGGTATAATTATGATGTTGTGATGATGGAGAGTGGAAGGTATGCACTTGGTGTGACATACTAGTGGTTTATGATACTTTGGTCAATGTTGGGCATGTTGTGATATTATTGATATGACCATGCCGTAAATGGTATTGTAGAGAACGAAATAACATGTTAAAGCCAAACATGTGACTTATTGTTATTGTATGCCATTGTAAGGTAATTGGTGGTTAATGTTGGTTTCGTTATGTAATTGTGTTGTAGAGTGAAACATAAGGACGAAGCGGGACTACTGTAGGCACACTTAAGATTGTAGAATCGTATTGAGAATACAAGGTATGTAAGGTTACTCTTCTATATTCTTCTACAGCATATGGTGTCTACCTTTTCATAGTACTCATTTGATTCCGAAATGCTCTAAGGTATTCCGAATCCTGTAGTCGACTAGTGTTACTCATATGTCTCCTATTCATTGAGCGGTTGTGAATCACATGTCTCATATTCATTGGCAATGTTTCGAAAGTCCAATAAGGTTGTGTTTCAAAGTTTCAATAATGGTTAGACTCATGTATCTTGTTCAATAATCATTGTCCAATGGTTCCAATAGTGTTATGTTTCCACGAAGTCTATGTTTCCAATAATATTTATTTACATGTTTCTCACTCATTGATTATTGATCCAAATCTTCAAATAAAGTTGTGACTATCATTGTATCGATCTGTCATAAGCAAAAGTATCAATCTCTCAAAAGTAAAGGTATCAATCTCAAAAGTAAAGAAACGAAGTAAGAATAAAGTAATGCATATTGGTTGTGTTCTTGGGTGTTATCCATGGGGTGCAAACACCTGCATGATGATGTTATTCTATCCATGGGGTGCAAGAACACCAGCATGATGGTGTTACTTTATCCATGGGGTGCAAAGGACACCCGCATGACGATATGATCTTATCCATGGGGTGAAAAGAATACCTGCATGACAATGATATGTTATCCATGGGGTGAAAAGAACACCTGCATGATGAGGGCCCAGACAACATATATGTAAAGTAAAGTAAAGGCAAGAGAAAGAAAGAACTTAATGTACATGGTTCCCCACATACAGAAAGAGAATTTATTCACATTTCTTTTTTCTTATATTGATTCCATTATTGAAGTTATTATGTATGATGAATTTCTTATGAGCCTTACATACTCAGTACATTCTTTGTACTGACCCCCTCGGGGGAATTACCTTACATGTTGCAGGTGCAGGCACTAGTAGACCTCCCTTGTAGGTTGACAGCTGATTGCGGATCTTTAGTGAGCCCCGGTTACTTCGGGACTTTTCGAGTCATAGTTGTACAGTTGTGTTGATGTTGTAAATATTGTATAAAGCGGGGACTTGTCCCAACTACTCGTTGGTCTTGTAAATGCATCTGTTAGAGGCTTTTGTAGACATGTGTGGGTTATGAATGTAAGAGATAAATGTCCGTTTTGACGTGATGACCCCAATGGCCAAATTTTCTAAATCTATATATAGCATATGTTTCCATGTTCATGTTTTACGCATAGTTGCATAAGGTTTAATAAGACTCATAAGAGGATATGCATACGAAGATTCATGAGCAAAGATTAGTTCTCTCGGGCCATATCGGCTTCGGGTGCCAGTCCAGCCCGAATGGGATTTTGGGTCGTGACAAAAGTGGTATCAGAGCAGGTAGTTCTAAGGGTGTCTACAAAGCCGTGTCGGAGTAGAGTCTTGTTCATGGATGTGTTGTGCACCACATTTATGAGTAGGAGGCTATGGGACATTTAGGATGTTGTTTCTTTTCTTCATTCTAGATCGTGCAATAGAGCCAGTGTTGTAAGTTGAATTGTATCTGATCATGGTAATTAAAAGACTATACCGCAAGTGTATAGTAGCCATTTTGGTTGATATGATTAAGCTGGAAATGGTGGATCCTGATGATTATAATGAGTATGGATTGGTTGGTTTTTATGCCACGGTAAAGTGCCAAGTTAAGGGGTTACAATTTCATCGTCCACAAAAGAATGTCTTGAATGAAAGGGTACATATGTCACTTAGTCAGAGTGAAGGATACTAGTCTGTCCCCTTAGGGTGTACCAATGTAAAGAAGTACCGACACAAGACGACACGTCGAGAATGTGCATTAATTATAGGCAACGGAATGAAGTATCAGGTAGCTTTTATGTATCGGGTATATATGTGAGCTAAAGAATTGCATTATGATAAGAGCACATCATTCACGATATCCTATTTAGTAGGGAGTAATCAATATGTACCATGAATTGGAAGCGACCTATTGATAAGATTACATGGAACGAATATTGCGAAAGTTATGCTTCAGTAATTGAAGTAATAACAAGTAAAGGTAAGGTGTTTGGAATCTGAAGGTTATAGGCTATGTAGAGATTATTTGTTGTTGGAAACAGATGTGATGCCATATGGGTAATCATTGATAGACTTATTAAGTTCACACACTTGTGAAAATAATTTTTTTCAAAAGATATTGGGAACCCAAGGGACTATAAGTATGGCTTTTCGTCTTTAGACAGATGGACAAGCAAAGTTCATTTAGTAGTTCATTGGCGATGCTTTGAGAGTGTATGGGAGATCTATCTCGGATTGCGTCCAGTAAAGATGTATCAGTAATAAAGAAATAGCTCCTGTAAAGGCACTATTGGAGATATTAGTACGTAGAAGGAGTCAGAAGGGAGACCAAAAGAAAAAAAGAGGGTTGTGATTATAGATGATTAAGTACTCTTAAAAGCGTCACTCGTGAAAGGTATAACAGAATTCAGAAAGAATGGAACTATACAACATGCCATGTGAAATATAAAAAAGTGATGAAATAACCGTACCCATATTTGTTGCAAATGGAAGAAAAGGTTCAAAATGTGGAAGTGGACCAATAACAAGTAAGTAGCTATAAGCTTCACGTGTCTATATATGTATTGGCGAATATAGAGATGCATGTGTTGTAATTTACACGACATCGTTAACATTTGAGGATGAATGTTTCCAAGGGGGGGAGAATATAACACCCCGTACCTTCCTAATCCTATGTGAAGATGTTGAATAATGGTTATTTAGGTGTCGCGGTGCCATGAGTATGTGTTTTGTAATGTTAGTGATGAGAAAATTGAAATTTGGCTTCATACATGAGATTAGCCCTTCATAAGAGGTGTTTTGTGATTTTCGTGGAACATTCGTGGTGTTCAAAACGAGGCTAAGAGGACCTCTAAACAAAGGATATTAAGGTTAATAAGTAAGTTAAAGAATAGGACTTGAAGTATCTAACCAAACCCGCGAAGAAAAGTCGAAAAACAAAATTTTTGGAAAAACTAAGGCCCAGGCGAGCCAGAGGGCGTGCCAGGCCGCTCTGGGCCAAATTTTTGTGCCCAGAGGCAGCAAGATGGCGCGCCCAAGGGCGTGCCAGGATGGATTTTTCAATTTTTTGAAAGTTGGAAATTTTCTAAGTCCTAAGGGTACCTGGGGACGTACTGAGCCGATTTTTGCTACGTTTCTTTTACAATCATGAGCATATACATGAAATGCGTAAAGGATTATATTGGTATGATAAAATTACTCGAGAACGAATTTGGCATCAAAATGACGATTTTACCCTTGTAGCCAAAATAAGTCATACGTGGCTAGAATTGCTTGTTTTTGGAATTAAGGCTACGAGTATGAATTGCATGAGCAGGAATATTGTCGTAACGCGTATGAAATGATTTAAACATGAGGAATTATGGATTTTAGTGGCTTAAGTGAATTGGGCTCAAAATAGGCCCCAAAATGAGAAGAAAACATGGGTCAAGAATGACCCATTCTTCCATTGACTAAAGCCACACTTAGCATTAAATGCCAAGAGTGGATAAGGATGACCCCCAAGGCTTATAAAATGGTGCCAAAAATCAGATTTTTGTCACATAAAAATCTCATGCCAATCTAGAAATTTCCCAAAAGCCTTTTCTTTAAACTTCAAACCCTAAGAGCTCAAAGCCAAATTTTGGAGCAAGATCATCATCTTCCAAGCTTGGGTAAGTGATTATTATTGTACTTTAACATATTATAAGCATGAGAGATTATGTATATCATGTTGGTTATGGTTGGAAGTATTGGACATGACACTTTTGGTTTTGTGAAACTTGAATTATGACTTGTGACTTTGATGAAAGAGCATGGCATGGATAAAATATGAACATGTACGGTGTGATTTTGTTATTAAACTTGTTGTTTTCATATAAATATAAATTATGGGATTTTGGCCGATTTGTTATGGTGAAGTGTATTGATGGTATAATTATGATATTGTGATGATGGAGAGTGGAAGGTATGAACTTGGTGTGACATACTAGTGGTTTATGATACTTTTGTCAATGTTGGGCATGTTGTGATATTATTGATATGACCATTCCGTAAATGGTATTATAGAGAACGAAATAACATGTTAAAGCCAAACATGTGACTTATTGTTATTGTATGCCATTGTAAGGTAATTGGTGGTTAATGTTGGTTTCGTTATGTAATTGTGTTGTAGAGTGAAACATAAGGACAAAGCGGGACCTACTGTAGGCACACTTAAGATTGTAGAATCGTATTGAGAATACAAGGTATGTAAGGTTACTCTTCTATATTCTTCTACAACATATGGTGTCTACCTTTTCATAGTACTCATTTGATTCCGAAATGCTCTAAGGTATTCCGAATCCTGTAGTCGACTAGTGTTACTCATATGTCTCCTATTCATTGAGCGGTTGTGAATCACATGTCTCATATTCATTGGCAATGTTTCGAAAGTCCAATAAGGTTGTGTTTCAAAGTTTCAATAATGGTTAGACTCATGTATCTTGTTCAATAATCATTGTCCAATGGTTCCAATAGTGTTATGTTTCCACGAAGGCTATGTTTCCAATAATGTTAATTTGCATGTTTCTCACTCATTGATTATTGATCCAAAGCTTCAAATAAAGTTGTGACTATCGTTGTATCGATCTCTCATAAGCAAAAGTATCAATCTCAAAATTAAAAAAATGAAGTAAGAATAAAGTAATGCATATTGGTTGTGTTCTTGGGTGTTATCCATGGGGTGAAAATACCTGCATGATGATTTTATTCTATCCATGGGGTGCAAGAACACCCGCATGATGATGTTACTTTATCCATGGGGTGCAAAGGACACCCGCATAACGATATGATCTTATCCATGGGGTGAAAAGAATACCTGCATGACGATGATATGTTATCCATGGGGTGAAAGAACACCTGCATGATGAGGGCCCAGACAATATATATGTAAAGTAAAGTAAAGGAGAGAGAAAGAACGAACATAATGTACATGGTTCCCCACATACAGAAAGAGAATTTATTCACATTTCTATTTCCTTATATTGATTCCATTATTGTTGTTATTATGTATGATGAATTTCTTATGAGCCTTACATACTCAGTACATTCTTCGTACTGACCCCCTCGGGGGAATTACCTTACATGTTGCAGGTGCAGGCACTAGTAGACCTCCCTTGTAGGTTGACAGTTGATTGCGGATCTTTGGTGAGCCTAAGTTACTTCGGGACTTTCCGAGTTATAGTTGTACAGTTGTGTTGATGTTGTAAATATTGTATAAAGCGGGGACTTGTCCCGACTGCTAGTTGGTCTTGTAAATCATCTATTAGAGGCTTTTGTAGACATGTGTGGGTTATGAATGTAAGAGATAAATGTCCGTTTTGACGTGATGGCCCCAACGGCCAAATTTCCTAAATCTATATATAGCATATGTTTCCATGTTCATGTTTTACGCATAGTTGCATAAGGTTTAATAAGACTCATACGAGGATATGCATACGAAGATTCATGAGCAAAGATTGGTTCTCTCGGGCCATATCGGCTTCGGGTGCCAGTTCGGCCAGAATGGGATTTCGGGTCGTGACACTCTGGATACTACCAAAGGTCACCTGCGGGGGTACCTCAGCCACCTGCGGGCGCAGGTGGCTTAGCAGGTCAGCCCAGAACCCCGAATTGCTTGTTTTTGCATCCATTTGTCTCCAAAAGCCCCTATACCCATCATGGATGCAATTATTAACTTATGGTACCTTTTGAATGACTTTAAAGGAGTATCACGGAGGTATTTTAAATGGTATCAAGTATGTATTGTTGTTCATGTGTTGTTATGAAAGGTACTGAGATGACTTGATAGGGTAATTGTGACGTAGTGTTAATGTGGACATATAAAGGGTAACCTTGGTGTGAAATGATATTGATGTATGATGTTTTGGTCAATGTGTGGAATGTTACGGTATTGTTGGTATGATAATGCAGCGGATTGTTTGTAAAGGGCGAGATGACGTTATATGGCAGTCATATAGCTTGTTGTCATCTTGTACACTTGTACGGTAACTAGTGGTTAACGTAAGCTCCGTTATGTACTTGTATTGTAGAGTGAAACGTAAGGAAGGAGCTGGACTATTGTGATCATATATAGGATTGTGTATTCATACTTTGAAGTGAAGGTATGTAAGGTTACTCTATCCGTATCCTTCTGCAGCACATAGTATTCACATTGACATTATATTTGTTCCATTCTGACATGTTCTAAGGTATCCTATTTTCGGGTATCCATTATTGTTTATCACATGTTTCCTACTCATTGAGAAAATTCACACGTCTCATATGTATTGATAAAGGTTCCAAAGTTCCCATGTTTCCAATAATGTTATGTTTCCAATAATGCTATGTTTCCAATAATTTAATGACTATCAACGTACCAATCTCAACAGTAATGAATGAAGTAATGCATATGGTTAATGAATGAGTATGGGTGGCCGCTTTAGAGGCATAAGCCTAGCTCAAGCCGATCCCGAGGTTATTGGATCAGAAGGCAGTCCTAGAGGCATAAGCCTAGCTCAGACCGATCCTGACAGGGGGTAGCTCTAGAGGTAATAACCTAGCTCGGGCCGAACCTAAGATATGAGTTTATGGGTGGCAGCTCTAGAGGTAATAACCTAGCTCGAGCCAAGCCCGATGTATTGATTTATGGGTGGTAGCTCTAGAGGCATAAGCCTAGCTCGAGCCAATCCCAACATAATGTTATGTTATGTTAAAACCCACTGTTCAGTCGGGGCCCGGGTATCACAGGTCACAGGCAAAGATGAATAATCATAGAAGCAAAGAAGCAAAGAAAGTAATGATAGTAATATACATGGTTCCCAAAACACAGAATGATGACTTATCCATATTGGTTATTCATTTCTAATTGAGTTCATTGACGTATGTACGATTCATACAGTTTCATTTGAGCCTTACATACTCAGTACATTCTTCGTACTGACGTCCCTTGTGGGACTTACCTTACTTACTGCAGGCACAGGTGCTAGTAGGCCTCTACAGTAGGTTGCCAGTTATTTGCGGATCATTGGTGAGCTCCAGTTAGTTCGGGGCTTTTTCGAGTCACAGTTGTACATGTGTTTTGGTATTGTACATGTTGTATAAAGCGGGGACTTGTCCCGACTTTCAGTTGATCTTGTAAATGCATCTGTTAGAGGCTTTTGTAGACGTATGTGGGTGTATGAATGTAAGAGATACATGTCGATTTTGACTTGATGGCCTCGACGGCCAAGTTTCACATATGTATATATATATATATATATATATCACATGTTCCATGATTTCCGGTGCCAATCCGCCTCAATGGGGTTTAGGGCGTGACAATATACAACTCTAACAAATAAAAAGAAAAAGTCCAATCCAGATAAACAATTAAATCGAAGCCCCCGGTAACGGCACCAAAAACATTTTGTGACCCATCTATACACGCAAGTGCACGTGATCGTTCAAGTAATATAATGGCTCCTTTAAAAGAGCCGGATGTCGAACCCACAGGGATTTGTCGTTTAACTATTCACTAGACTAAACTAGTTCTTGATTATTTATTTAAGCAGTGGAATATAGAGATATGATGGATTTCAAGTATAAAATAACTATGAACTAAACTAACATGATTAACTTGGGGTATAAACAATGGCAAGTTGAATTCCCAAGGTCAAGGCATCCCCAACATCATCTCGAGCGCATGAATATTAATGGTTTAAGCAAATTGAGTTGTCTATCGTGGTTATTGATCACGAGGTTAATATTATGATTCTATTCGTCTCCAAACTATAACCTTCTATTAGAAATTGGAAACCTAACTGCATCATTGAGCCGGGATAGATTTAACCAATTCTAACGCCTTTAAGCTATCTTCTTGCATTTGAACAAGCGCGGCAAATTAGGTACCTCTCAGTCCTAACCGTACATCAATCTCTCAGAATTCCTTTCTCGAGTAAAGATCACGCTCCTCATATTCCACGTTCTATCTCTCAATTTCTCTCTCGAGCTCCTCTCAAGACAATAGATTTATTTCAATGGTAATTAAGCATTAAAATAGTAAAATCAAGAATATAAGAATAACCAATAATTGATAAACTTCCGCAAAAACCAATAATATTCAACACTAGAAATTCATGTTCGTAGCCTCAACCCCAATAATGAGGGATTTTAGCCACTCATACTTTGATTTAACATCATAAATTGATAAAAATTTATAAAAATAAATTAAAGATTAAAAGAAGAAGTATTAACCCTAATTTGGATGCCAAAATCTCCTAAGAGTAGTCTAACAAAGATGGGATTATGATACAATAACCCAAGAGCCCTATTTATAGACTAGAATTCGGAGAAGAAATTTGACAAAAAGTGGCCTGGCACGCCCCTGGGCGCGCCTGACACTTAGCAAATTTTTGTCCAATAAAATTTGGTCAATAGCAGCCCGGCACGACCCTCTTCTGTCCATCCCAACAAAATATTGGTCCAAAGAGGCCCGGTACGCCCCTAGGTGTGCCTAGCCTTTAAATTCCAATTTTCTTCCTTTCTTCGACTTTTCTTTGTGGATTCGGGTGGATTCTTCAAGTCCAAATCTTTGGTTTGTCTCTTATCTTCAAGATTCATTGCTCGTAAATCCTTAAAGCCTCACTTTCCACTCTAAAAATGCTCCAATTAGTCATAAATTCCACCTACAAGGGTCTAATCATAAGTGTTAGCACAATATCAAATATTCCATCAAAACAATCCAAAATACACACTTATTGCTCTCAAAACTAAGGTAAACATGGGTCGAAGATGGCAATAGGGCGTATAAATACACCCTAGATCAAGGGTGAAAGGAAACCCTTACTGAAACCCCACATACCTAAACTAGGATAATTCTTAAAGAAAACCTTGAACTTGGACTGGACCCTTTTTGAGCTTTAAAATTGGTAAAACCCTTCTATGGTGTTCTTGAGCTTTAGAGAGAGAGAGAGAGAGAGAGAGGAATGAGAGAAAAAAATGAGATTCTACTAAGTGTTGGATGAATTTGGGGTTAAAATATCAGGTCTAGGGGTTATTGGGGTTTAAAGGACCAAAATTCTCTTATTAAAATGGATGAAAATTGGAACATTTTGCGTCTGGTCATGGTTGGGCATGGCACGTTATTGGGCACACCAGCCAGTTGCCATGCCACTCTGCTGGGCGGGCCAGACATCCTTCGTGGCAAGCTACTAGGCATACCAACCAGCCAACATGACACTCTACTGATGGACATGCTCCCTGGAATGGTGCATGTAGTGCTACCCCTTGAAGCATGGCACAAACCCCAATACGTGAGACCTAGAACGTGACACGAAGGCGACTTCTTGACATCCAAAAATCTCATCTAAACATCAGAACACTTCCCAACTAATTCCCAACCCTTCTAAAGGTCAATTAACTTAATTAAATAAGTTTAAACTTTTGGGGAAACTACTAGAATTATGGAGGAACTTTGGGGGTGCTACAATATTTCTCCCTTGGGATCATTTATCCTCGAATAATGGCTAATGGATATGAACCCTTTTTATACAAGTATGAAGTAGATGCTGTAATTTTACTCTGGGACTTCCTCATAGCTCAAACATACTAGGATATCATGAGAAACCTTATAGAAAAATACAAGGAAAACCTACAAACATGAATTATAGGATATGCGGGCTTGACATAGACATGAGCTGAGGCATGAGGTCATGTAATCAAAATACGCATAGATATCTAGAATTTCATAGGACATGGGCTTGCCGAAGGTTCCATTCACTCTAAAATTACATGATATGGAGCAAGGGTGTACGTCATAGGAACACTCAACTCCTTTGTTTAGAAATACTTCTAAACTACACTCTCTCTTCTGAAAACTACACTACACTAACCACAACCAATTATTTTCACAAGGGTACAAGTGCTCACTGTCTAACTGTATGATGCTACCGTGTTCAATCCTATCTCGGGGTACTAGGTGCTATACGTAAAAAATCATGGTAGCCTAAATTTAGGGATTCTAAATCCTATATCTTCTTTGGAATCTTCACCTTTCATAGCACTACTTCTTTTAACCTCCTCAATTAACTAATTCTAAATTCTTAATAAAAAAGACACTATTACATAATGCATTCGTCCACATGTATGTCAAACTAACATCTAACCTATCACTCTAATCCCTCTATGGACTCCTAGGCATCCAAACTATCTAAGAATTCTCCTGTTTTCCTAGCATCTCTATTAACTGCAATTTTATGAACTACCACAAAAAGGCACACCAAAAATTCTTAGCTAACTATTGCATATAGCGAATCTTTGCCTCGATATGCCTGCACTCTTATAACCTTAGATAGAACAAACACACTATAATTTTCCATACTAAGGAACATCTAATATCTCCAATCTAAACCATTATTCAGCCTTTTTCATCACCACCATCTTATCATAAGGAGGGTCACAGAAGGACTAAAGCATGAGGAGCTCAGAGAAAAGGGATAATTTTAATGACCCAAACCATCATTATGTGTAAAACACCTCGAGAATAATTTATGATGAATAATAGGCTCAAAATAGACTTGAGAAAAAATAAATCATGGCCTAAGGGAATTGGACCAAGAGGCCCAATAATGACTGGGCCAGCCTGTTCATAATTGCTATAGCAATACCGTTGCAGCGGTAAAAGTTCCACTGCAGTGGTAACATGCAGTAGCCCAGCCGAGGGATTCTTAAAAGCCCTTTCTTTTATTATTTTCCTTGGTCGCCCCCTTCTCCAAAAACACCCTAAAAACCCTGATCCCCCAGCCATGAAATTTAAAAGGCCTAGGTTCATGAGAGCGGTTATGAGGCACACCCAGAGGGAACCTGACATGGGAATATATCTAGCACGCATAGGGTAGCTCACTCCTCTTCGTAGGAGTATGTTTCACCTAAGAGGTAAGCTAAGGTTTTTATTTTATAGCAACTAGACTTAGGCTAGATGTATTTAATGTTAATAATAATATAGGGAGTATCATGCATTAGGCCTTTAGGCATGGAGTTGGATGCTTGGATGTATTTAAAATATGGATAGGCTCAATTTAGTGAATTGCTTAATGTTATGTTAATGTTCGAGTGGGCTAAGCAGTGGATAAGAAGATGGAGCAAATGTGGTAGTTTATTAGCTTTCAGGGTCTGAATACAATGGAAGTTAAATGAAATAGTGTGAAATAGTAAGCAGGAAATTGAGGTAACTTGACTGATTTATAAATGCTTAAAATGCCTAAATTGCAATGGGAAAACTAGTAAAACTTGATAGACTTAACTGATGCTTTCTTGAATTTAGAAGATAAGATAGTGAGTAAACAGGTATTGAGACGAGATAGTGAGTAAAAAGGTATTGAGGTTAGCCAGTTGCAGCGTTGGCATTTCTTGTCATATTATCGTGATTTATGCTTCCCAAAGTTAGAAGGTAATGAGAAAAGTCAACGTTGGGATACGACTAGAGGGAAAGTGCGTTATGATGAGAACTTGGGTGACGACAACCCCCTAGGGGTGTTTTTTATATTATGAATGTGTTATATATTTAAAGAATGAGGTCACCAAATTGATGAATTATACGGTTGATGTAACTATAAATTGGATTGACTCTTTTTGGGTTGTGAGCTGACATTGTTATCATCTTTTGCATGAACTATGATTTTTTGATTTCATGCACTCATTCATATGCATTAGGATGATATGGGTCGAGTACCACGCTGGTACATTATGATGTTTTTGGTGATAAGATGGGGAGGGATGAGGAGAGATAATGTGCACATCTTGCATACATTTATTCTTGTATCTGTTGAATGTTTTTTTAATTTATTTTTCTTTCATACATGTTATTGTTGTGGTAAGAGGTGAAATATAGTACAAAGGTACATTAGGTCCCTAGGTGTGGTGAGAGAGAATGAGATTTTACGGTCCCATTAAGAGGACGGGGTGCGATAGTATATGATTGGTAGGATCCAGAATTTGGGGTGGGTATGGACTAAAGGGTGGTAGATATTATAATAATAAGTCAGAATAGGCGAGCAAAGGACAAATATATACCAAAATATTAAATTATAGGTAGGTCACAGAGATGCTAAGTGTAGGTCACAGAGATGCTAAGTGTAGGGCACAGAGATGCTAAGTATAGGTCTCGGAGATGCTAAGTGGAGGTCACAGAGATGCTAAGTGGAGGTCAAAGAGATGCTAGGTATAGGCCACAGAGATGCTAAATATAAGGTAATAGGATGTGTTTAATTTAGGGATTCAAAATTGAAACTTTACATTAATGTTGTGATTCCACCCTATTTGTTATTGATTTATTTATTTCTAACCCTGGTTGGACAATAATACTTACCAGTATGTGTGGTTGTAATGATGCTACACTTACTATATCTATAATCGGAGGTATAGCTATGGTGCAGGTTTTTTGGAGTATCTATAGCAGCAATGCCGATCACTCAACAATAGCTCCTGCACTTTCTATTCTGCATGATGTTATGTTATGGATATCTCTACACCTTGTCTAGTGCTCTTGTACCGGTTTAGGCTAGGTTCTAGGGAGTCACTTTTAGTTATTTTTTACATTTATTTTTCATATTTGATGTATTAAAACATGTTGGGAAAGAATAAAATAAGTAACTATATTTCAATGTGGTTTGACTTTTCATAGAATGAACATTAAGTTGACTAGGTTTATATATGGTATTAACTTCTGCCTTAGTTGATTCATGGAATTTTCAAGGTTCTCCTATCTGGGGTAGGTGTATATAGGTGCTCTGCATGATCCGATGGGTTGGGTCATGACAAAGATGGTATCAGAGCCAGATTACCTGTCTCTCAGAACAAGAGCAAATATTGAGTAGATTCCTATGGATTGGTGTGTTGACATCCATATCAAATCTGTAGAAAGCTATAAGTCATCTAGGAATCCCTCACAATTTCTTCCTTCCTATCTTGCCCTCTCAATGTCGTACTCCCAGGTTGAGTTTAATTGGTATCTAGTCGATTCTAATTGGTATCTTAATCATCATAATTAGGACTAGTTGGTCCCAATTGGTATCTTTTAACGTAAAAAAATTGGGATAAGATGCCCAACAGATAGTGATCAATAAGAAACATAAAAATGGACTATTATGTTGCGTTCAATATAATGTTAAGCATTTGTGATAAGGAAATGATGTGTTGAAATATGCTATGTGTATTATTGTTGATGGTAGTGTATGGTAACTTGCTTGGTGATGTTTATATTCTTGAATATGATTGTTGAATGTGTGTGTGGTTGGATAATGTGTAGCCAAGAAGAATGGTAGATGTAAGGACCAGGTGTGATCTCGAGAGTGTCTTCATTTTGGTGACTTGAGCTACAACTTATCTCTCTATGATTTAGAGTACTATTTGTCTTCTAGCCAATCCTGTGTGATCCACCCAGATGCTTGACTATTGGTGGAACCCTCTTGAGGATAGTGAATTGAGTAAGTAGAAGGTTGGTGAAAGTGTAACACTATTTAATTTAGTAGATGGGGGATTTTGTTGATTGAGGATGGAGAGCAATAGAGTTGAGAATCCAAGTATATGAAGTATAATGAGAGATTATTACGCTACTAGCCTTTATACTTCTTTTGAGGTAGTGGTATGTACTGCGTACACTTTACCTCCCCAGAACTCACTTTGTGGGACTACACTAGGTATGTTGTTGTTGTTGTAGAACGTGCATAAAAAGAGTACTATGTAGAAATAACCTAAAACTGGGTAAGGAAAAATCAAAGCAGACCTACTGGAGGATACTGCTGCAGTGGATATTTTACAAGTACAGTGGTACCGCTGTAGCAGTAGAATTAACCGATGTAGTAGCTCTAGGTAGAATCCTTCCAGGCATTCCCCTATTTTTTGCAATTTTGCAATTGTTGCAAAGAAACCCTGTTTTTGAAGAAATAAAGCAATAAATATCCATCCAAAATGTATTATAAAATAAGAGGTTTATTTTTAAAGGGGCGGGGAAAGAAAAGCATCTACAACGTATGGAAAATAAAAATAATAAATTATTTGTTACATGCCCCAAACGGGGGAAACCCAAAATCCAAAAACATAAAATGTAACTACGGGGGAGGGGAGGGGAACATCTATTTGGTGGCATCATCTCCAAAGCCTACAGAATCTGATCCCTCCTCATCTATGCCACTGAGGAAGGAGAACTCTTTGGCGTCCTCTGTAGTCAACTACGGGAGCTCTCTATCTGGAAGGGTGTATGCGAACATAACCCGCATAACTTTCCACATCCTAACTAGCATGCGGCCCCAGGAGCGGCATTTTTCCTTCTCCTCATCTAGCTCTCTTTGGAACTCAGCATAAGCTAGGGCAGGGTCCACTGGGGTAGCAGAGCTCGAAGGAGCCAACCCTGGCTAGGGCGCCTGAGTCCTTTCCATAAAGCCTCGCATGGCAGCAAGGCTAGCCACCTAGTCTCTAGGAGGAGCAGGTGTCCGGGAATGGGGGTCATCTTTACTCCCACCATCCCTTCTACTCTCTCGCTCCTCCTCTATATTTATCTTCTTCTTGCCTCCATCTAGGGTACTCCTTCTTCTCATGGGGTTATACGGAACTTCAGATTCCTCCCAGGTATCATGGTCCTCCCTAAGGACATCCACCAGCTTTCACAGTTCCATAATTAGGAAAGGCAAGAACTGATCCCTTGCTGACCTCTCTCTGGCATAGAAGTACTGCCACTCGTCCATGATCTAGGCCCCCATATTCACATCGACCCCCGCCATAATTCATGCCACTACCATAGCTTGGTGTAACACTACGTTCGTAACATTTCCTGAAGGACGAATCCTTTGGGACATCAGCTGTAACCAAAGCTTGGCCTCGGTCGAGAAGTATGTACTCTTGGTCCCCCTGTGAGTGGACTAATTTACCTCATTGGCCTTACCATCTGGTGCTAATTATCAAGCTGCCCACCTCAAGTATGACACCCAAACCTTTATCTCAAAAGATGCATTAGAGGGATTGGGAACCTTTAAGACATCATTGATAGTGGTGGCATTCACGGGCACATTCTTTCCCCTGATATGAATAGTAGGGAAGGGTATTGCCCACTCCACCATAGGAAGTAAAACATAGAACTCATGGACCTGAATAAGTTGCAGTCCAGGATCAGCTCAGTAAGCATCTCCCAACAAAGGACTTTCATCTGGTCACTAAAATCAGGCAACCCGTTCTCCACCTCATCCATCAAAAAGCCCCTCTCACGAAGGAAGCTCCTAATGTGTTGCCCCTCCTTGAACCGGGTACTGCTGGCATTGTCAAAAAAATAGCGATAGGTGGGTTATTGAGCCATTATAATCCTATAATACCATGAAAAGTAGTTAAAACCATATCAAAACATCAAGGGAGGGGAATTCAAGTTTTCAAAAAAAGCAAAAATTGGGGACACACTTCACAATACCGCTGCAACAGATAATTTATTGTTGAAGCAGTATCACAGTGGCGGTACTTACCAATGCATTGTATAGTCTTTTTCAACCCCCAACCTCCCTTCCCATGGAGAATTTTCAAC
Source organism: Capsicum rhomboideum (assembly GCA_031232105.1). NCBI lineage: Eukaryota > Viridiplantae > Streptophyta > Magnoliopsida > Solanales > Solanaceae > Capsicum > Capsicum rhomboideum. The sequence goes on from CP124718.1 coordinate 14,510,195, forward strand.
TTTTCTATCGGATTTTGAAAATTAAGCATATATCGGGCTTGGAAAAGTGTGTGTGAACCTTTTTACACTAAAATGGGGGTGTGAAACACCTGAAATCAAGCCCAAAATTGAAGGAATTCATTGGAGAAGATGACTTTTCATCTTCAACCCTCCCATGACCGAAACCCACCATGAACTACGTTAATCTTACATCTCGAATTCTATAGGAGCATTGAAAATGTAAGAAAACTAAGCATGCCAACCAATATGCTCAAGAACACAACCAAAATTCAAGTTCAAAAATTTGCACCGAAAACCACTATATTCTAACGTAATTCTACTATTCTATAATGATAAAATAAGTAAATAAAGTATAAGAGACAAAGAAAATACCTTGAATTCATTGACGGGGAGAGATTTTTATAGAGAGAGTTAAGAGGATTCGATAGAGAGTGAAGTGAAATGGGGAAAATGAATTTCCCCCATCATTTAACTACTGATAACTACTGCCACGGTTATGTACTATTGCATCGATATCGTTGCAGCGGTAATTAAACTTTGCATTGGTAAACCTCTTCCCGAACCAACTTTGTCTTGACTTTTTATGCTTGGAGATAGTATGATACATTCGGGTAGTTACTCCAACAGTAAATTGTGTGATCCATCTCGAGAAAAGTGTGGGAAGAACCGTCGGGCCTAGATTAGGCAATGTTATAATGGGTGCCCACCAAGAAGCATGGCTGTATAATGAGCTAGCGTTAATTAATTCTCCTAAGTAGCTTTTTGTAGATAAAAATCCATCGAGCGTTTGTGTAATTTTCCGACCTCACACTTAGGCCTATTTAGGGATGAACGATGGGTAAATTGGTATCTAATGTAATGACTCAAACAGTCGTTATGTATAAAAAATGCATCGAGAATAACTTACGATGAATAATAGGATCAAAATGGACCTGAGAAAAATTAAATCAGGGAAGAAAATTAGGGCCCAAGGGAATTGGGTTAAGAGGCCTAATAAAGGACTGGGCTGGCCTGTCGGTAATTACTGAAGGGGTGGGTCCATTAACTGCTGCAGCGAGTAAAAGTTTCGCTGTATCGGTAACAGGCAGTAGCCCAGCTGAGGGATTTTTAAAACCCCTTCTTTTATTATTTCCCCAGGTCACCCCCTTCCTCCAAAAACACCCAGAAAAACCCTTCTACCCCAGACATGAGATTTCAAAGGCTTAAGTTCGTGAGAGCAGTTACGAGGCATAACTAGAGAGAAACTGACATGGAAATACATCTAGCATACATGGGGTATCTCACTCTTCTCCGTAGCAGTATGTTTCGCCTAAGAGGTAAGCTAAAGTTTTTATTTTGTAGCAATTATACTTGGGCTAGATGTATTTAATGTTAATAATTATGTTGAGAGTATCATGCATTAGGCCTTCGAGAATAGAGTTGTATTGTTGGACGTGTTTAAAATCTGGATAGGCTAAATTTTAGTGAATTTCTTAATGTTATGTTAATGTTCGAGTCGGCTAAGCGGTGGATAGAATAATGGAGAAAATATGTATAGTTTATTATTTTTCAGGGTCTAAATACAATAGAAGTTGAATGAAATAGTGTGAAATGGTAAATGGGAAATTGAGGTAACTCGACTAATTTATAAATGCTTAAAATACCTGAATTGCATTGGGAAGACTCGTACAATACCTTGATAGTCTTAACCAATGCTTTCCAGAATTTAGAAGATGAGATAGTAAGTAAAAAGGTATTAAGACGAGATAGTGAGTAAAAAGGTATTGAGGTTAGCCAGTTGTAGCATTGGTATTGCTTGTCATATTGTCATGATTTATATTTCCCAGAGTTAGAAGGTAATAAGAAAAGTCGAGGTTGGCATACGATTAGAGGAAAAGAACATAATAATGAGAACTTGGGTGAAGACAACCCCATAGAGGTGTTTTGTAAATTATGAATGTGTTATATATGTGAAGAATGGGTCACCAAATTGATGAATTATAAAGTTGATGTAACTATAGACTGGAATGACCTGTGCTGTGTTGTGAGCTGACATTGCTATCATCTTTTGCATGAATTATGATTTTTTAATTTTATGCACTCATTCATATGCATTGGGATGATATGTTATGATATGGGTGGTGCCACGCCAGTACAGATATGGTATTATGTGACATGGGTTGGGTACCACGCCAGTATAGATATGATATGGGTCAGATACAACACCGATACATTGTGATGTTGTTGGAGATAAGATGTGGAGGGATAAGGATAGATGATGGGAACATATTGCATACATGAATTCTTGTATCTGTTGAATGTTTTGTTAATTTATTTTGCTTTCATACATGTCATTATTGTGGTAAGAGGTGAAAGATGGTACGAAGGTATGTTAGGTCCCTAGTTGGGGCGAGTTGAGAATGAGATTTTACTGTCCCCTTAAGAGGACTGGGTACAATAGTATATAATTGGTAGGATCTAGAATTTTGGGTGGATGTGTACTAAAAGGTGGTAGATATTATAAGAATAAGTCAGAATAGGCGAGCAAAGGACAAAGATATACCACAACATTAAATGACAGGCAGGTCATAGAGATGCGAAATGTAGGTCACAGAGATACTAAGTGGTGGTCACAGAGACGCTAAGTGTAGGGCACAGAGATGCTAAGTAGAGGTCACAGAGATGCTAAGTGTAGGTCACAGAGATGCTAAATATGAGGTAATAAGATGTGTTTAATTTGGGGATTCAAAGCCAAAACTTTACATTGATATTGTGATTCCTCCCTATTTGTTATTAATGTTATTTGCTTCTAATCCTGGTGTATCGATGACGCTTATCAGTATATGTGGTTGTACTTATACTACATTTACTATATCTCCAATCGGGGGTATAACCATGGTACAGGTTAGTTGGAGTTTTTATAGCACCGATGCCGATCACTCAGCAGCAGCTCTTGCCCTCTTTATTCTGCATAGATGCTAGGTCATGGATATCTATACTCCTTGTCTAGTGCTCTTGTACCAGTTTAGGAAAGGTTTTGGAGAGTCACTTGTAGTTATTTTCCACATTTATTTTTCATATTTGATGTATTAAACATGTTGGGAAAGAATAATATGAGTAACTATATTTCAACATGGTTTGATTTTTCATAGAATGAACATTAAATTGATTAGGTTTATATATGGTATTAACTTTTGCATTAGATGTTTCATGGAATTCTCAAGGTTCTCCTATCTGGGGTAGGTGTAGGTAGGTGCCCGGCATGATCCGATGGGTTGGGTCGTGACACTTATCGGGACATTGGCACTAAAAAAATAGAAATTGTGAGGTAAGGTATAATAGGCATGAATACTTCATATATTAATACATACAGTGTGAGTAAGGAGGTATATTAGGCATGGACATGACAGAATCATCCATCACTTTCATAGGGCGAACGTAGGAATTAGAGAAAAAGATCATAAGCATGAATTATTCAAGAAATCTAATCTAAGAACATATATGACATAGTGTGGTTTTCACTTGTCATTAAGGTCATATCATAAGTTCATGGGACTGAGCATAATATGAAACTGGAGGGCGTATTTCATGAGCTATATAACTTAAGGATGCAAGCTATATATTTATAGATTATGACTAGAATTGCTACTTGAAGCTATTGCTTCTCATTCTGGGAACTGAGAATGGTCATAAATCTGTGTCATAAGCATGACGCTGGTATGCACAACATGAGTAGGGTGTCGTAATGACTAGAATATAGGAACACGCTAAAGTAAAAATGGATTGATGTCTCATCATAACTCTTATCTGGAACACATCACTATCTGATTCTCAAGACTTGATTTTGTTATGCACCCTATTATATCCCCTTAGTTCAAAAGACAACATTCTAAGTCTATAGGCCTATTCTCTAAACTGACTTATAGTTACTTTACTCTGTGCGGTTGGGGTATCACTATACACATGAATGCTAAACTCTCTCGGATAGAGTATATTAGTAGATACTAAAACCTTGCAAAGACTTATTTTGATATACTCCTCTTAACTTTTTGTAGCCTCTATAGTCTTATTTCTATAACTTTCTACTCTTACTGGTGTACGTAACCACTTCCCCTATCACTTAATAATTTGGCCTTCTTATCTTAGTCTACTAACATCATACCTCTAAGTTCACATCCACCTGAATAAATGAAAATAAAACTACACTAAGAGACTCAACTTCATCTATCTACAATCCCCTCCATTTATCCCCCAAGGACACCATTTAATACATACCTCACGTTCTCCATACTTGCAACTCAATAATACTAAACTAGGCACACATAACACTTAATAACTTAGAATCTCATGTAGCAACCCCACTACCTTGGGCACACAACCCTCCATCCAAAAGCTAAGACTCTTCTTCCTTATCTGATGAGTTAGCCATAAATTTTTGTCCTCAACTAGGAATCACATCTATATCATACCTTCACCATCACACTTATTGTAAGATAATCAACTTAAACCACTACATACGTTATTTCAAGCCTACTACCTGAATTCAATAAAACTAGCATCACTAACCCCTAAACTATCATTCCTTCCACCTTAGTGATCATTCACAGTTCAAACTTAGTGTCTAGTACCAAACATAGATAGCCACACCACTTCTCACATAGTGCATAGACTCACAACTATAAGGTGAAAAATTAAGACATACTAGTCCTCCGAAGATTTTATAATAAAAACAAACAACCTTAACCATACCTTCTAGCTAACTTTAACTGAAAAGAACATTCTTCTTTACAACATTACAACTAATCCTTATAACCTTATTATAGATCTCTTCCCTAAACTAGGTTCATAACCTTCAGAAATCAAGAGCCCTCTCTTCAACTCACAATGTACCATCTAAATCTACTAATTTCTTAAACATTTTACCCTTTCGTTCTCAACCTAGCCTTGGTCCTTACTAGCGCAATGACATACTATGAGTCACCTTCATGAGAAAATCTTTCTCTATATACCACCATGAAATCTACACCACACTTATTACCCCTTAGTTAGTACCTAAAGACATATCACCTTATTACTAACTTAATGGATACATAGCTCTATCTATGTACTTTAATCAGTCACTCTCTCCATTTTTCTGGTCACTACACTTCTGAATTCATATCATTAACTCTGAGTTCATCCTATTAGTTATGGCTCATAACATCCCAAATCACATTATCTTTTTCCCACGTGACAACACTAGCCAATAATATGGATACATACTTTCCCCTTTCTTGGGTGTTATCTAAAACGTAGGATTAGAGAAGAATCTTAATACACGTCATATTTATTCAGATTCTATCTCAACATTATGATTCATATAGATAAAGGTGCAAGCTTTCAAATCGATGGACTAAAACACACTAATGGGCTCCTCTCAAGCCCTTTATGCAATCTCTGAAATGTCTGATAGTTCTATCTAAGAGCACCATATCAGTAGTAAATGAGCTTTACTTCTTTTATTTCCTCAAAGATGAGGAATAGTTTGAGGAGATTAGAGCAATGCATAAATCTGCATAAGTTTTTTATAAGAGGACTCTATTGTACAATCTAGAGTATGAAAGAAGGGAATGTTTCCTAAATGCACTGAAGCCTCTTCCTTATAAGTGTGGCGCACTTCACACCTATAAAGAAGACTTTACGAAATGCGACTTTTTATACATCCCAGAACACTTTAACCTGGCTTAGATACCAAGTTTTTCATAACCCGGGTCTACACCCTGGATGAGACACGATACTTGGAACCATAAGTGATCCTAAGAGAACCCTTTGTAATGAAATATTACTAAGATTATTCACTTAAAATCTGAGCAAAATCATAATCATAACTAAAATGGGAAAAATAAAAATAAACTAAATTCCTAAAATGGAAATCTGAAAACCCAATAAAAACTGAACTATCTGATTATGTCTGAAAGCCTCTACTAAAACTGATGAGTTACTGGGACCAGATAATTCTAAACAACTAAAAGATGAAATAATATCTAAAATAAAACAATTAGAACTATAAATTGTCCTTGAATCTTGAGGACTCACCAAATATATTGTGCTGAAAGCTAGGATGCGAATCTAATTGTGAGTCTAAGAATAGGTACCTGAATCTATATCATGTGAGGATATAGTGCAAGAAAAAAGTATGCGGTCAGTACTATAGGATGTATTGAGTATGTGAGATATGCTAAAATGTCATAAATAACACTTGAAAACATGTTGTAAACTATGTTTGATATGAAATATATAAAATTGTATAAACCATATCAAAACCTGTGGTACAGTGACTCAAAAGTGTAATCATAAGTTGAATCATTAAAGTAAATTTATAAGTCATAAATTGTCATGAATGAACTGGAAACTATTGAGTCATGTACATATATCATGTTTAAATCATTTTTGAGGGGATTTTCTTCTAACTGACATAAACCATGTGAGCAACAAGGAGTCCAATATTGGACCATGTTAGGTAGGGCAACTCTATACCTTATCATCAGTATAGAAACTAAACCTAGCGTCAAAGGGGCTAGATATATCCTACGCTGGTATGTAGTTTTGGGACTTAGATTATCTGGAACTTGTACCCACATATGCTAAATACTACTCCCAAAAACATAAACTAGTATCTCATGACATAACTAAAATTGTTTTGTCTAAAATTAAGTATGAAACTAGTTTGAATCCACTGATTTACTAAAATTCTAAATTTATTGGAACTAGTCATGCTAAATTTACTAATTTCTGGATTCACATTTTCAAAATATGCCCAAGTATACTAAAATGGGCTGAAATCTGTCAAACCATGCATAGTTGTTGTTCAAGTATAATAAATGAATTAGAAATATTAGAAATCATGCATAATCATTTTAACAAAAACCACAATCATATAATAATAGAAGGAAATTGAATTTCAAGAAAAATGCATAATTGGTTATAAACCCTAATTTACAAAATCATGGAAATCATATTATAAAATATGAAGATTTAGGCATTATGGTGAAAGAAAACTCTTACAAAAACCCTACATGCCTGAACTAGAATAATTCTTAGAGAGAATCTTAAACTTGGACCCTTTTTGAGCTTTGAAATAGGGAACCCCTTCTATGGTGTTCCTTAGTGAGAGAAAAAAATGAGATTCTACTAAGTGTTAGAAAAATTTGGGGTTAAAATATTAGGTTTATGGGTTATTTGGGGTTAAAGGACCAAATTGCCCTCATTAAAATGGAAGAAAATTAGAACATTTAGCATCTGGGCATGGTCAGGCGTGGCACATTGCTGGGTGCGCCAGCCAACTGCTATTCCGCTCTATTGGGCGCACCAGAAAGCCTCTATGGAACATTGCTGGGAGCCTAACCATCCAACATGACACTCTACTGATGTGCATGCTCATTGGAGTGATACCTGCAGTGCTACTCCCTGAAACGTGGCATGAACCTCAATGCATGGTACCTAGAATATGACACGAAGGCAACTTCTTGATGTTTAAAACTCTTATCTAAACACCAAAACACTTCCTAACTGATTCCCAACCTTTCTAAGGGTCAATTAACTTCCAACAAGTCTAAACTCATGGGGAAATCGCTAGAATTAAGGAGGAACTTTAGGGTGTTACAAGGAATAAGGCATATAGATTCTAAGTACTCTCCTCTATAAAAAGGGGTTTTAAACTGTGTTTACTAAGTACCTAAAACTGGTTGGATGAAAATACCTTTAAATAAATTTGTGTAAAAGCTTCTGGCCCAAATACCCCCAGGGCGCCACCCTTTTCATAGCGCTGAAGGGATATGGGAATAGGCAGGGCACTGCAGACCTCATAGTTTTAACCTTATGCATTTTCACCTCTGAATTTTGGCCTCCATGGAAGTAGGGTGACAATAGTACTGGCCTACAGGGTGTTGCTCTGTCCTTTGTGCACTCCTTAGATATTGGTCTAAATTTGGAATGAGCTCGAAACTGAATACTAACTGATTTATGGGTCAACTAACATGATTCTGAAGCTTAAACACAAGTATGAGATGTTCCTAAACATCATATGAGAGGCAAGGTATTGAAATATCTTTCTCTTAGGATCACTCATCCAAGGATGAGGGTTATGTATAGAAGGAATAGATATGAACCACAATCTAGTCTCTCTAAAACTATCATTTACATTCAGGGGCCTTAGTCACATAAGGAATTTTATAAAGGACCATTGGTAAGGAACATAAAGGCACGAGTTATGAAATGCATGAGAATTAGCATAGTGATAACATAAGACATGAATTCATAGAATCGTGGGATTAAAGTGGAATTAGTACCTAAACATTTTCCCTCTAAGGAGTAAATAGGTGAGGATACATATCTTTCATATCTTCCTCAACTTTTCACGTAGCCTCTTTGGTGCAAGCGGAGCCTCATCATTATCATGGAATGAAGAGTTAAAGGTCGAGAATATGCTAAAGTGGAAGTACAAGAAAGAAAGGCAAAAAGGGAAGAAAGAGGCTATAGACGTAAAGTGACTATTCTTGATATCCAAGCCTCATGCTAAAGAAGACCCTTATTTCATTAAGGGTATTTTTGTAATTATTAGTGTAGGCTATAAATAAGGGAGAATAGCTCATTTTAGGGTAGATTATCTTGATGAATATTGAATATTAAATACTCTTTTGAGAGTTTGAGAGTTTGAGAGCTTGTTGAAGCTTTTGATTGTTTCAAGTTTAGAAAGGAGGGTTGCTTGGGAATCTAATTCCCTTGAGGTCTTTCTCATAGGTTTAGGTGCTTATTTGGATATTTGAAGGAGGTCTTTTATTTCTATAGAATTGGTTGCCTTTGATTCCACTTTTGTGTCTACCTTTCTATCCCTTTTATCTTTGTTTATCTTGTTTCTTATAGAATTGATTGTCTTTGATTCCACTTTTGTGTCTACCTTTCTATCCCTTTTATCTTTGTTTATCTTGTTTCTTTGTTTTCTTGTTTCTTTTAAGTCTTCCGCATCTTTCTTGCTTGTATCATTTGGTATCAAAGCGAGGTTTGATTTTGTTCCAACAAAATCAATCTTGGGATTGTTATCTTGAAAATCAAAAAAAAAAAAAAAATTGTCAAAAAAAAATAAATAAAAAAAATCCATTGTTTTTTTGTTTTGATTTGTTATTTTTGACACTAGATCTTGATTTCCTAGTGTTTTTTGAGTCTATATTTCAAATTTCGTTCAAATCGAAGTTGTAGAAGGGAAGTTACCATTAAAGGATTTTCAAATTTTTGAGTTTTTGAAACTTGAAAAGTGGGTTTATTTTTTTGGCTTGAATTTGAAAGCTAAAAATTATTGGGGATTGTTCGTGGCGCTGAAAGGAGTACGTGGGCAAAAATTTCATTGAATTTGAAGCAAAAACGAAGAAGTTATGAGCATTTAAAGATTGGGAGTTTTGTTGGTGTTCTTGAACTTCTTCATTTTGTTGTTGGAGAAGAAGATAGAAAAAATATACTTTGATCCAAAATCTTCAAGTCAAAGTTGGTCAAAGTGTTAGAAGGTCCATTTGTGGAATTTTGAAAAAGAAAAGAAAAAAAAAAAAAAAGCAAAATTTGAAAAAAAATAAAAATAAAATAAAATTCGAAATCTGAAAAAAAAAAATCCACTTGGACTACCATGTCATCTTCCACGTCAGCAGTCAATGGTCAAAGTCAATCATTGACTGCACACAGCAGCCAACTCAGCTCCCCTCCAGCCCACTCGCGCCACGTGGTGCGTGGACAGCAACTTCAGAGAGCTGAAATTTCTCAGGTTTCAACACTTAGTTTTTTTTTTTGGGTCCTAAAGTTTTTTGGACCTAAAAATTGTTCTAAGTGTCCAAACTTCGTGATTCTTTTTTTGTTCTCTTTCTACTTCGATTACTCAACTTTTAACAAGTAATTAACATCTTTAATCACTTGTTAACTAGTTTTAATCATCAAATTAAACCCCTTTAAAGTGATGAACTTCTTCAAGGCCTCAAAATTTTTCTAAGTGTCCAAATTTCGTGATTCTTTTTTTGTTCTCTTTCTCTTAGATTCCTCAACTATTTAACAGGTAATTAACATCTTTAATCACTTGTTAACTAGTTTAAAACATCAAATCATCTCTTTGATTCATCAAATTAAGCAACAACAAGTAATTTTTCTACTTTTGTTGCTTAGTTTTCTTTGAGTCCGATTTTTTTTGTGCTACTTTCTTTTAGCTTTTATTCTTTATTTTCTCTTGAAAACTTCTTGGTTCTCGTCCTTAGCTTTTGCACTTTCTTTCTCGAGTCAACAAGAATCCATTCTTGATCTCAAGTAGAGATTGGACCCTTGCAACTCATTGGACTAAATAAGATGCAATCATTGGCCGAAGCAATTTGTGAGGCAAATAAAGGTGCGATTCTTGAGTGATTGTGAGTCTATTTTAACTAACCTAACATGTTTGTTTGCTTTGGTTGAGTGTCTTAAATAAGTAACAATGGAAGGTCATGAAAATAAAAACCAAGTTCCCATCGGGGAACCCACTTTGGGTGAATTGTTAAACTTGTTCACCACTCTCTCTACCAGAATGGAAGGACGGTTGGATCGGTTGAGTACTCGAATTAATCGATTGCAACTTATCTTTCCACCAACTTTCCCTAATCCTCATTAAGGACTTGAAGAGTGTACCAATGCATTGAGGGGATTCTCATCCCAAGGTAAAGAAGACCTTTCTTGTGAGCTTCAAGGTAAAATAGCTAAACTTGACACTTTCAAATTTTCAAATGAACAAAGTGTGAGTGATAGCTTGTCTTTATGTGCACTTAATAATTCTTTGCCACATAGTGATAATGTCTATGTTGAGAGTGTTCATACACTAGTTGATCCTATTGATGACCGAATTGATTCTTCTTGTGAAATCGATTTGTGTCCACCTAGTGTTGACACTTGTGACTTGAATGATATTATATTGTCATGTGATTCTTTGCCATGTTTTGATAATGTGCTTGTTGAGAATGTGGATATACTAGTTGATCCTATTGATAACCGAATTGATTCTTCTAGTAAGATCAATTTGTGTCCACCTAGTGTTGATACATGTGTTTTGAATGATAGTTCATTATCAAGTGATATTGGTATTGATCAACTAGCTTTTGCGTGTAGTACACTACTTAAGGGATCTTGTGATGTTCTTATTGAGCGTCAAGTTAGTGGTAATATTGATGAAGTTGATCAATTGAGTAGGAGTGACTCTTTGAGCTTATCTTTTATTGAAGATCCTATTGCTTGTTTTGCTCATAGAACTCATGTGCTTGAAACCGCCTTAAAAGATGACATTTGTCTTTTTGAGAATGAGATTACATGCTTTAATTCTCCATCTTTCATTGATTCTTCTCACTTTAAGTATAATGTCTTGTTTGATGATGATGAGATCCCTCCTAGTTTGGTGCCTAGTGGTGTGAATAGTGATTGTAATGTAGCTATTCATGAGAGCTATACTTTGTATGATAACCCACTATGGGATGTTGAGAAGGAAGGTGATGTGTGTTCATCAATTGCTACTTCTTCTTTGAGTGTTCCAATTCTTGATAGTATACTTGATATTCTTGAGTCTTCTAGTGATCTTACACGTGAGGACACCTTAGATGAAGTTGTTTTGCATGATACCTTTCTTTACTATCTATTTGCATATGATGATGTTCATTCTTGTGGGGAGGGTACGTCGTATATTGATAGGAGTTTATTTGGGAAAAATGGTTGTTTTCTTGATCAAGATGCATGGGTAATCTTTCCTTTTGACCCCGGTGACACTTTGCATGTGTGGGAGTTGGCCATGGATCCATCTCAAAAATGGTTTTGTCTTGAAATAGAAGATCATTTGTGCTTTGTGTATAGAACCAATGTGTGCATACCTAGTTGGTGTTTCAAACCTATTGGTTCCTTGATGATATCTTTAATTATTGATCCTTGGACTAGCCAAGTACTTTGTGCTACATGTGAAGATTTATTCTTCATGAGACTAGTTGATGTTTGGTTATATAACAAGTTTGTGCATCCTTGGCATGTTGGTGAATTTATTAGCCCTTGTGCTAATCCTCATGCTATGAGGCCCTTGTTCTTGTTTGTCTTCCTTATGGTTTTGCTAGGTTTGGATTCGAGGACTAATCCTTTTCAAGAAAGGGAGAATGGTGCAAGCGGAGCCTTATCATTATCATGGAATGAAGAGTTAAAGCTCGAGAATATGCTAAAGTGGAAGTACAAGAAAGAAAGGCAAAAAGGGAAGAAAGAGGCTATAGACGTAAAGTGACTATTCTTGATATCCAAGCCTCATGCTAAAGAAGACCCTTATTTCATTAAGGGTATTTTTGTAATTATTAGTGTAGGCTATAAATAAGGGAGAATAGCTCATTTTAGGGTAGATTATCTTGATGAATATTGAATATTAAATACTCTTTTGAGAGTTTGAGAGTTTGAGAGCTTGTTGAAGCTTTTGATTGTTTCAAGTTTAGAAAGGAGGGTTGCTTGGGAATCTAATTCCCTTGAGGTATTTCTCATAGGTTTAGGTGCTTATGTGGATATTTGAAGGAGGTCTTTTATTTCTATAGAATTGGTTGCCTTTGATTCCACTTTTGTGTCTACCTTTCTATCCCTTTTATCTTTGTTTATCTTGTTTCTTATAGAATTGGTTGCCTTTGATTCCACTTTTGTGTCTACCTTTCTATCCCTTTTATCTTTGTTTATCTTGTTTCTTTGTTTCCTTTGTTCTTCTTAGCTTCCGCCTCTTTCTTGCTTGTATCAAGGTGGGTTCTATTTTTCCCATTATTCTGCTTTATGGATGGATAATCCCTTAGATAATGGTCATGTTTTCCATAACTAAACACCCAACTGCACCCTATTGGTACTCCCCAAGATGGCTATTACCATACTTTCCATGGTAGGGTATTATGAGGTCTTATACAAACACTACCCTACTGTTATGAACCTAGTATCCTCGAATTTTGATTATACTACTTTAGTTAATTCCTTGGACTCTAAGATGATGTACTAGCTAAATATGGAGTAGGTTCTGATGGCCTCTTACGAAAGAAGGTTATGCTACTATTTTTTTGATGACGTACCTTATTGCCAACTGGTCTGGTTTTCTTGTTTTGGTTCTCTTTTCTCTTTTTCTATTTTGTCTCTTGATCTGACGTGCATAGATCGTTGTAACAAACCTTATATTTAATTTTGGATTTTTATGTATTTTGATCATTTTACCCCTCTATGTAGTTGTATTATGGTATTTGTGAGTTACGAGAGTGGGTGGTATGATTCCTGAAGTGGTTAGTTGAGTTTGAGATGAGTTTTTGGTTTTGAAAGGTTTTGATGTTGATAATATTTACTTTGATCAATATTTGATGATTTTGACGTAATATGAGAATTCTATCCATTTTTAACTCTAGAATATCACTTTTGGGTTAGTAGTATTGTTGGTTTGGATCCTGATGCGTTTGAATGCATTTTGAATAGTTGGTTGAAAATTTAGAAGTTTATGGGTTAGAGTTGACTTCGATCAACATCCATTGATAACGACCTCTGTTTGAAAATTTGATAATTCCATTGGGTTTAGAATGCATTCTATGATTTATTTGCACTATTTTTTTTATTTTTTTTTATGTATAGAGGGTTCCAAATGAGTTTCGGGGGTTAAAACAAGTTTGAGAAATAGCTGAATTTTTTGGTGTCTGGTGCTAATGAGATCACACTAAGTTAGCGCGATTGCGCTGAAGAAAATTTCGGTCAGTGTGATCACGCTAAAGGAGTGTGATTGCATTGAAGGAAAATTTTTGTCACCACGATTGCGCTAAGCGTGCTATAGTGGTTTTAAATCAAATTTTATTTCTCATTGTGTCACTTCTTTCCACCGTTGTTGTACCTCTATAACTACAACTTGGGTAATTTCGGTGCACTTTCTTTGTCTTGGAAAAGAGTAAGTTTCCAAACCCTAAATTATGTTTCCCCATTAGTTTATCTCTGATATTGGGATAATTAAAGATTATGGGTTTGAAATTGAGGGTCAAATCTTACTCCATTTTCAACCAAACTTCACATTCAAGTTTCTTAACCTATGAATAAGATTTTTATACTATTTTTGCATATTTCCCAATGATTATTTAAATGATTCACCTTTAAATCTTAGTTTTTAGATTTGAAATTTATTGTTTTTTGTTAAAGTTAAAGAATGGAATTTTGATAATTTCAAGTTTAATTTTAACTCCATTTTTAATAAAATTTCATATTTAAACTTCTTAAGTTATGGATAAATTAATTTTCTAATAAAATTTTAATTTTGTCATTGAGGGATTGGGGTTAACTTTTTGGTTGACTTTTGGACCCACAACAGAAGTATAGAAATATGGGTATAGTTGGAATCATGTTTATGAGTTGATCCTGTTTTTAATACATTGGTTACATTTCGAAGCTATTCAAAAGGGTAAGGCGATTTTGTGATTGTTAGAGACTTGTCGTTCATCTTTGAGGTAGGTTATGGTTTAACTTTCTTTAGACTTTACTTAGGTGAGGACTTATCGTGTAAAGCATACTATGGGTTGGGAGACTTAGTGATTTTAAGCAGCATATGATATGGATTGTTGTTATGATGTCCAAATTGGGAGTTATACTATGTTAGTTAATTGTGATTCACATTTCTGGCTTGACATTGAGGCTTGTAACTATGTTCATGAGTTGATTGATATCTTGAGATGTCATGCATATCTTTTATATTTGATTTGTCATATTGTCTTAATCATGCATATACATTCATCTGATGGATCATTGGATTGTACCAATTGTAACATCAAGTTTTGAAAGAAAATGAACTATCTTTTTATAAATTAGTCCGACGGGATATTTTTGGACGGTAAAATTTGATATCAATTGTTGATTTAGTCTGATGGGACATTTTGGATAGTGAGATTTGATACTTTTTAGTAAGTCATCTGATGGGACATTCTAGGCAAGGTATATGGACCTTGCGAGTCTCCCATGAGTCCCACCTCCCAGCAAATACTGAGGAGGGGGTGTATACTGGTAGGCATGGACATTGCATAGAATCTTATGTCATTTTATTACATTATTTATTTAGATTATTATTGTTAACTAATATTATTGATATTGAACTATTGGAACTTTTCTGTGTGTACGTTTATTTTAGTATTTTTTATTTGATATTGTATCGGCTTAAGCTCAGTTGGCCTATGATGCCTACTAAGTATTATTGGTTTTACTCACTCTTGCTTTTTGCATCCTTCTTATGTAGATCCTGGTATGAGTGTCCCCCGTAGATCATGATCATGCATTTTGAGGTTGTGGTGAGCTCCCCAAATTGGATTTTCCAATTTTATTTATCTTATTCCAGTCTATTTAGTTTATGTGAACAATTTTTACTATGGTTGGATATCTTGTGTCATAGTAGCTCTTGTACTTATGATTTCTGAGTCTTGGGATGTCGGTTTCCTTATTTAGTCCATTCTGAGTATGTTTTGGAGATATTTTTATTATTATTAGTGATGTTTATGGATTCTATAATATTGTTTTTACTCTAGATATCTCAAATTATTGAGATAGTTTTACCTACCAAGGTTGGGTTGGGGTAGGTCCATCACAACCCTTGAAACTTTGGGTCGTGACAGGTTGATATTAGAGCATTAGGTTCACTAGTCTCATGAGTACAAGAGCAATTGTCTAGTAGGATCTCGAGGATCAGTATAATGACTTATATATCTATCTTTGGGAGGCTATGGGATAAACTTAGGAAAGATTCTACTCCTTAATTCCTTATCGTGAGAATTTGTTCACTTCTTGAATTCTGAACTTTGTGTTTTATTCTCTCAACAGATAGTGAGGACGAGATCAACTACTATTGAGGATGATATACCTACACCCACTGCTAGGGCTCCAGTTATGGGTCAAGGCAAGGGTTGAGTTTGTGGTAGATGTAGAGAATAGGGTGCAGTACCAGCTAGATAACATTCTAGGATAGCATCTGTTGAGCTAGAGGTTGAGTTTAAGGATGTATCTTATCATCCAGAGAGAGTGAGTCCAACCCAGGTTCCACATGGTTTTATAGTTATCCTAGTATTGTAGGATATTATGGTTTGACTTTTAAGTTATTTGGAGGGTATGGCCCAGACAAAGGCTTTACCTATCACTCCTGAAGGATCTCAGACTAAAGGTGTTCAACTTCTAGAATAAGTACCAATTCAGGGTTTTCAGACTCTAAGGCAAAGTCTACTGCTGTTGTGGCTCCATGCATTGATATTTTACAAGTCAGACTTATTTCTCCACCGATTGTGGCTAGATCGATGATGATAGTTGAGTAGCAGAAGATGTTTAATAGATTCATGAGATTGGGTCCTCCTAAGATTACTGGTGCACTTGAGGAAGATGTGTATGAGTTTCTGGTCAGTTGTTAGGAGAGGTTGCATAAACTTAGTTTGGTCGAATCTCATGGTATGAATTATATTACTTTTTAAATAGTGGGTGTAGTGAAGCAGTGGTGGAGATCTTATCTTAGTTGTAGGCCAATGGGTTCCCCTTCTATGATATGGACGTAGTTTTCTGAGGCTTTTCTTGTGAAGTATGTACCTCACATCATGAGAGAGAGGTTGAGAGATAATTTTGATGATCTAGAATAGGATACCATATTGGTTATCTAGTATGAGATGACATTTTATATGTTGTCTAGGCATGACTTGATGAATATTTTGACAGAAGGGAAGAGAGTTAGAAAGTTTGTGAAGGGATTAATCACTCCTCTTCAGTTGGATATAGCACAACAAGTAACTATTAGGGGAACCTTTCAGCAGATAGTGGACTATGAAAAGAGTATTGAGGGTATATGTCATGATGTCTATAGGGGTAGCACTAAGAAGTTTTGCAGATAGGGTAGTTTCAATGGTCCATCATTTTGAGGTAGAGACTTCATAGGTAGGGGTTGACATTATCAACTTAGTAGGCCTCAGGAAATGTTGTAGACTTTGGATGGTGGTTATTTTGGGTACAATAGTAAGAGTTTGGGTCAGATGTCAAGAGTTCTTATTCTAGGTTTTTAGGTCATGGTTGTTAGGCTAGTTCATCTAGGCAGACTAAATATTTTGCTATAAGAAGGAAATGTTATGATTGTGATGATTTTAGTTATATTTTGAGAGATCTCCCCAGGCATGGGTAGGGTCATACATAGCAGGGTTCTTAGATGCAGACTTATCAAGCACTAGCCCCATCATTCAGAAGAGGTGCACAAAGTGGTAGAGGTGGTTCTCATTAGTGCTAGAGGAGGAGCCCATACGGCGTGTGGTGGTTTTCATAAAGTACTTAGTCCGTGGGTGGATATAGGCAGTGTTATGCTTTTTCGAGTAGACCAGAGTTAGAGGCCTTAAATATTGTTATTGTATGTATCTTCCCAGTTTTCCATCAGACTGCTTCAATATTATTTAATCCTAGTTCTACTTTCTCATATGTATTTATCTATTTTTCTTTGGGTATCGATGTAGTGTGAGTCCCTTTGTTGATCGTATTCATATTTCTACCCTGGTAGGTAATTTGTTTGTGGTGGTCAGGTGTATTATTCATATGTTGTGACCCTATTGAGGTATGGTATTTAGGTGAACTACATTATTTTTGATATAGTAGATTTTGATGTGATCTTGGGTATAGATTGACTTTCTTTATATCATATTGTCTTGGATTGCCATGCCAAGATGTTTACCTTAGTTATGTCGAGTGTGTCGAGGTTGGTGTTGAAGGGTACTTTGAGTTTGTAACCTAAGGGCGTTATATCTTTTTTTAGGCTCACCAAATGATGGAGAAGTGGTATTTATTTTCTTTGGCTTATGTGTATAATTCTAGTGCTGATACGCCTCCTTTGGAGTCAATAAGGGTGGTTAGGGAGTTTATGGATGTGTTTTCTTTAGATTTATCGGGTGTTTCTCCTGACAAGAATATCAATTTCACTATTGGCTTGTATCTGAGCACTAAGCCCATCTCTATTCCTTCTTATTGGATGGCTTTAGCAGAGTTGAAAGAAGTGAAGGATCAATTGCAGGATTTGTTGATTAAGAGGCTCATTATAACTTATGTTTCACCTTGGGGTGCTCGGGTGTTATTTGTGAAGAATAAAGAAGTGTTTATATGTATGCGTATAGACTATTGACAGTTGAACAAGGTGACCATCAAGAATAAGGATCCTCTTTTATGTACTGATATTTGTTTGAACAGTTTTAGGGTGTTTCGATGTTTTTAAAATTAATTATAGATTGGGTATCATCAGTTGAAGATTAGGGCTTCAAACATCACAAAGATAACTTGGTGGTGTCATTTAGATTTCCTAACACCCCAATGGAATTTAAGGAGTTGATGAATGGATTATTTTAGCCTTATTTGGATTCTTTCATGATTGTGTTCATCGATGACATCTTGGTGTATTCCAAGAGTGAGGCAGATCATGTGAAGCATTTGAGGATTGTATTTTATAGGTTAAAAAGAGAGAAGTTGTACTCCAAGTTCTCAAAGTGTGAGTTTTAGTTGTGTTCTATGTCATTCTCGGGGCAAGTAGTGACCCAGGATGATAGTATTTTTTATCTTATCAAGGTTGAGGCAGTCCATGATTGGTCTTAGCCTACTTCTCTTACCATGATTGTTGGGTTGGCTGGCTATTAAAAAAGGTTCATACAAGGCTTCTCTTCTATTACAGTTTTTTGACTAGATTTACTTAGAAAGATATTTTTTTTCAATAGTCTGATGAGTGTGAGGAGAGCTTTCTAAAGTTCAACACTTTATTAACTTCAACGCGTATCTTAGCTGTACATGGGGAAGGTGAAGTTTTACTCTGTACTATGATACTTCAGGAGTTGGCCTTGGTAGTATTTTGATAAAGAATGGAATGGTGATATCTTATGTGTTGAGGCAGCTGAAGACCCATAAAAGAACTACCTTACTCATGACTTGGAGTTGGCGGCGATAATTTTTATTTTGATGTTGTGGAAACATTGCTTGTATGGATTTTATTGTGAGGTGTTCACCAATCATCATAGCCTTCAGTATATATCATTTAGAAAGATTTGAATTCAAGACATCATAGGGGTTAGAGTTGTTGAAGGACTATAACTTGACTATTATGTATCACCTGGGCAAGGCTAATATAGTGGAAGATGGCTTAAGTAAAAAGGAAGTAAGTATGGGTAGTCTTTCTTAGTTGGTAGCTTAAGAGCGACCATTAGCTAAAATTTTTGTGAGACTCAACATTTTTAAGCTGGGTAGAGTTCTTGCTTGTGTAGAGGCTTGATCCTTATTGCTAGAGAAGATTATAGGTAGATAGCTTGAGGATGGAAAGTTATGAATCATTCGAGATAAAGTGTTGAATGGTGAGGCCAAGATTGTAATACTTGATCTGGAGGGTGTTTTGAGGATCAATTGTTGGGTTTGTATTTTTAGATTTGGTGACTTGACCAGGTTGATTATAGAGGAGACTTACTATTTGAGGTATTCTATTTATTTTGGAGCTGCCAAGATGTATCAAGACATAAAGTAGTTTTATTGATGGTGTGGTATGAAGAGAGATATCATAAAGTTCATAGCTAAGTGTTTGAATTGTCAGCAAGTGAAGTATGAGCACCATAGATCGGATGGCTTGACTCAGAGGATACCTATACCAGAGTGAAAGTGGTTGCATATTACTATGGACTTCGTGGTTGGTTTGCCTCAAACTTTAGGGTAGTTTGACTCTATTTGGGTGATTATGGATAGATTGACCAAATCAGCTCATTTCATACTAGTAAAAGTGAACTATAATGCAGAGAAGTTAGCAAAGATCTACATTCAAGAGATAGTCCAGTTGCATGGTGTGCCTATTTCCATCATATCAGACAGAGGTACTTAATTGACCTTTCACTTTTGGAGTTTGATGTAGCGATAGTTGGGTACTAGTAGCCCATACAGATGGTCAGTCAAAGCATACTATTCAAGTTTTTGAGGATATTCTTTGTGCTTGTGTGATTGATTTTGGTGGTCATTGGGACCAATACTTAACTTTGGAGGAGTTTGCCTACAATAACAGTTATTATTACAGCATTCAGATGGAACCATTCGAGTCTTTAAATGGGAGGAGGTATATCATTTGGTTTGATTTCTTTGAGGTTAGACCATGGGGTATGGATTTGTTGCGTGATTCGATGGATAGAGTGAGGTCAGATTCAGGATTGGATCCTGGCAGCCCAGAGTATATAGAAGAGTTATGTAGACTAAACGGTTCATGATTTGATGTTTGCAGTTGGTGAGTCGGTTGTGTTGAAGGTATCACCCATGAATGGTGCGATGATGTTTGGAAAGAATGAAAATCTTAGCCCGGGGTTTATTAACCTTTTTGGGAGCCTTTGCCAGATTATAGAGGTGGCCTATAAGCTGGTCTTACCTCTGAGTCTTTCAGTTGTGCATCTAGTTTTCCCATGTCTCAATGTTGAAGAAGTTTTATTCCAATGGTTCATGTGATTCGATGGGATTTAGTTGATTTGGATCAAAGTCTCACTTTTGAGGAGGAGCCTATAATAATTTTTAATAGGAAGACTTAGAAGTTGAGGTTTAAGAGTATTAATTAAGTGAAGGTGCAGTAGAAGCATCATCCGGTTGAGGAGGCTACATGGGAGACAGAGTTAGACATGCAGAGTAGATATCCTCAGCTTTTCAATAGTTTAGGTACCTTTCTTACTCTTAAGTATGAGGATGAACGTGTGTTTTAATGGTGGATAATGTAACAATCCTTATATTAAATTATGGAGTTTGACGTGTTTTGATAGTTTTACCCCTTTTCATAGTTGAATTATGGTATGTATGGGTTACAAAGTGGGTAGCATGGTTTTCAAGGTGGTTGGTTGAATTTGAGGTGAGTTTTTTATTTTGGAAGATTTTGAAGTTGATAAGGTTGACTTTGGTCAACATTTGATGATTTTGACGTAGTTTGAGAATTTTTTCAGTTCCATTAGCTCTGGAATGTCATTTTTGGGTTAGTAGGACAGTTGTTTTGGGTCTGGATGTGTTTTGAGTATAGTTGGTTTGAAAATTGGAACCTCCGTTTGAAAATCTGACAATTCCATTGGATTTGGAATGCATTTTATGATCGATTTGTATGATTGGTTTATGTCTATAGGGTTTCGGATAAGTTTCAGGGGTTAAAACAAGATCTAGAAATAGCTGAATTTTCTGGTGTCTGGTGCAAGCGTAATAATGCTAAGTTAGTGTGATTGTGATTAAGAAAATTTTGGTCAGCACAATGATGCTAAAGGAGCCCGATTATGCTGAAGGAAAATTTTTGTCAGCGCAATTGCACTAAGCGTGCTACAGTGGTTTTTAATCAGATGTTTATTTCTCGTTATGTCACTTCTTTCCACCATTATTGGACCTCTAGAGCTCCATTTTGGGTAATTTTCTTCGTCTTGGAATGGGGTAAGTTCTCAAATCTTAGATTTATTCCTCCCTATTTTACCTCTAATTTAGAACTAAGGGTTTGAAATTAAGGGTCAAATCTTACTCTATTTTCAACAAACTTCATATTCAAGTTCCTTAACCTATGGGTAAGATTTTTATACTATCTTTACACTTTTTCCAATGATTATTTCATGATTTCATCTTCAAATCTTGATTTTTTAACTTGAAATTTTGTGGTTTTCTTGATAAAGTAAAAAAATGGTTTCTTATTCAAGGTCGATTTTAACTCCGTTTTTGATGAAATTTCAAATTTGAACTCCTTAAGTTATGGGTAAATTATTTTCTAATAAAATTTCATTTTATCCTTGGGGGCTTCGGGTTTGCTTTTTGATTGACTTTTAGACCCGAGATAGAAGTATATGGGTATCATTAGAATCGTGTTTATGAGTAGATCATTTTTTTATTGATTGGTTGCATTCAGAAGCTATTTGGATGAGGAAGGCGAGTTCATAATAATTAGAGACTTGTGGTTTGACTTTGAGGTAGATTATGCTTAATTGTCTTAAGACTTTACTTGGGTAGTGACTTATTGTGTAAAGCATGTTATAGATTGGGAGAGTTAGATATTTAAAGTGGCATGTGAGATGGATTGTTGTTATGACATCTAAATTGGGGCTTGTACCGTGTTAGTGAATTGTGATTTAGATTTTTGGCTTAAAATTGAGGCTTGTACCCGTGTTCATGAGTTGATTGATATATTGAGATTTTGTACATATCTATTATATTTGATTTGTCTTATCATCTTAATCATTTAGATTTTTCAAGCAAATGGATCACTTGATTGTATCAATGGAAATACTCATTTTTGAAAGAAAATGAACTATCTTCTTATAAATTGGTCCGATGGGACAGTCCGAACGGTGAAATTTGATGCATTTGTTGATTTATTCTGATGGGACATTCTGGACAGTGAGATTTGACACCTTTTATTGACCCTTCTGATGGAACATTCTAGGCTGGATATATGGACCTCGCGAGTCCCCCATAGGTCCCTCCTCCCAGCAAAGACTAAGTAAAGGGTGTATATCTGTAGACACAGCCATTGCATTTCATCGTTTATTTGGATTATTGTTGTGATTAAGATAGACTACGATATTATTGATATTGACCTATTGGACTTTTCTTCGAGCAGGTCTATTTTAGCATTTTTTTATTTGATATAGCATCTTCTTAAGCTCAGTCGGCCTATGATGCCTACTAAGTACTAGTGGTTGTACTCACTCCTTTTTTTCTAAATTTTTCTTATGCAAATCCTAGTATGAGTGGCCCCAGTAGATCATGATCATGCATTTCAAAGAATTTAGAGGTTTTGGTAAGTTCCCCGAATTGTAGTTTTCCTAGTTTCATCTATCGTATTCTTGTCTATTTTGTTTCTTTGGATAGTTTGTACTATGGTTGGATATCTTGTGTCAGAGTCGTTTTGTACTTATGATTCTGAAGCTTGGGATGTTGGCTTTCTTATTCAGTCCCTTTTTAGGACCTTTTTGAGATATTCTTATTATTATTATTAGTGATGTGTATGGATTATATAATATTGTCTTTACTTTGAATATCTCGAATTGTTGATCTAGGCTTACCTACCAAGGTTGGGTCAAGGTAGATGTTATCACAATCCTTAGGACCTTGGGTTGTGACAATCATTAATCTAGATATGTCCATATGATTATGTATTAGTGCAGTAGTACACTCATTCTTCAAGTGTCTTCCTACCCCAGACACAAACATCCTCAGCCTTGCCATCATAGTGGACCCAGAGCATATTAGGACAGTTGTATGAACATTAGGTTGTACTTCTTCACCCTCATAGTATCTCACTTAAGGTTCATGAACTCATCAGCTTTAGCTTCCCTCAACTTTAAAGGAAGGAAGTGGATAATGAAGGCATCCATAAAGTCATCCCAAATTGCAGGAGTTTCATCATTTCCTTGGGTCAACTCCTAGTGTTCATACCAGGTAATCGCAATATCTTTTAGCTAATAAGAAGAAAGCTCAACTCCTTCAGTGTTTCTAAATGCATCACCATTGGAATCTTTTGTATATCATCAATGAAATTATGGGGGTCATTGTCATCCTTAGACTTTGAAAAGACTGGTGCATCCATTCGGAGGAACTCACAAATCCTAGTGGTGCCAAAAGAGACATAAGATCTAGCACTGGTAGGGACTACATTCTGAAAGCATGACTAAGCTACAACAAGCTAAGTGAGAATCTAAATAGTTCCCCTAAACTCAGGCTATGAAGTTCCTAAAGGCTAAGGTGAGAGTGAAGCAGGACCTCCCATTGGTCCTAATAACAGGGGTGGAGAAGTAGCTCTAGCAAGTTGACCAGAAGGACGGTTTCTAGTCTGCATTGCGTGAACTAGAGGTAACTCACTGGTGTTATCCTCATTAGGAACTTCATCACTAGTTGTAGCCCCTTTTCTTGTAATCACATTTCTCTTAGGATTCATATTCTAAAATACGTACAACGCATGAGTCAGAATAAATTTTTATAGATTTATACTCTATAGCACAAATAGAGTATAATAGAAGGGTAGTACATCATAATATCATGTAGCTTCCCTATCACAAGTGTGTCATGCTTCACACAAACAAAAATGACTCTACTAGACATAGCTTCATAGACCTCTTAGAAAACTTGAAGCTAATTTTTGATACCAAGTTTGTCACACACTAAGTCCACACCCTAGGTATGGCCAATACCCAAAGCAACTATTGACCCGAGCGTACCCTTGGCTTGGCATTCTATTAGAACATGTCCTAAAACATAGTAGAAGCACTCAAAAGCATTTAATGAGAATAATAATTTAATCAAAGTAAAATATTTTATAAAAATATGACTTAAGATTCAAATTAAAATCTGAACATAAACCTGAACTGACTGATCAAACTAGTTGTCCATAAAACCTCTAATGACAAAAATGAGTAATGACTACCAGAATAAGGCCCTCTATATACCTTTATCTATAAAAAGTAAACTAAGTTGAAATATTAAACTAGACATTAGAGTAAATCCTCTGAAGCAAAGAGAACTCACCACTAGCTAAGGAGATGAAGTCTAACGAAGCGTCTGGTCATGAGCCTGAGTGCCTGATTCTGCATCATAATACAATGTAGAACCAAATGGCATAATTACTTAAAATATACAGTATGTAAAATAGCTGAATGAAACAATAACTACTTTCTAACATAACTGTACAACTAATAAATGAGTAGGATGTATAACAAAATCATGAAATAACTGTGTACTAAAATATGAGAAAGTTTGAAGATATGAATCATGATATAGATTGTATAGCTAAATTATAAAGTAAGTTGAATATCTAAAACATAGTATAAATTGCAAAGCTGAAACATAAGGTAAGATGAATGTTTAAATCATGTTGTAAATTGTATAAATGAATTATATGGTAAACACAGTATCTGAATCATAAGAATACTGAATATAAAACTCTTGTAAGAATTTTCAAAATAGTGGACTTGATCCAAAAATTATCTTTTTAAAAATAAGTTTTCTGGTGGAGAGTTTCTCAATCCTGACATACATCATGTGAGCTCATGATGTCCAATCATTGTCCGATTAGAAGGTCGTCCTATACTTTTTCGGGACATAGGGTGTTCTATTTCTGTGGATCAATTTTGAGACCTTACCATGGGTTAAAGAGGATTTGTCCGAACTAACAACATGATCCTATCCTACACTGGCACATGTCATTTCATTTATTTTATTATCTGAACTCCATACCTTCTCGGTTAACAATATTTTCTCCCAAAACTTACTATATTATTATATCTATACTTTCAAACTATTTTGAGAATCAAGTTCTTATAACATGTTGTGGAACCTTGTGCTAGAAATCATAATTCAGAGTTTGTGCTAGTGAGTCTTACGCTCAAAATCGTATAAAAATCACTAAGTTTAGGTTTACGAGACCAAAAATATATTATTTTCACAAACATGTAAAATTCATAAATTGACCTTTCTAAAAATTCATGAAGTATGGCATATTATAGAAATAAAATACTTTCATGGAGAATTCTCAAATTTTTTTCAAGAATCAAGAGAATCACAACTTGAGAACCTAAACATGCCCTAACTTTACCAAAGAAAATACTAAGAATCATGAGAAACATATTAATAGGGATGGACTGGATTCCCACATATGAAGGTTAGCCTTACATACCTTGGAAGATATTATACTTTGGAGGAGAAACTTGAGAGATTGCTAGTCTTTCCTCTAGAGCGTAGTTTTCTTAAAACCTTACAGCTTCAAATGGGGAGGAAGGAAAGAAATGAGACTCATAGATTCTAAGTATTCTTCTTTGTAAGAGTGGGTTTTAAATCGTGTCTATTGAGTACCTAAAAATTGTAGGATGAATATTACCTTAAGTAAACGAAGTGTTAATTTTTCTGGCTGGAATACCCCTAGGGCTTCACCTTGCCCATATCCTTAAAAGGCTATGGAAATGGGTAGGATGTCACAGATGCCATAGTGGTGACCTAATGAATTTTCACCTCTCTAAAGTTAGGCCTCTAGGGCATCACGGTGGCCATAGCACTAGCTGTAAGGTGTTGCCCAGGGCAGTGCCCTAGCCTCCGTGAATGTCTTGATAATTCATCTAAGTCTGGAATGAGTCTGAAACTAATTTCTCACCGATCTATGGGTTAGCTAACATGATTCCAAAGATCCATCATAAGTATGGGACATTCCTAAACATGATATTAGAGGTGTTATAGCTAACTAAAACTTTGGAGTAAGTATGGCATTCTTATTTTGTTCCTCTTCCTAGAGTGTAAAAGATTTTAATGTACTAGTCGCCTAAATTATAAACCAATTCACTTCGCAGCTTGGAACTTGAAATAATCAGATCTAGATGACTTTAGAATACTGGTAGAGGCTCACCTCTAGTCTTAAAATCAAGGCCTAGTTCTATTTTTCTAATACTAAAGTCAAAGATTGCGAAGGTAAACATAAAATGAATTGTGTTCATATCTTACTCAACCCTTCTTCTCTATAGATTCATTTTGATGGGTTGAATCTCAAAGATATTGATATCACCATTTGAAATAAATCTTAAAGATGAGATGTCAAGACAAAAATTAAACTGAAGAATTTGTGCTTGTTTACAGTTAGTGAAAAGAAGAGATAGTCAATAGGGCTGATTATAAAGGAAAGAGTGGATATCATGTATTTTTCCTTGATTTGATGCCATTGTAGACACCTCAAAACTCTCACCAGGTGTAATAGTATTCAAATCAATAGAAATTCCTTTGTACAGTAGAATAGTAATTAACCTGACCACTTCTTAAGTTGTTGTAATTTCATGAATTCCTTACTATCTTTAATGAACCTAGTAAAGATTTGCTAGTTTTTGTAACCTGATTGTCTCAATAGCTGGTAGAATTTTAACTTATAGGATTTCACTTCTGTTACTATTGTCTAATTCTTAATCAAAGAATGTCTTGCTTTTCCAATTTATAAATTCTCTTCCCTATTGATGGGATTTCATGAAATGTATTCATCTGGAAAATACCTATAAAATCAATAGCTAGGTTAGCAAATAATTAATTCATAGATTTCATCCCTTAGAATATGTTGAAATTGGACTGGGACACCCTTTCTTATCTTGTTGATGGAGTTTATCTCCATTGTCACACTCTAAGTGACTTTCCAACTTTCATCCAGAAAATGTATCATAGTCAAAAAGTCAATTTTCACTATTAGGGGTAGAAACTGTCTTTTCACATAAAGCTTCAAACTCTCTCTGATAGAAGTAGCTTTATCAACAATATTAGTTGTTTCTGATAGTTTAATTCCCTTAGCACATACCACATCGCCATTCATACTCCTTATACAGAAAGTAGTAGAGTTGGGGGCCAGGATTGCCCCTTGATGCTTCATTTGTGTTATATTTGAAGTTGTTCATGGGTAGAGGACTATATTTGACAATTTTAGTCACCATTGTAGGCTTAAACCTCTCCAACATCCTAAATATATGTGGCCAAGATTCAGGAACATTTTGAAGTCAACAGAATCTTTGCTTACTGAATTTATGAGTTATAGAATTAATTTCATAAATCACTTTCCCAATAGAATAAATTCCTCCATGTAGAATTGTTTTTCTCCCTTTTCAAATATATCATAAGATAATAATGTGGACATCCTAATTGTCACCACCCAAACTGCCAGATCGTGAGGGCACCTACTCTAATCTACCTAGATAGGAGAACCCCTTACCATCCCTTTATGAAGTCAAGCAGAAGACTTTAATTAAGTAAATAAACCAACTTTGTTACAGGATATTCTTTCAACAGTATAAAATACAACTACCCGAGGATCTAGTCTAAACAGGTACAAGAGCTACAAAAGAAAGAATAAAATTGGAAATAGCATCCACCCTGACTAAGAGATGTGGGAGCTGCTAAAGAATCACTACCACAATAATCAAGAAACCAACACTGATTCCTGTAAAAGTCTATACCCCGAAAAGGGTATAGCAAGAGTAGCATCAGTACAAACCACATATACTGACCCGAATTATATTAGACAAATATAACATAAATATTCAAAGAAACGTGCTTACTTTCAAACTCATTACCCAACCCCAAATGTTCCCTTCCACCCTCTTACTAACCTCCAGTTACGAATTTTGAGACACCGCTCTTTCTCTTATGACCCTACCACCTTGGACCACTAGGTCTTGCCTTACTCAAGGGTCAACATAAATTCTAAAATCTAACTACATCAGGGGAAATCCCTAAACCTAAGTCAAGAACCTAATAAGTTACCCAGCATACCTGGAGAAGACCGATTCGAACATGTAACCTATCCACCAGCCCCCCTGAACATTAGATCGGATTTAACCCATAACTTACACCCAACCTTTTTCCTATCCCTCTGACATAGAACTACTTACTCAACCCTAACATCCTTGGACATTCCGCCACCCGAGGCAGTAAAACGAGTTAGACCACAATAATAATTAATGATTATGTTGTAAGCAGACCTCATTTAGCTAAAATATAGTGCCATAAGTTAATCCATACTCAAAACTAACATTAACCTAGCACATAAAGGATCAAATAAATAGTTTACGGTATTCAATCAACAATCAACATATTATTACTGAGTCAATCTCAATCAAGCTAAATCAGGACAAGTCACGAGACAACAAGTCTAGTCAAACCTTGGCCCAGTCAACAACCCTTACTCTAACAATATCCAAGTCAACAAACCATGACTCCAATAACAAGAATCCCAAAATACATGACAAGAACCTGGACCACACAAGAATCCCAAATATATCAAGCATATAAATATGTTCCCCGATTCACTCATGGAACCGTCAAACTCATCAGACCTTCATACATACACGCTATGGATGATACATCCACCCTCTAGTCATGACCTGCAGGGGACAATTTTCTTCCATGTACTAAAACCCCAGATAACCTGTGAGAACATCCCAAATACCAAAATATTCCACATTTAGAAATAAGGTAGGTCAAAATCATACACCAATGTAAATCCTTTACATGGAACACACCAAACAACATGCAATAACAAACCACACTACAAAGTAGTTAACATGCACATATAGCATAAACTATATTAAACTACAATACCATAACCGATACTACCATTTATGGCCTTAATCATGCCACCTACTCCAATGCTTCATCTTGAACAATAATAAGGTTTACCACCCCAGATTATTAGGAAGCTCACCCACACCCTACCTAGTAGTATCACTTTTCTCCTAAGGTTTAACTAATAGCTGGTAATTTGTCCTTTCCAATACCCCAAGTACAGGTCTACCATAGTGAACCATCAATTTATAGCATAAGCATAACATAACATTAGAAGGTATACAAATAGCCCATACTCATATGCTACCTGAACTTTAACTGATTTTAGCCATTCAAAATTCATGCCCGAAGGCCTAGACATGTAATCTCCCATCCATCTATACTACATTCATGCTCTCTAACCTAGGTCTATGCAACTCAATTTAACCTTAGCTTACCTAGATGTCAACTAGCTGTAAGAAGAATGAATGAATGTGAAATCCAACCTTGCCAAGATCGAAGATATGTTAATCATTAAATCTGTGGGTTTGCACCCATTCGTACCCCTTTCTCCTCTTTTCTATGTTTATAAGACATGGGAGGTAACCCTCAAGGTTTTTGGAGCCTACCACATCATTTATTTCAACCCAAATAGAGAAAATAAATAAAACCACATAAGTGGATGTTCTGGTCTACGTCATGTCGCTATAGCGGCATGCGCACCGCTGTACCGGGCTGATGTCAGCCTGACCCAACTTTTTTTAATTCTAAAATTTTAACACACGTGGCCTCATGTAAGTTTACTAATTAAATCCCAATCATATCCATACTCTACACTAATATCGAGGCATTTTCTAGTAACGATGGATTTGGTCGTTAGAGATACAAATTTACCCATTGTTCATCCCCAAACAATCAAAAAGAAGGAACGATCTGAGTCTAGATTTTTGAACTTCACGCCCTCTCTGCGAGATCCTAAGTAACTAATTACCAATCCTTGGATTCTAATCCAAAATTGAAATACCCGGTAATTTTATCGAAACTCAAATACCTAAACCATGATTCACCAAACTGCTAGCATCAAAACACTGTCATCGGTCTAACTGGAATAGGTTTTTTGTGCTCATACAGGCACGCTGTGAAGACAAGGGACCTATTCTCCAAATGCTCGAAATAACTGAAAACTCGTCAAACTACAAACATTGGATAGGTTGTTTAAAAATTTTAAAACTCAAAAATTTTGCAAAAAAATGAGACGAGACCCCACTGTAGCGGCATTTATCCTGCTATACCAGCATTGGCATAGTGACACATGTTGCTATAGCTGCCCAAAGTAGTTCAAAGATACGAGAAATGGGTTCATTACCCATTTCTTTCCTTTTACTTAAAAAACACTCTCCTTCTCTCCCAATCACTTTGCTCTCGCCGCCGAAACAAGGTAACATTCGATTCCTTACCCTCTATTTCTTCATTACTCATGGAGTTACATGCGTTAGACTAGAATTATGTTGAATAGAATGGGTTTTGGGTTAGGATTCTAAATTTCAATTTTTGGGACTTGGAGTCAAAATTTTAAAGCATGGTTACCTCTCTTATATTCACAACACTTCTATTGCTTCTGAACGTAAGAAACTTAAAGTTTGCGGGCGAAAAGAGCTCAAAATAGATGAGAATGTGAAGGGTTGTTTTTGAATTTGAATTGATGATTTGGGCATTATTTAGGAGTTATCATGCCCAAATTTTTGTGTAAAATAGTTAAGGCGCTTTCGGAACACTGATTTGAGTTTAACACTAAAAAAGGAGTGGTTTTAAATCAAGGGGTGCTATTTCTACACCCCCTAACTACTGGGGACAATGAAACTTGCTATAGCGGCCTCGTTGCTATAGTGGAGAAATTCCTGATATAGCGACGTCTCTATTGCGACATGCACGCCACTATAGTGAGAGGCTGCAGGCAGTAGCCTCCTAGCTAAAAATAGAAACTTTTTAAACTTTTTAGTTCAATCCTTTTTGGAAGCCTGATGATTTCTAACGAGTTCCCTTGTCGAATTTAGCAGGTTAAACATCTACAATGGCCAGAAATTAAGATAATCCCCCTACCTATGAAAGATTTCCCAATAAAGCTAGTCGGGAATGATACTGTGAATACCGACGGATAGGGCTTTGCTATAAGCGAGGCTTCGACATAAGGAGGGTGGAAGAGAAGGCACCAGAATTCTATAACCAGTTGCAGGAGTTCGATCAGGGCCCACTAGTGGTAGCCCCACTGATGGAATCTCGAGCTAGGTAAGGGAGTTCTATGTTATACTCCTTACCATGCTTTGGGATTCCCCCGACCCCATCATCTATGCCAGAGGAGTAGATATCCCGATTGACACCCACATAGTCAATGAGGTACTCGGGGTGCCCCACATCTCTAATTTCGACTACATATCCAAGGCCCGGGAGATAAACATTACATAGTTGCGGGACACTCTTGTTCTGGAGAAGTTTAGGGAGCAGGTGTATTAGCCTTCCACAGAAGGTATTACCAGTATTTACTTTTTAGTCGATGCTAGAAGGTGGCTGAACCTGGCGACCCAAAGGATTCGGACATCAAACAACACTACTAACGTCACCTACCCTCGGGCTCTAGTGGCTACCTTTACTATTGTAACACCCCGTACCTTTCTGACCCTACTTTCCAACCTTGAACCATGTTTACCCTAGGTTCGAGAGCCATAAGTACGTATTTTTCATTGTTATTGATGGAACATTTGATATTGTGCTAGTAAATGTGATTAGACCTTTGTAGTAGGTGGTTTTGACTTTATGGAGCATTTGTGGGGTGAAAAGTGAGGTTTAAAGGACATCCAAGAAAAGGATCTTAAATATAAGAGGCAAGCAAAAGGTTGGGACTTGAAAGATCCAACCAAATCCGCAAAGAAAAGTCGAAATCAAAAATTTAGTTTGGGGTGCTGCAGGTGGCGTGCCAGGCTGCTTTGGCCTAATTTTTTTTGTGGCACAGGCAGCAAGGGGGCGTGCCCAGGGGCGTGCCAGGTTGCTGATGTGTCATGGTTACATGGAACTGTTGATGCTTAAAATAAGGAAAATATGAAATAACTTGGGTGTGTTTTGTGGGTATGATGTGGTTTCTGTCCTAATTTGCAGGAAAACAGGTTTTAAAGGTAAAATAAGCTAAAGAGGAAGAATCAAGCTCGAGAACGAAGTGTTGGAAGAAGAAAGAACAAGAGGCTGCAAAAGAGGAGTAGTCACGCCACAAGTCACGTGGCATGGAAGCCACTCACGCCACGTGAGTGTCTATCATGACTCAAGTCCAGAGAATGAAAAATCAGCCTGACTTCCATGGAAGGGGTCACGTGGCATGACTGACACCCACGTGACATGGAAGCCTACCGTGATCCAACTTCTGAAGACCACAAGTTGAGCCTGATTCCCACGACATCAACCTACGTGGCATGACTTGGTTCCACGATACCAAGTCACGATACCATGGAAGTTGCCGACTTTGTTCTCCTATTTGGTTTTGGATAGGACTAGTTTTGTATCTATAAATACCCCTATGTAGTCCTAATTGTGAGAGTTGGACAATTTACTACTTTGAGGGTTATTTCATATTGTTTCAGACATATATTTGGTTTTGTATTCACAAACCCTGATTTGAGTTTTATTGATAATTGAAATTTTGATTTTCCTTCATTCTTGTGAGATCATAATTATGCTTTCATCTTTGGATTATTCTTGTGTTCTTGCAATTATGAGCAGCTAAACCCATCAACTAGGGTTGTGTGAACCATGAGGAATTAACAAAACCGATTAAGTGCAAAGCAACTTTGTACTGCTGTATATGCATGTATTGTTGTTTCCTTCGTTGTGATTGCTTTTCTAACGGTTGCAAATGTTAGAAACTCGCATGTATTCTAGACTTGCTCGAGAGGAAGATAGAGATTGGGGTAAGGAGATAAAAAACAGAGATTTGAAGCTATCAACCTTCATCTAATAACCGGAGCCTTAGCGGGAATGGTTATCTGAGATCCAGGACAAGGGTTAGTAGTGCGACACTCGGAGTCCGAGAGGAAAAGAGTGAAATTCGTCTAATGAAAGTCAAGCAACATTTAGATGAACCTAACTTGTTAGATTTTGCATGCAGCGCAGCGGGGCAATTTTGTTAGCACAAGTAACCGGTGGAGTTAAGGAATCATTAGGGATCACAGTCCTAGTGTATTTCTCTTATTGTCTACAAACTCAATACAACCAACAATCATCATTGTTACTATTTATTAGCAAAACCCCCCAGTTTTATTTACTTTCCAATTGTTCCATCCGGTAGTCTACTCATACTTCAAACTATTCCCTGTGGGATCGACCCCAACCTAGTTGGGTTCTATATTTGATTCAGAGACCGCATTGTACTTTTTTGGAGTTATATTTTGGGCGACATCAAATTTTGGCGCCGTTGTCGAGGAATACGGTTACGAAGTTGAACATTACTGGTTGGAGTTGATTGGTTGTGTTTTTACGTACTTGTGAGGGTATACGCCGGTGTATGCCAAATACTAGGAGTCAAGGCAATCCCCTGATTCCACTTGATCTTGAAATCGAAAGGATTCTGAGAGCTAATCAGAGAATGGTGAATACTGAAGGAGTCCAGAATCCCGTAGTTGAGGGAGACATTCACAGCCAGCCAATTTATCCGACTGGTTAGGAAACAGCGGAACAAACTACTGCTCGATTGACATGAGAAGAGCATGTTAGACAAGCTGCTCTTAGACAAACAGAAAGAGATAATCGAGCTATGCAAGAAGCAGTACAACTTCTGTATGATGCTGAAGAGCGACAAAGACGATTAAGAGAGCAACCGAGACAACATGTGCCTATTTATGATGATCCTGAAGATGAATATGTGGCCTATTTTGAGCCAATCGAGAATGGTGCCATTGTTCCACCTGAGTTACCTCCGGGCACTAAGTTTGACAACACTAGTGCCATGATCCATTTGCTGAACTTGAAGGGGTTATTTGAGAGTCTTCCTACTGATGATCCAAACATGCATGTAATGAATTTTGTGGGGGTCTGC
Source organism: Capsicum rhomboideum (assembly GCA_031232105.1). Taxonomy (NCBI): domain Eukaryota; kingdom Viridiplantae; phylum Streptophyta; class Magnoliopsida; order Solanales; family Solanaceae; genus Capsicum; species Capsicum rhomboideum. Next base: position 14,544,318 of record CP124718.1, read on the forward strand.
ACGTCATACAATCTGCTTGAGGTTGACCAAGAGGCGATACGGTTGAGGTTGTTCCCATTCTCTCTTACACGAGAAGCCACGTTGTGGTTGGATGAGCTGCCACGAGGATCCATCACTACCTGGCAAGAATTGAGAAATTAATTTTTGTAAAGATTTTTCCCACCATCCAATATGCTGCAGTTGAAAGACGAGATCTACCATTTCAGACAACTTTATTCGGAAGCACTCTACGAGACTTGGCTGAGGTTTAAAAAGAAGCTGCAGATGGTGCCAAATCATAGGATGAGTGGCAGGAACTTACTTGAAATCTTCTACAGAGCTTTGAATGTCAACACAAAGGCGGTAGAAGATACTATCACTGGTGGAGCATTTATGGGTTTGATATGGGACCAAGCTTCTGAGATATTAGATCGTGTCACTAAGACAAACTGAGGATGGCATACTCGGGAGGCAGATACGCCGGCTGGAACATATGCTATTGGAGCTTCAGCAGCTCAAAGGGCTCTAGATGAATCTGTGGCTCAAGAGGTCGCTCAGTTGAGGACAGAAATTGGTCTTCTGGCCAAACAGATAGCGGCTAGAGATGCAGAAAAGGTGCATGCTATTGGTGCACAAAGTAAATCATCTAGACATGATGATAGTGAGTCTGATGAAGAGGGAAAGTATCTAGATCGCAAAGTGGCGGGTTTTCGAGCCAAGGTCCAAGGTTCTAATCAAGAATCTTGGACTTCAAGGCAAGGGAATCAAGGTCGTAACTATTATGGAGACAGCTACAACAAATTGGGATACAGAGATCGAGAACGGGACCGTGATGGTGATTGGAGGCGGAAAGATGATAATCGAGAAAAGAATGACATATATGGTAGGGAAGGCGTGATGAGGAGTCTGGAAATTCAAGAATGGAGGCACTCCTAAATAAATTGGTCAAATGAGAAGAAAGTCAGGAGAATTACTTGAAAGAGATTGGGACTGACATTTCGGGTATAAGTCAGAAAGTGGAGTATCATTCAACTGCCATTAAACAGTTGGAGCAGCAGTTTTGGTAGATTTCATTGGCACTGAATCAACGTCAGCCAGGCACCCTTCCAAGCAATACCGTCCAGAATCTGAAAAATAGTAGTCATTGTCTCGCCATTACTACTAGAATGGTAAGTGCACGACAAATCAACCTATGCCTGCCGACAGTAGTGTGCCTAATGATCCAGTGATTGTTGATGTAGAAGCTGAGTTAGAGCTGGATAATGCAAAGGGTGACATAGTTCCAAATTATTATGATGATAGTGATAATGCAAAATCTGAGAAGAGGAAAGAAAAAGAGGTACCAAAAGTGCTCAAAACTATCCCACGACCTCCTCCTCCCTATCCTCAAAGGTTGAAGAAGAAGGTGGAGAAAGGAAAGTATCAGAAGTTCATCACCATGTTGAAGGAGCTGTCAGTTAACATCCCTCTTCTAGAGGCATTGAAGTAGATGCAAGGTTATGCAAAGTTCATGAAAGACTTGGTAACAAAGAAGAGAACGGTAAGTTTTGAACCAGCAGATAACATTCACCATTGTAGTGCAGTTGCTTCACGTTCCTTAGTTGAAAAGAAAGAAGATCCAGGAGCTTTCACAATTCCTTTCACTATTGGGTCCTACGACTTTGCTAAAGCACTGTGCGATTTGGGTGCTAGCATCAACCTAATGCCATTAGCCGTGTTCAAGCGATTGGGGTTGGGAGCACCAAAACCAACCTCCATGAGACTTCTCATGGCCGATAGAACTGTGAAAAAGCCGGTTGGCATTCTGTAAGATGTTTTGGTGAAGGTTGCCTCTTTCATATTTCTGGCTGATATTGTGATTCTCGATTATGAAGTTGACTTTGAGATTCCCATCATATTAGGAAGACCATTTCTTTCCACGGGTCGTGCATTGGTTGATATAGAAACAGGGAAGCTGAAATTTAGATTGAATGATGAACAGGTTACTTTCAATGTCTGTCGTTCAATAAAGCAGCCAAGAGATAAGAGAGTGATTTCAGTGATAGATGCGGTTGATGATAGTGAGGTTGTTGTGTCCATTGAAGAAAGGTTGGGAGTAGAACCTCTGGCTGCTGTGATCATGAATTTTGAAGACAATGGTATAGAAGACTATGATGAGATGATGGGTGCACTAGCTGGTAAAGGAGCGTACACATATGCGCCCAAGAAACTGGATCTTGATTTGAAGAATAGGGTAACTCCACCAGCTCGTCGATCTATTGAGGAGCCTCTAGTGTTAGAGCTTAAGGCTCTTCCGGCCCACCTTCGCTACATATTCTTGGGAGCTAACAATACCTTGCCAGTGATTATTTTTGCTAAATTGGTGGATTAGCAAGTAGAGGCTTTGGTTTCAATTTTGAAAAGATTTAAGAGGTCCATCAGGTTGTCTATTGCTGATATCATAGGTATTCCATCTGGCATTTGCACTCATAAGATCCAGCTTGTTCCTGAGTGCATACCTAGCATTGAGCACTAGCGTCGTCTGAACCCACATATGCAAGAGGTTGTGAAGAAATAGATCATCAAGTGGTTAGATGCAGGAGTGGTTTATCCTATTGCTGATAGTAAGTGGGTGAGCCCAGTTCAGTGTGTGCCGAAAAAGGAAGGAATCACTATGATTCCAAATGACAAAAATGAGTTGATTCCAATGAGGTCGGTGACTGGATGGAGAGTTTGTATGGACTATTGGAAGCTAAATTCGTGGACTGAAAAGGATCATTTTCCTATGCCCTTCATGGACCAGATGTTAGACCGTCTTACTGGTAGAGGATGGTATTTTTTTCTTGATGGTTATTCGGGGTATAATCAAATTTTTACTGCCCTCGAAGACCAAGAGAAGACCACTTTCACTTGTCCATACGGGACGTTCACATTCAAAAGGATGCCTTTCGGTTTGTGTAATGCACCGGCCACCTTCCAACGCTGTATGATGTCTATTTTCTCCGACATGGTGGAAGACACTATCGAGGTTTTTATGGAAGATTTTTCTATTGTGGGAGACTCGTTTGAGGGTTGTTTGGCACACCTTGCCAATGTACTTCAAAGATGTGAGGAGTGCAACCTAGTGCTGAATTGGGAAAAATGTCACTTTATGGTTAATGAGGGTATCGTATTGGGGCATCAGATTTCGAAGAACGACATTGAGGTGGATAAGGCAAAAATTAAAGTAATTGAGAAGTTGCCCCCACCTATCTCTGTGAAAGGTATTCGAAGTTTCTTAGGTCATGCTGGTTTTTATAGAAGATTCATCAAGGATTTCTCCAAAATTGCTCATCCCTTGTGCAAACTTTTAGAGAAAGAGGTGAAGCTTGTGTTTGATGAAGCATGTCTTAAAGCATTTGAGTGTCTTAAGGAGAAGCTGGTGTCAACCCCTATTATTGTGTCACCGGATTGGACTAAGCCTTTTGAGGTTATGTGCGATGCTAGTGGAGTGGCTTTGGGTGCAGTCTTTGGCAAAAGACGTGAAAAGATATTACACCCGATTTACTACGCTAGCAAGGTGATTAATCTGGCTTAAAAGAATTACACTCTGACTGAGCAGGAGTTGGTTGCAGTAGTATTCGCTTTTGAGAAATTCAGATCTTACTTTATTGGTATGAAGGTGATTGTGCATACAGATCATGCAGCTCTTCGGTATCTTATGTCGAAAAAGGATGCTAAGCCAAGACTGATTCGGTGGGTACTTCTGTTGCAAGAATTTGACTTTGAAGTCAAGGATCGAAAGGGGAACGAAAATCAGGTGGTTGACCATCTTTCACGCCTTGAGGAAGAGTCCATGCTTAAATTGAAGGATGATCGAGAGATTGATGATACTTTCCCAGATGAGCAAGTACTGGCTGCATCCCAAGACTTGATACCTTGGTTTACTGATTTTGCCAACTTTTTGGCAAATGATCTAGTCCCGGAAGATATGACATATCAGCAGAGAAAGAAATTCATGCATGAGGTAAGAAAGTTCTTCTGGGATGAGCCGTATTTGTTTAGGGTGTGTGCTGATGGCATAATTTGAAGATGTGTTCCCGAGTACGAGATGTTGAGTATTTTGGAGGCATGTCACTCATCTCCAGTTGGGGGTCATCATGGAGGTGCATGGACCGGCCATAAAATCTTGCAATGTGGGTACTACTGGACCAGTATTTACAAAGATGATCATGACTATGCTCGTGCTTGTGACTGATGTTAAAGGCAAGGTAACATTTCACGCAGACACGAACTTCCCATGACAACTATACTTGAGCTTGAATTGTTCGATGTATGGGGAGTTGACTTTATGAGTCCGTTTGTGAGCTCGTATGGAATGAAATACATTTTGGTAGTTGTTGACTAAGTTTCTAAGTGGGTGGAGGCAATTGTGCTTCCTAATAACGAAGGGAGAAGTGTCACAGCTTTCTTGAAAAAGAACATATTCTCACGTTTTGGGACACCCCGGGTTATTATTAGTGATGGAGGATCCCACTTTTGCAACCGACTGTTCAAAGCCCTGCTTGAAAAATATGGTGTCAAACATAAGGTGGAAAAACCTTACCATCCTCAGACAAGCGGGTAGTTAGAGGTGTCAAATTGCGAGATTAAGTCTATTCTGGCAAAAATAGTTAATGCAAATAGGACTGATTGGGCTCGACGACTGGATGATGCGTTATGGGTATATCGAACGGCTTTCAAAACACCAATTGGTGCATCACCATATTAGTTGGTATTTGGGAAGTCTTGCCATTTGCCCGTTGAACTTGAACATAAAGCTTTGTGGGTGTTGAAAAGGGTGAATTTGGACTGGAATGAAGCGACCCAATTGCGACTTGAGCAGATGAATGAGATGGATGAATTTCGTCTCCGGGCTTATGAAAGTTCAGTATTGTAGAAAGAGAAGATGAAATCGTACCATGATCATCAGATTGAGAACCGCGAATTTCACCCGGGTGACTCAGTTTTATTGTATAATTCTAAGCTTCGCCTGTTTGCTTGAAAACTAAAATCCAAATGGTCTGGCCTATTCACTGTCGTTCGTGTATTCTCACATGGTGATATTGATCTAAATCGAGCAGATAATGTCCTATTCAAAGTCAATGGATAGCGTGTTAAGCATTATGTAGGAGTTTCGAAAGAGATAAGGACGATTGAAGAACTTGAACTTGATAAAGTTTGAGTAGTCAAGTCAGCCATGTCGTGCCACGACATTAAATCAAGCACTGATTGGGAGATAACCCAAGATTTGTTATGCGGAGATCGAATTATTGAGGAACAGTTAGTTGAAAATCACAGAATTTACCTGAATGGGTGAAATATCACCCACGACATGAATCACGTCACGTGAGGGTATTATACGCCACGTGGTTGGTATCATCAAAATCAGAGGAAAATTTCCAAGTTCTGAATCTATTCCATGGAATGCATCTACGTGACGTGGATAGGATCCACGCCACGTGATTGGTGTCGTTGAAATCAGAAACTCAGGTCAGTCTCAGAACATCAGCCACGATAGACCTCACGTCATGTAGGTCACACCTACATGGCGTGGGTCGTGTCGTGAAACATAAGAGCTTCAGAAACCCAAATCCGACCCGACCCAGGCCTATTTTTCCAAAATAAATCCGGATCTTTTCTTCTTTACCCGATATATATCCGAATCATTTCCCTTCTTTCCCCACTTTCAAATTCTTCAACTAAAACCCTAAAATTCCAATTTTCTCTTCTTCTAACCATTAAATCCGAATCCCCACCTTCTCAAACTCCAAGAAATATGAAAATCCCTTTCCTAAAACTCACAAAATCCGACCCCCCATTCAAAAATCTGACCCCCAAGTCCAAAATTCGAATCAAATATACCAAAACCAACCCAAATACCCACAATTTGATCAATAACCCATTACCATGCCTCCAAAATCCAACCCTAAGAGTGACCACCTTGATGCCTCATCCCAGATTCGGACCAAAAATCTGGATTTATCGACCCGTCTGCGGGATGAACCATCTGAGTCAGGGAAAAGTGGTTCTGTGGAGGAATTTGATATTAGCTTGGATGATACTGCTTTGCTTCCTCAGGCTACGAGGTTACAGACGCGAGCCCGAGCGGCTTCCCAGGCAATAATTCAGCCAGCCCCACCACCTGTTCAGCCAGTTGTTCCGACTGAGTCTTCTGAGTCCGCCCCCCAGTCTGAAGAGGGGTAGGATGGTTCTGTGTCAGCTCTGTTGATGATGCTACGGTCCAGGGTACTTCTGCGGTGGAGGCTACGGCTTCTGTTTCAGGTTCTGGTGCCCAGAGTGCTCCGACTCCCGTGCAGAGTACTGAGATTCAGCGTTGGTGTGTGTAGGGCATGCGTGCCTTCTATGATAGAGATGCTGAATTGACTGAGAGAGAGGTATGTCAGAGGAGCATTATGGAGGATCCACGGTATCGGGTGGATGAGTTGAGGACCTTGACTGATATATGGCCTGTCTTTGAGAGATACGGGTTAGGTTGGATGGAGCAGCCTTCTGGTCGATATAGCTCGTAGTTAGTCTGAGAGTTTTATGCCTCGTATGCTGCGTCAGTGGATTTGGGTACTCCTGTTGGGCAGAAATTTATTTTACAGACATTTTTGACCCATGTCATTATTCGTGATACCCGTGTGGATATTTCAGAGCAGACCATTCACCGCTTCTTATTTGGGGATGACCGTCCACTTCCTGCGTTGACTACTGAATATGATCATAGGATGGACACTGTCAGAGATAGGATTAAGATGAGAGATGCAGAGCAAAAATTGGAATTGCTTAAATGGATTGCAGGGTACATAGCCGAAGATGGTGTGGCGGCTGGTTGGGTTACTGGGAAGCTGGACATCAAAAAGTCCACGCTTTATTTTGCTGGTAAATTCTGGTGGTCCGTGGTTCGGCATCGGTTGGGTCCAACCAATGCTGACAACTCACTCACATTGGACCGGGCATTGGACCGGGCTGTAGTAGTAGCCAACATCTTAGCTGGTTATGAGATTCCTTTTGCTAGATACATAGTCAGGGAGATCCACGAGCGGGCGTTCAGAGATCACACGAGTATCCCTTTTCCATGCTTGATCCAGGGGTTGTGTGATAGGGCAGGGGTGGCCAGGATACCTGCCCTAGACCATTATATCGAGGTGACCCACATTGCGGACATTAAGCTGATGCAGCAGAGGGGTTCACACCCCATTCTTCCACGAGGGTCACAACCGTCTGAGTCATCGGGTGCAGCCCTGGATGAGCCGAGTAGTGCACCTTTGCCTGTTCCTGCACCAGTTAGGGTACCTATACAGAATGAGGGCGCAGGCCCTATTGATGATAGGGTACCCAGTACTAGTGCCCCTTCGACTCCTGCTGGGATGGTTTCAGTATCGAGAGACTTTCTGCAGCAGTTTATAGATAGGCAGACGAAGATGCTTGAGCACTAGGCTCACACTGAGACTCAGATGGCTAAGTTGGTATCCCAGCTTAAGCCTTGGGTTCGATCTACAGTAGAGGCTGCGGAGACTAGAGTGGAGGCTTAGATGAATGCAGCAATGGAACAGTTTATGCGGGGATTGCATGGGCGGATTGATAGTTTTGAGGCACGTATGGCCTCCCGATTGAGTACTGCACCGAGCGCTGATATGGCCGGCTTGACCCAGGAGGTAGCTGCATTGAGAGAGGAGGTTTGGGCACTGGCATCGAGTAACACTCCCATTATACCACCTATACCTGTACCGACCTTCGTGAGACCAATATTTGAGGTTGATTTATTTGCTGATGAGGAGCCTTCGATGGATAGAGGCAAGAGACCCCGCAGTCCGAAGGAGCGGGGTGATAGTAATTCTGAGTATGAGAGTGATCTGAGGAGGGATGTTAAAGCCTCCCGAGTAGAGTACCATGCGAGCCAAATTGAGGCGGAGCATAGGGTGCGTGGTGCATCTGCCAGTCAGGCTATTCCCCCACCGGATGCGACTACTGCACAGTCTGATGATCCCGCTGCTGGCGGGCCCACTTCCGGTGCTTAAGGCGCCACAGGTATGTCTTTACTCTCTTTTATTTGATTGATATCGGTGCATTGAGGGCATTGCACTAGGTTTAGTTGGGGGTGGGGGTGTACCACCACTTGGGGGGTTTTGTTGCCGTGTTTCTTTTCCCCCGAGTGTTCTATCATAGTAGAACCGACATGTTTAGGATGTTATTGATGATGTTTTTATGTTTCTTGCTAAATTAGGAGAAAAATGAGGGAACTGTAGTGCAGTCTTGTTTTGGATGCTTTTTATGTGTTTTGACTATTAAGGATACCCCTCCTGAAATTTTGGTTTTTGAATTATGTGAATAGCATGTTCGTGTGTGACAGCTGTTGGATCTTGTTATGGCACTAGAATTATAGGCAAATAACCGTAGCTAGCATTGCATGAACGGATAGGTATTAGTTGGTAATACAACCCTGTGCTATGTGTGTGTGAGGTCACTACTTAGTTAGTTGTGTGTGTACGATCCAGAACTTGCCCGGTTGGTCTTGCCTAAGTTAAAGGATAGGAATTAGGAAAGGATCATAGACCCTTTTTTAAGAAAGTCCACTTTTAGCCTAAATACCAAACCAAATGAAGAAGTATCCCTTGATCCCGACTTTGAGCCATAATTGTCCTATTTCTTTCATTAGCCTATTCACCTTCCCATTTTAATCACAATGAACCTGTCTTGGCCCTGGTCCCTCCTTGGACACTGTGTACGTAGATTGAGTTGGGTATGAAGAAGGGTTAAAAAAAAAAAAAAAGATTTGGGTGTGAAGAATAAAAAGAAAAAAAAAATGTATATGTGTTTAAAGTTTGAGAAGAAAAATCACACCTAAAAATCTAAAAATAAAAGAAGGGAGAATAAGGGAGAATGAAAATGAAAAAGGTTGGAAGTTGGAGCCAAAAATAGTGTAGTGTCAAGGAGGGTTGAGTCACTATACCCATATGTACCATACCCGTCCCTAATCCTACATTACAAGCCGATTAAAGTCCTATAGTGATCCTAGTCCGACTGTCCGAAAACGAAGGCGTAGAAAATAAGGGCAAGCCTATGGTATTTAATGCACACTGTCTTAACTTCTTTGTGAGCATGAGTGTTTTAAACTCGTCCCTATGTTGATATTCATTAGTATACTGAGAGTGCATGGGACTTCTTTGATTGTGAGAGCATATGGGTTGTATAATTAGCTGCTAGTTGTTCGAGAAATGCCAATTGCATATACTCTTAGTGTTTGTGCGTAATTTAGTGCCATCACTTGATCCCTTCTGTGTCATGATCCTATGCTGCTTACATATACACTTTGGTTTTACTTTGAAAATGGGAGGGGTCGAAAAGGTTTTGTGTCAAAAGTAACGAGTAGACTGCCATAGGTCCCTTAGGTTTCTCTTAGTTAAGCATTGTGTTTGTGTACTTTTATTTTGTTCGCCTGAGGACATGCAAACGTTCTAAGTTGAGGATGTTGATGTGTCATGGTTACATGGCACTGTTGATGCTTAAAATAAGGAAAATATGCAATAACTTGGGCGTGTTATGTTGGCATGATATGGTTTCTGTCCTAATTTGCAGGAAAACAGGTTTTAAAGGCAAAATGAGATAAAGAGGAAGAATCAAGCCAGAGAACGAAGTGTTGGAAGAAGAAAGAACAAGAGGCTGCAAAAGAGGAGTAGTCACGCTACAAGTCACGTGGCGTGGAAACCACTCATGTCGTGGTTATCGTAACTCAAGTCCAGAGACTGAAAAATCAGCCTAATTTTCACGGTAGGGGTCACGTGGAGTGACTGACACCCACGTCACGTGGAAGCCTGCCGTGATCCAACTTCTGAAGACCACAAGTTGAGCCTGATTCCAACGACATCAACCTACGTGGCGTGACTTGGTTCCACGACACCAAGTCACAATACCGTGGAAGTTGCCGACTCTGTTCTCCTATTTGGTTTTGGATAGGACTAGTTTTGTATCTATAAATACCCCTACGTAGTCCTAATTGCGAGAGTTGGACAATTTACTACTTTGAGAGTTATTTCATACTGTTTCAAACATATATTTGGTTTTGTATTCACAAACCCTAATTTGAGTTTTATTGATAATTGAAATTTTGGTTTTCCTTCATTCTTGTGAGGTCATAATTATGCTTTCATTTTTGGATTATTCTTGTGTTCTTGCAATTATGAGCATCTAAACCCATCAACTAGGGTTGTGTGAACCATGAGGAATTAATGAAATCGGTTAAGTGCAAAGCAACTTTGTACTGTTGTGTATGCATGTACTGTTGTTTCCTTCGTTGTGATTGCTTTTCTAACGGTTACAAATGTTAGAAACTCGCCTGTATTCTAGACTTGCTAGAGAGAGAGAGGTAGAGATTGGGAAAAGGAGATAACAACAGAGATTTGAAGCTATCAACCTTGATCTAATAACCGGAGCCTTAGTGGGAATGGTTATCTGAGATCCAGGACAAGGGTTAGTAGTGCGACACTCGGAGTCCGAGAGGAGAAGAGTGAAATTCGTCTAATGAAAGTTGAGAGACAGTTACATGAACCTAACTTGTTAGATTTTGCATGCAGCGCAGCGGGGCAATTTTGTTAGCACAAGTAACCGGTGGAGTTAAGGAATCATTGGGCATCACAGTCCTAGTGTATTTCTCTTATTGTCTACAAACTCAATACAACCAGCAATTGTCATTGTTACTATTCATTAGCAAAAAAACCCCAGTTTTATTTACTTTCCAATTGTTCCATCCGGTAGTCTACTCATACTTCGACCTATTCCCTGTGGGATCGACCCCAACCTAGTTGGGTTCTATATTTGATTCAGCGATCGCATTGTACTTTTTCGGAGGTATATTTTGGGAGACATCAAATTTTGGCTCCGTTTTTGGGGATCGAACCCGAGTCACCCACGTGACAGGCGGGAACTGCACACCTTTTCGAGAGCTGAAATTTTTCTAAGTCTCTAGGGCGCCCGGGAGTGTACCGGGGTGCTTTTTGCCCGATTTCTTCTACGATTATTAGTCTATAAAGAGGACTCTTGGGTTATGGTATCATTATTCCATTGTAGTAGGGCTACTCTTGAGCAAGTTTATCATCAGATTTGGGATTAATTCTTCATCACAAGTATGTTATCAAATTATGTTCAATTAAGCCATGAGTGGCTAGAATTTCTTATTTTTTTAGATTGAGGCTACGAACATGAATCTCGTGAGTTGAATATTGTTGTGACATTGATGGAATTATTTAAACATGAGATAATTGGAGTATTAATCATTGAAATTGGTGGGCTAAGTTAATATGTGTAAATTGGCTCAATTTAAGGCCCAAAATGGATTAAAAGGCATGGCCCAAAAGGGCAAATGACCCATTCTTCCACTTTGACCAAGCAAATATGGAATTTAATGCCAAAAAGTGGCTAAGTATGACTTGATGGGCTATATAAGGTGGAAAAATCAGATTTTTATTTACACAAAGCACACATGCCATTCTAGACATTTCCACAACATTTCCACAAGATATTTCTTCAAGCTATCAAACCCTAAGCCATCCTTGGGACAAGATCACTCATTTGCAAGTTTGGGTAAGTGATTATTATTATGGATTAATATATTATATGCATGGGAGAGTATGTAGATCATGATGGTTATGTCTAAAAGTATAAATAATGCATTTTTTGCTTTTTGCTAAAAGATGTGTCATCTATGGGATTTAAACTTGAAAGGAGACTTAAGGTTTTGATGAAAGTGAATGGTGTGAATGAAATATCGACATGTATGGTGTGGTTATGTTCCTTGACTTGTTATTTTTCCATGAGTGTAAATTGTGGGATTGTTGTCGATATGTTGTTATGAAGTGTATTGAGGTGACTTGATGGAGTAATTGAGATGTTGTGTTGATGGAGAAGTGTAAAGTATGAAATTGGTGTGACATGCTATTGGTTTATGATGTATTGGTCAATGTATGGAATATTGCGGTATTGTTGGTATGAAAATTTCATAAATGGTATTGTCAAGGGGGGAATGACATTTAAAGGCAATCATGTAACTCATTGTCGTCATATGCATTTGTAAGGTAGTTCATGGTTAATGTAAGCTCCGTTATGTACTTGTGTTGTAGAGTGAAACCTAAGGAAGTAGTTGGACTATTGTATTCACATTTAGGATTGTATATTCATATTGGGAAGATAAGGTATGTAAGGTTACTCTTTCCATATCCTTTTGCATCACATAGTGTTCACATTGTACTTGTTCTATTCCGAAATGTTCTAAGGTATCCCATATCCGGTTATCAATTATTGTTAGTCACATGTTCCTTATTCATTGATCGATTGTGATTCACACGTCTCATGTTCATTGACTAATATTTCCAAATTTCAAATATTGTTGTGTTCCAAGATTCCAATAATGTATAATCACCAATGTATCAAAAGTAAAGGAATGAAGTAATGTATAACTGTTGAGTGTTCTTGGGTGGTATCCCAGGGGTTAAATACCTAGCATGGGTCGATCCCAATATCTCGAGTGGTATCCAAGGGGTGAAAAGAACACCTAGCATGGGTCAATCCCGCCACAACGGGTGGTATCCTAGGGGCAAAAGAAAAGCCTAGCATGGGTCGATCCCGATTAATTATTGATTATTACCCATTGGTTAGCTTGGGGCTCGGGCATTATATGAATGAGAGTGAATGAGTGATGAACGAATGGATGAGCGTAATAGTAAAGAAAGTAATCAATGTAATGTACATGGTTCAACACATACAGAATGGTGACTTATCCATATTGATTATTCACTTGTTTTTGATTCCATTGAAGTATTTATGTCTCATACAGCTTCTTATGGCCTTACATACTCAGTACATTTTTCGTACTGACATCCCTTTGGGGACTTAACTTACTTGTTGTAGGCACAGGTGCTAGTATACCTCCACAGTAGGTTGCGGGTCATTTGCAGATCTTTGGTGAGCTCCAGTTGGTTTGGGGCTTTTCGAGTAACATGTGTATATTTGTTTTGGTATTGTGATTTGGTATAAAGTGGGGACTTATCCCGACTGTAGGTTGGTTATGTATATGCATCTGTTAGAGGCTTTGTAGACGTATGTGGGAATATGAATGTAAGGGATGTGTGTCCATTTTGACTTGATGGCCCTAACAGCCAAGTTCCATATATGTATATATCGCATGTTTCCATGCCTTCCACTATTGGTATCTTATATCTCTACATGTTGTGGTAATATTCCTTGAATGACATGCATATGAATAGAAATGAGCAAAGATTAGTTCTCTCGGGCCTCATCGGCTTCGGGTGCCAGACCGCCCAGTTGGAATTCGGGGTGTGACAAAACTGGTATCAAAGCAGGTTGTCCTAAGGGTGTCTACAAAGCTGTGTCTGAGTAGAGTCTTGCTTATAGATGTGTTGTTCACCATATTTATAAGTAGGAGGCTACAGGACATATAGGAGTTGTTTCTTTTCTTAATTTCTAGATCATGCAATAGAGCCAATGTTGTAAGTGGAATCGTATCTGACCATTGGAATGGGTTTTCTTGTTTATAGTAAAATACCGATGACAAGAAGAGGTAGAGGTAAAGGTAAGCAGGTAGATATACTTGCCGAAGAAGGAATGAGTAGATCACCACCTGACCAAGCTAGTCAAGGTGGGGCTGACGTTGAGTTTGCATCGCGGGCTTCTTCTACTTTTCCAGCTCCAGAAGAGCTGAGAAGGAGAGAAGAACCTGCAGAACCACCTATTAATTCTACTGAGCAAGATCTCAGAAATGCGATCAAATGTTGACTCAGATAGTTATTGCACAAAATAAAGGAGAAGCTGGTCCAACAACAAGAGATGATGGTGCGGCTAGGGCATCTAGTCGGCGGACACATGATTTTCTAAATTAGACCCTCCCACCTTCACTGGGTCAGATTTGAATGAAGATCCGCAAGAATTTATAGATCAAATTCAAAGGGATCTAGATGTTATGCATGTGACTGGTATAGAAATAGTTGAGCTTGCGGCGTACAGATTGAAAGGAGAGGCAATATTGTGGTATGAAGATTGGAAGAAATCTCATGGTATCGGTGAAAACCCACCTAATTGGGAAGAATTTAAAGTGATATTCCTTGATCATTATATTCCCTATGAGATCCGAGAGGCTCGTACGGATCAGTTCTTAAATCTCCGTCAAGGGAATATGAGTGTTAGAGAATGCAGTCTGCAGTTTAATTCTTTGGCTCGATATGCTCCGAGTGTAGTAGCCACAATGATAGACAGGGTTCATCGATATGTGGACAAATTGGAGCCATATTTGGTAAGGGACTGCACTATTGCCTCTTTGAACATAGATATGGATATAGCTAGAATTCAGGCTTTTGCACAGAAGATGGAGGACCAAAGGCAAAGAAGAAGGGTACACGAATTTGAACGAGGGCCGTCAAACAGGTCTAGACCTATGGGACAGTCCATGGCTTCCCAAGGAGAATCTAGACCTCGGATATTTCCTAGAACACCTAGACCATCATTCTCTTATTCCACAGCAGACACTCAATCTCAATTTCGAGGTTTTAGAGGCAGTCATGTTGGGCAGAGTAGTGGGATTCGAGGTTCGCAGACTGCTGGAGTTTCTCATCAGCCGTGTCAGCACTGAGGACGATTTCATTTAGGTGAATGTCGGCTTAGGACAAATGTTTGATTTTGGTGTGGTATAATGGGGCATATGATAAAAGATTTCCCACGAAGAGGCTAGGGTAGTGTGGCGCGACCTGCGGGATCAACTGTGGCATCATCATCATTGGTTCCTCCCCGAGGAAGAGGTATACAACCTGCGGGTTGTGGTAGAGGTGCTAGAGGAGCAGCCAGTTCCAGTGGAACCCAGAATCGTACCTATGCTCTAGTGGACCGGCAGAATTCAGAGGCTTCTCCTGATGTCGTCATAGGTACATTATCCATATTTACGTATAATGTATATGCACTGATTGATTCGGGTTCTACAATGTCATATGTTACTCCATTGATTGCTGCTAAATTTGAAAGAACACTGGAACTATTAACTAAGTCAATTGAAGTATCTACACCAGTTTGTGAATATATTATTGCAAAAAGAGTATATCGTAATTTTGTGGTCATGATACACTGGCTGATCTTATTGAACTAGACATAGTGGATTTTGATGTCATAATGGGCATGGATTGGTTGGCTTTTTGTTATGCCACGATAGATTGCTGAGCTAAGAAAGTACATTTTCATTTTTCAGAAACGAATGTTCTTGAATGGAAGGGTGATGTAGGGGCAACGAGAGGGAAATTTATTTCCTATCTGAAAGCAAGGAAAATGATTGCCAAGGGTTACATATGTCACTTAGTACGAGTGAAAGATACTGATGTGGAACCACTAACTCCTCACTCGGTTCCAGTGGTCAATGATTTTCTTGATGTATTTCCAGAGAATCTTCCAGGTTTTCCCCCAGAATGGGAAATAGAATTTGGCATTGATGCAATTCCAGGCACTCAGCCTATCTCTATTCCTCCGTATAGAATGGCTCCAGCAGAATTGCGTGAATTGAAGGATCAATTGAAAGATTTGCTAGACAAGGGGTTTATACGGCCTAGTATGTCCCCGTGGGGTCACCAGTATTATTTGTACGGAAGAAAAATGGCACATTGAGAATGTGCATTGACTATTGGCAATTGAATAAAGTAATGATCAAGAAAAAATATCCCCTTCCCAGAATTGATGATTTGTTTGATCAATTACAGGGTGCATAATATTTTTCGAAGATTGACTTGAGATAGGGCTACCATCAATTCAGAGTTAGAGAAACAGATGTACCCAAGACAGCTTTCCGAACACGGTATGGCCATTATGAATTTTAGTTTATGTCATTTGGACTAACAAATGCACCAGAAGTGTTCATGGATTTGATGAATAGGGTGTTTAAGCCATTTCTAGACGTATTCGTGACGGTATTTATAGATGACATCCTGGTTTATTCAAAATCACCAGAGGACCATGCTAATCACTTACGATAGGTGTTACAAATTCTTTGAGAGCGTAAGCTATATTCAAAGTTCTCTAAGTGTGAATTTTGGTTGAAATCCATAGCATTCTTGGGTCACATTGTGTCCGATAAAGGAATTCAGGTTGATACGCAAAAGATTGAAGTGGTGAAAAATTAGCCAAGGCCTACGACGCCTATGGAAATCTGTAGCTTCCTTGGGTTGGCAGGTTATTACCGAAGGTTTGTTGAAGGGTTTTCTTCCATTACTGCACCTTTAACTAAGCTTACACACAAGGCAGTCAAGTTTCAGTGGAATGATGCATGTGAGAAAAGTTTCCAAGAGCTGAAAGATAAATTAACTTCCATACCCGTATTAGTACTTCAGGAAAGCACAGAGGGATATGCAGTATATTGTGATGCATCCGGAGTTGGCCTAGGGTGTGTATTAATGCAGCACGGTAATGTCATAGCGTATGCTTCACGACAGTTGCAGCCACATGAGAGAAACTATCCCACACATGATCATGAGTTAGCAGCGGTGGTATTTGCATTAAAGATATGGCGTCATTATTTGTATGGAGTTCATGTTGATATCTATACTGATCACAAAAGTTTGCAATATATCTTTAAGCAGAAGGAACTCAATTTAAGGCAACGAAGGTGGCTAGAGCTCTTAAAAGACTATGATATTGATATTCTATATCATCCAGGAAAAGCAAATGTTGTAGCTGATGCATTGAGCCGCAAGGCAATAGGAGGCACTAGTGGCCAATTGATGGAAAAGCAAGACTTAGTTAAGGATCTACATCAATTAGCCAGCTTGGGGGTTCGTCTTCTTGAATCCTCAGATGAAGGGTTTATTGTACAAAATGCGGCAGAATCTTTATTAATAGCTGAATTGAAAGAGAAGCAGTTTGTGGATCCTATGTTATTGCAGCTGAAAGAAAATGTACAACAGGGTCTGACAAAGGCATACGATCTTATGCAAGAGGGAGTACTTTAATGCCAAGTTAGATTATGTGTACTGGATGTAGACGAGCTGAGGAAACAAATTGTGACAGAGGAGCATCATTCACGATATTCTATTCATCCGGGAGCTACCAAAATGTACCATGATCTGAAGGAAATGTATTGGTGGGGAAACATGAAGTAGCACATTGCAGAATTTGTAGCTCAATGCTCGAATTATCAATAAGTAAAGGTAGAGCATCAGAAACTAGGAGGTTACATGCAATGTAACAATATTCCAATCTGGAAATGGGATATGATTAATATGGATTTCATCACAGGTTTGCCTCGTACACCACAGAAATATGATTCTATATAGGTCATAGTTGACAGACTGACCAAGTCTGCACATTTTCTACCAGTTAAGACAACCTATACAGTTGAAGATTATGCAAGATTGTATGTTAAAGAGATAGTGCGATTGCATGGGATTCCAATATCCATTATATCGGACAGAGGAGCACAATTTACTGCACATTTTTGGAGATCTTTTCAGAAGAGCTTGGGTACCCAAGTGAATTTGAGTATGGCCTTCAATCCTCAGACAGATAGACAAGCAGAACGTACTATCCAAACACTTGAAGATATGCTACGAGCTTGCACGTTAGATTTTCAAGGCAGTTAGGATGATTATTTGCCTCTTATTGAATTTGCCTACAACAATAGCTATCATTCAAGTATAAAAATGGCACCTTATGAAGCTTTATACGGAAGGAAGTATAGATCATCGATTGGATGGTTTGAAGCAGGTGAAACTGATTTACTTGGGCCAGATCTTGTTTATCAAGTTATGGAGAAAGTTAAAGTGATCCAACACTGGCTACAAACGGCCCAAAGTCACCACAAGTCATATGTTTATGTTAGAAGAAGAGGGCTCGAATTCGCCATAGGTGATTGGGTATTCTTGAAGGTGTCACCTATGAAAGGGGTAATGTGATTTGGGAAGAAAGGGAAGTTGAGTCTCCGATATATAGGGCCATATGAAATTTTTCGAAGATTTGGGCAAGTTGCGTATGAATTGGCACTAGCCCAAGAACTCTCCTCAGTCCATCCAGTGTTTCATGGCTCGATGCTTCGAAAGTGCATAGGGGATCCATCTAATATTGTTCCCGTTGAGGATTTCCAAGTTACAGAGGATCTTACTTATGAAAAGATACCAACTGCTATTCTAGATTGACAAGTAAAGAGGTTGAGGAATAATTACATAGCTTCCGTAAAGGTACTTTAGCGAAATCAACAAGTAGAAGAGATCACCTAGGAAGCCGAGGAAATGATGAAGTCCAAGTACCCTCATCTATTTCAAATGGAAGAGAAAGTTCAAGATGCAGGATTGGAGCAATAACAAGTAAGTATCTATGAGTATTATGTGTATATGTATATATTTGTTAATATAGAGATGCATTTGGTGTACATGAGACGATGTTATTAACATTCGAGGATGAATGTTTCTAAGGGGGGGAGAATGTAACACCCCGTACCTTTTTGACCCTACTTTCCAACCTTGAACCATGTTTACCCTAGGCTCGAGAGGATTAAGTATGTATTTTACATTATTATTGATGGAACATTTGATATTGTGCTAGTAAATGTGAATAGACCTTTGTAGTAGGTGTTTGTGACTTTGTGGAGAATTTGTGGGGTGAAAAGTGAGGTTTAAAGGACATCCAAGAAAAGGATCTTAAAGATAAGAGGCAAGCAAAAGGTTGGGACTTGAAAGATCCAACCAAATCCACAAAGAAAAGTCGAAATCAAAAATTTAGTATGGGGCGTTGCAGATGGCATGCCAGGCCGCTTTGGCCTGATTTTTTTTGTGGCACAGGAAGCAAGGGGGCGTGCCCAGGGGCATCCCAGGACTCCCCTGCACACCTTTTCCAGAGTTGAAATTTTTCTAAGTCTCTAGGGCGCTCGGGAGCGTGTCGGGTTGCTTTTTGCCCGATTTCTTCTACGATTATTAGTCTATAAAGAGGACTCTTGGGTTATGGTATAATTCTTCCATCGTAGTAGGGCTACTCTTGAGAAAGTTTATCATCTGAGTTGGGGTTAATTCTTCATCACAAGTATATTATCAAATTATGTTCAATTAAGCCATGAGTGGCTAGAATTTCTTATTTTTTTAGATTGAGGCTACAAACATGAATCTCGTGAGTTGAATATTGTTGTGACATTGATGAAATTATTTAAACAAGAGATAATTGGAGTATTACACATTGAAATTGTTGGGCTAAGTTAATATGTGTAAATGGGCTCAATTTAAGGCCAAAAATGGATTAAAAGACATGGCCCAAAAGGGCAAATGACCCATTCTTCCACTTTGACCAAGCAAATATGGCATTTAATGCCAAAAAGTGGCTAAGTATGACTTGAGGGGATATATAAGGTGGAAAAAATCAGATTTTTATTTCCACAAAGCACACATGCCATTCTAGACATTTCCACAACATTTCCACAAGATATTTCTTCAAGCTCTCAAACCCTAAGCCATCTTTTTGGACAAGATCACTCATTTGCAAATTTGGGTAAGTGATTATTATTATGTATTAATATATTATATGCATGGGAGAGTATGTAGATCATGATGGTTATGTCTAAAAGTGTAAATAATACATTTTTGCTTTTTGCTAAAAGATGTGTCATCTATAGGATTTAAACTTGAAAGGAGACTTGATGTTTTGATGAAAGTGAATGGTGTGAATGAAATATCGACATGTATGGTGTGGTTATGTTCCTTGACTTGTTATTTTTCCATGAGTGTAAATTGTGGGTTTGTTGTTGATATGTTGTTATGAAGTGTATTGAGGTGACTTGATGGAGTAATTGTGATGTTGTGTTGATGGAGAAGTGTAAAGTATGAACTTGGTGTGACATGCTATTTGTTTATGATGTATTGGTCAATGTATGGAATGTTGTGGTATTGTTGGTATGAAAATTTCATAAATGGTATTTTCAAGGGGGAAATGACATTTTAAGGTAATCATGTAACTTATTGTAGTCATATGCATTTGTAAGGTATTTGGTGGTTAATGTAAACTTCATTATGTACTTGTGTTGTAGAGTGAAATGTAAGGAAGGAGCTAGACTATTGTATTCACATTTAGGATTGTATATTCATATTGGGAAGATAAGGTATGTAAGGTTACTCTTTCCGTCTCCTTCTGCATCACATAGTGTTCACATTGTACTTGTTCTATTCCGAAATATTCTAAGGTATCCCATATCCGGTTATCAATTATTGTTAATCACATGTTCCTTATTCATTGATCGATTGTGATTCACATGTCTCATGTTCATTGACTAATATTTCCAAATTTCAAATATTGTTGTGTTCCAAGATTCCAATAATGTATAATCACCAACGTATCAAAAGTAAAGGAATGAAGTAATGTATAACTGTTGAGTGTTCTTGGGTGGTATCCCAGGGGTTAAATACCTAGCATGGGTCGATCCCAATATCTCGGGTGGTATCCCAGGGGTAAAAAGAACACCTAGCATGGGTCGATCCCGCCACTACGGGTGGTATCCCAGGGGCAAAAGAAATGCCTAGCATGGGTCGATCCAGATTAATTGTTGATTATTACCCACTGGTCAACTTGGGGCCCGGGAATTATATGAATGAGAGTGAATGAGTGATGAACGAATGAATGAGCATAAAAGTAAAGAAAGTAATCAATGTAATGTACATGGTTCCACACATACGGAATGGTGACTTATCCATATTGATTATTCACTTGTTTTTGATTCCATTGAAGTATTTATGTCTCATACAGCTTCTTATGGCCTTACATACTCAGTACATTTTTCGTACTGACATCCCTTTGGGGACTTAACTTACTTGTTGTAGGCACAGGTGCTAGTATACCTACACAGTAGGTTGCGGGTCATTTGCAGATCTTTGGTGAGCTCCAGTTGGTTTGGGGCTTTCCGAGTCACATGTGTATATTTGTTTTGGTATTGTGATGTGGTATAAAGCGGGGACTTGTCTCGACTGTAGGTTGGTTATGTATATGCATTTGATAGAGGCTTTGTAGATGTATGTGGGAATATGAATGTAAGGTATGTGTGTCTATTTTGAATTGATGGTTTTGAATTGATGGCCCTAACAGCCAAGTTTCATATATGTATATATCATATGTTTCCATGCCTTTCGCTATTGGTATATTATATCTCTACACGTGGTGGTAATGTTCCTTGAATGAAATGCATATGAATGGACATGAGCAAATATTGGTTCTCTCGAGCCTCATCGGCTTCGGGTGCCAGTCCGCCCCATTGGAATTCGGGGTGTGACAACTATTCAGGGCATTCGATTGAATGTAGGGACCCAGCTAGTGATGGAGTGGAAGGACTTCTATTGAGGCACCAAGAAGGGTCCCTTCCTTCCCGAGTTGGTATCAAAGTTGTACAGGCAAGATGAAGTACCTGAGGAGCCAGATAATATGGTGGCAGAGATGGACGTTCCCGTTCACCTACTCTTGGTGAGAGTTCCTTTAGCCAAGAAGAGAAAGGCAGGTTATCATGACCCATTTCGGAGTTATGATGGCACCTATTATAACCTACTAGTAAGTACGCCAAAACGTAGCCTTGAATGACAAGTAATGGTATAAGTGGCAGAAGATAGAATAAATACCGAAAAAATAAGCATACAATAATTGTAGGCAATATAGATATGAATATGACCATAAAATATCAAATAGAAAAGAGGAAGAACAAAAGAAGCATCCCACGACCTAGTAAGGCCAGTACAAGAGCCACTAATCAAAATAATAAGAGTACTAGTAGTATCAATATACAAATAGTCTCAAATGTAAAGACTGTCCAAAATCAAGGGAGGAGAGGGGATTAGCTGTGGCTCTGAAAGCTTACCCTATCTCCAGATCCTGTAAGTAAGCTGGATGGAATATCAGCGACGGTAGCTAGTACTCGGATCTGCATCAGAAAAGGATGTAGAAGTGTAGTATGAGTACAAAAATAATGGGTTCTTAGTATGTATCATCGACTGGCTGAGCTAAATCATAATAAAAGCATAATAAAATGCGAGAATGTAAACTAAGTCAAGGAATAAAAGGGCAAACCTAAGACAATGCTCCAGCTGACATATGATAAATACCAGTATGCATAATATCGGAAGAAAGCAATCTAACTATAGCCTAACTGCGCCTCCATAAGCCCAGAAGGTACGAACAAGAGAAGACTAACCCAATGAGTCCCATAAGCCTGAAGGATACATTCAAAAGGAGATCTATTGACACTAAGAATAAAGTAACCAACCATTGATCCCATATCCGTGAAATCATTCGTACTACGTGATACCTGACTCAAACCAAATTTGCAATATCATAAGTGAACCATAAAGTACCGGACTCGAACCGAATTCTTAACACCATAGCCATATCATAGATATCGGACTCGAACCGATAAGATAGTATCAATAGTGAATAGTAAATACTAGACTCGAATCGGTCTTTAAAGTAACTACACTCTACCAAGCCTAGCCATAAATTAGGGGAATTCCCATATCAACCTAAGGTTCAAATATATAAGTAAAGTTAAGAGAGAATGCCTACCAGGTCTACAAGGAGTGCATAATGATATTCTACCTAAAGGAGGGTCAATGGGGTCCGCTACTAACCCTAATAGTCCATTCTAAGGTAATTTCAACCCAAAACTAGACTAAGGCCTCCAAGTTCCCTTACAAGGTGTCAACGGTGTCTAAATAGACCCTAAGTCAATCACTAAATTCAAGAAAATGGTGACTGGGTCAATCAATTTCTACCCAAAACGGCCCTGCAATTGGCTAATTATTCCAAATCCCACTAAACATGCGATCAAGTCATAGATTCTAACCCATATCTAGCATAATAGTATACTAATACCATAATAAAGCTCAATCTATAAGGAAAGTAAGCCTAGCCTACCTGGACGCTGAAGAATGCCCGAGAAAGTCCACTAAATTGGAGATTTTCCCTTTCAAGAAGCCTCTGTATGATGCCACGCTATTAAAATAATGATCTATGTATTAATACGATAATAACAATACCCATATTGCATATAAATGCTTCGGGTCCAAAGTCGAGCTAAAAATCTCCTGTGGGGCTCGCTTGCGGAATCACAACTTTGAAATCGTCAAAATGTCCCTCAAGGCTCAAGGATCATTTACCCTCAAGAATGAGTGAAATTCTAGCACAAACACACCCTCAATCAGTCCACCAAAGATTAGGGATTTAAGTTTAAAACGGAGAATCAATCAAGAATTTGATGGATAATAACGGAAATATTGAAGAGGAAATGACCACACTAAAGTCTCCAACCCACCACGAACACCCAATGATCAGTCTCAGCTCCCCACACTCTCTCTAGGGTTTTTGAGGGACTTGGAAATAAAAATAATAGACCAAAATCGGGTCTTCCTCATAAATAGCTTAAGTAGCTGCTTTAGCGGCCAAATGACCACTAAAGTGGTAAGGCACCGCTTAAGCGGTCCTTTGCGCCTGGGGTACTACTGCTAAAGCGATCGAATGCCGCTTAAGTGGTAGTTTGGTCGCTTTAGCGATAGAGGGGGACACCAGGGCTTCCATAAAAGTGGTACATTGGCCGCTTAAACGGTCACACTAGCTGATGCCCGCACCAGCACTTAGCAAAAATTTTGCTAAATTTCCATTGGGCCCTTGGGATTCATTCGGAAACCTGTAAACGCAAATGACTATTCTACCCTACCAAATTCGATATTTTTGACTCAACGACGCCATCAAAATTCCCATCCGAGGTTGTTTTTAATGAAATGTGGGTCCCACACCAAAGGGTCATTTTAACCCATTTCCACCCAATAGCCCAAATTGAGTGGAAGCGTCGAGACCTGAACCAAAGGTCCTCCTAGCCTAAATTTGATGCTCCAAATCTAACAGAACTGTCAGAATTAGCATATGAGGTTGTTTACCTGAAGTTTAGGCCCAATACCCAAATCTAAACAACAAAGACTTCAAATCAGAGAATTGGCTCTAAAAACCAAATGAACTGCCTGGTAACCGAACTATCAGCTCCAGCAAGTCATAAATGACTTGGGGAAGCTATGGAAAAGCTATAAATACTAAAATAGTGTAGAAATATAGAAAATGGCCTGGAGGGTCATTACAATATCCACCACTAAAAGGACTTTCATCCGCGAAAGTAAAGGGTAAAAATATACCTGAAGGATTAAACAGATGGGGGTACTGGATCCGCATCTCACTCTTGATCTCCTAGGTAGCCTTCTTAACTGGGCGGTATTGTCACGCCCCAAACCCCATTGAGGCGTGATTGGCACCCGAAGCCGATATGGCCCGAGAGAACCAACCTTTGCTCAATTATTGATTTAGTCAAAAGAAGAATGGGTCATTTGACCCATTCTTGGCCCATGTTTTTCTTTCACATTTTGGGCCCTTTTGAGCCCAATTCACTTAATCCAATAAAATCAACAATTTCTCATGTTTAATTCATTTCATACGCGTTACGACAATATTCCCATTCATGCAATTCATACTCGTGGCCTTAATTCCAAAAACAAGCAATCCACGTATGGCTTATTTTGACTACAGGGGTAAAATCGTTATTTTGATGCCAAATTCGTTCTCGAGTACTTTTATCATACCAACATAATACCTTACTCATTTCATGTATATACTCATGATTGTAGAAGAAACGTGGCAAAAATCGGCTCGGTACGACCCCGAATACCCTTGGGACTTAGAAATTTCCAACTTTCGAAAAAATGGAAAACACAAGGTGGCGCGCCCAGGTTGCCTATGGGCTAAAAATTTTATCCCAGAGCGGCGTGGCACAGTACCAAATGCGCCCCTTACTTAGTTTTTTTCGAAAATTCCGTTTTTCGACTTCTCTTCGCGGGTTTGGTTAGATACTTCAAGTCCTATTCTTCAGCTCACTTCTTAACCTTAATATACTTTGTTTAGAGGTACTCTTACCTTGTTTTGAACCCCACAAATGTTCCACGAAGATCATAAAACACCTCCTATGAAGGTTTAATCACATAACAAAAGCCAAATTCAATTATCTCACCATTAGCATTACCAAATGCATACTTATAGCTCTCGATACCTAAGTACATATTATTTAATGTCGTCAAGTAGGGTTAGAAACGTCCGGGGTGTTACAGGTATCTCCACTAAACCTTAACCACTGGAATCTCTCTAGAGCTTAACCACCTGAAATTCCTGGCTAATATGGAAAATGGCTCCTCTACGAAGGTCAACCTCTCATATAACTAAATCGAGTCCCACCGAACTACATAAGACTCATCAGGGATATAACGCTACAGCATGAAGACATAAAAAACTGGGTGAACAATCGCAAAATTTGGGGGCAAGGCCAACTCATAAGCTACCTCTTCAACTGTCTGAAGTATCTCGAATCACCCAATGTACCTGGGGCTGAGCTTGCCCCTCTGCTCAAACCTCATCACGCCCTTCATAGGCGATACCTGAAGAAAGACTCAGTCACCAACTCCAAACCTCAAGGTATGAAGTTTTTAACAGTGTAACTCTTATGTCTACTCTGAGCTTCCCTCAACCTATCCTGAATCACCCGCACCCTATCTAATGACTCATGAAGCAAGCCCGTACCATGGGGCCTAACCTCAGAGGTCTCAAACCAACCTATCAAAGATCGACAATGCCTACCATATAAAGCCTCAAATGGTGGCATCTCAATGCTCGAATAGTAGCTATTATTATAAGTGAACTCCACTAAGGCTAAGTGTTGCTCCCACTAACCTCCAAAGTCCATAACGCACTCGTGGATCATATCCTTGAAAACTTGAATAGTCCATTTCGACTGACCGTTAGTATGGGATGAAATACGATGATAAGATCAAACTGAGTACCCAAATCCTCTCCAGAAGCTAGAAGTGAACATTGAGCCTCTATCTGAAATAATGGACATTGTCACTCCATGAAGGCGGACTATCTCACGGACGTAGATACGGGCTAACCTCTCGGCACTGAAGGAAATCTGAATTGGGATGAAATGAGCCAATTTGGTCAATCGATCTACTATGACCCAATTATTATCGCAACCGTAGGAAATATGAGTCAAATCCATCACAAAGTTCATAGTAATGCGCTTCCACTTCCACTCAGGATTGGGCAGCCTCTGAAGTAATCCACCCGATTTCTAATGCTCGGCCATTACCTGCTGACAACATAGGCAATGAGATATAAAGTCTGCTACATTTGTCTTTATATTCTTCCACCAGTAATGCCGCCTCAAATCTCTATACATCTTAGTTGTCCCAGGGCGAATAGAATATCTGGAGCTATGCACCTCCCGCAATCTTAGTTGAATCAAGTTTCCAAACCTCAAAACATAAATACGACCATCAAATCTTAGAATGTCCTCTAAATCTAGGGTAGCTCAACTGGGCTTACCTCTCAACACCTAATCATGAATGACACAAAATCTACTATCCTCAAACTGGCGGCTCTGAATTTGTTCAAACAAGGTAAATCTAGCCTCAACACTATTAAGGATCCTCCTAGAGTCTGAAATATCAAGTCTAACCATCGAGTTGGATAAGAAATGAATGTTCAAAGCTAATGGCCACTCTGAAACTTAAATAGAATCCAAGCTACCCATACTCACCGCCTTTTGGCTCAAGGCGTCTGCTACCACATTTGCCTTACCCGGATGGTAAAAATAGAGATGTCATAGTCCTTCAGCAACTTAATCCATCTGTGCTGTCTAGAATTATGCTCCCTCTGAATCATAATATACTGAAGACTATGATGGTCAGTGTAGATCTCGCAATGAACACCATATAAGTAATGCCACCAAATCTTAAGCGCAAAAACTACTGCCGCCAACTCCAAGCCATGTGTGGGGTTGTTGCACTCGTGAACCTTCAGTTGCCTCAATGTATAAGCCATAACTCGACCCTGCTACATCATAACACGGCCCAAACAAACACCAGAAGCATCACAATAAATTGTGAATCCCTCGCCCTTAACAGGAAGAGTCAAAATAGGAGCTGAAGTGAGTAATCTCTTGAGCTTTAAAAAGCTCGACTCACACTTCTCAGACCACTGAAATGGGACCTCCTTCCTAGTTAAACTTATCATAGAAGTTGTAATAGAAGCAAAGACCTCAACAAACTGCCTGTAGTAACCTGCCAAACTAATAAAGCTACGAACCTTAGTCGGCGATGTAGGTCTGGCCCAATGACGAATAGCCTCAATCTTCACCGGATCCACCATAATCCCATCATTGGACACAACATGCCCTAGGAATGTAATATAATCAAGCCAAAACTCACACTTTGAGAACTTGGCAAAAAGCCTATAACCTCTCAAAGTTTGGAGTAAAATCCTTAAATACTGCTCGTGCTCCTACCTGTTCCTCAATTAAACAAGAATTTCATCGATGAACACAATCACGAAAGAGTTCAAATAGGGCCTAAAAACTCGATTCATCAAATCCATGAATGTTGCTGGGGCATTGGTCAACCCAAAAGACATCACCAGGAACTCATAATGGCCATAATGAGTCCTGAAGGCTATCTTAGGGATGTCCTCAGCCCAAATCCTCAATTGATGGTAACCGGATCTCAAGTCTATCTTAGAGAATATTGTCGTACCCTGAAGCTGGTCAAATAAATCATCAATACGAGGCATAGGATACTTATTCTTCACTATCACTTTATTCAGCAGACTCAAGTCAATACGCATACACATAGAACCATCCTTTTTGTTCACGAACAAGAAAAGAGCACCCCAAGGTGATACACTCATCCTAATAAAACCCCTACCCAAAAAATCCTGAAGCTGAGAATTCAGCTCCATAAGCTCAGCAAGAGCTATAGGGTAAGGAGCCATAGAAATAGATCAGGTGCCCGACTCAAGATCAATAAAGAATTCAGTATCATGCTCAGGAGGAAGGCCAGGTAGGTCGATAGGGAAAACATCAGAAAAATCATAGATAGTAGGAACAGAATCAAGCGAGGGACTCTTGGCACTAACATACCAAACATAAGCAAGATAAGACTCGCAACCCCTCGACACCAATCTCCTAGCCCAAATTTAAGAAATAATCCTTGTTGGCGTGCGGCTAAAAGAACCCTTCCACACGATTGGGGGAATGCCAGGCATAGCCAAGGTAACGGTCTTGGCGAAACAATCCAAGATTGCATGATAATGGGATAACTAGTCCATGCCCAGAATCATACCAAAATCCACCATATTTAACACAATGAGATCAGCCTGAGTATCAAACTCAAGGATGATCATAACACATGATCAATAAACCTAATCCACTACTAAAGAATCACCCATAGGGATAGATCACGCAATGGAATAGATAAAGGCTCCCAAGAGAACTCTAACCGCGGTGCATAATAAGTAGAAACATATGAATAAGTGGATCTCGGATCAAATTAAGCAATATCTAGCCGACGGTACACTAAAATCGTACCTGTAATAACAGCATCCAAAGACTCTGCCTCTGGCCTTGTAGGAACAACATATAAATGACCTCCCCTACCACCTGACTGGGTGTCTAACCGACCACCCATCCTACCTCCTTGAGAACCTCCTTGAGAACCCTGGGGACCACCCCTGTGACCCTGAACACCACCCCTATCTAGAGGCGGCACTGATCTGATCGATTGAACACTCTGCCCTACAGGCTGGACATTGCTACACTGGGGACACTCTCTGGAGTAATGACCAACAACCCCATAACTATAGCAAGCCAAGGGAATTCCACCCTGACTAGAAGATCTGAATGACCTGGAATAGCCACCTCGACTAGAAGACCCAGAATGTGCACCTCTCAAATACTGGCCATTGATCGGGATATGGTAATTACTAAAGCTGGACTGACCTCCGTTAGTAATCTAAAGTGCTGCTTGAATGGGCCTGCTAGACTGACCCTGATGCTGATAAGACTGACGTAGAGGGTACCTACCCTGAGAATATATGCCTCTAAATTGTAAACCACTATGGCTCCCACTGAAACTACCATAATGACGTGGTCACTTATCACTACCCCCTTGGACCTCATAATGCATCTCCTCCATAGTCTGGGCATAATCAGAAATCTCGACAAAAGACCTACCAGCGGCAACCAAACTCTTAGTAGCCATACGAAGAGAAAGTCTCAGTCCCCTAACATAACACCGAATCTAATCATACTCGGTAGGCAAGATCACAGTAGTATGTCTGTCCAACTTGTGGAATCGTGCCTCACACTCAACCACTAATATAGAACCCTATTGTAAGTGGGTGAACTGATCCCTCATGCACTCACAACGGCTGTGAGGCATATACTTCTCCAAGAAAGTCTCGAAGAACTGAGTCCATGTTATGGGGGGAGATCCAACTGGCCTAGAATCAAGATAACCTCTTCACTAATGTCTAGCTACCGAATCCAACTGAAAGGTGGTTTAGTCAACCCCACGAGCCTCAACTAGGCCCAAATTATAGAGCCTATCCTTTCAAGCAGTCAAGAACTCAAATGCATCCTCACCTGGAGCCCCTGTAAACCTCGGTGGAGTCAATCTAAAAAATCTACCTAACATCTTTTGCTCCTCAATAGATATAGCAGGCTGGGCGTCTACCGACTGAGCAACTATCGGTCCTAGAGGGATCTCAACTCTGGGAGACGCAGCTACAGGTTACACCCCTATATCTATACCATTCTGATCTGCAAACTGTGCACCATCAGATGGTGCACACTTACTAATCCCAATAACTAGACTGAGGTATCTATAAGTAATGAAGAAAAAATAAACCCCGGTGGAGCCTGGGCTACCCCCTGGCCTACCAATGCCTGGGCTAGCTCGAGAGCATTAGCAGGATCTGTTGATGGCTCCTTATTCTGACCCCTAGCTCGGGCTACAGTTCTAGCCTGGCCTCGACCTCTGGGTCAGCCACAGCCTCTGGCGGGTGCCCTAACCACAGACTTAGGATCCTTGTCGCTAGTCATAGTAGCGCATGTCCTGACCATCTTCAAAAGAGTGAAACAATGAGAACCATAGAAACTAACACATACTCAATCCATAAAACGAATAAAGAAAGTAAAGTCATCCTAAGAATGTCCTATAACATCCTGAAGATAAGATATATACGTCATCATTTCGATCCATAGGACTTTACTAGACACTTGCTCTAGTACCAACAATACTAGTGAACCTAGGCTCTGATACCAATTTGTCACGACCTATTTTTGGAGTCATGATGGCACCTACTATAACCCGTTAGTAAGTAAGCCAAACCATAGCCCTGAGTAATAAGTAATGGTATAAGTGGCAGAAGATAGAATAAATACCGAAAAAATAAGCATACAATAATTGTAGGCAATATAGATATGAACACGACCATAAAATGTCAAATGGAAAAGAGTAAGATCAAAAAAAGCATCCCACGACCTAGTAAGGCCGGTACAAGAAACACTAATCAAAAGAATAAGGGTACTTGTAGTATCAATATACAAATAGTCTCGAATGTAAAGACTGTCCAAAATTAAGGGAGAAGAGGGGATCAGCTCTAGATCTAGAAGCTCACCCTATCTCCGAATCTTGTAAGTAAACTGGATGGAATGTCAATGATGGCAGCTAGTACTCAAATCTGCATCAGAAAAGGATGCAGAAGTGTAGAGTATGAGTACCAAAACAATGTGTATTCAATAGGCATCTTCGAGAGACTGAGCTAAATCATAATAAAAGCATAATAGAATGCGAGAATGTAAATTAAGTCAAGGATTAAAAGGAAAAACCTAAGTCAATGCTCCAGCTGAAAGATGATAAACACCAGTATATGTAATATCGAAAGAAAGGAATCTAACTACAGCCTAACTGGGCCTACATAAGCCCAGAAGGTGCGAACAAGAGAAGACTGACCCAACAAACCCTCATAAGCCTGATGGATACATTCAAGAGGAGATCTATAGACATTAAGCTTAAAGTAACCAACCATTGATCTTATATCTATGAAACAATTAGTACTAAGCGATACCGGAATTGAACCCGATTCGTAATATCATAAGTGAACCATAAAATGCTGGACTCGAACTAAATTCATAACACCATAGCCATATCATAGATGTCAAACTTGAACTGGTAAGGTAGTATCAATAGTGAATAGTAAATGTTAAACTTGAACCGGTCTTTAAAGTAACTACACTCTACCAAGTCAAGCCACAAATTAGGGAAATGTACATATCAGCCTATGGTTCAAGGATATAAGTAAAGTTATGAGAGAAGGCCTACCAGGTCTACAAGGAGCTCATAAGGATATTCGACCTAAAGGAAGGTCGGCGGGGCCTGTTACTAACCCTAAAAGTCCATTCTAAGGTAATTTCTACCCAAAACTAGACTAAGTCCTCCAAGATCCCTTACAGGTGTCAATGGGGGCTAAATAGACCCTATATAAATGACTAAATTCAAGGAAATGGTGACTAGGTCAATTTCTACCCAAAACGTCCTTCTAATTGGCTAATGATTCCAAATCCCATTAAACATACAATCAAGCCATAGATTCCAACCCATATCTATAATAATAGTATACTAATATCATAATAAAGCTCAATATAAGAGGAAAGTAAGCCTAGCCTACCTGGACGCCAAAGAATGCCTGAGAAAGTCCACTAAATTGGAGATCTTCCATTCCGAGAAGCTTCCACATGATGCCACGCTATCAAAATAATGATCTACGTATTAATACGAGAATAACAATATCCATATTGCATATGAATGCTCCGAATCCAAATTCAAGCTAAAAATTCCTATGGGGTCCGCCTGCGGAATCATAATTTTAAAATTGTCAAAACGTTCCTCAAGGCTCAAGGATCATTTACCCTCAAGAATGAGTGAAATTCGAGCACAAACACACCCTCAAATTTGTTCACCAAATATTAGGGATTTAAGTTTAAAATGGAGAATTAATCAAGAATTTAATGGAGACTTACGTAAATATTAAAGAGGAAATGACCACAGTAATGTCTCCAACCCAACACGAACACCCAATGATCAGTCTCTTCTTCCCACACTCTTTCTAGGGTTTTTGAGAGACATAGAAATAAAAATAATGACCAAAATTGGGTCTCCCTCATAAATATCTGCACTAGCTACTTTAGCAGCCAAATAACCGCTAAAGTGGTAAGCCACTGATCAAGTGGTCCTTTGCGCCTAGGGTACTACTGCTAAAGCGGTAGAATGTTGCTTAAGCGACTACCGCTAAAGCAACTAATCTACCACTTTAGCGACATAAGGGGACACTTGGGCTTCCGCTAAAGTGGTCCATCGAACATATTAGCTACCTTCGCTTTACCGACCAAATGGCCGCTTAAGCGGTAACACCAGTTGATGCTTGCACTAGCACTTAGCAAAGATTTTACTAAGTTTCTATTGGGTCCTCGAGATTTATTCGAAACCCTATGAATGCAAACGGACAATGCTACCCTACCAAATTTAACATTTTGGATTCAACGGCACCATCAAAATTCCCATTCGAGGTCGTTTCTATGAAACATGGGTCCCATACCCAATGGTCATTTTCAGAATTGGCATACAAGGCCGTTTACTTAAAGTTTAGAACTGATATCCAAATCTAAATAGCGAAGACGTCAAAATAGGGAATTGGCTCTAAAAATCAAACGAACTGCCCGGTAAAAAAATTGTTAGCTCTAGCAAGTTCCAGCCCTCGATCTACGAGGCCTTTGAGGTGAACGAGGACTACAATGATACCTTTGAGGCAAACAACAGCTATGATGATGCCCCTCTCTCTAAGTCCCTGCCCTCAATCCCTAGCAGCCAGCTGGAGGTAGATTTGGTCGCAGTTAAGAGGTATATGGAGCATGTCCCCTCTAGTTCTACAGCCTCTTCTATTATGCAGGATATTATAGTACTCCATCGAGAACTTAACGAGGAGAGAAGGAAGAGGCACTCCCGAGATCGTTTGGTTGCCCGAATATGGAAGACCATGAAGGTCATGTTTGGGTGTGTTGCACCCAACCAGGAGTTTCCCCAGTTGAAGTCGGAGGACTTGAGGGATTTTCCTTCTTGAGAGATGCGGAGGGAGACGACCTGACCCCAGCAGCCCACGACTGACAGGGCACCGAGCTAAGTTCCTTTTTCCCCTTTCCCTCCCTTTATTTTATGATTGATTGGGTTGTCCTTGTTTGGGGTATGTACTAGACATTTCACGTTCCTTTCTTTTATTTTTCGCGCATGGATGCTAAATTTTCCTTTTTCGCATTAATCATATAACATTCTTTTTTTGAATTCATGAGATTTTTATACTCATGCAATGCTCGTACTCAAAATGTCAAAATAAATATGCCAAATACAAGGGTCAAAAACAGGGGAAAATAGGGCACTGCCACTACCTCGCCCGTGTCACTATAGCGGTATGCATGTCGCTATAGTCGCACCACTATAGCAGAGAAAATCCTTCTATAGCGGCATGGTTGATATAGAGACCCCCATGCCGCTATGGCAGCACAAATAGTAGCCGCCCAGATTTTACCATTTTCAACCCGTTTCCCTTGTGAACCCCCATTAACACCAGCAATGCAATTGCAGACATGTTTATACCTTGTTAATTTCCCAAAAACGAGTTCATCTACTTTATAATGGATCAATAACACCACTTTAGACACATAAAGTTTTAAGAAAACACAATTACAAGAGAAATTCCTTTTTAAACTACCCTCGCTATTGTGGACTCAAGCCTTGTTTTCCTGACATGTAATTTAGCCTTGTTAACAACAACCACACAAATTCTAAGTGTTTGACTAGGCTTAGCATAAATTTTTGGTTTTTCAGCACAACAACAAGTCAGACTCCATATAATTGCACTTTTTCACAATTATTCAAACAAGTATAATTTCACATAAGTGCCTAACTCCCTTAGCCTTAAGCGTCGATTTAAACCTTTATATACCATCAACTAACAGTACAATCACAGTCAAAGTTTTACTTAATACCGCATAGCATATGGCAAATTACAACATTTGCATAGCATAAGTTCAAAAAATCAAGCCACTACAATCACAACATATAAAAATTAGGGAAAGTCACAGTCAAAGTTTTGCTTAACACCGCACAACATAGGGAAACTTACAACATTTGCCTAGCATAAGTTCATGCAAATCAAGCTACTACAATCACAATGTATGAAACTCAAGAAAAGTCAAAATCAGTTATCCGTGGTTCCTATCTCATTAAAAACTTCTAGTTGTGCCCGTAATGACCCTGAGTGGGTCTTCTAGTATGCCTTATATAGCCCTTATGGCCAGATACTAATTGGAACATTCTCGATTTCAATTTGCATTTGTTTGTATATTTCCAAACAGAGTCAAGTGAAATCCACTTGTCTGGTTGAGATACCAATTGGAATCAAGAGATACCAATTGGACTCAACCTATACATCAACCGCTCAACCACACGAGAAGAAGGAAAAAAGTGGAACCATATCCTAAAATGTCTCATAGCCCCCCCGAAGATTAGATGTGGACGTCAACACACCAATTCGCAGGACTCTAATCGACACTTGCTCTTGTACTGGGAGACCGATAACCTAGGTTCTGATACCAAATTATCACGACCCAAACTGTCAGATCGTGAGGGCTCCTACTATAATCTAACAAGATAGGAAAACCCTTTACCATACCTTTATGAATTCAAGTAGAAGACTTTAATTAAGTAAAGAAACCAATTTTATTACAGGAAATTCTTTCAATAGTATAAAATACAACTACCCTAGGATCTAGTCTAAATAGGTACAAGAGTTGCTAAAGGAAGAGTAAAACAGGACACAACTTTCACCATGTGTGAGATATATGGGAGATGTTGCAGAATCACTATCGCAACAATCAAGAAACCAACATTGATTCCTACAAAAGACTATACCCCTAAAAGGGTATATCAAGAGTAGTATAAGTTCAAACCACATGTACTGGTAAGCCTCATTGATTGACTCGAATTGGATTACAAAAATATAACATAAATATTCAAAGAAACGTGCCTACTTTTAGACTCATTACCCAACCCCAAATATTTCCTTCTACCCTCTTACTAACCTTCGATTACAAATTCTGAGACGTCGCTCTTTCTCTTACGACCCTACCACCCCGAATCACTATGTCTGGACTTACCCGAGGTTCAACATAACTTTTAAAATCCAAATACATCAGGGGAAAGCCCTAAACCTAATAAGTCACCTAGCATACTTGAAAAATACCCATTTGGATATGTAACCTATCCACCAGGCCCCCTACTTACACCCGACCTTCTCCCTATCCCACTGACATAGAACTACTTACTCAACCCTAACCACCTTGGCCATTCCACCACCTAAGGCAATATGACAAGTCAGACAATAATCCCAAATGTATCAAGCATATAAATATGTTCCCCGATTCACTCATGGAACCGTCAAACTCACCTGACCCTCGTACATACACGCTATGGGTGATGCATCCACCCTCTAGTCATGACCTATAGGGGAAAATTTTTGTCCATGTACTAAAACCCCATACATAAGTGTCTGTCAACCTTATTTCACCAATAACCCATGAGAACATCCCAAATACCAAAACATTCCACATTTAGAAATAAGGTAGGTCAAAATCATACACTAATGTCAAATCCTTTGCATGGACCACACCAAACAACATGCTCTAACAAGCCACACTACAAAGAAGTTAACATGCACATATAGCACAAATTAGATTAAACTACAATACCATCACCGACACTCTCGTTTAGGGCCTTAATCACGCCACCTACCCCAATACTTCATCCCAAATGATAATAAGAATTACCACGCCAGATTATTAGGACGCTTACTGATCTAAGGCACATTTATATGCCTTATTGCTGACTTTAACCCATGTTTACCTTAATTTTGAGAGAAATAAGTATGTATTTTGTATGGTTTTGATGGAATATGTGATATTGTACTAACAAATATGATTAGACCCTTGTAGGTGGAATTTGCGACTATTTAGAGCATCTTCAGCTTGGAAAGCGAGTTTTGGAGGAGCTACGAGCGAAGGATATTAAAGATAACAGGAAAGCCAAAGATTTGAACTTGAAGAATCCAACCAAATTCGTAAAGAAACGTCAACGAAAAGAAGAAAATCAGACTTTAAGGGCCTAGCGCGCCATGGGACGTGTCGGGCCGCTTTTGACACAAATTCTACTCAAGTGGGTAGCACAGGGGCGTGGCCAAGGGCATACCAGGCCTCTTGGGCACACCTATTCAGAGGCAAAAATTTGCCTAAGTCCCAGGCGCACCCAAGGGTGTGTCCGACCGCTTTTTGGCAAATTTTTGCCCCGAGTTTTATCTATAAATAGGGCTTTTGGGTTATTGTATCATTATTCCATCATCACTAGACTATTGTGGGTGTTTTTTGGCATTGAAATTAGGTTTCATTCTTCCTCTTTACATTTTTTATTTATTTTTTATGGTATTTTATTACTTTATGATGTTAATTGAAGTTATGAGTGGCTAAAATCCCTTATTCTTGGGGTTGAGGCTATGAACATGAATCTCTTGAGTTGAATTTTATTGGTTTTTTCTGAAGTTTATCATGAATTGGTTATTCTTATATTCTTAATTTTACTATTTTAATGCTTGATCACCATTGGAATAAATCCCTTGTCTTAAGGTGAGCTCGAGAGAGAAACTAAGAGATAGAGCGTAGAATATAAGAAGTCTGATCTTTACTCGCGGAAGGGATTTCAAGAGATTGACATGCGGTTAGGACCGAGAGGTACCTAATCCGCCGCGCTTGTTCAATTACGAGAAGACAAGACAGCTTAAAGGCATTAGAATTGGTTAAACTTAGCACCGCTTAATGATATAGTTAGGTTTCCAATTTCTAGTAGAAGGTTATAGTTTGGAGACGAATATAATTGTAACATTAACCTCGTGATCAAAAACCAAGATAAACGACTCAAATTGTTTAAAGCAGTAACAATTATGCTAAAGAGATGACGTTAGGAGTGCCTTGACACTGGGAATTTATTTTTTATTGACTTTTAAATCATATTTGCGAAAACTAAAGTTACGGTAGCGAAGATAGTAGTTTATAGCCCGTAATCATCTAATTTTTAGTAACAAATCCCTTTTTCTTTTCGCAACACTAGTTTTTAATTACTGTTTGACGTCTAAAATTGACTTCCGTTGACGAAAGTCCCTTGGGTTCGATATTCGGCTCTTTTAAAGGAGTAATTA
Organism: Capsicum rhomboideum; assembly: GCA_031232105.1. Taxonomy (NCBI): domain Eukaryota; kingdom Viridiplantae; phylum Streptophyta; class Magnoliopsida; order Solanales; family Solanaceae; genus Capsicum; species Capsicum rhomboideum. The sequence goes on from CP124718.1 coordinate 14,581,518, forward strand.
TATTACTTGAATGATCACGTACACTTGTGTGTATAGCTAGGTTGTAACAAGTTTTTGGTGCCGTTGCCAGGGATTTTTAAATAGATAGATTTCAATTATTGACGTTTTTACTTTAATTTTCAGCTAAGTGTTGACAACTTGATCTTAGCTGTTCTATTTTGTAGGCTTAGTTCATCTGAACACTGGCAAGGAACAAAGATTTGGTAACCCCACAGTCTAAACCTGAAAGATACTTCCATAGATTGAGGAGACAGCTTACAAATTACCCAATCCTGCAAGTCGAACTGGCTGATGAAGGCATACGGGGTGATCTCATAAGAATTGAAGAACCAGTTATTGATAGACGTGAGCCGGTAGTGATGGCAGCTAGAACAGTTCGCGATGTGGCAATCCCACTCGCTACTAATATGACCTCCAGTATTCAAAAATCGACAGCTGGAGGTAGATTTGAGCTTAAATAGAACATGGTGCAACTCTTGCACTCAAGTGGACAGTTTACAGGTCTTGCTCATGAGGACCCACAGAGGCACATCCGTAATTTTTTGGAGATTAGTGACACATATATTCCTGCAGGTGTGTCTTCGGATTATATGAGACTTACTTTGTTCCCCTTTTCTCTGTTGGGGAAAGCAAGGAGGTGGTTAGATGCAGAGCCGGCTAATTCTATCACTACTTGGGATGATCTTGCTTGAAAATTCTTGATAAGGTTCTTTCCATCGGGAAAGAAAGCAAAGCTGAGGAGTGAGATATTGAGTTTCAGACAGAGAGATGATGAGAATTTGTACAAATCTTGGAACCGATTCAAATCCATGTTGAGGGATTGTCCTCATCACCACCAAGCAAATGAAGTGTTGGTGCATACTTTTATTGAGGCTCTCGACCCCAACACTAAAATTCTACTTGATTCAGCTGCAGGTGGACAAGCTTTAGAGAAGACTTACGATGAATTATATGCTTTGTTGAATCATATTTCGCAGGGAAATCCAGACTGGCATGGTGATAATTCTAGGAATTCTACAAAGAAAGTTGCTAGGAAACTAGATATGGATGCAGTAATGACATTATCTGCCCAAATTTCAGCTATGCAAAACATGATGAACAATCACTTCAGCAATTTGAATTTGGGGCACTAATAAGCTCCCGTAAATGTAGTACAGTAACAGGTTTCTGTGGTGTGTGATGTATGTGGAAACAGGGACCATACTAGTGAGTTGTGTAGTGCAAATCTGGATTTCGTGAATTTTGTGGGTAATGCCCAAAGAGGAGTTGGAGCACAAAATTATGGAAATACTTACAATGTTGGGTGGAAAAATCACCCGAACTTATCTTGGGGAGGTAACCAGAATTAATTTAGACCTTAAGGATATGCACCACAATACAACCAACAGCAGGGTCAAGGCAATCAAGTGGGTGCTAAGTCTGGAGATATAAGCGTGGAAGATATGTTGAAGCAGATTATGGCAGAGCAAGCTAAGCTGGCAGCAGATGTGAGGAACAATCAGTTGGCTACTCAAAATTTGGAGAAGCAAATTGGTCAGTTAGCAAATGCACAGAATACAAGGCCTCAAGGAGGTCTTACAAGTGATATTGATCCTAACCCGAAGTAGGTGAATGCTATTGTTACTCATAGTGGTAAGAAGTTAGAGGATATAGTCCCACCAGAAAAAGAATTGGAGTCGAAAGAAGTTGTGGTTGAAGACGAACAAGTTGAGTCTGCCAAAAGATCCAAAGATGTTAAAGTGATCCATAGTGTAAAGTTGCCTCCTCTTTTTCCCCAGAAGTTCAAGAAGAAGAAGGAAGACAAATGCTTTGGTAAGTTCATTGAACTATTTAAACAAGTGCACATTAATTTGCCTCTGGTGGATATCTTGCAGGGTATTCCAAAGTATGTTAAGTTTGTGAAAGATATTATAGAAAACAAGAGTAGATTGACAGAGTATGCCACAGTTACACTGACTGAGGAGTGTAGCTCTCACATTCAAAATTGATTACCCACCAAGCTGAAGGATCCTGGAAGTTTCACTGTAAAAATTACTCTGGGAGATCGTGTCTGTGCTCGTGGGTTGTACGATTTGGGGCTAGTATTAATATGATGTCCACTTCGATTTTCAAAGAGTTGGGTTTGGGTCGTCCTAAACCTACTACTATTATTTTACAGCTTGCAGACCGATTCGTAACTAGACCTGATTGTATTATTTAGGATGTTCTGGTTCAAGTGGGTTTATTGATCTTTTCGGTTGATTTTGTGGTACTGAATTTTGAGCCTGACCCGAAAGTCCCATTTATTTTGGGGTGTCCATTTCTGGCCATAGGAGGTGCGATCATTGATGTAGCAGCAGGGAAACTAACTATGCGAGCTCATGATAAAGTTGAGGTTTTTGATGTGTATAGGGCTTTGAAGCTACCAGAAATTTATGAGAACTTGTCAGCTATTACAGCTATAGATTTGGCAGCTGAAGACATCCACACTTTGTCTACAGATCCGTTGGAAACAATTTTGATGGGGCAAGATATTTTTGGTGATGCGGAAGCTATTGATATGGTGCAGGTTCTTGATCTTAAGGGTATCGATGCTAAATAGGGTGGATGGGAACCTTTAAATCGTACACTCGGACCTCCACCCAAGCCATTAATTAAGGAGGCACCGAAGCTTGAATTGAAAGAAATTTTGTCTCATCTTTAATATGCTTTCCTAGGGGATAATAAGACCCTTCCTATTATTCTTGCAGCAAATTTATCAAGGGAACAAGTTGAGGCAGCATTGGTGATACTCAAACGAAGAAAGAAGGCTATCGGTTGGCAGATGTCTGACATCCATGGTATTAATCCGAGCTTGTATATGCATAAAATTTACATGGAGGAAGGGCATAATTCGAGTATACAACACCAACGACGCTTGAATCCAGTAATAAAAGAAATGGTTAGGAAAAAGGTCATTAAGTGGTTAGATTCGGGCATTGTCTATCCTATCTCTGACAGTACATGGGTTAGTCCAGTACTGTGTGTCCCAAAAAAGGGTGGTATGATGGTGATCACGAATGATAATAATGAGTTGATTCCTACAAGAACTGTGATTGGGTGGCGTATTTTCATGGATTATCGAAAACTAAATGATGCTACGAGGAAAGAACATTATCCAATCCCTTTTATTGATCAGATGTTGGATCGTTTAGCCGGGAGAAATATTATTGCTTTCTTGATGGGTATTCCTGGTATAATCAAATTGCAATAGATCCTCAAGATCAAGAGAAGACTACATTCACATGCCCTTATGGCACTTACGCTTTCAAGCATATGCCCTTTGGATTGTGCAACGCACCGGCTACTTTCAGCATTGCATGATGGTTATTTTCTATGACATGGTGGAGGAGTTTGTAGATATTTTTATGGATGATTTTTCAGTCTTTGGTAACTCTTTCGAGGTATGTTTGCAAAACCTTGATAGAGTCCTTGCTCGGTGTGAAGAAACTAATCTTTTTCTCAATTGGGAAAAATGCCATTTTCTTGTAACGGAAGGTATAGTTCTTGGACATAAGTGTCAAAGCAGGGGCTCGAAGTTGATAGAGTGAAGATTGAAGTTATTGAGAAATTACCTTCACCTGTGTCGGTGAAAGGGGTGCGTAGTTTCTTGGTACATGCTGGGTTCTACAGATGGTTCATTAAATGTTTTTCCAAGATTGCATGCCCCATGTGAACGCTCTTGAAAAAGATGTTAAATTTGTATTTTGCGAGTCATGCGTGAAGGCATTTGAGATTTTTAAGAAGAAGTTGGTGGCCACCTATCCTCATTGCTTCTGATTGGGCTTTACTGTTTGACCTCATGTGTGACGCAAGTGATGTTGCAGTGGGTGCAGTTCTTGGGCAGCGAAAGAACTAGATATTTCATTCTATTTATTATGCGAGCAAGACCCTTGATGCAGCCCAAGTGAATTATACGGTGACTGAAAAGAAGATGTTAGCTTTGGTATACGCATTTGATAAATTTAGGATCATATTTGGTGGGCACCAGCGTCATTGTATACACAGATCATGCTGCAATAAGGTATTTGTTCAATAAAAAGGATGCTAATACGCAGTTGATTAGATGGATTTTATTGTTACAAGAGTTTGATTTGGAGATTAAAGGCAGAAAAGGGTCAAAAAATCAGATTGCCAACCATCTTTCTAGACTTGAAAGCTCAACACATGTAGCTAATGATGGCCGTATTAGTGATGAATTTTCAGGTGAGTAATTGTTGGTTTTGGGGGTTGATGAGTTGCCATGGTATGCAGACATTGTGAATCTATTGGTAAGTGGGCTATTTCTTCCTGATTCGAGTCCTCAACAAAAAAAGAAGTTATCATATGAGGTACATTCTTATATTTGGGATGAGCCTTATTTATTCAAGCAAGGTCCTGATCAAGTAGTAAGAAGATGTATTCCGGATGCGGAGGTGAAGCAGGTGTTATAGAGATGCGCATTACCTTATGGTGGTCATCATGGTGGTGAATGCACAGCCCAAAAAATTCTGCAATCAGGTTTCTTTTGGCCTTATTTATTTGAAGATGCTCATGCGTTTGTGAAGAGTTGTGACCAATGCCAACGTATGGGGACGATTGCAAAGCCACATGAGTTGCCGTTATCTAATATCCTAGAAGTTGAAATCATATAGGGGATAGATTTTATGGGCCCTTTCCCAAAGTCGAATGGGAATCAATACATACTTGTAGCAGTGGATTATGTGTCTAAGTGGGTAAAGGCTGCTACTCTTCCTACGAATGATTCCAACGTTGTGGTAAAGTTCCTGCAAAAACATATCTTCACAAGATTCGAAACTCCAAGAGCTATTATTAGCGATAAAGGTTCACTGTTTATAAATTATTGGGTGAAGAGTGTGTTGGCTAAATATGGTGTTAGACACAAGGTTTCAACAGCGTATCATCCCCAAACAAGTGGCTAAGTGGAATTGTCTAATCGCGAGATAAAACAAATCTTACAAAAGACGGTGAATACTCAAAGAAAAGATTGATCGCTCAAGCTAGATGATGCTCTTTGGGCCTATCAAACTGCATATAAAACACCTATAGGGACTTCCCCATATCATCTTGTTTTGGGGAAAGCATGTCACCTCCCGGTTGAGCTTGAGCACCGAGCATATTGGGTGGTGAAAAAGTTGAATCTAGATCCGGAGTAGGCTGGTAATAGGAGGTTGTTGCAACTCCATGAGTTGGAAGAGTTTTGTTTCCATGCATATGAAAATGTGAAGATCTACAAGGAGAAAATGAAGTGATGGCATGACAAGCACATTCTCCACCGCACTTTCAAGCCAGGCCAGTTGGTACTACTGTTTAACTTGAGACTTAGGTTGTTTCCAGGAAAGATAAGATCTAAGTGGAGTGTGCCTTTTGAGGTAAGTCGCACAACTCCTCATGGTGTGGTGGAAATCTTGAATAAAGATGATGGTACGAGATTTCTTGTAAATGGCCAAAGATTAAAGCACTATTTTGGTGAAGAAGAGAAGCAGAAGGAGGACGTGCTTCACCTTGATAATAATTGAGTTGAGTGTGATCAAACTGCGACATTAAACAAGGTGCTACATGGGAGGCAACCCATGAATGTATTGTAATAGTTAGGATTTATAAAGAAAAAATACAAAAAGAAGAGTCGTTCCACGACCAAAACTAAGGTGCTTGATGGGAGGCAACCCATCTCTTTTCAAATTTTGTTTTTTTTTTCTAATTTAGTTCAAGGATTTATTGTGTATGCAAAGACACACGGAGTATTTTTCCATGGAAATCCAAGAGTAAAAGGTAAATTGGATATAGATGATCTTTTGAAGGTGCCGGGAAGGTAGGACATGCTTTGGAGTGAAGTTTTGCAACATGGGACATGTAAAAGCCCTAAAATTATGTAAAAAATGTGAAAAAATGCCCAGGTATGATGTTAAGTATGAGGCGCGGTACCTGGCGTGTCGGGATGCACTTGCCCAAAATTTTTTTAGCATAGACAGTGGGCAAGCGCGCCATGCAGAGTACCAGGCCGCTTAGGCCCCAAATTTTTTTCACAAGGGCAGTGGGCAGGCGCGCCGAGCAGCGTGTTAGGCCGCTCCTGCCCAGATTTTTCACACAACAGGCAGTGGGGTAGCACGGCAAAGGGCGTACCGGGCCGCTATCCCCTTAAGTTTTTTGGGCTAAAATATTTTTAAAGGAAGCCTATTATAACCGACCCACCCCACCCCATCTCTTTTAAATCCCTAATTCTCTCTTTATTCCTCACAACTTTTCCATAAATTCCACAACCAAGAACCAATTTTCTCTCCACACAATCAAAAACTTTTCTCTCCTACTATTATCTTCTCTTGACCACACATAGCATAATTTCTCACCTTCTCCTCTTTGGGTTGTGATTACAAGACTCCATTCAAGCTATCAAGGTATGTTTCTTTAAGCTTTCTCTCTCTAGATTGCTATGAGCATGTTGAAATTGTGGGGATTCTTGAAATATTTTTGATGCCATGTATGCTCTTTGTTGTTTGCCTCGAGTATTATGCTAGAGTTGGAACTTATGTGGTGTCCTGTGTGAAACTTAAAGTACTGGTGAAATGGTTCTTATTGCACTTGTTTTTAGTTGTAAATTGAAAGTGAGTTTAGATTTATTGGTGATGATTGAGAGAATTTGTGGTTTAAATCACTTGATACAACTCATATGTTGTTGAATGTGTATGAAACTTGTTTGAATTCTTGAGTAAAACAAGTAAGTCATTCTAATGATAACTATGGGATTGTGGAACTTGTGTTGGGAATGTTAACTTTGTCTATGGTTTGGACTTTGTAATTGGACATTAAGTGATGAGGGGAAGTCTAAGTACCTTTACACCCATATATTTTGAATTGGTGCTAAGCAACTAAGTGTGGGGTAGCCCTTAAAGCCAACGCACATTGAGTTGGTTAGCTATCTTTACATAGGAAATTGACATACGTGTGGAAATTTGTCACAGGTACAATGTCAGAATCTAATGTGGCTGCTTCCAGTTCTCACAAGCGACGACGCTCAGGAAATAAGGTTCCAGCCGCTCCCCCAGTCCCGAAATGCCAGAAATGGAAATATGAGATAAATGCAGTCTCCAGTGTCGGCAAGAATTGGTACAAAAGCCACCCCGAAGCCAAATACTTTGCAGATGAGTGTATTGATAGGTCCAGTCTAGCTCGGACTTACCCTAAAATACTGGCTCGAATTGTGCAAGTAGGTATGGGTTTCATCTTTAAAAAACCTACGAATTGTAACCTTCATCTTGTGAGGGAATTGTATGCTAATTGGGACCCGGATGCACCTACCAGCTCGGTGGTTGTACTAGGGTCGGATGTTATACTTGATTCCTTGGGACTTAATGGATTATTGAGAGTACACACTTGGGCTAGTCCCCACGACCTACTCAGGCTGAATGCTAGGCCTCCCTATGTAGAAATTTGACACACTCTTTGCGGCCAACGTTCGACAGCGAGATGGCTTCGCCATTATAAAAAAGGGTACCACATGAGTCTACCCTATGCTTATTTCAATAAAGAGAAGTGAATTTGGTTGAAGATATTGTTTTTTTTCTTGATTTTGGGTAGCCACATGACGGAGGTCACTAGGGACCGTGTCTGTCTGGTGTATGCTCGCATGACTGATGTGGAAATTGATGTAGGTTCTATGGTGCTGTCGTCTATGCGTCGAGCTCATCTACGAGGAGGTCTTCAATATTCTTTTGGCAGTATATTGACTAAAATAATGAGAGCATTCGAAGTGCCCGAAGAGGCATTTGATTATCATCCTTCTTTGGTGCCGACACCTGTAGATGTCACCCAAACCAAGGCACTTGATGCACTCGGCCCCACTCTCACCTTAGCAGAGCGTCACGCTCGAGATGATGGGATTTTATCCCATATGTATGGTTTGGAGATACTACGGCACAGGACTGGGGGTAGGCCCTCTACGGCGGAAGAGCTGGCTCTTAATGAGCATGCCATGACATTATTGAGAATTGGCCCTTATTTTGTTGAGCCTGTGGATTATGATATCCCTATAGATGAGAATGACCGCCAGACCGATTTCAATAATAACAAGGTGGAGGCGGATGATACACCGCTAGCAGTCCACGGGCCGGAGGATGACGATTTCATTGACTGACCAGGGAGCTACTTGATGTGCCATGGTTATATGGCATTTTCGGACCTTAAAACAAGGAAAATATGCAATAACTTGGGTGTGTTTTGTTGGTATGATGTGGTTTCTGTCCTAATTTGCAGGAAAACAGGATTTAAAGGCAAAATGAGCAAAAGAGGAAGAATCAAGCTCGAGAACGAAGTGTCGGATAAAGAAAGAACAAGAGGCTGCAGAAGAGAGCCACTCACGCCACAAGTCACGTGGCGTAGAAGCCACTCACACCACGTGAGTGGCTATCGTGAATAAGTCTAGAAAAGGAAAATTCAACCTGATTTCCACAGCAGGGGTCACGTGGCGTGATTGACACCTACGTGACGTGGAAGCCTGCCGTGATCCAACTTCTGAAGACCACAAATTGAGCCTGATTCCCATGATACATGTCATGTGCCGTGACTTGGTTCCATGACACCAAGTCATAACACCGTGAAACCTGCCGACTCTGTTCTCCTATTTTGTTTTGGATAGGACTAGTTTTGTATCTATAAATACCCCTAGGTAATCCTAAGTGCGAGAGTTGGACAATTTACTACTTTAAGAATTATTTCACACTGTTTCAGACATATATTTGGTTTTGTATTCACAAACCCTTTTTTGTTGAGGTTGATTGATAATTGAAACTTCGGGTTTTTCCTTCATTCTTGTGAGATCATAATTATGCTTTCATCTTTGGATTATTCTTGTGTTCTTGCAATTATGAGCAGCTAAACCTATCAACTAGGGTTGTATGAACCATGAGGAATTAAGCAAACCGGTTTGGTGCAAAGCAACTTTGTACTATTGTGTACGCATGTATTGTTGTTTCCTTTGTTATGATTGCTTTTCTAATGGTTGCAAATGTTAGAACCTCGCCTGTATTCTAGATGTGCTCGAGAGAGAGGTAGAGATTGGGAAAAGGATACAACAACAGAGATTTAAAGCTATCAACCTTCATCTAATAACCGGAGCCTTAGCGGGAAAGGTTATCTGAAATCCTGGACAAGGGTTAGTAATGCGACACTCGGAGTCCGAGAGGAGAAGAGTGATATTCGTCTAATGAAGGTCGAGAGACAGTTAGATGAACCTAACTTGTTAGATTTTGCATGCAGCGCAGCAGGGCACTCTTGTTAAGCACAAGTAACCGGTGTAGTTAAGGAATCGCTGGGGATCACGATCTTAGTGAATTTCTCTTATTGATTACAAACTCAATACAACCAACATTTGTCATTGTTACTATTCACTAGCAAACCCCCCCAGTTTTATTTACATTCCAATTATTCCACCTGGTAGTCTACTCATACTTCGACCTATTCCCTGTGGGATCGACCCCAACCTATTTGGGTTCTATATTTGAATCAGCGAAAGCATTGTACTTTTTCGGAGGTATACTTTGGGTGACATCACTCCTTACACCCTACTCTTGCCTTGTTTATTTTTTGTAGCATTGGGGATAGTGCTAATATTTTAAGTGTGGGTGGGTTGTTATGGGATTCCTTTTTATGTATGTATATGTGTGTTTCTGTATGCTTCTAGTTGTTTTATTTTGGGTTCCTTAGCCTTTTTATGTATGTATATGTGTGTTTCTGTATGCTTCTAGTCATTTTTATTTTGGGTTCCTTAGCCTTTGTTTTCAGTTCTTTTACTAAGGATAGTCCCTTTGAACGTAGAAAACCATAAAAAGACTTTAATTTTTTATTTTATTTTGGTTTTGGTTTTGGTTTTTATTACTTTGGGTCTCTTTTAGTCATAGTATTAGGAGCTTTGCTCTATGATGGATGGATGACGACCGTCTTAAGAGCAAATTAGTCATGTATTGTTGGGTGTTCTTACTTTCTATACAATTGTGCATACACGTCCAGTATGTTGGTGGAACATGCTAAGATATACAATAGCAAGTGTTGAGACATCTAATGCTCACTTAGTGGATTTGATAAGTTGCCTAATGTTGAACTCGTGCATGACTTCGTATAAATTGTATGGTGAGCCTGCTTGAGTTTAACATGTGCCATGTGTGAGTAAGGTTCTTGTGATATTCCATGTACATAATGATGTCTAGAACTTGCCCGGTGTGTTTGCAAACCGAAATAAAAGGTGTTGAGTTTAGGAGATGATATGGGCATTTCTTTGATAGCCATGTTTTATACCGACTTTATATACCCTTTTTGCTTGATCTTAGTTAGCCCCGTTGAGCCTTTAGCCTATTCTTTGGTAGCCTTACGTGTAGCTTGATCCTTTTCTTTCAATGAACCATAATTTGATCCAAAACTCCTAAGCGCTTTAATTGAGAAATTAAGATGTTAAGGAGTGTAAAAATTAAAGAAGGAAAAAGTGAAGTTGAAGCCCCAAGTAAATAGCTTTTGGGTGTGTGAAAAAGTTTTATGTGTTGTTGGTAAGGAGTAATGTAATGGAAAAAAAATAAAAAAAAGAAGTGAATCATCATAGCAGTTACTCCTCGCCTGATATGTGTAATATAGCTTAAAGAAATGAGGCAAAAGAAAAGAGAGTTGGGGAGATAAAAGTGGTGGAAAACAGGTTGGTTGGAGGTGGTCTTAATGTAATTTGTTGTGTATTAAAGCGCTTAGGGAAGATAGTCACTATTCTTGACCAAATAGTTCCTACTCGTCCCTTAGCCTACATTATAACCCTTAAAAGTCCTACTTGATCTTGAGCTTTAACATTTTTACATTAGTGGAGTACTACACTAAGGGCAAGCTTATGGTTCATCTTGTGTTGCATGTGAATTCTTTTCGAGAGTGAGTGAACATTTATTCATGCACCCATTTAATAATTACTTTGTGTGAAATATTGGGTGATTCTCTTGTGGTGAGGGCGCATGTTTAGTGAAGTATGGCGATCTATTGGTAACGTGTCATGCGTGAATTTACAACTAGTAAAGTTGTTTTGTGTGGATAGGTTGTTTCAATTTGCTATTCACTCTTTGGTGATACTAGCATGTTAGTGCATAATTTGATGAATGTGGTTGTGTAGCTATGCAGGAATACCTATTGTGTGTTGGTTGTCTTAATTCAGCCGGGTTTGAGTGTGGTTATTGTTCGAGGACAAATAAAGGTTCAAGTGTGGGGTGGTGGTCTAAGGCGTATTTATATGCCTTATTGCCGACTTTAACCCATGTTTACCTTCGTTTTGAGAGCAATGAGTATGTATTTTGTATGGTTTTGATAGAATATGTGATATTGTGTTAACAAATGTGATTAGACCCTTGTAGGTGGAATTTGCGACTAATTGGAGAATTTTTCCCGTGGAAAGGGAGGCTTGGAGGAGCTACGAGCGAAGGATATTGAAGATAAGAGGCAAGCCAAAGATTTGAACTTGAAGAATCCAACCAGATCCTAAAAGAAAAGTCGACGAAAGAAAGAAAATCAGAATTTAAGGGCCAGGCGTGCCAAGGGGCTTGCCGGGCCGCTTTTGACACAAATTCTACTCAAGTGGGTAGCACAGGGGCGCACCCAAGGGCATGCCAGGCCTCTTGGGTAAACCTGTTCAGAGGCAAAAATTTGCCTAAGTCCCAGGCGCGCCCAAGGGCGTGTCGGGCCGCTTTTTGGCAAATTTTTTCCTCGAGTTTTTGTCTATAAATAGGGATTTTGGGTTATTGTATCATTATTCCATCATCACTAGACTATTTTGGGCGTTTTTTGGCATTGAAATTAGGTTTCATTCTTCTTCTTTTCAGTTTTTATTTCTTTGTATGGTTTTTATTTCTTTATGATGTTAATTGAAGTTATGAGTGGATAAAATCCCTCATTCTTGGGGTTGAGGCTATGAACATGAATCTCTTGAGTTGAATTTTATTGGTTTTTGCTGAAGTTTATCATGAATTGGTTATTCTTATATTCTTAATTTTACTATTTTAATGCTTGATCACCATTGAAATAAATCCCTTGTCTTGAGGTGAGCTCGAATGAGAAATTAAGAGATAGAATGTGGAATATAAGAAGCATGATCTTTACACGCGGAAGGGATTCCAAGATATTGACATACGTTTAGGACCGAGAGGTACCTAATCTGCCGCGCTTGTTCAATTACGAGAAGATAGCTTAAAGGCATTAGAATTGGTTAAACTTATCACCGCTCAATGATGTAGTTAGGATTCCAATTTCTAGTAGAAGGTGATAGTTTGGAGATGGATATAATTGTAACATTAACCTCGTGATCAATAACCAAGATAAACGACTGAAATTGCTTAAACCAGTAACAATTATGCTCAAGAGATGACGTTTGGAGTCCCTTGACCCTGGGAATTTACTTTTTATTGACTTTTAAATCATATTTGCAAAAACTGAAGCCACGGTAGCAAAGATAGTAGTTTATAGTCCGTAATCATCTAATTTTTAGTAACAAATCCCTTTTCCTTTTTGCAATACTAGTTTTTAATTAGTGTTTGACATCTAAAATTGACTTCTGTTGACGAAAGTCCCTTGGGTTCGATATCCGTCTCTTTTAAAGGAGCTATTATATTACTTGAACGATCACGTACACTTGCGTGTATAGCTTGGTCGCAACAAGTTTTTGGCTTTAACATTTTGACATTAGTGGAGTACTACACTAAGGGCAAGCTTATGGTTCATCTTGTGTTGCATGTGAATTCTTTTCGAGAGTGAGTGAACTTTTATTCATGCACCTATTTAATAATTACTTTGTGTGAAATATTGGGTGATTCTCTTGTGGTGAGGGTGCATGTTTAGCGAAGTATGGCGATCTATTGGTAACGTGTCATGTGTGAATTTGCAACTAGTAAAGTTGTTTTGTGAGGATAGGTTCTTTCAATTTGCTATTCACTCTTTGGTGATACTAGAATGTTACTGCATAATTTGATGAATGTGGTTGTGTAGCTATGCAGGAATACCTATTGTGTGTCGGTTGTCTTAAGTCGCTCGGGTTTGAGTGTGGTTATTGTTCGAGGACAAACAAAGGTTCAAGTGTGGGGTGGTGATCTAAAGCGTATTTGTATGCCTTATTGCCGACTTTAACCCATGTTTACCTTAGTTTTGAGAGCAATAAGTATGTATTTTGTATGGTTTTGATGGAATATGTGATATTGTGCTAACAAATGTGATTAGACCCTTGTAGGTGGAATTTGCAACTATTTGGAGCATTTTTGGCATGGAAAACGAGGCTTGGAGGAGCTACGAGCGAAGGATATTGAAGATAAGAGGCAAGCCAAGATTTGAGCTTAAAGAATCCAACCAAATCCATAAAGAAAAGTCGACGAAATGAAGAAAATCAGAATTTAAGGGCCTCGCGCACCAAGGGGTGTGTCGGGCCGCTTTTGACGGAAATTCTACTCAAGTGGGAAGCACAGGGGCGCGCCCAGCAGCGTGCCAGGCCGCTCCTGCCCAGATTTTTCACACAAAAAGCAGAGGGGTAGTGCGGCAAAGGGCGTGCCGAGCCGCTACCCCCTTAAGTTTTTTGGGCTAAAAATTTTTTAAAGGAAGCCTATTATAACCGACCCACCCCACCCCATCTCCTTTAAATCCCCAATTCTCTCTTTATTCCTCAAAACGTTTCCCCAAATTCCACAACCAAGAATCGATTTTCTCTCCACACAATCAAAAAAATTTCTCTCCTACTTTTATCTTCTCTTGCCCACACATAGCACAACTTCTCACATTCTCCTCTTTGGGTTGTGATTACAAGACTCCATTTAAGCTATCAAGGTATGTTTCTTTAAGCTTTATCCCTCTAGATTGCTATGAGCATGTTGAAATTGTGGGGATTCTTGAAATTCGAATTTTTGATGCCATGTATGCTCTTTGTTGTTTGCCTTGATTATTATGCTAGAGTTGGAACTTATGTGGTGTCCTGTATGAAACTTGAAGTACCTGTGAAAATGGTTCTTATTGCACTTGTTTTTAGTTGTATAATTGAAAGTGGGTTTAGCTTTATTGGTGATGATTGAGAGAATTTGTGGTTGAAATCACTTGATACAACTCATATGTTGTTGAATGTGTATGAAACTTATTTGAATTCTTGAGTAAAACAAGTAAGCCATTCTAATGATAATTATAGGATTGTAGAACTTGTGTTGGGAATGTTAACTTTGTCTATGGTTTGGACTTGGTAATTGGGCATTAAGTGATGTGGGAAAGTCTAAGTACCCTTACACCCATATATTTTGAATTGGTGCTAAGCAACTAAGTGTGGGGTGGCCCTTAAAGCCAACACACATTGAGTTGGTTAGCTGTCTTTACATAGGAAATTGACATACGTGTGGAAATTTGTCACAGGTACAATGTCAGAATCTAATGTGGCTACTTCCAGTTCTCACAAGCGACGACGCTCAGGAAATAAAGTTCCAGCCGTTCCCCCAATCCTGAAAGGGAAGAAATGGAAATATGGGATAAATGCAGTCTCCAGTGCCGGCAAGAATTGGTACACAAGCCACCCCGAAGCCAAATACTTTGCAGATGAGTATATTGATAGGGCCAGTCTAGCTCAGAATGCAGTCTCCACTGCAGGCAAGAATTGGTACACAAGCCACCCCGAAGCCAAATACTTTGCAGATGAGTGTATTGATAGGGACAGTCTAGCTCGAATTGTGCAAGTGGGTGTGGGTTTCATCTTCGACAAACCTACGGTTTGTAACATTCATCTTGTGAGGGAATTGTATGCTAATTGGAACCCGGATGCACCTACCAGCTCGGTGGTTTTACGAGGGTTGGATGTTATACTTGATTCCTTGGGCCTTAATAGATTATTGGGAGTACACACTCGGGCTAGTCCCCACGACCTACTCAGGCTGAATGTTAGGCTTCCCTATGTAAAAATTTGACACACTCTTTGCGACCAACGTTCGATAGCGAGATGGCTTCGCCATCACAAAAAAGGGTACCACATGAGTCTACCCTATGTTCAATTCAATAAAAAGGTGTGAATTTGGTTGAAGATTGTGTTTTTTTTCTTGATTTCGGGTAGCTACATGACGGAGGTCACTAGGGACCGTGTCTGTCTGGTGTATGCTCTATTGACCGATGTGGAAATTGATGTAGGTTCTATAGTGCTGTAGGCTATGCATCGAGCTCGTCTACAAGGAGGTCTTCGATATGTTTTTGGAGGTATATTGACTAAATCAATGAGAGCATTCGAAGTGCCGAAGAGGGGTTTGATTATCATCCTCTTTTGGTACCGACACCTGTAGATGTCACCCAAACCAAGGCACTTGATGCACTCGGCCCCACTCTCACCTTAGCAGAGCGTCACGCTCGAGATGATGGGATTTTAGCCCATATGTATGGTTTGGAGATGTTACGGCACAAAACTGGGGGTAGGCCCTCTACGGTGGAAGGGCTGAGCCAGGTTGAGAAGGATTGTCCTCTTAATGAGCATGTCATGGCATTGTTGAGAATTGGGCATGATTTTGTTGATCCTGTGGATGATGATATCCCTACAGATGAGAATGACCACCAGATCGATTTTGATGATAACGAGGTAGAGGCGGATGATACACCGCTAGCAGTCCGTAGGCCAGAGGCCGGAGGATGATGATTTCCTTGACTGACCAGGGAGCTCCTTACACCAGATTATTAGTTAAACCCTACCTGGTAGTATCACTTTTTTCCTAAAGTTTAACTAATAATTGGTATTTGTCCTTTCTACTACCCCAAGTACAAGTCTACTATAGTGAACCATCAATTTATAGCATCAGCATAACATAACATGATAAGGTATACAAATAGACAATATTTATACGCTACCTGAACTTTAACTAATTTTAGCCATCTAAACTCCATGCCCAAAGGCCTAGACATACAATCTCTCATCCATCTACGCTACATTTATTCTCTCTAACCCGGGTCTATGCTACTCAATTTAACCTTAGCTTACTGATGTCAAACAGCTATAGGAAGAATGAACTAATGCAAAATCCAACCTTGCCAAGATCGAAGACACATTAATCCTTTAAAATCCATTGGTTTACACCTATACGCACACCTTTCTCCTTTTCTTCATGGTTCCAAGACATAGGAGGAAACCCTAAGGGTTTTTAGAGCCTCCCACGTCATTTATTTCAACCCAAATAGAGTAAAGAAATAAAACCCGCTCAAATGGGTGTTCTGATCTGCGTCATGTTGCTATAACCGCTATAGCGGGCTGACGTCAGCCCGACCTAACTTCTTTTAATTCTGAAATTTTAACACACAAGGCCCTACATAAGTTTATTAGTGAAATTCTAATCATATCCGTACTTTACACTAATATCGAGGCATTTTCTAGTAACGACGGATTTAATCGTTACACTAACAGACATTCCTAATTTTAGAATATTAATGTATCTCCCACAACTTTTCAACTATCTGCTTCGCCTTAACCCATGAGCCTTTTAATCCTACTGCTTTGTAATAGTTCTACCATGCCTTAGTAGCTAATTCTCCCTTAAGGAAAAGGTGCTCTACAATCTCAAATAAAGAGAATGTACAGCACAAATAGTTAAGATCAATAGTACTATTCTAGTTGGTTAATACAACTGCCATAAGGACTTTTGGTTTTTCATAGCGTCTATACAAGAAAGATACCTTGAAAGATAAACCTTTTACCAAGATATGCTTGAATTAATTGAGAAATTCTCCCTATTCCTCAATAATTCCCAAGCATTTCTCACAGAAAATTACACTTCTCACAGAAAAATTTCTTTTGATTGTTAATGTCCATCAACATTTATCACACTGATCATAGATTCTAAACTGACTCATAGACTACCTGATATGATCTATGATATTCAATGGGAGATACTAGTAAATAGTATTATAGTTCCATCCTTCTTCTCTCATAAAAACTTCAATGTTAGCCATAGAATTATGAATTTAATTATCTCCCTGAAATAGATGTAGAGGACCCAAATTAGTTCATTTTCATATCAAACACTAGTTGTCCCATTTCTTTGTTTCCACGCGATCTTCTTTTTAATATTCTTTCTATTAGTTAGCATCTTTTTTCATAATTGAGACCCACCTTTTCACTGCACTAGAGTAGGGATTTACTTCGTACAATAGTTATTCCATATATAACTTATACATAGATATTTTTTAGTCTTGAATCTCCATCATAATTTAGCACACAACCTGTTAGACATCAAACATAGATCTAAATTCAAGTCCACCCTATTGTTTTGGTAAGAACATTTTTGTTCAAGCTGCCAAGTGTTTGTCATTTCTAGTTTTTGTGGTTGTCCCAGAAAAACTTAGAAAATGTCGTGTAACTCCTTGATCATACACTTGGGGGGACAATAAAATAAATTACATAAATAGAAATACTTTGTAGTACACTGGTGATAAGGACTACCTTCCATCCATATGATAGAATTCTACCCTTTAATGTTTGTAATCCTTAAATAAGTTCAGTTTAATATATCTTTCTTTTTTCTTTGATGAGTAATTGGATATTCCAGATAAATTAAAGGGAATCATCTAATAGTCATGGTAGTGCACTGCTCCACCAATTGTCTGTGGTTGGAGGCCACATTCTGATGTATATAATAAGCACTTTTTTACTTATTAATCTTTTTTCCTGATCGATTGCTTCTCATAAGTCTGTAGGGTTATCATTATCATCTCCACAGAGCCTATGTGAAATGAGGTAAAATTATGGTATCATCCGCATATGTATTATGATTAAACTTCTCACTCCACTTAGGTAAATCATAACCAATACGCTTGCCCTCATCAAAGAAGGCATTTAAAGCTCTAGATAAAATATTTGTCGATAAAATAAATAAGTTTGGGAATAATAGATTTCCTTGTTTCACTCCTCTGATTGAGTGGAAAAAAATTCTGGGCTTGCCCATTGATCAGCATTGAATACTAGATAAGTTAAATGTCTATATCTTGGTTTGGTAATTTTATATTCAAGGTTCAGCTATTAAAAAAATTATACTGATAGTATCAATTTAGGTAATTTGATTTTTGGGTCCATCATAATTTATCTTATTTCAAAATTTACATGGTTTAATTTTGTAGAATTTAAATTTGAATATTGATATAGTTATATATATTTTGAGATGAATAAATTAAAGTTAGATGTTGCCAAGTGATCTCTCTTGTGAAGATTTATTCCCTTTAAAAAAAAAGATTTTGTGTGTAACCTATGAGAATATTGATCAGCCCAAAGAAAAGTCAATATTAAAAAAAATTGCACATGTATTTTCCTGGTAATAAATACGTGATAATTATTGGGTCTCACATATGAATAAATTAACTGGCTCAAAAGAAGATTTATTATTTGATACGTTCTTTTATTATCAGTGTTTGATTACTATATTAAAATATCACTTACAAGTTAATATTTTATTCAAAGATAAAATATTAATGGAGTGGTTGTTATCTTGAGATGGGATTTTCCTTTAATTCCAATTTATGTTCATTTTAGTTTTAAAGTATAATATGAGCTTATTATGTTATTTATTGTTCCCTGATCTGATTTAGCTGAAATTACTCCAGCAAATATTACTGCCAACAATAATTCAATTCTTATGTTAAATGTCACTAACTTCAAGTCAGGGCAACAGAATCACAACATAATTTTTGGAGTCATGGATCTCGACCTTGTGTTAAAGCTTAAGGTTGATTCTTCACCACCTTTTACAGATAAGAGTACCTCTGATGAAAAGAGAGAGATGAAAAGGTGGGAGAGATCAAATCACAAGTTTATGGTGATCATGAAGAAGGTCATTTTGAAAACATTTAGGGGCACTATGATTGGAAAGTTTACAACAACTAAGAAATTCATAGGTGAAATTGAAAAGGAGTTTGTCAAGAATGAAAAGACAAGAATTCATATAATCTTGATAAATCAAATTTCAATGGGGTACAAAGAAAAATAAGAAAATTGTGGTTACAGCAACACAGAAGAAACAACATAAGGATGGGGTACAAAAAAATAAAAACATTGTGGTTACAGCAACACAAAAGAAACAACACAAGGAATCATCTAACAATAGTTATTTTTTCAATGGAGTTACAGGTCATAAAAAGAAGAGTATTTTTCTTAATTTGTTTGTTTTGAGGTTAATTTTACTTTGGCACTAAGACACACATGGTGGATAGATTTTTATGAAATTCACATCAACATGTCTATGCAGCATTGCCTAAATTGTCGAAACCTAGTGATGTCGAAAGATACATCTACTTTGGTGACCCGATCCAAAATTGGGAAATAGTGATGGCCCCTATCTAACTCACCAATAGGTAAGCCAACCCCTAAACCATACCTCAGAAACCCAATAGAAATGCAAAAAATTAATGAAGTAAAACCAAGAAAGTCAATAAGAAAAATATTTTATAAACATCTCAAAAACCAAAATAAAATCAACACCTTTCCTAAAACCCGAAAGTCACTAGTACAAGCCTCAATAAAATTAATATAAGTCTGAAAGGCTCTAAAATTAATAAAAAGAACAGAATAATAAATGTAGAAGAGATCTGAGTATGTTGCGGGTCAGGCAATCAACAACCTTAAACCTCAATAACTCTGCTCAAACAACTAGCAAAATCAATGATCGATAATGACAGACTCTAAACCTATACATAAAAGTGTAGAAAAAAAAATAATCGTGAGTACTAATCCATATATACTCAGCAACATCTTCAATCGACCTCAATTTGAACTGATTCCGAGGGTTTTCTCTATAACATCTAAACCTAAACTTAACTCAATAAATATACAGATCCAATAGAGAACCACCCAAAATAGTTAAAAACATACCCATGATTCAATTATCATATGAGATCAGATAATCATGTCCACATTTCATAGGATTTAAGTATAACCCATCAAATATAATCATGAACAGTACAATTATAATGAGTATGAATAGATATATGTGATGCATATGTTATGTATATACCTACTATCCCGTATATCTAGTTAGAACTCATGAGGTACTCATGAGGTCCATATACCAGATAGGTGTGTCCGCCATTCCCAAAACATATCAATAACAATACCGTACATGCATGCCACTTCAAACCATATAACATTAGGCAGGTATGACACTCCGATCTCTGTGAAATACAATGCATGATGTGCTGGCATGCCACTCCGATGCCATAAATAACAAGTACAATTTCCAAGCAATGTATATCATATCATGAGCCAATATAATTATCAATTTAGTTTACCACTTTCGGATTTCACAATTACATAGACTCTCTTTTTGATCTAGCGATAATTAAAATCTCAAATTTTTCTTTAAGTATCATCATAATCCGACTCAAATTTTTCAAAGAGAGGCAAAACCATCAACTATCATGCTTAATAAATTACTTTTTGGTGCAATTCATTATAATCATGCTAGCCAGTAAGGAAAAATAGTCCAATCAAGTTGACTTCTCATTTAAACCCTTTACATAACACAGGTACTCACATGCATGCTTATTACTTCACCTGTACATGACTTCCATCCCCCCATTACTCTCTTATACAAGTAACTAACACAAACACTTCAAAAAAGAGTGAAAGAAACCTTAGCTTGCTTTGAAGGAAGTTTGAAAAGTCAAATCGAAGCTTTAACCTTCCATAGAGACTAAAGGAGCCCAATTTAATCAAATATGTATTCTACATAAGAAAATAAAATAATAGGCACCCATATCACTATACTTCAATTTTGGATCTAAAAGGTCAACCCGTATCCATGAAAATCACGTTACCCATAAGTTAAGGAACTCAAATATGAAATTTCATCAAAAATGGAGTTAATCAATCTTCAGTTCATCAAAATATCATGTTCTAACTTTAGCCTCAAAATTCTCAAAATTTCCAACTTAAAAAATTAAACTTTGAAGATGAAATCAAAACAAAAAAACACTGGAGAATGTGTTAAATATAGTGTAAGAACCATACATAAAGAAGAATAATTGAAAAATACCTTTTGAATCTCCTAAAGATGAGTTCCCAAGCTTCAAAAATTGAGTTATAAATTTAAGTTCAAAATTGAGATTTTAAAATCTGGCCAGTTGAAACCTTTATTGAACTCTAAGTCACTTCCCTCTCATTCGTGAGGTTACCCAACTCAGACCCATCACAATTGGGATGTCTAGTCACGATCGTGAAGACCAATATGATCCAGACCTAACCCCACCTGAAACCCTCTATGCAATCACGAACCCTCTATTATGATTGCAATGACCTAGTCCACTTTCTCTTCAAAATTGCTAAATAAGCTTCGACAATGTGGAGAAAAGACTGGACTGCACCAGCAAAAACTCAATCTAAAAATCCCTGAACAGACCCTCAAAATTCATTTGAAATCCAGAGAACACAAACCAAATATGCTACAAAAATGGAATGATATTCCAGACTTAATGGAATCATCAAAATACCGAACAGAGGTTGTCTTGACCTAATGTTGACTGAAGTGAAACCTTAGCCTTAAACTTTCAACTTTCCAACCGACTACTCAAAATCTATATAAATACCTTGGGATCAAAATCAAAGGTACTTCCAACCCTAAACTCATATTCTGGAGCTAACAAAATTGTCAAAATTTTATTCCAAACTTGATATCACTACATGTTGACAATGGTCAATCATACTAACTTCCAAACCTTCTAAAATGAAGAGCTTGAATAATTCTCAACCAACCACCTCGAGAATTGTGCTACCCACACCCACAGACTATAAATACTATAAAGCAACTATAGAAAAAGGATAAAATGGTAAAAATGTACATTATCCACTACTAAAACATATGTTCATCCTCAAACATAAGGATAAAGAAGGTTCCTAAACTATCAAAAAGTTGGGGGTTGATGTGTCGTGGTCTTGCGACATTTTCGACACTTAAAACAAATAAAATATGTAAGAACTTAGGTGTATTTGTGGATATGACGTGTTTGTTTCAGTGTTTTGCAGGAAAATAGGTCTTCGTGGTGAATGGAAGAATACCGAGGTGAATTTGGCTTAGTATAGGCATATGGTGCCTGGCCACGAATCATTGGGTCACACTACGAGTCGTGGCATGACCCATTCTTAGCACAAAAGATGAAGTCTTGAAGATGTGTAAATCAAGCATTGGCAACGACTCTGTCACGACCCAAACCCATCGTGAGTAGCACCCACACTAATTCTCTGGTGGGAGAACCATCTAACCCCAATACTTAGCCAAAGAAAGATAATACAACTAACCATTTATTATTAAATAAAATAATACCTCCAATAATCTAAATGAAAACAAATGCGAAATTAACGAATACTAAAAAATCCCCTGGAACCTGAAAGTTATTGTACTGAAACACTCTAAATATCAAAGAAAAGGTTCAACCCCAAAAACAACTAAAACATCGAGGTCCAAAATAATGGACCAGAAACTAAGTGAAGAACTCATGGTAGCTCGGAAGATGTAGCTCACCCTTGAGTTCGAATGGTATCTTCTCTACAGGTGAGGTCTTAAAATAGTCACCGAAAGATGCTCTACAATCAAAAAAAAAAAAGTATGTGTACTATCAATACACAAGAAGCAACAGTGTACTGGAAGGGTCATCGGTAAACCCAAAATGAGAAATAAGAACAAGTAACCATAACTTAGTAAAGCAAGAACAACCATGAACACCTACCATGTAACCTAACCTCAAGCGTATAACACTTAACATTGTTCACAATACAATAGAATTCAGTCAACTACAAGTCAAGATGGACAACAACTCAAGTCAAACCATGACTACCAACAAGACTCTAAGTCAACAAATCATGACTCACAATAATATATTGTCCATATAATAACCCTTATAGTAATTTTAGAATTTTCTATATTTTGACCATTTTGTCCTTTTTTGTGGTTGCTTTATTTTATTTATGAGTTATGGGGATGGTTGGCATGGTCCCCAATGCATTCGAAAGTGTTATATATGAATCTGTGGTTTTGAACTTTCTTAAAGAGATTAGTGACTTCAGTCAATGTTTTGGACTCGAGCATTGGAAGATGATTCTAACAATTTCATTAGCTCCGGAGTATCAATTTTGAGTTAGTAGCATAGTTAGTTCGGGTCCCGAGCCTTTATTTTGCACTTTGACCTCTTAAATAAAAACTAGTTAAATTATAGCCTAAAAGGGGTCCCAGGGGTTAATTTGTTGTAAACAACCTCTTTTCATAAATCTAATGATTTCATTGGATCCGGAACGTGTTTTATGATCAATTTACACTAAATTAGTTCACATTTATAGGGTTCTGAATGAGTTTCGAGGGTCAAAAATAAATTTTAGAAGTTGCTGGTGCATACCTTTAGCTACTGAAAAATAGATTTTTAGCTACGGAATATGGGCTTTAGCTACAGAAATCACACCTGAACATATTATAAATTTCAGAATTCATTTCATTTCGTATTTTTGACATTTTGGGAGCTAGGAAGCTTCATTTTAGGCGATTCTCAGTGTATTTTTCTGATATAATCATTGAGTATGTGATTATACTTTTATTTAGTTTATTTTCCAAGATTATCCATCTTTTTTTTTGTGATTTTGATCTTTAAAGTTGAGTTTTGAAATTCAAAGTTATGAAATAAAAAATTCTTGATTTGAAGGTCTATTTAGAATGGGTTTTCATTGATTTTTGATATTTAAGGTCCTTGTATCATGAGTGAATGGATTTTGATAAAATTTTCTCAAAATTTCTCATTTTAAACCGTGTTTGATAATGAATTTTATGGTGTTTACCCGATAAAGTATAAAATTAGCTTTTCTAAAATTTCAAGTCTGATTGCAACTCATTTTTAGTTGAATTTTCAGATTTAGAACCCTAAAGATATGGGGAATGTGATTCTTAAATAAAATTCTAGTTTTACCCTTTTTCATTTAGAGTCAATTTCTGAACTATTTTTGGACCCGAAATAAATATAATCGATATGGGTATCATTGGACTCCTTTTGACTTGTATATGTCATATTTGATTAGGTTGGACATATTTGGTGTTTATTCGATGGAGTCGTGCTTTCGTTTGAGGCTTTGGAAAGTGTTTGGGCTTGCGGATCTTCTTTTAAGGCAAGTTGAGATGTACCTTGACTTTTTACAAAGTGTTTATGTGTTGTATGCTTATTTGTTTGTATTTGGTGAATCTTTTAGGATATGGGGTTCTGCTTAAGTGAAATAGCAAGCATCTCCATGGGTACCAGACTCCTTTGGTGGATTGTAGTTAGATTATTGTCTTTTCTTAGTTAGTAATTACTAATTGTAAATATCCTTATAGTAGAATGTAGATAGATAACTTAGTGAAATTGAATAATTGATATTGGATGCCTATATTAGAGCTTGAATCTTATTTAGCGGACTTTATTGTGATGATCAGGGATCAGTGACCTTTAGAGAATAATTATGTTATTATTTGTTAGCAATAGAATGATCTAGCTTTAGAGAGTATTTAGAGTATAAATGGACTTGTAATAGTGGATGAGACTTATCATATGGAATAAGTTAGGTTTGGGTAGTTTTGATATATTGTCTTTGGGATTGTTGTTATTTTCGTGATTGCCCGTGTGGGGGCTTATGTGAACATTATTATTGACTTGAGAAATTATTATCGTATGCCTGAGTGGTGGCTTAGGTTCATATTGTTACTGATTTGGAGTATATATTGTGGTGATGCCCGAGTGGGGGCTTGAGTCGATATTGTTTGCTATGATTGTACATTTAATTGTCATATTTATTATTCTATCGCTGAGTAAGGGCTTGACTTATTATCATAGACCATGTTAGAGCATTAGATTGCCTTTATCATATTGATGATACTCGATTGAGGTACTTTAAATGATATTATTGATGTCATGCATGACTATTTATACAAGTGGTGCCCTACGATGGCTTACATCATGGAACATTATCATATAGAGTTAATTTTGAGCTCACTTATACTTGTAATGAATTGATTCATATCTTCATTCATTTTGGTTGTCAGCATATCACACTTATATCATTCATACATGTTCATGAGATTGATACCACTGATGTTTTCCCCATTTGAAAGAAAATAATATTTTTATAAAACCCTTGGTCAAAGGTCACTCACCGGTAAGGTCGATTGAGACATTCTATTGAGATATTGTGGTAACCTTGATCCGTGAACATTAGATTGATAGGTGTATAATATATTGTGGTAACCTTAATCCGTGAACACTAACCAAAGAGGTGGATTTGAGATTATGGAAAGTATATGGGTTGCGAACCCCCCATGGGTCCTACTTTGGGAGCAGCATTGCTCGATAGGTGAATATAGAAAGTTATACGATAACTTTCAAATATTCATCATCATCACTACATTGCATTACATCATTTGTATTACATTGACATTTCTTAGTATGGTTTGGTATTATATTAGTATTTACTCTTGTATTGTATTATCGTGATAGAACCTTATTTGTGAAATTGTGTTTGAGTGTTTATTTCACTTCATTACATTATCTTATAGCATCTTATATTGGTTGGGATGTTGAGGTATTATGAGACATGGGGTATGGCTGTGGCTTGATCGGGAGGATAGTGGTATAGCACCTTTTGGTAGCCTGTTATACACTTTTATATATACACTCTCCCTATTTCATCCCATAATACTGGTTGATTAGAATTGATTAAGATTGTTATATGTGTTAATGAGTCTCCTTCGTAAACAACTTCCCCTAATTATTGATCATTAGAATGACTAGTGTTGACTCATCTAGTTTGAAGTGACTACCCCATTTACGGTTATTGGATTGACCATTGTGTTAGGTTACCTTGATTAGGATAAAGTGATGTATATACTGGATTATAGATTATTAGAAAACTTTGGGTAGTTGGGGTGGTTGTTCTCGCTATCACTTTGGATTAAGGTCGGTTATCGATGATGTTTGTTGAGTACATATGTTTCGTACTCACACTTGCTTCTATTTCCTTTTTCTTATTTTTCTCCACTCTATGCAGGTATTTGGTTTGAGGCTTGCTAGCCAGAGGCCTCGTAGACTTGATTATTATAGCAATATGTATTATAGAGGCCAAGATCCTCGTGGTTATGCTTGGAGAGGGTTAGATCATGGTGGTCGTTCGGGTTCTTTAGGCCTATTTTAGTGGTCTCCTACTTCTTTGGAATGCTTCTTTTATGGAGATCTCAGGCACTATAGGAGGGACTATTCATAGCTTAGATAGAGAGATGCTTTAGGAGATGACGGATCTCAATATCATATTCCATTAGATAGACTCATGGCAGGAACTTTTGGTACAGTAGCCATAGGTATGATTTTGGTACGCCTTTGATTTATCTTGGTAGTGTTTGATTGTGGGTCTACACTTTCCTATGTGTTCACTTGTTTGGCATTGAGTCTTGATATGATTTGTGGGTTTTTGCTGGTTCTATTGATATTGCTATCCTGTGGATGATTCTTTAGTGGTGGATTGGGTGTACCGATCCTATGTTGTGATTCATTTAGAGTGTATCATGGTGTTAGGTGTGGTTTTTTTGAGTATTTTGGATATTGGTGTATTTTGAATAAGATCTTCTTGGTGTTTATGTTGTGGAATAGTGATGGATCGATTCTAGGTTTTGGTATATTTTTAGATGGTCGAATATCTAGTGGTACTTATCAATGGTAGACCTTGTGATAGCCTATGGTGTGACTGGTTTGAAAAGATTTCAAGTGAAGGATTTTAGTTAGATTATGGAAAATTTTCAAGTGTTCTTACCTTGTGATTGTTACACTCTTTTTGATTAGTTTTACTTGCGTGGAAAGACTTATGGGTATGGATGGTCAGATTTGAAGGACTTCATCTTTTAAGGAATCCTTGCTTTGATTCAGAAAGATTTTTGAATAGAAAGGAAAATTTGGTTGTAAAGTTGTTCCTTAGTAGCTAATTGGCTTGGTGGAATATCCTTGCTCACAAGCTTTGACTAGAATATGTGTTATTCTCCGTGGACTTTGTGTTAGGGAATGTTGAATGAGAATTGAGCTGGTTTAAGTTGTACCTTATTAATCCATGACTCTTGTGTTAAAGAATATAGAATGGGAAGAGATTTAAGGGAAAAGATAAGGATTTTTGTGCATAAAGAAATTTGTTATTTTCAGAGTTTAGCCATGGGCTTGAGATAGAAATTTGAAGTCCTAATAGTATGGTTCAGCAGTGGTTATGTAGAGTCTAGAGATTATTCTCCCGAGATTTAATTTTTGATTTGGGCATTCTTTGGGAGTTCATCATCGAGATATAGTAATTGTTGCATTTCTTCTATGGGTTGATTTTCCCTGATATAATGGGTTTCTTATGTGTATATGATAGGAGAGGCTCTTCATTCTATCAAATTATTGAGGACTTCGGGTTGATTGATATTTCTTGGGTATTAAGGTTGCATGAGTTTTGTGATGAGTTACATGAGGTTTTGGTGCCTTTTTGAGTGTTCATGTCCATGGTAAATAGAGTTTTATGATTATTCTAGGTTGCCTCAAGGGTTGAGCATAAGGGTTTGACTATGGTATAGTGTCTTAAGTATGATAAGTGTGACCTTTTGAGATTTTGTGTGGCTTTGGTACCAATTTTTGGCCAGTTACTCTAGTTTAAGGATATAGTGTTATCCGAGTTGATAGTTATTGTATCAGCCTTGTGTATGTTGATTCAATATTTTGGTGAGTGGTTATGTGGTTTCATGGGTTCCTTGGCATTTTGTGGGTCCGAGGATGATTTTTATTTTGTGGTGCAGTCAGTGTCTTGTGGTGTCTCGGTC
The DNA here is from genome assembly GCA_031232105.1 of Capsicum rhomboideum. NCBI lineage: Eukaryota > Viridiplantae > Streptophyta > Magnoliopsida > Solanales > Solanaceae > Capsicum > Capsicum rhomboideum. Next base: position 14,609,360 of record CP124718.1, read on the forward strand.
AGGTTTAGTTTAGCCGGGTACGTTCAGAACTTCTAGCATGTTCGACTCAGTCTTTAGGTATAGAGGAAGTACGAATATAAAGAAATTCGGCTTCATTGAGAATTTGGCCTTAGGTGCTAGTGTTGTGACCTTGTGAGTCATTGTGTGATAGATTTTTGGTTCTATAGTAAGACCAATAGTTCCATAATTGTGACTCAGCTTATGAGTACTTGCATAAGGTTTACGAGAATATTTTCCTATCCTTGATCTGTTTTGACGCTCTTATTACTTGTACATTTAAGGACGAACATGAATTTTAATGGTGGATAATGTAATAACCCTCATAGTGATTTTAAAATTTTCTATATTTTGACCATTTTGCCCTTCTCCATGGTTGCTTTATCTCATTTACGAGTTATGAGAATGGTTGGCAGGGTCTCCGATGCATTCGGAAGTGTTATATATGAATCTCTGGTTTCGAACTTCCTTAAAGAGTTTAGTTTAACTTTGGTCAATGTTTTGTGACCCAAGCATCGAATGATGATTCTGACAGTTCCATTAGCTCCGGAATGTCGATTTTGAGATAGTAGCATAGTTAGTTCGGGTCTCGAACCTTTATTTTGCTTTTTGACCTCTTAAATGAAACCTAGTTAAATTATAGCCTAAAAGGTTTCCCGGGGGTTAATTTGTTGTAAAGAACCTCTTTTCATAAATTCGATGATTTCATTGGATCCGAAACGTGTTTTATGATCAACTTGCACTATTGGTTCATGTTTATAGAGTTCCGGATGAGTTTTAAGTCAAAAATAAATTTTAGAAGTTGCTGGTGCACAACTTTAGCTACGGAAAAATAGAATTTTAGCTACGGAATATGGGCTTTAACTACGTAAACCGCACCTGAACATATTATAAATTTTAGACTTCGTTCCATTTCATATTTTTTTCATTTTGGGAGCTAGGAAGGTCTATTTTAGGTGATTCTCAGTGCATTTTCCTCTTATAATCATTGGGCATGTAATTCTAACTTCATTTTGTTTATTTTCCAAGATCATCCAATCTTTAAAGTTGAGTTTCAAAATTCAAAGTTATGAAATTGAAAATTCTTGATTTGAAGGTCGATTTGGAATGGGTTTTCATTGATTTTTGAGATTTAAGGTCCTTGTCTCATGGATAAATGGATTTTGATAAAAGTTTCCCAAAATTTCCCGTTTTAAACTACGTTTGATAATGAATTTTGGGGGTTTTACCCGATGAAGTATAAAATTGGTTTTTCTTAAATTTCAAGTCTGATTTTAACTCGTTTTTAGTTGGATTTTCTTATTTAAAACCATAAAGGTATGGGTAACATGATTCTTAAATCAAATTTCAGCTTTACCCTATTTCTTTCGGAGTCATTTTTTGAACTATTTTTGGACCCGACATAAATATAGTCGATATGGGTATCGCTAGACTTCTTTTGACTTGTATATGTCATATTTGATTAGGTTGGATGTACTTGGTGTTGATTAGAGGGATTTCTGCTTTCGGTTGTGGATTTGGAAAGTTTTTGGGCTTGCGGATCTTCTTTTAAGGCAAGTTGAGATGTACCTTGACTTTTTACAAAGTGTTTATATGTTGTATGCTTATTTGTTTGTATTTGGTGATTCTTTTAGGATAGGGGGTTCTGCTTAGGTGAAATAGCAAGCATCTCCATGGGTACCAGACTCTTTTGGTGGATTGTAGTTAGATTATTGTCTTTTCTTAGTTAGTAATTTCTACTTGTAAATATCCTTAGAGTAGAATGTAGATAGATAACTTAGTGAAATTGAATAATTGATATTGGATGCCTATATTAGAGCTTGAATCTTTTTTAGCGAACTTTATTGTGATGATCGGGGATCAGTGGCCTTTAGAGAATAATTATGTTATTATTTGTTAGCAATAGAATGATCTAGCTTTAGAGAGTATTTAGAGTATAAATGGACTTGTAATAGTGGATGAGACTTATCGTATGGAATAAGTTAGGTTTGGGTAGTTTTGATATATTGTCTTTGGAATTGTTGTTATTTTCGTGATTGCCCGTGTGGGGGCTTATGTGAACATTATTATTGACTTGAGAAATTATTATCATCGTGTGCCTGAGTGGTGGCTTAGATTCATATTGTTACTGATTTGGAGTATATATTGTGGTGATGCCCGAGTGGGGGATTGAGTCGATATTGTTGGCTATGATTGTACATTTAATTGTCATATTTATTATTGTGTCACCGAGTAAGGACTTGACTTATTGTCATAGACCATGTTAGTGTGTTAGATTCATATTGTTACTGATTTGGAGTATATATTGTGGTGATGCCCGAGTGGGGGATTGAGTCGATATTGTTGGCTATGATTGTACATTTAATTGTCATATTTATTATTGTGTCACCGAGTAAGGACTTGACTTATTGTCATAGACCATGTTAGTGTGTTAGATTGCCTTTATCGTATTGATGATACTCGAATGAGGGACTTTAAATGATATTATTATGTCATGCATAACTATTTATACAAGTGGTGCCCTACGATGGCTTACATCATGAAACATTGTCATTTATAGAGCTCACTTATACTTGTAATGAATTGATTCATATCTTTATATTGTTTGGTTGTGAGCATATCATCCTCATATCATTCATACATGTTCATGAGATTGATAACACTGATGTTTTTCCCCATTCGAAAGAAAATAATATTTTTATAAAACCCTTGGCCGAAGGTCACTCACCGGCAAGGTCGATTGAGACATTCTTATGAGATATTGTGGTAACCTTGATCCGTGAACATTAGATGGAGAGGTGTATAAGATATTGTGGTAACCTTGATCCATGAACACTAGCAAGAGAGGTAGATTTGAGATTATGGAAAGTATATAGGTTGCGAACCCCCCATGGGTCCTACTTTGGGAGCAGCATTGCTCGGTAGGTGTATACAGAAAGTTATACGATAATTTTCAAATATTCATCATCACTACATTGCATTGACATTTCTTAGTATGGTTTGGTATTATGTTAGTATTTACTCTTGTAGTGTATTATCGTGATAGAACCTTATTCGTGAAATTGTGTTTGAGTGTTTATTTCACTTTATTACATTATCTTATAGCATCTTCTATTGGTTGGGAGGTTGAGGGATTATGAGACATGGGGTATGGTTGTGGCTTGATCGGGAGGATAGTGGTGTAGCACCTTTTGGTAGCCTGTTATACACTTTTATTTATGCACTCTCCCTATTTCATCCCATAATACTGGTTGATTAGAATTGATTAAACATGTTATATGTGTTAATGAGTCTCCTTCGTAAACAACCTCCCTTAATTGTTGATCATAAGAACGACTAGTGTTTACTCTTCTAGTTTGAAGTGCCCCTATTTATGGTTAGTCTATTAGCCATTGTGTTGGGTTACCTTGATTAGGATAAAGTTATGTATAAAATGGATTATAGATTGTTGGAAAACTTTGGGTAGTTGGGGGGGTGGTTCTCGCTATCTCTTTGGATTAGGGTTGAATATCGATGATTCTTACTGAGTACACGTGTTTTGTACTCACACTTGCTTCTCTTTCCTTTTTCTTATGTTTCTCCACTCTGTGCAGGTATTTGGTTTGAGTAGTCGATCGTAGATTGCATTCCTTTGGCGTTGGACTTGCGAAGATCGAGGCAGTGGCTAGCAGATTTCAAAGCTTACCAAATCTCTCTTTATTTATCTTATGCTTACCTGCATTGAAGATACTTTAGCTATTGATATCATTTTGTATTTAGAGACTTGTACTAGTGACAACCAGATCTAGGATGTATCTTTGAATTATTATTTCACCTTTATATATATTTTTTGGGGATTATTCTTCTTCCTCTTCCGCTTTTGATATACTTAATTATTGTTTGGGTTGGGATAGGCTTACTTGTACTAGAGAGTGTGATAGGTGCCATCACGTACTCTATTTTTGGGTCGTGATAATCCATGTCTCAATTACACAAGTAAGTAGACATTGAATAGAGTACCAAATTATTGTAATTTAACCCAGACCACTCAAGGATCCATTACAACAAATGAACACATAACCCCGATTCACTCAAAGAACCGTCACACTCACTTGTACCTTGTACATAAATGCTAAAGGTCTTATGGTCATCCACTAGCCAAGACCTGCAGGGGACGAGCTTTTGTCCATGTACCAAATTCCAGACATCAAGTATATGCCAACCTTATATCAACCAATCCCATGAAGATGTCCAAATATCGGTACATCTCACAATAATCAATAGATATCACAACAATCACAACCACAATGATATCAGTAATAACACTTGTAAAAATCAACAAGCTTTTCATATAAGTTCATTGGATGTGATTAACACTTAGGATATCAAATAGTCATTTCCCTTCCTTGAGCATGCATTGTAACAAGCAATATAAAGGAACAGTTATCATGCACACATAAAATAAGTTAGGTTTCAACTACATTAAACCATCATCTACCTCAATCCAAGCTCAAAATGCTCTAACATACTTGAGATTTGTCCTTCCTTACAACCTCGCCTTTATTATGGTCTAAAAACATCAATAGCACACATAATCAACCAAATGACCTACAATATCAAGGATTATAACCTAATTCCAAAACCCCAAGGCCAAATTTATGATTATTCCTCCCATTCTAGGGTTTTCTATCATCATTCCACCTTAATACTACCAATTTCATGGTTACAATGGTGAATCATAGTCACGCAAGAGAAAATTATCAACTTTTAACCAAAACCCTTGGTTTTTACACCCAATCCACCCTATTGTACCAGAAAATTAGTTAGGTTAAGCTAAACCCTCCCCAAAACCCGTAAACTAGTGATTCTAAGATTTAGAGATCAAAAAATTAATAATGGGAGTGATTAACTTACCTTTACAAAGACTTTCGATGGAAAACAGGTGGAAATCGCCCAAAATCGCCTCTCCCATCCCTTAGACGAATAAAGGATGAAAATAACATTTTTGGGGTGTTTTTTACATTAATCAGTATATATCCCGCTATAGCGGTCCTATCCCACTATAGCGGCCTCGCTATAGCGGGATCCACCCGCTATGACGGGATTGACAAAAGTTGACTCACGCTATAGCCAGAAAAGTCCCATTATAGCAGACCAGTGTAATGGCCTGCCACCCGCTATAGTGGGGTAGGCAAAGTAGAAACTCGGGACTGCTCCCACTTTTACCTTTTTCGCAACACACCCTCAAATTTAGACATCCCAAACCAACTCATTTACGTCAAGTTTGATATCAAAAGTTCCACTCACCCGATTTCACTTATGAAAGATCCTATGGATTCCTTATCGACTTAACTAACACAAAATTACATTGAATCACATAACCTTTAATCAATCTATTTCCAAATTTCCCTGGACCATACCATGCTCGGATTTTACCCAAGACTAGCCTAGCCTAAAATTTCTAACTCCCAATTCGGGGAAAACCTTAACCCAAATTTTGGTATGCTAGACTTACCCGTAATAACGGAAAAGGGTCATTATAATAGATACCAATTTACCCATCATTCATCCTCAAATGATCAAACAAGAAAAATGAGGCAAGTATGAAAGAAAAGAGTACATGTATCCTCAAAAAAGTGAGGGTACTTTTCCCGCATGTACCTCTCAATTTCCTAAGTAGCTTTCTCAATCAGACGATGCTTATATTGAACCTTTACCGACCGAATATCCTTCAAACTCAACTTTCGGATGTCCCGGTTAAGAATTGCAATCGGCTTCTCCTCAAAGGAAAGATTCTTATCAAGTAACACTGGATCCCATTTGATAATGTAATCCCTAACCCCATGATATCTCTTAAGTAGGGACACATAGAACACTGGATGGACCCCTGACAGGCCTTGTGGAAATGCCAACTTGTAAGTTATCTGGCCCAATCCTTAAGAACCTCAAATGGACCAATATATTGAGGACTATGCTTACTCTTCTTACCAAACCGCATAACTCCCTTCATAGGAGATACCTTCAACAACACTTTCTCACTGTGTTTGAAAGACATGTCCCTTACCTTGAAATCTGCATATTTTTTTGCCTACTCTAGGTGGTTAACAACTTGCTTTGGATGAACCTTACCTTTTCCTGAGCTTTCTTCACTAACTCCATACCCAAAGGCTTTACTTCACTAACTTCAAACCACCCTATGGGTGATCTACACCTCCTCTCATAGAGTGCTTTGAATGGAGCCATATTGATGATAGAATGATAACTATTATTATATGAAAACTCACACGATGGTAAAAACTTATCCCAATGACCACCAAATTCAATCACACAGGCCCTTAGCATATCCTCAAGTATCTAAATAGTCCTCTCTTACTGCCCATCAATTTGAGGATGAAAAACAGTGCTAAAGTAAGCCTAGTGCCCAACTCCTCATGTAGCATGTCCCAAAACTTAGAGGTGAACTGCGTACCTCTATCGGAAATGATGGAAATTGTCACCCCATGCAGCCTCAATATCTCTTTGATGTAAATATTTGCTAAATGCTTTGAACTATAATCCACTCTAACTGGAATAAAATGAGATGAATTGGTCATCCTATCTACTACGACCCAAATCAAGTCATGCTGCCCCAAGTTCTTAGGAAGCCTACTATGAAGTCTACAGCTATCCTCTCCTACTTTCAATTGGGAATGGGGATATTCTGAAGTAAACCCTCAGGCCTTTGATGCTCGTATTTCACCTACTGGAAATTATGGCACTTAGACACATACTCTACTATATTTGATCCCGAGCCACCAGTAAAGCTATCTCAAATCACGGTACATCTTGGTTGCACGTGAATGTATAGAGTATCGAGAACCATGAGCTTCTATAAGCAAATCAAAAATCAAATCACCAACTCGGGGCACGCACACACATACCTTCACTATCAACACCCCATACACATTAAGTGTTTCATTAAAAGCTCCACCACATACTACCTTGTTCCAAAGTTTATTCAACTTCTCATCTTCAAACTGTCTGGCCTTGATCTGATCAAGGAATGTTGACCTTACTTCCATAGTAGCCAATACTGCACCCCTTTTAGAAACACCAAACTGCATAAACTATGATGCTAGAGTCTGAATCTCTCTAGCCAAGGGTCGCTTTGACACCCTCAAGCAAGCCAAACTACCCATACTTATTGCTTTCTACCTTAATGCGTCTGCCACCATATTGGCCTTACCAGGATGGTATTGGATGGTCATATCATTATCTTTCAAAAATTCCATCCACCTTCTCTACCTCAAGTACAGATCCTTATGGGTGAAAACATATTGCAAACTATGATAATCTGTGAACACTTCACACTTGACACCATAAAGGTAGTGTCTTAAAATCTTAAGTACAAAGATCACTGCTGCCAACTCCAAGTCATGGGTTGGGTAATTCTTCTCGTGAGGCTTCAATTGCCTTGAAGCATAGGCAATCACATTCTTGTCCTGTATTAACACAACACCTAAACTAGAGAATGAAACATCATAAAATACAATAAAATCTTTACCTTCAACTGGCAGGGAAAGAATGGTAGTTGTAGTCAAAAATGTTTTTAGCTTTTGGAAGCTTTCCTTACACTTATCCGATCAAACAAATGGCACCTCCTACTGGATCAACCTTGTCAAGTGAGTAGCAATAGATGCAAAATTCTATACAAACCTGCGATAGTAACTAGCAATACCCATGATACTTCTAACCTCAGTCATAGAGCTTGGTCAAACCCAACTTTTAACAGCCTCAATCTTCTAGGGATCTACCATCATGCCCTTTTTCAAAATCACATGCCCTTAGAAGGAAACCGAAGATAATCAAAACTCATATTTAGAGAACTTGAAATACAACTGTTTCTCCTTCAAAATCCCCAAAACAATGGAAAGATGACCTGCATGTTCCTCCTTACTCTTAGAGTAAACCAGAATGTCATCAATAAAAAAATCATAAGTGAATCCAAGAATAACTTAAAGATACTGTTCATCAAGCTCATGAAAGTTGTCGGTGCATTAGTCAACCCAAACGACATCACCAAAAACTCGTAATGCCCATACCGAGTCTTGAAAGTTGTCTTAGGTATATCCTCAGTCCAAATCTTTAACTGGTGATAACCCGATCTCATGTCTATCTTGGAGAAAATGGAAGCATATTTTAACTAGACAAAAAGATCATCTATCCGGGGTAAGGGGTACTTCTTCCTGATGGTAACCTTATTTAACTGCCTGTAGTCAATGCACATTCTCATGCTACCATCTTTTTTCTTAACGAATAACACTAGGGCACCCCAAGAAGAAGCACTAGGACAAATGAACCCCTTATCCAGTAACTCTTACAACTGAGTCTTGAGTTCTCTCAACTCAGTTGGAGCCATTCGATAGGGAGGAATAGAAATGGGGAGAGTGATCAGCTCAAATCAATACAGAAGTCAATGTCCCGGTCCAGAGGCATACCAGGCAAATCTGTAGGAAACACTTCCTAAAATTTTGACACCATGAGAACTGACTCAATAGAAGGAGATTCTGTAATAACATCCTGAAGATGTACTAGAAAGGTCAAACACCCTCTCCCAACTAACTTCTTAGCCCAAATAAAAAATATAATTTTCACAGGCTTAGGCTAATATATACCTTCCCACTCTAACTTATCCATCCCAGGCATCTCTAATATCATAGTCTTAGCATTACCATATAAAATAGCAAGATACAGAGATAGCCAAGTCATACCCAAAATAATGTCAAAGTCAAGCATATCCAAGATTATTAAATCTACCTAAGTCTGAAAACCTATGAACAATATAGAACAAGCATGATACAAATAGGTTACTACCACAGAGTCTCCAATCGGAGTTGAAACATAAATAGAAGAGTCAAGTATATCACAAATCAATTCTAATCCCAAGGCATATTTAACAGGTACACAAGAATAAGTGGAACTCGGATCAAATAAAATAGTAGCCATCCTATCACAGATAAGAATAATACTTGTAATGACTGCATCAGACGCCTTAGCCTCGATCTTGCCTGAAAAGGCATAACAGTGAGCTCTATCATCAAGCTGGGCAACCTTCCTAGTAGGTCACTGAATCATCTCAGCAGACATAGGGGGAAGAGTTGCACCCCCAACTGGAACCACCTCCTCCTACTCTACAAAATACTCATTCATCTCCTCAACCTCCTCATAATAATCCTGGGGTAGGGAAGGTGTAAATGACCTCTAACGATCGTGATTAGCTATTGCCTAAGCTCCACCCGTGGTGGGTATTGCTCTTTATATTCCCCTTTCCCTACCACTTTCTCATCCTCATCCTTGAACAGTCGGTTCTACAACTATAGATACTGGTGCAGGTGCAACGGCTCTAACTCTATTCGGTCTAGTGTTCACCATCTATGGACAAAAGAATGAAGAGAGTCAGATACTAATTTGGATCACCAGCTACCAATTGAAATCAAGTTATAGCATGAAAGAAGAAAGAAATGATAGCTTCCTAAGGTCCTATAACCTCTCAAAGAAAAGTACAGTTGTCTCTGTACCATTTCACAAGACTCTACAGGACTCATTTTGGTACAATGAGATCAACGAACCTAGGGATTTGATACAAACTTTGTCACGAACCAAACTCATCATGAGTGGCACCCACACTAACTCTCTGGTAGGAGAACCATCTAACCCCAACATTTAGCCAAAAAAAATAAGGCAACTAACTGTTTGTCATTAAATTAAATAATGCCTCCAATAATATAAACAAAAATAAATGCAAAATTAACAAATACTAAACAATCTCCTAGAACCCAAAAGTAATTGTACCAAAACACTATAAATATCAAAAAAAATGGGTTTAGCACCAAAAACAATTGAAATATCCAGGTCCAAAATAATAGACCAGAAACTAAGTAAAGAACTCATGGCAACACGGAAGATGAAGCTCATCTTTGAGTTTGAATATTATCTGTTCTACAGCTGAGGTCTTAAAACAGCCTCCAAAAGATGCTCTACACTAAACAAAAAGAAGAACGTGTGTAGTATCAGTACATAAGAAGCAACGATGTATTGGTAGAGTCATCGGCAAACCCAAAATGAGAAATATGAACAAGTAATCATAACTTAGTAAAGCAAGAACAACCATGAACACCTACCATGTAACCTTATCTCAAGTGGATAACACTTAAACCTTTTTCACAACACCATAGAATTCAGTCAAATACAAGTCAAGATGGACAACAACTCAAGTCAAACCATGACTACCAACAAGACTCCAAGTCAACAAACTATGACTCACAACAATATATTATTCATGTCTCAATTACACAAGTAAGTAGACATTGAAGAGAGTACCAAATCATAGTAATTTAACCCAAACCACTCAAGGATCCATTACAACCAATCAACACATAACCCTAGTTCACTCAAGAAACAGTCATACTCACCTGTACCTTATACATACATGCTAGGGGTATTATGGTCACCCACTAGCCATGACCTACAGGGGTAAGCTCTTATCCATGTACCAAATTCCAGACATCAAGTGTCTGCCAACTTTATACCAACCAATCTCGTGAAGATGTACAAATACCACTATATCTCACAATAATTAATAGATATCACAGCAATCACAATCACAACCACAATAATAACATTAATAACACTTGTAAAAACCAACAAGATTTTCATATAAGTTCATTGCATGTGATTAACACTTAGAATGAAAATAGTCATTCCCTTGCCTTGAACATGCATTGTAACAAACAATACGAAGGATCAGTTATCATGCACACACAAAACAAGTTGGGTTTCAACTATATTAAACCATCACCTACCTCTATCCAAGCCCAAAATCCTCTAACAAATTTGAGCTTTGCCTTTCTTTAAACCTCGGTTTGATTGTGCTCTAAAAATATCAATACAACACATAATCAACCAAATGACCTACAATATCAAGTATTATAACCTAATTCCAAAACCCCAAGGCCAAATTCATGATCATTTCTCCCATTCTAGGGTTTTCTGTCATCATTCCCCCTTAATTTTACTAATTTCATGGTTATAATGGTGAATTATTGTCATGCATGAGAAAATTATAAACTTTTAATCAAAACCTAAAGTTTTTATACCCAATTCACCCCATTGTACCAAAAAGTCGGTTAGGTTAAGATAAATCCACCCTAAAACCCATAAACTAGTGATTTTGAGGTTTAGAAATCAAAAAACTAGTTAATAGGAGTGATTAACATACCTTTATGAAGAATTTCGAAGGAAAACAGGTGGAAATCGCCCAATCCTTAGATGAATAAAGGATGAAAATAACATTTTTTGGGTGTTTATGCATTAATCAGCATATATCCCGCTATAGAAGCCTCTCTATAATGAGATCCGCCCGTTATGGCGAGATTGACCAAATTTGACTCCTACTATAACGGGAAAATTTTTGCTATAGCGGTGTAGTAGTAATGGCTTGACACACACAATAGTAGGGTAGGTGAGGCAAAAATTTGGGATTGGTCCCGGTTGTAAGGCGATGTTGTAAGGAAGGACAAATCTCAAATTTGATATTAGAAGTTCTACTAGATAAGGAATCCGTAGGATCTTTTGGAAGTGAATTCGGATGAGTAGAACTTCTGATATCGACTTGACTAACACAAAATTACCTCAAATTATATAACCTTTACCCAATCCATTCCCAGATTTCCCTAGATCATACCACACTCAGATTTCATCCAAGACTAGCCTAGCCTAAAATTTCTAAATTCTAATTCAAGAAAAATCTTAATCAAAATTTTGGTATGCTAGACTTACCCGTAACGATGGAAAAGGATCGTTACAGACTATCCCTAAGATTCATCAGGAGAAGGGATGAGTCATTGCTTGACTCATCCTAAGAAATAAAGGCCAAAAGATCTAAAGTTTGACAAATATAACTCTAGGGCAACGACTGTCACTACAAGTCATATGAAGAAGTGATAGGCCCCTTTGCACTCATCTTGAAGAGGCATCAGGAGAAGTACTGAAAGTTGACAAATAGAGCTTCAATGGAAATGATCATACAATGACTAATCAAAATTGGAGACTAGTCATCATATGAGGTGTCACCAGCCCGACAAAAAAATAGACTACGAGCCATTTACACACGCAATGATTCATAGCTAGACCTAGTGACTCATTACCACTGCCAACTTTGTTTTCCAATATTATTTAGGATAGAATTTTTCTTGTATCTATAAATACTCCTTTTAGGTTCTATATTTAAGGTTATGTACTATTACATCTTTTGAGTGCATACATGATTCTTGAGAGTTGAAAAACATACTTTGAAAGATTAATCATAGTTCAGATTCTTGGTTTTCTTCTATTCTTTTGTAAGTTCATGCTTATGATTGCTACTCTAAATTATTTTCGTGTTCTTGCAATTCTGAGTAGCAAAACACCATAACTAGGGTTGTGGGAACGATGATGGAATAACAAAGTAGGGTTCAAAGTACATAGTAATTCTAAATTGGTGTGTGTGTATGTATTGATATACCCTTTATATTGATTGCTTTTTGATGGTTGCAAACATTTGAACTCGCCTATATTTTTTACTTGCGTGAACCTAGAGAGGTAGAAATTAGGAAAAGGGAATAAATAATGGAGACTTGGAGCTATCAATCTTCACTTGATAACTTGATCCATAGATGTGGGAAAGCTAATTTGGAATCAAGGATAAAGTTTAGATTATAAAACTCATAAGACTTGGACGAGTAACAAAGGATAGTTATCTAATTGGGGCGAACCAGTCGTTTAGGTGAACATAACTTATCAATTCTGCATGCTAAGCATCGGGATAGATCACCAATATGAGAACTTAAAGAGTTATTAAATCATAGAGAATACAGTCCTAGTGCCTCCCTATTATTGATCACAATCCAAAGAAATTCAACAATTGTTAGTTGTTTATAGACTATCTTCAAAGATTACATCCCAAAAAAACACCTCTTTTAGAAATAACTGATTAATAGATTAAATAACTGCAATGATTAAGCTCCTAGCCATATTCCCTGTGGGATTGACCATAACCTCGGTTGGGTTCTATATTTTATTCAACAATCACTTTATACTTTAATTGCCAAGTGTAATTTGGGTGACATCAAATTTTGGTGCCATTTTAGGGGAATATAATTTAGGACTAGATTGTTTGTGCTTATTTAACTATTAGTTTTTATTTCCTGATTTAATTTTTTTATTATTTTTAGGGTGCACACCAATGCATACATAACACTAGGAGTCAAGGCAATACCTTGATTTGACTTGATCTTGAATTTGAAAGAACGCTGAGAAACTTGAGGAGAATGGACAATCAAGAGACTCTGGAGAAAGATTCAGCAAGGATGTTATCCAAAGAGGAGTAAAGACAAGTAGCGGCTTGAGAGGCTGCTACTGATGAGCAAGCACGGTAGGAAGAAGCAACCCTTCTGGCTGCAGCTGAGAAACAAGCTAGGCAAAGAAGGAACAGGGGATATGAGCGTCTCCATCGTTATGTCCCCCAGTTTAATGATGAAGATGATGATGCTGACTTGGATAATATTGGTAAAACAGGTGCTATTGTTCCACCCACACTACCAGTTGGGACTAAGCTCGATAGTACTAACACGATAATACAATTGTTGAACTTAAAAGGAGTATTCACTAGCCATGCTACTGCTGATGCAAACATGAATATAATGAAATTTATAGGGATTTGAACATCCTACAAGAAACCAGGTGTGAATCAAGATGAGATCAAATTGTAGTTTTTTCCTTTGTCATTGGCTCATTAAGCCACTATATGGATGGATGAGTTAACAAGCAGATCAATCTCTACTAGGCAATAGTTGAAGATAGTTTTCTTAGAAAAAAAATTCCCACCATCTAGAATGTTGTAGCTAAAAAAAGAGAGATGTATAACTTTAGGTAACTACATTAAGAGGCATTGAATGAGACATGGTTGAGATTTAAGAAGAAGTTGCAGCAAGTCCCAAATCACAAAATACCTGAACACAGTTTGCTTGAAATCTACATGTCTTTGATTGATAATAACAATGTTGTAGCTGACACAGTAATATGAGGTGCATGCATGAGTCTAAATTGGGAGTAGGCTTTAGCGATACTAGATAGAATCACCAAAACTGATAGGTTTTGGCACACATAGGAATCTAACATTCCTATCGGCACTTATGTGATAGGAGCATCAGCAGAGCAATGGAGGATAGATGAGGAGCTTGCTCAAGAAGTAGCTTAGATAAGAATCAAATTGAGCTTGACTGTAAAATAATTCATATAAATAGGGACAGAAAAGGTCCATGCAGTTGGTTCTTAAGGTAAAGCATCGAGACATGATGACTCTCATTCTGATGAAGAAGTAAACTATTTAGATGATCAGGTGGCAGGTTTTTAGGCCAAATCCTAAGGGTATAATCAAGATAATTGGTAAAAAGGTCAAGGGAATCAAGGTTGAAACTATTACAAGGACAACAACTACAATCGATTAGGGTATAGAGATAGCAGTAAAGGCTGAGATGGTGATTGGAAGAAGAAAGATTGTTAAAAGAATGATAGAAGTGGTTTGTACATTCCTTTCGGTAGTTGTGAAACTGAGTTGAGCACTGCTAGGATGGAGGAGATGCTTTCCAAAGTGTTGAAAAGGGTAGAGAATACTGATGACAGCCTTAAGGAGATTTGAGTAGATATTTCTGGGATGAGCCAAAAGGGAGTCACATGCTACAACTATTAAGCAACTTGAGCAGTAGTTCAGCCAGATTTTTGTGGCTTTGAATCAATAGTAGAAAGGTACACTTTTGAGAAAAACTTTCCAAAATCCAAAGAATGACAGTCATTATATAGATGTGACCACTAGAAGTGGTAAGATAACTATTGATCCTCTTTGCTAGAGGTTGTTGATGATGAGATCAATCTTGTGATAATGATGTTGAAAAAGTAGCTGAATCTGAAGATCTAGTTGTTGAAAAAAGTCATCTAAAAAGTTGTCTCTAGTTACTGAAAAGGAGACTGAAGCAAAAATGGGGGAATGAAAAGGAGTTCCCATAGATTTTGACTCCCATTCCACGACTTTCTCCACCTTTTCCATAGAGATTAAAGAAGAGAGATGAAGAACGGAAGTATCACAAATTTATTTCGATGTTGAAGTAATTATCTGTAAACATCTCTTTAGTTGAGGTACTTGAGCAAATGCCTGGCTATGCCAAGTTTATAAAGGATCTTATGACAAAAAAGAGTACCATGATTTTTGATCTTGTTGATAATTTGCACCATTGTAGTTTAATAGCTTCCCGATCTCTTGTACAGAAAAACAAAGATCCCAAAGCATTCACTATTCCATATACCATTGGGGCTTTAAACTTTGTG
Organism: Capsicum rhomboideum; assembly: GCA_031232105.1. NCBI lineage: Eukaryota > Viridiplantae > Streptophyta > Magnoliopsida > Solanales > Solanaceae > Capsicum > Capsicum rhomboideum. Next base: position 14,624,735 of record CP124718.1, read on the forward strand.
AAGGCTTTATGTGAATTAGGTGCTAGTATTAATCGGATGCCGCTAGCAATGTTTAGACAATTAGTGTTAGGGGCTTCCAACCAAATTTGATGAGACTTTTTATGGCGGATCACACTTTAAAGAAGCTTGAGGGTGTCTTGTACATTATATTGGTGAAGGTTGAGTCATTCATCTTCCTAGCTAATTTTTTCATCCTTGATTATGAAGTTGATTTTAAGGCTCCCGTCATTTTGGGAAGACCATTCCTAACAATTGAACGAGTATTAGTTTTTATGAAAACTAGATAGTTGAAGTTCCGATTGAATAATGAGGAAGTAAATTTCAATATCTGTCAATCCATGAAACAACTGAACAATATGTGAGTGGTCTCAGTTATTGATACAATTGATGAGGAGGCCCTGATAGTTCCTATTAAAGAGAGACTTGTTGTTGAGGCACTAGCGGCAGTGATCATTAACTTTGAGGGTGATAATATTGATGAGTATGATGAGATGGTGAGAGCACTTACTGGTCTGGGTTCCTACACTTATGCTCTAAAAAATTTAGATTTGGATTTGAAGAATAGGGAAATTCCACAGTCAAAGCCTTCTATTGAGGAGCCTCCTATCTTGGAGCTCAAAGATCTCCCATCCTACCTTTGCTATGCTTTTTTGAGAGCCAACAATACTTTGCCAATTATTATAGCAATAGATTTAGTTGAATGGAAAGTTGAGTCTCTATTATTGGTTTTGAAAAAGTTTAAGAAGGTCATTAAATGGTCTATTGCTGACATTATTCATATACACCTGGAATCTACACTGATAAAATCCAACTCGAGATAAATTGTATTCCTAGTATTGAGCATCAACGTAGGCTGCACCCACCAAAGCAAGAGGTAGTTAAGAAGGAGATCATAAAATGGTTGGATACAGGTATGTCTTACTCTATTATAGACAACAAATAGGTGAGCCCAGTTCAATGTGTTCCAAAGAAGGATAGAACATTATGGTTCCAAATGTAAAGAATGAGCTTATCCTGATAAAATCGATCATCGGTTGGCCAGTGTGTATGGATTACAGAAAGTTGAATGCACAGACTAAAAATATCATTTTCCAATGCCATTTGTGGATTAGATGTTAGACCATCTTATTGGTAGAGGATGGTATTATTTTCTTGATGGTTACTCAGGATACAATCAAATTTTAATTGCTCCCAAAGACCAAGTGAAGACCACTTTAACTTGTCCATATGGGACATTTGCCTATAAGATGATGCCTTTCGAATTATGTAATGCGCCAACAACCTTTCAGCATTGTATGATGTCTATCTTCTCAGACATACTAGAAGACACTATTGAGGTATTCATTGATGATATTTCAATGGTTGGTGATTCTTTTGAAGATTGCTTAGCCCATTTATCTAGTGTTATGAGGAGGTGTGAATTGGGGAAAATGCGACTTTCTGGTAAAAGAAAGGATAGTGCTTGGCCACAAGATTTCAAAAAAAAGGGATCGAGGTTAATAAGGTGAAGATTAAGGTGATTGAAAAGTTACCTCCACTAGTTTCAATGAAAGGTAATCGAAGCTTTTTGGAGCATGCTATATTTTATCATAGGTTCATCAAGGATTTCTCTAAGATTGTACATCCCTTATACAAGTTGTTAGAGAAGGAGGTGAAGTTTGTGTTTGATAATACATGTCTGAAGGCATTTAAGTGCCTTAAGGAGAAATTGACATCAACCTCTATTATTGTTTGACCTAATTGGTCCATGCCTTTTGAGGTTATGTGCGATGCTAGTGGAGTGGCGCTAGGAGCAGTCCTAGGTAAAAGGCATGAAAAGATACTTCATCCTATTTATTATGCTAGTAAAGCACTTAATCCAGCTCAAAAAAATTATACTGTGACGGAACAAGAGTTGTTTGTTGTGGTTTTTGCTTTTGAGAATTTTTGATCCTATTTGCTTGGTACGAAAGTGATTGTGCATACTAACCACGCAGATCTTAAGTACTTTATGTCAAAGAAATATTCAAATCCTAGATCGATTCGATAGGTACTTCTGTTTCATGAATTTGACTTTGATGTTAAAGACCGAAATGGGATCAAAAATTAAGCAGTTGATCACTTGTCACAAATTGAAGAAAAGGCAATGCTAAAATTGAAAGATGAGCTTGAAATTTATGACACATTTCCATATGAACAAGTATTAGCTGCTTCATAAGACTTGATTCAATGGTTCGCGGATTTTGCCAATTATTTGGTGAATGGTGTTGTGCCTATGGACTTATCCTTTCAGCAGCGGAAGAAGTTTATGTTTGACATGCAGGAATATTTTTGGGATGAGCCCTACTTGTTTTGGATTTGTGTGTATGGAATGATTCAAATATGTGCTCTAGAGGTTGAAATGATGAGTATTCCTGAGGCATGTCACTCATCCCTAGTTGGGGGTCATCATAGTGGTGTGCATATGGATCATAAGATTTTGTAATGCGGGTACTATTAGCCCACTATTCATTAAGATGCTCAAGATTACACAAAGTCTTATGACAAATCCCAAAGACAAGGGAACAACTCATGGAGGCATGAGCTATCATTGACCCCAATTCTAGAGATTGAGTTGTTTGATGTGTGGGGTATTAATTTCATATGCCCATTTGTGATCTTATATGGTATAAAGTACATCTTGGTTGATGTTGATTATGTATCAAAGTGGGTGGAGGCAGTTGCACTTCCAAATAATGAGAAAAATAGTGTGATAGTATTTCTGAGGAGGAATTTATTTTCCAGATTTGGTACGTCAAGAGCCATCATCAGTGATGGAGATTCTCACCTTGGCAACCATCTGTTCAAGGCCCTACTTGAAAACAATGGTGTGAAATATAAGGTGGCAACATCTTACCATCCTCAGTCAAGCGGGCAAGTAGAGGTCTCCAACCAGGATATCAAGACTATCCTCGCAAAGACTATAAATATGAATAGTATGGATTGGTCTAGAAAGTTGGATGATGCATTAGTGTCTTATCAGACAACATTTAAGACTCATACTGATGCTTTTCCATAGCAGCTCGTGTTTGCAAAAGCATGTCACTTGTCTGTCAAACTTGAGCATAGGGCACTGTGGGCACTCAAAAGGTTGAATCTAGCATGGAGTGATGATGTGAATTAGAGACTTGATCAATTGAATTAGATGGATGAATTCCATCCTAAATCATATAAGAGTTCAGCTTTGTACAAAGAAAAGATGAAGCGCTACCATGACCAGAAGATTGAGAAGAGAGAATTCACTGCTGGCGATATGGTTATGTTGTTTGATTCTAAGCTTCACTTATTTCCTGGAAAATTAAAATCAAGATGGATGGGCATGTATCGAGTGGTGAACATTTTTCCTTATGATGCCATTGAGATTAAGAACAATGATGGTAAAGGACTTAAAGTGAATGGCCAAAGGGTGAAGCAATACCTCAGAACTATTAAAGAGGTCAAGGTGGTGTATGAGGTGTATCTTGATGAAGTCTGAGTAGTCAAGATAACTGAGTCATGCAGTGACATTAAATCAAGCACTACATGGGAGGCAATCCATGGATTAGTTTGGTCAAGTCTGAGTATCCAAATTAGCCATGTTGTGCTACGAAGTTAAATCAAGCACTGCTTGGGAGGCAACCCAAGGATTTTGTTTTTGTATTCCATTAATTTTTAGTTTGTAGTGTAGAGCTAATGAGTGTTGAAGTGTGCAGGTGGTTGTTGGACTGAAGCTAAAAATCTAACAAAAAATCTAGTGCACAGACCTCACAAGTCTCATGATGAGTCATTCCCAATGTCAACGACTCGTGAGGTCATCCGTCACCACTGGAAGTCAAAAGTGGAACTTGAAAGATAGAAAAAACTCTACCTCATGACTCTAAGAATGAATCACAATGACCCGTAGGGTCTCATGATGACTCATCATGATGAGTCGTGGGATTGTAGAGGGTAAGTCAACTCAAGCCTTCACCCCACTAGTCTCACAATGACTCAGAAGGAGTCGTCACTCCTCGTGGCGAGTCATCATGCCTCTCATAAGGAAATCAATGGAGAAACTAGGTAAGTTTTTTTAACTTATACGTAACAGGTGTTGGTGACGACTCATACCCAAAGGCAATGAGTCGTAGGGTTAGTCGTGTTAACTGGGTTAGAATTAGTCAAACATTTTATGTGACCCGACCCTACCGACTTGATCCACTCAATTAAAACCCTAATCAACTACCAGATTTGACTCCTCTTCTCATGTTCAAAATGTATAACTCCCTCCACTACAAAAATCGACTCCCACCATTAAATTTCTCTCCTAAATCACTCATAATCATCTTTAAATTCATCATTGTACGCATCTCTTTTGCTCCAAAGTTCTGAATCAACTGATTAGGATTCAAGTTTTTCCTTCAAGCATTATTTTCAAAGATCAAAGCAAGTGAATTTGTTTTTCATTACTTTGATTATTAGCTTTGAGGTCTTTCTATGGGTGGCACATCATTATCTTGAATTTATATTACCTTAGAAGAATTTTCTTGAGCATGGAAAGGGGAGATGTGTAAACTAAAACTTCAATAACTTGTTAAACTACTAAAATTTGGAAAAATGGGTGCATAGTCTGTTTTCATGGTTGATATGTGCTAAAATTCGTGTTAAATTTGTATCCAGGGTAAAATTTGAGTATCCCTAGTAATAGTTTTAATGATTGAACGTGAGGAATTGGTACTCTACACCATTCTAGTGATCGTCCTTGATGGTATTAGACCTAAATTGTTAAAAGAATTAAGATGTAATATCATGTGGGCAGAAACTACCTCAGTGCATTCCTCACGACTCACGCAACAACTCATCTCCAAAGGCTACGAGTCATCGTGTGAGTCGTGATAACTGTAACTGGGGTTCAAAATTGTAAAGTTTTTAAAGTTTGGAAATCTGTCATAGGGAGACCTAACGACTCGTAGTGAATACACCTTCTGAGAACTTGCACTTGACAAGTTGTAAGAGTTAGACACAACGAGTCGTACCCTCTGGTAATGACTTGTTGCCTGACCCGTCATGATTTACAATGACACAAATACTTGTATTTTATTTCTTAATCTTTTATGCACTAGTGTTTATCTTACACAGGTACCATAGCACCCAAGAATGGAGAAAGGCAAGGAGCAAAAAAATAGTAAAGAAAACCCCCCATCAAAAACCAAACTAAGGAAATATCCCCTTAAAAATTGGTGGATGAAGCTACTAATGAATCCAGCAGCTCAATGGAAGAGTATCCACTCAATACACCACTTGAGCATAGTCCATGATTACCTCAGATAGGAATCTTGGGCCTAGGACAAAGAACCCAGGGGTGATACCACCTCTTACTAGTACCATACCACCTGAAGGAACTCCTCAATTTGAAGAGGGAGGAAATTCAAAGTCCAAAGAAAGAGAAGAGGACAGTGAATCCAAAAATAAAGAAGAGTGCTCAGCTGACAATCGCTCAAAGGATGAAGAAAGGATTGAGTTTGGTACTCATCTCTCACATGATGATGATGTTGAGACTTCCGTAGACAGTCCTCCACCATAGGTTTAGATTTCACCACAGGGTCAGTGGCTCCACATGTTAAAAAATAGGGTATCTCGGGTATGCAGTACATTTATGATCGGGATGTGGCACTTATTGACAAGAGTCGATTGAAAAGGGGGTTTTATGAGAAGCCGATATTGGTGACCGTAGGTATGTCTGAGATGCCCGAGTTTGATATGTTATTCAACAAATATAGGTTTGGATGGAAGCCTGAGCATCCCGATAGATACATTCCTAAGTTATTTTGGGAATTTTATGTTCATATTATGCCACGTTGAAGGTACAGGCTCCGCAGGGCATGCTTTGGACTGGCTAGCCCCCAGTTCCCACCATGTTGATATGTGGTACACATGTGGATATTTTGGAGCACACCATTTCACGTTTCCTATATGGTTAAGATTTTGAGCCTCCGACCAACATATGCGGAGATAGATCATCGGATAGGTGAAATGAGGAAGATAAAATCAAAGCAAATTGGCACCAAGGATAAAATGGTGCACTATAGATGGATGGAAAACATCATTTTAACAAAATAGGAAGAAGTTTAATGGGTGGCCGATGGTGAGTCCCAGATTAAGAAGGGCATATTGAGATTCACCACCAAATCTTGATGGTCTTTGGTTCGTCATAGATTGGGGTCCACAGCTGGAGATAATATGTTGAACCCAAAGCAAGCTACCTTGGTGGCAAGTATTATGGAAGGGTATGAAATCAACATCGCTAGATTGATTACTCAAGAAATTTGGGATAGAGTTGTAGAGGATGTGACAAGCATACTATTTCCTTATTTGGTTACTCGAATGTGTTTGGAGGTTGGTGTTCCAGAACTGTCTGAGGTTGATCATTTTATAAAGGTTCACTGTATTACAAATCTTGGGTTAATTTGGGACCTGACGAATCTCGTGTCTAATGCAAAGGTTATAGTTGGTGTTACTTTATTAGCTGGGGCATTACAGTGAGGCATGTGCATGGAGATTAAAACACTCAGATTTACTAATATAGGGGCTGCCCCTACAGATTCATAGGCCGATGCCTTGAGGCCCGAGCCCCATACTACCTCTGATGCCACCACTTTCTCCACTTCACATTCGGCATTAGTCCCAATTTCTCTTATTCCCACTCCAGGTTTAGCCATGATTCTCCTACTTATCAGTAGGTATGTTCTAGTATCGCAGTATTTCTTGCAAAATGACCTAAAGCATTTAACTATTGTTGAGCTAAAAATTAAAAACCTAGCTGAAAGGGTCAAGCCGTGGGTAAAGGATGAGATTAGTATAGCTATGCAGGGGATGTAGACCCAATTTAATTGGTTTGTGTGGAGGATTACTGATAGGCTCGAGGATATTCAGTCCCCGAACTTGACTGGCATCAAATATGAGCTTGCATCACTTTAGGCAGCAATTTAGGTGCTATCTTCTAGGTAATTTTAGCTACTCCCGCCTCCCAACATGCTCGTTACTAAGAAGGTTTTTTATGATATCAAGGTTCTCGATATATGGGGAGATAAGGGAAAAATAAAAATTTCCAACGAAGGTGAGAAGCCAGCCCGGCAAAAAAAAAAAAAAAAGACAGATAAACAGAACTTGAAGAGAGATACGGAGGAGAGCAAGCATTCCTCTGAGTTACATTTGTCTGAGATGAATGATAAGGTGCATAGGGCTAGGATCTTTGCAGTTTATGAGGCCCTGAGGGATGATATCACTACTGTTTGTGAGAGTGGGGGGGGGTACAGCCACTGGCCCCACGAGTTCTACATCTTTGAGTACATCGTCCACCGCCGGTTCCACTATCCCTTTGAGTGTATCAGTCACTACAGGAGCCAAAGTATTGGAGACTGGGCTGACATCTGAGACCCCAGCAGAGGAGGAGTCCACACCTGGCACCTAGGGCACCACAGATATGTCCTTACCTCTTTTTCTTACATTTTTTTCTTATAGACATGCATTGAGGACATTGCATATTCTCTAAGTTAGGTGGGAGAGTACCACCACTCGAGGGATATTATTGTCGTGTTTCTTTTTCCCTGGGTGTGCTATCATAGTAGAATCGGCATGTTTAGAAGTATATTTTTATTTTAGTATGTTTAGGTTGTTTTTGTATGTTTAATTAGGAGAAAAATAGGGGAACTTAGCATAGTCAATAAAAGGTTTTGAATGTTTCAAATTGAAAGCTTTAAGGATACCCCTCCTAAAAATATTTTTTAGAATATGTGTGTGTTTTATTTTGAACTATGACCATTGTGGATCTTGTTATAGCATTAGAAAGGCATGATAATTGTAGCTTAACAATGCATGAACCGAATAGGTAGTAGTTGATTATGTATCCATGTGCCATGTGAGTGTGAGGTACTTACTTAGTTCGACTATGTGTGTGAGATCTAGAACTTGCCTAGGTTATAGGATAGTTGATAAGGAAAGGATCATAAGCCATTCTTGAATAAAGCCTCTTTTAGCCTAAATGCCTTACCAAATAAAATAAATATCCCTTGATCCTGACTTTGAGCCTAAATAGATCTATTTCTTTCACTAACCCATTCACCTTTCCATTTTGATTACAATGAACCAATTTTGTCTCTAGTCCCTCCTTGGACATTGTGTACTTTGACTCAGGTAAATATTCTAAGTTGAGGGTGGCTATCGTAGGGGTGCATAGTTAGAAAAGGGTATGACGAAGAAGTTAGTAAATAAAAAAGGATTCGGGTATGGTAAGAAAAAAATGAATAGAGTTTGAAAAAAGAATACAAAAAAGAAGAAAAAAAGAGGAGAAAAAGAAAAAAAAGAGAAGGAGAAAAAAGAATTCCAAAAAGAAACCACACTCAAAATCTGAGAAAAATAAAGGATAATAAGGGAGGAAATATAATAATGAGGTTGAAAGGTGAAGCCAAAAAATAGTATAGTATCAAGGAGGGTTGAGTCACTTTATCCATATCTACCATGCCTGTCCCCAAGCCTACATTACAAGCCGATAAAAATCCTATAGTGATCCTAACCTCATTGTTCAAAAAACTAAGGCATAGAAAATAAGGGCAAGCCTATGGTAATTTACATACACTGTTTAAACTTTTTTGTGAGAGTGAGTGCTTCTATCCAGTCCATGTCTTGATATGCATGATTAGATTGTGAGTGTATGGGACTTCTTTGTTGGGAGGGCACACGGGTTGTATTTTTAATTATTATTTGTCTACGTTATGTCATTTTTATACATGCTTGGTTGTTTGTTCATAATGTGATGTCATCTCTTAATCCCTCTATGTCATGGTAAAGAGTTGTACATATACACAGTGGTTTTGATTTGACTGTATAGGAGAGGGTTGGAAAATGTGTTTTAAGATGATGATATGACTGTTGTAGGTCTCCTAGATTTCTCTTAGTTAAGCATCGTATGTGTTTGTTTTGTTTTATTTGCCTAAGGATATGCATACTTTCTAAGTTGAGGGTGTTGATATGTCGTGGTTTCATGGAACTTTCGACACTTAAAATGAAGAAAATATGCAAGAACTTAGGTGTATTTGTGGATATAATGTGTTTGTTTTAGTGTTTAGCAGGAAAATAGGTCTTGGTAGTGAATGGAAGAAAAAGGAGCTGAATTTGGCTTAGTATAGGCATCTAGTGCCTGGCCATGACTCATTGGGTCACACAACGAGTCGTGGCATTACCTGTTCTGAGCACAAAAGATGAAATTCTGAAGATGTGTAAATCAAGCATTGGCAATAACTCTCCCTACAAGTCATCAGTAGAAGGGATGAGTCATTACTTGACTCGTCCTGAGCGTTAAATACCAAAAGATCTAAAGTTTGACAAATGCAACTCAAGGGCAATGACTCTCACTATGAGTCGTATGGAGATATGACGGGTCCCTTTGCATTTGTCCTAAATAGGCGTCAGGAGAAGTACTGAAAGATGACAAATAGAGCTTCATTGGCAACGGATCACACAATGACTCATCAGGACTGGCAATGAGTCATCACATGAGGCGTCACCAGCCCGGTAAGAAAACAAACTACGATCCATTGACACAAGCAACGAGTCGTAGCCAGACCTAATGACTCATTTCCACTACCGACTTTGTTTTCCAATATTGTTTAGGATATCATTTTTTTAAAATCTATAAATACTCCTTTTAGGTTTTATGTTTAAGGTTACTATTACATCTTTTGAGTGCATACACGCTTCTTGAGAGTTGAAAAACATACTTTGAGAGATTAATCATAGTTGAGATTCTTGGATTTCTTCTATTCTTTTGTAAGTTCATGCTTATGGTTTCTTCTCCAAATTATTATCATGTTCTTGCAATTATGATAAAATAACAAAGTAGGGTTCAAAGTACATAGTGATTCTAAACTGGTGTATGTGCATGTATTGTTATTCCCTTCGTATTGATTGCTTTTTAACGATTGCAAATGTTAGAACTCGTTTGTATTCTTTACTTGCTTGAACCTAGAGAGGTAGAGATAGGGAAAAGGGAATAAATAACAGAGACTTGGAGCTATCAACCTACATTTAATAGCTTGAGTCGTGGACGCGGGAAAGGTAATTTGGAATCAAGAATAAGGGTTAGATGGTAAAAATCATGAGACATGGACAAGTAATTGAGGATAGTCATCTAATAGGGGAGAACCCATCGTTTAGGTGAACATAACTTATCTATTATGCATGCTAAGCATTGGGATAGATCACTAGTATGAGAACCTATGAAGTTATGAAATCATGGGGAACACAGTCCTAGTGTCTCCCGATTACTGATCACAATTTAAAGAAATTCAACAATTGTTACTTGTTTACAGACTATCTTCAAATATTACATCCAAAAAACTCCTCTTTCGAAAATAACTGATTAATAGATTAACTAACCGCATCGACCGAGATACAAGCCATATTCCTTGTGAGATCGTCCCCATCCTCGGTTGGGTTCTATATTTGATTCAACGACCGTTTTATACTTCAATTTCAAGGTGTAATTTGGGTAGCATCAGGGATATCTATTCCACATGTTCAACTTTATCGCTCAAGTACTTCTTCAACCGGTCGATACTTCCACTGAACCTTCACTAAAGTTATTTTCTTAGACCTCTACTTCTAAATTTGTCTATCCAAAATAGCCATGAGCTCCTCCTCAAATGTCATACTTTGATTCAAATCCACTGAATTCCACTGAAACATACCATAACCATTAGAATGATATTTCTTCAATATCGAGACATGGAAAATTAGAGGCACAGTTTAAAGCCCAAAGGTAAGGCCAACTCATAGGCCACATTCCTAATGCGCCAAAGAATCATAAAGAACCAATAAACCTTGGGCTAAGTTTTCCCTTCTTCACAAACCTTATCAGTTCCTTCATAGGTAATACATTCAACAAAATCCGCCCACTAACCATGAACATCAAATCATGAACTCTCTTATCAACATAACTTTTCTGCCTACTCTAGGCTATCAAAAGTCAATCTTTTCTCAACTTTACCCTATTCATGGAATCTCTCAACAAGTCCATTCCTCACATCCTAACTTCAAAAGAATCAAACAACCAATCAAAGATCTACACTTTCTCTCAAACAATACCTCAAATGGTATTATTTGGATGCAGAATGATAACTGTTGTTGTTTACAAACTCAATTAAAGGCAAAAATTGGTCCCACTGACCACCAAAGTCAATAACACAGGCACGAAGCTTGTCCTCCAACACTTGAATAGTCAGCTCTGACTGACCATCTGTCTAAAGATGAAAAGTTGCACTCATCTCTAACTAAGTTCCCAGCTCTCTTTGCATAGAACTCCAAAAATACAATGTGAATCGAGTGCCTCAATCTAAAATTATGGAAATGGACACACCATGCAACCAAACATTCTCTTGAATGTAGATTTTATCCAGCTTAGTCTTGACCAGTACAAAATGATCTGATTCGATTAACCTATCCATAATCATCCAAATGGAATTAAACTTCCCAAAGTTTAATATAAACCAACCACGAGGTCCATAGTCATACACTCCCTCTTCTACTCAAGTATAGGCATCATATGAGTCATACCACCCAGACTCTAGTGCTCGTACTTCACTTGCTGATAATTCAAACACTTAGCCACAAACTCTACAATATCCCTCTTCATCCTACACTATCAATAATGTTGCTTCAAGTCATGAGAAATCTTGTCTTCACTCAGAAAAAATAGAATATATCAAACTATGAGCCTCCTCTATGATCATCCTAGTCAAATCACCAACTTTAGGAACACAAATCTAGACCTTGATCCTCAAAACAGCCTCTTGGTCAACTTGAAGCCCATAAGGACAACATTAGAATTTTATTTGAAACTCCTACTACCCATAACTTAAGGAACTCAAATATGAAATTTCATTTAAAATGGAGTCAATATCGATCTTCAATTCATCAAACTACTGTTTCTTAACTTAAGCCCTAAAATGTCCAAATTTTCCAATTTAAAAATTAAGATTTGAAGATGAAATCATAAATAAATCATTATGGAATGGGTAACTATAATGTAAGAATCATACCCTAAGATGAATCATTGAAAATACCTTTTAAATCTCCCTAAGATAAGTTCCCAAGCTTCAAAATTTGAGTTATAGGCTTTAAGTTCAAAATTGGGGTTTTATAATCTGCTCAAGTGAAACCTTTAAAGCAATCGCGGTCACCATCATCGCTATTGCAAGGTTAACCTACCCGAACCATCGTGATCATGATGATCCAATTGCAGCCACAAAGACCAACGCTAACCTAGACCTAACTCCACTTAAAACCCTCAAAGAAATCGCGGGCCCTCCATTATGATTGCAATGACTCGGTCTACCTTTTCTTCGTGATTGTGAAAGGAGCATTGTGAATGCAAAGAAGAGACTAGACCTGCACCAGCAACAACACAATATAAAAATCCCAAACATACCCTAAGAATTCATTCAGATCCTCGTGAATACAAATCAAATAAGCTACCAGACGGAAAATGACATTTTGAACTCAATGAAATCATCAAAACACCAAGCAGAAGTCATCTTGATCGAATGTTGACCGAAGTCTAACCTTAGCCTTAAACTTTTAACTTTTCAACCGACTACTCAAAATCCATTTGAACGCCTCGGTATTCAAATCATAGGTCCTACTAATCCAAAAATTACATTCTAGAGCAAACGAAGTTGTCAGAATACTATTTTGACCTTTATATCACCACATCTTGACATTGGTTAACCATACTAACTTCCAACCCTTTCAAAATGAAGAACTTGCATAATTTTCAACCAACCACCTTAGAAATCATGCCATCCACACTTGTAGATCATAAATACCATAAAATAACTATGGAGAGTGGTAAAAAAAATACATTAAAAAAAATTACTATAAGAATTGTTATAGTTGGTAACGATAAGTCGGTGAAGTTAAAGCAATTGAAAATTTAAATTATTGGCAAGAACCTTATTTTTTATTTTGATTAGAATAAGACTTGTGTTACACCATTTTTTGAACGGAATTTGACTTTCATTTCAGTACTGGACAAGTTTGGTAATACTTTTTGTTTATTCAAAAATGAAAATTTTGATCTCTTTCATAATTCAAAATTGGTTGATTCTAGTTCGTAATAAAGTGCTAATCACTTTATTAGGCGTATCCTGTGGTGTCATTCATAAAAGTTATTCGGACATGTGCAAAAGAATTACCGATGAGTAGTATATAATGTAAATGATTTAGATAACAAGTAGTCATTAAAAATGAGTTATTATGTCATATTAAAATCAATTTTTTAAATTCAACCTTATTATTTTGTTCTCCCCTGGAGATATATTCAAAGCAATGGATAGGCTATTGGCATTGAGTGGAGAAATTAAATACTCAAATAACCTAAATGAGAGATACAATTAATATTACAAGGATACAATGACAACTGAGTAGAATTGGTGCGTTAGAACTTAAATTCCAAGAACTCATGCTAAATCAATATCATGTAGTACACGACAAGAGTTAAATTTGCTCTAATTTATTTTTACGAAGAGAAAAATTGGGTGAAAATGTGTACCATTAGAATTTAATGTAGTCAATATACATCGTAACATCTTAGTGGGATTCGGGCTGCACGATATCAGCGATGATGAGTTTCTATGATCTAATTAATATTTGTTATAAATAAAGTACCAGAAATCATATTGATGTCAACTATGACTCCAAAAACATTGAGTTTTATAACTCCATAAGTAGACTTTCATTTCTTGTGAATTAGTCTCTATGATCATGCCTCAAACTAATCAAAAGTCTTGTCAGTTGGTCGTAAATAGAATTAGGGAAGAAAATAATTGAATGCTAGCAAGACATTGTAGATTTTACATGCTCAAGTTGGTCGAGAAACAATCATCATCAACCAGTAGGGAACTAACATCTATGAAAAAACATGTGTTTAAGATATTCAAGTTATTTATCTAAGAACGATATTGAGGACTTCTATCTTAGTGATTAAGGATTAGATGATTGTATTTATTTTTTAATTTATAATGATATCATTAATATAAGAAAATCGATGGATTTAATTTTTCATTTATTCTTATTTTTATTTTTATTGTTTAAATATATTAAGATTGACAAGTATTATATAGATAGAAAATACATAAAACATAAAAATAATATTTCATATTTTCATAAAAATTACATTAGAATCAAAAAAGCGATGACATAATACATTAGAACAATATCTAGAATATAAATAATACATAAAAAGTGCAACTAGAATAAGAAAATATTAAATAAAATCTAATAAACCTAACTAACTATGTAATATTTTCAAAATAAAAACAACGAAAAGATACCACAAATCAGTTCAAATGATTGATTGTTTTATCGTTCTTTTAGTTCACTCTCAAAACAAGAATGTCCCTTATAAAGGATAAGGAGATCTATATATCTTCAACTTCATTCAAGTTAGGCTGCATACTAGACACTCACAGTATTGTGTGAAGTAGTTGTATCTCCATCAATCGGGATCTTCTCTTTATCGAAAAATTATCTTCACAAAGAAAATAATCGCATCCACTATTTCCCCACAAAAATTAACAAACAAAATTTTAGTATTTGAAATTAAAATTTGTAATCTATATATTTTTTTGTTGTAAAAAGTAACACAAAACCTTACTTTCCATACTTTACAGCCTCAGAATTTATGGTCCGATTTACAAGGGGTCTTTGATGTCTTGATCCAACAATGGTCCCTGCACAAACAAATATCGGGCTGCATAGATACCATTGAGGTTTCGTACTCTTGAGACATGATTAATACTTCAACAGAGTATGAAGAAAGAGAAAATATTTATAGGGAAAAAGATAAACCATGGTAAAAATGGAGTCTGTCCTAGTTTTAATGACTCATATAGCGCACTAATTTAGTGTGCTATATGAGTCCATGAGTCTTAACATTAGTCCGTTTATGCAGATCATATAGCACAGTAATTTAGTGAGCTCTAGCTAAAATGTAGAAACTTTATTTTCGCTCATTACTTTAGTCAACTTTATCTTTTTCACATCATTTAGGTTCAATATAAATTATATAAACTTATAATAGTTTGTTTCAAGTGTCATTTCATCAACAAGACTCAAACAAGATTTCTTTTCAAAAATTTATTTAACAAAAATTAAATGACACTTTATACGTGGTAGTTGGTAGGGGTATAAATGATTGGGTTGGTTTGGGTATTTTAAATACCAAATCAAACTATTTGTGTCGGGTTTTTAAATCTATATACCAAATAAAACCAATAAATTTGAGTTTTTCAACCACAGATTTTTCGGTTTTCTCGAATTTTTTCAGGTTTTTTCCTCTAAAGTTATACAAATATTTAAGTAACTTGTGCTTCAAATATTTCTTTAATCCTAGCAAGATACAACTATCTTAGATGTTCCTTAAGAAAACAACACAAAATATGAAATGAGTTATGGCTATAAAATGGTCGTTAATTAGCTATTTAATCCCAAATTGACCTCAAAAAGCTCTCTACGAAACCCTGCCGCAAAATCCTAAATTTGCCTACACTCGATCGGAATCATGGCCAACTGTACCTAGTGCGATGGAAGAAACATCAAAAATAACCTATGCCAGTACTATCAAACCACCCCAGCCAACGTATAAATCTATTCCGCTTAGACAAATTGCCTACCTGCATGGAGAACCACGAATAATTTGGGAAGAGGAGGAAGTTAATCAGATAATCATCAACGAAGATTTGTAGTATGCAGTGATAGGGAAATTTTCCTATGGATGACCGAAGATACAAGATCTAAGAAGACTTATACCTAAGCAATGTGAGTTGAAAGGAGAAGTTAACATCGGATTACTTAGTAATAGATACATTCTAATTAGGGAAACAAGGTTAGACGACTTTGTGAATCTGTTATCTAAACCACGATTCTACATCACTCATAAGTATTGGTCCTATCCCATGCATACATTTAAATGGGATTCATTATTTGACCCTGAAGAGGAGACGTCGATTGTGATAGCATGGATATCTTTTCCATCTCTGCCTCTAATTTTTTTTTGGGAAGGAGGCTATTTTTTCTTTGGCAGCAACAGTAGGAAAGTCGTTGCAAGTTGACTTGGCAACACAGAACAAAAGTAGGACAAGTTGTGCGAGGGTCAAGGTGGAGGTAGATTTATTGGGAGAATTCCCAAAAAGAATTAATGTGGGAATCAAAATGAAGAATGGAGAAGTCAAAGAAAAATAGGCAAACATTAAGTATGATTATGTTCGTAAGTATTGTAAGACATGTAAGCTGCAGGGACACAATGAAAAGGAATGCTTCATCATCCATCTTGAGTTATATCCTAAAGAAAAAGTGGAAGGTGAAGACAAGAGTGAACACAAGGAGGAGGAGAATGATAAGAGAACAACTGAAGAAAATGCTCAAGGCAAGGAGGGGACAGGAATCAAAAAAAATGACAAAGGAAAAGCAAAACAAGGGGAAAATGCTGATTTCCAAGAACCAAAAAGAAAGAATGGACACAGGAGGGGAAGGTAACCATTTAGAGGCAGAGGAGAACAGAAATGGAATCCAAAAACACAAACAAAGGATACCGAGGTCACTAATGGTAACAAGTTTGAGGCACTAGAAGATAAGAAGGAGGGGGACTGTAGAAAAAATGCAGACAAAGAAAGAACACAAAGCAATAATGCTTCCAACAAGGAGACATAAGGGAAAAAGGAAAAGGACAATGAGAACAAGGAGATTAAGAAAAAATAGCAGGAGAAGAACACTGAGTATGTCGGTGACTCAAGAAAAACCAAACAAAGTGATGCACAAAGTACAATCAAAGATGATGTTTATAAAGAAGGAGAGACCAATAGTGCAGAGCAATAAGGGAAAACTCCAGTGAAGGAACCCTCAAAGAAGTCAAGTCAACAAGAATATGACATGAGCAGTGAGGAGGGGGTGAAAGAAGGAGTATCCCCAGAGAAGACAAAGTAAAAAGAAAATGAGAAAGATGAAGGAGAAAAAACTAGTGAGATAACAGGAGAGACTGGGAGAGATATTCCCAAGATCAACACCTTAACGAAGCAGGAAATCAATGAGAAACAAAACTTAGAGGAAGATGAAAGTTTAGAAGTGAATGTGGAGCATATAGGCAAAAGTGGTGATTTATCACCAAGGCAAATTAATCAACTTAAAGGAAGGAACAAGAAGGTAACAAATTCAACATAGCAACATTCTCAAATGAATACAAGGAGAAAAAAGGCTTCCTCATTTACATCTGATTAATGATTAACAAAGTTATTTTTTGGAATATCATGTCAGTCAGGACTCAAAATTCATTTAAGAGACTAGTTGACCTGTATAGGAGGATCATTATTCTTACATTGCTTTATTAGAGCCTTTTTAAAACCCTGTTGAAATAGAAAGCTACAGATTGAAGTTGGGGTTTCCCAATGCTAAAGTAAACAGCTCAGCAAAAATTTAAAATTTTTTGGGCAGATGAGTGGGAAGAAAAAGGCTCAACAGATACATTACAACAATTAACCATGACTTACCAGCTGAAGGGTGGGTCAAAATTCTTTAATATCACTACTATTTATGCAAGGTGTAGTGCTTTAGAAAGACTAGAACTGTGGGATGACTTGGAGAATATTGCAGAACAAACTCAGGTTCCTTGGTTGGTAGGTGGAGATTTCAACACCATTTTAGATGACTCAAAAAAGTTATGAGGCTTGCCAGTTACTCAACAGGAAACTGTAGACTTTACTAATGTATCAATGCATGTGCTCTAAATGAACTTAAGTTCTCATGAAGTTGCTACACATGGTGTAATGGGAGAATTGAAGAGGAAAGAATCTTCAAGAGACTAGAGAAAGTGTTTAGAAATAATGATTTTATGCATTTGCTACCTAACAGTGAGGTTCATCATTTGATTAGACAGGGATTTGATCATGCCCCATTGCATGTTACTTATAATTCCTAATAGGAGTTATGCATTAAACCATTTAGGTTTTTAAACTTTTGGGCTAAGCATAAGGATTTTATGAAGGTGGTGGAGGATAGCTGGAATGAAGATATCACAGGATCACCTTTCTCCATTGTCCATGCCCAATTAAAGAAGGTCATGACTGCCTTATCATAATGAAATAGGGATACTTTTGGAAACATTTTCCAAAAGATAGCTACTCTTGAAGATGTGGTGAAATAAAAGGAAATACAAGTGGAAATATCACCATCTGAAGAGAATAGAAGTGCCCTCAACAAAGCAAAAGCAGACTTGAAAAGATACCTTCATATTAAGGAGGAGTATTGGAGATAGAAAGATGGAATGAAATGGTTTACAGATGGGGACAGAAACACAGTTTTTTCACTCTTATGTAAAAGGTAGAAGAAGAAAGATGATAGTTACATAAATTCATACTATACAAGGAGATATAATCACCACCACACAAAACATAGGAGAAGAAGTTGTTAATATCTTCAAGGAACAATTTAGGAAAAGTCATGATGGAAATAACTTTGAAAAGATACAGTGCGTACCAAAACTGATTACTGAGGAGCAAAATGAGAAGATGGGCAAAATGTCAATAATAAAGAAGGTGGACTTTGAACTGAATGGGGATAGTGCTAGTAGACTAGATGGTTTCTCAGGGAAATTTTTTCAATCAAGATGGAAGATAATAGGGAATGATATCACCAACATGGTGAAGGACTTTTTTTATGGATAAGAATTGCCTAGGTATGTTACTCACACTAATCTAGTTCTTATTCCCAAGAAAGAAGTGGTCAAAATCTTTGGATATTTGAGACCTATTAGCTTAAGTACTTTTGCTAATAAGATCATATCTAGAGTTTTGCATGAGAGAATTGTGAAATTCCTTCTTAGATTGATATCACCCAACCAAACTGGTTTTAAGAAAGGAAGAAGTATTCCTAAGAATGTGCTTTTAGCATAAGAAATCATCAGAGACATCGATAGGAGAAATAAGTTGCACAATGTGGTGGTAAAGCTTGACATAACCAAGGCCTATAATAGGGTCTCCTAGAAATTTCTAGTAAGGGTAATAAGAAAATTTGGCTTCTCAAAAAGAATCATAGACATGATTGTGAGACTGATAAGTAGTAACTAGTATTCAGTTTTGATGAATGGTAAATCATTTGGTTTTTTCCAATCATCCAGAGGCCCCAAATAGGGAGAACCTTTATCTCCTACTCTTTTTATCATTGCAGCTGAGGTATTAGCAAGGAGTTTAAATAATTTACTTGAAGACCTAGATTTTAAAGGATATGGAATGCCTAAGTGGAGTCCTAAGATTAACCACCTTTCATATCCAGATGATATAATACTATTGTGTTCAGAACATCCTGCCTTTATGAAGAAAATGATGAAGTTATTGAGGAAATATGAACTGGTATCTGGTCAAATGATAAATTTAGAGAAAAGACTTGTATACCTTCATGAAAAGGTACCAGTTGGAGTGTGCAACCAAATTAAAAGGATTACTGGAGTCAATCAAGGCTTTTCCTTTTACTTATCTTAGGTGCCTTGTTTTCTATGGAAGGAAAAACAAGACCCACTTTGAATAACTAATTAAGAAGGTAATGAAGAGGTTGAGCCTATGGCAGAATAGACTGTTGTCTTTTGGTGGTAGATATGTAATGTACATCAAAGTGACGCTCCTCCAAGAAGGCCTTTCACAAGGAGTCAAGCTAAGGACCTTCAAGCATTGCAATCTTTATTCATGAAGATGGAATGTTTGGAAGGTTCCAACATGGAATACTTGAAGATATTTAATATACTAAGTGTCTACCATTTAAATTAACTTGTAATTTAAATGAAGGACAATTTGGTCTTTCTTTATTTTTTTTAGCCCTTAGTATAAATAGTTAGCTATTAGGGTTTGGACATTAGTTTTTGGAAATTTGAAGAATTGTGCCTCCTTTTGATAGCTTAAAACCCTTTGTTGATTTTCAACATCTTGTCCTAGGATTTGCAAGTAAGGTTATTCCTTCTTGAGGATTTTAATAGATTAGGTGCTATTAATTCCCAATTAAGTGGTATTTTGGTTAGTTTCACCAATACATCTTTTAATTGTTTGAATCTAATTGTGTCTATCTTTATTGAATTTGTATCTTTAAATAGTATCTTGTTTCTATTTTCTTGTTTCAAATCAAATTGGTGTGAAGAGCATGGATTAGATTTATTTCCACAAATCTAAGTCTTAGGTTTAAAAAAAATCAAATTCATTAAAGGTTGTTTGATTTTGTTTCTTGAACTATATATGTTGTTTTTCTTGTAGAAAATCAAAAAAATACATGACTTTTAAAAAAAATTGAAAGTCATTGTTGAAATTCGAAGCTTTGAAGAAACTTGAAAATGGATTTTGTTAATTTGGTGTTTGTTTGAAGAAATTGTTGATTAGAAGTTGTTTATAGAGTTTTTGGGAAGTTATATCTCAAATTTGATCTCATTTGTGGAGATTGATTCAAAAAAAAATTGAACTTCTTCTTGGAGAAGAAGATGAATTTGAGAATTACAAAATAGCTCAAATCTTTCAAACTTGTTTTCTCTTCTTTTCTTGTTAATTCTAGCTAGTTTACTTTGAGTATTAGTTCATACTTAATGTTAAACTAGTTCTTATCCGTTTAATTTGTTCGTGCCAAATTATTTCGTGTTTTTACTTTCATTTCATTGTATGCTTATTTGTTTCCTTGTCCTTTAGTTTTTAATTGTCCTTTCTTGATTTACATAAACTCCATTCCATCCCGAAGAAGTAGCACCATAAACTCCACTCCATCCCAAAGAAGTAGTACCACTTGTGAATTATTTGACAGTGTTGACTCTCTATGTTGGGTTATTCAAGAGTGGTAAAAGGCAAGAGTGAAGTGAGTTCATTTGAGGGTGTCCTTAAAAGCCTTTGGCCTTAGAGTGATACACGAGTGTGAGTGACAAAGAGAGGGATACGTGAAGTGAGGGAGTGGTGAGGAACTTTTTCTACTAACTTTTTATTTATTCTTGTAGGTACAATGACTCAATTGGAGGGAGAATCCTCTAGCAAAATGGAAATGTAGCTTCAAAAATTATTGGAAGAAATGAAAGAAATGAATCAAAAATTGGAAGATGTGGAAAGAAGGGTGAGAAATCAAGAAATAGCAAAGGAACCACTTGAGATTTTCAATCCCATTGGTCAACATGATTATGGAATCAACAACCAAGTTCAACAAGAGAGGTTAGGTGGGAGAGGAAGAAGATAAGGAAATGGAGGTTTGTATCTGGTGGATGGTAGAGAATACAATACAAGGAATGATGATGAAGATCGAGGATTCAACAACATCAAGGTTACACTTCCATTCTTCAAAGGAATTAGTGACCCAAATGAATACTTGATTGGATTATGAAGCTTGAAAGAAAAATATAATCTCAACAATGTGAG
The DNA here is from genome assembly GCA_031232105.1 of Capsicum rhomboideum. Classification (NCBI taxonomy): domain Eukaryota; kingdom Viridiplantae; phylum Streptophyta; class Magnoliopsida; order Solanales; family Solanaceae; genus Capsicum; species Capsicum rhomboideum. Next base: position 14,646,184 of record CP124718.1, read on the forward strand.
TGATGTCAAGAAAATGAATTATGTAATAAGTCACCTTGAGGGTTTTGCTTCTACATGGTGGGAGAAAATTGAAAGAGATGCTTTGGTGAATAGAGATTTTGTTATAAGTTGGAATGATATGAAAAGACATATGAGAGAAAGGTTTGTGGGTCAAGATTATGAACAAGATACACTCAAGAAGTATTATAATCTTCAACAAGGAAGCAAGAGTATGGAAGAGTATCATGAGGAGCTAGAGCATACTAGGCTTCAAGCTAATCTCAATGATGAAGAGGTGAAACTTGTGGCAAGATTTATCTCAGGCTTAAATAAGGAGGTAAGGCAACCATTGGAATTGCATCATCTTTCTACTTTATATGAAGCTTATCAAATGGAAATAAAGGTGGAGGATCATCAAAAGGAGAACAATTAAAAGGTGCAATCTTCTTCTTCTTCATAAACTAAAAATAAGGAAATTTGGAAATCATCTTCTACTTGGGACAAATCCAAAGGTGCAAAGCAAGACTTCAAGTCCAACTTGGACAAAGACAAATCAAAGGTGGACTACAAGAATGGAGGTAACAAAGCTAAACTTAAAACTCCATCTAAAATAAAGTATTTTAAATGTCAAAGATATGGTCATAAAACAAATGAGTGTCCTAATAGAAAAACTATCATTGCATTGAATGATGGTGGTTATCAAACGGAAGATGAATCTAAAGATGATCATGGGGAGGATGATAGTAGTGATGAGTTTATGGGAGAAGGTGATGGAGAGAAATTAATGATGAAGAAAAACTTATTCTTGTTGTGAAGAGAAGTATGAGTGCTCTAGCAAGGAAAGATCTTGATCAAAGGGAGAACTTGTTTCATAATTGGTGTAGAGTTCAAGAGCAATTATGTTTTTTAATCATTGATAGTGGCAGTTGTGTCAATGTTGCTAGTGTATCTATGGTAAAACAATTGAAACTTCCAACGAGAAGGCATCCAAAACTTTATAGATTGCAATGGCTCAATGAATGTGGTGAACTCAAAGTGACCAAGAGAGTGTTGATAGAATTCAAGATTGGAAGTTATCATGATGAAGTACTTTGTGATGTTGTACCAATGCAAGCTTGTCATTTATTATTAGGAAGGCCATGGAAATATGATGTAGGGGCTAAACATGATGGAAGGTCAAATAAATATGCATTTGTTAAGAATGGTAAAAAGCACATTCTTAACCCTCTTTCTCCTTTTCAAGTGAGTGAGGAATATAGAAAAATGGGAGAGTTAAAAGAAACACTTGAGAGAGAAAAGAAAGAGGGGAGTAAGGGAGCGAAAAATGATAACTCAAGATAGGATAAAGGAGAGGTTGAGAGCTCAAGTGAGAATGAGTTATCACAAAAAAAAAAAAAAGAGGTGAGCAAGAAAAGTGAAAAATTAAAGGAAGAGATAAAATGTGAATGATTTTGCAAAATCAAGAGAGCATAAAAGAGTTAAACATTGAGGATGCTACTCGAATCATATTTATTAAACCTCAAGGTTATTCTTTGCTTTCTAACAATGAACTAACCTCTTTATCTTTGTCAAGTGTTGTTTCTTCTTTGTTGCAAGGTTATGAAGATTTATTTCCAGAAGAAATACCAAATGGATTGCCATCTTTGAGAGGAATAGAGCATGAAATTGATTTTGTACCGGGTTCTCAAATACCCAATAAAGCAGCTTATAGCAGCAATCCTCAAGAGACCAAAGAATTGCAAATACAAGTGGAAGAACTTTTGAATAAAGGTTTGGTGAGAGAAAGTTTAAGTCCATGTGCGGCGCCCGTAATTCTAGTACCCAAGAAGGATGGGACATGGAGGATGTGTGTAGATTGTCGTGCCATTAATAAAATTATGATAAAATATTGACATCCCCTTCCTAGACTTGATGATATGCTAGATGAATTATGTGGTTCTACCTTATTCTCTAAAATTAATTTGAGAAGTGGATACCATCAAATTCGAATGAAATTCAGATGAATGGAAAACCACTTTTAAAACTAAGTTTGAATTATATGACTGGATGGTGATGCCTTTTGGGCTAACCAATGGACCAAGCACTTTTATGCAATTAATGAATCATGTGCTTAAATCATTTATTAATAATTTTATTGTGATTTATTTTGATGATATTTTGGTTTATAGAAAGTGTTTGGATGTTCATGTGCAACATTTGAGGATGATATTTGATGTGTTGATAAATAAAAAGTTGTATGTGAATTTTAAAAAGTGTTCTTTTTGTGTGGACCGTGTTGTTTTCCTTGGATTTATTATAAGTTCAAGAGGAGTTGAGGTGGATGATGAAAAGGTAGAGGCTATTAAAAGTTGGTCAACCCCTAAGTCCATTAGTGATGTTAGAAGCTTCCATGGGTTGGCAAGTTTTTATAGGAGATTTGTGAAGGGTTTTAGTTCTCTAGCTGCTCCTCTAACCGAGGTCATTAAGAAGGATAAGCCTTTCATTTGGGGTAGAAAACAAAAGGAAGCCTTTAGAATTTTGAAAGAGAAACTTAGTTCCACTCCGTTAATTCAAATTTCCAACTTTGAGAAGATGTTTAAAATTGAGTGTGATGCTAATGGGGTAGGCATTGTTGCGGTGTTGATGCAAGAAGGGAAACCCATAGCTTACTTCAGTAAGAAATTAAGAGGAGCTCCATTGCAATATTCTACCTATGATAAGGAACTATATGCCCTAGTAAGAGCTTTAGCAAATTGGCAACATTATTTGTGGCATAAGGAGTTTGTGATTAGAACCGATCATGAGGCTTTGAAGCATATTAGGATATAAAATAAGCTTAATAAGAGGCATGCCAAGTGGATAGAGTTCATTGAGTTTTTTCCATATGTGATTAATTATAACTAAGGCAAAGAAAATATTATGGCGGATGCTTTATACAGAAGATATGCATTGATGAATACCTTGACTTCTAGGTTGATGGGTTTTGAGAGTTTGAAGGAGTTATATTCCAATGATGATTATTTTGGAAAAGTCTTTGGAGAACGTCAAGTGAGCTTGAATAGGTGTGTGCAAGTTGTTAAGGAGGGTAATGAAATTAGAACTCCTAGATTTGAATTGAAGGAGTGTTATTTGTTTAGAAATGGAAAGCTTTGTGTGCCTATGTCTTCATGGAGAGAGTTGTTGGTAAAAGAGGCACACAATGGAGGTTTGATGGGTCATTTTGGAGTGCCAAAAATCTTAGCTATTCTTAGTGAATATTTCTTTTGGCCTAAGATGATAAGAGATGTAGAGAGAATTTGTGCTAGGTGTTTGGATTGTAAGCATGCTAAATCATGGATTGTATAGCCCTTTGCCTATTCCTACCGGTCCTTGGCTAGATATTTCTATAAATTTTGCTGTTGGCCTTCCTAGAACTAGGAATGGTAAGGATAGCATCTTTGTTGTTGTGGATAGATTTTCCAAAATGGATCACTTTATTGCTGCCATAAAAGTGATGATGCATCTCATGTTGCTACTTTATTTGTTCATAATGTGGTGAAATTGTATGGTGTTCCCCAAACAATTGTTAGTGATAGAGATTCAAAATTTCTTAGCCAATTTTTGGAGGTGTTTGTGGGGAAATTTGGGAACAAAGTTGTTATTTTCTACTTCTTGTCATCCTCAAACGGATGGTCAAACCGAGGTAGTTAATAGAACTTTAAGTAACATGCTTAGGGCTATGGTTAAAGAAAAGTTAACTTCTTGGGAGGATCAATTGCCATTAATTGAGTTTGCATATAATAGAACTATTCATAGATTTATTGGTATAACCCTTTTTGAGTGTGTTTATGGCTTTAATCTCTTGACTCCATTAGATTTAACTCCTTTACCCAAAGATATTATTGTGAGTATAGATGCAAAAGCCAAGGCAAAAGTTATGAACAGTATCCATGAGAAAGTAAGATTGTAAATTGAGAAGGCCAACAAAGATGCAACTAAAAGAGCCAACAAGGAAAGAAAAAGAGTCACCTCTGCGCTCGGTGATTGGGTATGGGTTCACTTTAGAAAAGAACAATTTCCAAGAAAAGGAAGAACAAGCTAATGCCAAGAAGAGATGGACCTTTTCAAGTACTTCAGAAGATTGGAGATAATGCTTACAAAGTGGACTTACCAAGTGAGTATTTGGTACATAATGTTTTCAATGTTAGTGATTTATCTCTTTTTGATGTAGGTTTGGCGAATTCGAGGATGAATTCTTTTGAAGAAGGGAAGAGTGATGTACATCAAAGTGACGCTCCTCCAAAAAGGCATTTCGCAAGGAGTCAAGCTAAGGACCTTCAAGCATTGCATTTTTTATGCATGAAGATGGAATTTTTGGAAGGATATTTAATATAATAAGTGTCTACCATTTAAATTAGCTTGTAATTTAAATAAAGGGTAATTTGGTCTTTTTTTAGCCCTTCGTATAAATAGTTAGCTATTAGGGTTTGGACATTAGTTTTTGGACATTTGAAGAATTGTGCCTTCTTTTGAGAGCTTAAAACCCTTTGTTGATTTTCAACATCTTGTCCTAGGATTTGCAAGTAAGGTTATTCCTTCTTGAGGATTCTAATAGATTAGGTGCTATTAATTCCCAATTAAGTGATATTTTGATTTGTTTCACCAATACATCTTTTAATTGTTTGAATCTAATTGTGTCCATCTTTCTTGAATTTGTATCTTAAATATTATCTTGTTTCTATTTTCTTGTTTCACATCAATATGTAGTGATAGCACATGTGCTACAATCGATTCCAGCATACTTACTATCTTCTATGAATCCTCCAGCAAGTGTCATTAACCAGCTACATAAAATCTTTGCTAGATTCTTCTGGGCTAATGCAACTGGTTTTAAAAACAAGCATTGGGTGTTATGGGAAAATATGTGTTATCCCAAGGAAGAGGGTGGAGTTGGTTTCAGATCACTACATGTAGTAGCAAAAGCTCTCTTTGCTAAGCTGTGGTGGAATCTTAGAACATCAAACTCAACAATGTGAAGTGAATACATGTGGAATAAATACTCCAAGAAGTTTCATCCTATTGTGGCTACAGAACATGGAGCCTCTCATGTGTGGAGGAAATTGATAACAATAAGAGAAGAAGTTGAACATAATATATGGTGGCAAGTCAAAGCAGAGAATTCAAGCTTTTGGTTTGATAATTGGACTAGACAAGGAGCACTATATTATGTTGAGGGGTAGATGGATCCTTCTACCATAGGAGCTTAGCTTCAGCCACATGGAGGAGTATGGAGGTACACCAACATATGCATGAGGCCAGGATACTATTAGAGGAAGACAACACAAAGAAGGTACTGAGGGTGAAAAGCGAGCAGAAAGAGATGACCTACGGAGCTATGAAAATCTAAACAAGGGCATGTTACTTTAGTTATGTGGGGATAAACCTCGACCACTTACAAAAGAGGTCAAACGATCAAATCTGAAAAGAGTTTGGAACTAGAAAGAAACAGTCGAACCACTACCAGATGCAAGTGAAGATGATAGACGGAGCTCGACTGCCACTAGCCATGGATGGAGCTTGAAGATGACCCAAAGGAGGTACAAGATGAACCGGCGACTCCAGCTCAGGGGAAACATCTTGCAGAGGCGGTGAAAGGAGAAAATGAAGAGTACTGAGTACTCTTGGACAAAGCTCAGACATTTGTACTTTCTTAGGAAACTTTTCAACTTCCTTGTTTTTGGACCAGGGGCCTGTGTCCTTTTTGTACAGACTGGGCTTCGGCCTTTCTTATTTTCTTTATTTAATAAAATAGTCCAGCGATGGACCTAAAATTTAATTTTAAGTTATGACTATAAAATATTCAACAAAAAATAATAATAAAATTGTATAAAATAAATATTGCATATTAATAAGTTATAATAAAAATAATCATAATTTAAAAATATTAAGTCATGCTAAAATAAGTTTAGTAAGTATTAATTATATAACTAAATATTTAATAGAAAAATAAATTTAGGTTACGTATTTATGCAAACTAAAGAAAAGATATCCAACATTATTATCGTTCCTAGTGTTTTAATTGAATATTTTTGTTAGCATTAGTATTGATTTGGACTTTATTTGGGTTACTAATATCTATGGGTTATAAAACTTATTGGACCATTCAAAATTTTAAGTTTAAACTTGAAATAATATGTTGAAAGATAAAAACACTGAAAAAGTTTAAGAAATATTTATAAATTACATCACAGTAAATATTTTTATAAATTGTATAAATGTAATATCGAGTTTGTTCGGGTTGGTTTGGCTTTTTTTTTGTTAAAACCAAATCAAACCAATTATAGTCGAATTTTTTTTTTTCAAACCAAATCATTAGTCGGTATTTCTTTCGATTTAACGTAATTTACGATTTGATTTGATTTGGTTTTCGATTCAATTTTGTTCCCCCAGTTGTTGGCACTATTTTTGATACATGGCGACGTGCGCATTCCTTCAGCCACACCAGCATGAACTTACATTTACCATCATTATGTATATCAATATATTTATAGAAAACACCTCAAGAATAGTAAGCCTTAACTTGCTTTCACGTTCAATTCCTTCTTACAAGATTCTAAAATCTTTGACATATTCAATGCACTCCCTTCGTCTATCTTTACTTGTCTGTTTTTGACTTGACACATACCTTAAAAAATAATAAATAGAGGTATAATTTTACTATATAACCCTTTGAATATTATAATTTTTTTGCTTTGAAAAATGCAATGAGGGATGAATAGTATTTAATATCAAGGGTAAAATGAGAAAAAAAGGATAAATTATATATTGATTTTTCAAACTGGACAAGTATTGTTGGACATTCCAAAATAAAAAAGTGAACAAGTAAAGATGGACGGAGGGAGTATGCTCTAATTCGTCAAAATGCAAATCAACTACACAATATAATGTGTATTCATCAATATCAATTCATAATCTACACCGTAAGTCATTCACGTCACGTTGAACTCGAGAATTCGTGAACCTCAACCCATTTGCTATTGTCAACTACTCCCTCAGTTTCGTTTTAGTTGGTCTTTATTGGTTTGGTACTCTCATTAAAAAAATATATATATTAGGAGTTTATTTTACTAAAGTATCCCTATTAATTATGCTTTGAAAATATAAACTTAAGTAAAATACACTTTGCATAGTCATTTAATGCTAGGAGTAGTATTGGAAGAGCATAATAAACTTCTTTTAATTTTATAAATTGGACAACTAAATTGAAACAATTATTTTTAGTAAGAGGGCCAACTAAAACGAAATGGATGGAGTACCATTTATCATTTCCTAAACCAATTCATCAATAACACATTAGGTTCTTTAATTTATTTATTTATGTAATCACTTTTATCACTCAACTATAATATTTAAACACTTATATATGTCTAAAATAAATAAGTTACAACCTACAAGTGATAGAAATTACCTATGAAGACAAATCTTAGAAACTATCCTTCTTGAGTTCTCTGAGGATTTGAAAAAATCTAACAAATTTGCATGATTAAATCTATTAATACTAGTGTTAATTAATTTTAATTAAGACAAATTATGAATATAAACTCACTTTGATTGATATCAAACATCGATTGCTCGAATTCCACTCAAAAGCTTTCAAGAGTTTGAAGAAGTTGAGAAAAATGGCTAAAAGTCGAATAAAGAGGTATTTATAGATTTCCCAAATGTGTTACTATGCAGCTAGAACGTGAATGTGTAGTTGACCGTACAGATGGAGCAGTGGATTTTCTCATGTGTTGGACAGTGTTGGGTAAATTGGCCTGTAACATTCTGTATAGAAGTTTAAGTGACTAATCATTTGAACCGCTGAAAATTAGAAGCAAAGAACCTTAATTTGATATATTATTCAAATCCTAACTCATTATACATTGAGAATAGTGATCGTTTGAAGTCAGGCTTAGTGCTCACTAATTTGAAACTTTACTTAGTTTCCAACTAAGTTTAACCCTAGACTAATCACTTCTAATACACCTCATATACAAATCTCATATCTACGTGGTATTCTTCATAGTATTAACCCTCATTTGCACGCCAATTTATTTAGTTAGCACGCGTTGAACTTCTTAATACACTTCTAGCATTTTGAAATTTTCTAGGGTTTAACAATATACTCCCTTCGTCCCATTTTAGTTGGGCACATTCCAATTTACACGGTAATTAAGAAATCATAAATGGAATGATGAATTTTACTATTTTACCATTTACCCATATTAATGATATTCATTGGGCATAGGAATGGACATTGGAATTGTAAATAATTGTAGGGGTAAAATGAAAAAAAACTAATTAATTCTATCTTAATTTAGTAAGTGATCAACTAATATGGGACATTTATTTTTAGTAAGATGACCAACTAAGATGGGACGGAGGGAGTATAACTTAATCATGGTGTTGCTAACCATATTGACCCTCATTTGCACGCAAACTACACAAGGTTTGAGAAAGGATTTGAGGAGACACAAAATGGTACTGTTCTGCACTTTGAATGTTTGATTTACAACATAATTATGGTATTATTATACCACATGGTCTTGGTATAAAACAATACATCAATTGACGCAATAAATTATACCGGATTTAACTATACATGAGTCAGAAAACAAACCAAACATGTGATTAACCAATATCAAATCTTATACCATTATTTCACTCAATCCATTAAATCAAACCGCTTAGATTTTAAAAAATTTCTCGTGATCTTTGATGACCAATCTCTCCTTTTATGACTTTATTTGCACCTCTTTCATTTCTTTGCATTCACCATTTGAAGTATTTCATAACAGTCATGAAGCAATTCGCCAATTTTTCTTTGGAAATGACGCCAAAATATTTTGACAATATGGATCTTTGAGTGCTAGACTAAAGGACATGTCGCATAGCTTGATGGAAGCACAATGGACGAAATCATTTGAGAAACAATATTTACATGCCCCACGTTAACTGAGTTAAATTAGATGAGATAATTGCATAGTCTCTCAGCAATAGATATTGCTGTACGTTTTAGGAATGTTATTGAAATCATTAATTATGGGACCAACAGAAACTGGAATGTAACATCAAAATAGAACTGGATATAGACCAGCCTGCATCATCATGGAATGGCACTGGCATACCCAAGGAGTCGGATAATCAACTCAAGGCAAAACTATGCAAAACTCATAAATGACACACAAAAACGAATCTATTTAACATTACAGTATCCACTGTTGTATCTAAACAAGTATTGATTGTACATGGTTACTGAACCCCAAAATAGAACCAAAAGGATATTACACTGGAAAGTATGCTACAACATGTGGACACGAATTGTGACCACAGATGCTGGAAGTGCCAAGATCTCTCTAATATAAATTGAATCACATTGAAGAACTTGGTTTGGGGGGGGGGGGGGGGGTGCAAGAAAGGCCCTGAAGATCACACAGATTATCCAGAACAAAACCTTGTGGATGACATACCAAATTTACAATAGCATTCTGGATGAAGGGGCAATGGATCACGGCACATACCCAATATCCTTGAAGTACTCATGCTCAAGGGCATTCCTGGCGGTGATTCTCTTGCTGGGATCCAAGCAAAGCATTTTCTGAATGAATAACATGGGATGGCATGAGTAACATAGGGGCAAGAAATTTTTGACAGTAAAATGAATTCTCTGGATGTAATATCATATAATTTAGAACACCTAATCACTGTACATGCCTAAGAGAAGCACAAAAACACATGGAATTTGCTACAAGAAAATGGTTGATGAACACATAAAACACTGAAATCAGAATGCCCCATCCTCAAATAAAAAAATGGAAGAAAAGGAAAAAGGAAAACAAAGAGAGAGAGAGACGATTAAAGAGAAGTGAAGGGCACAGAGTAAAGACACTGAAACAAATATGTGAATCAGATCATGTTCGGAAAAAGAAAATGAGAAAACAGTAAACATTAGTGCAGTAATTTGAATTCCTCTACCCCCTTATTAAATATTAATGAGCAAATTTCTTGCTGTAATGAATTGTTCAGCGTGCTTCAAATGTCAACTGGATACTGCAACTTCATGGATAATGGTTCAAATAACCAGCTAGTTCTCTGTTTAGTCCTTTTTTTTTGGGTGCCTACAAGAGCATCCTCAAGAAGCAAAGTTTACTCCTGAAAGTCTAGTAGATAGGTTTTTGGTGATAGACATCTCACTGGTAAGTATATGGAGTTACACTTTCGCTTATTGGTGTAGTTCATGTTTATAATATACCAATATGTTACCTGTTCAAAAAAATAACCAGCTAATTCTGGACGCTTGATGAACACTCAACTAGAATAGTTCTCAAGGAAAACCAAGCACATATGCTGGAGTTTCATCCGTATTCACGTAATATTTATATATTATACTCATAAGATGTATCTTTCATTTGTAAGTTTTTTTAAGTGAAATAATGGTATTTCATAAGGTATCAAAGAGATGCAAAACTACAAAAACAGAAATAAAGATACATTTAAAAAGAGTTCATTAGAGGTGTACTTGTGGCTTACATTAGGGCAATTTAAGGACATATATGATAGAGCCAAGATCCGGGTAAGAGCAGTGGGAGGTGTGGGAGGTGTGGGAGGTGACTCAGAACACTTACCGGTCATGATGGGGTTGCACTAGCCATCTATGTTGCTCAGACTCTTAAAAATATCAACCAGCGAGTGTCGAATACTCCAAAAGTAAAGCATTTTGGAGAATCCAACACAGGTGGAGCAACACTTTTGGAGAGTTCGAGCAACATAGCTAGGGATCAGCCCTTAACCCATTTTTATTGCATTAGTGATGGACGAATTGACGTGGCATATTCCAGGGGAGGTGTCGTGGTGATGTATGCTATTCACAGAGTATTGATCGATGAGAGCGCTGTGGAGTTAACAATAGGCTGAAAGTTTGGAGATAGATCCTACTTCCTAGAAGCTAAAGGTTTCAGGTTAAAGCAAGACTAAGACAGAGTACCTAAAGTGCAAGTTCAGTGACATAGCGCATGAAGCGAAGGTGGAATTGAAGACCGATAGGTACAAGTTCAGTGACATAACGCATGAAGAGAAGGTGGAATTGAAGACCGATACACAAGACATACCCCCAAGAGAGGTAGTTTCAAGTATCTTGAGTCCATAATCCAAGAAAACGGGGATATTGACGATGATATCGCACATCGTATTGGAGAGGGGTGGGTGAAATGGAGGCTCGCGTCTAGGGTACTTTATGATATAAATGTGTCACCAAGGTTTAAAGGTAAGTTCTACAGACCGGTGGTTAGACCTAAATTGTTGTATGGGGCAGAGTTTTGACAATTCAACAACACACGTTCAAAAGATGAAAGTGGCGGAAATAAGGATGCTCAGATAGATGTTTGGGCATACTAAGAGATATAGGATTAGAAACAAAATTTTACAAGACATGGGAGTGGTCAGAGAAGCGAGGCTGAGATGGTTCATGGAACGATTAAGGAAAAAAAAAAACTGGAACAAGAGACCTGGGTTTTTTTCAGTTTCTGAATTACTATTCCAGAATGTCTGCATGCATTGTTCTTGTTATAGATGAATGTTTAGATGAACTACACTGACTTTGAAATGCGGAAACCCCAATAAGGATGAATGTTCTCACGGCAACTGGTTTCGCATACCCATGAAAGATGTTTCTTTCAAGAAGTGGTACTCACTGGTGCCGCTACCCACTTCTACCAAGGCTGAGTTTAATAGGAGCAAGAGACTTGGAGGCAACAACCAGAATGAAAAATTATTTAATCGTGGAAATGTCATGTCAGGCGCACCTATCAGAATCGGAACAGACCAATTACCAGATCCACCTATCATCGTTAGCATAACCATAAAAAGGATCATTAAAAAGCCTGAGCTATTATTAAAACATTATAAAGTTGTATGAAAAAAGAGGTGCTTGGATGCACCGATAGAGTATGAGGTTGGCTATCGCAGGTTTTAGGAGAGGTAGAGAAAGGTCGAGGAAGAACTGGGGGAGATGATTAGATCGAGGATTAGGGAAAAAGGGCAGTACGTAGCCGAGTATTGTCATACTTTTATGTGGGAGAGGCAGGGGCTAGTCTACTCTTCGCCTTCTTTAGTACTCCCTCCGTTTTATTTTACATGGCCCCTATACTAAAAATAGATATTTCATTTTGCTTGTCCATTTTAGCAAATCAAGAGAATTTTATTTCTTTTTTCCACACTACTCTTAGTATTAAATAACTAGATAAAGTAGTACTAATCATCATCATCATCATACCCAGTGTATTCCCACCAGGTGGGGTCTGGGGGGGTACAGTGTACGCAGTCCATACCACTACCTCAGATGAAGTAGAGAGGCTGTTTCCGATAGACCCCCGCTCATAAAGTAGTACTAATCAAACTTAGAATTTCAAAGCATCATTAATAAGATTAGTTTGATATAATACCTCTCTAATTAAGATTTCTCACGGTTTAAGAGGTATGCAGGTCAATGGGGGCCAAGTAATATGAAGGAGAGGGAGTATTATTTAGTATTCACGTCATATCTTATTCTTTAATTTTTACTACTATTTGTTGTTTATCTTGCTATTTTGCTTTGTTATTTTCCTTTCAATCTTGCTTTGATTACACTTCTTTTGAGCCAAGGTCTATCGGAAACATCTCTATCCACAAAGGTAGGGGTAAGATCTGCATACATCCTACTCTACCTAGGCCCCACTTGTGGACTACATCGGGTATGCTGCTAATTACAGGGGTTAACTTAGTCCAGCAAAAAAGTTTAAGCAAACATTTAACTTTGAGAGCGATTTTGGAGTTGAAATTCCATCAAAACATCTTTGGTTCCTTTCATTCAACAAACACCAAAAAAAAAAACTAGAATAATCATCAACCAAATATTCTTAAGTGGAAATTTTCCTTTTCTCCAATCATGTGCCTGGAACAAGTACTATCTACATATCACATGCTTTAATTTCCACTCACCTTAGCCTCAGAGTCTTCATCTTCAGTGTCTGAATTAAATTTGGTCATCAATGCCAAGATCTCTTCAGAATCAGATTCTTTTTTGGCCATCAGAGATTGATTGTCCTCTTCATCGTCCCATGGCAACAATGCTTTCCTTGCTACTTGGTCAACTTGCCTAGTAGTCATCTTATTTCTGAAGACCTAGTCCTTGCTTCATGAATATTCCTTTTCCCGTCACCCTCCCAATCTCCCTTTTTGGAAACTGACGAATAAAGTGGTTAGGACTCCCACGCCTGTGGCAGACCTCAGAGTTGCCCCCATCAGGTGCTCTAAGATTAGAGGTACTGCCTCTATTAAAGAACCCTCCTTTGTTGATCATTCTTTAGAATGTCCGAGTTAGCAATGACATCTCTTCCTCATTAACATCTTAATTCTAGGGGCTTTAAGGACCAGGTTCATACCCTTCATGGTAGAGTATTTTTTTGATTTTGGAGTTTCTCCTTGTCATAGGTCTTAAAGTTTCCCATGAGATCATTCATTGCCAATGTTTCCAAATCCTATGGTTTCATTATTGCATTGACCTTGCTTTCTCAAGAATCGGGTAAGATGTCAAGAAGTTTTTCAATCCTTTTACTTATAGGAATGACCTCTCCAAAAGAATTTAATTCATCAATATTGTCAGTGAATCTATTAAATATCTCTTAGAGGGATTCTCCCTCATTCATCTTGAACAACTCAATAACAACTCATATTGCATGTTTAACAGGACAATTTTTGACTTCTTGACTGAACTTGTTCCTTCATGAGTTGTCTGCAGGGTATCCCATAATTTTTTGCAATTTTACAAGAGGAGATTCTATTATATTCATCAGGCCCAATGCCACAAACAAGAATCTTTTTTGCTTTGGCATTCTTTAGACTGCCTTGATGTCTTCATTATTGTAATCTTCTCTTGCCTTGAAAAAAATCTTCTTCCCTTTATCATCTGTGGTAATGGGTTTTTTTGGACCTTTCAAAATAATATCTTATAGCTCCAAATCTTCTCCAGCAATGAAATCCTACAATCTAGTCTTCCACCATCTATAATATTTTCCATTGAAGAATGACGATTTTGCGGTTGATTGTCCTTGAACTCCTAGTGGTGCAGCCTTTAGATATGTGTAATAATAATCAGTACAAGGACTTTACATGAAAAGTTACTTAGTCAAAGAAGTCAAAAACCACGACCAATCCCAGTAGGATTTTCCTCAAATCTTTATTAAAAACCTGAGCAGTTATAGGTAACAACTCTATAACCAAAAAGACAGACTCGGTAGTACTTTTCCCTTCTACAATTTTCCCAAATTGTAGCTACTTCTATAAAGATTCTACCCAATCAAGAAAGCTCTTTACAACTCAATGCAACACTGAATACAAATCCTCTATGAATGTAAAAGGATACAATTTCAGAAGAAAGAACCAAACTAGACAACTAAGAACTGTAAGCAATAATCTTCACAAGAATAGATTCTTCTGTGTTGCCAGTTCACTCTCTCATGAAGACACTTTGAATATATTCTCTATTGGTGTAGTGGTGTCTCTTGTGCATATCTTTACCAGCATCAATGTGGTGCTTTATATAGGAGTAGGAATAGTTGTTTCTTCTCCAAATCCAAACAAAAATTGGTTCAAGAATCCAAGAACCTAATCCAAGCTTATCTTGGTGTCCATTCCCACATCGGCCTCCACTTTCTTCTCCTATTTCCAAAGCTCTTTCCATTGTGCAAATATGATAATGTTTCCATCTTGGTTTCTTGTTCCTTGATCCATGCGTTCAACCGTTGAACCAAATTTATCAAGGAATCCTTCATGCACTTGGAATCTGCTTTGCATCTGATCAACGGTCTTCTCCAGTCTACTGCAAAAGACCTGGTTCCTTCACTTCGTGTAGTGTACTTCTATAATCCAGTTCTTCACATAGACATGTTAAGGAACTGGTTCTTCAGCAGTAGCTGCTTGTTATAAACACTAGACATGTTTAGAAACTGGTTCTTGTATCATGTTTGTTATGTTTGTTAGTCATCAAAACTTCACACGTACCATAGCTCAATAACTTAATTTCTTCGCAAACTGTCCATCTATTCCCCCATATTTGATGGATCTACTTGCTAGCACATTGTCCATTTTGGTTTCTTAAAGACACAGTACGATTGTTGTCCATTTTCGAACTAGTTCCTTTTATTCTTATACTCCCTCCGTCCCAATTTATGTGATGTAGTTTGACTTGGCACGGAGTTTAAGAAAGAAAGGAAAACTTTTGAAACTTGTGGTCTAAAATAAGTTATAGATGTTTGTGTGGTTGTAAATCATTTCATTAAGGGTAAAGTGGGTATTTTAAAGTTAAATTGTTACTAAATATAAAAATGTGTTATTCTTTTTGGGACTGACTAAAAAGAAAGTGTGTCATATAAATTGGGACAAAAGGGAATAATTTAGACCCCTAATATTCCAGCTGGGAACTTTGATTTTTATTTGGACTCTGCCTTGTAGTATTGTCCCTCTCTTTTACTGCCACCAACATAATTAATAGTACATATTTAATTTTGCACCTCGGCTTCCTCTTTCTTCTTCCCTTTTTTTTTGCTTGCAAATGCCCCTCTTCTTTGTATCTGAATCCACTATCTCTAATCCATTCTCAGAATTAAATCTAGAATCACATGTTCACAGACAACTACATTAATTTCAAATGCCTTGCATGCTTTTCCCATTACTAGCCTAGCCCATTTTGAAGTTTCAATTACTGCGGGTTTCTAAATATCATGCACAATTGCTTTTGTTCGTCATCATCCAAAGGTAGGAGAGCCGAGAGCATGTTGTTATAAGAAGAAGAGTAGTCGATATATGAGCAAGCTACAACGGTTGAAGCAATACCAGACCATTTCAGGTTGAAAATCCCTTGAGGTTGTTAATGAAGGTTTCAGCTTCATCATCTGCTTCCAGAGTGATTAAGGTTGATAATTGCATGGGGTGGTGGTTCGACGATGACGTTGATTTCAGCCTGAGTCTGCATAATTCCTCGTGGTGAGACATTGGTTATGACTTATGATCAGAGGCTTTTTGGACTTATTAAGCAAACATTTTTTTTTTTTTGAAACTAGTACCATAGACTTATTTAAGCAAACATGGTTCTGTGAGAAATATAGAGAAAAATATTATTGAATTGTTGTATCTATATTATTACATTGAGACCCTATTTATAGACGCTACATTACAATCCTTTTCCAAGTAGAACACTAAATCAAAATCCTTTTCAAACTAGGACTTTATATACCATTCCTATTCCTACTCCAATTCTAACACTCCCCCTCAAGCTGGTGCATACAGGTTAATATGTACCGAGCTTGTTATAGATGTAACTAATACGAGGACCAATGAGGGACTTGGTGAAGATATCATCACAGTTGAAAAGGAACAAACTGACAAAGTGGTCGAAGAAGTAGTAAATGTCGCCGGAAAGTCCATTTGACACTGGAAAATTGCCGAAAACTGGTATAAAATATATGGGTCATCTCGAAATCAAGAGATGAGTAGATCTTGAACAAGAAAGTCACCGAAAAACTGGTCGGAACATGCTCACGCGCTGGATTATTAGATTTGACGGCTGAAAAGTGGTTAAAATATGAGAAACTATATGGGTAGGGTCGGACTGATGGCACGAGCCTACTGAAAAAGAGAAATTATATGGATAGGATCGGAATATTGGCACGACCCTACGCTAATCAAATCTGAGGAATCACCGGAAAGACACACGGAACTACGCAAATCAGATCTGACGAGTCACCGGAAAGACGCACGATGCTATGAAACTTAGATATGAAAAAGTAGTTTGGAAAGATGCAGGGTGCTACCCAAATTAGATATGAGAAAGTAGTTACCGAAAAGATACACAGTGCTACGCAAATTAGATATGAGAAAGTAGTCACCAAAAAGATGCATGATGCTACACAAATTAGATATAAGAAGCCACCGGAAAGAAGCACGGTGGCCCAACTTTGGCCAACATGATCATTGGCCAGACGGGTGACATATATGAGCAATAGCCACTCGCCGGCAACGGAAGCTCTTTGATTCTCTACCAAGATCGTAGAGGCTCTGATACCATGTGAGAAATATAAGAGAAGAATATTATTGAATTGTTGCATCTATATTATTACATTGAGACCCTATTTATAGACATGACATTCGAATCCTTTTTCAAGTAGGACACTACATCAAAATCCTTTTCCAACTAGGATTTTATATACCATTACTATTCCTACTCCAATTCTAACAAGTTCAGCCAAAGTTGTTTTGGTCTCTATTTCGGTACAAACTTGCCTTTGGTCTTTGTATGGGCATTCCTTCTTGGGGCTTTAAAGTAATGAACCAGGACCCAATTTTAATTTCTCCTTTCCCTTACTTAAACCACTATTCTCAGTGGATCGGGTTGGATTGGGTATTATTTAAGACCCGACCCAGCTGATTTGAATAAAAGTGCTCCTTGGCTACCTACATGCATCAATTGGACAGGACCTTCATCTGCTGACCCTGATGTGTTTACCACTGTTTTGACTATGAAATCCCCAATATCTTTTTCTTCGTTGAGTTTCGAGGCACTAATAGGCTTTGGTGTGGCATCATTGGATAGAAATCTCATACCTCCAGTGCTCTGCATTGAGCTCAATATTCTCTGGGCATTTATATCCAGAGTTATTGACACAGATACTCGCCCAATGGTGATGATTCTGGTGCTCCATATCCTTACCAATACCTATGAAACCACCGTAGAGGTCTCCAACAGTTCTGAAGGAATCTAGTCTCCATGCATGAAAGGAACCGTAAAAACCTTATCCATTTATTCTTTGAGTGTCAACATAAGACCTCGTTTGCATATCGACCTGCCTGAATCTGTGTGATGTTTGCTTCCCCAGAAAGTATAATATTTTCCCATATATCTCCCAATCCACTGTTGCAGTCTGGCTCCGGGATAATCACTGTCAACAACCTGTCTCCCAGCAATGTTTCAATTCAAATGTATCAGACGTAAAAATTGAAATTTAGAAAGGCTCAGTAAATGTATGCTTCCTCCCCCATCTTCTGTAATGTTTCCCTGTTCCTTTGATGTTGATGTTTGTTTGGGAGTATCGCATACTAATCTAGAGTTTACTCCGCCTATATTATTTCTGATTGAAATTCTCCTTAACACGAACCAGTAGCTGATACACTGATGCAGGAAAATTCTTTTAAAGAAGACGTGTTGAGCTTTCTTTCCTTCGCTAACCCCCATTGTTGAATAAGAAAGTTCCGGTCTCCAGTTCAGGGGAAGGACAAAGGAAAGATTCAGCAAAGGATATTGATAAGTTCAAAACCTTTTTCCATTAAATGAAAAAGGTCTTACTTTCCATGAGTGGTAAAAAATGCCGGAGTTTTAAACAAAGGGGGACTTCGCTGGAACATATTTCAAAGAGCAAGATTTGGCACATTTCCCAAGTCAGAAAAAAATCCTGATATTTGTTAATCTTTCATCTGTAAGCTATAAGCAAACTTACACCAAGAAGATCAAGGCCTGCTCCATCAACATTTGGTACAATAATTGCCAGGTCCTGCAAGTATGAGGGGATCCAATTAAGTACTTTGCAGAGTGAGATACTAGAAATCTGGACAGGAAAATCAAGTAAAAACAAAGAAAAATAAATCACCTTAGGAGGCCATTTTGGGAAGGCAGATTTATAATCAGGCAGAGAAGTCACTCCAGGCCATGTATCCTCATTTGGAGTACCCATCACTCTTCATATAGAGGAAATTAGAGAACATCAAATAGAGGGGAAAATCTAATGACGTAAAGCACAAGAAACAAAACACTGAAATTCCTTAATACAAGAAAGCTCACTAAAAACTTGTGGTCAATTTTTTATAGAAATTATAGCCATGAACCTATACACAGAAGAAAGATAGACCATAGCATAAACCCAATTTTGAAACCTTCCCACACCCCATAGAGCAGTAAAAGAGAGATTAATTGACAAATAAAAATGCAGGTTAGCATGAACAAATGAAGATCACAATCATAGATAAAACAGTTAAAACTAAAGTTTCAGAGAACTTGAAACCAAATTTTGTTCAGAAACCCCATTCTAATCACCCTTGTTCTGCCCTTTGCCTTTATTTAGTCAGGGATTTTGTACTATGATGCATGACAAGGTAAGTGTAATGTTTCATGCTCATCTCCTTATGAGAAGGATCTGGAACAGTCAACAACAGGGAAACAAAAATTTTACTTTATGAAACCATATTCATGACCATCATTAAAGCATTAGCGTGTATGTTTTGTTTTTACTGTAATAAAGCATCAACAAAAGGACAGATGTGTTTATTAACACCTGAAAATCTTGAAAAGTTCATCAATCTCGGAGTCACCAGGAAACAGAGGGCGCTGATTCACCATCTCAGCAAATATGCAACCAACTGACCACACATCAACAGGAGTAGAGTAATGGCGTGATCCAAGCAGTATTTCTGGTGCCCTGTACCACAATGTCACCACCTACAACAAGAAAGTCATCAAAGTTCAAATAAGACAACATATGGATAAAACCCTCAAATGGTTCTGGATCTTAAAGAAGCAAGTATAAAAGATACGGACTCCACTTTTTAGACAATTGATGGACAAAGCTTGGAATAATAAGGAAAACAATTCTTAATCGTTGGTACAAAATATAACGCAGTTGATTCAGTAAAGTAGGTTGCAATAAGGGTGCAGTGTCATGTTAATGCGAAATGGCTAGGCAGGCTTTTAGTAGCGCCCTAGAATCTAAGCTTTTTGAAGCGCCAGTGGTTGTACCTACAGTAGGGCTTTCATTCTAACTGCTCCAGATCCCGATCTATATGACCTCTAGATAGTACAAAGTAAACCTCTTCCTTAAAACAGGTAGTAACCTAACCTTTAAGAATTTGTTCAAGGTGGACCCTCTACTGTGGCACTTTTAAAAGGGAGAACCAGATTAGCCTGTCATTGCTCTAAAGTGGAAGCATAACTGGCATGGCACGTTGAACCATGACCGTCAACGGTGAAAGATAGCCCTAAAGTGATGACCCCGGAGATAGTATTAAACCAAAATATGCTATTGCGATGTAGCCTGAACAATTACAGGCAGGATGTTCAGTACCAATCCTTATAGTACTTTTCAGGGAGTCGATACGCTAATTCTTGACTTATCAACTAAACTAATAGAATAACTTAAAGCTATTAATGGTTAAGCAATCAACATAGAGAAAGAATTTGTTCAGTTAGATAAGTTGGATAAATCTTAGAGAAGATATCAGACATGATGCAAGTTTTTGAGTCATAGACAACCACTTCCCCTATGGCTTGAAATGGAATATGAGATAAGGTAATACAATACGACCAGGTCCAACGAAGCTTTGAGAGAACAAAAAACCATGTGTGTACCTCATGAGTGAAAGTTCTTACAGGAATACCAAATGCTCTAGCCAATCCAAAGTCTGCCAGCTTTAAAGCATTTGTACGTCGATCTATCAGCAAATTCTGAGGCTTCAAATCTCGATGAAGAACTCTATGAGAATGACAATAAGCAATACCACGGAGTATTTGATACAAAAACATCTGCAGAGTTGGAAAGATCACTTAATTGCTGACCATATGCAAGAAGCCTGTGAAACTGATAAACCTTAACCACTCGAGTAGCGCTTAATCAAATTACAAATCAGATAATCATTGTTTTCAAGTATATTTCCTTAGCTCATCACCCTCCCTCTTGAAGTCAAAACTGTAAATAGAGCTGCAAGTTATGAGTTATGACCAGCTTCCTGATGAAGCAACAAAAAATGGCTCGCACACAGTGACAAAGCAACCCTCCAACACATAATAGAGATTTTACTCACTTTAACCAGACGTGGATCCTTAGAGAATTCAGGACACGAATCCATGTGCTTCTTCAAGTCCAGGTCAAGATATTCAAACACTAGATACAATCGCTTTTCACTGTGCACCACATCCTGCAACCTGTGACCAAAGGAACTTTCTTGGATTTGCAGAAGAAACTGGTACACTCTAGAAAAACAGTTTTTACCATGTTACAAAGAAAATTGATTTAACATTGCAACTGAAGGTACATTTGTGTACTCTGTGAATCTGTTATTTACTCTCTAATTTATTCTAATTCAATCTGCCAAACAGAAGAGGACTAAACCCCATCACGCAGACCTTCTGGCTTCTACTCAGGGCATCCCTCCCACACATATCCACCATCCTAAGGAGGTCCCTTTTGCACTTACAATTATTATTAAATAACAATGAATGGCAGTCCAAAAAGTCATTCTAATTTACTTTTACTCTTCTCTCATCATCATTCAGCAAGCAAATTTCAACCAGCTAGTAAACCTTAAGTTTTATAAGGTCAACCAGTTTCTAAACCTTTCAGATATATAAACACCAAATTATATTGTGTTGTTAAATGTCCAAAACAAATGCAAGGTAAGGTTGCGTACAATACACCCTTGTGGTGGGGCCCTTCCCCGGACACCACGCATAGCGGTAGCTTTAGTGCACCGGGCTTCCCTTTTTTGTTAAATGTCCAAAACCACAAGACAGATCAACAAAATAAACACAAATAAATGTTTAAAAACAAGGTTTAGCTAATATACAAACATTTGAGGGAAAAAACTAAAGGCTTAAATATTCCTAAAAGTTTTCTATCCACTAATGCAGGAATGACTGATGGGCTTCTTTGTTGCTTCAAATATTCTACCTTCAAAAGAAATTATGTGCTCTAGTAGTCAATGAAGTGGATTGAGAACCATGAGGTCTCAGAGGCAAATATACTAGGTGAATTCTTCCTATCTCCCCAAGCCTTGGTGGACATTTTTACCAGATACCTGTGCTGACGGGATATAGTAGGTATCCCACGGAATTAGTCGAGGTGCGCACAAGTTGGCCCAGACACCACGGTTATAAAATAAAGTTATTGGCTATTGCAGAACCCCAAATGTGTAGATGTGGTTTTAATACATACATGCACAACGTCTACAGTACTTCAAAACTAAACAAGTTGTTGACGTTTACAATTGTAGAATCCAAGTAATACCGTATGGTTTTACCTTCCATGCAAGAAGTTGCCTACAAATTATTGTGAGTATAACCACTACAAAGTAGAAGTTATCAAACCCAATCAAACTTGACCAAGAGTTGGATATAGTGGTAAAGAAAGCAGGAACAAAATATTCCATGAGGATTCCTCTAGGACATATTGAAGCAACAAATTTCAACTGTTAGATCCTGTCCCAACGGCGAAAAATAAGATGCATGGGGAAAGATTCTCTTCATCGGGGACTCCTCCTTACAGCATTCACGATTGGTATTTAAGAGAAACTTTCACAAATTGGTAAAACGGAACAGCAAGAAACAAAAGCACCAGGCCAGAAAGCAAAATGAAAATTAAAATAACGAAGGTCCTGCATTAATCTAACAGAGGAGCATTACGCAATAGAAATAAACCAAAGTTCACATATAATCAACCTCATATTGACAGCATAATCACAAGAAACCAAAGCACAGCCCAAATAAACCTCTATGGAAGTCACAATAAATATGTCACATAGTAATATCACTAAATTATACCTCACAATATTAGCATGCTGCATCTCTTTCAAGAGAGAGATTTCTCTAATAGCTGTGCTTGGTACCCCCTCATCTTCCTGCTCCAGCCTTATTTTCTTCAGTGCAATAGTTTCATTAGTTACACGGTCACGAGCCTTGTATACTACACCGTATGTTCCTTCCCCAATCTTCTCAACTTTTTCATACTGCAATTACTCAAAAAATCACTATCAACATAAGAATAATCCTAAACCAAAAAGCAACTAAAGTCTAAATATACGGATAATAACTTCTTTACCTGGTCCATCTAGTTCAAACTCAATAGACTCCCTGAAAAATAAAGCAGTCGAAACACAAGAAGATTCTCAGACAACAAAGCAGTAAGCAAATAAAATTATATCAATCCAAAACGTATTCATTCAATTATCAACTATTGAAAACATTTTAAACAAATTTCACCTCAATGCATATCCGAGCAAGTTCTTTTAATAACAATTTTCACATTTAAGTATAGAAAACGCGTTACAGCAAACTTTAGTGTTTGGTTACCTGAAATTGTTAAAATATTTTCTCCTTGCAAAATTGACACTTGACACTTGGAAACAATTGGTAGAGAGTTACAAAGAAAACATAAATTAGGGAAAATCAATTTCAGTTGGTCTAAGTGTTGTACGATAAGAATGGCATTCAATCAAAGCAAGTAATATACTAATCTAATCTTCGATTACAAACACCGCATTGTTTAACATAATTACATCAGAGATTTCCAATTCAATCAACTCTAAGCATAGAAATTAACCGCGAACAGATATTTGAGAAATAAATATGCTACATTATTCAAATTCAGCAGTAATCAGTAGATAAAATCTAATAAAAGTTCGAATCTAATGATTTACATACGAAAAACGACTAACAAAAATGGCAAAAAATATAAGTCATATGTATAAAATGGAGTAGAAATGGAGACGGAGTGGAGAATGTGGAGTCACCTTTAGTGGGGAAAAGGGGAAGAAATCGCCGTCGGAGGAGGAGGCGAGTGGCGACAGGCAAGTGTCGGCGTACTTCTACCAAAATGTTTGCACTATAGTCAACTTTACTCTTCTTTTGCTTCTTATTTGCATACAAGGCCAAAATGCATTATTTCACCATTTCATTGCTCCTTAAATTTGTAGGGCTTAATTGGATGTAGTTATACTATTTAACATGTTTGGTTAATCAGATAATTATTTAATCAGTATATAATTGGGTGTGATTAAAAGGGGTTAATTACAGTCTCCAATTCATAAAAAGGAACTCTGAATTGTTGATAATTACATGGTGTAATTACAAGTTGAATATATTTTAATTTTTTCTTTTATTTATTTTTTATTTTTTTCGTTTTAATTTATTTTTATTTCTATATTTTAAAAAAAATTATTTATATTATTCTAATATTTTAAAAAATATTTTTATTTTATATTATTTATATTTTATTTCCTTCTCATTTCTCAACCTTTACTTCTTATGATTCCATGCAATTGTCCATATTATCTATTTTTTATTTATTTTATGTTGTTTTTTTCAATTAGCATAATGCTGTTAGTATTCTAATTTTTAAATTAAAGTAAAATTCATTGTTGAATAAGGTTATAGACTTGCGTTTTTCTTTTCTTTTGAATCATATTTATGTACTTTGTGTTGAAATTTGACATAAGAGTATTATGTTAACTTTTTTATTTTAAATTTTGAACTTATGTTATATTTTCAATTCTAATTTATTTGTTTTACTACTATTGACTTGATATTTCATATTGCAATCCATTCATTTTTAGTTAGAATCGATAAATTTATCTTTTTGTCAAATATTTTAATAATTTTATGGCACTATATTTATAATATTAATTTCTTTTCAAACATGCATTTCATGATGTACTTTTAGTTTTTATGATTAAGTTAATTAAAATATACTAATTTGAAAAATATAAATCAATTATTTTTTATAATATTAGATAATAACATATGTTCATTAATTAATATATTTTCAAAAGACAATATATATATATATATATATATATATATATATCTTAAATTTTTAATTTAATATCATTTATAAAGGCCCTTATTTGTCTAATATAAATTTTTAGTTTTTGACAATTACCTTTTATTTAAAAATTTAATATAACCATGTAACTACACTTGTGCAACCAAACATTACACTTGTAATTACACTGTAATTATATTGTAGCAAAGAAACAGGTCATGATAAGTACTAGGTTGTGTAATTACTAGGCTGGTAATTACTGCCCTAGTAATTACATCAATTCCAATTACCAGGTTGCTTTCCAAACAGACCCTTAGTTTATTTTTCCTACATTTTCTTTTAAGAATGTAATTTTTAGTTTTGATATTTAATTAAAATTTATATGAATACTAATGTACTAGTTATAACAATAATAAAATGAAGGGCACCCTAAAATGAATTTGAAAACATAATAGGTGTTTGGCCAACAACAACACCAATGTATCCATAGATTCCACAGGTCACAAGTGTGATCTGAGCGAGTAGTAAACCTGTCAAATGGGATAGGATGGGATAGAGTGAAATAGGATAATTGAAATAGGATGAGACAAAATTGAAGTCGAACATTGGTGGGCAGGGATGAGCCGGTGGTTTCCTCCCGTCCAGTCCTACTATATAACAAGACAGAAAGGGATAATTGGGATCATGGGATTTTTTTATTTATTGTAAAATTATTTGTATAAATTATATAGAAGTCCATAATTATAAGTTATGATTTTAACTAACTTATTAAAGTTTTTAAAAATTTAATTCTGTAGTACTTCTTTATAAAAGTTTCTTTAGTTAAGTTAGATAAAACTAAAAAATTTCATGTTTCAACTTGAAATATGAAGTAAATTAAACTAAAAAAAATTGGCTAAGTAAGAAATTATTATTAAAATTGTGGCAAATTATAAGTTTGATAAAGTTTCTTTAGATTAAGTCTTTTTAGTAACTAAAAAGACTTAAAGTATGAAAAAAGACTTGTCTCAAATATAAGTAATCAAGTAAAACAATAATTAATGAAATTCAAGGCTAAAAGCCATAGTGAACCGGGTAGGGTCCGATCGGGATAAACCGATGTTACATCCCATCCCATGTTCTAGCTATCTCTATCCCTCCCTCAGCCTATAGTGAACTGGGTCCAAGACAACCGATCCCGGCCCACCTATCAAGCTTAGTGGGTAGTATGTAGGAAAATTTTATCCTTACTTTGTAAGGTAGAATTTTTTAAGTTGGAGTTGAATATGAAATTGTGTTTGGCTATATTATTTACAAATAATATTTGGTTGTTTGAAGAGCACAAAACCTAAATGACGTGAATGAGGGAAAAAAAGTTTATATTTTTTACCTTTAGCACACTAATTCAGTGCATTATTTGTACCCTATTAAGGTCCATGGAGCTATATCAGTCTTTAGAATTAGGCAGACTCCATTTCTGCCCTAGTTCATCTCATTCATCTTCAAATGTTTGTTCTTCCACCACTCTTTGTTGAAAGATTAGTCATGTCTCAAGAGTTTGCAACCTTAATGTTTTTATACAATCTGATAGTTGTTTGTGTAGAGATAATTATAGGATTGAGACATCAACAACTGCTAGAAATTAGAATCGTAAATTTTGGGGTTGTAAAGTGTCGAAAGTAAGATTTTATATTACCTTTTTAGAGCAAAAAACATGTAGATTATTTATTTTAATTTTAAATACTAATTTTATTTGTTAATGTTTGTAGGTAAATGGTGGATGCGATTATTTTCGTTAGGAAGATAATTTTCTAACAAAGAAAAGACCCTCTATTGGCAGAGATACATGTATTATTTCACACAGTCATACAAGGCAATTTGATATGCAGTTCAACTCGAATGAAGTCAAAGAAAATAGGAATCTTCTTAGGTCTTTGCTAGGGGACGCTCTACATGAGAGAAATGTTGAGAGGAAAACTAAACAAAAATGAAAAAACAAGCATTTGAGACTGATTTTTGGTCTCATGTTTTTGTTTGTATTTTGAAAATGTTACATATATAGTTCGTTAGGTTTATTAGATTTTATGTAAATTCTTCTTTATTTGTTGTAATTACACTTTTATGTATTGTTCTAATGTATTATGTGATCTTCCTTTTTAATTCTAACATATTTCTACGTATTTCTTTTTAATGAAAATATGAAATGTTGTGCTTAGTACATGTTTTATATACTTTCTATGTATATAATACTTAGTATGTTTTATGTGTTGTTCTAATTTATTATGTAATCGGCCTTTTTAATTCTAATATAGTTTCTACGTATTTTTTAATGAAAATATGAAATGTTGAGCTTAATATTTTTTTAAGTATTTTCTATGTTTTATGTATTTTTCTATGTATATAATTTCTGCCAATTCTAATACTTTTAAACAATAAAAAAAAAAATATAAGAATAAACTTAAGATTAAACCCATCAATTTTCTTAGATTAATGACATCATTATAAATTAAAAATATATATACAATCATCAAGATAAAAGTTTCCAATATCGTCCTCAGATAAATAATTTTTTATAAATAAAACAGTTTCGTGTTCTTTTTACAAGAGATCTTCATTTTTACACATAAGAGATCTGAAAAGACCATTTTCTTCTATTCAAACTATAAAAAGGCAGGAGACCTCATTTCCTTCTTTTTTCCATTGTTGTTAGTTTCCTACTGGTTGATGGTACTTGTTGACCTGCCAACTTAAGCATGTAAAATCTACAATGTCTTTTTGGCATTCGATTGTACTTTTTCCTTATCCTCTTTACCGTTAACTCGCAAGATGTTTGATTAGTTCGAGGCATGATCATTAATAACCTTGAGGAATTGGAGCTCTAAGATTCTCCAAGTCACGAATGAGATGTTGTGATTCAGCGTACCAATGTGCCTATCCACGATGTATATTACAGTAATATTCATGTGAATCTAAAAATTTTACCTCACAAAATCGTCATTATCCTCTATTAGAAGGTAAGACTTGTATTCATCTAACTCAAATTTATTGTTATTAGGTGAGGAATCACAAGAATAACTGATGTACTTTGAGCTGCCATCATTACTAGTTGAAAAAATACTGACCAATCTACATTTTACTACTTGACTTTGAACATTTAGTAGCTTTATTTTTTTCTTATTTCATAAGAAATGAAAGTTACTGATAAAAGTTACAAAACTCAATATTCGTAGGGTCATAGATGACATCAATAATATGACCCTTGTGATTTATTTATAATAAATATTAACTAGATTATAAGAACTTATCATCATCGGACATCTCGTAGCCTGAATCCCGCATGAATGTGACAACATAACCATTTTGATTATTCTCAAGCCTAGTGATATGCATTTTCATCCGATTGTTCTCTTCACAAAAATAATTTAGAGCAAATTTAACTCTTGTGGTGTACTACGCACCATTGATGTATCACGACTTCTTAGGCATTTAAGTCCTAATGTCCTCAAGTTTGGTTCCAGCCCTTCAGCCTCTATAACACGCTGATGTCAACCAAAATATACCTCCAAAAGTATAATACGATCGATGTATCAAATATAGAACCCAACTAGGTTGGGGTTGATCCCACAGGGAATAGGACGAAATTATGTTGAATGCTAGTCGGAGTAATTGGCAAGTAAGTAAAACTGGGGGGTTTTATAAGCAAGTAGTAACAGTAACGATTGTTGATTTTTGGATTTGTAATCAATATGAGAAATACACTAGGACTGTGATCCCCAATGATTCCTTAACTCCACCGGTTACTTGTGCTGACAAAACTGTCCTGCTGCGTTGCATGCAAAATCTAACAAGATATGTTCATCTAAACGTCTCTCGACCTTGGTTAGACAAATTCCACTCTTCTCCTCTTGGTCTCCGAGTGTCGCACTACTAACTCTTGTTCTGGATCTCAGATAACTATCCCTGTTACGGCTCAAGTTATTAGATGAAGGTTGATTGTTTCAAATCTCTGTTGTTATTCCCTTTTCCCAATCTCTACCTCTCTCTCGAGCAAGTTTAGACTATAGGTAAGTTTTTAACATTTGCAACCATTAGAAGATCAATTATAATGAAGGTAATAACAATACATACATTCACAACAGTTCAGAATTGCTTTGCACTTAACCCGTTTCATTAATTCCTCATGGTTCACACAACCCTAGTTGATGGCAAGAACACAAGAAGAATTCAATGAAGAAAACATAATTGTAAACTCACAATAAGAAGAAAACTCTGAAATTTCAATATCAATAAAAACTCGAATCTAGGGTTTTTTTATTACAAAACCACTAATGTATTTATGAACTCAAAATAATGAAAATATATCTCAAAACAATATAATGACCAACCCCTAAACATAGGACAATATAGGGGTATTTATAGATACAAGGTGAATCCTATCCTAAACAAAACAGGAGAACAAAGTCAAAAACTTTTCACGGTTTCGTGACTTGGTGTCGTGGAACCAAGTCACGCCACGTGGGTCCTGCCGTGGAAATCAGGTTGCTTCACATAAATGCAGGAGTCGACCTACGACACCGACCTACGTCACATAGGTCGACTCACGTGATGTGGGTCCTGTCGTGAGTCACTCCTCAGGTGAAGGACTTGGCTCTTTCGTCTTCAGATACTTCGTTCTCTAGCATGATTCTTCCTTTTTGTCCATTTTGCCTCCAAAAACCTATTCTCCTGCAATATAGAACAGAAAACACATCATACCAACCAAACATACCCAAGTTATTGCATATTTTCTTTGTTTTAAGTATCAAAAGTGCCATGATACCACGACACATCAACACCCTCAACTTAGAACGTTTGCATGTCCTCAGGCAAACAAAATAACATAAACACATACGATGCTTAACTGAGAGAAACCTAAGAGACCTACGGTAGTCGACTCATTGCTTTTGGCACCAAAATTTTTTCGACTCCTCCTATTTGCAAAGCAAAACCATGGTGTGTATACATGCAATATATTATCATGACACAGAAAGGATCAAATGATGGCATCAGATTATGAACAAACAACTAGGCATATATGCAAATGACATTATCCGAACAAATAACAGCTAACAATGCAACCCATGTACTCTCACAATAAAGAAGTCCCATCCACTCACAGTATATCAATGAATATCAAAGTAGGGACATGGTTAAAACACTCTCTCTCACAAAGAAGTTCAAACAATGTGCGTGAAATACCATATGCTTGCCCTTATTTTCTATGCCTTAGTTTTTTCGGACAGTTGGACTAGGATCACATTAGGACTTTCATCGGCTTGTAATGTAGGCTTGGGGACGGGTGTGGTACATATGGATATAGTGACTCAACCCTCCTTGACACTACACTATTTTTGGCTTCTCTTTCCAACTATTCTCCTTTTATTTTTCCTTATTCTCCTTAATTTATTTTCAGATTTTGGGTGTGATTTTCTTCATACTTTCAAAATACACTTTTTTTCTTTTTGCAATTTCTATTTATTTCACTCATTTTTTTTTCTTCTTCACACCCAAATCTGTTCTCTTTTTATTTTACTAACCCCTTTTTCATACCCAAATTAAACTATGCACCCCTATAATAGCCACCCTCAACTTAGGCGATTTGCCTGAGTTGAGGTACACAATGTCCTAGGAGGGACCAGGGATAAGACAGGTTCATTGTAAGTCAAAATGGAAAGGTGAATAGGCTAATGAAAGAAATAGGTCAACTAAGGCTCAAAATCGGGATCAAGGGACACTTATTTTAGTTGGTCGGACATTTAGGCTAAAAGTGGACTTATTCAAACATGGCCTATGATCCTTTCCTAACCATTATCCTCTAACCTAGGCAAGACTAACCGGGCAAGTTCTAGATCGCACACACAAAGTGAACTCAGTAATGACCTCACACACACATAACACAGGGTTACACTATCGACTACTACCTATCCAGTTCAAGCATTGTTGGCTACAGTCATTCTGCCTATACTACTAATTTCATAACAAGATCCAACAGCTGTCACAAACTAACATACTACACACAGTTCAAAATAAATGTTCAGGAGGGGTGTCTTTTAAATAATCAAAAAGCTTCATTATCATTCAAAACACGTTCAAATTTAGATTGCCCTAAGGTTCCCCTATTTTTCTCCTAATTAAACATGAAAACATATAAATAATATAAATAACAACCTAAATATGCCGATTCTACTATTATAGTACTTGAGGGAAAATAAACACGGCAAAAAAAAACCCCAAGAGGACATATAGACCCACAAGTACCTCCACCCCCACCAAATAAGCATGCATTGTCCCCAATGCATTAGATCGAAGTAAAACAAGGGAGTTAGGAACATACTTGTGGCACCCTAGGTGCGTGGGTCTAATGTCGATCAAAATAACAAAAATCAAAGCAAATGTAGGAATAGTAAGACACCTTGAGTTGCCTCCCAAGCAGCGCCTGATTTAACATTGTGGTACGACGCGGGTGTCTTGATTACTCAGACTTCATCAAGATATCCCTTGGGTTGGCCTCCAGGGCCATCTAAAATATTTATTTCCTAAACCATCCTCATGTCCTTTGGCTTCTTCATAGTTCTGCAAACATTGAATGTGACTTTCTTATTATTCAACCTGAATTTCAGCTCACCTGCTCCATATCTACCAATGCTCTGCTGGTGGCTAAAAATGGTCTCCCCAAAATCATGGACATCTCAAAATCAACCTCACAGTCCAAGATAACAAAGTCAGCAGGAAAGATAAAGTTTTCAACTTTGACCAAAACCTCAAATAATATGCCTACAGGCTTCTTGATCGTACGATCTGCCATCAATAACCACATTTTTGTTGGCTCAGGGGTTCCCAAGCCTAATTTCTCAAATACTGCCAGTGGCATCAAGTTAATGCTCGCACCTAGGTCACACAAAGCTCTGGTGAAGTTAACTGACCCAATTGTGCATGGAACTGTGAAGGCACCGGGATCATCTTTTTTTTTTTTGCACAAGAGAACGGGATGCAATTACACTACAATGGTGCAAATCACCAACAGACTCATAACTGACAGTTTTCTTTTTCGTGACCAACTCTTTCATGAACTTTGCATATCCCGACATTTGTTCCAAAGCTTCCATCAATGAAATGTTTATAGAAAGTTGCTTCAGTATGGACATGAACTTATGAAATTTTTCATCCTCCTCCTTCTTTTTCAAGCGTTGAGGGAATAAAGGTGGCAGCTTAGGAATAGGGGTGAGCATTTGTGGGGCTTCTTTTTCTTTCTCGTTTTCAGCATTCACCTTATTTTCATCAGTCTGAGGATCTTCAACTACTTTCATGATCTCCCCACTAATAATTTTATTTTCATTCACCTTTTTCTTTAGACGTTGAAGAAAAGGTGGAGGAAGTCTTGGAAATGGAACATACTTCTTTAGAGCTTCCTTTACCTTTTTCGTGGCATTCGTTTGCTCTTCAAGTATAGCTTGAACACCCTCAACTTGTTTGGGTGCCTCAATGAGAGTCTTCCCACTTCTCGTTGTGATAGCCATACAATGAGCATCATTTCTCAGGTTCTGGATGGTGTTGGTCGGAAGTGTACCTTGTTGATGCTGATTTAATGTTGTAGATATCTGCCCAAATTGTTGCTCTAACTGTTTTATTGCTGTCGAGTGAGATTCTACCTTTTGACTTATTCTCGAGATATTTGCCCTAATCTCTATTAGACAGTTTTCTTGGCTTTCTAACCTCATAACCAGTTTATTAAGAAGGTCTTCAATCCTCGAATTTCCATAATCAGTATCGTGATTCCCCGGTGGAACATATACGCCACTCTTCTCTTTGTAATCATCCTTTCGTCTCCAGTCACCGTCACGATCTCGTTCTCTGTCTCTATATCCTGACCTGTTATAATTGTCTCCATAGTAGTTCCGACCTTGATTCCGTTGCTTTGAGTTCCACGAGTCTTGATTAGACCCTTGACCCTTGGCTTGAAAACACGCCACCTCTCGATCCAAGTACTTAGCCTCTTCATCAGATTCATATTCGTCATGCCTAGGTGTTTTACCTTGCGCACCTATTGCATGCACCTTTTCAGCTCTTCCAGCCGCAATCTATTTGGTGATCTAAGGCGTATTTATATGCCTTAGTATCGACGTTAACCCATGTTTACCTTAGTTTTGAGGACAATACGTTTGTATTTTGTATGGTTTTGATGGATTATGTGATGTTGTGCTAACCAATGTGATTAGACCCTTTAGGTGGAATTTGCGATTATTTGGAGTATTTTTAGCGTGGAAACCGAGGCTTGGAGAAGCTATGAGAAAATGATATTGATGATAAGAGGCAAGCCAAAGAGTTGAACTTGAAGAATCATGCCAAATCCGCAAACAAAAGTCGACGAAGGAAAAAAATTAAAAATTAAGGGCCTGGTGCACCAAAAGGGCGTGCCAGGCCGCTTTTGGAGAAAATTTTGTTCTGCCAGGCAGAACTGGGGTGCGATTCAGGGTGTGCCAGGCCGCCTGGGTCGCCCCTTCACTGAGGCAAAATTCGCCTAAGTGCCAGGAGCTCCCAAGGGCGTGCCAGGCCGTTTTTTGGCTAATTTTTGCCTCGAAATTCACTCTATAAATTGGAATTTTGAGTTATTGTATCACATTCCATCTTGAAAAGGATACTTTGGGCATTTTGGGGCATTGAAATTAGGTTTCATCCCTCATCTTTTCAGTTTTTATTTATTTTTATGGTATTTTATTACTTTTGGATGTTGATTAACATTATGAGTGGCTAAAATCCCTCATTCTTGGGGTTAAGGCCAAAGAACATGAATCTATTGGGTTAATTTTAGTGGTTTTTGCTGATGTTTATCAGAAGTTGGTTATTTATATATTCTTAATTTCATTATTTTGATGCTTGATCACCATTGAAATACATTCCATGTCTTGAAGTGAGCTAGAGAGAGAAACTAGGAGATAAAACATGGAATATACGAGGTGTGGTCTTTCTCAAGGAAGGAATTGACATGTGGTTAGGACCGAGAGGTACCTAATCCACCACACTTGGTCAATTAAGAGAAGAAAGCTCAAATGCACTAGAATTGGTTAAGCTTATCACCGCTCACGGACGTAGTTAGTTTTCCAATTTCTAGTAGAAGATTATATTTTGGAGACGAATATAATTGTAAAATTAACCTCGGGATCAATAACCAAGATAAACAACTCAAATTGCTTAAACCAAAAATAATTATGCTCAAGAGATGACGTTCGGAGTGCCTTAGCCCTGGGAATTCACTTTTTATTGATTTTTCAAACACATTTACGAAAACCAAAGTTACGGTAGCGAATATAGGAGTTCATAGTCCGCAATCATTTAATTTTTAGCACCAAATCCCTTTTCATTTTTGCAACACTAGTTTTTGATTATTGTTAGACGTCTAGAATTGGTTTCTGTTGACGAAAATCCCTTGGGTTCGATATCTGGCTCTTTCAAAGGAACCACTTTATTACTTGAACGATCACGTACACTTGAGTGCATAGCTGGGTCGCAATAAGTTTTTTGCGTCGTTGTCGGGGACTTTCAAATAGATAGATTTTAATTATTGACGTTTGTACTTTAATTTTCAGCTAAGTGTTGACAACTTGATCTTAGCTGTTCTATTTTTCAGGCTTACTTCATTGGAACACTGGTAAGGAACAAAGATTTGGTAGCCCCGCAGTCTGAACCTGAAAGATATTTCAATAGATTGAGGAAACAGGTTGCAGATTACCCAATCCCACAAGTCGAACTGGCTGGAGAAGGAATACGGGGTAATCCCGTAAGAATTGAAGAACCAGTTGTGCAGAGACGTGAGCCAAAAGTAATGGCAGCTAGAACAGTTTGCGATGTGGAAATCCCACTCGCCACTAATGTGACCTCCAGTATTCTCAAACCGGCGGCTGGAGGTAGATTTGAGCTTAAACAGAATATGGTGCAACTCTTGCACTCAAGTGGACAGTTTATAGGTCTTGCTCATGAGGACCTGCAGAGGCACAATCCGTAATTTTCTGGAGATCAGTGACACATATATTCCTGCGGGTGTGTCTTCGGATTATGTGAGACTTGCTTTGTTTCCCTTTTCTCTTTTGGGGGAAGCAAGGAGGTGGTTAGATGCAGAGCCGGCTAATTCTATCACTACTTGGGATGATCTTGCTCGAAAATTCTTGATAAGGTTCTTTTTGTCTGGAAAGACAGCAAAGCTGAGGAGTGAGATATTGAGTTTCAGACAGAGAGATGATGAGAATTTGTACCAAGATTGGAACCGATTCAAATCCATGTTGAGAGATTGTCCTCATCACCACCAAGCTAGTGAAGTGTTGGTGCATACTTTCATTGAGGCTCTCGACCCCAACACTAAAATTCTACTTGATTCAGCTGCAGGTGGATAAGCTTTAGAGAAGACTTATGATGAATTCTATGCTTTGTTGAATCATATTTCATAGGGAAATCCATACTGGCATAGTGATAATTCGAGGAATTCTACAAAGAAGGTTGCTGGGAAACTAGATGTAGATGCAGTCACAACATTACCTGCCCAAAATTCAGCTATGCAAAACATGATGAACAATCACTTTAGTAGTTTAAATTTGGGGCAGCAACCAGCTCCCGTAAATACAGTACAGTAACAGGTTTCTTTGATGTGTAGTGTATGTGGAAACGGGACCATACCAGCGAGTTGTGTAGTGCAAATCCAAATTCTGTGAATTTTGTTGGTAATGCCCAAAGAGGAGTTGAAGCCCAGAATTATGGAAATACTTATAATGTTGGGTGGAAAAATTACCCGAACTTATCTTGGGGAGGGAATCAAAATCAATATAGGCCTCGAGGATATGTACCACAGTACAACCAGTAGCAAGGTCAAGAAAATCAAGTGGGTGCTAATCCTGGAGATATGAGCGTAGAGGATATGTTAAAACAGATTATGGCAGAGCAAGCTAACCTGGCAGCAGATGTGAGGAACAATTAGTTGGTTACTCAGAATTTGGAGAAGCAAATTGGTCAATTAGCTAACGCACAGAATACAAGGCCCCAAGGAGGTCTTCCAGGTGATACTGAGCCTAATACCAAGCAAGTGAATGCTATTGTTACCCGTAGTGGTAAGCAGTTAGAGGATACGGTTGCACCAACGAAAGAATTACAGCCGAAAGTAGTGGTGATTGAAGACGAACAAGTAGAGTCTACCAAAAGCTCCAAAGATGATAAAGTGATACATAGTGTGAAGTTGCCTCCTCCTTTCCATCAGAAGTTCAAGAAGAAGAAGGAAGATGAATGCTTTGGTAAGTTCATTGAACTACTTAAACAAGTACACATTAATTTGCCTCTTGTGGATATCTTGCAGGGTATTCCAAAGTATGCCAAGTTTGTGAAAGATATTGTGGCAAACAAGAGTAGATTGACAGAGTATACCACAGTTGCATTGACTGAGGAGTGTAGTTCTCGCATTCAAAACTGGTTACCTACCAAGCTGAAGGATCCTAGAAGCTTCACTGTGAAAATTACTTTGGGAGATCGTGTCTGCGCTCATGGATTGTGTGATTTGGGGGCTAGTATAAATCTAATGCCCACTTCGGTTTTCAAGGAGTTGGATTTGGGTCGTCCTAAGCCTACTACTATTATTTTGCAGCTTGTAGACCGATCCGTGACTAGACCTGATGGTATTATTGAGGATGTTCTAGTTCAAGTGGGTTCGTTGATCTTTTCGGTTGATTTATTGGTGCTCAATTTTGAGCCTGACCCGGAAGTCCCATTTATTTTGGGGCGTCCATTTCTGGCCACTAGAGGTGCGATCATTGATGTAGCAGCCGGGAAACTAACTATGCGAGCTTATCATAAGGTTGAGGTCTTTGATGTATATAGGGCTTTGAAGCTCCCAGAAATTTATGAGAACTTGTCAGCTATTACAGCTATAGATTTGGCTGTTGAAAGCATCCACACTTTGTCTACAGATCTGTTGGAAAAAGTTTTGATGGGGCAAGATGTTTTTGGTGATGTGGAAGCTAGTGAAATGGTACAGGTTCTTGATCTTATGGGTATCTATGCTAAAGAGGGTAGATGGGAACCCTTAAATCGTCCACTCAATCCTCCAACCAAGCCCTCAATTGAGGAGGCACCGAAGCTTGAATTGAAAGAACTTCCATCTCACCTTCAATATGCTTTCTTAGGTGACAATGAGACCTTTCCTATTATTCTTGCAGCAAATTTGTCAAAGGAACAAGTTGATGCGGCATTGTTGATACTCAAACGAAGAAAGAAGGCTATTGGTTGGCAGATGTCTGACATCCATGGTATTAATCCGGGTTTATGCATGCATAAAATTTACATGGAGGAAGGGCATAAACCGAGTGTGCAACACTAACGCCACTTGAATCCGGTGATGAAATAAGTAGTAAGGAAAGAAGTAATTAAGTGCTTAGATTCGGGCATTGTTTACCCTATCTCTGATAGTACGTGGGTGAGCCCAGTACAATGTGTTCCAAAAAAGGGTGGTATGACGGTGATCACGAATGATAATAATGAATTGATTCCTACAAGAACTGTGACTGGGTGGCGTATTTGCATGGATTACCGAAAACTCAATGATGCTACGAGGAAAGACCATAATCCAATCCCTTTTATTGATCGGATGTTGGATCATTTAGCCGGGCAGGAGTATTATTGCTTTCTTGATGGGTATTCCGGATACAATCAAATTGCTATAGATCCTCAAGATCAGGAGAAGACTACATTCACATGTCCTTATGGCACATACTCTTTCAAACGTATGCCATTTGGATTGTGTAATGCACCGGCTACCTTTCAACGGTGCATAATGGCTATTTTTATGACATGGTGGAGGAGTTCGTAGAGATTTTTATGGATGATTTTTCAGTCTTTGGTAACTCTTTCGAGGTATGCTTGCAAAACCTTGATAGAGTCCTTGCTCGGTGTGAAGAAACTAATCTTGTTCTCAATTGGGAGAAGTGACATTTCCTTGTGTGTGACGGAAGGTATAGTTCTTGGGCATAAAGTGTCAAAGCAGGGGCTCGAAGTTATTGAAAAATTACCTCCACCTGTATCGATGAAAGGGGTGCGTAGTTTCTTGGGTCATGCTGGGTTTTACAGAAGGTTTATTCAAGATTTTTCCAAAATTGCACGCCCCATGTGTGCACTCTTGGAAAAAGATGTGAAATTTGTATTTTGTGAATCATGTGTGAAGGCATTTGAGGTTTTGAAAAAGAAGTTAGTAGCGGCACCTATTCTTATTGCTCCTGACTGGGCTTAACCATTTGAGCTCATGTGTGACGCAAGTGATGTTTCAGTGGGCACAGTTTTTGGTCAGCAGAAGAATAAGGTATTTCACTCTATTTATTATGCAAGCAAGACCCTTGATGCAGCCCAAGTGAATTACACGGTGACTGAAAAAGAGATGTTAGCTTTGGTGTATGCATTTGATAAATTCAGATCGTACTTGGTGGGCACGAGAGTCATTGTATAGACGGATCATGCTGCAATACGGTATTTGTTCAATAAAAAGGATGCTAAGCCGCGGTTGATTAGATGGATCTTATTGCTACAGGAGTTTGACTTAGAGATTAAAGATAGAAAAGGGACAAAAAATCAAATTGCTGACCATCTGTCTAGACTTGAAAGCTCGACACATGTAGTTGATGATGGGCGTATTTGTGAGGAATTTCCAGATGAGCAATTGTTAGTTTTGGGAGTTGATGAGTTGCCATGGTATGCAGACATTGTGAATCTATTGGTCAGTGGGCTATTTCCTCTTGATTCGAGTCCTCAACAGAAGAAGAAGCTGGCATATGAGGCACACTCTTATATATGGGATGAGCCGTATTTATTCAAGCAAGGGCCTGATCAAATAGTAAAAAGATGTATTCCGGATGCGAAAGTGAAACAAGTGTTAGAGAGATGCCACACATCACCTTATGGAGGTCATCATGGTAGTGAACGCACAGCCCGAAAAATATTGCAATCAGGTTTCTTCTGGCCTTCTATATTTAAAGATGCTTATGCCTTTGTGAAGAGTTGTGATCAATGTCAACGTATGGGGATGATTGCAAAGTGACATGAGATGCCT
Organism: Capsicum rhomboideum; assembly: GCA_031232105.1. NCBI lineage: Eukaryota > Viridiplantae > Streptophyta > Magnoliopsida > Solanales > Solanaceae > Capsicum > Capsicum rhomboideum. The sequence goes on from CP124718.1 coordinate 14,684,863, forward strand.
CTAAACAATATCCTAGAAGTTGAAGTCTTTGATGTATGGGGGATAGATTTTATGGGCCCTTTCCCAAAGTCGAATGGCAATCTATACATACTTGTAGCAGTGGATTATGTGTCTAAATGGGTAGAGGCTGCAACTCTCCCTACGAATGACTCCAAGGTTGTGGTAAAGTTCCTTCAAAAACACATCTTCACAAGATTCGTAACTCCAAGAGCTATTATTAGCGATGGAGGTTCACACTTCATTAATTATTGGGTGAAGAGTGTATTGGCAAAGTATGGCGTGAAACACAAGGTCTCAATAGCGTATCATCCCCAAACAAGTGGCCAAGTGGAAGTGTCTAATCGCGAGATAAAGCAAATCTTGCAAAAGACGGTGAATACTTAGAGGAAAGATTGGTCACTCAAGATGGATGATGCTCTTTGGGCTTATCGAACGGCGTATAAGACTCCTATAGGGACTTCTCCCCATCATTTGGTCTTTGGGAAAGCATGTCACCTCCCAGTTGAGCTTGAACACCAAGCATATTGGGCGGTAAAAAAGTTGAATCTAGATCCGGGGTTGGCTGGTAACAGGAGGTTGTTGCAACTCCATGAGTTGGAAGAATTTCGTTCCCATGCGTATGAAAATGCTAAGATCTACTAGGAGAAAACGAAGCGATGGCATGACAAGCATATTCTCCCCCGCACTTTTGAGCCAGACCAGTTGGTACTTTTGTTTAACTCAAGACTTAGGTTGTTTCCGGGCAAGCTAAGATCTAAGTGGAGTGGGCCTTTTGAGGTAAGTCGCACGACACCTCATGGTGCGGTGGAAATTTTGAACAAAGTTGATGGTACGATATTTATGGTAAATGGCCAGAGATTGAAGCATTATTTTGGTGAAGAAGAGAAGCAGAAGGAGGACGTGCTTCACCTTGATGATAACTGAGCTAAGTATGGTCAAGCCGCGACATTAAACCAGGCGCTACATGGGAGGCAACCCATGAATGTGTTGTAATAGTTAGGATTTATAAAGTAAAAATACAAAAAGAAGAGTCGTGCCCCGACCAAAACTAAGGCGCTTGATGGGAGGCAACCCATCTCTTTTGAAATTTTTTTTCTCTAACTTAGTTCTAGGATCTTGTGTTTTGCAGAGGCACGGAGCATTTTGACATGGGAATCCACAAGAAAAAGGTAAAATTGGCGGATGGATGATTATTTGAATGTGCCGGGCAGGTAGGACATATTTTGGAGCGAAGTTTTGAGTCTTGGGACTTGTAAAAGCCCCAAGATTATGTGAAAAATTGCTCAGGTATAATGTTAAGTGTTGGGCGCACTACAGGGAGTGCCAGGGCGCACTTGGAATTTTTTTTTTATCGTGTGGCAGTGCCCTGGCGCGACACAAGGCGTGCCAGGCCACCTGTGTCAAAATTTTTTTATCGCCTGGCAGTGCCCAGCGCGACACAAGGCGTGCCAGACCGCCTGTGTCTATTTTTTTTAAGCAATGGGTAGTGGGGTAGCACGCTAGGCAGCGTGCCAGGCCGCTACCCCCTTATATTTTTGGCACAAATTTATTTTAAGTCTTCTGCTCCATAACCCGACCCACCCCTACCCCTTCTCTTTTAAATCCCTAATTTTCCTTATTCTTCACAAATATTCCCACACTCCACAACCAAATACACGATTTTACTCCCAAAGCTTCACAAATTCTCTCTTCCTTTTCTCTCCTCTTGCCCTCAAGTTGCTCGATTTATTGCCTTCTAATCTTGGGATTGTGCTTACAAGACTCCTTTCAAGCTATCAAGGTATGTATCCTTCACTTTTTCTCTCTCTTGATTGCCATGAGGATTATGCGAATTTGGGTATTCTTGGATTTCGTTTGTGATGCCAAATATGTTCTTGGTGTGTTGACTTGATTACTATGATATGGTTGGAATTTATGGGGGGTCATTACTATGAACTTGAAAGGCATGTGAAATTGTGTTTAAAAATCTTGTTTTAGTTGGAAAAATTAGAAGTGGGTTTATCTTTATTGGTGATAATTGAGCAAGTTGGTCGTTGATATCACTTGATACAACTTATATGTTGTTGAATATGTATGAGTCTTGTTTGATTTCTTGAGTAAAACAAGTAACGTATTCTAATGATAGGCATGGGTTTATTGAACTTGTGTTGGGAATGTGCAATTTGTCTATGGTTTGGACTTGGTAAATGGGCTTTAAGTGATACGGGGAAGTCTGAGTACCCTATACCCATATATTTTGAATGGTGCTAAGAAACTAGGTGTGGGGTGGCCCTTAAAGCCAACGCTCATTGAGTTGTTTAGTTCTCTTTACGTGGGAAATTGAGTTGCTTGTGGATCTTCGCTACAGGTACAATGTCGGATGCTAATGTGGCTGCTTCTAGCTCGCACAAGAGACGTTGGTCAGAAAGACTTAGAGGAGAACAGATACGAAAAACAAACAAAAAAGGGAGAAGGATCAGAAAAGAAAAAAGAACACTAGTTGGAGTTCGAGGTTTACATTTGCGATTTCGAGTTCGTGGCTCTTGAAAGTTAGTTATTAGTTAATCTTGGATATCAATAAATTGTAGTCGTTTTGAGGTTTTCCAATCGGAATGATCCAATTTCAATGAAATCTTGTTCAAAAGCTTCAATCTTTGGTCGAATAAAGGAAATTTTGTCTACAAAAGGTCCATTTCTAGTCTTTACTTTGCTTTTTTTTCTAATAATCAAGTTCCGGTGATTTTTGTTTTAATGGTTTCGCTTAAAATAAGTCCAAAGTTTGCATCTTTATGTTAGTTGATATTGATTAGTGTTGTTTTTTAGTTCTTCTATGTTACTAATTAATAGTGAAAGTTTCTGATTTTGTTTACTATGAAGTTATAAGCATGTTAAAACCCATTAATTTAACATGTTCTAGCAATATTATATTACTATTAGTTGTAGGTATCTTCATTTTAATTGGAATAAAATCATGTCATGACTAAAAGGCCTTTAATGATAGCTTGGTAACATCATGTTGTATTGCATGACTTTTTTTTTTTACTTGAAATTATTGTTTGAGGCATAATATTTAATAGTAGGTAATTAATGTAACTGGGTGTTGAATTTGAAAGAGATATGCCAACCTGATTTAGTTAACTTTGATTAGGTTTTAGATAAGTATTATTTGAATTAAATGATTTGTTTTTTTCAGAAGAATGTTCACGCTATCTAGTAATATTTGATTTAGATTTACGATTGATCCAGACATTGTTTAAAATAAGTCAATAATCAGATTTAACTTTTCGTGGAATTTAGTGATATAAATAAAATAGAAAGGTTCAAAGTTATGAAATTTGAGAAAATTACGAGAACTTTTGAGAAGCATATTCGGTAGTAGTCTCCTTTGGCTTTAAAGATGCAATAATTAAGTTCATATAGCCTGTTGTGGGTTTGTTTGGTGCAACAGTTAAACTGTAAATTTTGTATATAGTTGGATTTTGGGTTTGTTTCACTTTGACATAAATGATCCAAGAATTGAAGGCTCTTTAATTATTGTCCTAATTACGTATTTATTTTTCCTTTAGCTAATATTGAAGCATCCTCAAATTCCCTTGGTTATATCATTCTAGCTTGATCTCTAATGTTTTAATGGAGCAATGTGTGCGTACACGAGATAATAACAGTAGCTTCTTAAGACAAAAATAATCTAAGGTCTACTCAATAAATTAGTGTGAGGATGAGTAACATAGGTTGCGAACCTTTTCAAGACCCGTTAATGTAGAGAAAGGAAAAGAGGGGAAAAATCACTTGTGAGTGAGCGAGGTGAGTTGCGGATTGATCCAAGACTCGTTGCAAATTTGAAAGAAAAGAGTTGAAAGAGAGTAAAAAACATGGATAAGGAAAATAGTCTGAAGTTTACAAGAGACAAACAAATGCCTTTAACGCTAGACAAGCTTTAGGCCCGATAAATTTGATTTCGATTAAGAATGCAAATATGCATCTTTCTCGATACGCTTGATAACAAATATGAAATTCGAGGATGTAAAATTGCACCTTGGAAAAGATTGTCTTATTAATTAATTAAAACTGAGACTTGTAGACGAAACCTCATAGATATGGTGCATTTGAATGAAGAAGATTGTCTATCAAGACTTAGAATGCAATTATGTATCTAAGTCGAGACCAATGAAAATTAGACATTAATAATGAGCGAATCAAGGCCTACGGACACGTTTATCCAAAATAGTCTAAGTTAAGTATAAGTTGATAAAAGCCACCATACTAGAACCACGGGATTCGAGGGATGCCTAACACCTTCCCCTCGGTCAATAGAATTCCTTACTCAGATTTCTAGTTCGCAGACCAATATTAAAGAGTCAACTTCCTTTTGATTAGGGATTCAAAAAGGTGACTTGGAACCATAACTCAATTCCAAGTGTCGACTCTGTAAAAATAAAAATAATCCCTATTCAATATCGTCACTTCAACTGGAAAAACCCTTCGACACAAAACAAGCAAAAAAGGGGTGTGACATCTCTGGCGACTCTGCTGGGGACTAACTAGAATTCGAGCTTTATGATATTGACTTATACTTGCTTCAATTATTTGGATATTGTGTTTGTTGGCCTAACGTACTACTTGTTGCTCCTTTATTGCTTTGATATTTTTGAATTGTATTATAAACTGTCTTCTCTTGCGCACCCCTCTGAGTCTCTAAAATATAGGATTGAAGGAATGCAAAGCATGCATCCTACTTTCTTTTTGAGATAAAGCTAGAGTGCCAAGGCACCTGGTGAAGGATTATTAGTCACACATGTTAGGCGGGGTTTGGACAAGCAACGAAGGCGAAATAGCTCTGCTACCGAACAAGTTGCCCCTCCCCGACTCGAATGTCCGCTCGGGTAAGCCAATCTAGACACCTATCTCCATCAGGTTAAACCTAGTAGAACTGAAACTCAGAAATGGCTATCCCTATAGGCTCCGCTTTATCTGCGTCATGTGTATTTGACTTAGCGGGACTCGACACAGGGGTCGGGTCTGTCTAGGACAGGTGTTCCTCTTTATATGACCAACATATGCATCTTATGTGCTCTTTGACATTTATTTGGAAGGCCCATTCGATTGTTGACCGGCTTTAGGCAGCTTAATGAAATAGAAGAGAGTAACTTTTCCTCCAACTTTTATAACAGTTTCCTTAATAAAAAAAGAAAAAGATTTTTTTTTGGGATATATATATGTTTTTTTAATAATAATCATAATTTGATTTTATGGTCTTTACGAACTACGCACACCTGATTCTCACCCAAATGAGATACGTAGGCAGCCTTTTCGGGTTCGGTGATCCTAAAGAAAAAAAAATCAAACAAAAAGTTTTTCACTTTATTTTAAAAATTCAAAAAAAAAATCCTTATTCAAAAAATTTAAAAAAAACAACAACAAATTTTTTTACCTTTTATTTGAAATTTCACGAACTACGCACACCTGATTCTCACCCTAATGAGATACGTAGGCAACCCTTATCGGGTTCGGTGATCCTAAAAAAAAAAATCAAACAAAAAGTTTTTATCTTTATTTAAAAATTCAAAACAACAACAACAACAAAGTTTGTTACCTTTTATCTGAAATTTTCTGAACTACGTCTGACCTGATTCTTGTTTCAACAAGATACGTAGGCAACTCTTCTTTTGAGTTCGGTCCCACTTTAAAATATATATATATGTAAAATAATAATCTATTGATTTTGTTGGTACCAACATACTTAGAAATGTGCATGAGAAAAGAATAAGTGTTAAATTACTCGGCATAATGGATGGGCCAACTTTACTGTGAACCATAATTTCTTTTGGTACCTCTTGATTATGCTAAAGTGACACTTGAGAAATTTTCACTCAAAATCAGGGTTAGAATAAATCTAAACTCATTGTTTCATGTGTATTGTGTGGTGAGCTTTAGATAAAAAATTCAATGACATAGCTTCGTTGATCTAGAACTTGGCCCGAATGTTTGTTGAGGCAAAATTTTGAGGAACACTTGACTTGAGAAAGGAGTGTAGGCTTTCTTTGCTCCGATTGTGCCTTTGAAGCCTACCAAATGAAATTTAATCCATAGAATCCCTCTTTTGAGCCTAAAGCCTTTTTATTGGACAACCAAATTTTAGCCTATTTCTTTTTCAGTGCATAAATGCACTACCCCCCTTCTAGCCCTGTCTTCTTGAGCGCACTAGTAAAGATCTAAGTTGAATGAAAAAACAAAAAGATAGAAATGTGAAGGTTCAAGGAAAAATGTAAGACCAGAAGAAAAAAGCAAGAAGGAAAAAAAAAATCAACAAAAAGTGAGGTGAAAAGTCAAAGAAAACGAGAAGAAGCATCAAAGCAAATGAAGAACAAGTGTGAAAATGCAAAATATTGAGCGCATAGTGCATAGTGCAATGCTTAAGGAAGGAATAGTCACTCTATCCCAAACGAATATCCTACCCATCCCCTAAGCTTATATTACAAGCCAATGACAAGTCCTACTTGATCTCATTTTTAGTGTTCTCATATTAGTGGATACTTACATGACGGCCAAGCATATGGTATCTCTGTTGCATGCATTGAATATCTCTCTGAGTGTGAGTGGCTTGACAATGTCCTAAGATTTTAATTGATTCTTTTGTGAGTAAATTAGGACTCTATTTTTGGTAAGGACATTTGAAACATGAGGATAGAAATAATTCTAAACCTTTGATTAAGGTAAGGTGAACGTATCTTGTCAATACTTAAGTATGTTTGAGGTACCATTTGAAATTATAGGAGTTACTTCTAAGTTGATCCCGAGTTTGTCCGAAAGTAACTGGTGATGATTCCTATGCATAATACTGATTGTTGGTACCAACTGAAGTCAAAAGATGTTTTGTGTGAAGTACGTTTGACCTTATTCTTGCTATGGTAGGATGTGTAGGCAGTCCTATAATGTGATTCGGTCTCACCAAATAAAAACATCATGTCACTGGAAAAAACGTCTAGGACATTTTATTTTAAAATAAAAAATAAAAAAAAATCACAGTTCCCCAATATCAAAACAGGGGCAAAAAAAAAAAAATTAAAAAAAAAAAGGAATTAATTTTTTTTACTTTTCTAAAAATAAAAATATAAAAAAATAAAAAATAAAAATAAAAAATAAAAAAAATCCTTTTTTCTTCTTGAGTTCTCAGGGAACGAACTGTATCCTAATGATGCTTTTAAGAAACAAACACCCTGGTTGTACTTTCACCTTAGGGATCAAACACCTTATGCATATGTTAGGAAACAAACACTTTATCTCTTTTCAACCTAGGGGACAAACATCCTAGTTGCATTTTGACTATAGAGAATAATACCTTAGAGGTGTTTTTAGGGAACAAACACCCTAGTTGCATTTTTAGAATCGAACATCCCTATGATCGTTCATTTCAAGGGACCCCACATCCTATATGCATATATTTCTTGTATTTTGTTTTCTTTGGCATAAGTATTTTGCATCGTACAAGTTATTCACAAAAATAATTTTTGGTGCAAACTGAAAAAAAGTTGTTCGTGTTATTTTTCTTTAAGAACTTAATGGTAGCAGGACCCTCCTGAAAAATGGGATCAGCAGTACCCTCCTGAGAAAATGGGATCAACAGGACCCTCCTGGATAATGGGATTTTATTTTTTGCTCAGGACCTCCTGAAAAATGAGATCAACAGGACCCTCCTGAATAATGGGACTTTATTTTTTGCTCAGGACCCTCCTGAAAAATGGGATTAGCAGGACCCTTCTGAAAAATGGGATCAGCAGGACCCTCTTGAAAAAATGGGATCAACAGGACCCTCCTGAATAATGGGACTTTATTTTTTGCTCAGGACCCTCCTGAAAAATGGGATTAGCAGGACCCTCCTGAAAAATGAGATTAGCAAGACCCTCCTGAAAAATGGGATCAGCAGGACCCTCCTGAAAAAATGGGATCAATAGGACCCTCCTGGATAATGGAACTTTACTTTTCAACTCAGGACCCTTCTGGATAATGGGACTTTATATTTCAGTTCAGAACCCTCCTGAAAAATGGGACTTTACCTTTCTGCTCAGGACCCTCCTGGAAAATGGGATCAACAGGACCCTCTTGGAAAATGGGACTTTACTTTTCTGCTCAAGACCCTCCTGAAAAATGGGATTTGATTTTCTGCTCAGGACCCTCCTAGAAAATGGGACTTTATTTTCTGCTCAGGACCCTCCTGAAAAATGGGATCAACAGGACCCGCCTGAATAATGGGACTTTAATTTTCAGCTCAGGCCCCGCCTGAATAATGGGACTTTAATTTTCAGCTCAGGACCCTCCTGGAAAATGGGATTTTACAAAAATGGGATTTTTATTCTCTGCTCAGGACCCTCCCGAATAATGGGGCTTTAATTTTCAGCTCAGGACCCGCTTGAATAATGGGACTTTAATTTTCAGCTCAGGACCCTCCTGGAAAATGAGATTTTACTTTTCTGCTCAGGACCCTCCTGAAAAATGGGATTTTTATTCTCTGCTCAGGACCCTCCTGGAAAATGGGATTTTACTTTTCTGCTCAGGACCCTCCTAAAAAATGGGATTTTTATTCTTTGCTCAGGACCCTCCTGGAAAATGGGACCTTAATTTTTAGCTCAGGACCCTCCTGAATAATGAGACTTTAATTTTTTCGCTCAGGACCCTCCTGGAAAATGGGACCTTAGTTTTCAGCTCAGGACCCTCCTGAATAATGGGACTTTAATTTTTCTCTTAGGACCCTCCTGAATAATGGGACTTTAATTTTTCGCTCAGGACCTTCCTGGAAAATGGGACTTTAATTTTCAGCTCAGGCCCCTCCTGAATAATAGGACTTTAATTTGTCGCTCAGGACCGTCCTGGAAAATAGGACTTTATTTTCTGTTCAGGACCCTCCTGAAAAATGGGACTTTATTTTATGTTCAGGACCCTCCTGAATAATGGGACTTTATTTTCTGTTCAGGACCCTCCTGAAAAATGGGATTAGTAGGACCCTCCTGAAAAATGGGATTAGCAGGACCCTCCTGAAAAATGAAACTTTACTTTTCAGTCCAGGACCCTCCTGAAAAATGGGACTTTACATTTCAGCTCAGGACCCTCCTAAAAAAAATGGGATTAGTAGGACCCTCCTGAAAAAATGGGATCAACAGGACCCACCTGAAAAATGGGACTTTACTTTTCTGCTCAAGACCCTCCTGAAAAATGGGACTTAATTTTCTGCTCAGGACCCTCCTGAATAATGGGACTTTAATTTTCTATTTAGGACCCGTCTGAAAAATGAGACTTTATATTTCAGTTCAGGACCCTCCTGGAACATGGGACTTTACTTTTTTGCTCAGGATCCTCCTGAATAATGGGATTTTAATTTTCTGTTCAGGACCTGCCTGAAAAATGAGACTTTATATTTTAGTTCAGGACCCTCCTGGAAAACTGGGACTTTACTTTCTGGTCAGGACCCTCCTGAAAAATGGCACTTAATTTTCTGCTCAGGACCCTCCTGAATAATGGGACTTTAATTTTCTATTTAGGACCCTCCTGGAAAATGGGACTTTACATTTCAGCTCAGGACCCTCCTAAAAAATGAGACTTTATATTTTAGCTCAGGACCCTCCTGAAAAATGGGACTTTACATTTCAGCTCAGGCCCCTCCTGAATAATGGGATTTAATCACTTTTTATCGTCTCCTAGGATAAGCATTTCCTAGTAGTAGACATTTATTTTTTCTTTCGTCTCCTAGGATAAGCATTTCCTAGTAGTAGACATTTATTTCTCGTTCGTCTCCTAGGATAAACATTTCCTAGTAGTAGACATTTATTTTTCGTTCGTCTCCTAGGATAAACATTTCCTAGTAGTAGACATTATTTTGCATTCGTCTCCTAGGATAAATATTTTCTAGTAGTAGACATTTATTTTTCATTCGTCTCCTAGGATAAACATTTTCTAGTAGGAGACAATTATTTTGCATTCGTCTCCTAGGATAAACATTTCCTAGTAACAGACAATTATTTCGCATTCGTCTTCTAGGATAAATATTTTCTAGTCGAAGACAGTTATTTTCATTTTTCTCCTAGGATATAAATTTTCTGGCCTGAGTTTATTTATAAAGTTTACAATTGCTAATAACTCACAAAATTTTCCAGTGAAAACTGGGGCAAAAAATTTTGTTTGTTTCTTTTGTTTATGATGTCTTGCAGATTTTCCTGGTAGAACATGATCTTGATGTCCAAATACACAATCCCAACTCTTACCAGACGTTCAATCTCAATGACAATTAGAATTAGTTTTCCAATGCATGTAGCGGCCCGGCCTCCTGACGTCAGTTTATATTCAACTAGTGGTCAAGAAAACAAGCATTCAAGAACTGTCTATCACTGTTATTTGAAAGAGCGTCCAAGACTCAATCTAAATTTCAAGTTCAAGTCTCAAACCTCAGTTTCAAGATCAAGGTACCCACCAAAAGAGGGTGAGATGGTAACTGAAGACCCAAATGGAAAAACTACAGGAAGACTCAAGACAAGTGGAGTAGATAAGATATTGCATTTTTCATTTATTGTATTTTGTTTGTGTTAAAACAGGAGCCACGAATCGAAACCTCGACAGGACCTCACTCGACCTCTAACTCATCGTCTCACCATTCCACCTCTTTGAACTACACGCGACCTGATTCCCTTATAACCCGGGATATGTAGGCTGTCCAAAATCAGGACTCGGTCACATCTTTCCCTTCCTTTTCTTTTCTTTTCAAATAACGGTTGGATCAAAACTTGTCTCGTTGTCTACTTCTTTGTTTGAAAACTCTTCGCGTTCCCAAACAAAGAGGGGCAAATGTAGACACGTGATTTTTGACCCTTCCCGTGCTTTAACCTATTTTTAGCAGTAAATGTTTATTTTTATCTAATTTTTATTTTAGTTTTTATTTCATGTTTAGTAGGTTTTCTTTGAAAAAAAATTGTGAAAAAAGATGGCAAAATAGTCACACTTTAGGATAAGTTTTGTTTTTAGTTTTTGAAAGAAAAGAAAATGTTCAAAAAAAAAAAATGTTTTTCTTTAATTTATGTTTTGATAAATAAGCTAGTGATTTTAATATTTCTTAATTATATTTTTTTTAGTATAGCTATTTTACTTTTCACATACTTTTGTAGGTTCCAAATATTCAAATAATATTATTATATTATATTATTATTTAAAAATAAAATAAAATAAAAAATGTCCTAACTAAAACTACCCCCTGCACACCCATTTCCCCATTCCTTCACCCCATTTTCCCTCCATCACCCCACTACCTACACACACACGATGCAACACACACATACACTAACTCACACACTTATATATAAATACACATGCACACACATGCACTAGATAGAAATCCACACACACATAAAAAGAATGGGAGGAGAAAGAAAACAGTAGGAGAAAGTTAGGAAAAAGAAAAACAAAACATAGGAATTTTTTTTAAAAAAAACGTACAGGGAGCCAAAAAAAAAAAAAAAAAAAAAGAAAAAAAGAAAAGTTAGCAAATCAAAGAGAGGAAAAAAAGTTAGAAAAGAAGAGAAAGAACACTTGGAAAGAAAGACTTAGAGGAGAACAGATACGAAAAACAAACAAAAAAGGGAGAAGGATCAGAAAAGAAAAAAGAACACTAGTTGGAGTTCGAGGTTTACATTTGCGATTTCGAGTTCGTGGCTCTTGAAAGTTAGTTATTAGTTAACCTTGGATATCAATAAATTGTAGTCGTTTTGAGGTTTTCCAATCGGAATGATCCAATTTCAATGAAATCTTGTTCAAAAGCTTCAATCTTTGGTCGAATAAAGGAAATTTTGTCTACAAAAGGTCCATTTCTAGTCTTTACTTTGCTGTTTTTTCTAATAATCAAGTTCCGGTGATTTTTCTTTTAATGGTTTCGCTTAAAATAAGTCCAAAGTTTGCATCTTTATGTTAGTTGATATTGATTAGTGTTGTTTTTTAGTTCTTCTACGTTACTAATTAATAGTGAAAGTTTCTGATTTTGTTTACTATGGAGTTATAAGCATGTTAAAACCCATTAATTTAACATGTTCTAGCAATATTACATTACTGTTAGTTGTAGGTATCTTCATTTTAATTGGAATAAAATCATGTCATGACTAAAAGGCCTTTAATGATAGCTTGGTAACATCATGTTGTATTGCATGACTTTTTTTTTTACTTGAAATTATTGTTTGAGGCATAATATTTAATAGTAGGTAATTAATGTAACTGGGTGTTGAATTTGAAAGAGATATGCCAACCTGGTTGTAGTTAACTTTGATTAGGTTTTAGATAAGTATTATTTGAATTAAATGATTTGTTTTTTTCAGAAGAATATTCACGCTATCTAGTAATATTTGATTTAGATTTACGATTGATCCAGACATTGTTTAAAATAAGTCAATAATCAGATTTAACTTTTCGTGGAATTTAGTGATATAAATAAAATAGAAAGGTTCAAAGTTATGAAATTTGAGAAAATTACGAGAACTTTTGAGAAGCATATTCGGTAGTAGTCTCCTTTGGCTTTAAAGATGCAATAATTAAGTTCATTTAGCCTGTTGTGGGTTTGTTTGGTGCAGCAGTTAAACTGTAAATTTTGTATATAGTTGGATTTTGGGTTTGTTTCACTTTGACATAAATGATCCAAGAATTGAAGGCTCTTTAATTATTGTCCTAATTACGTATTTATTTTTCCTTTAGCTAATATTGAAGCATCCTCAAATTCCCTTGGTTATATCATTCTAGCTTGATCTCTAATGTTTTAATGGAGCAATGTGTGCTTACAAGAGATAATAACAGTAGCTTCTTAAGCCAAAAATGCATGCGAGCCTAAGTTAATCTAAGGTCTACTCAATAAATTAGTGTGAGGATGAGTAATATAGGTTGCGAACCTTTTCAAGACCCGTTAATGTAGAGAAAGGAAAAGAGGGGAAAAATCACTTGTGAGTGAGCGAGGTGAGTTGCGGATTGATCCAAGACTCGTTGCAAATTTGAAAGAAAAGAGTTGAAAGAGAGTAAAAAACATGGATAAGGAAAATAGTCTGAAGTTTACAAGAGACAAACAAATGCCTTTAACGCTAGACAAGCTTTAGGCCCGATAAATTTGATTTCGATTAAGAATGCAAATATGCATCTTTCTCGATACGCTTGATAACAAATATGAAATTCGAGGATGTAAAATTGCACCTTGAAAAAGATTGTCGTATTAATTAATTAAAACTGAGACTTGTAGACGAAACCTCATAGATATGGTGCATTTGAATGAAGAAGATTGTCTATCAAGACTTAGAATGCAATTATGTATCTAAGTCGAGACCAATGAAAATTAGACATTAATAATGAGCGAATCAAGGCCTATGAACACATTTATCCAAAATAGTCTAAGTTAAGTATAAGTTGATAATAGTGACCGTGCTAGAACCACGGGATTCGAGGGATGCCTAACACCTTCCCCTCGGTCAATAGAATTTCTTACTCAGATTTCTAGTTCGCAGACCAATATTAAAGAGTCAACTTCCTTTTGATTAGGGATTCAAAAAGGTGACTTGGAACCATAACTCAATTCCAAGTGGCAACTCTGTAAAAATAAAAATAATCCCTATTCAATAACGTCACTTCAACTGGAAAAACCCTTCGACACAAAACGAGCAAAAAAGGGGTGTGACAACCGCCATACCGACTCTAATGATGACGAGGTGGAGGCGGATGATAAACAGCTAGAGGTACGTGGGCCGGAGGACGACGACTTTCTTGACTGACCAGGGAGCTCCTTACACCCTACTCTTGCATTGTTTATTTTTGTAGCATTGGGGACGGTGCTAATCTTTTAAGTGTGGGGTGGGGTGTGATGGGATTCCTTTGTATATATGTATATGTGTGCTTCTGTATGCTTTTATTTTGGGTTCCTTAGCCTTTGTTTTCGGTTCTTTTACTAAGGAGAGTCCCTTTGAATCGTAGAAAACCACAAAAAGATTTTTATTTTGTATGTTGTTTCTGGTGTTTATTACTTTTGAGTCGCCCTTAGTCATAGGACTAAGGGATTTTCTCTATGATGGATGGATGACGACCATCTTAAGAGCAAATTAGTCATGTAGTGTCGTGTCGGGTGTTCTTGCTTGCTATACAATTGTGCATACATATGTGAAACATGCTAGGATATACAATAGCAAGTGTTGAGACGCCTAATTCTCACTTAGTTGACTGGCTAAGCTGCTTAATGTTGAACTTATGCATGATTTCAGATATTTTATGGTGAACCTGCTGAGCTGAACATGTGCCATGTGTGAGTAAGGTTTTTGTGATATTCCATGTGCATAATGATGTCTAGAACTTGCCCGGTGTGTCTGCAAAGCGAAATTAAAGATGTTGAGTTTAGGAGATGATATAGGCATTTCTTTGATAGCCATGTTTTATGCCTACTTTATCTACCCTTTTTTGCATTATCTTAGTTAGCCCCGTTGAGCCTTTAGCCTTTTCTTTGGTATCTTTACATGTAGCTTGATCCGTTTCTTTCAATGAACCAGAATTTGATCCAAAACTCCTAAGCGCTTTAATTAAGAAATCAAGATGTGAAGGAGTGTAAAAGTTTGGAAGAAGGAAAGAGTTAAGTTAAAGCCCCAAGTATATTTCCTATGGGTGTGTGAAAAAGTTTGTGTGTGTTGGTAGGGAATATGGTAAAAGAAAGGAATTTTTTTTTTTTTGAATCAATGGTTGATAGCAATTATTCCTTACCTAATATGCTTAAGCTAGCTTAAAAATATGGGGCAAAACAAAAGAGAGTTGGGAAGATAAAGGTGGTGAAAAATAGGTCGGTTGAAGGTGGTCTGAATGTAATTTGTAGTGTATTAAAGTGCTTAGGGAAGATAGTCACTATTCTTGACCAAATAGTTCCTACCCGTCCCTGAGCCTACATTACAACCCCTAAAGTCCTACTTGATCTTGAGCTTTAACATTTTAACATTAGTGGAGTATTACACTAAGGGCAAGCTTATGGTTCATCTTGTGTTGCATGTGAATTCTTTTTGAGAGTGTGTGAACTTTCATTCATGCACCCAGTTAGTAATTACTTTGTAGAAGTGTGGGGTGATTCTCTTGTGGTGAGGGTGCATGTTTAGTAAAGTGTGGTGATCTATTAGTAACGTGTCACGCATGAATTTGCAACTAGTAAAGTTGTTTTGTGAGGATAGGTTGTTTCAATTTGTTATTCATTTGTTTGTGATCCTAGTATGTTGGTGCATAAGTTGATAAATGTGGTTGTGTAGCTATGCAGGAATACCTATGGTGTGTCGTTTGTCTTAAGTCGCCCGGGTTTGAGTGTAGTCATTGTTCGAGGACAAACAAAGGATCAAGTGTGTGGTGGTGATCTAAGGCGTATTTATATGCCTTAGTATCGACGTTAACCCATGTTTTCCTTAGTTTTGAGGACAATACATATGTATTTTGTATGGTTTTGATGGATTATGTGATGTTGTGCTAACCAATGTGATTAGACCCTTGTAGGTGGAATTTGCAACTATTTGGAGCATTTTTGGCGTGGAAAGCAAGGCTTGGAGAAGCTACGAGCAAAGGATATTGATGATAAGAGGCAAGCCAAAGAGTTATACTTGAAGAATCATGCCAAATCCGCAAAGAAAAGTCGACGAAGTAAAAAAATCAAAAATTAAGGGCTTGGAGAAAATTTTGTTCTGACAGGCAGCACTAGGGCGCGATTCAGGGCGTGCCAGGCCGCCTGGGTCGCCCCTTCACAGAGGCAAAATTCGCCTAAGTGCCAGGAGCTCCCAAGGGCGTACCGGGCCGCTTTTTGCCTCGAAATTCACTCTATAAATAGGGCTTTTGAGTTATTGTATCACATTCCATCTTGACAAGGATACTTTGGGCGTTTTTGGGCATTGAAATTAGGTTTCATCCCTCATCTTTTCAGTTTTTATTTATTTTTATGGTATTTTATTACTTTTGGATGTTGATTAATGAGTGGCTAAAATCCCTCATTCTTGGGGTTTAGGCCAAAGAACATGAATCTATTGGGGGCGTGCCGGGCCGTTTTTGGCTAATTTTTGCCTCGAAATTCACTCTATAAATAGGGCTTTTGAGTTATTGTATCACATTCCATCTTGACAAGGATACTTTGGGCGTTTTTGGGCATTGAAATTAGGATTCATCCCTCATCTTTTCAGTTTTTATTTATTTTTATGGTATTTTATTACTTTTGGATGTTGATTAACATTATGAGTGGCTAAAATCCCTCATTCTTGGGGTTAAGGCCAAAGAACATGAATCTATTGGGTTAATTTGAGTGGTTTTTGCTGATGTTTATCAGAAGTTGGTTATTTATATATTCTTAATTTCATTATTTTGATGCTTGATCACCATTGAAATACATTCCTTGTCTTGAAGTGAGCTCGAGAGGGAAACTAAGAGATAGAACGTGGAATATACGAGGTGTGGTCTTTCTCGGGGAAGGAATTCTAAGGGATTGGCATGTGGTTAGGATCGAGAGGTACCTAATCCACCACACTTGGTCAATTAAGAGAAGAAAGCTCAAATGCACTAGAATTGGTTAAGCTTATCACCGCTCACAGGCGTAGTTAGGGTTCCAATTTCTAGTAGAAGATTATATTTTGGAGACGAATATAATTGTAAAATTAACCTCGGGATCAATAACCAAGATAAACAACTCAAATTGCTTAAACCAAAAATAATTATGCTCAAGAGATAGTGCCTTAGCCCTGGGAATTCACTTTTTATTAATTTTGCAAACACATTTGCGAAAACCAAAGTTACGGTAGCGAAGATAGGAGTTCATAGTCCGCAATCATTTAATTTTCAGCACCAAATCTCTTTTCATTTTCGCAACACTAGTTTTTGATTATTGTTAGATGTCTAGAATTGGTTTCTATTGACGAAAGTCCCTTGGGTTCGATATTCGGCTCTTTCAAAGGAGCCACTTTATTACTTGAACGATCACGTACACTTGCGTGTATAGCTGGGTCGCAATATTTGGCTAGCAAGCCAATTTTTGTCCTCAACTGTGCAACCTCTTGAGCTACAGATTCATCCAAAGCCCGTTGTGCTGCCGAGGCTCCAATAGTATACGTCCTAACAGGTGTATCTGCCTCCCGGGTATGCCATCCTCGTTTGGTTATAATAATACGATCTAAAATCTCTGAAGCTTGTTTCCACCTCAGACTCATAAATGCTCCGCTAGTGATAGTATCTCCTACAACATTGATATTGGCATTTAAAGCCTTATAGAAGGTTTCAAGTAAACTCCTACCACTCTGTAACACCCCGTACCTTCCTAACCCTATGTGATGACGTTGAACAATGGTTACTTAGGTGTCGAGATGCCATGAGTATGTATTTGGTAATGGGAATAATGAGAAAATTGAAATTTGGCTTCGTGCATGTGATTAGCCTTTCATAAGAGGTATTTTGTGATTTTCGTGGAGCACTTGTGGGGTTCAAAATGAGGCTAAGAGGACCTCTAAACAAAGTATATTAAGGCTAAGAAGTAAGTTAAAGAATAGGACTTGAAGTATCTAACCAAACCCGCGAAGAGAAGTCGAAAAATGAAATTTCCAAAAAAATTAAGTCTGGGGCGTGCTAGGGGGCGTGCCACGCCACTCTGGGATAAAGCTGGCGCGGCCAAGGGCGTGCCACGCTGGTTTTGCCACTTTTTCAAAGTTGGAAATTTTCTTAAGTCCCAAGGGTACCCGGGGACGTATTGAGCCGATTTTTGTCATGTTTCTTCTACAACAACGAGTATATACATGAAATGAGTAAAGTATTACATTGGTATGATAAAATTACTCGAGAACAAATTTGGAGTCAAAATGACGATTTTACCCTTTTGGTCAAAATAGGCCATACGTGGCTAGAATCGCTTGGTTTAGGAATTGAGGCTACGAGTATGAATTTCATGAGTGGTAATATTGTTGTTACGCATATGGAAGGAAGTAAACATGAGAAATTATTGATTTTATTGGGTTAAGCGAATTGGGCTCAAAAAGAGGCCCAAAATGAGAAGAAAACATGGGTCAAGAATGACCCATTCTTCCATTGACTAAAGCCACACTTAGCATTAAATGCAAAGAATGGCTAAGGATGACCCCCAAGGCCTATAAAAAGGGGCCAAAATCAGATTTTTATCACATAACACTCTCATGCCAAATCTAGAATTATCTACAAGCATTTTCTCTCAACTTCAAACCCTAAGGCACTTCTTGGAGCAAGATCATCAATTTCCAAGCTTGGGTAAGTGATTATTCTTATGGATTAATATATTATATGCATGGGAGAGTATGTAAATCATGTTGGTTATGCTTGGAAGTGTTGGACATGGTACTTGGTGTTTGTATATAAGATTTGTGATCCATGAGATTCAAGCTTGAATTATGACTTGTGACTTTGATGAAAGAGCATGGTATGGATAAAATATGAACATTTATGGGGTGATTTTGTTATGAAACTTGTTATTTTCCTATAAGTGTAAATTGTGGGATTTTGGCCGATATGTGCTATGAGGTGTATTATGGTAAGTTGATGGATTATTTGTGATGTGGTGTGGATAAGAAAGGGTAAAGGAGAAGTGTTGTGGTGAAATGTATTGATTATCATGTATTGGTCAATGTTGTGAATATTGTTGGATTTTTGGTAAGATAATTTCATAAATGGTATTGTCAAGGGGAAATGACATGTTAAAGACAAACATGTGACTTGTTGTTATTGTATGTATTTGTATAAGGTAGTTGGTGGTTAATGTTGGTTCCATTATGTACTTGTGATGTAGAGTGAAACGTAATTAAGGAGCGGAATTATTGCGCTCACATATTTGATTGTGTACTTACAATGGGGAAGATAAGGTATGTAAGGTTACTCTGTCCGTATCTTTCTGCGGCAAATAGTATTCACATTGACATTACGCTTGTCCTATCCCGAAATGTGCTAAGGTATCCCATATCCGGTTATCCATGGTCATTGTTATATATTTCCTACTCATTGATCATTGGTGAATCTCATGTCTCATATTCATGGTTAATGTTCCAAAAGCTCAAATAAGGTTATGATCCAATGTTCCAATAGTGATTATACTCATGCCTCTTGTTCATGGATTACTGTCCAAGGGTTCCAATAGTGTTATGTTTCCACGAAGGCTATGTTTCCAATAATGTTTATTTGCATGTTTCTCACTCATTGACTATTGATCCAAAGCTTCAAATAAAGTTGTGACTATCATTGTATCGATCTCTCATAAGCAAAAGTATCAATCTCTCACAAGTAAGGGTATCAATCTCAAAAGTAAAGAAGTGAAGTGAGAAAAAGTAATGCATATTGATTATGTTCATTTATCCATGGGGTGCAAACACCTGCATGATGATGATATTCTATCCATGGGGTGCAAGAACACCCGCATGACGATGTTACTTTATCCATGGGGTGCAAAGGACACCCGCATGACGATATGATCTTATCCATGGGGTGAAAAGAATACCTGCATGACGATGACATGTTATCCATGGGTTGAAAAGAATACCTGCATGATGAGGGCCCAAACAACATATGTAAAGTAATGTAAAGTCAAGAGAAAGAGTGAATGTAATATACATGGTTTCCAAAGTACAGAATAGTGACTCATCTACAGTGTGATTTATCTATATTGTTTATGCATTTGAACTTGAGTTCTTGACATGTTTTCATATCTTACCAGTTTCATATGGCCTTACATACTCAGTACATTCTTCAAACTGACCCCTCTTGGGGAATTTATTTTACTTGCTGCAGGCGCAGGTGCTAGTAGACCTCCGCAGTAGATTATTGGGTATTTGCAACTCTTTGGTGAGCTCAAGTTGCTTCGGGGATTCACACGTCACATGTGTACACTAGGTTTTGGTATTATGTAAATATTGTATAGACATGTTCATGTATCTGTAGAGGTTTTGTAGATGGTTGTGGGAAGACAAATGTAAAAAGTGTATGTCCGTTTTGACGTGATGGCCCTGTCGGCCAAGTTTCACATATGTATATATTTATCACATGTTTCAGGACTTCCATTATGAGCATGATAAGTTCTTATGTGGTAATGGTGTTTCTTAAGACATGCATATTAGATTGGTTCTCTCGGGCCATATCGGCTTCGGGTGCCAATCACGCCTCGTTGGAAGTCGGGGCGTGACACACTCATCCTATGATTTGGCACATTCTGCAGCTTCTTCTTAAACTTTAGCCATGTCTCATAAAGTGCTTCAGAATGTAGTTGTCTGAAGTTGTAAATCTCACCCTTCAACTGTAGCATCTTGGAAGGTGGAAAAAATCTCTCCAGAAATTAATTTCTCAACTCTTGCCAAGTAGTGATGGAACCTCGTGGTAACTCAGCCAACCATAAAGTTGTTTCTCCTGTTAGTGAGAATAGAAACAATCTCAACCGAACAGCCTCTTGGTCAACTCCAGGCAAATTATATGAAGAGCAGACCCCCACAAAGTTCATCACATGCATGTTCGGATTGTCTGTAGGAAGACCGACGAATACACCTTTCAAGTTTAGCGGTGGATCATGACACTTATAATGTCAAACTTAGTGCCCTGAGGTAATTCTGGTGAAATAATAGCACCAGTCTTAATCGACTCAAAATAAGCCACATCTTTTTCTTTGGGATCATCATAAACTAGCACATATGGTCTTTGAGGAGGTTTTGCACCCTCAGTCTTCTTTGTCTCTCTTTAAGTACAGCGAGACATTGTGCTGCTTCTTGCATTCCTTGGTGATCTCTATCCGCTTGTCTAAGAGATGCTTGCCTCACATTTTCCTCAGCCATCAATCGAGTAGTGATTTGTTCTGTAGTTTCATAACCAACTAGCTAAATTGGCTGGTTATGAATATCTCCCATAGCTGCGGGCTTCTGAACTCCGTCGGTATTCACCATTCTTTGATTTTATTTCAGTGTTCATTCTATCTCAGTATCAAGTAGAATCAGGGGATTGCCTTGACTCCTAGTATTGGGCATACACCAACGTGTGCCCTTAAAAGTATAGAAAAATAAAACCAATCAACTCAAATAGGTAAACTAATCACTCCGTAACCGTATTCCTTTACAACGACACCAAAATTTGATGTCACCCAAAAAAACCCTCCAGAAAAGTATAGTGCGATCAATGTATCAAATATAGAACCTAACTAGCTTGGGGTCGATCCCACAGGGAATAGGACGAAATAATGTTGAATGCTAGTTTGAGTAATTGGCGAGTAAGTAAAACTGGGGTTTTTTTATAAGCAAGTAGTAACAGTAATGGTTGTTTATTTTTGGATTTGTAATCAATATGAGAAACTGTGATCCCCAATGATTCCTTAACTCCACCGGTTACTGGTGTTGGCAAAACTATCCTGCTGCATTGCATGAAAAATCTAACAAGATATGTTCATCTAAATGTCTCTCGACATTGGTTAGACAAATTTCACTCTTCTCCTCTCGGTCTCCGAGTGTCGCACTACTAACCCTTGTTCTGGATCTCAGATAACTATCCCTGTTACGGCTCAAGTTATTAGATAAAGGCTGATAGCTTCAAATCTCTGTTGTTATTCCCTATTCCCAATATCTACCTCTCTCTCGAGCAAGTTTAGAATACAGGTGAGTTTCTAACATTTGCAACCGTTAGAAAATCAATTATGATGAAGGTAATAACAATACATGGATTCACAACGATTTAGAATTGCTTTGCACTTAACCTATTTCGTTAATTCCTCATGGTTCACACAACCCTAGTTGATGGGTTTAGTTACTCATGATTGCAAGAACACAAGAAGAATTCAATGAAGAAAACATAATTGTAAACTCACAATAAGAAGAAAACTCTGAAATTTCAATATCAATAAAAACTCGAATCTAGGGTTTCTTATTACAAAACCACTAATGTATTTATGAACTCAAAATAATGAAAATATATCTCAAAACAATATAATGACCAACCCCTAAAAATAGGACGATATAGGGGTATTTATAGATACAAGGTGAATCCTATCCTGAACAAAACAGGAGAACAAAGTCGACAACTTTCCACGATTTCGTGACTTGGTGTTCTGGAACCAAGTCACGCCACGTGGGTCCTATCGTGAGTCACTCCTCTAGTGCAAGGCTTGTCTTTTCGTCTTCAGATACTTCGTTCTCGAGCATCATTCTTCCTTTTTGTCCATTTTGCCTCTAAAAACCTATTCTCCTGCAATATTGAACAGAAAACACATTATGCCAACCAAACATACGCAAGTTATTGCATATTTTCTTTGTTTTAAGCATCAAAAGTTCCATGAAACCACGACACATCACACGTTAATCCTACTCATATGTCATTATATTGTTGAAATGTTGATTGTATCTCTCGTTCAGGTTATTTGAGTATTCAAATTCTTCACTCAATGTTCATGGCCTACCTATTACTTTGAATTTGTCTCTAGGGGAGAACGTAGTAATCCGATTGAATTCAGAATATTGATTCCAATATGACATAATAACTCAATTTTAGAGAACGTTAGTTACTCAAATCATTTACATTATATATTACTCGTTAGTACTTTTGTTTGTAGATTCCCAAACGACATTTATGAATGACAACACAAGGCACACCTAATAATGTGGTTTATACTTTTTTCAAATTACATTTTTTAGTGATATCACAATGCATACCTTTTTTAACTATACATGATACATTGTATTTTAAAAGTATCTATAAGAATCTACATAACACACATAAAATATGTCTTATATATATTTTGCATGCTAAAATATGCTTTTGTTGAATGGTGTTTCTGAGTGGCAACCCAATTTAATGGCTTTACTTACCCCTACTGTGCCCTTTCGGTGTAGATCCTAGCTTGTGTACGAGACGCAATAGCTGATTCGTGCTACTTAGAGTTGATATTTCAAGGTACTGGCATGCTCTAGATTTCAGAGCTAATTCCGGTGCTTCTCTTATCCTTATCTTGTATTTACTCATTTCCAGAGACAGATTATGCATTCAGATATTCAATTATGTCTAGATGCTCTTGTGCTTAAGACACCATATATTGAGGGTTTTATGTATGTTTTATTTCAGACTTTCGCTACCTATATATATGTGTGTTGACCTGACTTCATTCTTGAAGTCTCATTATTTTGTTTATTTTACATTTTGAATTTCCTTTCCTTTTTGGGTAATTGGCTTACCTACCAAGTCTAGGTCTTGGTAGGTGCCATCATGACCTCAAATTCTGAATCGTGACAAATTAATATTAGAGCGCTAATTTCACCGGTCTCATAAATATAAGTGAAGGATGTCTAGTAGATTTTTGTGGATCGGTACATAGACATTTGTATTGATCTTTGAGAGGCTAAAGACATCTTTAGGAAAAACTTCTTAAATTTAATTCCTTATCATGTGGGTTATTCGCACCCTACGTTCTAAACTTGCATTCCATTCTTTTCAGCCTAGATGGTAAGGACTAGGTCCAAAGATGCTAGGGATGGGCCCTAATCAGGGGCGAGGTTGGGGTCGTGGCCGACCCAAAGGTAGAGGAGGCCACGAGGAGCTGCCCCAATCAGAGGATATGCTAAGGATACCCCTCCCGAGCCTGAGGTTGAGTATGATGAGGGTGATTATCAGTCAGGGGGTGTAGGGCCAGATCAGGTCCCTCAAGGTTCTATTGACACCCTAGTGCTACAGGATCTACTGATTCATCTCTTTAGTCATTTGGATGGTGTTCTTTTAAGTGTATCAGGTATTCCTCAGACTTCAAGTGGTGTTCCGCTGTCACTACCGACTTTTTCTTATGGTATTCCGTCTTCAGGGGTTCAATCATCTTCTCTGGTACCCCTACATGTGGAT
The DNA here is from genome assembly GCA_031232105.1 of Capsicum rhomboideum. Lineage (NCBI taxonomy): Eukaryota > Viridiplantae > Streptophyta > Magnoliopsida > Solanales > Solanaceae > Capsicum > Capsicum rhomboideum. The sequence continues at coordinate 14,708,707 of CP124718.1, forward strand.
TCATTGCCTACTAGACTTAATATTCTTTCGATTGCTTCAGGTTCTGTTATGTCTTGTAATGATCACAAGAGGTTCGAGAGGTTAATTCGCTTGGCTCCTCCCAAGTTTAGTGGCGCGATTAGAGTTGATACATATGAGTTTCTTACTGACTACCAGGAGAGGTTGCATAACCTCAGATCCCTTGAGTCTCACAGTGTTGCTTATACGACTTATCAATTGACCGATGTGGCCAGATAGTGGTAGAGGTTTCTTTTTAGTCGTAGACCATTGGGTTTGGTTGTTATGTTATAGACCCTATTTTCCAAGGCTTTTTTGGAGAGGTTCGTGCCTTAAAGTTTGAGGGATCAGATGCAATTTGAGTTTGATCACCTGGAGCAGGGCTCTATGACTATGGCTGAGTATAAGGTACACTTTCATACTTTATCCAAATATTTCGCCAGTATATCCATTGAGTCAGAGAGGATTAGGAAGTTTGTCAAGGGATCGTAGGGTCCTTATCAGTTGGTTACAACTCAAAAGGTAGTCTCGGGAGATTCTTTTCAGAGTATTGTAGAGCATGCTAAGTTGATTGAGTTGATTACCCAGGCTACTCAGGGAGGCACCAAAAAGGTGCACTGACAGAGTGAGTTTAGTGGACATGCATCTCGAGTCAAGGATTTCTACGTTAGAGGTTCCCGTGGTTTTCATGATATGCTTGTTCAGGTAGCTTTATAGGGATCAGGTGGTAGGCCTTCAGTTTCTGCGGCTCTGGGTAGCTAGGTATCAGGTCATGCGGGTAAAGGTTCTAGTTTCAGTTCTTTGGGATAGAACAGTCGTCCTAGTCCTTTGGGGCCTCCACAGATTAAGTCAGGAAGTAGAGGGTGTTATGTATATCATGAGGTTGGTCATTTGGTGAAGGACTATCCTCGGCATGTGTCTGGTCTTGCCCAGTAGTGTTCTTATCTTTAGCTTTTCCCTACTCCTATTTCTGTAGTCAGAGGTGGTTCACAGAGTGGAAGGGGTGATACTAGAGGTGCTCGAGGTAGATATAGGGGAGGTCATGGTGGTGGATGCGGATTTGCTCAGTCCGGGAGCAAACGTGGACAGTGTTATGCTAGACTTGGGAGACCTGAGGCAAAGGCCTCTGACGTAATTATTACAGGTATCGTTCTGGTTTGCTATCGTTCTATTTCCATGTTATTTGACCCTAGTTCTACATTCTCCTATGTGTCTATATATTTTGCTACTGGTTTTAATGCTATATATGAGTCCCTTGCTGTGCCTCTTTGTGTTTCTATCCCGTATGAGAATCTTTAGTGGTGGATCAGGTGTACCGATCTTGTGTAGTGACCTTTGTGGGGTGTGAGACTTGGGTGGACTTGATTATCCTTGATCATTGTGAACTAAAATGAAAGAGTATAGCATGGGTATAAAAGAAAGAAAAAAACTACACAAAAAAGAGAATCCTTGCTAGTATTAGGTATGCTCATTCAATAAAAAAGGAAGAAAAGGGGTAGAAAATAAAGAAAGAATGAAAGGATTAGTTAGTTGAAGTCGAGAGCGCTAAATAGTAAAAAAGTTAAGAGGCTAGAGAGGATTAGTCATTATTTTAGCCAAAAGTTCCGACCCATCCCTTAGCCTATATTACAACCAAATGAAGATCTACTTGATCCTAGACATGGACTATCTTAAATTAGTAGAGAAAGTACACTAAAGGCAAGCCTATGGATCACTTTTTTTCACATGTGAATTTATTTGCGAGCGTGAGAGTTTGATGCATCACATGCCTATGTTTGAATGATATTACATGAGTGAAAGGGAGTTTCTTTGGTGTGAGGGCACATGTTTAGTATAATATGCTTGAATGTTTGATCTTCTATGTGGTGATTCTTCTAAGTTTTCGTGCATGCTTACTTGAGTCGTATAACACCTCAAAGTCAAACTCATGCTTATTCTGTATGTAGTTTAGTTTAAGATCAAATCTTAGATTTCTAGGCTTCCACAAGAGGAACCACAACCCAAGATTCAAGTCCATGGTTCGTGCTTCTAATTATGGAGTTGGTCCTGAAAACCTTGTGTGCTCTAGGTTACCACAGATGAAATCATGACCTCTGACATCAGTCCACGATTTGTGGGATGAACCGTGGTATTAGAATTTCTAGCTAATAACTTACTTCAGAACTCCATAGATGGGTTCACGAGCATGAAACCCAGCCCATAGTCTGCAGAACCCAACCGTGAATTAGATTCCAAAATCTTGCAAATTTCTCTCAAGAAACCACTAATGACACAATGGTTCGTGGAAGCCACTCCACAACCCATGAATCTAGTCATGGTTGCATTCCAAAATCTTAGCAAAATCTTCCAAGCATCTATGGATCAAGCCACGACTCTTGAAAGTGATCCACAATTTGTCGTACAACCAATGAAATAAAATCCTGAAATTTTTAAAAATATTTTTAAAATGATATTTTTGACTTTTCCTTACCTTAAAACCTATCACACGATGTTCTGACCTCTAAAAGGTATAGATATCATATTCTTAAATCAATTCTCCTTTTTATTCTCTCTAATCAAGTCAAGAGAAAGTTCTTTAAGTAATCAAGCATCTAGGGTTCTTGTTCCAACCGAGTCATGTCTTCTCTTGTCAAAATTAGTGTCTTCAACATGTATGTAAGAATTTAGTGATGGATTCCTTTCATCTACACACCCAAGTATTTTGAAGATATCTTAAACTATGTTCATAGCTAGGTTTTTATGCCCAAATCATTAGAGTTGATTTCTTCGTATAATTAACCTAATTTTTATGAAAGAGTTTCTATGATCTTATGAATATTATGTAAATTCCTGATTTATGTTTTTGTATTCATGATTTTAAGAATGTTTTATGAACTATGAATCTTATGTGTTAAAGATATGTATTTTAGATACAAAATTTCAACACATGATTCATGACATGAGATTGGGCTTAGGCTCACAACAATATAGTTTTATAGACATATTGAGTACAAACTCAAACTATGATTTAACTGTGTTACATGACATGATATGATCACTAATATATTTTGGGAGAATTATTTAGTACCAAGCGGGTATGCATTCAGATAACACATGCCACAAACTACGTTGGCACTATAGGTTTTTTATCCCAAGAGCGCTCAATTTTAGATCCACATGTTCATTATCCTATACTCTAGCAAGTTGGGACAACTTTTCCAGTGTGGGTAAGACGTTGGGCATCATGATCTCACATGGTGTTTGTTGGTTATAAAAAACTCCCCACACATATAATCTTTATGACATCACTATTATGTACTCTTGAAATAGTTTTTATGCTGTTTTTAGCTACCATGAATTTCCTCAAATTTTCAACTTGTGGAGATATTTAAAATGATTTTTCCATGACTCATGTTTTAATTCAAGATCATGTTTTGAGCCACTCTCACTATGTTTTCATGATCAACTTTTCACATTTATGATATATATATATATATATATATATATATATATATATATATATATATATATATATATATATATATATATATATTTATGTATACCTTGAATACCTATACATTCCATTATATTGACTGTATTTTATACTATATCTTTTCATGATGTAGATTCAGGTATTCGAGCCTAAGGTTTGCTGCTAGACATTCGGTAGCACCTGACATTCAATGAATTTGTTAGCTCATCTATCATCCAGGAGATGTAGTTTTAGTTATAGCTTTTTCCTTAGTTCAATTTTTTAATGATCCATTTTGTCGTTATAGCATTGATTGCGGTGTAAGAGTCCGAGTAGAGTTTTCCCTAGGATGAGAGTTGCAAAAATCTCAGGCTAGGTTTCCGACAAAATTGAGTGTTGTTTGGAGTAGAGGTCGGTTGTTTTTTGTAATAGTTTGTATGTTGGTTTTATGGGTGTGACATGTTAGATAAGAGATTTAGTGATCCATAAAAACTTTCAGAATAATATTCGGGTTTGTAGAACTCCGATAATGGCGTTTTCCACGATAGAGTATTTCTGCATTGTCAAAAAACCAAATGGGTGTTATGAAATGAGGGAGTTTTGGAACTTCCACCAACACATTTTCAGTGGACTCTGCAGTAGGACCCTTTATTCTGTAGTGGGTGGCCGACAACTATAGCGGTAGCCAAGGATCCCTTTGGATCGCTGCAGTAGGTAGCTACTTACTACAATAGAACCACTATAGTGGGTAGCTAATTGCCATAGTGGTCGATAAGGTTTCACTTAGGATCATCATAGCAGGCACTTGCTCTCTATAGTGGGACAGCTATAGCAGACAAGTTTCCACTATAGTGGTCATCAGTAGTCTAATTGCCTGATTTTTGAGTTTGAGCGTTATTTCTCCCAAAAATCCAAATTTCTGATCTAAAGCTCTGTGTTAGGATATTTTCTCCTGATTTGGGTAATTTTCATCATTGAGGTAAGATTGTTCTACCATTCTAATGTAGAGTAATTTCTTTAATCTATAGAATTACTAGAATCAAGAGCTAGGAAGAAATTCATGGATTAATGTCATGTACTTCATCTTTAACTAAGCACACGTGTAGCACTTGAAAACTTGCTCATATTCTTGCACCAATTGCTCATGATATTACTATGTAAATTCAACCTAAGTCACTTAGAATCGCTAAGGGAATGGAAGAATGAATATAAGACAATTGTAAGGAAGATTTAAATTAAAGAGAACTTGGAAGATTTGCTTGATGGTTTTACAAATGAATGTCGCTCTATTTATACTACTCATCTGGGGGCTAAAGTATAAATAATAACTGTTATACAAGTCCCTACATATTTACACTTAGGTCCCTTCTCTAGAACTCTCTACATGCCTAGAATATTCCAAGGACTTTCTATGCAATTTTATAGTCTTTCATGAGAAATCTCCATACTTCTCTAGATACTTCCACAAGTGCTAGGATATTGTTTATGTAAACCTCCACATGACAAAAAGGTTTGCTAAGTGGCTCTTATGTAGCATGATGACATGGCAGGTCATGACACTCCCCCCACCTTATGTTGCGATGATCATGGTGCCTTCTTACTGCATAAACTCTCTTATCTTATCTTTGAATTGCCATAAGTCCTTATATCATTCCCATGTGTCTTTCTCTAGTGATTTCCCCTTCTTGTGGATGAGGAATATGGCAGTGGCCTTTTGTTTTTGCTTTCTCTTGACATGGTAGTCAATGATAGCCTCAATCTATTGATCATACAACAAGGTGATAGTGATTGGCACACGACTCGATTGTCCTTTATTTGGGTCATCCTTATCTTCATGGTATGACTTAAACATGCAGGCATAAAAGAGAGGATGGACCTTAAGAAGCGAAGACATTTCATGCTTGTATGAAATCTTTCCCACCTTGGCAAGGATCCTAAATGGGCCTTCGTACTTGAGAAATAAATTTTGGTGCATGCCCTGTAGTGCCTTGAATTGTCTTAGTTTAAACTTCACCATGACCATGTCCTCCACTCTATAGATTATGGGATGCCTCTTGCAGTCTACAAATTTCTTCATCCCCTTAGCTGCCTTGTCTAAGTAGGACTTAGCAGTGTCAAGTTGATTCTCCTAACCTTTGGCCATATGATAAGCTCCCAAATTCTTCCCCTTGAATGCAACTAGTAGTGAATGTGGGGTTTGAGCTTGTTGGCTTGTGGCTATCTCAGATGGTATATGCCCTGTGGATTCAATCCATTGCAGGTTATAAGAAAAATGGGCTATGTCTAAGAGCTTCACCTAATCCTTCTGATGTGCACTCACATAATTCCTTGAGTAACACTCTAATAAGGGTATTAACCCGCTCTGTCTATCCATCCATCTGTGGGCGTAAACTAGTAGAGAAGTGCAGATCCGTGCCAAGTATGTCGAACAACTCCCTCTACAATTTTCCAGTAAAGTGGGGGTCTCAATCACTGATGATATGCCTTGGTAAGCTCCAATACTTTACCATATTCTTAAAAAATAGTTTGGCAGCTTCCTTGGGTTTGCAACTTGGTGAGGCGGGCATAAAAGTGGCATACTTAGAAAATCTATCCACAACCACCATGATAGTACCATAACCATCAGACTTTGGTAGGCATGTGATAAAGTCCATAGTCATGCTCTCCCATGGATGCTCTGTGACTGGTAGTCCCTCCAAAAGGCCTCCAGGTTGCCTCTACTCAACCTTGTCCTGTTGGTACACAAGACAAGTCTGCACATAATACTTTATGTCTTCTCGCATCCACAACCACTAGTAGACCAACTTAACTAAGGCTCTAGTATGACGTTGACCTGGATGACCGACCCACAAGGTGTCATGACTCTCTTTCATAATACGCCGCCTGATGTCACCAAACTTTGGCACATAGGCCCTCTGACCTGTGGTAAGAAACAGACCCTCTTCTATCTAAAAGAACCCCATCTTGCCTTGGGCGGCTAACTCTATAAACTGCTTGGTTGTAGGATCATGTTTCATGCCTTCTTTTATGGCCTCTCAGATGTCGCAACTTGCTGAAGTGCTTATGTAATGATAGTAAGTTCAGCCTTTCGACTCATGGCATTGGCCACAATATTACCGTTGCCCAACTTATACTCTAACATATAATCAAACTCAACTAAGAAATTTTGCCACCTTGCCTGCTTTGGTGTAAGCTTCTTCTGCGTCTGAAAGTAACTAGTGGCCACATTATCAGTCTTGACCACGAACCTTGACCCAAGCAAGTAATGTCTCCATGCGTGAAGGCAGTGAACAATATCCATCATTTCTTTCTCTTGTACAGTGTAACGTTGCTCTATCTCAATTCAACATCCATCTCTCGAATACTATAGGACGCTTATCCTGTATCAAGATAACTCCAATGGCAAAATCAGATGCATTTGTATAAACCTCAAATGTATTGATAAAGTCATGCAATTCCAAGACTAGCTCTTCCATTACAGCTACCTTAAGGCCTTCAAACGCCTTTTGATAATGTTCCATCCAAACCCATGGCTTGTTCTTCTTTAGCAACTAAGTTAAGGGCACTCCCTTGGCGGAATAACTATTAATAAATAGATGATAGTGGTTAGCAAATCCAAGGAAGGATCTCAAATAAATTACCTTTATAGGTGCCTCCCACTCTTGAATAGCTTGTACCTTAGCCTTGTCCACGAGTAGCTCGCCACTACTGATGACATAGCCCAAGAAGCACTTTTGGTTGTGCAAACTCACACTTCTCCCTCTTGATGTATAAATCATTATCTCGTAACACTTGGAAAACCTTCTTTAAGTGCTCTACATGATCTTTTAAGGTGTTGTTGTAGATGACTATATCATCCAAGTAAACCACCACGAGCTGATCAAGGTAGGGATAGAAGATCTTATTCATGAGAGTGCAAAATGTAAAGGGTGCATTATATAAGAAGAATGGCATCACCAACCACTTAAAGGCTCCATATCTTGTCATATATACTGTCTTGGTTCATCCCCTTCCACAATACGAACCTGGTAGTAGCCTTTGAGAAGATACACCTTGGTAAAGAACTTGGGTTGCCTAAGTCTATCAAATAGGTTAGCTATGCGTAGGATAGAATATTTTTTCTTCACTGTGACCTTATTAAGTGCCCGATAGTCTATGCATAAGTGTAACAATCCATCCTTCTTCTTTTGGAATAACATTGGTGGCCAAAACATGCTGATGGACGGGTGTGACCAACATCCAGTAGCTCTTTCAATTGCTTCCTAAGCTCCTCTAACTCAGGCAGTGCCATGTGATAAGGGGAAAATGGGGTTGGCTTAGTCCTTAGATCCAACTCCATCTTGTGATCCACTTCACAACTAGGAGGTAAGTGCTTATGTAGCTCATCAAGCATAACATCTTTGTTCTCCTTAAGTAGCCTCTCTATGCAAGGCGACAATGTCTCTTAGGAACACTTGTCTTTCTCCAAACTAGCAATGGTTTCCATGAACATCGGTTCCCCCTTCTTGAGCCCATTGACTAACTGTATAGCCAAAAGTTAAACTTGCCTCTGATTGTGTAGCATAGATATTGTAGGCACCATGAAAGATCCTTCGCATTCCAGGACTAAGAGATGTTTGAGGTACTGGTCGATAAAAGTATGGCAGTGTCTAAAGAACTCTAGCCCCAGAATAATATCAAAGATATCCATTGTTATGGCAGTAAGGTTGTCGTACCTCGCAAATTTCCTAATTCACACCAACCTTATTAGCTACACCAAGATTATTTTATGGTTAAGCATTCATGATCTTGACATAAGAATTAGATGGAGCGAGCTTTAACTCTAGTCTCTTTGCTGCAGCGTTGGTCACAAAATTATGAGTTGCTACAGTGTCCACCAGTGTACGAGCAGGCTTATTGTTGATGTTGAGATCCACATACTAATTTTTGTTGTCATCCGTCTAGATATATAGCTTCTTGATAGCTCCGAATGGTCCTATCATACCCAATTATGCTGCACCCGAACCCTCTACTTGTTTTTTCTCTTTCAGCTCACTCACTATGGCATTGGGACCTTTTAAGTTGGGATAATTCCTGAAGTCGTGTGGTCCTTCACATATTTAACATCCTTTCTTCTCGACCTATGCTTTGTTTTTGGTGTAGCTTTGTCAACCATTCATTTTCTTGAAATTAGTCTTATTGGTATCTTGGGCCTTAAAGCATTATTGGTAGGTATCTTTGCTTTTTCCATGATCTCCCCCACCTTTGACATTGCTATCTTTGGACTCCTTACCTTTCCCTTTGCCATACTTGTCGTACCTGAAATCTATCAATGACTCAACCTCCATGATGGCCTGGTAGATATTTGTGACTTGTCAGTGTTGCAACTCTTACCTAGCCCAATTCTGTAACCCGTCCATAAAGTTGAATAATAAGTCATCGCTTGTGAGTTTAGGAATTTAAAGTATAAGGGTAGTGAACTCCTTATCGTAGTAACGTATGATCCCTGTCTGCTTCAACTCCTTAAGTTTTTATCTTGCCTCATATAAGTTATTATTTGGGAAGAACTGATGCTTGAACTCGGCCATAAACTAATCCCATATGTTAATAGTGCATATACCTCTCTCAACATCAGCCACTTTCCTTCTCCACCACAATATGGCCTCAGATAGATACAACATAGTGGTGTTGATCTTGGTTTTTTCGTCCCTTACTTTTCCATGCATGAAATAGTTCTCCAAGTGCCAAAGAAAGTTATCTACCTCCTGTGCATCATGAACCCCTTTGAATATTAGTGGCTTGGGAGCCTCGATCTTAGTCTCCCCTGTCACAATGGAATTTCTGCCTACTTCAGATGCGCCATCATTGACCTGCTCCTCAATTGCTTCTACCTTTGCCTTCATGGCATCTATAGTGCTCAACACCTCCATGAGTCTACACTCTAAGGTAGTGATGGTTTGTCGTAGATCTACCTAGGCTTGCGTATGCCCCTCTAAGTTATTTTGTACGCTCTTGATCTCTTCAAGAGTATGCCCTTCAAGAACTCCAAGAGTGACCTCCACTTTTCCCAAATGTTGGCCAAAGATGTCGACAATATCTATCCCTACATTAATGTTTATAACCCATTCTTTACTGAGTGAAACATCCTCGAGCAGGATCTCCACTTCATTCTCGCTTCCCTCCATGGTAGATGTTTCATTAGATGTGCGTCCTTCACTTAACACAACCTCGAGAAGCGCCTCGTTACTCTTATTGGCGGCATTCCTCTTCTTGTCATATGCCTTCTTGCCAACAATATCCTGAGTGACGCTGGACAGGGTGTTAGCAACGTTGAATTCTCTATCATTTTCCATTCCCTTAGTTACAACCTTTCTCTGATAGCACGTTGTCACGTTATTATTCTTTAACTAAGCTCACATGCAACACTTGACAACTTGCTGACATTCTTGCACCAATTCTTCACGATTTTGCTATGACAAGTCAGCCTAAGACACTAGAAATCGCTAAGAGAATGGATGAATGAACACAAGAGAATTGTAAGGAAGATTTATATTAGAGAGAACTTGGAAGATTTGCTTGATGGTTTTACAAATAAATTCCCCTCTATTTATACTACTCTTCTAGGGGCTAAAGTGTAAATAATAATTATTACACAAGTCCCTACATATTTACACTTAGGTCCTTTCTCTAGAACTCTCTACATGCCTAGAATATTCCAAGGACTTTCTATGCAATTCTATAGAATTCTATAGTCTTCCATGGGAAATCTCTATACTTCTCTAGATACTTCTCCAAGTGGTAGGATCTTGCTTATGTAAGCTACCGCATGGCAAAAAGGTGAGCCAAGTGGCGCTTGATAAGTATAAATTTAGTAGTTTTTTTTTTGTATAAATAATATTATATAAATAAATATTTTACTTAGATATATATAACTTTTTCTTTGTTTTTATATAAACATCTAATAAGTATTGCAGGGAAAGAAAAGAATAATAAACAAAGAAGAAAAGAGATATAGAGAATAAGCCAAGGATGCCATCCCCAATCTAAGGATGCCATCCTTGAAAATCTGCCCTTGAAAGAAGAATCCAAGGATGTCATCCCTAATCTAAAGATGCCATCCTTGAAAATTTTCACTTAAAGGATAAGATTGAAGAAGCTAAGGATGCCATCCTTGGAATTTGGCTTGATGAATCTTCTATAAATAGGGGATGAAATTTCACTGCAAGAGATAAGAAAAGTTGGGGAGAAAAAAGCTTTGTGTCGTAGATAATTTTCTTAGCATAAAGTTTTCTTAACATAGAGTTTTCTTTTTAAGTCTTTTCGCTTTATAATATAAATAGAGTTTTAACTCTGCGTAGTATTTTCTATTTTCTCCATAGAGTAATTTTCCTTTAGTTGGGATTAAGGATGAAGCTTCATATATTATTATAATGGAGATTATGATATTTTTATTTTTCTTGAGCGAGAGTGTTACTATTTCATATTTTACATCAGAGTGATAGATATTAATTAATCAACTTTATCACCTCTATATATTATGTGTTATATTATTCCTGTGTTGATTTTTGTTATCGAAGGAAACAAAAATTAAATAAAAGAAATAAATATAACTATATATATATATATTCTTGTGATAATTTGAAATAATTATATCCAATAGCTCAAAGTTCTTCATCTTGATATTTTATTGAGTTTTTATTCGAAAGAAGAAAATCATTTAGTCAAGATATTGAATTCTGCAAAGGCTAATCGAAAGAGGTTTTTGTTCATATGATGTACTCTTTCAAGAATTTTTTTTATTTCTTCAATACTGTTAGTTGGTCATTTTATTATGTTAATCGAAAGAGGCATAGTCAGATGAAAAAATAAACAATAGAAATATTAGTTTGTTAATCGAAAGAGACAACTTAATATGTGAAATATAAAAGAAAGTTTCTAAACTCCATTATAATTTTTATTAAGTGAATTCATGAAATCCCAACTCTCTTAATTTAAAAGAAAATAAAAAACAATCTTTTCATGTTTTCAAGTAAATACAAATTCAACTCTTTTCACCCAAATTCGACTCTCTTAAGTAGTCGGATGATGATATAAATATGTAGGATAGATTCTTCAATCTCTTTGGGATGATATCTTAAACTATACTATAATTTGATAGAGTACGAGAAAAAAATAACATACGCATTTTGCCCGTCAGTGCTTATATGGCATGATGACATGACGGGTCATCACACTAAGCCCTAAACTAATGAACTGAAGAGAATTGCCTATGGATAGCCTTAAAAGTGATTGATAGTGATTAGATGATGTTAGTTTATACTTTCTAGTGTAAAATTACTTTCCTCTAACATGAATTATGGAGAATTTTGGCGGATTAATGGGTGAAAAACCCTGAATTAGTATTTTAGGAGGGTAAAATCAATGGGTTTTAGTTCTTAATGCCTAAAAGTGGAGAATAAGTTGTTGATTTCTTCTTGTTTATTATATTTAAACCTAGAACGATCCGAAGTTGCAAGAAAGGGCAAAGCTTTAGTGGATTAGTGCATTTTGAGCTTGCGTTTGAAGTAGGTTTTGATTTAAATTGTAGTTATACACTTGATTTGGATTTCATCCCTATTCATTATTTAAGGGTTTGTGAGTTTTTTAGGCATACTTGTGAATTTGTGAGTTGGTAGATATTGGTTGTATACATGAAATGATGAACCTGAATTCGACTAAATGTCTAGACAAAGTGTGTACTTATATATTTGGTGCACTGCATTATATCTTGCCTGATATTTTATTGATATGCATATATTCTACATTATTTGGAGGGTCAGGTACTGCGCTGGTATAAGTTGCTTATCTATTGATATTTAGATAGTCGTTTACCATGTCGGTACAATATATAGATGAAGCTAGTCCCCTGCAGGTCATGACTATTGGGTAAATAAGTCCCTTTAGAATGTATGTATAGATTTTAATGAGGTGGTGATGGTTTGATGCATTGTTACATGTTCATAGTCATTTGGTTGCTTATTTGTATTTCATAACATATTGCATTAAAATTGAGGTGGCATAGGTCTACTCTTGTAAGATGGATTGGTGATAATTGGTTGATGTACTTCATTTATGGTATTTAGAGGAGTCATAGACCCTCCCTCTGTTATTGAACTTATATGTATGAAGGTTGGCCTAGTTGAGGTTATTGGTTGACTAAGTAATTATTTGTGGAGTCGTATTTGTTGATTGAAATTACTTGTTTTATGTTGAATGCTAATTTGCTCATATTTGATTTTAGTTTAAGTGTGGGTCTGAGTTGAGTTGGTCGATGATGCCTTCCAGTACATAGTGTTTGTACTAATAGTACCTGTGCTCTTCTTTTTTTGTGTGCAGACAGTGGTCCAATGATTGAGATGAGACCTTGGATATAGCATTTGACTAGCAGCTTTCCAATTCAAGGGTGAGCATCTACCTTCAGGCAACCATTAGATCATCTCTTTAGATCATGTATATTCCTTCAGACAGTGATACTCTTGTTTTTATTTGTTTTTGGATATCTATCTTAGACATTAATTTCAGTTAGAATGTTTTTGTACGGTGACTTTTGGGTCCTTGGGAATTGTAATAGTTAGGTTGAATTAATTCGGCATTTTATTTAGCAATTCTCGAGATATTTATGATTATCATTGTTTTAGTGAATATTCTGTCTTAAAAATGGCTAAGTGTTGGGTAATGGTTTGGTTTAGATATTTCTCCCACTGGAGGATTAGTGTGGGTGCCACTCATGACCATTTTGGGTCATGACAAGCTTAGACATTTGATTTAGTAAAGGTATTTATGGGGCCTTGTCCTGGTTGACTCTTATGTTTAGTAGTAGTTGACATTCTTTTACTTATTTCTAGTTATGTATCAATAAGGATTGTCTCTTTCAGATTTAGCCCATTATCATTTTTTATATTTCTGCTTCAGTTTCTTTAATTATATTACTCTATAGACATGTTATGCCAAGGGTTCCATCGGACCACAAGTGAGCAACTAGTTATGGCTCGCAGCTTAGGTGTAGGCTCGGGTCGTGACAAGTTGATTTTCAAGGTTGGAATGTCTTGATTTGGTTGTTATGAGTTTTAACTTGAAGAAAATGCACAGAGATGAAGATAATCTCAATGTTTATAGAAGTGGTGTTCTTGATATAAGTGAGCTAGTCCCAATTTAGACTAAAGAGTCGTACTTATAGGGTAGAGCTTACTCAAGGGAGAGAAAGAGTTAAGTTTGGGGTGTTGATGTGAGGCTAAAAGTCATGATTTTATACTATAGTTTGCCTCACATTTTAGTTGTTTTAATGTGATTTTGAGCTTACGTTATACAAAATGCATTTATGTAGCTTGTCTTGATGTGTAGTATGAAGAACAATGGATTTTGCATGGATTTGGAGCAGAATAGAGGGAAAATTAAGCTTTGAAGTCTGAGTAGGGGGCCAAGGAAGGTGATCCACAGCATATCGAAGTATGGTAGATCAAGATGGGAGCTTCATGGAAGCAAAACATGAAAAAGGCAAAAAACACACCATGGAAAGGCCCGGGCACCGCCCCAGGTGCCCCCATAGTAAAAATGGCAATCCCCAAGCCTTGAAGGCAAGGAAGCTTCCCAAATGACTTAGGGCGCTGCTCCAGTACAAATTCCTAGCCTGGAGCAGCTAGGCAAACCGAATCCAACACAAACCCCTCTAAAACCCTAGATATGCCACTTTTTTAGTCATTTTTATGAGGATTCAACAAAATATAGACCAAAGTTTGAGAGATAAATGTATGTAACATTTAAAGGGCCATCTACACTTAAGTTTTTCTATTCCTATTATACTTTTTATGATTGAATAATGTTCTATTCATGAATTCTTGCTCTTGTAATCAATTAATGAGTAGCTAAACTCATAGTATCTAGGGTTGTAGATGAACATGAATGTTGATGTTTGAAGTTAATAAAGTTTAAACTCAATTTCCATTATTGAGTTGCTTATCTTTTCTTAATCTTAATTATTTGATTATCTGGCCAATTATCAAATACTATCTATGGGGGTAGATTGGACTAGGAATAAGAAATTAGCGTTCGTAATAAGAAATGGTAGGGCTTGGTCATGAACTCTATTGATAGGGAGGAACGATTTGCTAACATGGATAGTAATATACCCGTAAGCCTTGCTTAAGAAAAATCATATACACTTCATTATTAATTGACGACCATAGGAATAGAGGTGTTAGGAATAGTCGAGTACGTATAGAGTTTGCTTGGAAAAGTGCTCAACATTGCAAATATCAACTGGCAACTAGTAACTTAGGAAATCAATTAAACTAGTAACTGATAATTCAACTGGATTGTCATAACTTAGAAGTACTAGATCATTACTCACCTCTAAAATCATAAAACAACTTGAATTTGTTTTGATGTTTTAGAATCTAAAGTATTTAGTAGTTAGTAATTTCTCAATTAATCAATATTTCTTATTTACCTATTGAATAGTTAAATATAAATTCAATCTAGTAATCAATTCGGTAATTCATTATGGGATCGATATCTGGGCTCTCAAGTCCTATATTACTTGTTAGACCACATGCAATTGTATGTATGAAATCCTCTATAACAATGACTTAGTGATTTAAAGTGACATATAAGATGGGTTGTTGTTGTGATGCCTAAACCTATACCGTATTAGTGAGCTGTGATTTGAATTTCTGACTTGATATTGAGCCTTGTAGCCTGTGTCCAGTAATTAATTAATATATTGAGATTGTGTACATATCTGTGGTGTTGATTCATCTTTCCATTTCGATCATGCATATAGATTCATCTCATGGATCACTAAATTGTTCCATTCGAAACACTGATTTTTGAAAAAAATGAATCACTTTTTATTAATTTGGTCCCTTGTAGGATTCCAGATAAAGATATATGATACTTCTATTGATTTAGTCTGATGTAAGATTTCGGACTCATGTGAGGTAGAATTTCATGTGGGTTATATGGACCTCATGAGTCCCCTATGGGTCCTACCTCCTAATAAAGACCGAGGAGGGGGTGTATACTAGTATGGATTGAAGATTGTATATCATCACATATCATTGCATTATTTTATTTTGGACTATTATAGTAGTTTGAGATGATTTGTTGTGTTTATTGATATTGAACTATTGGGACTTTTCTGCGTGCAGGGTTATTTTAGACTTCTTTATTTGATATATTATCTTCTTAAGCTCAGTTATCTTATGATGACTACTGAATACTAGTGGTTGTACTCACTCCTACTTTTTTACATCCTTCTGATGTAGATCCTAGTGCGAGTTATCATTAGGGGCCTTAATCGTGTTGAATTATATATTTCAAAGTTGTGGTGAGATCCTACGTTTGGAGATTATCCTAGTTGCATCTATCTTATATTCCTACCTTATTTACTTCTTGGACAACTTTGTATTTCAATTTTTGATATTCGGATTCAGGTGTTACTCTTGTACTTTGCCAGTTATGTCTTGGGATATTTCAGAATTTCTTGTTCAGTTTTATTTGAGTATATCTTGAGTTATTATTATTATTATTATCTTTGTGTATGGATTCTTTTACTGTTGCCTTTACTTTGAAGATTCTGAGTTATTGAATTAGGATTACTTACTTAGGTTGGGTTGTGGTAGGTGCCATCACAACCCTTGGAATTTTTGGATCGTGATAAGTTGGTATCAGAATGCTAGGTTTACCAATCTCATGAGTATAAGAGCAAGTCTAGTAGAATCTCACGGATAAGTATGATGATGTCTATATCTATCTACGAAAGGCTATGGGACATTCTTAGGAAAATTCTATTCTTTGATTCCGTATTTTATGAATTTGTTCACTTCTTGAATTCTAAACTTTGTATTTCATTCTCTCAACAGATGGTGAGGACGAGATCAGCTACTACTGAGGGTGATGTGCCTGTACCCGCT
Organism: Capsicum rhomboideum; assembly: GCA_031232105.1. Taxonomy (NCBI): domain Eukaryota; kingdom Viridiplantae; phylum Streptophyta; class Magnoliopsida; order Solanales; family Solanaceae; genus Capsicum; species Capsicum rhomboideum. The sequence continues at coordinate 14,725,084 of CP124718.1, forward strand.
GCTAGGGGTCAAGGCCATGGCAGAGGTAGAGCATGAGTTGCAGCACCAGCTAGGAGACGTGGTAGGGCGACATCTCCTAAGCCTGAGGTTGAGTTTGAGGGTGAGTGTTATCAGCCAGAGAGAGTGGGCCTATCCTATGTTCCGTAGAGTTATATAGTGACCCTAGTGTTTTAGGATACTATGGTTTGGATTAAGGGTGTTCACGGTTTGGTTTTTAACCAAACCAAACTGCGAATCAAACCAAACCGATTAAAAAAACTGATACTTATATGGTTTGGTTGTGGTCTTACTCTAAAAAAATCGACAAAATAACCAAACTGAACCGATAAAATATATATATATATATATATATATATATATATATTATAGTTATTTATATATTATTCATAAATAAAATATAAATATTTTGTTACATTTTAAATTTTAATCGTGAACTTAACTTTAGCCATAACACTTCCAGTCATATATCTCCATCTAGTTGGTAGTATCTTATGAGATTCTGAATGATTTTCATACTTTAAATGACAAATAATGCTAGTTGTGAAACTAATATCTTGTCGTGTATGGGAATCAACAGTTGTGTTTCATTAGACTATACATAATAACTAGTTTTGAACTTTCTTTTTGGTCTTATTGAGCAAGAAATTTATTTGTTCACCTTTTGGGTGGTTTATTATATCATTTTCTTATATATAGTTTCTAATTTTTTTTGGAAAGTGTTTATATTGTATACTGTCAATTTAAGTTGTTGTTTATGGCTTTGCCTAAGTATAATAGTGAAGGGCTAAGTTAAGAAGGAAAACTTTTTCAACAAAGTTGTTAGCTTACTTTCAATTTCAAGGTTCATACAGTGTACTGTCAAATTCAAGGTTGAGGCAAAACACTCAATTAAAATCTCATATATTATCTAGTTATAAACCAAAAAAATTGAACCAAACCAACAATTACATTTTTTTTTTTTGGTTTGGTTTGGTTTTAGAAATTTAAAAACTGACTAAGTTGGTTTGGTTTTAGTGTTGACCAATATCCGACCCAAACCAACCCCTGAACACCCCTAGTTTAGATATTAAGCTTCATGGATGGAGTGGCTCAAATAGGAGCTCTACCTGTCACTCCTGATGGATCTCAGACTAGGGATGGAATTTAGTTTCGAAAGCGAGTACCAATTCAGAGTTTTCAGACTCCTAGGCACAACCAATTGTTGTTATGGCTCTACATATTAATGTTTTGCCGATTAGACTTATTGCTCCACTGATTGTGGCTAGGCCAGTGATGACAGTTGAGGCACATAAGATATTTGACATATTTGTTAGGTAAGATCCTCACAAGTTTGCTGGTGTACCTGAGGAGGATGCATATGGTATTTTTGGTCAGTTATCAGGAGAGGCTGCATAATCTTGGTTTGGATGAGTCTTATGGTGTGGATACACTACCTACCAGATGGTTTGGACAGTGAGGTAATGATGGATATCTTATCTTGATTATAGACCAGTGGGTTCATCCCCTATGAAATAGACGTAATTCTCTAAGGCCTTTCTTGGGAAGTTTGTACCTCGCAGCCTAAGAAAACGTCTTAGAGATGAGTTTGATAACCTAGAGAAGGGTACCATAAAATTTATCGAGTACGAGACTATGTTATTTGGCTTGATGAGTATACCTTCAAAGGAGGAGCAGATCAGGAAGTTTGTGAAGGAATTAATTACCCCTCTTCATTTGGCTACAGTACAGTTAGTGACTACTGGGTACCTTTCAACAAATAGTAGACCATGCTAAGAGTATTGAAGGCATATGTCTCGATGCCTATGGAGGTAGTGGCAGAGGTCTTACAGACACAGTGGTTTCAGTGGTTCATCATTATGTGGTAGAGGCTTCTCAGGTTGGGGTGATCATTATAAGCCTAGTAGTCCAGTTCAAGCGACATTATAGACCTTGGATGGTTGTTGCTTTGGGTACAGTAGTCAGGGCAGTCAAAGTCTGGGGCAGATGGTTGGAGGTTCTCATTCTGGATTTTCAGGTCATGGTAGTCACTTTAGTTTATTCGGGCAGTTGCAATGTTTTTTTATCGATAAGAAGGTGCTATGATTATGGTGATTTGGGTCATATTATAAGGGATTACCCCAGGTGTGGGCAAGATTGTCCATAATAAGGTTCTTAGATATATACTTATTTAGCACTGGGACCACCAGCTAGAGGAGGTGCACAGAGTGGTAGAGGTGGTTCTCAGGGTGTTAGGGGTGGAGCCTAGGTGGCTTGTGGTGGTAGTCGTAGATTTACTCAGTCTGGGGAGACGTGGATAATGTTATGCATTTCCAAGTAGACTCGAGGTAGAGGCATCTGATATGGTTATTGTAGGTATCATCCTAACTTGCCATCAACTTGTTTCAGTATTATTTGATCATGGATCTACTTTCTCAGATGTGTCTATGTATTTTGTATTGGGTATTAATTTGTTGTGTGAGTCTTTTATTGTGCCTATTTGTGTTTCTACGCTAGTGGGCGATTCTTTAGTCGTGAATCAAGTGTATTGATCCTATATTTTGTCTCTTCTGGGGTTTAATACTTGGGTGGACTTGATAATTCTAGATATGGTAGATTTTGATGTTATTTTAGGTATGGATTGGCTCTTTTTGTATCATGCTTCCTTGGATTGTCTTGTAAAGACACTTAATTTAGTTCTGCCAGGTATACCAAGGTTAGAGTAGAAGGGTACCCATGGTTTATATCATAAGACAGTTATTTCCTTTCTTTACGTGCACCAGATGGTTGAGAAGGGGTATCTTTCTTATTTGGCTTATATGAGTGATACTACTTTGGACATGCCTCCTTTGGAGTCAGTGTGGGTGGTTATGGAATTTATGGATATGTTTTCTGTTGATTTAATGGGTGTTCCTCTAGATAGAGACATCAATTTTGCCGTTGACTTAGAACTGGGCTCTAAGTCCATCTTTATTCCTCCTTAGAGGAGGGCTCTGATGGAGTTAAAGGAGTTAAATAACCAGTTATAGGATTTGTTGAATAAGAGATTCATTAGGCCTATTATTTTATCTTGGGGTGCTCTGATTTTGTTTATGAAGAAAAAATATGGGTCTATGCGCATATGTATTGAATATCGACAGTTGGATAAGGTAGCCATCAAGAATAAGTATCCTCTACCGCATATTGATGATTTTTTTGGTCAGCTTCAGGGTGCTTCAACATTTTTAAGGATTGATTTGAGATTGGGGTACCATCAATTGATGATTAGAACTTTGGATGTCCCTAAGATGGCTTTCAGGACCCGATATGGTCATTATGAGTTCTTGTTAATGTAATTTAGGTTAACTATAACACCCCGTATTCTATAGACACTACTCTTACTTATATGGAAAATGGTACAGACTTATGGCAATAGGTGATGGAATAACTAGTTCTTGGATTCAAGTACAACTCCTCGTACATTTTTGAAACTTGTGCGACTAACCTAACATGGATAAAAGTATTTAAACTTGAGATAGTAAGGACATACTTAAGTGTAAAGTTAAAGTTAAGTGGTAGATTAAGGTAGGAGGATTAAGACATTGGAAAAAGGGGAGAACATAAACGAGGTGCTTCCGTAACTTAATTAGGATAGTAGGTGTATCATCTACTTAAGCTATTGGGCTGTATTTGGACATCTATTAATGGACTCAATTGAGGCCCAAACTAAGTACATAAAAATGGAAAGATGACCAGCCCAACACTTACTATTAATTCAGGCCCAACAAGACATGATCCAAGTAGAAAAAAGGTGAGAAAATGGACTGTTTTGGACAGCTTATATAGCCAAGTAGGTGCATCACCTACTTGGACTATTTTTGACCAAGAATTGGCTAAGTATAGCCTTATAAAGTCGGTTCTAAGAGGGAGTATATAAATCTGAAATGCAGCTTATTTTCTTCACAATTCACTTGCCAAATTCCAGCATTTAAATTAAATTACTCTCTTCTCTCTCAAACCCTAACCAACCACCCCTTTGGACAAATCTTCCACTTACAAGCTTTGGTAAGTATTTAACCTTATATATTGATGTAATATATGTATAATAGGTTGTGGGAATCACGTTGGTGGTGTTTAAAATGTATAGGGCAGTCCCTTAATTAAGTTGGCAGTCCACTTGTGTTAGTTTTGATGAATTTGTCTTCCTTGTGGCTTGGACTTGTTTAGGGGCTTAAGGTGTTGAAGAAATTAAGTTGTGATGATGAAATTCCAGTATATAAAAGTGTGGTTCTTCCCCTGAATCGTTCCTTTTATGTATGGCTTGATGGAAATGTTTATATGTATTGGTAAATGGAACGTTTGTTGTAGTGAAAAGAGAATACTCTTTTGTTATGTTAAACTGAATGTTGGAACTGTTGTGGAATGATTTTGGTATGCTACTATGTAAGGCAGTATGGTGACCTTATGGGGTGAATATATGGAGTTTCGTTGGAATGGAAATGTAAAGGATAAACTAGGTAGGTAATCCTACCGGTTTGTAACGGTTACGTTGGTTTGTGGACTGTTTTGGTGGTGTGTGGACTGATTTGGTGTTGTTGTTTTGCAAAAGCAGTAAGTTATAGTGTAATGTTGTGGAATAATGTTATTTGGTAGTATAATGAAGGTGGGAGTGATGCACAATGTGTTTTGGAGGTTGGATAGTTTCTACTTTCCGTTAAGCACCTACTTACCGTCTTGTGAACTTATAATGTAGCTAGCCATTAATGTTTGCTCCATTATGTACTTGTGTTGTAGAGTAACACATAAGGAAGGAGCTGAATCAGTGTAGTTACATATTGGGAAGATAAGGTATGTAAGGTTACTTTGTCCGTACCTTTCTGTAGCATATAATGTTCACATCGACGTTACACTTGTCCTATTCCGAGATGTACCAAGGTATCCTATTTCCGATTATCAATGGTTATTGTCACATGTTTCCTATTCATTGCACAATGGAGAATCTTGTTTCATAGTCAGTGCTAAGGTTCCAAAGGTCCAAGAAAGTTGTGTTCCAATGTTCCAATAGTGATTATATTCATGTCTCTGTTATGTTCCAAAGTTCAAAGTGAGATTATAATTATCATTGTATCAACCTCATTGTACCAATCTCAAAGTAAAGAACAAAGTAATGCATTTGTGGTCAATGATCAAGTATGGGTGGCAAGTCTAGGGGCATAAGCCTAGCTCGACTCGATCCCGATGTATTGATTTATGGGTGGCAGGTCTAGGGGCATAAGCCTAGCTCGACTCGATCCCGATGTATTGATTTATGGGTGACAGGTCTAGGGGCATAAGCCTAGCTCGACCCAATCCCGATACATTGATTTATGGGTGGCAGGTCTAGGGGCGTAAGCCTAGCTCGACTCGATCCCAACATGACGATATGTTATGTAAAGACCCACTGATCAGTCGGGGCCCGGGTACAGTATGACACATGTAATGACAAGTAAGCATTGAAGGAAAGAAGCAATCAAAATAATACACATGGTTCCCAAAATACAGAATGGTTACTTATTCATTGGATTATTCATATGTATCTGAGTTCATTGAAATATTCATGTGTTGTATAGTTTTATATGAGCCTTACATACTCAGTACATTCTTCGTACTGACCCCTTTGGGGAATTTACCTTACTTGCTGCAGGCGCAGGTTCTAGTAGACCTCCACAGTAGGTTACAGGATATTTACAGCTTTTGGTGAGCTCCAGTTGTTCGGGGCTTTCTCCAGGTCACAGTTGTACATATGTTTTGGTGTTGTACATGTCGTATAAAGCAGGGACTTGTCCCGACTTTTAGCTCATTTTGGTCAATGCACTTGTTAGAGGCTTTTGTAGACGGATGTGGGTATATGTATATAAGATGACGCATGAAGTCTTATTTTGATGGCCTCAACGGCCAAGTTTCACATATGTATATTTATATATGTCATATGTTCTATGAATTTTCTTTGTTAGCATAATAAGTCCTCACGTGTTAAGAGTGTTTCTGATGGCATGTATACGAATGCACATAAGTACAGGTTGGTTCTCTCGGGCCTTATCGGCTACGGATGCCAATCACGTCTCGATGGAATTCGGGGCATGACATTAACTAATATTTTGGTGGCATTTATGGAGTTGATGAATAAAGTGTTTTGGCTTTATCTTGATTCATTCATGATTGTTTTCATTGATGATATCTTGGTGTGTTCCAAGAGTAAGTTAGATCATGTGAAGCATTTGAGGATTATGCTCTAGAGGTTGAGAGATGAGAAGTTGTATGCTAAGTTCTTAAAGTGTGAGTTTTAGTTGAGTTCTGTGTCATTCTTGGGGCATGTGGTGACAAAGAATGGTATTATGGTCAATTCGGCAAAGGTTAAGGTTATTCGATATTGGTCTAAGCCTGCTTCTCCTACCAAGATCCATAATTTTGTTGGGTTAGCTGGCCACTATAGACGGTTCGTATAGGGCTTCTCTACTATTGCAGCTCTTTTGACTATATTTACTTAGAAGAATGTTGCATTTCAGTGGTCAGATAAGTGTGAGGAGAGCTTTCAAAAGCTCAACTCCTTATTGACTTTAGAATCTATCTTGACTTTATCTGTGGAAGATGAAGGTTTTATTGTGTATTGTGATGCTTTGGGAGTTGGCCTTGGTGATTTTTTGATGTAGAAGGGAAAGGTAATAGCCTATGCTTCGAGTCAGTTGAAGACCCATGATAAGAACTACCCTACTCATAAGTTGGAGTTGGCAGTGGTATTGTTTGTTTTAAAGCTGTGGCAACATTACTTATATGGAGTTTATTATGAGGTGTTCAGTGATCATCATAGCCTATAGTATATTTTCAACTAGAAGGATCTTAATTTGAGACAATTCAGGTGGTTGGAGTTGTTAAAGGACTATGATATGACTATTCTTTATCATCGGGGCAAGGCCAATGTAGTAGCAGATACTTTGAGTAGAAAGGCAGTGAACATAGGTAGTCTTGCTTTATTAGTGGCTGAGGAGAAACCTTTGGCTATGGATGTTCAACGTTGGCAAATAGCTTCGTGAGACTTGATATTCAGAATATGGTAGAGTCCTTGCTACTGTTGAGGCACGGTCTTTGTTAATAGAGTAGATTAAGAACAAATAATTTAAGTATGGAAAGTTGTGTATCATTTGGGATAAGGTGTTGGGTGGTGAAGTTAATGAGATGATTCTTGATATGATGGGTGTTTTGAGGATTACGGGTCGAGTTTGTGTTCCTAAAGTTGTTGACTTGACTAGTTTGATAATAGATGAGGCTTATAGTTTGAGGTATTCTATTCATCTGAGAGAAGCCAAGATGTATCATAATATAAATCAACATTATTGGTGGTGTGTGATGAAGAGGAACATCAAAAAGTTCATGGATAAGTATTTGAATTGCTAACAAGGGATGTATAAGCACCAGAGACTGGGTGGTATGACTCAAATGATGTCTGTACCTGAGTGGATATGAGAGTGCATCCTTATGGACTTTGTGGTTGGATTGCCTCAGACTTTGAGGATGTTTGGCTCCATTTGGATGATTGTCAATAGATTGAGCAAATCAACTCATTTTGTACCGGTAAAGGTGAACTACAATGCAAATAAGTTGGCTAAGATCTACATTCGAGAGATAGTTTGGTTGTATGGTGTGCCTATTTCCATTTCTTCAGACAGAGGTACTCAGTTCACTTCACACTTTTAGAGTTTTATGCAGCAATAGTTTGGTCAATAGGACTAGTTCTTGCCTTTGGTGGAGTTTACCTACAACAACAATTACCATTCAAGCATTTAGATGGCACTATTTAAGGCTTTATATGGGAGGAAGTATAGATCTCTAATTAATTAGTTTGATTCTTTCAAAGTTAGACTATGGAGTACCGACTTGTTGAGAGATTTGATGGATAGGGTGAGGTTGATTTAGGACCGACTCTTGACATCCTAGAGTATACAGAAGAGTTATATCATCCAGAGGGTTTGTGACTTAAAGTACATGATTAGTGAGTGGGTTTTGTTGAAGGTTTAAACCATAAAGGGTGTGATGAGGTTTTGGAAAAAGGGAAAGCTTAGCCTGAGGTGTACTGGTCCTTTTGAGATCCTTCGATGTATTAGGGAGGTAGCCTATGAGTTGGATTTACCTTTGAGTCTTTTAAATGTGCATCCAGTTTTCTATGTCTCGATGTTGAAAAAGTATTATTACAATGGTTTCTATGCGATTTGATGGGGTTCAACTGATTTGGATTAGAATCTGACATTTAAGAAGGAGCCCATAAACATTTTGGATAGCATGCTAGGAAGTTGAAGTCTAAGAGCATTGAGTCATTGAAGGTTCAGTGGAAGTATCATCCATTGAGGAGGTTACGTGGGAGACAAAGCAGGAAATGTAAAGTAGATATCCCCAGCCTTTCAATAGTTCAAGTACCATCTTTACTCTTACATTCGAGGACAAATGTGTGTTTTAGTAGTGGATGATGTGACAATCCTCATATTGAATTTTTTTTTTTAATGTATTTTGACAATTTTGCCTCTCTCCGTAGTAGTATTTTAGTATTTGTGGTCTGCGAGAGTGGGTGGCATAGTTCCTAAGGTAGTTGATTGTGTTTTAGGTGTGTTTTTTATTTTGGAAGGTTTTGAAGTTTATAGGGTTGACTTTGGTCAACATTTTATGATTTAGATGCTGTATGAGAATTTCGCCAATTTCGTTAGCTCTAGAATGTCATTTTTAGGTTGGAAACTTTATTAGCTCAGGTACTGAGGCGTTTGGATGTATTTTGAGTTATTGGATGCAGATTTGGAAAGTGAAGGCTTAGAGTTGAGTTAGGTCAATATCCGTTGATAACTTTTGGATGGAAATTTGATTTGTGTTCATGGGGTTCCAAACGCATTTTGAGGGTCCGTCTAGAAGTTTTTGCATTTGAGCCAATTATTGGTTTGCTATTTCTGGTGCAGCTGCGTTTCCTTTTTGTGTTCGCGATCGCGAAGAGCAATCATCTGCTTCACCGCAATTGCGAGGTGGTTGAACGCAATTGCAAAGAGAGAACCGGGTCTGGATCAGATGTATAGCCTTCGTGTTCTCGAGTGGACTGTTGTATTTACAATGGTCTTGGGCCTGGTCGGTCGTGATCACAATCTGTGCCTTACAATCTTATAAGGTAATGGGTTTGGACAAATTTAAATGGCTTTTTGTCGACTCAAAACTCCATAACTTGATTTTTGGAAGCATTGGAACTCAATTTTGGGAGATTCAAAAGGTGGGTTTTGAGAATTCTTCATTAGACTGGGAGCGTTCGGAAGCTATTTGGAAAGAAATGGCTATTTTGTGACCATTGGTAACTGCAGTTTGGCTTTGAGGTAGGTTATGACTTAATTTTAGGCTTTTATTGGGTGAGTACTTATCATGTAAAGGATGTTATGGGTTTGGTAACTTAGCGATTTAAAGAGACATATGAGATGTGTTGTTGTTGTAATGTCCAAATTGGGGCTTGTGTCGTATTAGTGAATTATGATTCAGATTTCTCACTTGATATTGAGGTTTGTAGCCTGTGTTCATGAGTTGATTGATATCTTGAGATTTTGTACATATATGTGGTGTTGATTCATCTAATCATTTCGATCATGCATATCATTCATCTCATAGATCCTTGGATTGTACCACTGGAAACAATGATTTTTGAAAGAAAATGAAACTTTTTTTAGGATTTGGTCCACTGTAAATTCTGGATAAAGAGCTATGATACTTCTATTTATTTAGGCTGATGTACGATTTTGGAGTCGTTCGAGGCAAGATTCCAGGAAGGGTATATAGACCTCGCAATTTTCCCATGGGTCTCACCTCCCAGCAAAGATTGAGGAGGGGATGTATACAAGTATGCGTTGGCCATTGCATATCATCACATATCATTACATTACTTCATTCTAGGACTATTATTGTATTTTGAGATGATATATTGTATTTATTGTTATTGAACTGCAAGGGCTTTACTATGTGTAGGGTTATTTTAGAATTCTTTATTCGATATAGTATCTGCTTAAGCTTTGTCGGTCTATGATGGTTACTGAGTACTAGTAGTTGTACTCAATCCTACGTTTTTGCATTCTTCTGATGCAGATCCTAGTACGAGTTGTCAGCGCGGGCCTTGATCGTGCTGAGTTGTTGTTTCAAAGCTGTGGTAAGCTCATATGTTTGGAGATTATCCCGATTTCGTCTATCTTATATTCCAATCTTATTTATTTCTTGGGCAACTTTGTATTTTTATTCTTTGATATTCAGCTTTAGCTGCCACTCTTGTACTTATGGCAGTTGAGTCTTTGGATAGTTCAGATTTTCTTATTATTACTACTACTACTACTACTAATACTATTATTATTATTATTATTATTATTATTATTATCATCATCATCATCATCATCATCATCATCATCATCATCATCATCATCATCATCATCATCTTCACATATGGATTCTTTTACTGTTGCCTTTACTTTGATGGTTGTTGAATCAAGCTTTCTTACCTAGTTGGGTTGGGTTAGGTGCCATCATAACCCTTGGGATTTTGGGTCATGATAGACATGTGCCAAAATCAATTTCAAAAAGAGACTAGACACCCACTAAGAAACTTGAGAAATTAACTTTATGGACATTTTATGGATTGGGAATTTCTAGAATAATATATGAATTACACTCATAATTTAAAATATTTTTTTATCTTGCTTTTTATGGAATTATGTAGACTTAGAGTGTGTTTTTTATGGAAAAATATTTTTCAATTTTCTCATGTTTGGTTGACTTAAATATTTTCCAAATACTTTTATTTTCCTCAAACATAAAGAAAATGACTTCCCTTCATAAAGTAAGAAAAACATTTTTCAAAACTTCTTTCAACCTCACCACTCAAATCCCTACCCTGATCCGAGTCTTGGGTACCAATTCCAAACCTCAATCCACATACCCAACTCTTGATCCTGACTTGAATCTTGACTCTTGACCTTGACTCACAATTCTCAACCAATACTCTAATTATGGTCGTGTCCCGAATCAACGTTAAGAGTTGAATTTCAAATTAGATGGGAGCCTGAGTTAGGTACGGGTCAGAGTCGGGATCAAAAATTAAGATTGAAGCTCAGATCAAGAGTCAGGATACGAGTTAGATTTGGGGTAAGGATTAGGGTTGGGTCCTAAGATGAGATAGTGGTTGGGATCAAGAGTTGGGTCTTGAGTAGGGAGTCGGGTCCTGAGTAAAAAGTCGGGGTCAGAATCAGGAGTCAATACCCGCCTCGAGAGTTAGGGTCCTGGGAGTCAAGAGTCAAATCAGGATATGAAGTCGAGGTCAGGGTCAGATTTTGTGTCAGGAGTTAGGAATCGGGTTAGGGTTGAGATCGAGATCGAGAGTTGGGTCTTGATTTGAGAGTCAGGGTCAAAATTTGGAGTTGAGTCTCAAGTCACGAGTCTGGGTCTGGATTGGTAGTCTAGTCTTGGGTCGTAGATATCGGGTCGAGAGTTAAGGTCTCAGGTTTGGGTTAGTTCAGGGTTGGGAGTTAAAGTTAGGAGTTAAGGTCAGGAGTAGAGACCTTGGTTGGAATCAGTGTAGGGTCTTGTGTCAAGAATCAAGACCCAAGACCGGATCAAAAGTTAGAAATAGATCAGGAGTCGAGAGTCAGGAGTTGGGTCCCAAGTGTTGGTCAGGGTTGGGATCAAGATTTGAGTCCTAAGTTTGGATCAGGTTTGAGAGTCGAGGTAAAGCTTAGTTCCCGGGTATCAAATCTGGAGTCGAGTCTCAAGTAGAGGTTTAAAGTTGGGTCTCATATTAGGTTTAGGGTAGGGTTGGGAGTCAGGTAAATGTTGGATCATAGTCGGGAGTCGTGTCCTGTGTTGGGTTGGTAGTTGGGGTATCGGGTTGGGGTCGAGTCTGGTGTCATTAGTATTCGCCTAAATTATACTTAAGATGCTCTTGGGATAATATTTTTTTCTTACTAACCAATTACCAGAAAATAAGTAAGAAAATCACTTATTTTCAAAGAAAATATTTTCTAGGAAAACATTTTCCTTCATACTAAACACACCCTTAACCTTTCTAGATTGTATATTTACTGGTTATCCATTAACATCTGTGATGAGCATCATGGCACTATAACCCCACGTTTGCAATTCCACTTGAGCAACTGCCGAGATCCCTTCACTCAGAACACTGTGGATTTCCACTCAAAATATTTTAAGCAGTTGTCTTAGATTGGTTTGCACAGCTCTGGAAAATTGTGAAGTATGAATATTGGGAATACATTACAAATGGTGGTACAAAGGGAAATCTCCATGACTTTTTGGTTGGTTATTGAGAAGCATTGTCTTTGAACGTCCTTATGACAATAAGTTCATTCGCTGCTGTCAACTGCCTTTCACAATATATATGTCACATGTTGTGGTTATACCAGACATCACAAGAGAAATCATAAATAATTTCTTCAAGGATTTAATGCAAGAGAGAAAACAATGGTACCAGGATGGAGCAACTCTACCTCCTTACCTATCAGATGATATAGGTTCTCAAAACTGCCTTTGATCCTTTCAGATGTTTCATTGATTTCCCTAGGAGCTAAGACTTGGAAATGATCTTTGTTATGGAGTTTCTTTTTTTTTTTTTACCCCGTGTTTGGTATCCCTATAAGGTCAAACTAAATTTGAATTCACCTCGAGAATTCCCACATTCATTATAAAGTATATTTATATGCAGGGTAATTTAATAGCATTGATAGTCTAAAACACTTTTTACCATTTTGAGATGCAAAGTTCTTCTTCTTGAAGTTGATTATCATCTTCTCAACTACAATAAGGACTTGTTCATTTAAAGAACACTCTCCTATATCTTTTGATTATTATTTTTTCATATCAATTATGCCTTCAAGTGGTGACCTTTTCCCAAATGGGCGATGCCATTCAACTTAACTAAAAGAACTAGACTTCTTACAACAATTGTCATGTATCTTGAAAAGTCTCTACAAAAATTACACTAACATATAAATATGACATCCTATATCTCCCTTACCCTATGGCCATTTAAATGAGTACTTCTAGGATTTATGTCTGAAAGAAGGCATTTGCAATTTATCAAGCCTGCATGTTTCAAAAGCTTCCTTAGGGAGTTCTGAAGGATTGAAAAAGATATGATACTAACTTCCATGACTCATTTATCTAAAGAATTTTTAGACCTTAATGCAAAGTGTCCTTAAATTATCTAATAACCTGAATGATATATAGAAAATTAGACACTGTAATTGCCAAGGCACTTAGCTCTTGCCTCGCAACATCTCAATTGTGAACAAAGAATCACATTCTAAGGTAAAGTTTACAAGATCTTGCTTTTACACCACTTAAACTAGCTGAGATTTCTGCATAATTATTATTGAAAGTCTCTAGTGATCTGCACCACTAGGGCCTGCTCCCACCTGTATTCTATTTAATCCCCTGTATATTTCATAGAGTGAGTCATTATCGTTGACCTCTGGAAGGTAGTATTCCATAGTATATTCCACTCAACCCCCTTACAGTTCTTATAAATAAACGACTGTTAAAAAGATAATCTTTTATTCCTTATTTTTTCTCTATTCTAATAGATATAAGATGCAGTCTATATAACCTATACAAGGAATCTATACTTGGAATGTAATCAATTAATATACATAACTTTAGGCTACGAATCTTGAATTCTAAAATTGGTAACAAATAAGAAGGGATCCCTATAATCTCTGCACAATATCTTCTATTATAGCTCATGCCAACATCCTCTCTCAAGTTGGTTCATAGATGTCTCCAATGCTCAACTTGTCTAATGAGCTGTAGAAAACCTTGCTTGATACTATCTTAGTAAGGATGTCTGCCAACTGATCTTCTAACTTTACAAATGGGAACTGAAATATTTTATCTTCAAGCTTCTCCTTGATAAAGTGTTAGTCCACTTCAACATGTTTTGTCCTGTCATGTTGTGTTGGATTTTTGCAATCTCTATAGCTGCTATGTTATTGCAAAATAGATTCATTGTTGAACCAGTTGAAACCAATCTCTTTCAGCAACTGTTTCAACCAAAGAAGCTCACAAATTCCTCTAGCCATGCCTCTAAATTCAGCCTCCGCATTCGACAATGTAACTACTTTTTGCATCTTACTTCTCCAAGTGACAAGGTTTCCACCAACAAAAGTGAAATATCCTGATATAGATTTTTTGTCGGTGATACTTTCATCCTAGTCAATGATTTCACCCAAATTACACCTCGCAATGAAGTATAAAGCGATCGTTGAATCAAACATAGAACCTAACAAGGTTGGGGTCGATCCCACAGGGAATAGGTCAAAATCTAATCAATTATGTCTGTCTGAGTAATTGGAAACTAAGTAAGAAGGGAGTCTTGTAGATTAAACAAACAATAGTATCACAAGAATATTTACTAGGGTTGTAATCAAGGTGAGAATAGCACTAGGACTGTGTTCCCCAATAACTTCATAACTCTATAGGTTCTCCATACTTCAGGTATCCAGCACGCAGAATCGATAGATTATGTATTGTCTAACTAACTATGTTAGGCACCTTTAGATGACTATCCTCAAGCACAAATGTTAATGTATCATGAGTGTTGCTATGTTTCCCCTTACCAATGATCCTAATACAGCCTTTCCCGTATCACAACTCAAGGCTGACTAAATGAAGATAACTCCAAGTCTTGTTGTTGATCCGCTAGTCCTATCCGAATACCTTTGATACAGTCCAGGGTAGCGATAGGATGAGTTCCAACGCGTGCACTATCTAGAAAGCAACCAATTCAAAAAATAACCAATACATGCCCTTATACCCTTCGATAATCACATTGTACTTCGAACACTACTTTGTTAATCCGTCATGGTTTCCATAACCCTAGTAATGGAGTTTAGATACTCATAATGGTATGAACAATGCAAGAATTCATAGATGAAAACATGAATTGAAGCTCACAATAATGAATAAAACTCGAAATCTCAACTTCAATTAAAACCGTAAAAACCAATATTCATAAAATCCCAAGAAAGTGCCTTGGAATCCCAAAAAAATAGTGTTATAGAATAATAATAATGTCTAATGCATAAAAATAACCCTAAAAGAGTATTTATAGACTTAACAAATCCTATCCTAAACAAATAGGAAACTGATGTCGGCCTCTTTGGACGAGAAGAGCATACAATCATGGGTTGAGCCCACGATCGTGCTTAACCTGTCTTCTGATCATTCTTCTAAAAGTCATGTACTTCTTCAAATCTAATCTTCCTCCCACAATCACAAGGTACGATCGTACAACCAATATATGATCGTGGGATCCATCGTTTGACCATGGCACACTTGACTCCTACAGGTTGAACTTCCCTCACATGTCACGATCTCAAGGTATGATCATGACATCATACCATGATGATATAATCCAATCATCTGATAGGCTCTTGAGTATGGTATCTCTGAGTCAACTTACGATAGCCTACCCATAATCGTAGTTTGAACCCATGATTGTGGTTTGAACCCACGATCGTGGGATGGATCGTCTAATGCCTCCTTTTGTCCAGTTTTCACATTATTCTTCTCTGAGTCCTTAAGGCCTGCAAACACTCAACAAACACATTAAATCCACAAAATGTACCCTTAAACTTGCAAATATCCCTTGTTTTAAGCATCTCAATTTTCGTAAATCTCCAGCACATCAACACTTTCAACTTAGAACGTTTACATGTCCTCGGGCAAATAAAATCCTAAACAATCAAAGACGCTTTAACCTAGAGTACAATATAGGTCACTATGTTAGTCAACTTTTTCAAAACATGCATGCCAACCACTACGTGAGTTCAACACCCTCCGTTCTTATAAAAAATAACCAATGCAATGCATATGCTATACAATTACTAAAAACAACAGGATTAGGATATGGCAGTACATTGTAACAAGGCAATCCAACACATTGACCAATACACTTCCTAATCAAGCAACAAATCCCTATTCTCTTATTATATGCAATGAAATCTAACACCGGGACTGAAAACCTCTCACTCTTACAAAGAAGTCCGATAGTGTGCATTTTATACCATAGGCTTGCCCTTATTTTTTATAATTCGGCTTTTGAATTGTCGGGTTAGGATCACTATAGGTATTTCTAAGCTTGTAATGTAGGCTCGGGGACAGGTGTGGTACATTTGGGTGCAGTGACTTATTCCTCCTTGGCACTACACTATTTGTGGCTCCACTTCTCCTATTCTTCTTTACTTTTCTCCCTTTTCTCCATTTATTCCATTTTCTTGTAGGACCTCGGGTGTGGCTTTATTTTCAAACAATCTACTATATATATATATTTATTTTTTTTCTTTGCACCCATGTCCTTTTTCTTTATTTTTAATATTCAAACTTCATACCTATTTTTACTCACCCCTACATAATAGCCACCCTCAACTTAGGCGAATTCCCTGAGTTGAGGTACACAGTGTCCAAGGAGGGACAAGGGCCAAAAAAGGTTCATTATAAAACAGGAAGGTTTCATGGGTAGTTTCAAGAAACAGGTTAAAGGTCAAAGTTTGGGTTCAAGGGATACAACATTATTTGGTAGGTCATTTAGGCTAAAGTGGGCTAAATCAAACACGACATATGATCCTTTCCTAACCTTTAATCCTACAGCTTTTAGTGAAACTAACCGGGCAAGTTCTAGATCACACACACACACCGACTTAGGTCAAACATCTCACTCACTCATGGCTCAGGCTTTCATCTAAGTTGCTACCTATTTAGTTCATGCAAGGTCGGTCAGATTGTCCTATTTACAATCCTAATGCCATATCTAGATCCTATCATCGATTTCAGTACAGTCCATGCACATACTATATCGCAAAAATATATTTTTGAAAGGGTATCATTTAAATTTGATTCAAAACAGGTAAGCATGCTTGATTAAGCATGACTGTACCAAGTTATCTTTTAATACTCTAAGTTATACTACAATGACTAAACATACCATAATGACATATAAAAACATAAAAAAACCACCCAAACATACCAGTTCTAACTATGATAGCGCAGTTGAGGGAAAAGAAACACGGCAACAAAACCCTCGACTGTGTTATACCCCCTACCCCCAACCTTGAAATCATGCAATATCCTCATTATACTAAAACATATAAAAAATAAAAAATACGGTAAAGGGCATACCTGGGGTACTCTAGGCATCGATGGAACTAGGGTCACGTGGGGATGCGGCTGGGTCCCTCACAGTGATATCAGCAGTAGTGGCCTAGGTTGTGGCCTCGACATTCACAGTTGTATGGGACCCAACGGTGGTAGGGGAACTCAAAGGAATAGATATGGGGGTCATCTTCGAACCCCCTCCCATACTCTCACCCTCCAGAATAATTCTCATGGAGGTCTCCTTAGTAGCTCTCTTCTTCCCTCTTCTCTTCTTTCCAGATCTCTCTCTCCTCGTACCCTGGTCAGACACATCCTTCCTCGGCCTCTTCCTAGGCTAAAGACCTCCATCCTCTATCTCATAGTCATCTAGCTCAGTCTGCTGAATAGGAGTAGTGTAGAACGGGGTAACAAGTGAGGCAATATCCACCTGAATAGATGTCGTGGAAGCCATGGGTGATGGCGGAGGTGGACGTTCCAAATTAACTCTATCAGCTAAGGCTTGGACCGCTTTCTTCAACTCGGTCAACTCGATCCAGATAGAAACCATGTCAAGTGGTTGGACTGTGCCAATTCGCGTCATGAGATGACACTCTATACTATCCATCCATGTCTGCACCAATCGTACAGCTGCCCTAATCTCATTATCAGCATAGGGCTTTACCCCTACTTCTAAGTTCTGGATTCGGGCATCATACTTGGTTCCTGAGAATCTCCTCCAACTGAGCGGCTGAAATCAACGTGCAGCCTGTCGGAACTAATGTCCTAGGCTAAGAATCTGCTGGTGCGGAAGAATGTGAAGTACTTGTATTGAAAGCTGATGGAATATCACCACTCAGGGCATCCCGACCTACCTTTGGGATCCCTAAACCTCGACTAGGGTTGCTGGGTTATGCATGTCTTTTATCATAGCCCTGTCTGCAGTCTTAGTGGGCTGAAGAAATTTGTCTACTAGCAGAATTTGTGGCACCTCCATATTTCGTATCAGCTGAGTAACCAAACATGGGAATGGAAGGGTGGAGCTGCTGTCGAAGGCTCGATCTCTAATCTTTTGTGCTATAATACGCGGAATGTTCAGCTCCAACCCTGCTACAAATGCAGCTACCAGGCAGGTATTAGTCATACCCAACGTACTGTCATTTGCTGTGGGTGCTATCTGTTGACTCACAATGGACCACCATACCTTGGCGGCAAGCTTGAGACTCTTCTTTGTAATGTATGACCCATTTACCCAAGAGGCATTTACGCCAGCCTCAACAATATATCCCTCTGGCCAAGTAAGTGTATCATCTTGTCATCAGTGGACAACTATTTCACCTTCTTCAATTCCAACATCTGGTAATGATACTCTAGAGTCTCTGCAGGTCATGTAAAATCCTCTCTTAATAAGACCCTGGAAATAGCCTAAACATAAATATCAACTTCCCTTTCCTACACTATTATCATATCCAAGCGGGGCTGTTTCTTCATATCCTTAGTCTTGCCAGAGGGAGACATGTTCTTGAGGGTCGTAGTATAGTTTGCGTAGGATTCCCTCATGAGCTCTCTAATATAAAGGAGGAGTGGCATTGTCATCCACCCCAACTGGTACCACAAAAAAACCTGTACCACCTCTGACATCCTCAGTAAAGACTTATTCAATATACGTGGTTCCTCTTGGATGCTCCTCTATTGGTTCCCATTATCCTAAAGAGCAACCCAGTCCACATAGTATTGGCGTGAGTTTGGAATAAGCCAACGTAGTGGACTAGGCCTCCTCTGACCAACTTCTGCCGGAGGATCATTATTTGAAGGTGCCGAGTATGTCTCCACATATTGGGATTCGTCATCATTATCCTCACTCTCGCCTTGTTGGGTGTCTTTTGTTCCCTTTTCAAACTGGGGAACGTTGAAGGGAGAGACCGTTGCAACAATAGCTGTGAAGGTGGCAGCCTCCTTGGCCTTTTTATGGTTCTTGGTCTCCCTGGTGGTGATTTGGTCATCGGAGGAGCTAATGTCATACTCCTCCTCCGACCAACTTGCACTTGACTCACTCTCCGAGGTACTTGGTGGGGCCCTCTCCTTTGAAATTTATTCTCGGAGAGCCTTTTCGAAAACAACCTTGGACTTGGGTGCCATTATACCTGTATTTGCAAAATTAGAGCTCAGTTTAGTATATGTCTAGGTTTAGTTGTATAAAAAGACGATCCAACCTATGATCGTGTATTGAAGGTACGATCGTGCCTTCTGATCTTAGGTTGGTCCAACAAAATGTTACCTGCAATATATCTATCAGATGATCACAACCCACGATTATTCAATGATGCTACGATTGTACCATCAAACCGTAGGTCAGACCATTGAAACCAGTAAATTCTTGTCACATCAAATGATCACATACCACGATCATATGTTGATGTTACGACCGTGGGATATGTTCGTCTGATGAACTCCTAAAGATCATCAACCAGTATCCTACAACGATCCAACCAAAGATCGTAGGTAGAACTCATGATCGTGGGTTGTGTCGTAGGACTTAAAACACGACCAGATTTGGCCACTTTAACATTTGAACCCATAATTTGACCCCTTTTGACCCCACTTTTAGCTAGAATTTTAAAATACAAAAACACTACCGGGTACTCAAGCTTCCCCTGTGTTTTTGAAACCATACACACCTATTACTATTCTTTCCCATTTTAATATAAGCCATACATCAAAAGAATTGAAGTAAAATAACCATAAATTTTAGGTTAACAAGCGATGTACTTATTGTGTGAAATGAAAGTGACGAAAAATGAATGAAATGATGAAATTCAATTTGAGATCAAAGGTAACTGTCCTTTTTAGTCTTTGAAATATATAGGGTTTTCTATTTTTGCTTAAGAAAATACTTTGAAAACATGAGAAGAGGCATGGGAACAGTTTCACAGTGTGTTTATAGCTTTAGGTTTTAAGTTAGAGTCGGGTCGGGTTGCGATTTTAAAAATTGTTGGATCTTTCAAACGAAGGGATTGTACGATCGTGGTTGGATTCCACGATCGTAAATTCTTTTCATAAGTTGATTCAAATAGAAAACTTACCTGAGAACATACGACTCTGAAGTACGATAGTGGGTTGCACTTACGATCGTGACTAAAGGTTGTATGTTCGATGACCCATTTTTTATGGTTTGCAGGAGTGTCATCAGATGATGAAGACCACCATCGTGCAATCATGTTACGATTGTGATACCCAATCGTGGGATGACTCCTTAATTTTTCATCTTGCAGAAATCCCATTAGACGACTGAACCCACGATTGTATGTTCAAATTACGATCGTACAATCCCTTTCGTGGGTTCAGTGTGGAGTTTCAGTTCAACACCAATTTTCTTCTATGGTTTGGCTACACCAAAACACATGTTAACCTATAAAACTTAAAGTACAAAACATGGGTTGCCTCCCATAAAACGCATAATTTAATGTCGCGGCACGACACAGGTCGGCTTGATTACTCAAGCCTTGTTTAAGTTCACATCACTAATCATTCGAGCCTCCTTTCCTTCGCCCATATAGTGTTTCACCCTTTGGCCATTCACTTTAAATTTCTTTCAATATTTATTCTCCAATTCGATTGCGCCATAGGGAAACACCGTAACCACTCTATATGGTCCATTCTATTTCGAACCTAATTTGCCAGGAAAAAGCTTTAGCCTTGAATTAAATAATAGTACCATGTCGCCTGCCGCAAATTCTCTTCTCTCAATCTTGCGATCATGATACAATTTCATCTTCTCCTTGTACAAGGCAGAGCTTTCATACGGGTGGAGACGAAACTCATCCATCTCATTCATCTGCTCCAGTCTCAACTTCACTGCATCTTGCCATTCTAGATTCAACCGCTTCAATGCCTATAATACCTTATGTTCAGGTTCGACAGGCAAATGGCAAGCTTTTCCGTAAACAAGATGATATGGGGATGCACTAATTGGTGTCTTGAATGCAGTATGGTATGCCCATATTGCATTATCCAATCTCCTTGCCCAATCAGTCCTATTGGTATTTACAGTCTTTGCCAAAATGGACTTGATCTCACGAGTTGAGACCTCAACTTGCCTGTTTGTCTGAGGATTGTAAGGTATTGCTACCTTGTGTTTTAAACCATATTTTCTCAAGCAGGGCTTTGAACAATCGATTGCAAAAATGGGATCCTCCATCGCTAATGATAATCTGAGGTGTTCCAAAATGTGAGAATATGTTCTTTTTCAGGAAAGCAGTGGCACTCTTACCTTCATTATTGGGAAGCACAATTACCTCCGCCTACTTTGATACATAGTCAAAAACTACAAAGATATACTTCATACCATGAGAACTCACGAACGGACCCATAAAATCAATACCTAATACATCAAACAATTCGAGCTCAAGGATCACAGTCATTGGAAATTCATGCTGTCTTGAGATATTTCCTTGCCTTTGGCATTGGTCACATGCCCTAGCATAATCATGAGCATCCTTATGAATGGTGGGCCAATAGTAACCACATTACAAGATCCTGTGCGCAGTCTGTGCACCTCCATGATGACCCCCAACTAGAGACGAATGACATGCTTCTAATATACTCATCATCTCGACCTCAGGAATACACCTTCAAATCATACCATCTGCACACACCCTAAACAAATAAGGCGTATCCCATAATAATTTTCTGACCTCATGCATGAAATTCTTTCATTGCTGATACGTCATATCTTCTGGAACTAGATCACTTGCCAAAAAGATGGCAAAATCTGCAAACCATGGGATTAAGTTATGTGATGATTCCAGCACTTGCTCATCCAGAAAAGTATCATCAATTCCAACATTATCCCTCAGTTTTAGCATGGACTCCTCTTCAAGGTGTGATAAATTGTCGGTAACCTGATTCTCTATCTCTTTTCGGTCTTTTACCTCGAAATCAAAATCTTGCAACAGAAGCACCCATATAATCAACCTTGGCTTGGTATCCTTATTTGTCATAAGATATATCAAAGCTGCATGATCAATATGCGCAATCACCTTCATGCCAATCAAGTACGACCAAAATTTCTTGAATGCAAAGACCACCGCAAGCAGCTCTTGCTCAATCATAGTATAATTCTTCTAGGCTAGATTAAGTGCTTTGCTAACACAGTAAATAGGATGTAAAATCTTCTCACGCCTTTGGCTAAGGACTGCACCCAAAGCCACCCCACTGGCATTACACATAACCTTAAATGGTAGGGTCCAATCCGGAGACACAATGATGAGAGCTGAAATCAACTTCTATTTTAAACACTCGAATGCCTTTAGGCATGCATCATCAAACACAAACTTAACTTCTTTCTCTAAAAGCTTGCACAATGGATTTGCAATCTTAGAAAAGTCCTTGATGAACCCTCTATAGAATCCCGCATGGCCTAAAAAACTACGAATACCTTTAATAGAAATAGGTGGTGGTAACTTTGCAATTACCTCAATCTTTGCCTTATCGACTTCAATTCCCTTTTTTGAAATCCGGTGTCCCAACACTATGCCTTCTTTTACCATAAAATAACATTTCTCCTAATTCAACACTAAATTGCATTTTTCATAGTTTTTCAGAACATCAGCGAGGTGTGCTAAACAATCCTCAAATGAGTCACCAACCATAGAGAAATCATCCATAAATACCTTAATAGTGTCTCCCACCATGTCAAAAAATATAGACATCATGCAACGGTGAAAAGTGGCCGGTGCATTGCATAGACCAAATGACATCCTTTTGAACGCGAACGTTTCATATGGACAAGTGAAAGTGGTCTTCTCTTGGTCTTTGGGGGCGATGGAAATCTGATTGTACCCCGAATATCCATCAATAAAACAATACCATCCTCTACTAGCAAGACGGTCTAACATCTGGTCCATAAAGGGCATAGGAAAATGATCCTTCTCGGTCCAAGAATTTAACTTTTGGTAATCCGTGCAAACTCTCCATCCAATCATCGGTCTCATCAGGATTAGCTCATTTTTCTTATTCGAAACACAGTTATTCCACCCATCTTTGGTACACACTGAATAGGACTCACCCACTTTCTATCCGTAATAGGGTAAACCACACCTGCATCTAACCACTTGATGATTTTTTTCTTCACAACCTCTTGCATTGGTGGGTTGAGACGACGTTGATGCTCAATGCTAGGTATACAATCTGGCTGGAGCTAGATTTTATGTGCATAAATTTTGAGTGGAATCCTGATGATATCAGCAATGGACCAACCAATGGCCCACTTAAATCTTTGTAACACAGAAACTAAGGCCTCAACTTTCCAATCTAACAAGTATGCTGTAAGGATAACCAGCAATATGTTATTGACCCCTAAGAATGCATAACGAATATGGGAAGGAAGAGTCTTAAGCTCCAAAATAGGCGGCTCCTCAATAAAAGGATGATCCAGTGGGGTTACTCTATTCTTCTAATCAAAATCAAGCTTCTTTGGCACATAAGTGTTGGAACACCTACCAACAAGTGCTTTTACTATCTCGTCGTGTTCATCAATACCATCACTTTCAAAATTCATGATAACTGCTGCAAGTACCTCCACTCCCAGTCGCTCTTCAAATGGAACCACAAGTGCCTCTTTATCCACAGTACCAATAACCGACACCACACACATCTCCTTCGACTGCTTCATGGATTTGCAGACATTGAAAGTAACATGCTCATAATTTAATCGCAACTTTATCTGCCCAGATTCCAAATCAATAAAGCATGGCCAGTCATAATGAATGGTCTTCCCAAGATGATGGGAACCTCGAAATGCACCTCACAGTCTAGAATCACAAAATTAGCAGGAAAAATGAAAGATGCCACCTTTACCAACACATCATACAAAATTCCCACCGACTTCTTCACAGTTTGATCTACCATGAGTAGCCTCATAGAAGTCGTCTTAGGCGACCCCAGTCCCAACTGCTTGAAAACTGCTAGTGGCATCAAGTTAATGCTAGCACCTAAGTCACACAAAGCCTTTACAAAATTATACGACCCGATAGTACAAGGAATCGTGAATGCTCCTGGGTCTTCCTTTTTTTCAACAAGGGAATGGGAAGCAATTGCACTACAATGATACAAGTTATCAGCAGGCTCAAAACTGACAGTCTTCTTCTTCATCACTAAATCTTTCATAAATTTTGCGTAACCTGGCATTTGTTCTAAAGCCTCAACAAAAGGGATATTCATCGATAATTCCTTCAATATTAAAATAAATTTGTGATATTTTTCCTCTTTGGCTTTCTTCTTCAACCTTTGTGGAAAGGGAGGAGGAGGTCGTGGAATATGCTTTACTACTTGAGAGGCCTCTTTCACCTTCCCTTTATCAAACTTAACCTCCTTTTCAGCAACTCAAGGCTCTTAAGTTGCCTTGTACTCAACCACCATGTTTTTAATTTCATTATCATTCTCATCGTCGAGTATTATGGGCTCATCATCAAGTACTACAGGCATAGGTGGATCAACAGCAGTCTTACCACTTTGAGTAATTATAGCTAAGGAATGACCATCGTTTTTGATCCAGTTGTTTGATGGCGTCCGCATGAGACTACACCTTTTGGCTTATTCCTGAAATGTTTACCCTAATCTCCTTAAGGCAATTTTATTGACTTTCCGACCCCATAACAAATTTTGCAAGCATGGATTCCATTTTTGAATTTTCGGACTCATCATCACAGTTTCCCGGTGGAACATACAAAACACTCTTGTCCTTGTAATCATCCTTTCACCTCCAATCCCCATCATGATCTCTATGTCTGTCTATATACCAGACTTTTTATAGTTATCTCCGTAATAGTTCCAACCTTGATTCCCTTGCCTCGAGTTCCAATTGTCTTGACTAGACCCTTGGTACTTGGCTCGAAAACCCGTCACTTCTCTATCCAAGTACTTAGCCTCCTCTTCAGAATCATATTTTTCATACTTAGGTGCCTTGACATGTGCACCTACATCATTGAATTTTTTAGTACCCCAACTGCAATTTGTTTGGCTAGCAAGCCAATTTTCGTTCTCAGTTGTGCTACCTTTTGAGCCATAGATTCATCCAAAGCCCTTTGTTCTGCCGAAGCTCCTATAGCATATGTACTAGCGGGTCTATCTGCTTCCTGAGTATGCCAACCTCAGTTTGTTTAAGTGACCCGATCTAAAATCTCCGATGCATGCTCCCAATGCAAACTCATAAATGTACCTCCAGTGATGGTGCCTGCTACAACCTTAGTATTTGTATTTAAAGCTCTGTAGAAGATATCAAGTAGATTCCTACCACTCATCTTATGGTTTGGAACATTCTGCAACTTCTTAAACCTCAGCCATGTTTCGTAAAGTGCCTCTGAATGTAGCTGTCTGAAGTTATAGATCTCATATTTCAATTACAACATCTTAGAAGGCGGAAAGAATCGTTTCAGAAATTGATTTCTCAACTCTTGCCAATTGGTAATAGAACCTTGTGTTAATTCAACCAACCACAAAGTTGCTTCCCATATAAGAGAGAACGAAAATTGCCTCAATCGAATTGCCTCTTGACTCACTCCAGGCAGATTGTATGAAGTGCAGATTCCCACGAAATTCATCACATGCATGTTTGCATCATCAGTAGGGAGGAAAGTATGCACTCCTTTTAAGTTCAAGAGGTGAATCATAGCACTCTCAATATCAAACTTAGTTCCTTCAGGCAGTTCGGGTGGGATAATGGCACTAGTCTCTACCGGCTCCAAATAGGCTAAATCTTCTTCTAGCTCCTCATAGATCGGGGGATACTGTAGTGGTTGTTGTTTCACTCTAGGTCTTCTCTATCTTTCCTCAAGTGAAACAAGACACTACATTGCGTCTTGAATTACTCTATGGACTCTGTCTACTTGTCTAGCAGTTGCTTGTCTCGCATTCTCATCAGCCATTAACCTAGCAACTATTTATTTTACAGTATCCTGACCAGCCAAATTAAGTGGTGGCTGATTATGAATGTCCCCCATAGCTGTGGGACCTTAAACTCCATCGTTATTCACCATTCTTCGATTATTCCTTGGAGTTCTCTCAATTTCTTGGTCAAGTGGAATTAGGGGATTATCTTGGCTCTGAGTGTTGGGCATACACCAGCGTGTGCCCTCAAAAATTAGAAAAGTAACTGAAGTAACCACAACCAATCAAATTCAACAAGTAAAATCAATCAACTTCGTAATCAAAATTCCCCGGCAACGGCACCAAAATATGATGTCTCCCAAATTACACCTTGCAATGAAGTATAAAGCAGTCGTTGAATCAAACATAGAACCTAACAAGGTTGGGGTCGATCTCACAGGAAATAGGTCAAAATCTAATCAATTATATCTATCTGAGCAATTGGAAAATAAGTAAAGAAGGGGTTTTTGTAGATTAAACAAACAAGAGTATCACGAGAATATTTACTAGGGTTGTAATCAAGGTAAGAAAATCACTAGGACTGTGTTCCCCAATTACTTCATAACTCTATAGGTTCTCCATACTTTAGTGATCTATTAAGGTATCCAGCATGCAGAATTGATAGGTTGTGTATCGTCTAACTAACTATGTTACGCCCCTTGTAGATGACTATCCTCAAACAAAAGGTTAATATATCATGAGTGTTGCTATGTTGCCCCTACCAATGATCCCAATACAGCCTTTCCCGTATCACAGCTCAAGGCTGATTAAATGAAGATAACTCCAAGTCTTGTTGTTGATCCACTAGTCCAATACGAATACCCTTGCTACAGTCCAGGGTAGAGATGGGATGAGTTCCAACGCGTGCACTCACTAGAAAGCAACCAATTCAAAAGAATAACCAATACATGCCCTTATACCCTTCGATAATCACCTTGTACTTCGAACACTGCTTTGTTAATCCGTCATGGTTTCCACAACCCCAGTTATGGAGTTTAGATACTCATAATGGTATGAACAATGCAAGAATTCATAGATGAAAACATGAATTGAAGCTCACAATAACGAATAAAACCCGAAATCTCAACTTTAATTAAAAACGTAAAAACCAATATTCATAAAATCCCAAGAAAGTGCCTTGGAATCCCAAAAAATAGTGTTATAGAATAATAATAATGTCTAACGCATACAAATAACCCTAAAAGAGTATTTATAGACTTAACAAATCCTATCCTAAACAAAATAGGAAATTTTATATCGGCCGATTTGGATGAGAAGAACATACAATCGTGGGTTGAACCCATGATCTGGCCTATCTTCTGATCATTCTTCTAAAACTCCTGCACTTCTTCAAATCTGATCTTCCTCCCATGATCACAAGGTACGATCGTACAACTAACATACGATCGTGGGATCTATCGTCTGACCATGCCACACTTGACTCCTGCAGGTTAAACTTCCCTCACATGTCATGATCTCAAGGTACGATCGTGACATCATACCATGATCGTATAATCCAATCGTCTGATAGGCTTCTTAGTATGACATCTATGAATAAACTTACGATAGCCTACCCATGATTGTGGTTTGAAACCACGATCGTAGCATAGCTCGTCTGATACCTCTTTTTGTTCAGTTTTCACATTATTCTTCTCTGAGTCCTTAAGGCCTGCAAACACTCATTAAATCCACAAAATGTACCCTTAAACTTACAAATATCCCTTATTTTAAGTGTCTCAAGTGCCGTAAATCTCTGGCACATCAGTTGTCATCTGTATAACCATCAATATTCAGATGATTATATTACCTAAACATAAGTCCTTTTCCTGGAGAAGACTTTAAGTACCATAGAATATGAGCTACAACTTCCATGTGTTCCTCGCTGGGGTTATGCATGAATTGACTAACCAAACTCATGCCATATGCAATATTTGGACTTGTATGAGATAGGTAAATCAATTTTCCTAGAGTCATTGGTAACTTTATCTATTTGTAGGTATCTGGTTTAAGTGTACTCCCAGTCCATAGTTTTGAACTATTGGAGAATCTACAGGCTTACATTTAAGCATCCTTATTTCATCTAGTAGATCAAGTACTTATTTTCTTTTTGATAGAAAAATTCCTTGACTTGATCTAGCTACTTAAATTCACAAAAAATACTTTAGTCCTCCCAAATCCTTCATCTCAAATTCTGTTGCCAAGTGCATCTACAAATTAGAGATCTCATCCTTGTCAATCCCTATAATTATCATGTCATAAACATAAATAATTAGAGCAGGTACCATACCTTTTTGATGCTTCAATAATAGAGTATGATCTGGATTGCTTTGATTAAAGCCATGCTTCCTCATTGCCAAGCTAAATCATTCAAACCATGCTCTCGGTGATTGTTTTAACCCATACAGTGCCTTCTAAAGTTTGAATACAACTCCACTTTGGCATGTAGTAAATCCCGATGGAATATTCATGTATACTTCTTCTACAAGTTTCCTATGAAGAAATGTATTTTTCACATCAAACTGATGTAGTGATCAATCCATGTTTGCAACAAGAGTTAACATACCCTAATCGTATTCAACTTTGCTACCGGTGCAAAGGTTTTATGGTAGTCTATACCATATGACCGGTTAGATCCCTTTGTTACGAGTCTTGCCTTGTAGCTATCTATTGATCCATCTTTCTTGTATTTAATAGAGAATACTAATTTACATTGTACTATTTTCTTTTCTACGGGTAGTGGCATAAGCTTCCATGTATCATTCTTTTGTAGAGCATTCATTTCTTCAGATATTGCTTGGACCCATTTCGAGTCTTTCAATACCTCTTGTATTGTACTTGGAATATACTCTGAAAATAATTTATGCACAAAAGCTTTGAGGGGTTCTGATAGTATTTTGGTACAAACATGGTTGGCAATTGGATACTTCGCCTTTTTTTCTACATATCAGGTAAGTATCGATTTAGTGGCTTACCACGATTATATCTAAAAGGTAATTTGGAGCCAACAGAAGCATCTATAGTATTATTCAAGTAGGAGTCAAGAGATTGTACCTTAGGAGCATTCTCAGGAGAGTGGTAATTTGGTACTAAAGTGTGACAGATGGGTTGTCCTTGTTGGATCAGATGCTATATACTCCTTATCTGATCATCATTATCTTTTTCCAAACTTGTCATTTCTGTTACTGGTTCCGTAATCAGATCACTTTGAATTTCTTCAAGAATCGGTTGAGTCTCAACTAGACTAGGTTTTAGTAATTGGACATCATCCTATTTAGTTGCATTAGTATCATTTTACCCAAGTTTGTATCTTCAAAACCAGCCAGCTTTCCCTATTTAGTTGCATTAGTATCATTTTACCCAAGTTTGTATCTTCAAAACCAGCTAGCTTTCCCAACCATTCACATTCTGCTCTTCACCGAAGACCTTTTTCTTAAGAGAATCTGGTTTTCTAAAGAAAATTTAGATTCAATAAATGCGACATTTATCATAATATAAAGGTGTCTAGAAGTAGGATCAGAATATCTATACTCTTTCTTATATGCTGCATATCCTAGAAACACACAATGGACAACACATGGATCAAGTTTAGTTCACTGATTTTAGTGAAAATGAACATAATCAACACACCCAAATATATGAAGTGGAAGCATTAAGACAGATGGAAATGGTACATGATGAGCAAGAGCTTTTAATGGAGTTTCAAAGTTCAATACCCGTGATGGCATTAGATTCAACAAATAAACAACAACAACAACCACATCAGTCCAATAATGTTGTGGTAAATATGCTTCTGTTAAGAGGGCTCGAGTTGTTTCAAGAATATGTCTATTTTTCCTCTCTACAACACCATTTTGTTGTGGTGTTTGAGGGAAATTAGTTTCATGATACATGTCATTTTCTTGAAAATATTCTCATAGCTCATTATTATCATATTCTCCACCATTATCAGATCAAAGAATTTGAAGTTTAGCAGAGAACTGAGTCTTGATCATGTTATGGAAAGAACAAAAAATTGCAAACACCTCATTCTTATTTTTCATCAAATATCGAAAAGTCATACATGTACAATCATCTATAAAGGTTACAAACCATCTATAACCTAAAGAAGATGATATAGGAGTAGGTCCCCAAACATCTGAGTAGATTAAAATAAAAGGGTATCTCACATTTTTTTGATCTTATTGGATAAGAAACACGATATCTCTTGTCCATGATACAAGGTTCGTACTTAAAATCAGATTCACATATGTTGGAAAATAGACTTAGGAACAAAAGCCTTAAGTAACAAAATAATGGGTGTCCAAGTCGACGAGATCACAACCAAATTTGTCACTCTTTTTCACCAGTCCCATGTCTAATATTTGCCCGGCCAAGACTGAAATCATCCATATAGTAAAGCCTATCTTTCTTAGTACCATGACCAATGATCTCCTTGGTGAGAATATCCTAAAATAAACAGAACTTCAGGTAAATTAGTGGACAACAATTCATTTCCTCAGTAGCTTGGCCAATATATAATAATTTATTTGAAAGAGATGGAACTAAAAGAGTGTTTGGTAGTGAAAAAGAGGGTGAGAGTGCAACTTTTCCAGCCCCTGTAACTGGATATGTCACTCCGTTAGCATTAGTAATGCACGTTCTTTTTGGTTGAGTGGATTCAAAAATATCTCTTGAATCAGATGTCATGTGATCAATCGCCTCCGAATTAACAATCCAACTGAGGTTACCTGAATCAAGAGACATAAAATTGTTTGCTGCAGTAGGAGAAGAGTCTTTCTGTGAAATAAGTTGAGAATCCATGTTTCTCGTAGCATTGGGAGAGTCTCGAGTGTTCACTAATACAGCTCGTCCAACTTCACGTTTTCTTTTTGTGTTGAGTTCTTGCCACCATTCTGGATATCCAATCAACTTGAAACAACTATCAACAATGTGTTTCATATTCCCGCAATGTGTGCAACGCCCCTCATTTGATTGTGGCCTTGGCTTTATTGATGTGCTAGGCTTCCTGTTGGAAAGCATATGAAACTGTTGACGTTGCTTTTGTCCTTCCTTTAAGATCATAACAGCACCAGGTACAATATCCCCCTTTGTTAACATCACAGTTTGTCTTAGATCTTCCCGACGAACATTTGCATAGGCCTGTTCAACTTTAGGAAATGGTTGAAGTTGAAGCACATCTCATCTTGTCAAGATAATCATCTAGTCTATCTAGAAATGTATAGACTCTATCTTCCTGTAAAATATAGTTATACTTTTGTATGTCAAATTCACATTTCATCGAATTTGGGTGACGAAAATCAATTTATCTCCATAGACCTTGTAGGTTGTTGTAATATGTCTCAATGGATCCTCCACTTTGTTTGAGCCTTGTCAACTTCTTCTTGAGATCATAAACTTGTGAGGTGTTGCTGCCATCAAAATACGTTGTAGCAATAGAATCCCACACTGCTTTTGCTGTTTGAAATCTGATGTAGTTACTAATAAGATTTGGATCCATAGAGTTGATCAGCCATCCCTTTACCACAACATTCTCTATTCTCCATTTCTTGAAACTAGGATCTGTTTCATGAGGTTGTGGCAAATCTCCATTTATGTATCCCAACTTGTCTTTGCCTGAGATGTACATCTCTACAACTTGAGACCAAAGTCCATAATTGGTATCATTTAGCTTGATGCCAATTGGTGCTACGATAGGTTCATGACTAGTTACAATTGATGTTTGGGTTACATCTGAGATATTCTAGATGTTATGTCAACAAGGATTGAGTTCTCTCCTTAGGATTTTTTTGTTGAGAGAGCACATTCTCCCGTGGTTTCAATCTCTCATTTCTTAGTTCCTGTTATTCCACAGAAAGAAGCCTCAGATCTAAGAGAATATGCCTACACTCTGATACCATGTTATAAAGATAATCTTTTATTCCTTATTTTTTCTATATTCCAATAGATACAAGATGCAGTATATATAACCTATAAAAGGAATCTATACTTGGAATGTAATCAATTACTGTATATAACTTTAGGCTATGAATCTTGAATTCTAAAATTAGTAACAAATAAGAAGGGATCCCTATAATCTCTGCACAATATCTTCTATTACAGCTCATGCCAACACTGACTTCAGGTGATAGTGAACCTGGGCAATGATCCAGATATATTCTTACCATCAAATCAACCATACACGTCAAATGTTCTGATTTATCAGTGAAGTTGAGTTAAGAAACACATGGGTTGTAGCAGGATCAAACTATTTCTAACTTCAAATGTGCAGCCAAGAGAGCTATTGATCTGTCCGATTCAATTGACAATTGAATGCTGAGAAAGCATAGACTGTTACTAGAGTATACATCGCTGGAAGAAATCATTACCAACACGACTTTCTTCATTCTATTACTCCATCTGTTTCAATTTGTTTTTCTGATTTTGACTTGACACAGAATTTAAGAAAGTAAAGAATAATTTTGAATCTTGTAGCCTTAAACTAAAGATATATCGAATTTACCAAAATATCCTTTAATCTTGTGGTTTGGACATATAGGGAAAATTAGAATGAAAGGTTGTCAAAAAGGAAAGAGATTTTCTTTCTGAAACCGACTAAAAAGGAAAGCAAGACAAACAAATTGAAAGGGAGGGAATAAAAAATTACAACTACGTTTATGGATGTAAGATTAAAGATTCTATTCTCTCAAAATATAGGGTCTCTGAAGCTTTGAAGAATGTTGCAGACCTCCTTCATTGACGGCTTACCAGATGGTGATGCTCCAGTACACATCAGTCCTACTTTAAAAACACCTCTCATTTGTTCCAGATTACTTGTTTCCATGATTTCTTCATCAAGGGCCTCAACAATAAAATTCCCATCTCTGTAACGCTGTTGAGCCCATTGTGCTAGATTCATTTGCTCCTCTCTGAGAATGGGTTGTCTCCCTGTTGTCAATTCTAATAGCACCACTCCAAAACTATAGATATCAGTCTTTATATTCACTCTTAATGTCGACGCGTACTCTGTGAGGACCAAACATTAAAATTTACTATTAGAGTTGAATAAATTCTTTGGAAAAATACATGAGGTACAATAGATATTTGAACTGTAGTATACCTGGTGCAATGTAAACAAATGTTCCAGAAATAGCAGAAGCCGTCTCAGGATCATTATCCCGCCTGGATAGTATTTTTGCTAGTCCAAAATCTGCTATTTTTGCATTGAATTCTGAGTCCAGAAGGATATTACTGGACTTAATGTCTCTATGAATGATGGGTTGAGTACAGTCATGGTGCATATAACAGAGGCCTTGAGCTGCACTAGTGGCTATTTTTAATCTATTTTGCCAATCCAGGGCCGGGGTACTACTTTGACCTGGTGATGCTGCTCTTCTCTTTCTGTGAAGCCATTTGTCCAGGCTTTGTTTCTCAAAGTATTCATAGACTAGAAGCTTTCTATCGGAACTTGAGATGCAACACGTGAGCTTGACAATGTTGTTGTGTCGAATGCTACCAAGTATTCTAACTTCTGCCAGGAACTCCTTTTGGGGTCTTCCACCTGATTTTTTTTCCATGCCCTATGCTTTTAACAGCATAAGTATTGCCTGTTTGGTCGATCACAACTCGATAGACCTTCCCTGATCCTCCATTTCCTATTATGTTTTCGTCTTTCAAGCTAGACAAAATGTCCTCTATAGTTACCTTCAACTTTTGAAATGAAATGAATTTCATGTCATCTTTGACATTCTGCTTCTTTGTTTTCCACCAATGCTTTCTGGTTCTATAAAAGATCCATAATAACTGTATAGCTATACCAACTCCTACAATAGGAATAATCAAGTGTTGTGATCTTGAAAGTTTTCGAACCTCATCACCAGAGAAGCAGCTTGATAGGCCAGGGATGGATAAGTTCTTGGATGTAGAACAAAGATTGGACTCATCAAAGCATTTATCTTCGTATGCTAACTTCACAAATTCAGCAGAAATTCTCCCCGAGAATTTGTTGGAACAAAGCCTTAAAGTAATTCTAGGCCTAAGATGTTCTATACTTTCTGAAATGTCTCCCGATAACTGATTATACGACAAATCCAAAGAATCCAATGCAGGTGAATCCCCAAGTCCCTTTGGTATAGAACCAGTCAATTCGTTGTGAGAAAGATCCATATCATACAAACTAAACAAGTCCATCGCATTAGGTAATACACCAGATAAGTAGTTGTAACTTAGTGTCAAGTGACTCAATTGGTTCAATCGGAACAACTTGCTTGTAATAGAACCAGCTAAGGATTTTTTTGACAGGTCCAATTTCACAAGATTTTTCAAGTTCCCAATATCTTCTGGTATCGAACCAATCAAGTGTTCTCAGAAAGATCAAGATTTTTCAGTTGGGATGCTGATATTTGTTTTGGCATCTCACCAGTAAACATGTTACCATTAAGATACAGATTGACTAGTGTTTTCATCCTAAACAACTCACCTGGAATCCGGTCTCTCAAAGAATTCTTGGACAAGTTCAAGTGTTGTAACACTGAGCAATCTTTCAGGCTTATTGGTATAGTTCCTGAAATGTTGTTGCTGGAGAGATCAATCAAGGCAAGGTTCTTGAGCTGACATATTATTGATGGAATTGTTCCAGTAATGTTCTTTTCTCCAAGATATAGCTCTGTCACCCTGCTATTCATGCATGAAACTCCTGACCAATTACATGCTGAAGAATTCAAACTCCATGACTGGAGGAACTCCGAATCCCTCCAGTGTTGTTTCAAGCTCAGTAATATGGACCGTTCCGTGATCGAAAATTTGTAAGGTTTCTTGGAAAGACAGGCTAATTAGGAAGAAGAATTGTATAATAAGCAAATAACGGTTAGAGCTTGCTTGGATCATATTAATTGATTCTTCCCTTGTGTTTCTGTTTCATTTGGCAGTCGAGTCATTATTATGAATTTAATAAAGAACTCATATTTTAACAATACAAATAGTCATTCAAGTCATTCAAGTCAACGTATTTCTCTTTCAAGAATTAAATTTGTTTGAAACACGATCCAGCCAGAATAATTGGTGAGTTGTCTCCTTTTGACCAAGTCAAACTAGTAATTTACTCCCTCTTTTTTTTTTGCGTAAATAACTCAAATGATCACTGAACTAGAAAGTCAATTAATTTTGCTCTTACTCCAAAAGTCATTCAACTATCATATTTTTACTCGAAAAATCACTTAACTTATTTAATTATTTTTTTCAATAAAATTTGCTTACGTGGAATTTTTATTTTAAAACAAAATTCTGAAAAATAAAAAATATCCTTTTAATGACCCTTTTGTCCTTATTACCCTAAATTAATATCTCTCCCTCCTCTTTCTCATTTTTCTTCTCCTTTCGACTTTCTTTCCATAGATTTTTCTATAAATCACACATTTATAGTATAATCTAGGAAATTATCAATTAAAATTATATGAAAGGGACTTACAACTATATTTTATCTTTGTATTTAATTTTTATTTTGTCTTTAAAAAGAAAAAAAAAGAAAAACAATAAAGAGGACAAAAGAAGAGAAAATAAAATAAACTAAACTATCCTGCACTTCCCTTTTTTTTTTTTAAAATACTTTTATCCTTATAAGTTTGTTGTCTGAATTTTAAATAAAATATAACTGTTACAGTTTTGCTGATTAACTCTCCATGTTTTATTGAAATGAAAACAAAACACTCTTAACCTGCCAACTATCATCATTTTCCACTATAGAATTCAAAAAGAAAGTATTGCAAACATAAATTAAAAAAAATTAATGAACGTCTATAGTTGAGTGACCATTTGAGTTATTAACTCTTTTTTTTTTACTTACCCACAAGGACTTTATGTTGTCACTTAAATAGGAGGTAATATTGAAAGAAAATAATAAATCTCCTATTTTCAGAATCCCAACCCTCAGTATAAAAAAATGATAAAACACATAAAAAAAAATGTGAAGTGATGTATGGAAGTAAAAGAGAATATGTGAAACCGGATTTGTAATCATTGGTGGTGCTAGTTTCTTGTGAGCAAGCAAAGCAAGAAGATAATGCAACGCCGTTAGGAGTGGGTACTGGATTAGGATGTGTACCAACTTAAAAGTATCTTGTGTCATTTTATCTTCAATGTATTTATATTTGCTCATATGATTTGTTAGCAATTCTTAAGAATAAAAGGTTGCACCTTCTGTCGGTTAATACTAGTGTGTCTATAAGTATTTCTCACTTGCGCGAAAATTGTTGTAGGATGAAGGATTTAGCTCCTTTTACAGTCCTGGACAGTTCTTACTTCATGAGTTTGTTTTTAGGGTTGAGGTAGATCCAAAAATCTATTTCTTACAAGTATTATATTGAATTTTGTGCTAAATTATTTTCCCAATTTAACAATTTAAATAATTGGTAGTCCCTTAGATTACAAACAAAGACATGTGATTATGTTATTGATCAGCATGGTCCGGCCCTTCTCAAACCCTGCGCATAACCGGAGCTTTAGTGTACCAGACTAATCCTTTTTTTTTTGGAAAAGGGAAAGATCTTCTTGCTCTGAGTATACTGACAGTACCTCTTTGCTGTTTTTTTCTCGGCCACAAACATCAGTCAAGTGAATGTTTGTTTCTTATCTTGTTAAAATTTGACAAGTCAACTTTGGTAGCTACAGTTTTTGTCCATGTTGATCGGCTTTTGTATGATACATGGTTTCCTCAAAACTAATTAATGATCCCATACATACACTTGAAAGAAAGAGAAGAGATTGTATAGAATGGACAATCAAACAATAGAAGCCATGAAAATTAACCATATTCATGTTGTCAAATCTACATTTTCAACTCCCAGGAAATAAGTTTACCTTTTCATTATTTGCTTAATTCTGCATTTTCAGGCCGGTGTACAAAGTGACGTACACGAAAATGAGAAGAACAGTTTGTTGGAGCTGAAGAAACTATGGGGATTTGATCAATTATTGGATTCCGATTCCTCACATTGCAGTTGGGGTGCTGTAGACTGCAGAAATGGTTCTATCACGGGCATCTCTATATACATGAAACAACTTACTGGAATAATTTCACCAATTATATGTGGACTCAAAAGCCTACAACGGATAGCCCTGGGTACCAACAACATCAGGGGAGAATTTCCTACCTACTTATACAATTGCTCCAAGCTGGAATTTCTTGATCTTTCTTGGAATCAATTCCATGGACCACTGCCTAGTGATCTTCATCGCTTGTCGAGGCTAACTCATTTAGATATTGCTATAAATAGCTTCAATGAGATCCCAGGAGCCATAGGTTAGGTTTCTGAATTGCACTATATGTCTCCTAAGTTCAATAGTTTAAATACTTCGATACCCCGAGAAATTGGAAATTTATTAAAGCTTGAGACCTTGGATATATCCTATATAGAGAGCTTTAAGCAGGTAACAATTCCTGAGGAATTAGGAAGACTGAAGAAGTTGGAAGACCTCAATATTGTAGGGTCAAATTTGATAGGGGAGATTCCAGAAACATTTTCCGCTTTTTTAGGTCTCGAAGTCTTGAATCTCTCAGGAAATCACCTAAATAGTTCGATCCCAAGCTACTTGTTTCATTGGAAGAATTAACTTCTCTTCTTTTGGAGGATAACCAATTTTCTGGTAGGTTACTAACGTTGGATGCAAATATGGAATTGATAGGGGGAACCCAAGAAATGATTTCTAACCTTTCAGGTCTGAAGTCTTGGATCTCTTAGGAAATCACCTAAATGGTTCAATTCGAAGATACTTGTTTCTTTTCAAGAAGTTATATACTTTGTTTCTACAGGACAACTAATTTTCTGGGAGTTTACCTACTATAGCTGGAAAGTTGAGATTAAGAACATTGAATCTTTCGTCAAATCAGCTTTCTGGATATATTCCACAAGAATATGACAAGAATGATTACTTCTTTAGCAATAATCTGAATCTATGTTGCAAATATACCAACCATTACATCCAAGTTCGATGTTGCAGTGGAAAAACAAGAGTTGTTGTTGTTATTGTTATTGTGGCCGCTGTTGCAGTTTTAGTCATTGCAACATTGTTATGCTACACAATTAAAAAGAATTGGAATTTGTCCACAAACCAATTCATATGGAGGAAGAAGAGGCGTGAGAACTAAGACCAGAGTGGATGTTTATTTCTTTCCAGCGATTAGGATTCACAGAATTTGAGATTCTGGTGAATATGTCAGAAGAAAATTTAATTGGAAGTGGAGGATCTGGGAAGGTCTATTGAGTTGGTGTAAATCCCAATGGAAACTTTGTCACAGTTAAGAGAATATGGAACAAGAGAAATTTAGACCACGGGCTTGAGAAACAGCTCCTTGCAGAAGTTGAAGTATTGAGGAGCATTCGCCATTCAAATGTTGTCAAGTTATTATGCTGCATTTCTAATGTAAACTCAAAAGTTTTGGTGTACGAGTACATGGAAAATCAAAGCTTATAAAAGTGGTTGCATCGCAAGAGAAGAAGTAAAAAAGCTAGTACTGCTTCAGCACATTGTGTCTTGGAATGAAGTACTAGATTGCAAATTGCAGTTGGAGTTGCCTGAGGTCTATGTTACATGCATCACAAGTGATCCCCACCAATCATTCATCGTGACATTAAGTGCAGTAATATACTTTTAGATTATAAACAAAATACCAAAATTGCAGATTTTGGACTCACTAAGGTTTTGGCCGGGGGGGGGGGGGGGGAGATGGAGACTGCTTCTGCTATCGCTGGCACGTTTGGTTATCTAGCCCCAGTTATAGTTAATATTCTTATATTGAAATAAACAACAACACACTAGAGTGTATGTACATATCATTTTTCTTATTGATTTTATCCTAATACCTTGTCATTCTTCAAAAGATACAGACTTAACGTATTTTCAAATATAGAAACGTTAACCCGGCCTGATTATTTGATGTTCCAATTATTCATATCCCAAACAAAATTATTATCTGATGTTCCAATTATTCATATCCCAAATAAAGCAGCATTCCATTATTGATACACAGAGTATGTTTAAATTCATAGATATATAGAAGACATGCTCGAGAGAGTGTGTCATGATCCAAGTCCATGATACATATTGTTTGCTTTAGGATTAGGACCACATGGATTTGTCTTTTTAGGCTATGCCAGCTAGATCCCCGAAAGTGTGTACCATGTGAATTTGAATTATTCCTTATAAAGCTCTTCACTTTCTTCTTTATTTTGATGTGGGATTCGTCTAAGGTGTCATGTGCACCTTATCTTCAGAAGCTTGTCAACCTAGAAGTGTGATAGTCTTTCTTGACCTTGCACCGCCTGCCCTCCATCATGGGAACCACATACACTCTTGTCCCACCATCATACTGAGGGAGTACAATGTCACAACCCGATCCTAGACCTTAGAAGTAATCAGCAGTCCAAACCACTGGTGGCTCGAGCAAACCACTTTGCCTGGCATAAAAGCTAGAACATTACTGAAAGATAATGTGGAGGCTAAAACATAAACTAAACTCTTATAATAATATAAAATAACTTTGATTAACTGAGACAAAGAGTCATTTAAAAATTTATTACAATTAAACTGACTGACTGTCTGTTTATGAAGCCTCTACATTGCCATTTGCATCCGTAGATGACCATATGCGCTTGCAAATCCTATTATCGTTATTCAAACAGTGAACTGAAGGATCGAGTCCCTTTAATAATTTTCATTGGAAATGCGTCTGTAAATACCATTTGCGTCCACAAATGGAGAAAAAATTTAGATCAGATTTTTGAATTAAATAATCATTAAACAACTAAGTTTCAAAAGAATTTTTTCCAAAAAAAAAAAAGTCTCTCGGTTGATCATTTGACAAATCTAAATCTAAATTCAAATCCAAAGTCAAAGCCGAGCTGAGCGACGACGATGATGGTGCGGGGCTTTTCTTCTTCTTACCTCACTAGCAACATAGAGTAATGCTTTTATATTTAAGCATAAGAAAGTGACTTTGTCCCACCAATGTGGAAGAACACTTCTTTTATAAAGTGAAAACACAATTCACTTTTTTCCTCCATTTGTTTCCTCTATTTTCCATTCATTATATCACTATAACCCAATAATCCCCTTCATGAATAAGGAATGAATATAATTAAAAAAAATACAGTTAAGTGTGTGATTTACAAGAAAAGACTAATTGCATCTGGATGCATTCAGTTAATTTGAACTTATAGTAGCAAAAAAATATACAGTAGGTTTCCATTTGAACTTTCCATAGCGAACTTATATCAGATGCGCTTGGTCAATTGATAGATGAGATATCTTTGAACTATCAAACTTTATTGTACACCTAGACAATACAAGTCACACAACTAGCCTTTTACCATTTATGATTCTCACAGTTTTGTTTGTTTCAGCCATGAACACTACCTGGTTTCATGAGAACTTAGAGAATAGGCCTTTACTATCATTCTCCATGAAGTGGCTTCCACTTCACACTCACATAGGTGATTCCTAAATATTTAATCCTATAGATAACTTTTTTGGTCATACCTGCCAAACTTAGAAACCATTAAAAAGATGTAAACCTTAAGCTTTATCCTTGTTTCCTGAACATTGTCTTCATCATGAGAATAGGTTGAGTTATTTGACAATGTTGAACCATTAGCCACAACTTTGTTTGATCTTTTTGAACCTAGCTCTTGAGATGTATAGTTTGCTAGGTAGAGTTACCACCGTGATGACTTGTCCTAGGACTTAAACACATTTGCTTTGATGATCTCTCAACTCCCTCTCTAGTTAGGCTTTTTATTAGTGGATCCGACACATTATCTTTTGACTTCACATAGTCAATCGTGATAATTCCACTAGAGAGTAGTTGCCTAACGGTATTGTGTCCCTATCATATGTGACAAGATTTTACATTATACATCATGCTCCCTTCCCCACCTATTGTAGCTGGACTATCACAGTGTATGCATACAAGTGCCAAAGGTTTGAACCAAAAGAAATATCTTCCAAGTAATTTTGGTGCCATTCAGCTTCTTCACCGGCCTTATCTAAAGTGATAAATTCATATTCCATAGTAGAGCGAGCGATATATGTCAGATTGGAAGATTTCCAAGAAACTGCTGCTTTACCAAGATTAAATACATACCCACTTATGGATTTTAATTCATTTGACCCGGTGATCCAATTTGCATAACTATATCCTTCAATTACTATTGGATATTTGTTGTAATGCAAAGCATAGTTGAGTATGTTTTAGATACCCCAAAACTCTTTTTACAGCTATCCAATGAGTTTGACTAGGATTACTTATGAACCGACTCAATTAACTATTAGCACATGCTATATCTGGTCGTGTACAATTCATGATATATATCAAACTTCCCAAAACGTTTGCATATTCCAATTGTGAGTCATTTTCACCTTCATTCTTTTAAAGTACAAAGCTCACAAATATTGGTGTCTTGGCGATAATGAAATCCAAATACTTGAATTTGTCAAGTACCTTTTCAATGTACTGAGACTGTGACAAAGCTAAACCTTATGGAGTTCTATGAATTCTTATACCTAAGATCACATTAGCAACTCCAAGGTCTTTACAACAACAACAACATACCCAGTGTATTCCCACTAATTGGGGTCTGGAAGGGTAAAGTGTACACAGTCCATACCACTACCTCAAATGAAGTAGAGAGGTTGTTTTCGATAGACCCCCAACTCAGAATAGATAACAATAACGAACAAAAATCATAAAAACAAACAACAAAAAAGATATAACACATCACTAGATAATAAAAGAAGCAAGACACCCATATAGTAATACTATAGACTATTTTTTAAAATCACAAACATCACTAAAACAACACGAACAAGAATCTGCCAAAAAACAACAGGCACAGATACAAATAAACACTCCTTCCTACTAATATGGACGCCTTCCTACCCACTAACCCTCTACCTTAATTTGTGTCCTCCACACCTTCCTATCAAGGGTCAAGTCCTCCATAATATGTAACTGCTCCATGCCATGCCTAATCACCTCCCTCTAATATTTCTTCAGCATACCTCTACCCTACCTAAAACTATTCAAAGCCAGCCTTTCATACCTCCATACTGGAGCATCCGTGCACCTCCTCATCACATGTCCGAACCATCACAACCTCACTTTTCACATCTTGTCTTCCACCAAAGCCACTCCCAACTTCTCTCGAATAATATTATTTCTAACCCTATCACTCTTGGTAAGTTCACACATCCATCGCAATATCCTTATCTCCACTACCTTCAATTTTTGGATGTGAAAGTTTTTAACTGGCCAATACTTCATTCCATATAACATAGCTGGCCGAACGGCCACTCTGTAGAACTTGCCTTTAAGCTTTGGAGGCACCTTCTTTCATATTAAATTTTCTAGCTAGCATTTGCTAAGTAGAATTTATGTCAGAAATGTCTCTACTGATGATCAATATGTCATCCATATACAAACAAACAATGACCTTATGATTTGGAGTATCTTTAATATAAACACATTTATCACACTCATTAATCCTAAATTGCCAACATGGTTTGGTCAAATGTTGAATGCCATTGTTTGGGTACTTGTCTTAGTCCATAAAGTGACTTAACAGGTTTGCATATTTTCATTTCTTTTCTAGGAACCACAAAACCCTCGGGTTGTTACATGTAAATTTCTTCCTCCAATTCTCCATTTTAAAAAGTTGTTTTCACATCCATTTGATGGATTTCAAGTTTTTATACCACAGCTAGTACAATCAACATCCGAGTAGATATAATCCTTATTACTGGCAAGTATGTGTCCAAATAATCAAGGCCTTTTTTTTTTCTAAAGCCTTTAATGACAAGTCTTACCTCGTATTTGTCAATAGTTCTATCAATTTTCATTTTCTTTTTGAAGATCCATTTTGAACCTAAAGGTTCATTTTCTGGAGGAATATCAACCAACTCCCAAGTATGGTTGTTAGATTGAATCAATCTCACTATTGACAGCCTCTTTCCAAAAGGATGAGTCCACATAACACATGACTTCTTAGAATGTTTGAGGCTCATTTTCAAGAAGACATGTTACAAAATCCAATCCGAAGGAAGTATAAGTCCTTTGACATTTACTACACCTTGGATTCTCTTCATTAAGTACATTCTCCTTTGGTTCTTCCTGAGGTCCTTTAGACCTTTCACTAGACAACTCATATCTAGTTTTATATGGATAAATATGTTCAAAAAATTCAATGTTATCTGATTCAAATATTGTATTGCCATGAATATCTGAATGTTTGGATTTGTGAACCAAAAATCGACATGTGTTACTGTTTGTAGAATATCCAATAAAAGCACAATCCATAGTCTTTGGTCCTATTTTGACCCTTTTGGGTATAGGAACTTGAACTTTGGCTAGAAACCTCCACACTTTGAAATATTTTAAGTTGGGTTTCCTTCGTTTCCATTTTTATGTGAAATAGATTGTATCTTGTTGTGGGGAACTCTATTGAGTATTCAATTTGCTATAAGGATAGCTTCCCCCCACAAGTTTTACAGTAAACCTGAAATTATTAGTAAGACATTTATCATTTCATTCAATGTTTGGTTTTTTCTTTCCATAATTACATTAGAATGAGGTGAGTAAGGGGCAGTAGTTTGATGGAAAGTTTCATTTTCCAAACATAACTCTACAAAAGGAGATTTATACTGTAATGACCGTTCAAGTTATTTTCTTGATTTCTGCATATTTT
Organism: Capsicum rhomboideum; assembly: GCA_031232105.1. Classification (NCBI taxonomy): domain Eukaryota; kingdom Viridiplantae; phylum Streptophyta; class Magnoliopsida; order Solanales; family Solanaceae; genus Capsicum; species Capsicum rhomboideum. The sequence continues at coordinate 14,768,850 of CP124718.1, forward strand.
TGGTATTTTTATCCTTTATTTAGTGGTCATAGGTCATTTATGACTTTCTGAAACTACCAGTTTAATTATCAGACAGTTTGTACGGATTTTAGGCTCAGTTTCGTATTTTGGAGCTTTCGATGTTAAGGAATTGGTCTCGGACCAAAGCTACTAGTTAACGACCTAGGATGAGAATTCCAACTGTGCCATCAGCACCAAAATATTTATTTTAGGCTAGTGGGACCCTTGTCCAGGGTCCCGAGGCTTCCAGACTCATTTTGGACTATTGGGTAGATTTGGGTAAAAACTAAACTATGGGTGCGGGGCCTACTTTTTGTCGAAATAATCTTGATTGGAAATTTTAATAGTTTTGTTAAGTCCTAAATGTCGAATTTGATAGGGAAGTATAGTTCATTTGCGCGTACGGGGTTCCGAACAAATCTTGAACACCCGATCGGAGTCCATTTGGCCTTGGTAAAAATTCTGATGTCTAGTATCTGGTGCAACTGATAAAGCCGTCTTGGAGAATCCATAGGATTGTTAGGCAGTCAGTACAGTTGGATCAGTCTCTTAGGGAGGTGGCACCTTCAGCTAGAGGCAGTGCACTCAGTCTTTCAGTTGATCGTTCAGATGCTCAGTTTGAGGTCAGGTGTGCTCAGAGTCATACTTCTTTGGGAAGGCTAGGGGATATGGCTTCAGATTTTGTTGTTATAGGTGAACCTTTGACTTCTGTCTTTTAGCTTCTATTTGAATTATGTTGGGATTTTTATACCCATCGATGGTTACATGCCTAGATATTACTATTCTGATCATGTATGCCTTTGTGTAGATTTATACATGTTTGACTACCCCTGTAGATAATTTATTTTAGTAGTGGATTGAGTGGATCAGTGTTGTGATTTCTTCGAGGTGTAGCACTTAGGATTAAGTCCCATTCCTTTGGTATTTTGGCCTTGTTGTGGTCTTAGAGTAGTACTGGTTGTGTTTCTCATTTTTGTACCACCTATACCTTATGCTATTATTATTATTTTCATTATTTTTATGTTGACTAATTCTTACTTGATAGATGGCTAGACTAGCGTTATCTAGTTAGCATTTTCCCTTTTTTGCGATTCTTGTCCATTGGCTTAGACAACTACCTTAGTTGGTTGGCTTTCCTTTTTAGTTAGTAAGGTCTGTTGCTGAGCAGGTTGTGAAATTGAAGAAAGGTTTGGCCTTCCATGATTTTGTGGAGATTTTGGCTTTGGCGATATTTTCTATTGCCTGCTTCCATTGTTGATTAGTCCAAGGTTTGTTTTCTGTGTTGTCTAGTTCATTTCCCGATAGTGTTCTTAATCTTGATGTTGATAGTGAGTTGTATACTCCGTTCTTTTAGCAATATGGTTCATGGTTCAGCTGAGTTAAAATTGCTGTAAATGGGTAAATTCAGAAATTTTTCATCTCGACATTTGTTCAGCCTAATATGACTTCATGGAGTGCTTCTGCTTGATGATATGTACTTATGGGTATTTTTGGCCATAGATCAAGTATTAGATCAAACAAATTTAGGCTAAAGTTGTACTACTCCAAGTTGCTCGAGTTTTGGCTATCACTAGTACTAGTTGCTGTCTTGGTGAGTTCTTGGTTATGCCTTGATGCATTATTCCCTTCAACAAAGGTGGAGTTGATTCCTTGTGTCTTCAGTCGATGGTTTTCCTCCGTTGTGATTATGTTCTTCGACATCATTTCGATTTCAACTCTTGCAAGGATTGTTGGGGAAAAGCTGAAATTCTGATAGCGAGATTAGTTTTAGTGTTTGATACTTGTGAAAACTTATGGGCTTCAGTATTGTGACTTTGACCCTCTTGAATGGCATCTTGAAAGTTATGATAAATTTTGGAATATGGATATTGTGCGTCAGCGGGTTTGATTTGGATAGTTGAGATCTAGTAGTTCAACTTTGGTTTGAAGGTTATAACTATGGATTGCGTAACTTGATTGCAGCCCCATTTCCATATTTGTTGTAGTTGAGCATTATTTATAGGCTAACTAAGGGTACTCTTTACGTACCAGTTTGGTTCTCTTCATGCTAGATAAACTGTGCTTGATAAATGATCGAAAGATGGTCCGTTGGTACACGATATTAGTTCTACTGCTCTTGACCTTGGTTCTCAGTGTTTGTTAGAATTTTGAATGTCTTGTTAGCAAAAAAAATGTGCTTAAGTTGGGTTTAGCATGGTTTTACCTACTGTTGATGGGACATTCTAGAGAGGATCGTTCAAGTTTCGAGAGTTTGTGCTTCGGACTCATGCCTATTGGTTTGAGGGTCATCCAAACCAATTCGTGGCTTGGTGGAGGTAGATGTTGGTCATTATTTTTTGAGTATTCAGGCAAACCTTATTGTGCATTGTTCATATATTAGTCAGTGTGGATTTTCAGAGGATCAACTTTATTCCCTTGAGGATGGCTGCGATGTGATTATGTGGGTAGAGGTCGGATGATGTTAGAAGGATTCTGTGCAGTTCAGAGTAGACATCACATTTGGAAAGGTAAGAGAAGGTTAGATTTGGAATTTAGAGTTGGCTGCATGATTCATGCCTTGAGTTGTCTTTAGCCTAGTTGAGTATTCGCTTAGTTGCGCTTGCTTCAATGAGATGTCAGTATGCTACGATTTGGGTTTGCGTGCATCAGCTATTCTCGATTCAGTTGGAGGCCAGTTGATTGTTGAGGTTAAGATGTGGCTATTTGGAAGGTCAAGTAAGGTTTTGGATAAAAGGGATACCTTTGGTGAAATCCCTTAAAAGTGTTGGTTTGACTTAGAGGTTATCTAGGGATTCTTGCTCGAAGCATGTGGGCCTAATACCTCATCACTTCGAGCTTCGATCTCTTCTTATCCATTGACTTTCACGAATGATAAACCTTTTAGTAGTGGATATTGTAATGACCCTCCAGGTCATTTTCTTGATTTCTACACATTTTTAATGTTTTGATCCTTTCCTTATTGGCCATAGGTCGTTTATGGCTTTCCAAAACTGTCGGTTTGATTATCAAATAAGTCATTTAGATTTTAGGCTTAGTTCCCTGTTTTGGAGCTTTCGCTGTTAAGGAATTGGTTTCAAACCAAAACTCCTAGTTAATGCCTCGGATGAGAATTTTGACAGTGCCATCAGCTCTAAAATATTAATTTTAGGCTAGGGGACCCTTGGTCCGGGTCCAGAGGCTTCCAAACTCGTATTAGGCTATTGGGTAGATTTTGGTGAAAAATGAAACTATGGGAATGGGGCCCACCTTTTTTCGAAATAACCTCGGTTGGAAATTTTGATGGTTTCGTTGAGTCTGGATTGTAGTATTTGGTAAGGTAGCATAGTTTTTTTGTGCGCACGGGATTCTGCACAAATCCCAAACACCCGGTCGGAGTCTATTTGGACTTGGTAAAAATTCTGATTTCTGGTATCTGGTGCAACTGCTAAGACCACTTTAGCGGTGGTCGCTTTAGCGACCTTGTGCTACTTTAGCGGTAGTGTCTACCTGACCAAGGGTAGCTTTAGCGGACGTCGATTTAGCGACTAGGGTGTCACTTAAGCCGTCCCTCACCCTTCTGTACCTACCGCTTTAGTAGCTAAGTAGCCGCTTTAGCTATCACTGTTGGGTCTATATATTTCCCTTTCAAGTGAATTTCAGCCATTTTCCTAAGTTTTGTCTTCCATATATGATCTTGTGAGCTCAAGGAAGTAAAGGCAATTGTAAATTGGAGCTGGGGTTGAGTCGGGGACACATTGGTGTTCACTTTTCCATCTTTATCCCGTAAGTTTCCACCCTAATTCTTCCTTTAATTCTTGATTCTCTTTTTCATCTTTCCTTAGCTCCTGGGGCTGATTTGAGCCCCAATTGAGACTCCATCTGTGCTCAATTTTTGGGCATGCGTTCCTGTCCTTTAAGCGACCTCGTGACAGGTTCAATTTTGGAATTCTGTTAATGAGCCCACGGGCCCATTTTTAACCCGATTTTGGGCTTGGAGTTTTATATTGCAATATGGGTCTCATTTTACTCGTATTAACATGCAGTTTATGAAGTTGATAATGCATCCACATTCTAAGATCGTAGAGTGGAGACGAGCAGTTCGTGGTCGGTTCGAGATTGCGGTTCGGCTCTAAGGTAGGCTTCGGTCTACTCTTCTTTATGAGACTTTGTATTGTATTGATTGCAAGCTAGATTGGGGTTATAATATAGGGTTAGGGTTAGTTGTATTAGTATTTGTCCTGTGTGGGGGATTTAGTATACAATTGTAACTTGAGCCTTAGCTTAGAATACCCGTCGTAGTTTCAACATGCTATTAAGCCTGATTGTTTATGTATTCAACCTTAGATTGGCACTGATAATCCTTGGTGTAGGGGCTAGAGTATTACTTATCTATTTTGATGATTTTTCCTCGGTTAAACCCACCTGGTAGAATAATATTTCCTGTTGATCCTGCTTCTGACTTTCTACATATACGTATATACTCTTACTATTCTATATATTACATTGTTGGTCCCAAGGCCTTGGTTACGAGACCATGGATAGCAGGTTAGTTCTTTATGCCTTAAAGAAGTTGTGGCTTAGTTTATAGACATTTTGGCGCTTACATTTGCTTTGTTTGGATAATATTGATGGCATGCATTCATTATCCACATTCTCAAGCTTATTTTAGCCAGTTAAGGGCCCTTTTTTGCCAGAATTTAGGCCCATTTTCTCTTAGACTAACATATAGTCCTCCCTTAGGACTAGACTTAGCTCTTTTAGTACCTTGGGACGAGGTTGATAAACGTTAGCCTAGGTTCGGGTGGTGTTGCCTTAGGTTGGGTTACTAGGGTCATGTATTGGGTTCCATTGTCCTTCTTAGATTAAATGCGTTGAGTGACTTTCCTTTAGGCTTAGATGAACTTATGACCACTTCCTTAGGCTTTTATCTTGGGCCTGAGTTGACATAGACTTGATAGCATGCTTATTTAGCTTCATTACCTATGGGGAGGGAAGTAGCTGATCTTTGACCGCCCGAGACTGGACTTTACTAAATAAATGGGTTGGTGAGTAGATTAGGACCCCTGGATCACCGCTAGTTATGCCATGGTTACGAGTTTCAGTTCGAGTCTGGCATTTGTTCATAGTTACGATTTTAGAAGGCCTGGTGCTCGGTTATGGTTATTGCTGGGATTTCTGGTAGTTTTCGTGTGGATCATCAAGCCTCTTGTTATTACCCTATGGTTTTGGTTCGAACCCATCTATTGTTATCGTATAGTTATGGATCATCAGGCCTCTTGTTATTACCCTATGATTTTGGTTCGAACCCGGCTATTGTTATTGTACATTTATAGATCATCAGGCCTCTTGTTATTACTTTATGGTTCCGATTCGATTTTAGTTCTCGTTAATGTTATGGTTATGGACATGGATTATAGAAGTCCTGGTTTAGGACCAGGCAGTGTATATGGATATCTCGAGTCCCCCATGGGCCCCTCCATTTGTGAGCCATAGTGTTGGAGGAGGATAGTCGCCGTAGGTCCTGTCTTTGCGAGTTTGTGGAGCTAGAGTTGGTGTATACACTTGGTGTTGGATATGATACTGGGTTTATCTTGCATCATCTGGTTCTTTTCATGACCTTCACTCTTTTGCATGCAATACTTATCACTAGTATAATTGTTTGGCACTTGTACCTATCAGTATTATGGGGGTCTGGATAGGTATAAGTTATGTTTGTTGTTTGCTGAGTGATTGATTATACCTGTCAGGCTTATGGGGCTCGGTTAGGTTATTGTTTGTTTAGGCTTGTCGATTAAACTATTGCTTGGTTATTACAATATAGTTCATGGTAGGTTGGTTATGGATTGACACCGGAGGTTTTCAGCACGCTTCTGATTCCTTTTATCTTATTATGATGAACTTGATGATTATTCATATTTCTGTTAGAGACTCTGATTATGCTAGAGTTAGCTCCCCTAGTCGGTTATGCTTCTCAAAATGTTAGACCAGTTCCCTTTGGTTAGCACTTTCCTGTTTAGCTATTCTTATGACATATGACTGGTTTCTTTAGTAATATATATATATATATATATGTATATCTCTTCCTTCATACTTCTATTTTATATTATATATCTCTTTCTTCACTATACTATCGCACGTTGAGCAACTACTAACTGGTATAGCTTCGTCCCAGATTACTTGTAGGGTATGATAGTTTATCCTTACTTTTCCTTTAGTATTACCATGTCTCATTTCTTAGGTAGTCGTCTCTAATGTTTATTCTTGCTTTGCATGTTATTTATACTTACATTGTCTTTAGAGCCCAATCGATCAATGCCTACTGAGTACCTCGTGTTGGTACTCATACTACACTTTTGCACTCTTTAGATCATAGTACGAGTTCTCGTCACTGACGTATACATCGTACGGAGCTTCCATGGATCGGAGATTCTGGTGAGCTCCTGTCATTCAGAGTTGTTCCTGCTCTCTTTCTTATTGTTAAACTGGTCTCTATTTTTGTATTTTAGATGCGATTTTGTATATATTTATTTACTCTGTGTTTTTACTTTGTACTCCTGTTTTTTTAGAAGCTCTTGTACAGACTTCACCAGGTTTTGAGCATATAGTTACTTTCTTCTTACTTCCTTTCTCTTTTCTATTTAGCATTGCTTCCGCCTTTTTTATTAGTCCTTTACTAGTTGTTTCAGACTATGGGTTGGCTTACCTATCGATGGGATATGGTGGGTGCCATCATGACTGAGAAATTGTGCCGTGACACATACTCTCTACCCCTATCACTTATCATTTTTATCTTTTTATCCTACTGCTTTTCAACTTCAGTTTTATATTGCCTAAATGCTTCTATCACTTCATCCTTACTAGTCTACAAATAAACATAACGATATCTAGTGCAATCTTCAATAAAAGTTATGAAATACTTTTTTCCATCTCGAGATAATGTTTACTTCATATCACAAATATCTGTGTGAATCAATTCTAAGGGATTGGAATTTCTTTCAGCAGACTTATAAGGATTCTTATCATACTTAGATTTAATACATGTTTGACATTGTGATTTATTACACTCAAAGTTAGGCAATACATCTAAGCTAATCAGTTTTCGCAAGGTCTTGTAATGGACATGTCCTAAACATTCATGCCATAATTTATTTAAATCAAGTAAGTAAGAAGAAACAAAACTTTTATTCATCTCAATAGTAATTATATTGATCTTAAAAAGGCCCTTAGTGAGGTAACCTTTCCCTACATACACTTCATTCTTACTTATTACAATTTTATTAGAGAAAAAGACACATTTGAATCCGTTCTTAGTCAGAAGTGATGTTGAAACTAAGTTCTTTCGCAACTCCGAAACATGAAGGACATTTTTTAAAGTCACCACCTTGCCAGATGTCATCTTAGAGTAAATCTTGTCTATTCCTTCAACTTTTACGGTAGCGGAGTTTTCCATGAATATCTTCTCATCATATTGAGATGTAGCATATGATGCAAATAGTTCCTTATTGACACAAACATGGTGGGAGGCACCGAAATCTATCCACCAATCTTTTGGATTACCAACTAAATTGCATTTAGAAAGCATGTCAAAAAGGTTTTCCATTTCTTCTTTGGATTCAACCACATTTGCTTGATCCTTTTTCTTGCCCTTCTTTTGAGCCCAACAATCTGGAGCCTTGTGACCAACTTTTTCATAATTGTAGAAATTCTCTTTGAATTTATTCTTAGGAGGATGTTGTCCAAATGCTTTCTTCCTTTTCTTTGACTTTGTTGGATCATCTTCAATAATGTTTGCTCTAGATATTGCTGAATTTCCATGTGACCTCTTTTCTACAGCCTTGTTGTCCTCCTTAACCCTCAAACATACAATGAAATCTTTGAGGGTCATCTCCTTGCATTTTTGTTTCAAATAATTCTTGAAGTCCTTCCATAAAGGAGCCAACTTTTCAATTATTATAGCCACTTGAAATGCATCATTCACAACCAAACGTACATCAAAGATTAAGTGAGTATTAAGAACATTCTTAAAATGTTTAACAAAGGTATTATATAAGATTATACCTTCAGCATGGAGATCATGTATTATGACTTGCAATTCCTGAACTTGGGTAACAAAAACTTTATTATCGATCATTTTGAAGTCCAGAAACTTTGCAACTATGAATTTCTTCATTCCAGCATCCTCTGTTTTGTACTTCTTTTCCAAAGCATCCTAGAGTTGTTTTGAGGTCTTCTTGTTGCTGTAAATACTATATAAATTATTTTTTGTAGCCCGTTCAGAATGTAGTTTTTACACAGAAATCTGAGTACTTCCAAGCTTCAGTCATTAAGAAGCGTTCATCATCTGAAGTTAATTCCAGCAAGATGGGAACACTTTCATAGATGAAATTTTGAAGACTTAAAGTAGTCAAGTAGAAGAACATCTTTTGTTGCCATTTCTTGAATCTACACTAGAAGTTTTTTCTAGTTTTTCTGTTAGTGCCATGGCAGGAGCAATATTTGAATGACTAGAAGAAACAGTAGTTGTTACTGCAACATTCACCGTTCCAACATTGACTTCAATTTCATTACTCATTTTGTTGTCAGAATTTGAAAAACAACTTTAGTATTTCAGAATACTAATAATCAAGACTTAATCTTAATACAACTTGTTTCTAGTGAATGATGAAATTTTTATATTCTTCAAATCGCCAACCGAATAAACCTTGAATCCTGACAAAGTTTTTATGTTCTTCAAATTAGTATCAAATTCAAATAGAGTAGAAAATCAAAAGGTTTTAATCTCCAAAAACCAAAATATAGATATATAATTTTCTTAAGATTATTATTTTTAGTTAAATAAAATCTGTATTCTAAAATATGAACTTCAACAATAAGTTCAAAACAACTTAAGAACAACAAAAAAGTTCAAACTATTTATGGAAAGTAGTAAACCAAACTTAGAAAGAGATGAAGATAGAAGAATCAAGTCCATTGAATTCATAGTGTGTCCTTAAGGATATTATTTTCCTCAAGTACCCGAGGTTATGGAATATATTATCCCAGGATAAAATGATTCACTTCAGTTGAATAGTGGTTCATCAAATTCTATCAAACAATGAACTAACTCAACGATAGCAAATCACATTAAAATTTTTGCAAGAAAGAAGAGTTTTAACTTGAAAATTTCGTAATACGAATATCTATGAAAAAATTAGTTATTTCTATCCCAAAGGTGTTTCTTCAGAAAAGAAGTAATGTTTCATGAAGATTTACACTGTTTCAAACTGTCGGACCCACATACAGATGGGATTGCGTCTGTACATGGCCATTTGCGGCCATATATCATTTCGTACTCAAAAAAAAAAGTTGAGTGATGATCTGTAAAGTGATCTGCATTGGCATTTGCGTCCATAGATAACATATGCACCCGCAAATCCCATTATCTTCATTCAAACAGTACACTAAAGGATTGTATTTCTTCAATTTGCATTAGAAATACATTCGCATCTGCAAATGGAGAAAAAAGTTTGATCAGATTTTTGGATTAAATAATCATTAAGCAATTAAGTTTCAAATGAATTCTGTTTAAAGTTTCTTTCTCCCACCAATGTGGGAGAACCCATATTTTATAAAGTGAAAATATAATTCACTTTTCCTGTCCATTTGTTCCCTCGATTTTAAATTCATTATATGCCTAGAACCCATTAGAAAGTTGTTGGAAGGATAGGTATACTTCTACCTGATTGCTCTTAGTAGCAAACTTATTTAGGAAGTCTGCTACTTGGTTTGCCTCTTTATAGCAGTGGTTAGCTGTAGCCTGTAACATTGGCTTGATTCATTATTTGGGAAATGTCTTCAATGATATTCTTCAGCTTGTAGTTGGCAGTCCTCATCTTTTAGTATGTTGGTAACCAAATGAACTAGTCAATACCAAAAAAATGTTGTTTGAGCTTCTGTAGTATTGTTTCCGCCACATTTAACAAGAATTGGAAAAGCCATAATGAGATCAATTTAAGAAATGATTTAAATTCATGCTTGACCCAACCTCATATAAAGTCATGTATTTTGAGGAAAAGCCTCAAGGAAGTGAAATAAGAATATACATATATAACAAGAAGTAAACTATATAATAACGTGATAACACTCATACGTGTGTACAAATTGCAAAGCAGGCTCAATCAGACATACTTTACTCGTTCTTATATATTTTAACTTATGGATTCTTAGAAATTGATATTGCATGGCCTCATTTCAATTAAAAACCTCATGGGTGTTATTACAACATCTATTCTTTATTTAATGCCTTAGAATGAGATAAAGAGTTTTAGGTTTTATACTCAAAATGTACACATGTTTAAAACATACGGAAGCCCCAACGCATTTTCAAATATAAAATCATTAAACTGCCCTGATTATCTAATGTTCTGATTGTTCATATCCTAAACAAAATGATTATATGATATTCCAATTATTCATATCCTAAACAAAGCAAAATTCTATTTTTGACACACAAAGTATGTGTAAATTCATATATATATAGAAGACATGCTCGAGGGAGTGTGTCACGACCCAAGTCCATGATACATATTGCATGCTTTAGGATTAGGACCTCATGGATTTGTCTTTTTAGGCTACTCCACATAGATCCCCAAAAGTGTGTACTATGTGAATTTAAATTATTCCTTATAAAGCACTTCACTTTTTTCTTCCGTTCCGATGTGGGATTCGTCTAAGGTGTCATGTGCACCTCATCTTCAGAATCTTGTCAACCTAGAAGTCTGCTAGTCTTTATTGACCTTGCGCTGCCTGCCCTCTATCATGGGCACCACGTACACCCTTGTACCTCCATCATACTGAGAGAGTACAATGTCACAACCCAATCCTAGACCCTGGACGTAAACGGCACTCGGAACCACTGGTGTATTGAGCGAATCATTTGTAGCATGAAACTGGAACATGTACTGAAAGATAATATGGAAGCTAAAACATGAACTGGACTCTTATAATAGTATAAATTAACTTTTACTTATTGAGAGTCATTTAAAAATTTATTACAACTAAATTGACTGACTATCTATTTATGAAGCCTCTATGACATACTGAGTAATGTTCACTGGGACAAGGCCCTCGGCTACTTTTATGTGATAAAACTGACTACCAACTAAACTAAAACTGATGACTATATCTTGGTCCTCTGGATGCAAGGAGGACTAACCACGTGAAAAATGTGCATGGCTAATAGAATGTTTGACCACGAGCATGAATCTGAACACTGTAATCTACATCATGCAAAGATGTAGCACAAGAGGAGCGTCAATACAATTAACTGTATTGGCACATAAGATAAATCAGAAACTGAACAATTGAGTCTATCAAGACATAATTAGTAACTTACTAACACGAGTAAAAATTGAGACATATGATATGAGATGGTCATTTAAAACATTTCAATAAGCTGATAGCATAAATACACTATTATTTGAAAAGTTGAAACATGTACTAAAACTGATTAACCAAAACATATATAGTAACTGAGTAACTGAAACTTAGGAGATACGTAAAATAGTTTACAACTCACAATAACACTTATTTAGAAGGTTGGTTGCCCGGAGCCATAAATCATACTTTAAAACCTTACTAAAAACCAAGTAGCTAGATAGCTAAATAATTGAATCATAAATTGAATTAAATATCTAGGTCTTAAAGGAAATCTGAATGTAGAGCATTTTAAATAAAGGTCATCTTAAAAATGAAGGCTTTAGGCCAAAATAATCTTTCTTGAAAATAACTAATATTTTCTAATTTGGGTAGTTTCTTACAACCGACAAACATGACATCTCGTGGACTTGTGATGTTCTAACATGTAAAGCTGTTTGGACAACTGTCCTATACATTGCAAGGGTATAGGGTCATGTACTGATCTGATTGATCCAAAACATAAGCCTCTTTGGGATAAGGAATCACCCGACTAGCCCTGCTATCCAAACCTACAACATCATTATAGTTTTGAGCCATGTGTTATCTGAACCCATGCCCGCTTGGTAATAAATAGTCCTTTGAAAAATATATATTTTCTCATAACACATTTATTTAATATAGATGAAATCATAATGTGGCTCTTTTGCTCCACTATCATATGAAACTGTTTGTTGTGAGCCTATGCTCAATGTCTAAATCATAATCTTAATCAAGTTCAAAACTTTCAAGCAAACTATGCTTTCTTACAAAATATTCTTTTCAAAATAGGTATGAGATAATTCAATGAAAACATTATGTAACAATGAAATTATTATAGAAGGATTTTCAAATTTCTCAAAGTAGCCCCAAAGCATAAATTATGAATCGATAATAGAGAATAACAATAATTTTCATAAAATACTATAACCCCCTTAGTAAATCTTTCATAAAATAGTACAAAACATAAGAATTAAAATTTGGGGCTTTGGGATTTGAACCTTAACTTTAATCTCAATAATATGATACTTTAAAATCCATGGACGCAGGGACAAAAGGAATTCCCTCATTGAATTTTTACGTACTTGAGAAGAAGACAAGAATTTGAAGAGGAACTTGAATGAACTTGCTTGAAATCCTATGCTTGACTCTCTGTGAGACTTATGAGTCTTGAAGTTTTTCGAGAGAAGGAATGGGGAACTTAATAGATGAAATTCTAATTACAATACGCTCTAAAGGATTTAAAAATTATGCAAGAGGGTTTTATGAAGGTAAAAAAACCAAAGTACCCTTATTTAAAATAAAGTTGGGAAAATTATGTAACACCCCGTACCTTCCCGACCCTACTTGACAACTTTGAAACATGTTTACCCTAGGTTCGAGAGCAATAAGTACGTATTTCGTGTTGTTATAGATGGAACATTTGATATTGTGCTCGTGAATGTGACTAGACCTTTGTAGGAGGTGTTTCTGCCTTTGTGGAGCATTTGTGGGGTGAAAAGTGAGGTTTAAGGGACATCCAAGCAAAGGATCTTAAAGATAAGAGGCAAGCAAAAGGTTGGGACTTGAAAGATCCAACCAAATCCGCAAAGAAAAGTCAAAATCAAAAATTTAGCCTGGGGCGCGCCCAGGGGCGTGCCAGGCCGCTCCTGGCCACCTTTCCAGAGCTGAAATTTTTCTAAGTCTCAGGGGCGCCCGGGAGCGTGCCGGGGTTCTTTTTGCCCGATTTCTTCTAGGATTATTAGTCTATAAAGAGGACTCTTGGGTTATGGTATCATTATTCCATCGTAGTAGGGATACTCTTGAGCAAGTTTAGCATCCGAGTTGGGGTTAATTCTTTGTCACAAGTATGTTTTCAAATTATGTTCAATTAAACCATGAGTGGCTAGAATTTCTTATTTTTTTAGATTGAGGCTACGAACATGAATCTCGTCAGTTGAATATTGTTGTGACATTGATGGAATTATTTAAACATGAGATAATTGGCGTATTACACATTGAAATTGGTGGGCGAAGTTAATATGTGTAAATAGGCTCAATTTAAGGCCCAAAATGGATTAAAAGGCATGGCCCAAAAGGGCAAATGACCCATTCTTCCACTTTGACCAAGGAAACATGGCATTTAATGCAAGAAGTGTCTAAGTATGACTTGAGGGGATATATAAGGTGGGAAAAATCAGATTTTATTTCCACAAAGCACACATGCCATTCTAGACATTTCTACAAGATATTTCTTCAAGCCCTCAAACCCTAAGCCATCTCTTTGGACAAGATCACTCATTTGCAAGTTTGGTTAAGTGATTATTCTTATGTATTAATATATTATATGCATGGGAGAGTATGTATATCATGATGGTTATGTCTAAAAGTGTAAGTAATGCACTTTTGCTTTTTGTTAAAAGATGTGTCATCTATGTGATTTAAACTTGAAAGGAGACTTGAGGTTTTGATGAAAGTGAATGGTGTGAATGAAATATCAACATGTATGGTGTGGTTATGTTCCTTGAATTTTTATTTTTCTATAAGTATAATTTGTGGGATTGTTGTCGATATGTGGTTATGAAGTGTATTAAGGTGACTTGATGGAGTAATTGTGATGTTGTATTGATGGAGAAGTGTAAAGTATGAACTTGGTGTGACATGCTATTGGTTTATGATATATTGGTCAATGTATGGAATGCTGTGGTATTGATGGTATGATAATTTCATCAATGGTATTTTCAAGAGGGAAATGGCATTTGAGGGCAATCATGTACCTCATTATTGTCGTATGAACTTGTAAGGTAGTTGGTTGTTAACGTAAGCTCCGTTATGTACTTGTGTTGTAGAGTCAAATGTACGGAAGGAGATGGACTATTGTATTCACATATAGGATTGTGTATTCATATTGGAAAGATAAGGTATGTATGGTTACTCTTTTCGTATCCTTCTACAACACATAATGTTTACATTGATATTGTACTTATTCCATTCCAAAATGTTCTAAGGTATCCCATTTCTGGTTATCAATTATTATTCATCATATGTTCCTTACTCATTGATCAATTGTGATTCACACGTCTCATGTTCATTGACTAACATTTCCAAGTTCCAATAATGTTATGTTCCAAAGTTCCAATAATGTGCAATCACCAATGTATCAATCTCATAGAAGTAAAGAAATAAGTAATGGACAATTGTTTGTATGTTCTTGAGTTACATCCCAGGGGCGATATAAAAGCCTAGAATGGGTTATCACAGTTACATCCCAGGGGCGATATAAAAGCCTAGCATGGGTTATCACAGTAACATCCCAGGGGCGACGTAAAAGCCTAGCATGGGTTAATCTAACATCCCAGGGGTTAAAATACCTAGCATGGGTTAATCTCATCCCAGGGGTGATAGAAAAGCCTAGCATAGGTAGAACGATAAAGATGAATAAATGTAAAGGCAAAAGAAGTAAAGGACGTAATGTACATGGTTACACATATGTAGACTGGTGGTTTATCTGTACTGCCTATTCTCTTATATTTGATTTCATGGAAGTGATTATATATCATACAGTTTCTTATGATCCTTACATACTCAGTACATTCTTTGTATTGACGTCCCTTGGGGAACTTACCTTACTTGCTATAGGCACAAGTGCTAGTAGACCTCCACAGTAGGTTGCATGTCATTTGCGGATCTTTGGTGAGCTCCAGTTGGTTCGGGGCTTTCCGAGTCACATGTGTACATTTGTTTTGGTATTGTGATATTGTATAAAGTGGGGACTTGTCCCGATTGTAGGTTGGTTATGTATATGCATCTGTTAGAGGCTTTGTAGATGTATGTGAGAATATGAATTTAAGGGATGTGTGTCCATTTTGACTTGATGGCCCTAACGGCCAAGTTTCACATATGTATATATCACATGTTTTCATACCTTCCGCTATTGGTATCTTATATCTCTACACGTGGTGGTAAAGTTCCTTGAATGACATGCATATGAATGGACATTAGCAAAGATTGGTTCTCTTGGGCCTCATCGGCTTCGGGTGCCAGTCCGCCCCGTTGGAATTCGGGGCGTGAAAAATTACCATCTGGAAAAGGAAGGTCGGACCTCCGCAATATCATGGAGCACTATTGGCCAGGCTGTGTGTCTTTCATGCCACATACCTTAGTGTCCTAAGCTGCAACACTTTTGTCCTGTGGCATTTTCTAAGTCGTGGCATGGGTCTCAACTCATGAGAACCTAAAATGTGACGCACAAGCCATTTTTAACTATGAAAACTCTCACCTAAACACTAGAATACTTCCCAAATGATATCCAATCCCTTTTAAAGGTTAAATGACATCATATGAAAGATCAAAAGTGAATGAATGACCACTAGAACATGGAATAAATTTCGGAGGCATTACAATATCTCCCCCTTAGAATCATTCATCCTCAAATAAAGGTCAAAGCTATAATGAACATATGAATAGAGTAAATCAAGATTTTTTTGGGATATCTTTGCTACACTTACTAGCATAGGCTAAACTGTAATAAAAATAAGGCTTGACAACCAACTATTAAGAAATGCAGAAGCATGAGTTATGAGTACGGGTAACTAGCATATACATAAAGAGCACATATGAGGACATGAACTTGGCTCCTATAGGCCACTTTAAAAAATGGAGAAGGGAAAACTCTCCCGGAACTCGCCTTTCACTTAGATTATCATCAAAAATATCATCCTTATAGAAACTCTCATAACTTCTAAGGAAAAGGGTCATATGTACGATTCCTGTGAGACATGTGAATTTGAAACACTACCATGACTTGAGTACCTTTGTCACCTGACATGAGTTCATAAAATATAAACAACTTAGATTTGCACATATGTGACACTCGATCTGAAGCTATTTGACATGAAACATAAATACATTGGGTATGGAGTAAGGATAGAACTACTATACCTTTAGTGATACAACTAATAGCCTTTTATATTAGCAACACTTCTTAATTGTGATCCTTCTTTCCAAATATTACACTTCATCAATTATAACTTATAACTCCCACAAGGGTACACGACTACCAAAGTCTGAGTCTAACTGTATGTTCTTACCAGTTCAATCCTAATTCGAAGGTATACCATGATATATGTAAGGCTACCATGATATTCTAAGATACAAGATTCTACATTCTATATCTCTTCAGAAATTTTCACCCTAAGAATATTACTTCTTCTTAACACCTCAATCAACTAACCCAAGATCTTATCAAGAAGTTACTAGTGTATAATGCATTTGTAAACATGTATATCAACACAATATTCAAGACTATCACTATAACAACCCTTTTCATTTTTACGAGTAAGTGTAGTATAATTAAATTCGGGTTAAGATTTTCCCCAAATTGGGAGTTAGAAATTTCAGGCTAGGCTAGTCTTAGATGAAATCCAAGCGTGTTATGGTCTAGAGAAATTTGGGAATGGATTGGTTTAAGGTTATTTAATTCAAGGTATTTTTGTGTTATTAAAGTCGATAAGGAATCCATAGGATCTTTTGGAAGCGAATGCGGGTAAGTAGAACTCCCAATCTCGAACTTGACATAAAAGGGTTGGTTTGGGATGTCAAAATCTAAGGGTATGTTAAAAAAATGGAAAACCTGAGAGAAATCTCGAGTTTATTCCATGCCGACCCCTCTATAGCGGGAGTCAACCTTGATCAATCCCGTCATAGAAGGCAGATTTCACTATAGCAGGATAGGGCTGCTATAGTGGGATATACACTGATTAATATAAAAAACACTCAAAAAATGTTATTTTTAGATTTTATTCATATAAGGGCTAGGATAGGTGATTTTGGGAATTTTACACCTGTTTTCCATCAAAATTCTTCGTAATGGTAAGTTAATCACTCCCATTAACTAGTTTTTTAATTTGTAAACCTTAGAATCACTAGTTTTGAGGAGGATTTAACTTAACCTAACTGATTTTGTAGGTTCAATAGGGTGAATTAGGTGTAAAAACCCTTGGGTTTTTGTTAAAAATTGAGTATAGTTCACTATTATAACCATGAAATTAGAAGGATTAAGGTGGAATTATGATAGAAATCCCTAGAATGGGAGGAGTGGTCATGAATTTGGCTTTGGGGTTTTAGGATTAGGTTATAATCCTTGGTATTATAGGTCATATGGTTGAATATGTGTTGTATTTATGTTTTCAGACCACAATCAAGACGAGGTTGCCAGAAAGGGCAAAGCTCAAGTTAGAGCATTTTGGCATTGGATTAAGGTACATGATGGTTTAATGTAGTTGAAACCCAACTTGTTGTATGTGTGCATGATAATTTTTCCTTTGTATTGCTTGTTACAATGTATGTTCAAGGAAAGTAAAATGACTATATGATATCCAAGTGTTAATCATATGTAATAAATTTATATTAAAAGATTATTGGTTTTACAAGTGTTATTACTGCCATAATTGTGGTTGTGATTTTTGTGGTATCTGTTAATTATTGTGGGATGTATTAGTATTTGGACATCTTCATTCTATTGGTTGATATAAGGTTGGCAGACACTATATGTCTGGGATTTTGGGGCATAGACAAGAGCTCGTCCCCTGCAGGTCTTGGCTAGTGGGCGACCATAATACCCTTAACATGTATGTAAAAGTATAGGTGAGTGTGATGGTTCCAAGAGTGAACCGGTGTTATTTGTTTAACTAATATATATTTAGTTCCTTGAGTGAATTGGCTTTATATGTTGGCTTGATATAATTAGTTTCTTGAATGAACCGAGACTTATGATTTTTACCATTGTTGTTGTAGAATTGGATCATTGAGTGGTCCTGGGTAAGTTGGAAATAATTGACATACCTCTTCTATTGTCTATTTACTTATGTATTTGAGACAAGGTGTAGTATGTTGTGACCGAGTCATGGTTAGTTAACTTGGAATCTTATTAGTAGTCATGGTTGACTTGAGTTGTTGTCTATTTTGACTTGTATTTGACTGGACTCTATGATGTTGTTGAATAAGGTTAAGTCTCATAATCTTGGGGTAAGATTATATGGTAGGTGTACATGGTTGTTCTTGATTTACTAAGTTATGGTTACTTATTCATATATCTCATTTTTAGGTTTGCCAATGACCCTACGAGTACACCATTATTTTTTGTGTACTGATACTACATGTGCTCTTTTTTTTATTGAGTGCAGAGCATTTTTTGATGAATGTTTCAAGACCTCAGCTGTAGAGTGGATAACACTCGAACTCAAGGGTGAGCTACATCTTCTGGGATGCTATGAGTTCTTCACTTAGTTTCTGGTCTATTGTTTCAGACTTGGATATTTTAAGTTGTTTTTGGGTGGAACCCTTTCTTTGACATTGTAGTGTTAGTTGTTTTTGGGTTGAACCCTTTCTTTGACATTGTAGTGTTTTGGTACAATGACTTTCAAGTTCTAGGGGATTGTTTAGTAGTTGTCATTTTCCACATTTGTTTTGTTTAGATTATTGGTTTCATTAATTTATTTAATGAAAAATGGTTAGCTGCCTTATTTGGGCTAAGTGTTGGATTTGTTGTTTTGAGGTTAGATAGTTCTCCTACTAGAGAGTTAATGTGGGTGCCACTCACGATGGGTTTGGGTTGTGATAAAGTGGGTATCAGAGCCCAAGGTTTTTTGATCTCGTTGTACCAAAACGGGTCCAGTGAAGTCTCTCAAAATGGTATGGAGACGTCTGTACTTTTCTTTGAAAGGATATAGGACTTTAGGAAACTATCATTTCTTTTTTCTTTCGTGCTATAACTTGATTCCAATTGGTATTTGACTCTCTTCATTTTTTTGTCCACAAATGGTGAATACTAGAGCGAATGGAGCTAGTGATGCAACCCCTACACTAGCAGCTCCAGCTGTAGAATTGGTTGCTTAGGAGTGAGGACGAGGAAGGGGTAGGGGAAGGGGAAGAGGGAGAGTAACACCCGATAGGGTGGAGCTCGGGCAGCAGCTACCTGTCAGTAGATAGTGACACCTACCCCACACCAAGATCACTACAAGGAGGATGAGGAGATGAAAGAGGATGTTGTGGAGTAGGAGAAGGTGATTGTCACGACCCAAATCTCATTCAGGCCTGACTGGCACCCGAAGACGATATGGCCCGAGAGAACCAATCTTTGCTTGTGAACACTCGTATACATAACCTCGTATGAAGCTTATTCTACTTTATGCCACTATACAGAAATCATAGACATGGAAACATATGCCATAAATATATATACAAAACTTGGCCGTTGGAGCCATTACGTCGAACTGAACGTACATATCTTACATTCATATACCCACATAAGTCTACAAAGCCTCTACAGATACATGACTATGACAAACCTAGAGTCGGGATACACCCCGCTCTATACTCATATACAATCTCAAACTAATATGCATAATGACTCGGAAAAGCCTCGGATCAACTAGAGCTCACCAATAATCTGAGGATATCTCATCGCCTACTGCGGAGATCTACTTACACCTGTGCTTGCAGCATGTAAGGTAAGTCCCCCAAGAGGGGTCAGTACGAAGAAAGTACTGAGTATGTAAGGCCATATGAAACTATAATAATACACAAGTACTTCCAAGAAATTAAGCGTAAGAGAATAATCAATATGGATATACCTCCGTCCTGAAGATATGGAACCAGGTTCATTACTTCTATTATTTCATTACTTGATCATTCAGTCTTACCATCATCAGTCTTGTACTAGCCTTTACCTTTAGCTCTAAATTTATTCAAGGGATATACTCTACTTTCTTTTACAACTATCTTCATTATGTGGATCTTACTATAATACCGATCATCACCTTCTAGGTGGGTTATAATGCAATACCAATCATCACCTTATAGGTAAGTACATAATACCGGGCCT
The DNA here is from genome assembly GCA_031232105.1 of Capsicum rhomboideum. Classification (NCBI taxonomy): domain Eukaryota; kingdom Viridiplantae; phylum Streptophyta; class Magnoliopsida; order Solanales; family Solanaceae; genus Capsicum; species Capsicum rhomboideum. The sequence continues at coordinate 14,789,125 of CP124718.1, forward strand.
CCACCTTTGGTGGGCTATAATAAATAAGTATATAGTACCGTACCTCCACCTTTGGTGGGCTATAATAAATAAGTATATAGTACCGTACCTCTACCTTTGGTGGGCTATAATATATATGTATATAGTACCGGGCCTCAACCTTGGTGGGCTATAATATATAAGTATAATACCGGACCTCCACCTTTGGTGGGTTATAATAAATAATACCGGGCCTCCACCTTTGGTGGGCTATAATAACTAACATAGCATGATATTGGGATTATTCCATCTTGAACTTATACCCTTTAGATTGTGATCCATACTCAATAAAGCATAAAGTAACCATATGTGCATTACTTCTTTACAATACCCTTTCCTTTACATAGTTATGAAAGTGACACATTAAATATCATGACATTAATTAAAGCACACACTTATATACACATTACACTTCACTCCTTTACTTCATGAGATTGACATCTTCACTTATGAGAAATAATTATATTAACTTGCACATCACCTCTCTTATTACTCTTATGAGGTCTTATGAGATTAGTACCTTTACACTTGGGAGAGATTGGTACCAACATATCCATAATGTTATTATACTTTGGAACATGACATGATTGAAAAATGCTTTTCAAGAATAAACAGATTCTTCTTACATCTTACTCTCTTTGGGATAGTTCTTTTAGACATTTTAATGTTATGACAACTTTACTTGAAGCCTTGGATCATTAACCAATGAGTGAGAGACATGGGAATAAACATTGTGAGAAACATAACATTATTATAAACATAGCACTATTGGAACCATTGGACACTAATCAATGAACAAGAGACACGAGTATAACCACTATTGGAACTTTGGAACATACCCTTAATGGGCTTTCGGAATATTAACCATGAATATGAGACATGAGGTTCACAATTGATCAATGAGTAGGAACTATGTGATAATGACCATTGATAACCGGATGTAGGATACCTTATCACAATTCGGGAAAGAACGAGTTTAACGTCAATGTGAATACTATTTGCTGCAGAAAGATACGGACAAAGTAACCTTACATACCTTATCTTTCCAATGTAAATATACAATCCAATATGTGAGAACAATAATCCCGCTCCTTCCTTACATTTCACTCTACATCACAAGTATATAACGGAACCAACATTAACCACCAATTACCTTATAGATGCATATGACAACAATGAGTTACATGTTTATCTTTAAAATGTCATTTCCTTCTCTACAATACCATTTACGGCATTGTCATACCAACAATACCCCATTCATGCCATGCATTGACCACAAACTATATTTCAAGTGTATAAGACAACCATAAGTTACATGAGTCCCACATTCACCCTTTACAATACCATTCATGGTCCTTTTCATGCCCATAATACCATAACATTTTATACATTGACCACAACATCACATACCAATAGCATTTCACCACAAGGTTTCTCCTTTACACTTTCTCATAAGCACCATATCACAATTAATCCATCAAGTCACCTTAATACACCTCATATCACATATCGGCCAAAATCCCATAATATACACTTATAGAAAAATAAAAAGTTTAAGACCACAATCACACCATACATGTTGATATTTTACCCATACCATGCTTTTTCATCAAAACCACAAGTCATAATTCAAGTTACAATCCCATGGATAACACATCTTTCTAACAAAAACCAAAAGTGCCATGTCCAACACTTCCAAGCATAACCAACATGATCTACATAATTTCTCATGCTTATAATATGTCAAAGTACAAGAATAATCACTTACCCAAGCTTGGAAGATGATGATCTTGTCCAAAAATGCCTTAGGGTTTGAAGAGCCACCAAAAGAGTTATCTTGAAAACTCTAGAAAATGAGAGAAAGTGATGTGTATGTATAATGAATTAAAATATGATTTCCCCCCTTTTTATAGGCCTTGCATTCATGCTTATCTAGTCTCACATGTGTGTTTACTAATCAATGGAAGAATGGGTCTTTTTGACCCATTGGACCATGCATTTTGGCTCCACTTTGGGCCTCAAATTGGCCCATTAACACATATATTATTTTGGACCACTAAAATCAATGTGTATTCCATCATATACACATTACAACTATATTCCCACTCACGAGATTTATATTCGTAGCCTCAATCCCAAAAGTAAGCGATTCTAGCCACATATGGCCTATTTTGACCAAAAGGGTAAAATCGTCATTTCGATGCCAAATTAGTTCACGAGTAATTTTATCACACCAATATAATATTTCACTCATTTCATGTATATGCTCATGGTTGTAAAAGAAACGTGGCAAAAATTGGATCGGTACGTTCCCGGGCACCCTTGGGACTTAAGAAAATTTCCAACTTTGAAAAAGTGGCAAAACCAGCCTGGCATGCCCTTGGGCGCGCCAGCTTGCTACTAAAAATTTTAGCCCAGAGCGGCGTGGCACGCCCGACCCTTAAAATTTTTGAAAATTTCGTTTTTCGACTTTTCTTCGCGGGTTTGGTTAGATACTTCAAGTCCTATTCTTTAACTTACTTCTTACCCTTAATATCCTTTGTTTGGAGGTCCTCTTACCCTCATGTTGAACCCCACAAATTCTCCATAAAAATCGCAAAACACCTCTTACGCAGGGCTAATCGCATGTACGAGGCCAAATTTAAATTTTCTCATCATTAACATTACCAAATACATACGTATAGCTATTGACACCTAAGTAAACATTATTCAACGTCATCAAGTAGGGTTGGGAAGGTACGGGGTGTTACATCCTTCCCCCCTTATAAACATTCGTCCTTGAATGTTAGTAACATTGTCTCATCGTAATACCTTAAGCCGGAAGTGAATCCTTCAATTATCATATACACATAGAATACTTGTAAAGACTTAATTATTATGAATCCAATTCCATATCCTAAACTTTGTTTTCGTGTCCAAAACTTATGATTACTTTAGATTTCATTATTTCTTTGGTCTCCCTTGTGACTTCTTCCGTATGTTCGTTTCTCCTATTGTGCTTTTACGGAAGCTTCTTCTTTACTTCTTATTACTTTCGCTTATCGAGCTAGAATAGTAAGCCGTACTTCGTCACATATGAGATTTTTCCATAACTGGTGGATTTCCACTGGGAGCAACACGGGATAATCTCCTAGACACTTTCAAAGCATCGCATATGAGATACTGAATGAACTATAAAGAGTTCTTGGGATACTTCAAAGTCATATACGACTTGACCACATCTTTGAACCATCTTAGAAGGTACGCTATATAGAACTAACTTCTCATGCTTAAACAGTACGGTTTGCTTGTTCCTCTGTCTGAAGATGAAAACCATGCTTACATTCACTTGGGTTCCCAGAAACATTTCTACAACTGTGTTAAATTGGTAAGCCTATCAATTATTACCCATACGACATCACATCTATTTCTAACTAAAAAGAATCTCTACATAGCCTATAACCTTCAGATTCCAAGTACTTTACCTTTACTCGTCATCCCTTCGATTACCGAAGTATAAATTTCATAATATTCTTTTCATGTAATCTCATCAATAAGTCGCTTCCAAATCATGGTACATATTGATTACTCCCTACTAAATAACATATCATGAATGATGTGCTTTACCATAATGCATTTCTTTAGTTCATCATATATATATATCCGATACATAAAATCTTCCTGACACTTCAATCCGTTGCCTATAATTAATGCACATTCTCGACGTGTCATCCCTCGTCGATACAATTTACACTGGGACATCCTACGGGGTAGACTAGTATCTTTCACATTAGTAGCTTTAACTTTGGTATCCTTCACTCTGGCTAAGCGACATATGTACCCTTCCATTCAAGAAAATTCTTTGTGGAAAGTGAAAATGTAATTTCTTTGCTCGGCAATCTATTGTGGCCTAACAAAAATCTAACCAAGTCATACCCATGGTAATATTAAAATCTATCATGTCCATCTCAGTAAGATTAGTCAATGTAACGTGATTACAACATTTACTATACAATTGCGGCATACTCTTTTAGCTATAATAAATTCACCAACTGGTGTGGACACCCCAACTAACTTCACTATTAACTCTAGTGTTCCTTCCAATTTTCCCGCAGTCAAATAGAGTAACATATGATAGGGTAGAACCCGGATCAATTGATGCATATTCATTAGGTAAAAGTAGAGATAACGTACCTGTCACTGTATCAAGGAGAGTCTCCGAATTCTGCTGATCCCGTAGGTCGTGTTATACTACTCGTGGCTCTCTGTGGGCACTCTCTCTTCACGTGTACTGGCTTTTTACACCAAAATCAAACGTCCATCTCAAACCAGCATTCACCTGAATGAAACTTTCCGCAACGCTGGCACAGTTGCCTAACATGACTACCTCTAGATCCTCGAAAGAGAGGTGGAGTACCCGTTGTAGGGTAGGAAAATGATGGTCTAGGTGGTCTAGGGAAAAACCGAGACCTAAATCCTCCTTGGGACGCCATGAACTATCCCATGGGTCTAGCCCTCTTTGAAGGCCCTTCTTCAAATTCTTGTATCCTTCTATTTTGCCTTTGATCCTCCATCTTTTGCGTGAAGGCTTGTATTCTAGCTATATCCATATCTTTATTTAACGCAACAATAGTACAGTCCCTTACCAAATATGGCTCCAATCTGTCTACATACCGATGAACTCTATCGGCCATAGTCGCTACCATATTAGGAGCATATCTAGCCAACTAATTAAACCGAAGACTGTACTCCCTGACGCTCATATTTTCTTGATGAAGATTTAAAAAATGATCCGCACGAGCCTCGTGGACCTCATATGAAAGATAGTGATCAAGGAATGTCGCTCTGAATTCCTCCCAACTAGCTGGAGGTGTACCGATACCCCTGGATTGTTTCTAATATTCATACCATAGTATAGCCTCTCCTTTCAGTCTATATGTTGCAAGCTCCACTGTTTCTACACCAGTCACATGCATAATATCTAGAGCCCTTTGAATTTGATCGATAAAGTCTTGTGGGTCTTCATTAAGATCGGACCCGGTAAATGTGGGAGGATCCAATTTCAGGAAATCCTGTGTTCTCCGACTAGCTTTCCTAGCCGCACCATCATTACTTGTCACTGGACCAACTCGTCCTTGACTCTGGGCAACAACTATCTAAGTCAATATTTGCACCGCATTTCTCAATTCCTGTAACTCCCGCCAAGTATCATTAACATGCGATCCTGGGGATACTTCCCTCCTTTGTGGTCCCCTTGGAGAAGGGGGAGGAGAAGATGCCCGTGATGTAAACTCAGTTTCAACCCCATATTGACTAGCTGGGTTAGTTGGTGATTTACTAATTCCTTCTCCCGCATGCATATCTACCTGCTTATCTTTGCCCATACCTTGTCTTGTAATAGGCATTTTACTATATCAAAGAAAACCAATTACAATGGTCAGATGTAATTCCACCTATGATAATGGCTCTATTGCACGATCTAGAATGAAGAAATGAAACAACCCTAAATGTCCCGTAGCCTCCTACTTATAAATGTGGCGCACAACACATCCATAAGCAAGACTCTACTCAGACACGGCTTTGTAGACACCCTTAGAACGACCTGCTCTGATACCACTTTTGTCACGACCTGAATCCCATTCAGGCTGGACTGGCACCCGAAGCCGATATGGCCCGAGAGAATAAATCTTTGCTTGTGAACACTCGTATCCATAACCTTGTATGAAGCTTATTCTACTTTATGCAACTATACAAAAATCATAAACATGGAAACATATGCCATAAATATATATACAAAACTTGGCCGTTGGAGCCATTACGTCGAACTGAACGTACATATCTTACATTCATATACCCACATAAGTCTACAAAGCCTCTACAGATACATGACTATGACAAACCTAGAGTCGGGACACACCCCTCTCTATACTCATATACAATCTCAAACCAATATGCATAATGACTCAAAAAAGCCTCGGATCAACTGGAGCTCACCAATAATCTGAGGATATCTCATCGCCTACTGCGGAGATCTACTAACAACTGTACTTGCAGCATGTAAGGTAAGTCCCCTAAGAGGGATCAGTACGAAGAAAGTACTGGGTATGTAAGGCCATATGAAACTATAATAATACATAAGTACTTCCAAGAAATTAAGCGTAAGAGAATAATCAATATGGATATACCTCCGTCCTGAAAATGTGGAACCAGGTTCATTACTTCTATTATTTCATTACTTGATCATTTAGTCTTACCATCATCAGTCTTGTACTAGCCTTTACCTTTAGCTCTAAATTTATTCAAGGGATATACTCTACTTTCTTTTACAACTATCTTCATTATGTGGATCTTACTATAATACCGATCATCACCTTCTAGGTGGGTTATAATGCAATACCAATCATCACCTTATAGGTAAGTACATAATACCGGGCCTCCACCTTTGGTGGGCTATAATAAATAAGTATATAGTACCGGACCTCCACCTTTGGTGGGCTATAATAAATAAGTATATAGTACCGTACCTCTACCTTTGGTGGGCTATAATATATATGTATATAGTATCGGGCCTCAACCTTGGTGGGCTATAATATATAAGTATAATACCGGACCTCCACCTTTGGTGGGTTATAATAAATAATACCGGGCCTCCACCTTTGGTGGGCTATAATAACTAACATAGCATGATATTGGGATTATTCCATCTTGAACTTATACCCTTTAGATTCTGATCCATACTCAATAAAGCATAAAGTAACCATATGTGCATTACTTCTTTACAATACCCTTTCCTTTACATAGTTATGAAAGTGACACATTAAATATCATGACATTAATTGAAGCACACACTTATATACACATTTCACTTCACTCCTTTACTTCATGAGATTGACATCTTCACTTATGAGGAATAATTATATTAACTTGCACATCACCTCTCTTATTACTCTTATGAGGTCTTATGAGATTAGTACCTTTACACTTGGGAGAGATTGGTACCAATATATCCATAATATTATTAGACTTTGGAACATGACATGATTGGAAAATTCTTTTCAAGAATAAACAAATTCTTTTCAAGAATAAACAAATTCTCCTTACATCTTACTCTCTTTGGGATAGTTCTTTTAGACATTTTAATGTTATGACAACTTTACTTGAAGCCTTGGATCATTAACCAATGAGTGAGAGACATGGGAATAAACATTGTGAGAAACATAACATTATTATAAACATAGAACTATTGGAACCATTGGACACTAATCAATGAACAAGAGACATGAGTATAACCACTATTGGAACTTTGGAACATACCCTTAATGGGCTTTCAGAATATTAACCATGAATATGAGACATGAGGTTCACAATTGATCAATGAGTAGGAACTATGTGATAATGACCATTGATAGCCGGATGTAGGATACCTTATCACAATTCGGGATAGAACGAGTTTAACGTCAATGTGAATACTATTTGCTGCAGAAAGATACGGACAAAGTAACCTTACATACCTTATCTTTCCAATGTAAATATACAATCCAATATGTGAGAACAACAATCCCGCTCCTTCCTTACATTTCACTCTACATCACAAGTATATAACGGAACCAACATTAACCACCAATTACCTTATAAATGCATATGACAACAATGAGTTACATGTTTATCTTTAAAATGTCATTTCCTTCTCTACAATACCATTTACGGCATTGTCATACCAATAATACCCCATTCATGCCATGCATTGACCACAAACTACATTTCAAGTGTATAAGACAACCATAAGTTACATGAGTCCCATATTCACCCTTTACAATACCATTCATGGTCCTTTTCATGCCCATAATACCATAACATTTTATACATTGACCACAACATCACATACCAATAGCATTTCACCACAAGGTTTCTCCTTTACACTTTCTCATAAGCACCATATCACAATTAATCCATCAAGTCACCTTAATACACCTCATATCACATATCGGCCAAAATCCCATAATATACACTTATAGAAAAATAACAAGTTTAAGACCACAATCACACCATACATGTTGATATTTTACCCATACCATGCTTTTTCATCAAAACCACAAGTCATCAATCAAGTTACAATCCCATGGATAACACGTCTTTCTAACAAAAACCAAAAGTTCCATGTGCAATACTTCCAAGAATAACCAACATGATCTACATAATTTCTCATGCTTATAATATGTCAAAGTACAATAATAATCACTTACCCAAGCTTGGAAGATGATGATCTTGTCCAAAAATGCCTTAGGGTTTGAAGAGCCACCAAAAGAGCTATCTTGAAAACTCTAGAAAATGATAGAAAGTGATGTGTATGTCTAATGAATTAAAATCTGATTTTCCCCCCTTTTTATAAGCCTTGCATTCATGCTTTTCTAGTCTCACATGTGTGTTTACTAGTCAATGGAAGAATGAGTCTTTTTGACCCATTGGACCATGCATTTTGGCTCCACTTTGGGCCTCAAATTGGCCCATTAACACATATTTTATCTTGGCCCACTAAAATCAATGTGTATTCCATCATATACTCTTTACAACAATATTACCACTCACGAGATTTATATTCGTAGCCTCAATCCCAAAAGTAAGTGATTCTAGCCACATATGGCCTATTTTGACCAAAAGGGTAAAATCGTCATTTCGATGCCAAATTAGTTTACGAGTAATTTTATCACACCAATATAATATTTCACTCATTTCATGTATATGCTCATGGTTGTAAAAGAAACGTGGCAAAAATCGGCTCGGTACGTCCCCGGGCACCCTTGGGACTTAAAAAAATTTCCAACTTTGAAAAAGTGGCAAAGCCATCCTGGGCGCGCCAGCTTGCTGCCTATGGACTAAAAATTTTAGCCCAGATAGGCGTGGCACGCCCTCTGGCGTACCACACCCTTAAAATTTTCAAAAATTTCATTTTTCGACTTTTCTTCGCGGGTTTGGTTAGATACTTCAAGTCCTATTCTTTAACTTAATTCTTACCCTTAATATGCTTTGTTTGGAGGTCTTCTTAGCCTAATTTTAACCCCACAAATTCTCCATAAAAATCTCAAAACACCTCCTACGCAGGGCTAATCACATGTTCGAGGCCAAATTTAAATTTTCTCATCATTAACATTACCAAATACATACGTATAGCTCTCGACACCTAAGTAAACATTATTCAACGTCGTTAAGTAGGGTTGGGAAGGTACGGGGTGTTACAGTGATGCCAGTTGGGGGTACAAATCTTCCCCTGATGTATTCTACATGTGCTTTCTTTTCTGAGTGGATTGGCTGGCAATGGGGCCACTCCATCTATGCCTGCATATCTGTTTTCAAGTGTTCAGACAACTGTTGCAGTTTCCCGTAGAATGAGTAGGGTTTAAGGGACTGATATTTTTCCTCGCCTGCTATTAGGTTCTATCATGACTGGGACTAAACATGACATGCTGACCAAATTTCTGAAGATGAAACATCCTACTTTTATTGGCTTTGAGACTGAGGATGCATTTGAGTTCATTGTTGATTGCTATGAAAGGCTGCATAAAATGGGTACTGTTGAGTATCACGGTGTTGAGTTTGTTACCTTCCAGCTGCAAGGGGATGCCAAGTTGTGGTGGAGGGTGTATGTGGAGTATTGGTAACTAGCTTTGCCTTTATTGACATGGGCTCAATTTTATACCCTATTTTTTGGAGAAGTATGTACCCCGTACTCTTCATGATCGCAAGAAGGATGAGTTTCTGGCCCTTGAGAAGGGATATATGTCTGTTGCAGCCTATGAGGCCAAGTTTCATGCTTTGTCCCATTATGCTACTCAGTTACTTAGTACAGAGAATGAGAGGATTCAGTTGTTTGTGAAAGGCCTGAATAATGACTAGTAGGTTTTGACTGTTCATATGACTTCCTCCAGGAAGAACTTTAATGAGGTTGCTGATTATGTGAAAAAGGTAGAAGGGGTGAAACAAGTTGGTCAGACAAAGGTTTTTAGCGAAGAAGTCCCAGAATGCGGGTAACTTTGGCAGTTCTTATTCCAAGGGTCATAGCCTTCTGTCATATCCGGCTTACCCTATTCAGTCAGCTCTGCCAGTTTCTACAGGTGGTCAGTCAGGGTCCATTCAACAACCCTCAGGATCTAGAGGCCAAGAGGCTTCATATTCTTTGGCCAGTAGGCCTTCTCTTGAGAGAGATTGCTATACTTGTGGTGCTGTGGGGAACTTCAAGAGAGAGTATCCATAGAGACCGGCTGGGTTACAGGGCCAATAGCAGGCTAGAGTTGTGGTTCATATTGGTAGAGGTGGTGGAGGTAATGGTAATGATAAGGGTCGTCCATAGGGTAGGCGGGGTAATAATCAGAGAGATCATGGTGGAAACTAAGGGAGTGGTAATGCAGGGAAAGGTGGAGTGCAATTTACTAGGGAGGTTGTACAACTTGATGATAAAGCTCACTACTATGCCTTTCTAGGCGAGACCGAGTCGGAGGTGTCTGATACCGTCATTATAGGTACTATTCTCATCTGTGACAGGATGGACAGTATTTGTTTGATTCGGGTTCCACTTATTCTTATGTATATGTTAGATTTACCTTGGGGTTGGACTTGATTTGTGATATACTTGACTCTCCTGTTTATGTGTCTACTTCGGTCGGAGATTCTGTGGTAGTGACCCATGTATATCATGCTTGTTCTGTAATGTTCATGGGTTTTAGACTTGGGTAGATTTGATAATCTTAGATATGCTTGACTTTGACATTATCCTGGGTATGACTTGGCTATCTTTGTATCATGTTGTTCTAAATTGTAATGCTAAAACTGTGACTCTAGAGATACCGGGGATGGATAAGTTATATTGGAAAGTTATGTATAAGACTAAGCCGGTGAAAATTATATCTTTTGTTCAAGATAAGAAGTTGGTTGGGAAAGGGTGTTCAACTTTTCTAGCCTATCTCTGGGATGTTAGTGTGGAATCTCTTTCTATTGAGTCAGTCCCCGTGGTGTCAAAATTTCAGGAGGTATTTCCCATAGATTTGCCTAGTATACCTCTGCATCGAGACATTGACTTCTGTATGGATTTGGAGCTGGGCACTCGCCCCATTTCTATTCCTCCCTATCGAATGGCTCCGACTGAGTTAAGAGAAACTCAATTAAAAAAACTACTTGATAAGGGATTCATTCACCCTAGTGCTTCTCCATGGGGTGCTCCAATGTTATTAGTTAAGAAAAACGATAGTAACATGACAATGTGCATTGACTACAGGCAGTTGCATAAGGTTACCATCATGAATACGTAACCCGTGCCCCAGATAGATGATCTTTTAGACCAGTTGCAGGGTGCTTCCATTTTCTCCAAGATAGTCTTGAGATCGGATTATCACCAGTTAAAGATTTGGTCTGAGGATATACCTAAGACAAATTTCAGGAATTGGTATGTGCATTATGAGTTTTTGGTGATGTCGTTTGGATTGACTAACCCGAAAGCTTTCATGAGCTTGATGACTATATCTTTAAGTTATTCTTGGATTCTTTTGTGATTGTTTTTATTGATTACATTTTGGATTACTCCAAGAGTAAGGAGGAATATGCAGGTCATCTTTGCATTATCTTGGGGATTTTGAAGGAAAATCAGTTGTATGCTAAGTTCTCTAAATGTAAGTTTTGGTTGTCTTCGGTTGACTTCTTAGGGCATGTAGTTTCAGAGAAGGGGGTGAAGGTAGGTCCCCAAAATATTGAGGTTGTCAAGAGTTGGGTTCGGCCTAGCTCTGTGATTGAGGTTAGAAGTTTCATGGGTCAAGCTAGTTACTATGCATGTTCGTCAATAATTTTGTGTCACGATTCAAATGGTCATGATTGGCACCCGCCCTAACCTATGGCAGGATAACCATACTACACTCATCCTTACTCACCTAAGGGTTACTCTCACATTTATATTATACTAACTTCATCCTTACCAAGTTCTAAAACCCCATTATTGATTAATTTAATAAAGTTTCAGACCATCGAAATCATTAAGTCACTAATAGAGTGCGAAAATCTTTATTTATTACATCCTTGGGACCTAAAGTCATCGTACAAAAACATCTAAAAACAACTAAGTCTTGAAATAAATAGAATATTCGAAAAACATAACAAAAGGGAATCGTCTTATTCTCAAAGCAAGGGACGTCAACATCATAAGAAGAAATGAAGGTTGCCCGGTCATGGTGCTCACCCCCAAAATCGGGTCTGAACTGCTAACTAGAGCCGAGGTTGCGTGTAAACTGCCGGAAGATGTTCTGCACCCAACAAAAAGAAGAGTACAAGTAGCATTAGTACATCAACAAGTACTGGTAAGCATCATAGATCAACTAACTCAACAATGTACAAGTAAGCAAGCCAAACAATTATAAAAAACGATCATAACAAAACGCATAACCAATGATATCATTCAATTCAACATATCATATATCATTACAAAATGACAACTCACATGTTTACTTGCATAGGCTTTCAAACTTATTCATTTTCATCGACAACTCATCATCATGTATAATCATCATAAGACATCTAATGCATATGTATGAGTGCATGTATGCAAGATGTGCGCATCATCTCTGACCCTTCTCAACTCATTATCAAAATCATGTTATACTGAAGCGGTACCCGACCTATTATCACAACATATCATATTTGTACCGGTGTGGTACCTAACCCATCATCTCAATATATCATATTCTTATGGGTGTGGTACCTGGTCTATCATCCCAATATATCATATTTGTACCAGTGTGGTACCCGACCCATCATCTTAACATATCATCACAATGTAAATAAAAATGCATTGCAGTTATTAAATCACAAGTTATGCTTGCAGGAAATCATAGATGTCTAATCACAAACAAGCACAAAGCCAAGAAAGTCTAAGTACTATAACAAAACCATAGCCTACCTCAATTCCTTGCTCAAAGTCACCTTTAAGACATACATTTTCCCTTTCTTTCTCGTTCAATTAGTTCTTGATCTATACAACAACAAGAACATATACCCATTTCAATAATTCATTCTCTTTTAATCGTTAGGGATCACAACCCATTAATTTTAGCCATTCACTTACCATATTTCATCATCTTAGGGTTTGTTATCATTTAAACTTTATGAACCCTACTTTAATTAGCATAAATAATCATAATTCTAGTCCCATTAGTGTTTTCTAACACCCTAGGATCATCTCCTACTGAATTTATACACATTCCCAATACTTTTCATCAATTCCTACAAACTAGGGTTAAACCCCCAAAATACACTATTAATCCATTTTCTAGTGATTTTCTAAGGTTAAATGAAGTAAATTCAAGTCTAGAATGTAATTACTTGCCTCCAAAGATGAAAAACTCTACAAACCCTCTGAAAATCGCCTTTATCAAAGCCTTATTGGGTTTTTCAAAAAGTGGGGAATGAAAATGTTTTCTAGTTTAAAAAATTGAAATTTTACTGCGTGTTACTGCTGCAGAACAAAAGTAAATACTGCAGTACCACTGCAGTGGTTAAAGTTCTGCTGCAGCGGTTTGTGCCCTTTTTACGAAGGCCGCCACTGCGGTTCTTGTCACCGCAGCGATTACTTTTTCCACTGTAGTGGGCCAAGGTAGAAATTCGGGACCTATCTTCAGTTTTTCTCATTTTACAACACACATCATGAATTTTGACACTATGAACCAACCCTCCATGATAAATGACATAACTAGAGTTCTATAACTTCATTTCAGGTGCCAGAAGTTGCTACTACCTCCAATACTCGTTGGCTATCCATCTATCATATCAAACCCAGCTATTACCAATCATATTTATACTAAATTTAATTAAAATACCATATCCTCAAGAATAAGCCAATACTAGACTAGCTCTGAATTCCTTAAAATTTTGCTAAGGGAGTCTAGATGCAACTTCTACCCCCTATTTCAGCGTAACAACATTTTGGGTTGTTATATTTTGCCTCTATTTCTACTCACTTGAAAAGTTTGACCTAGAAGGAGGTACCATTTGTTTGGTCAAACAAGTGTGAGGAAAGCTTCCAAACCTCAAGACACTTTTGACTACAACTTTCATGCTTTCCTCGCTAGTTAAGGGTCAGGATTTTATTGTATTTTGTGATGTTTCACTTTCTATTTTGGGTGTTGTGTTTATGCAGGACATGAATGTGATTGCCTATGCTTCAAGGCAATTGAAACCTCAAGATAAGAATTACCCAACCCATGATTTGGAGTTGGCAGTAGTAATCTTTGCACTTACGATTTGGAGACACTACCTCTATGGTGTCAAGTGTGAAATGTTCACAGATCATCGTAGTTTGCAACATGTATTCAACTAAAAGGATATGAACTTAAGGCAGAGAAGGTGGATGGAATTATTGAAGGATTGTAATATAACCATCCAATACCATCCGGGTAAGGCCAATGTGGTGGCAGACGCATTGAGTTGGAAGGCAGTAAGTATCACTACAAGAAATCTGACTTATAGCAGTTAAAAAGGTCGCCGCTAAATACAATAAACTCGCTACTAAAGGTTTTAAGTAACGATAAATACATCATTGATAGTACGTCTATAACTAAAGGTTATTAGTGGCGACAACGTCATGTCGCCACAATAAGTTCGCTTTTGTGGAGATGATTACGACCACAGAAATTAAACAACTATACAGCCAAAAAAAGTTTTACAACAACTTTATTTGCCTAGTCTCCACTAAAAGAAGTCATTTAGTGGCGACTTTATTGCCGCAAAACTAATTAACTTTCTGTGGCAACATTTTGTCGCTACTAAAAATTGAATTCTGTAGCGACTCCTGCCGCTGCAAAAGTTCATAAACAATAAGTAGCAATATCTAAGTCGCTGCTAATTTTTTTTTATTAATTACGAACTATCGACCGCAATTGATATTTCGCTTTTGAAAATTACTTTTTAGTACTAGCAATAATAGCCACATAAACTATACAACATCTGTGGCAATATTCATCTCGCTGTCAATGAGTAGCTACACAAAATATTAAATTATTAGATACAAATACTTTAATTGACAATCAAATTCTCCAAAGTTAATATATAGCTCTTAAAAACATCCACTAATATATTTAACAAATTGCAAAAGCATTTCCAAGTCAAATATTATAAATACTTTCATTACTAGAAAAGCAACTACATAGTACTTTAGTTGTCATTATATGTATATACATATGATTCAAAAAATAAAAACCTTCATTGTATGCATATACATATGATTACAAAAACAAAAACTTTCATGCATTGCTTGCTGTTAAGCTTCCTCTCGAATCCATTGTCTAAAAACGTTGTCCCTGTTATTAGAAAACACACGAGTTAATTTCAAAATTCTCATAAACTAGTTATATCTAATAGTAGGAGTAACATAGAGCACATAAGACTTTAAATATCAATCTTTTACTTTCACAATTGGAGTAAAAATAGAATCAGAAATTGCACTTTGTAACTAAATTAATCTACCAGAATAATACATACACTAAAAAATAGAAGAGTTGTTTAGTTAATAACAAATAAGAAACGGAAAGTTAAATTAATACCCCAATAAGAAACAAAAATCCCAACAAAACCACAAAATGTAATTTACTATACTTCTTCAAACACATGGATAAGTTTTTACCTAGCAGTTCATCTAAAAAATACCTTACTATTTCATTTTGTACTCTGAATTTATAAGATAATGACTGACTAGTTAAATTTAGAAGTCTAAATATGAATGAACAATGGGTGATTGTAGAAAAGTTTTAGAAGTGCAAGTGATATTCAACATATTGCAACTTAAAGATTATACAAAGAAGCTACAGGTTAATGATCACTCTAAGCACAGCTTAACAGACAATTTTACAAGCAGTCTTTAGGGAACTTACCCAAAAAGGAATGGAAACACTTCATAAAAAACATGGCCAGGCCTAAGGCTATTTTTATTTTGTGGATATTTGCATGGCCATTTGAACACAGTGGATAAGCTTGCAAAATGGGGCATTAATGTTAATCCTAAATGTGTTTTTTTGTAAGGCTTCCCTAGAAATTAGTGCTCATTTATTTTGGGAATGTACTTTCACTAAGCAGCTTTGATTGAGAGTCTTTAAGTGGTTTCAAGTGATATCAATTCTTGGAAATATATAGATTCAGTAATGATTTATTCAGACAACTAGAGGCAATTCTAGAAGAGGTAGGATGATGAAACAAGTCTGCACTGAAACACTTTAGACTATATGAACAGAGAGGAACACTAGAATTTTTGACAAGGTAGACTGGACAGCTGATGATTTGGTCAGAGAAATGACATGTATCTGCACAGTGAGAGCCACCAGAGACCTGAGAACTTACTTACAAGGTCTTGTTTTCTAACTGTTTTCAGCTGTAATAGCTGCTGGTCTTTGTTAGTGTAGGTAGTACTTGAGTTGCTTTATTTTTTTTTTAATGAAAAATAGCAAACTGTTATGTATCTTGGTTGTAGATTGTAATGCTCTTTGGTAATTAATAAATTACTTTAGTTATCAAAAAAAAAAATGTTCTCTAAAAAGAAAAATCAAGAATGTCAATCAATTGACAAGTAAGCCATGTCAAATGACAATTTTTAAATGTTTTATTTGCTCAGTTATTAGATGAATTCTCAGTGAAACAACTACGACATGAGTTCAGAAAAGCAATCAAAAAGACGAGTGTCATGTGCCCCTTACTTCGACACACTCTGGTTCTACTACGGTATGTTGGAATTTATTTAGACACATGTCAAGTCACACTCATTAATTAAAGTCCAAACCATGCCAAAGCTCTAATATATTCCTTCAGCATTACTTTTTTTCTGATTTTTCCCCCAACAACCCACTTATTGAAGTAAATCCTTCTCCTTCTTATGTTACTTGTACAACTAGAAGGCAAAGAAATACATTTAATGTCATCTCTCCATTTACTTAAAAGAAAAAACAAAGCTACTTTAGTCTAGATTTTGTTCCCCTTCTTTTGTACTTGTAAACCAATTTAGTGCACCTTATGTACAATTGAACATATTTCAGGTGGAAATTGAACAATAAGTTTCACAGTCGCTGGCATAACAAACAGAATCACAAATGCTATAAAGTATGAAACTAAAACATAAGTTGCAAAGAAGCTTCCTCATTTCGTCACTTTTCAACTTTTAAACTTCATTACCATGAAATATAAGCTTTGAACTTAAATCATCAACTATAATTTTAAATACCTTAAGCTTGACTCGTACTCAAACATAATCTCAAATGGCTATACAGAGCTTTAGAGTGAAACGTACTCAGGCAACATTCTCAGATTTCTAGAAGTAACAAAATTTGAAGTAACAGATTTATCCCAAAAACAAAACATCAAACAAATAGAAATGATGTAAACAAAGAGAAGTGATGTAAACATCAAAGAAAGGAGAGGAATTGTTAAGGAGGAGCAAGAGAAAGTACCTGTTGCACTTTAGTCATCAGAGCAACCATTTGTTCTTGTAACGTATTTCCTACTTCTTATTTAATGAGTTCACGCTCCTCTTCTATATTATTTTTTAAATCTACAACCATCTGTTCACGTTCTTCTTGCAACTTTCTATCCATATCAACTTGCATCTCTTGACGTATATTATTTTGCATCTCTTGAGGCATACTTTCCATCACAGAAGACACACTAGCCTCTATGTCTGCCTGTTGTATTTTAGTCTTTCTAGGAGGCTTTTTTCCATATCTTTTCCCCCGAACATAGCCTGATATCTCACCAAGAACTGAGGATAAGATCTCATCCCCAGTAATGGGATGATCGATCTCTTCAAATTGTTGTTCATGAACAATTTGCTGGAGCTGGCCCTGCAATAACAGATAACCATTTACACCAACCAATATATTGAAAGTAGCTTATAGGTTAGAAAGATAATAAGGCAGTGATTTTAGAAAATTACATGAATCTGTTGGGATTGCGGATCCAACCAGACATGCTCTCCATTAGCATTCTTACGTGTGTGTTGGATCTCCCAGACTTTATCTGGTGTGTCCTTTTCTCTCGATAGAGGATTTCTCTACAATATAGTTCAACAAGAAAAATATATATATATTTAGAAAATAATTGTAACAATAAAAAAGATGTATATGCAATAATAGCGGAAAGAGGAAATCAAAGTTAAACATGGGGAGCGCACTCCCTGGTGCACAAAAATTTCAGCAGATGCATATGGAGTTGGTCTATGGAAAAGCATCAGTAAACTTTGACCTAATTTTGCTGAGAACATCACTTTTAGAGTGGGGGAATGGATCTCGCATCAAATTTTGGAAGGACATATGGTTGGGCGATACAACTTTAAGTGAGGAATTCCCAAGTTTTTACGCAATCACAGCTTATGCTCAAGGAACTCCATGATTGACAAATGGCCGTGGAAGCATATATGGAAGACTAAACTACCTATCAAAGTGATATGTTTCAGCTGGACTTCACTACTCAACTCATGCCTCACACAGAATAATCTATAGTTTAGAAAGAAGCTATAAATCCTTCTTTTTGGGAGCTTAACTAACCTATCCTTGTAATGTTTGCATCTTCTTGATTCCCTTGAATGAATCTACTTACTTCATCAAAATAATAATAATAATAATAATAATAATAATAATAATAATAATAATAATAATAATAATAATAATAGCATAACAAATGTATTTTCACCATAGATTCCTCTACTTCTGCAAATGAACTTGAACCGCAAGAATGCTTAGTTATTTGTTTTTATGTATTTCTTTTGTTTCCCTTACTGAAAACCTGCACAAAGCCAAGAGATCAGAAAATCTTTATTCATAGAGTAAATTAGCATCCTAACACACTAGGTGTTTCCTAACATAAAAAAATCTTGTTATTATTAAGTTAACTTGAATTTGTCACTGCCAAAATACTTAACTAGGTATTTCTAGTCCTCCAACTCAACATCTTCAAGTCAATGAGATAATCTATCTTCATCAGTACTATAGGCAGAGTAGTGATTATGCAATCGAGCTTTCCATGATCTAAAGAGTCTTTTCATAGTGCTTATCACAAAGCCTTGCATTTTATGCTCTCTCACCCCACCACAAACTTCAAATTTGTCCTAAACATTAAATTTGATAAATCAGATAACTTTAAAGGCAATACAATATTGAGAGTAATTTATTATCTAGACCTTAAGCCACATTGTTTCTCCATGCTTTAAAATAATACTTTGCCAATTTCTATCTTGGAACAAGATAGTGGTTCTCATCACAAAGCCAAAGAGATTAACAATATCTCTAGCCCTCGAACCCACAACTCTATCAATGTCATCTGAAATAGTTATTTTGATTTTACTTCCATACTTAGTTTTGATATCAATAGTTTTAGATATGTATTTGATATCAATAGTTTTAGATATGTATTTCCCCTTCCTCTTTTTTTATTGATGCGAGAAACTGCAAAGCAAAAAATATGTATCATTACCACTGATTTAACAGAACTCTAATTGAGAAGAAAGTATCAGTAAAATAATTTTAATATTAAGGAACCCCTACCATAACTACATATTAATGGAAAATGGACGATTAAGATTCCTTTATTTTTAAATGCAGAAAAAATAAATTGTTTATGTTGTTTAGATTGAAAAATGGAGCAATAAAAAATGTATCATTACCATTGCTTCTCAACTACGATGAAGGAAAAAGTCTATAACTAAATATGCAAAAGTATAAGACCTAGTCTAGTAAAGGTATAATCCAATAATTTCAACCAAGCAACTTTACTTGAAATTGAGGGGATAATTCCTAAAAGTTACCATCAGGAAACTGGTTTGTAACAATGTTGGTCAACCTAGATGGACTTTCATTCTAAGGCTAGCTGCTCTAAGAAGATTAAGCAAAAGAAATAGGTCATTGAAGTGTGGAGTGACTACGACTCAATTGTGTCCACTATTTAAGGTTGAGAATGAGACCATACATTATCCTTTTTTTGCTTGTAATGTGGCTGCCCAGGTATGGCAGATGTTGCTGCTATGGTGTGATATCAGTAGAACACCCATAAACTTGTAATGAAATCATGTAGTCACCAAAAAAAAATAAAGGGTGTGATGGTTTTCCTGTATACTACAGAAACTCAAAATGGCACAATGAAAAAACCAGCAAAGCACTAACCAAACATTCCCTACTGGGAGGGGCGTGAACTGGCCTGCACCTGTTTCAGCCTCTAGGGCAGGGAGTGTACTTTCATCTAGATATCTTGATGATTGTGTCTCTGGAGATGTTCTTTGGAGAGGGTCACTTGATGTTTGTTCTGTTTATAGAGGTCCTCGACTTGGGTTAGATGATTGTCCTGTCTCTAAAGAAGCCTCAATAACTCCTATCGATTGTACTTGTGGATGAGACGTTGTTCCAAAACTTTCACGTCCACGGCTCACACTAGATGACTATCCTGTCTTTAAATATGCCTCGGTAACTCTTATTGGTGGTACTTGTGGCTGAGGCATTGTTCCAGAACTTCCACGTCCTATAATATTTCCACCTCCACGGCCCGTACTAGATGACTTTCCTGTCTCTAAAGATGCCTCGATAACTCTTATTGATGGTACTTGTGGCTGAGACATTATTCCAAAACTTACACGTCCTAAATACTTCCACGTCCATGGACCGCACTAGATGACTTTCCTATTTCTAAAGATACCTCAGTAACTCTTACTGGTGGTACTTGTGGCTGAGAAATTGTTCCAGAACTTCCACTTCCACGACCCACACCGCCTCTCCCACTTTTACCTCATTCAGTTCCTCTCATTTCCTGTAACATCAAATAAAAAAAAGGAGAAGTATATCAAAATTAGAAAATAAAGTTGAAAAAATATATATGTACCTGCCGATGAAAATACCAATTCATAAAGAAAAATATTAAATCAAATAATCAATAAGTTGTGGGACATTTTGCTGAGAATTGTTTGAAATCACTGATTCTATTTATAAAATTAAAGCTACAAACATCCTGAATTAATTTCATGGAAGCCTAATAAGAAAGTGAAATACAAGATGTCAATCTATAAAGCCCACAAAATATAACATGTCAGCCTAATAAGAATACAAAATACAAAGAACTTCTCATCAGTATTTGTTTCTCAATCTTCAACAGGATATATCACTGTCCTCTCCATCATTATCATCAAGTAAATCCTCTTCGCTTTGTTCATTCTCAGATACATCTGTATGATTGTCATTAATGAAATAATCTTCCTCATTTTCTTGATCATTGGTAAGTAAAATAGTTTGTGGTTGAACATCATCCCTATGTAAAGACACCTCAATATCAGTTTCTTGATCATTGGTCTGTAAAACATTACATTCCACGTCCTCTTGTTGATAAATTTTCTCATTCATTAATGCTTCTTCTTCAACTTCAGGCAAATTAAAAAGATCTCGAGGATTTGTCTTTACAACAACAAGCCAATCTTTATCGACGGTGTCATTCAAGTAGAAGATTTGTTCAGACTGAGTTACCAACACAAATGACTCATTTGTATTCAAGGCACAATGAGTATTCACACTTGTAAAACCATATTTGTCAATCTTATATCCCCTTCCTAGGCGAGCCACATTCCACCAATGACACTTGAATACATGAACTTTTCTATTTCCCATATAACAAAACTCGTAAGTATCCTCCAATACACCATAATACTCCTTATTAGGGTCTAAATCATCTTCTGTCACAAGAACTCCACTGTTCTAAATCATCTTCTGTCACAAGAACTCCACTGTTCTGTGTTTTCTCACAGACTCTTTTGTTTGAAATCTAAATCCATTCACTATAAATGTTGAATATCGATGCACCAATGGTTCTGGACCAACGACTAAGCTTATGAGCTCATCAGTTGTGTGTCCTTGTGAAGCTAGTACAAATATCTACAGAAACAAGCAACACTATTATCACTATTATAAGGATATGGGATAAACACTAATTTTGATTATGTCATTTAACTTTTCAATCTCTCTCTTGTATTCCCTATATTTTGTATGTGTTAGATTAATTTAATTACCTCAATGTAAAATTATATTTGAATTAATAAAAGACTTACTCTATGTATTGTGAAACCTCTTCACAATTTTGAAGCACATACATACATGCTCGGTTGAACTCATCATGAGGAAGCTTCTTTCTATCTGAAGGCCCTTTAGTTTGCCAGCTTTTCTTAAAGATAGACATCTCACCATTTGACACAGATTCACCATCATTTCTAGTTGCTTTATTGAATTTCGTTGAGATATTCTTTAAGTACCTTGAACAAAATGTAAGGCTTTCCTCTGCCAAATAACCTTCAGCAATTGAACCTTTTGGATGACCTAAGTTTCATACATATTCCTTAAGTTCTCGAAAATACCTATATATACATTTCTCATAAATATAATTATAGCATATGCAATTATAAATACACTGGTATTTAGATTATAGAATGATATGTTACCTCTCAATAGGGTACATATCCCGCTATTGAACTGGTCCACTAAGTTTTGCCTCTCTTTCCAGGTGAATTGGCAAATGAATCATGATATCAAAGAATGTCGGAGGAAAAACCATTTGAAGTTTGCACAACATGATAGGAATTTCAGCCTCTAGGATATCAAGAGCTTCAATTGTCAGGCACTTAGAGTATAGATTCTTGAAAAATTTGCCTAAGGCTATAATTGGTTCACAAACTTCCTTAGGCAACAGACCACGTATAGCAACTTGTAAAATACCTTGCAATAGTACATGATGATCATGACACTTCAGTCCATGTATCTTTTTCTCAAGTACGTCAACACACCTTAAAATATTTGATGAAAATGCAGCTGGAACCTTCAAATTAGCTAAGAAATCACACAACTTGCTCTTATCTTGAGGGGAAAAAGCATTGCATGCCGTTGGTAACAAAATATTATCCCCATCCTCAATTGGATGCAACCCTTGCCTAATTCCAAGGTCCATCAAATCATATCTGCTTTTCAATGTGTCCTTTGTCTTTCCAATCATATTCATAATAGTTGATAAAAAACTTTGGAAACATTTCTTTCTATGTGCATGACATCAAGGTTATGTAGTAAATCATGACCATCCCAATAATGCAATTCAAAAAAGATACTTTTCTTCCTCCAATTATAAGCATCATTAGAAACATTATGCTTACGCTCTTTCCCTTTACCATAAGTCACATTGCCCAGATTTTGTAATTGCAAAAGTACTTCATCACCTGTTAAAGGACTAGGTGCAATTCCCATTTCTACTTTCCTATCAAATAACAATCGATTTCTATGCCATGGATGGTTCATGGGAAAGAAGCAACGATGACCCATATAACACAACTTATTATGTAAGGAAATTGATTGTGTATCTTTATGGCAACAAGGGCATGGAAGCTTGCCTTTGGTTGACCATCCTAAAAGGTTACCATATGCAGGAAAATCATTAATCGTCCACATGAGAGCCACACACATAAGGAAATTAGATTCTGAGTGTGCATCATATGACTCCACCCCTTACCATAATTCATTTAACTCTTCAATAAATGGTTGTAAGTATATGTAACACCCCGTATATTTCCAACCCTAATTTGATAGATTGGTGACCTAGGGTGTAGTTATAAACCTTAGCTTCGAGAGCTCTAAGTACGTATGTTGTAGTGGTTTTGGATGGAACATTTGATATTGTACTAGTCAATGTGTTTAGACTCTTGTATGAGAAGTTGGAAACTTTTTGGAACATTTTAGGAGAAATAAATGAAGCTTGAATGACTCCTAAATAAAGGTTCTTAAATACAAGAGGAAAGCTAAAGATTAGAACTTGAAGTATCTAACCAAATCCGCAACGAAAAGTCGAAGAAAGGATTTTTTTAAAATTTTTTGGGCCAGGCGCGCCCAGGGGCTTGCCAGGCCGCTCTGGGCTGAAATTTTCAGACCACAGGCAGCAAGGGGGGTGCGCCAGGCAGCGTTCCAGGCCACCCCTACACACCTTTCAAATGCTGAAACTTTTTCTAAGTCCTAGGGGAGCCCGGGGCCGTGCCGGGCTGCTTTTTGCCCAATTTCTTCTCCAACCACGAGCCTATAAATGTGATTCTTGGGATATTAAATAATTATTCCATATTAGTAGAACTACTCTTGGACGATGTTGGCATCCAAATTACGTTTTTACCCTTTTATGTTCAATTAATCCATAAGTGGCTAGAATTTCTTATTTGGAGATTGAGGCTACGAATATGAGTCTCGTGAGTTGAATATTGTCGTGACGCTTATGGAATTATTTAAACATGAGATATATGATGTATTACACATTGAATTTGGTGGTCTAAGTTGACATGTGTTATTGGGCTCAATTTGAGGCCCAAAAAGAGGCCAAAAGACATGGCCCAATGGGTCAAATGACCCATTCTTGCCATTGACCAAGTAAACATGTTATTATTGGACCAAGTGTGGATAAGGATGACTTGAGGTCTATATAAAGGCCCCAAAAATCAGATTTTAATCACTCAAACACACATGTATTTCTAGATTTTTCCAAGAAACCAAAAAGAGATATTGTCTCTCAACTCAAACCCTAATAACCCTAAAGCAACTACAATTGTTGGACAAGATCATCATCTCTCAATCTTGGGTACGTATTTAATCTTGTGTTTTACTATATTATATGCATGAGATCATATGTAGACATGATGGCTATGTCTAAAAGTGTTGAATAGTGCACTTTTTTTTTTTTTTTTTGGTAAAAGATGTGCATCCTTGCGAATTAAACTTGAAAAAGGACTTGAGGTTTCTATGAAAGTGTATGGTATGGATGAAATATCAACATGTATGGTGTGTTTATGTCCTTAACTTATTATTTTCTATATGTGTACATTATGGAATTTTGGTTATGAAATGTATTGAGGTGACTTGATGGATTAATTGTGATGTGGTGTTAATGAGAAAGTGTATAGGAGGAACTTGGTATTAAAATGCTATTGGTTTATGATGTTGTGGTCAATGAGTAGAATGTTGTGGTATTGTTGGTATGACAATGCCATGAATGGTATTGGGAAGGGTGAAATGACGTTAGAAGGCAAACATGTAACTCATTGTTGTCTTGTGCTCTTGTAAGGAAGTTGGTTGTTAATGTAAGTTCTGTTATTTACTTGTGATGTAGAGCGAAACGTAAGGAAGGAGATGAGTTGTTGTACTCACATATTGGATTGTGTATTCATATTGGGAAGACAAGGTATGTAAGGTTACTCTTTTCGTATCCTTCTGCAGGTCATAGTATTCTCATTGATGTTGTACTAGTTCATTCCGAAATGTCCAAAGGTATCTCATTTCAGGTTGTTATCTATTGTTAAGTCACATATTCCTTATTCATTAGTCGTTGTTGATCATGTGTTACATAATTATGGACATGGTTCCAAAGTCCCAATAATATTATGTTCCAAAGCTTCCAATAAGGTTATGACTACAACTATATCAATCTATCATAAGTGAATGTATTAATCTCTCATGAGTGAGCATATCAATCTCTCACAAGAAAAAGTATCAATCTCTCACAAGTAATAAATGAAGAAATGTGTGTATATATATATTATATTATGCCCTACTGATAAGGTGGATGAGCGGTATTATATTATAACCCACCTATAAGGTGGATGATCGGTATTATATTATAACCCACCTATAAGGTGGATGACTGTTCTATTATGACCCCCGATAGAGTGGATGACTAATAATAATGATGATGAGCGTAAAAGCAAAGAGAGAAATCTCTTGAATAGAATAATCTCTTGAATAGAAGAATCTTTTTGAAGCAAGTCTCTTGAATGAAGTTAATTCTCTTGAATGAAGGTATATATGATAGATAGTATATGAATAATAAGGATATGTCCGAGTGATCTAAAATAACAATAACAGAAGCAATGTACATGTTTCCACGTATAAAACGATGGTTTATCCACATGGGCTATTCTCTCATATTTTATTTCAATGACATTCTTATGTATGATGTAGTTTCTTATAGCCTTACCTACTCAGCACATTCCCCGTACTGACCCCCTTGGGGGACTTACCTTACTTGCTGCAGGCACAGGTGCTAGTAGACCTCCACAGTTGGTTGCGGATCATTTGCTAGTCATTGGTGAGCTCCAGTTGGTTCGGGGCTTCCCAAGTCTCATGTGTATTTTGGTTTTGGTTTTGGCATGGTAAATGTTGTATAAAACGGGGACTTGTCCCGACTGTAGGTTGGTTATGTACATGTATCTGTTAGAGGCTTTGTAGACTTATGTGGGAGAATGATTGTAAGAGTTGCATGTCCATTTTGACTTGATGTCCCTAACGGCCAAGTTTCATTTATATATATATATATATATATATATCGTATGTTCCCATGACTTCTGCATAGTTGCATGGTATATAATTATGTTCACAAAGAGACATGCATATGAGTGTACATGAGTAAAGATTGGTTCTCTCGAGCCTCAACGGCTTTGGGTTCCAGTCCGTCCCATTGGAATTCGGGGCATGAAAAAAGTGGTATCAGAGCAGGTCGTCCTAAGGGTGACTACAAAGCCGTGTCTGAGTGTAGTCTTGCTTATGGATGTGTTGCGTGCCACATTTATAAGTAGGAGGCTACGGGACATTTAGGAGTTGTTTCATTTCTTCATTTCTAGATCGTGTAATAGAGCCAATACCGTAGTGGGAATCATATACGACCCTTGAAATTAATTTTCTTTGTTATAGTAAAATGCCGATTACAAGACAAGATAGGGGCAAAGATAAGAAGGTAGAGATGCATGCGGGAGAAGGAACTAGTAAATCACCACCTAACCAAGTTAATCAAGGTGGGACTGAAACTAAATTTACATTGAGAGCTTCCCCTACTTTTCCAGCTTCAGAAGAGCTGAGAGGGAGAGAAGAACCTGTCAACACACCTGTTAGTGATACTGAGCAGAATCTAAGAATTGCAGTGCAAATGTTAACTAATATAGCTACTGGTATAGTTGCTGTATTGAATCAAGGGAAAGTAGGTTCAATGACAAGTAGTGATGGTGCGAATAAGGCAGTTAGTCGATGGATACAGGATTTTTTAAAATTAGACCCTCCCACTTTCACCGGATCAGATCTGAATGAAGACCCATAGGACTTCATAGACCAAATTCAAAGGGCTCTAGAGGTTATGCATGTGATCGGTATAGAAATAGTGGAACTTGAGTCATATAGATTGAAAGGAGAAGCTATATTGTGGTATGAAGATTGGAAACGATCGAGGGGTATTGGCACAAATCTAGCTAATTGGGAAGAATTTAAAACGACATTCCTCGATAATTACCTTCCATATAAGACCTGAGAGGCTCCTACGGATCAGTTCTTAAATCTCCATCAGGGGAACATGAGTGTTAGAGAATACAGTCTGCAGTTTAATTCTTTGGCTCGATATACTCCAAATGTAGTGGCCACAATGGCCGATAAAGTTCATCGGTATATGGATAGATTGGATCCATACTTGGTCTAGGACTGTACTATTGTTGCGTTAAATAGAGACATGGATATAGCAAGGATACAAGCCTTTGCACAGAAAATGGAGGATCAAAGGCAAAGGCGAAGGGCACACGAAGTTGAAAGAGGGCCGTCAAAGAGGGCTAGACCTATGGGACAATTTATGGTATCCCAAGGAGAATTTAGGCCTCAGATTTTTCCTAGACTGCCTATAATATCATTTTCATACCCGACAACAGGTAATTCATCTGAATTTTGCGGGATTAGAGACGGTCAAGCTGGGAAAAATAATGGGACTCGGGGTTCACAGACAGTGGGATATCGAGAACAAGGAAATATAGGCCAATCGAGATCCTCTCGTCAGCTGTACCAGCACTGCGGGAAGTTTCATTCTGGAGAATCTTGGTTTGAAATGAATGTTTGCTTCTGGTGTGGTAGGTCAGGGCATATGAAGAGAGATTGCCCACAGAGGGGTACGGGTAGTATGACATAACCTAAGGGGTCATCTGTTGCGTTATCATTGTCAGGTGTACAGCTTCTTGGTCATGGTAGAGGTGCTAGAGGAGCATTTAGTGCTAAGGAAGTTCAGGACCGTACCCATGCCTTAGTAGATCGACAAAACTCGGAGGCTTCTGCCGATGTAGATACAAGTACCCTACTCATATTTTGTTTTTTTCATTGAGGCATATGCATTGATTGATCTGGGTTTTACCCTATCATATGTTACTTCATTGATTGTTGCTAAGAGAATTTGAAAGGACACCAGAATTATTAGTGAAGCCAAGTGAAGTATTTACATTAGTTAGTGAATCGAGTGAAACTAAAAGAGTATATCGTAATTGTATAGTAACCATTTATGGGGGCATGTAAGGGTAATGTCGGAGCACCGAGAGGTAACTTTATTTCCTATCTTAAGGCAAAGAAAATGATACTCTAAGGGGTACATATGTCACTTAGTAAGAGTGAAAGCTACTAATGTGGAACCACCGACTCTTCAATCGATTCCGGTGGTAAATGAATCCCTCGATGTATGAGTTTTTATTGACGTGATGTCAGGCACTCAGCCTATTTTTATTTCCTTGTATAGCATGGCCCCGAAATAGTTAGGGGAATTAGAAAAAAAAAATTAAAAAATGATGAAATGGATGATGGAATGATGAAATGAATAATGATGATGATACACCCAAGACAACATTACGAACATGGTATGGTTATTATGAATTCTTAGTATGTCAATTGGGCTAGCAAATGCACTTGTAGTCTTTACGGGATTAATGCATAGGGTGTTCGAGCCATTGTTAGGTATGTTTAAAATCATGTTTAGAGATGAAATTCAGGATTATAAGAGAGCCATGCTAATCACTTGCGACAAGTGTTACGAATTTCTTGTGACCGTAAGCGATATGCGAAGTTCTCAAAATGTGAGGTTGGTTAAAATCTATAGCATTCTTGGGTTATATTATGGCATATGAAGAAACAAAGATTGATACACAAAGGATAGAAGCATTGAAGAAATTGGCCAAGGCCTACGACACCTACGGAAATTCGTAACTTCCTTGGGTTGCCCGGTTATTACAGAAAATTTATTAAAGGGTTTTCCAGCACCTTTGACAACGTTAAGACACAAAGCAACCAAGTTTCCGTGGAATGATGCGTGTTAGAAGAGTTTCCAAGAACTGAACGCGTATTAGTGCTTCCCGGAGGCACAAAAAGGGTATGCCTTACAACAGTTGTGTTCACATGAGAGAAATTATTCTACATGATCTTGAGTTAGCAGTTGTGATATTTACTTTAGAATATGACACCACTACTTGTATGGGAGTTCGTCTTTTGAAACTCCAGATGAAAGAATTATAATGTAAAATGCGGCAGAGTCTTCACTTGTAGTAGAGGTGAAAAAAAAAATAAGCAAAAGCAAGCAAAAAGCAACATGTATATTCTATTTTCTTTCAAGTGAAAAAGAATGTACAACCAAGTTCGACAAAGATAGATTAGTTTACGCAAGAGGGAGGAGATAGATTGTGTGCACCGATTATACATGAGTTAAGTAAATGAATTATGACAGAAGCACATCAATCACGGTATTCTACTCATTCGAAAGTAACCAACTGTACCATGGTTTGGAAAGGATGTATTGGTAAGGTTATATGACAAGAACATTGCTGAACTTGTAGCTCAGTGTATAAATGGTCAACAAGTAAGAGTAGAGCATCGAAAATCTAGAAGGTATATGCAAAGTATCAATCTTCCAGTTTGGAAATAGGACATTATTGACATGAATTCCATCACAGATTTACCTCTTATTGAATTTTTCTACAATAATGGCTATCAATTAAGTATCAAAAAGGCGTCTTACGAAGCCTTATAGGGAAGTTGGCCTAAATAACGTGCCAAATGAGGTTACCCGAAGATTTGGGTAGGTGGTACATAAATTAGCACTACCCCAAGAACTCTCCACAGTTCATTCGATATTCCATGTTCGATTCTTTGAAAGTATATAGGGGATCCATCTCGTATTTTTGCCAGTGGAGATGTACAAATTACGGAGGATCTCATATGTGAAAAGGTACGTATTGTTACCTATTTTTATTCTAGATCGATAAGTGAAGGGATTAAGAAATGAAGAAGTAGCTTTTGTAAAGGCACTATTGGAGGATCAATAGGTAGAGGAAATGACATGGGAAACCAAAGAAATAATGCAAGCTAAAGTACTCGGATTTGTTGTATACGAAAGAAAAAGTTCAAGGTACGGAATTGGAGTAATAATAAGTAAGTTTTTATATGTATATGTGTATATGATAACATGGAGGATTCACTTCTACTGAAATTTGTGTCAATAAGATAATGTTACTAACATTCGAGGATGAATGTTTCTATAGGGGGAAGGATGTAACACCTCGTATATTCCCAACCCTAATTTGATTGTTTGGTGACCTAGGGTGTAGTTATAAACCTTAGCTTCGAGAACACTAAGTACGTATGTTGTAGTGGTTTTGGATAGAACATTTGATATTGTACTAGTCAATGTGTTTAGACTCTTGTATGAGGAGCTGGAAACTTTTTGGAACATTTTAGCAGCGATAAATGAAGCTTGAATGACTCCTAAATAAAGGTTCTTAAAGACAAGAGGCAAGCTAAAGATTAGAACTTGAAGTATCTAACCAAATCCGCAACGAAAAATCGAAGAAAGGAATTTTTAAATTTTTTTTGGACCAGGCACCCCAGGGGCGTGCTAGGCCGCTCTGGGCTGCAATTTTCAGACCACAGGCAGCAAGGGGACCTGCCAGGCAGCGTACCAAGCTGCCCCTACACACCTTTCAAATGCTGAAAATATTTCTAAGTCCTAGGGGCGCCCGGGGCCATGCCGGGTTGCTTTTTGCTGAATTTCTTCTCCAACCACGAGCCTATAAATGTGATTCTTGGGATATTAAATAATTATTCCATCTTGGTAGGACTACGCTTGGACGATGTTGTCATCGAAATTACGTTTTTACCCTTTTATGTTCAATTAATCCATAAGTGGCTAGAATTTCTTATTTGGAGATTGAGGCTACGAATATGAGTCTCGTGAGTTGAATATTGTCGTTTTGCTTATGAAATATTTAAACATGATATATATGATGGATTACATATTGAATTTAGTGGGCTAAGT
Organism: Capsicum rhomboideum; assembly: GCA_031232105.1. Taxonomy (NCBI): domain Eukaryota; kingdom Viridiplantae; phylum Streptophyta; class Magnoliopsida; order Solanales; family Solanaceae; genus Capsicum; species Capsicum rhomboideum. The sequence goes on from CP124718.1 coordinate 14,820,271, forward strand.
TGACATGTGTTATTGGGCTCAATTTGAGGCCCAAAAAGAGGCCAAAAGACATGACCCAATGGGTCAAATGACCCATTCTTGCCATTGACCAAGTAAACATGTTATTATTGGACCAAGTGTGGCTAAGGATGACTTGAGGTCTATATAAAGGCCCCAAAAATCAGATTTTAATCACTCAAACACACATGCATTTCTAGATTTTTCCAAGAAACCAAAAAGAGATATTTTCTCTCAACTCAAACCCTAATAACCTAAAATCAACTACAATTGTTGGACAAGATCATCATCTCTCAAGCTTGGGTAAGTATTTGATCTTATGTTTTACGATATTATATGCATGAGATCATATGTAGATCATGATGGCTATGTCTAAAAGTGTTGAATAGTGTACTTTTGTTTTTTTTTGGTAAAAGATGTGCATCCTTGTGAATTAAACTTGAAAAAGGACTTGAGGTTTTGATGAAAGTGCATGGTATGGATGAAATATCAACATGTATGGTGTGGTTATGTCCTTAACTTATTATTTTTCTATATGTGTAAATTATGGAATTTTGGTTATGAAATATATTGAGGTGACTAGATGGTTTAATTGTGATGTGGTGTTAATGAGAAAGTGTAAAGGAGGAACTTGGTATTGAAATGCTATTGGTTTATGATGTTGTGTCTAATAAGTAGAATGTTGTGGTATTGTCGGTATGACAATGCCGTGAATGGTATTGGGAAGGGTGAAATGACGTTAGAAGACAAACATGTAACTCATTGTTGTCTTGTGCTCTTGTAAGGAAGTTGGTTGTTAAAGTAAGTTCCGTTATATACTTGTGATGTAGAGTGAAATGTAAGGAAGGAGCTGAATTATTGTACTCACATATTGGATTGTGTATTCATATTGGGAAGACAAGGTATGTAAGGTTACTCTTTCCGTATCCTTCTGAAGCTCATAGTATTCTCATTGATGTTGTACTAGTTCATTCCGAAATGTCCAATGGTATCTCATTTCAGGTTGTTATCGATTGTTAAGTCACATATTCTTCATTCATTGGTCGTTGTTGCTCATGTGTTACATAATTATGGACATGGTTCCAAAGTCCCAATAATATTATGTTCCAAAGCTTCCAATAAGGTTATGACTACAAATATATCAATCTCTCATAAGTGAATGTATTAATCTCTCATGAGTGAGCGTATCAATCACTCACAAGTAAAAGTATCAATATCTCACAAGTAAGAAATGAAGAAATGTTTGTATATATATATATATATATATATTATATTATGCCCCACTGATAAGGTGGATGAGCGGTATTATATTATAACCCACTTATAAGGTGGATGATCGGTATTATATTATAACCCACCTATAAGGTGGATGATCGGTATTATATTATAACCCACCTATAAGGTGGATGACTGTTCTATTATGACCCCCGATAGAGTGGACTACTACTACTAATGATGATGAGCGTAAAAGCAAAGAAAGAAATCTCTTGAATAGAAAAATCTGTTGGAGGCAAGTTTCTTGAATGAAGTTAATTCTCTTGAATGAAGGTATATATGATAGATAGTATATGAATAATAAGGATATGTCTGAGTGATCTAAAATAACAATAACAGAAGCAATATACATGTTTCTACGTATAAAACGATGGTTTATCCACATGGGCTATTCTCTCATATTTTATTTCATTGACATTCTTATGTATGATGTAGTTTCTTACAGCCTTACATACTCAGTACATTCCCCATACTGACCCCCTTGGGGGACTTACCTTACTTGCTGCAGGCACAAGTGCTAGTAGACCTCCACAGTTGGTTGCGGATCATTTGCTAGTCATTGGTGAGCTCCAGTTCGTTCAGGGCTTCCTAAGTCTCATGTGTATTTTGGTTTTGGTTTTGGCATGGTAAATGTTGTATAAAATGGGTACTTGTCCCGACTGTAGATTGGTTATGTACATGTATCTGTTAGAGGCTTTGTAGACTTATGTGGGAGAATGATTGTAAGAGTTGCATGTCCATTTTGACTTGATGGCCCTAAAGGCCAAGTTTCATATATATATATATATATATATATATATATATATATATATATATAATATATATATATATATATATAGCGTATGTTCCCATGACTTCCGCATAGTTGCATGATCTATAATGACGTTCACATAGAGACATGCATATGAGTGTACATGAGTAAAGATTGGTTCTCTCGAGCCTCAACGGCTTCGTGTGCCAGTTTGTCCTGTTAGAATTCGGGGCGTGACAAAAGTGGTATCCGAGCAGGTCGTCCTAATGGTGTCTACAAAGCCGTGTCTGAGTAGAGTCTTGCTTATGGATGTGTTGTGCGCCACATTTATAAGTAGGAGGCTACGAGACATTTAGGAGTTATTTCCTTTATTTATTTCTAGATCGTGCAACAGAGCCAATGCCTTAGTGGGAATCATATCTGACCCTTGAAATTGATTTTCTTTGTTATAGTAAAATGCCGATTACAAGACAAGATAGGGGCAAAGATAAGAAGGTCGAGATGTATGCGGGAGAAGGAACTAGTAAATCACCACCTAACCAAGTTAATCAATGTGGGACTGAAACTAAATTTACATTGAGAGCTTCCTCTACTTTTCCATCTCCAGAAGAGCTGAGAGGGAGAGAAGAACCTGTCAACACACCTGTTAGTGATACTGAGCAGAATCTAAGAAATGCAGTGAAAATGTTAACTCATATAGCTACTGGTATAGTTGCTGTATTGAATCAAGGGAAAGTAGGTTCAATGACAAGTAGTGATGGTGCCGATAGGGCAGTTAGTCGACGGATACAGGATTTTCTGAAATTAGACCCTCCCACTTTTACCGGATCAGATCTGAATGAAGACCCACAGGACTTCGTGGACCTAATTCAAAGGGCTCTAGAGGTTATACATGTGACCGGTATAGAAACAGTGGAGCTTGCGGCATATAGATTGAAAGGAGAAGCTATATTGTGGTATGAAGATTGGAAACGATCGAGGGGTATTGGCACAAATCCAGCTAATTGGGAAGAATTTAAAACGGCATTCCTTGATCATTACCTTCCATATGAGACCTGAGAAGATCGCACAGATCAGTTTTTAAATCTCCATCAGGGAAACATGAGTGTTAGAGAATACAGTCTGCAGTTTAATTCTTTGGCTCGATATGCTCCAAATGTAGTGGCCACAATCGCCGACAAAGTTCATCGATATATGGATAGATTGGATCCATACTTTGTCTGGGACTGTACTATTGCTGCATTAAATAGAGACATGGATAGAGCAAGGATACAAGCCTTTGCACAGAAAATGGAGGATCAAAGGCAAAGGCGAAGGGCACACGAAGTTGAAAGAGGGCTAGACCTATGGGACAATTTATGGTGTCCCAAGGAGAATTTAGGCCTCGGATTTTTCCTAGACCTCCTATAATATCATTTTCTTACCCGACAGCAGGTAATCCATCTCAATTTTGCGTGATTAGAGGCGGTCAAGCTGGGCAAAATAGTGGTACTAGGGGTTCATAGACAGTGGGATATCAAGAACAAAGAAATATAGGCCAATCGAGATCCTCTCTTCAGCTCTGCCAGCACTGCGGGAAGTTTAATTCTGGAGAATGTTGGTTTGAAATGAATGTTTGCTTCTGGTGTGGTAGGTTAGGGCATATGAAGAGAGAATGCCCACAAAGGGGTACGGGTAGTATGACATAACCTACGGGGTCATCCGTTGCGTTATCATTGTCATGTGTGCAGCCTGTTGGTCATTGTAGAGGTGATAGAGGAGCAGTTAGTGCTAAGGAAGTTCAGGACCGTACCCATGCCTTAGTAGATCGACAGAACTCGGAGGCTTCTCCCGATGTAAATACAGGTACCCTACTCATTTTTTTTTCATGAGGCATATGCATTGATTGATCTGGGTTTTACCCTATCATATGTTACTTCATTGATTGTTGCAAAGCGAATTTGAAAGGACACCAGAATTATTAGTGAAGCCAAGTGAAGTATTTACATTAAGTTAGTGAATCGAGTGAAACTAAAAGAGTATATCGTAATTGTATTGTAACCATTTATGGGGGCATGGAAGGGTAAGTCGGAGCACCAAGAGGTAACTTTATTTCCTATCTTAAGGCAAAGAAAATGATGCTCTAAGGGGTACATATGTCACTTAGTAAGAGTGAAAGATACTAATGTGGAACCACCGACTCTTCAATCGATTCCGATGGTAAATGAATCCCTCGATGTATGAGTTGGTATTGACGTGATGTCAGGCACTCAACCTATTTTTCTTTCCTTATATAGCATGGCCCTGAAAGAGTTAGGGGAATTAGAAAAAAAAATAAAAAAATGATCAAATGGATGATGGAATGATGAAATGAATAATGATGATGATACACCCAAGACAGCATTACGAACATGGTATGGTTATTATGAATTCTTAGTATGTCAATTGGGCTAGCGAATGCACTTGTAGTCTTTAAGGGATTAATGCATAGGATGTTCGAGCCATTGTTAGGTGTGTTTAAAATCATGTTTAGAGATGAAATTCAGGATTATAAGAGAGCCATGCTAATCACTTACGACAAGTGTTACAGATTTCTTGTGACCGTAAGCGATATGCGAAGTTCTCTAAATGTGAGGTTTGTTAAAATTGATAGCATTCTTGGGTTATATTATGGCAGATGAAGAAACAAATATTGATACATAAAGGATAGAAGTGTTGAAGAAATTGGCCAAGGCCTACGACGCCTACAGAAATTCGTAACTTCCTTGGGTTGGCCGGTTATTATAGAAAATTTATTAAAGGGTTTTCCAGCACCTTTGACAACGTTAAGACACAAAGCAACCAAGTGAGAAGAGTTTCCAAGAACTGAACGTGTATTAGTGCTTCTCGGAGGCACAAAAAGGGTATGCCTTACAACAGTTGTGTTCACATGAGAGAAATTATTCTACATGATCTTGAGTTAGCAGTCGTGATATTTACTTTAGAATATGGCACCACTATTTGTATGAGAGTTCGTCTTTTGAAACTCCAGATGAAAGAATTATAATGTAAAATGCGGCAGAGTCTTCACTTGTAGTAGAGGTGAAAAAAAAAGAAGCAAAAGCTAGCAAAAAGCAACATGTATATTCTATTTTATTTCAAGTGAAAAAGAATGTACAACCAAGTTCGACAAAGATAGTTGAGTTTATGTAAGAGGTAGGAGGTAGATTGTGTACACCGGTTATACATGAGTTAAGTAAATGAATTATGACAGAAGCACATCAATCACGGTATTCTACTCATTCGAAAGTAACCAAATGTACCATGGTTTGGAAAGGATGTATTGGTAAGGTTATATGATAAGAACATTGCTGAACTTGTAGCTCAGTGTACAAATGGTCAATAAGTAAGAGTAGAGCATCAGAAACCTGGAAGGTATATGCAAAGTTTCAATCTTCCAGTTTGGAAATGGGACATGATTGACATGAATTCCATCACAAATTTACCTCTTGTTGAATTTGTCTACAATAATGGCTATCAATTAAGTATCAAAAAGGCGTCTTACGAAGCCTTATAGGGAAGTTGGCCTACATAACGTGCCAAATGAGGTTACCCAAAGATTTGGGTAGGTGGTACATAAATTAGCACTACCCCAAGAACTCTCCACAGTTCATTCGATATTCCATGTTCGATTCTTTGAAAGTATATAGGGGATCCATCTCGTATTTTTGCCAGTGGAGATGTACAAATTACGGAGGATCTCATATGTGAAAAGGTACTTATTGTTACCTATTTTTATTCTAGATCGATAAGTGAAGGGATTAAGAAATGAAGAAGTAGCTTTTGTAAAGGCACTATTGGAGGATCAATAGGTAGAGGAAATGACATGGGAAACCGAAGAAATAATGCAAGCTAAAGTACTCGGATTTGTTGTATACGAAAGAAAAAGTTCAAGGTACGGAATTGGAGTAATAATAAGTAAGTTTTTATATGTATATGTGTATATGATAACATGGAGGATTCACTTCTACTGAAATTTGTGTCAATAAGATAATGTTACTAACATTCGAGGATGAATGTTTCTATAGGGGGAAGGATGTAACACCTCGTATATTCCCAACCCTAATTTGATTGTTTGGTGACCTAGGGTGTAGTTATAAACCTTAGCTTCGAGAACACTAAGTACGTATGTTGTAGTGGTTTTGGATAGAACATTTGATATTGTACTAGTCAATGTGTTTAGACTCTTGTATGAGGAGCTGGAAACTTTTTGGAACATTTTAGGAGCGATAAATGAAGCTTGAATGACTCCTAAATAAAGGTTCTTAAAGACAAGAGGCAAGCTAAAGATTAGAACTTGAAGTATCTAACCAAATCCGCAACGAAAAGTCGAAGAAAGGAATTTTTAAAAATTTTTTGGGCAGGCGTGCCCAGGGGCGTGCTAGGCTGCTCTGGGCTGAAATTTTCAGACCACAGGTAGAAAGGGGGCCCGCCAGGCAGCGTACCAGGCCGCCCCTGCACACCTTTCAAATGCTGAAAATTTTTCTATGTCCTAGGGGCGCTCGTGGCCGTGCCGGGCTGCTTTTTGCCGAATTTCTTCTCCAACCACGAGCCTATAAATGTGATTATTTGGATATTAAATAATTATTCCATCTTGGTAGGACTACGCTTGGACGATGTTGGCATCGAAATTACATTTTTACCCTTTTATGTTCAATTAAGCCATAAGTGGCTAGAATTTCTTATTTGGAGATTGAGGCTACGAATATGAGTCTCGTGAGTTGAATATTGTCGTTTTGATTATGGAATTATTTAAACATGAGATATATGATGGATTACACATTGAATTTGGCGGGCTAAGTTGACATGTGTTATTGGGCTCAATTTGAGGCCCAAAAACAGGCTAAAAGACAAGGCCCAATAGGTCAAATGACCCATTCTTGCCATTGACCAAGTAAACATGTTATTATTGGACCAAGCGTGGTTAAGGATGACTTGAGCTCTATATAAGGGCCCCACAAATCAGATTTTAATCACTCAAACACACATGTATTTCTAGATTTTTCCAAGAAACCAAAAAGATATATTTTCTCTCAACTCAAACCGTAATAACCCTAAAGTAACTACAATTGTTGGACAAGATCATCATCTCTCAAGCTTGGTTAAGTATTTAATATTATGTTTTACTATATTATATGCATGATATCATATGTTGATCATGATGGCTATGTCTAAAAGTGTTGAATAGTGCACTTTTGTTTTTTTTGGTAAAAGATGTGCATCCTTGTGAATTAAACTTGAAAAAGGACTTGAGGTTTTGATGAAAGTGCGTGGTATGGATGAAGTATCAACATGTATGGTGTGTTTATGTCCTTAACTTGTTATTTTTCTATATGTGTAAATTATGGAATTTTGGTTATGAAATGTATTGAGGTGACTAGATGGTTTAATTGTGATGTGGTGTTAATGAGAAAGTGTAAAGGAGGAACTTGGTATTGAAATGCTATTGGTTTATGATGTTGTGTCTAATGAGTAGAATGTTGTGGTATTATTGGTATGACAATGCCGTGAATGGTATTGGGAAGGGTGAAATGACGTTAGAAGACAAACATGTAACTCATTGTTGTCTTGTGCTCTTGTAAGGAAGTTGGTTGTTAATGTAAGTTCCGTTATATACTTGTGATGTAGAGTGAAATGTAAGGAAGGAGCTGAATTGTTGTACTCACATATTGGATTGTGTATTCATATTGGGAAGACAAGGTATGTAAGGTTACTCTTTCCGTATCCTTCTGAAGCTCATAGTATTCTCATTGATGTTGTACTAGTTCATTACGAAATGTCCAACGGTATCTCATTTCAGGTTGTTATCGATTGTTAAGTCACATATTCTTCATTCATTAGTCGTTGTTGCTCATGTGTTACATAATTATGGACATGGTTCCAAAGTCCCAATAATATTATGTTCCAAAGCTTCCAATAAGGTTATGACTACAACTATATCAATCTCTCACAAGTGAATGTATTAATCTCTCATGAGTGAGCGTATAAGTATCAATCTCTCACAAGTAAGAAATGAAGAAATGTTTGTATATATATATATATTATATTATGCCCCACTGATAAGGTGGATGAGCGGTATTATATTATAACCCACCTATAAGGTGGATGATCGGTATTATATTATAACCCACCTACAAGGTGGATGATCGGTATTATACTATAACCCACCTATAAGGTGAATGACTATTCTATTATGACACCCTATAGAGTGGATGACTAATATTAATGATGATGAGCGTAAAAGCAAAGAAATAAATCTCTTGAATAGAAGAATCTCTTGGAGGCAAGTCTCTTGAGTGAAGTTAATCCTCTTGAATGAAGGTATATATGATAGATAGTATATGAATAATAAGGATATGTCTGAGTGACCTAAAATAACAATAACAGAAGCAATGTACATGTTTCCACGTATAAAACAATGGTTTATCCACATGGGCTATTCTCTCATATTTTATTTCATTGACATTCTTATGTATGATGTAGTTTCTTGTAGCCTTACATACTCAGTACATTCCCCGTACTGACCCCCTTGGGGGACTTACCTTACTTGCTGCAGGCACAGGTGCTAGTAGACCTCCACAGTTGGTTGTGGATCATTTGCCAGTCATTGGTGAGCTCCAGTTAGTTCGGGGCTTCCCAAGTCTCATGTGTATTTTAGTTTTAGTTTTGGCATGTTAGATGTTATATAAAGGGGGGATTTGTCCCGACTGTAGGTTGGTTATGTACATGTATCTGTTAGAGGCTTTGTAGACTTATGTGGGAGAATGATTGTAAGAGTTGCATGTCCATTTTGACTTGATGGCCCTTACGACCAAGTTTCATATATATATATATGTATATATATATATATATATATATATATATTATATATGTTCACATGACTTCCGCATAGTTGCATGATATATAATGACGTTCACATAGAGACATGCATAAGAGTGTACATGAGTAATGATTGGTTCTCTCGGGCCTCATCGGCTTCGGGTGCCAGTCCGTCCCGTTGGAATTCAAGGCGTGACAGTATATATCAATATCATTGCCGGGACACTTAGGGCATGGAATAAGAAGTGTCATCATGAAATATGAACTTTTCATGCAATCCCATGGTGGCAAATTGTATGTAACTAGCACGACAGGCCAAATACTATAATTGGTACTCATATTCCCATAAGGTTGAAACCCATTACTTGCTAAACCTAATCGAACATTTCTTAACTCAACTGAAAAGGTAGGATAATGCTCATTGAAATATTTTCATTCCATTGAGTTAGACGGATGGCGCATGACATCATCATCAATATTTTCCTCCTTGTGCTTCCTCATTTTCTTTGCTATCTCTTTTGCCATGTACAATCTTTGAAGCCTTGGTTTGATTGGAAAATGCCGCTATACTTTATGAGCTACTTTCTTGCCTTTGTGTTCTACTGACTTCCATCTGGACTCACCACACTGGGAACAAGATTGGGCATTCTCATTATCACGCCAATATAAAATACAATCATTTTTATATGCATCTATTTTGGTGTACCCCAACCCTAGGTTAGAAAGAACCTTTTTCGCTTCATAGAAAGACTTGGGTACAAATGAACCCTCAGGGAACACCTCTTTAAAGAATCTCAACAACTCATCCATGGATTTGTTGCTCCAATGGTTAAGGCACTTAAAGTGAAATAATTTAACAACAAAAGACAACTTTGAGACTTTTGAGCAACCAGGATAAAGTTTTGTCTGTGCATCTTCTAACAATTTGTAAACTTTGTTGCATGCACATTTGGCTCTTCATTGCCCTCTGAAGAGTTATTAGTATCCTCTGTATATCCAAAAGTATCATGAATCATTTCTATAATATCATCCTCTTCAATGCTATCATCTTCTACCTCATAACCACTTGCGACAGTAGAATATTCAACTCTAACCAACACCTCTCCGTGCAAGTCCCACTCTTTATAAGAATCCCAGAAGCCCTTATTCAATAAGTCTCTTCTTACATCAATTCTTAGCTTGAACACAGTGTTCCTACACCTTTTACAAGGACATCTAATAATTGTGCTCACCCCGGAGTGACTGAATTCCCAATTAGAAATCCATCTACTCCATCTATATATCTTTGGTCACCTCTATTCCTAATATTCAACCAACTTTTATCCATTCCTATTCTTCAACCCCAAAAGACAATCAGTTAACTAATTCAAAATTTCATAATAATAAATTGTGGAAAGTACTATAAAGATGTATCAGCATGAATGAGTCCATATAAATCATTATCTTTTAAAATAATGTACTTTATAAAAGCAACAATTATCAATCCAATTCCGCCACCAGTAAAAACAGTGCAGTTTTCAAAAAATAGCAAGTAGAAAAGGGCAAGATCACATGAGAACCTAGCAGAGAATCCTTTTGATTTTTTATCATACAAAAAAGGAAAGGTACAACATAATAGCCATCAGTTCAAAGTATAATTAATCTTAAAGACAGCTAACTCACTATGAAATATAGCCACCAAATTCTGAATTGAATTTAGGAACCATATTTCCAGTAATGATTATATGTCATAATTTCAAGTAAAAGAAAGAAGATAACTAGAAAAGAAAATTACAAGACTGCCTGGACAGAGAAGTCTGATTAAATAAAAATAAAGAAAAACAACAATAATGAGGTTGTGACTAGAATTAAAAATTAAATGAGTAGTGATCTTACTATGGCATACCTACTATTTAAAATTAAGAACACCACACAGAGATAAAATTTTGCTAGAATGATGTAGACCGCAACACAACAAGGATTTATAGCAGAATGACATGAAAAATCAAGCCAAACAATAAAGAAACTAACGCTACGAGGATATCAGAAGCAAGGAAATATGCAATAGTAAAAATACAACATATATATAGCAAGAACAATAACAGTAATGACAAGGTTATAAGTCAACCATACACTCAATTACTCAGCACTCCACAACCAAATGGTTCAAGAGAATAAAAGAATTACTGATTCCAATTGTGTAGGATGAAAAGAAAATGACATTTTAAAATGCAAGTATAAAGTATTTAGACTTACAAATAGTTTATAAGACCTATTTATTTGTCCATATATTAGGATATCAGTCATCAATGATGCATATATGTTAGCAATGGATTTTCAACCTACTAAAAAGTGGATTAGGTAAGTGACTAAATTGATACTCTAAACTAGACTAACACTATCAATGTAATGAATAGTTGACTGTATAATCCTTTTATCTGACTTGATCTGGAGCTTATGTAAGTTAAACAAAATAACATACTACGAGTAAGTTAATTACAATGTTCATGGTTCAGTTGTTGTGAATGACATGTATGCATCATTGATCTCTTAACACGATCGGTCGAACTTTCTCAATGTTTCCTAAATGTTTATCAGTTTCAACTTTTTCTATATTTTCTCCTGAATGCCTCAATAGACAGCTTTTCAATTAGAATATCTATCTGTTTATAATGAAAAAACTTTAAAAGAGGACTAGAATGGATAGAGAGATGGAATAATTAAACTCCATCAGTTTCAATTTATATGGTATCTTCTCATAAAAACTTATAAGAACTCATATTCATTTCAACATTTTCTTCTGGCTACAAATAAATAGTATAAGTTTACATCTTAAATTTCATATCGAGTCGAACCCCATTATAGAGGACGGAGAGTTAATGCGGAGCTCTCTATTTATATGGTGTAATTCTACTATCTAATAGAGAGCTAATGAGTCAAACACCATTGTAGGGAACAAAGAGCTAATGTGGAGCTAATTCAGAGGATATGGTTCAACTTAGAAATGTAATATAAAGTTTAAAAATTGAAGACACTAGATAAAGTATAAGCAAGCCGGAAGAGTAAAAAATGATACAGAGAGGACGCAATCATGTAGAGGATACAAAATTTATGAAACTATTTAATGAAAGACACCTTTATGACTGGGAGGTAGAGAAAGCGGTAGAATTTCAGACTTCATTAGCCATTTTCACCAACCTATATGATAAGAAGGACATGTTGATATGGGAGAAAGACAATCAAAATCAATTCTCAGTAGCTTCAGTGTATAAGGATCTGAATATCACAATGCATCAGGAGACTAATTGGCCATGGAGTATGATCTGGAAACCTAAGATACCATACAAAGTCAACTGCTTTTTATGGTTACTGACTAAAGAATCGGTCCTGACTCATGAAAATCTTAACAAGAGGGGATATCAGTTAGTTTCCAACTGTTCTCTGTGTGTGGAGCAAGCTGAGACAATTAACCATCTTTTCTTGCATTGTAAGTGGACAGAACAACTCTGTAGAATGTTTATATGTTTAAAAGGTATCAAATGGGTGAAACCTGGGAGTATTAAAGGTGTTCTGAGCAGTTGGAATCGGGATGGAAATGCTGCCAAGAAGGAGAAGAGATGAAAAATTATCCCGACATATATTTGGTGGACAATATGGAGACAAAGGAACAACAGATGCTTGGAGAATGTGCAGAACAACTTATAGAAGATTAAAATGAACTGTTTAGGACTTTTTTATTTTTGGTGTAAGCATGATGTTTTAGCTCAAACAGAGGACATCTTTGATGTATTAGATTACTTATAGGCTGGTTAATCTGAAAACGCAGTAAGTTGTAATACTTTTTTGAAGGGGAATTACAATGTTTTCGATTGTAGTATACCTTGTGGATATACAGAGTAAAGTTACCAGTTTCAAAAAAAAAAAAATTAGATGGATTATCAGTGATACTAAGAAATAATAGAGAACTACAGAAACAACAAGATAGTTAACGCACCAAGGTTTACACAATCCAAGTTACAAGTCATGAGTTTCTAGTACAAATCTCTTAAAATAAAACATATCATTTGGACAACAAGAACTAATACAAGATAGTGGAGAGTCCAAAATGTGTAATGAAATGAAAATACCGACACACATAAACTCAATCAACACAAGTAGAACTAATTACGAAATACTAACACTAGAACCATCAGGCAAAACTATCAGTCATACGTTAACCAGAAGTTTCCAACAGTAAAAAAGACTGCTAATACTTACTAGAAAACATAGGTTAAGTTTCAAGTAACCTAGTAGTTAATACCATCATAGTACCACATTTCATCAGGTGGTTTTTAGTCATGTCTAGATTAGATAGCAGAGTTACACCATATCCCAAATACAACTATGGAAATTGATGCACAATGGGAAGTGTCAAGCAGGTGAGATAAGTCTTTGTTTCCTTTCTTAACGAAAAAAATGACCAAAAAGAAATAGCAATGCTGAGAAAAAATTGAGCTTTTCTTTCAAATTTCATTAAGTACAAAGTTGATTCACCTAGCAACTTATTGAAGTATGTTTATTTGTGCACTGTACATATTAAAGATAGTGGTCATATAGCTTCCAAAAGTATAGTGTATTTAATTAAAAAAATAGAATCTACTAGTAGGGCCTTGAAGTTGCTGGTCAGAGGTATAATTGAGGTGTGCACAAGCGTCCCTGACACCACGGTTATCAAAAAAATATTTCAAGGAAAGATAATGAGGAAATAAATCATAAACAAAAAATTTTCATCAGGAACCATAATGTGATGACAAAGAACAAAATTATGTTGAAAAGTTCCTAAGATTGATTCTTAATAGGGCCTAAATTTATATTCACATCAGTCATAGAGTTTAAGAGGAAAAGATTTTTTCTCTACATAAATATGAACATGCACTCAAAATAACATCTAAAGGTCTAAAACAAATCTTTCAATAGCTTTTTTCTCTAGATAAATATGAACCTTCAGTCAACCCAGAATAGTGAAAACATAAACCCATGTAATTCTAACCTAAACAAAGCTCTTCTCTCTACATAAATATGAACATGCAACCAATATAACACCATCTAAAGGTCTAGAATTTCAAAAATAAACCTTCAACTAACCCAAAGAAAGTGATAACTCAAAAAAACAGTGAAAAATCAAAAATTAACAAAATACAGAAAATAAATATAGGGTTAACTATGAGTTGTACCTTACAAACCTTTGAACAGATTCAAAACTTTGAACAATATCAAAAGCATTGAACGACTTCAACTTCATCTAAGATTATCAAACTTCGAACCTTCACGTTCGAAACTTCGAACAACTTCTGCTTTACACAATGTTTTTAGAACCTTCTACTTCAAAACTTCTAAGAACTTCTGATTCTACACATTTTCAAATTGGGTTAAAGAAATGGAGGTGAAATCTGAAAAAAAAAATATATCAAAAGGGATTCTAGCACATATATACCTGATTAGGGCTTTTGGGGAAAGATATGGTGGTGAAATCTGCTCACATTTTGCTATTTGAACAGCAATTTCATAGATTTGAGAGTGAGAATTTTGTGAAAAGTTGAGAGAGAAAGGAGTGAGAGCTAATTTGATAAAGAGAGAGTGTATATGTGTATATGCTATCATATCTTTTTTTTATTTTCTTTTAATTTTATATTTAATAAAATTGGCTATTAGGAGCGGCACTATTGCTGCAAATGACATTTACAAGCAACTATTTATTTGTCGCTACTAAGAAAAAATGGAGCCAAACTTTTGGTTTTGCTGGAATTAATAATTGAGAATTAGCAACGCCTACTAGCAGCGACATGAAATAACTCGCCACTAAATATTTTCCTTCTGTGGCGTCATCACTTGTTTCTGCTATATATGTATTTTTTATGGTAACAAATAAGGTCGTTGCTAAATGTTGATGCTATAAGTCCTGTTTCTTATAGTGTATGGGTAGTTTGGCTTGCTTGAGGGTGTCAAGGAAACCTTTATCTAGAGAGATTCAAACTCTAGAATCAAAGTTTATGTAGTTTGGTATTTTTGAAAGGGGTGGAGTGTTGGCTAGTATGGAGGTAAGGTCAACATTTGTTGATCATATCAAGGCCAAATAGTTTGAAGATGAGAAGTTGTATGAAATTTGGAATAAAGTAGTATGTGGAGAAGCTTCTGATGCCACACTTGATGTGTGTGGCTTGTTGATGGCAAGGTACGTTTGTGCGTACCTTGGATTGGTGATTTGATTCCATATTTGCTTGCATAAGCTCATGGTTCTTGATACTCTATTCATACGAGTGTGTCCAACATGTACCGAGACTTGAGGTAGCTCTATCGGTGGCTCGAGATAAAGAGGGATATAATTGAGTATGTGTCTAAATACCACAATTATTAGCAGGTGAAGTGCGAGAGTCAAAGTCCTGGGGGTTTACTTTAAAGGATGCCCATTCCCGAATGGAAATGGGAGAGGATAGCTATGGATTTTGTGGTAGGTCTTCTTAAGAAAGTATGACCCGATTTAGGTCATAGTGGACAGGCTGACCAACTCAGCTCATTTCATCCCATTTAGAGTGGATTATAGCTCAAAATAGTTAGCCAAGATTTATATCAAGGAGATATTAAGGCTATATGGGGTGCAAATTTCCATCGTTTCTGATAGAGGTACGCAATTCACCTATAATTTTTGGGATAGGATACCTGAAGAGTTGGGCACTAGGCTTGACTTCAGCGCTGCTTTCCATCCTCAGACTGACGGGCGTCAGAAAGGACTATTTAGGTGCTTGAGGATATGTTAATGGCTTGTGTGATTGACTTTGGTGGTCATTGGGATAATTTCTTGCCATTATGTGAGTTTTCATACAACAATAGCTATCTTTCTAGCATTGATATAGCTCCATTTAAAACACTCTATGGGATGAGGTATAGATCACTCATAGGATGGTTTAAAGTTGGTGAAGTGAAGCATTCGCCAATGGACTTGGTGAATAAAGCTCAGTAAAAGGTGAGGTTCATTCAAATCATATTGTTAGCAGCCCAGAGCAAGAAAAAAGAATATGTGGATCACAAGGTGGGGGATATGTCATTCAAACCCGGCGAGCAAGTTATGTTGAAAGTATCTCTAATGAAGGGAGTTATGCAGTTTGGCAAGAAGGGTAAGATTAGCCTTCAATATATTGTCCTGTTTGGCATTGACACCAATCTTGTCATAGGTCCATCCGATGTTCCATGTGTCCATGCTTAATAGATATCATGGGAATAGGGATTACATTATCAAATGGGATCGGTATTGCTTGATAAGAATCTTTCCTATGAGGAGAAGCCAATTGCAATTCTTGACCGAGATGTCCGAAAGTTAAAAATGAAGGAAATTCAGTTGGTGAAGGTCCAATGGAAGAATCATCTGGTTGAAGAAGCTACTTAAGAGATAGAGAGGGACATGCGAGACAAGTTCCCTCACTTGTTTGAGGATATAGGTACTTTTTTCTTTCTTACTTGCCTTGTTTTTTCATTCGAGGATGAATGATGGGTAAATTGGTATATATTGTAATGACCCTTTTCGTCGTTAAGGGTAAGTCTAGGGTACCAAAATTTGAGTTTTCCCTAAATTAGGAGTTAGAAATTTTCGGCTAGGCTAGTCTTGAATGAAATTCGAGCGTGTTATGGTCTAGGAAAATTCAATAATGGATTGGTTTAAGGTTATGTAATTTGAGGTAATTTTGTGTTAGTCAAGTCGATAAGAAATCCGTAGGATCTTTCGAAAGTGAATTCAGGTGAGCAGCCCAAATTCATTATTTTTTAGCTTCCACATTTATAGTTTAGCTTTACTAGTTTCATGTCAGACCAAGCCGTTTTCTCAGGCCACTTGTTGTTCCATAGTTTGGTTACATCCAGGGTGTAGGTTCGGGTCATTACATACATACTATCATGAGAGCTACACAAACTCATTACACCTTAGCCCATACTTAAGGACATATCACCTCATTACAAACATAATGGATACATGATAGTTACTTATATCAGTCAATCACTATCCCCACAATTTTATCCACTACACTTCTAAATTCATACTTCTAGCGCTAGGGTCATTCTACTACTTATGGCTCATAACATCCCAAAACCACTATCATTTGGGTGCAAGACTACCCAAGCATTCAGTGACATACTTACCCGTAACGATGGAAAGGGTCATTACAACAGATACCAATTTACCCATCATTCATCCCAAAGTATTCAGATACATGTTTACCTCTTAAGGCGTTGTCTATAAAAAGGTTTCAAAAAGATTCTGAGAGTATGTCTTAATTTGTCTTAAATGAATAATTCATATGAAAAAGAGTGAGTTCTTTCGAATCAATGGACTTAATTCCACTTATGGACTCCTGTCCATCCCTTCTATAGTTTGTTATCTTTTGGTTAGATCTATCTAAGAGAACCACATTGATATGAGTCTAAGTTTATTACTTTTACTACCTCAAAGATAAGGCATATTTGGACGAATTGGAGCAATGCACGAATCTGTAAAAGTTTCTTAGGGGATACCTCTTGTTGCATGATCTAGAGTATGAAAGGATGGGTAACTTTTATGAAATATTACAGTCCTTTATTTACAGAATTATGACCCTCACAACCATAAATAAGATCCTACTGACACTCTTTCATAGACTCCCTAGGACACTAGAACATTTTGCTCTGATAAAGTTTGTTATAGCTCAAGCCTAGACCCTGGATGTAATCGGTGCTAGGAACCACAAGTGGCCCGAGCGAACAACTTGACCTGGTATGAAACTAGAACATGTACTAAAAGATAATGTAAAAGATAAAAAATAAACTGAAATCTTATAATAATATAAAATAACATGGATTAAATTAGACAAAGAGTCACTTAAAAATTTATTACAACTAAACTGACTGTCTGTTTATATAGTTTCTACTACATACTGAGTAATGTTCACTAGGACAAGGCCCCCTGACTACCTTTATGTAATAAAACTAACTACTAACTGAACTGAAATTGATTACTATATGTAGGCCCTCTGTATGCAAAGAGGACTCACCATGAGCTAAATGTGCATGGCTAATGGAATATCTGATTGCGAACCTAAATATGAGAATTATTAGCTACATCATGAAAATATGTAGCGTAAGAGGATCCTCAAAACAATTGAATGTATAGATATACAAGATAAAACTGAATATAATAGTAATACAATACTTAAAAAGAAACCGAACAACTGAGTATATAAAGGAATAATTAGTAACTTAATGAAAAGATTCAAAACTGAGACATATGACATAGATAATAATTAAAACATATCAATAAGCTGATAGCATAAATAAACTATTATCAGAAAAGCTGAAACAAAATAAACTATTATTTGAAAAACTAATTAACTAAAACATAGTAACCGAGTAAATAAAATTGAGGAGATACATAAAATGGTTTACAACTCATAATAACACATATTTAGAAGGCTGGTGGCCTGGACCCATAAATCATACTTTCAAATTTTTCTAAAAGTTGAGTAGCTAGATAGCTTAAAGTGAATCATAAGTTAAACTGAATATCTAGTTCTTAAAGGAAAACCAAAAGTAAAATATGATAAATAACACTCTCTAATGACCCACTCTATAGTTATAGTGTTTCTTGTAGTGTAAGAGTCCGAGTAGATTTTTTTCTAAGATGAGAGTTGTGAAAATCTCAGGCTAGGGTTAATCCAGACAAGAATTGAGTGATTTGTGGTGTAGAGACTGGTTGTGTCTCATAATAGATTCTGTGATGGTTTTATAGGTGTGATGTGACAGCTAAAATATTTACTAATCCGTAGAAAATTTCAGAATTGTATTCGGGTTTGTAGAACTCCAATCATGACTTTTGCCATAGTAGGTTATATTTGTGTTATTGGAAAACAAAGGTTGTGTTGAAAAATCGGAGAGATCTGGAACCTTCCCCAACATTTTTCCAGTCAGCACTATAGTGGGACCCTACTTTTCGTAGCGAGCCCACTATAACAGAGAGTCCATCGTTGTAGAGGTCAGTGAGTGAATCATTGGGACCGCCATAATGGGTCTCAATTGGCTATAGTGGGATCACTGTAATAAGTCTCTATCCGCTATAGCGGGAACCAACAGTTAAAAATGCTAGAACTCTAATTTTTGCCCTTATTTTATTCAAAACCTCTACATTTTTTATCAAGGACTTGAGAGAAGTGATTTTCTTCTTACTTGCACAATTTCTAATATTGAGGTAAGGTGACTATACCATTCTAACATAGAATTAATCCCAGTATTCTGTAGAATCATTAGAACAAGTGTTCTTGGTGAATTTTGGGGTTTAGTCCCAAAGTTGATGGAAATTGGGGAGGATCATCATGGGTAGCCTTAAAAGTGAATAATAATGATTCTAGAATGTTAATTTATACTTTTTAGTGTAGAATTAATTCCTTTAACATAAATTATAGGGAATTAGGGCGGATTAGTAGGTGAAAACCCCAAATTGGTGTTTTAGGCTATGAAATAGGGTAAAATCAATGAGTTTTATTTCCTGATGCCTAGAAGTGGAGAGTAAGTTGTTAACTGCTCCTTTTTTGTAATTTTTAGACCGAGAATTATCCAAAGCTACAAGAAAGGGAAAGGTTTTAGCAGATTAGTGTGTTCAGGATTATGTTTGAGGTATGTTATGGTTTAAGTTGTAGTTATAGAGTTCATTTGTATTTTTCCCTGCCTATTCATAAGTTAAATGCTTCTAATTTAGCCTTCAGACATACTTGTGATTCTGTGAGGTGGTGGATATTGGTTGTATACATGAAATAATGAACCTAAATTTGACTAAGTGTCTAGACAAAGTATACACTTAAATATTTGGTGCAGTGCATTATATACCGATTGATATTTGATTTGACATTCATGCATTATGATATTCAGAGGGTCGAGTACGGCGCCAGTATATGTTACTTATCTATTAATATTTAGAGGGTTAGATT
The DNA here is from genome assembly GCA_031232105.1 of Capsicum rhomboideum. NCBI lineage: Eukaryota > Viridiplantae > Streptophyta > Magnoliopsida > Solanales > Solanaceae > Capsicum > Capsicum rhomboideum. Next base: position 14,840,089 of record CP124718.1, read on the forward strand.
CCACGTCGGTATGGTACATGGATGAAGCTAGTCCCCTGTAGGTCATGACTATTGGGAAGATTTGTCCCTTTAGTATGGGCGTATAGATTGAGATGAGGTGATGATGGTTTTGATGATCATTACATATTCATAGTAATTTGATTTCTTATTTTCATTTTATAACGTGTTGCATTAAAATCGACGTGGCATAAGTCTACTCTTGTGAGATGGATTGGTGATTATTGGTTGATGTAATTACACTTGTGGCACTTAGAGGATTCATATACATCCCTTTTGTTGTTGAACTTATGTGTATGAAGGTTGGTCTGGTTGAGGTTATTAGATGACTGAGTGATTATCTGTGTGTTGGTGTTTGTTGATTGAAATTACTTATTATGTGTTGAATACTAATTTTCTCATATTTGTTTTATGTTTTAGTGTGGGTCTGAGTTGAGTCGCCCCATGATGTCTACCAGTACATAGTCTTTTTACTGATGCTACATGTGCTCTTCTTTTTGTTGAATGCAGAGATTGTTCAAGCGATTGAGACAAGACCTCGGATATAGTGTTTGCTCAGTAGCCATAGATCCAAGGGTGAGCACCTACCTTCAGGAAGCCATTAGATCATATCCATTCCTTCGGATAATGGTACTTCTATTTTATTTATTTTTGGATATTTCTTTTAGACCTCAATTTTTTGTTAGAATGTCTTGTATGGTGACTTTTAGGTCCTTGGGAATTGTAATAGTTAGGTTGAATTAATTCTGCATTTTATTTAGCAGTACTCAAGATATTTATGATTAACATTGTTTTATTGAATATTCTATCTTAAAAATGGTTGTGTTGGATAATGGTTTGGGTTGGATGGTTTTTCCACCAGAGGTTTAGTGTGGGTGCCGTTCACGTCCATTTGGGTCATGACAAACTCATCTTAAACCTCAAGACTTTATGCCAAAAAGATCTTTCTTAAAAATATGACATCTTGTGAGCTCATGATGTCCCAACGTCTAAAGTTGGTTAGACAGCCGCACTATACCTTGCAGGGGTATAGGATAATGTAACTAATGTGATAGATCCCAACATAAGCCTCTTTGTGTAAAGAAATTGTGCGACTGTTGGTGCTATCCAAACCTATGGTGGCTATGTAGTTCATACACTTGTTATTTGAAACATGCCCGCTCGGTGCAAAATAGTCCTTCATAAACTACATAGCTGCTCATAACATATCATGTAACATATCTAAAATCATAATGTGAGTCTTTTCTCAACTATATTATGAACTTCTGTGAGACTATGCTTAATGTCTGAATCATAATAAAAAACAAGTTCAAAACTTTTAAGCAAACTATACTTTTTTCAAAATAGATATATGGAACTTTAATGAAAACATAATGTAACTATGAAAGTATTAAGGAAGGATTTTCAAGTTTCTCAAAGCAGTCCCAAAGAATAAATTATGAATCAATAATAGAGCATAAAAACTTTTTTCATAAAATTCTATAATCCCCTTAGTAAATCTGTAACGACCCTCTTGGTCATTATGTAAAAGTCTTATATTCCAAATTTTGTGTCTAAATTCCTTTCGGTTTGGAAGTTACAAATTTTAGACTAGGCTAGTTTTGCTTGGTTTCGGGCAAGGGGTAGTCTTGGAAAATCTAGAAATAATTTAGCTTATCTTGTCCGGAACAACATTCATTTCTAGTTATCTAAGGTGATAAGGAAATCGTAGGATTTTACGAAACTGAATTTTGGTTAGTAGAACTCCCGAAATGGACCTTAGCATAAAAGACATTGTTTGGAATGTCCCGGGATCAAGGTGTGTTGTAAAAAGTGGGAATTTCAGGTGAAGATGAACATTCTGTCTTGTCAACACCACTATAGCGGGTGACACACCGCTATAGCAGAATAATTACCGCTATAGTGGTGGTCAAAAATGGTCAAGGCCGCTATAGCAATGGTCTACTGCTATAGCGGTCACATACTGCTATAGGGGTAAAAACCACAAATTAAAGGGTAAAAACCCAAAAATATTTTATTATTTCATAAACTCATTTTGGGTCAAGAGAAAGGCGATTTAGGGCCAAAAAATCATCGATTTAGCTCCGTTTAACTTCGTTAAGGTAAGGAATTCACTTCCTTTAACTTGCAATTACTTCTTGATTCTTAGAAGGCGTAAGTTACAAAATTTAGGGAGGGTTTTAGGGAGGATTTTGGTATGTTTTTCTTGTGCAAGGGTGAAATTGAGCCTTAGGTTAATAGGTTTTGTTTATTAACCATGAAATTGGCCTCACATTTTGTTAATTCACCAATCATTCCATGAAATTGGTAATTTTAGGTGATTACGGGGGAAATAGCCCTACAATGATTAAATAATGATTATGAACTGACCTTAGGTGGTTGGGGGTGGCTCATAACCTTCACTAATTTAGGTCAGTTCATTAATGCAATATTTGTATGCATGTTTTAAACCACGAGCAAATGGAAAGGGCACAGAAAGGCAAAGCTTAGGCTTAGAGTTGTGCAAGCTTGGCTCGAGGTTGGTAATGGAGTGTATTTAATCCATCTTGTGTTATGTGTGCATATTAACTACTCTGTAGTATGATTGGTTAATCCATGTGGTATGCTTGGTTATTAAAATGTTTACTTGTTTCATGACTTGGCCTTCTATATTGTACATTGTGGAGTGTTTTTACATTTGAGACGTTTTCACAGGTTATTCAGATTAAGGGTTACAGACATTCATATTTGGGTTTAGTACATGGACGATAATTATCCCCTACAGGTCATAGCTAGAGGGTGGGTATATTACCCTTAGCATGTACGTATGGGTTTTCAAGGTATGTATTAGTATGATAGTTCTTTGAGTGAACCGAAGGATTTATATTGTTGTGTGTAACAAAGGTATGAAAGAATTACTTGATGATCTTATTCCATAAAGAGGTAAGAATATATACACATACATAGACACCTAACTATGGAAAGAATCAATAAAGGAAATCTTATGGATCTGATCCTATCCCTATAATTATGATACAATCCCTATAATTAAGCTAACTATATATTACAAGGAATCTTCAACAATCCCCCTCAAGTTGGAGCATAGATATTAATCATGACCAACTTGTTACAAAGATAATCAACTCGAGTCCCATTCACTGCCTTTGTGAGCAAATCCGCTAGTTGATCTCCTGTCTTCACGTAGCTAGTAGAAATCAAGTTTTCCTGAATCTTATCTCGAATAAAGTGACAATCAACCTCAATATGTTTAGTTCTTTAATGATACACTGGATTTCAGGCAATATGAAGAGCAGCTTGATTATCACACCAGAGTTTTGCTGGCATATGATGCTTCAACCCAATTTCATTCAAAAGATGATGTATCCATATAACTTCACACGTAGACTGTGACATAGCTCTATACTCAGATTTTGTACTTGATCAAGAAACAACACTTTGCTTCTTACTTCTCCATCCTAACAAGTTCCCTCCAACAAAGACACAATAGCCTGTAGTGGATCTTCTATCAATTTTGGAACCAGCCCAGTCAGCATCTGTAAAACACTCAATGCGAGTATGACTGTGATTGCTATACAATATGCCAAGTCCAGGAGCTCCATTCAAGTAACATAGAATCTGTTCCAAAGCTGCCCATTGGTTGACAGTTGGTGTGGACATGAACTGACTAACAACACTTATTGTAAAAGCAATATCCGGACTAGTTACAGTGAGGTAGTTTAATTTTCCAACTATCCTCCTATATCTCTATGGATCATCAAAAAGGTCGCCATCATATTTCGTAAGATGCACATTGGGAACCATAGGAGTACTGCAAGGTTTGGCTGCCAACTTTCCAGTTTCTGCAAGTAGGTCAAGAATATACTTCCTTTAAGACAGAAAAATTTCTTTCTTGCTTCTATTTACTTCTACTCCCAAAAAGTATTTCAACTGGCCTAAGTCCTTCGTGTGAAACCTAGTATGCAAGAAAGACTTAAGGGAAGAGATTCCCTCAAAATCACCTCCTGTGATGACAATGTCATCAACATATACAACAAGAAGGATAGTGCTAGCTGCAGATAGTCGGTAGAAGACAGAATGATCACATTTGCTCATTTTCAATCCAAATTCCTGAACAACCTCACTAAACTTGCCAAACCAAGCACGGAGACTTTGATTCAAGCCATACAAGGACTTCTTCAAATGACAAACTTTTCTATACTCCCCCTGAGCAATAAAACCAGGTGGTTGCTCCATATACACTTTCTCTTGAAGATCACCATGAAAGAACGCATTCTTGATATCGAACTGATATAAAGGCCAATTTTCAGAAGCAGCTAAAGAAATGAACAAGCGGACAGAAGTGAGTTTGGCAACTGGAGAGAAGGTTTCTGAATAATCTACCCCATAAGTCTGAGCATATACTTTAGCCACAAGTCTGGCTTTAAGTCTTGCCACAGAGCCATCTGGATTAACTTTGACTGTGAACACCCACTTACATCCCACTAGTTTCTTCCCGTTGGGTAAATCCACCAAATCCCATGTGTGATTTTCTTCTAATGCATGTATTTCCTCAAGCATCGCATTTAACCATCCAGGATAATGTAAAGCCTCTTTCACAGTTTTAGGTATAGAAATAGAGTCTGGAGAAATAATCAAGGATCTAGATGCAGAAGATAAGCGATCATAGAAAATAAAATTAGCAATGTAATATGTGGATTTGCAAGTCCGTGTACCTTTGCGAAGAGAAATAGGGAGGTCAAGATTTTTTGGAGGATCAGGTGGAGTATGGTATGATAGCAAAACAATTGATGCTGGCAATGTATCGTCGGTCTCTCATCTCCTCGAATAAACTTGAACAATTGGTGGTCTTGCTGAAATAGGTGTTGAAGGCACAGTAGCTAGCTGGTGCTCAATAGAATAACTAGGAGATAGAGGAATAGCATTACCTGATTGCACAACATGAGTAACCTGATAAACTAGCCACTCATTTTCCTCCCCCTGACTTGTGGAACTGGGAGGGGTATAGAAGAATAGTGTAGTTTCTGAAAATACCACATCATTTGACACCAAACATTTACTAAGCTCAGAAGAATAATATCGATATAAATTCTGAATAAGAGAATATCCCAAGAAAACACACTTCACTACCTTAGGATCCAACTTAGTAACAGATGGACGAACATCTCAGACATAACACGCACTCCCAAATATCTTTGGTTCCACCAAAAATAATGACTTGTTTGGAAAAAGATCATTGTAAGGCGTACTACCACCAAGCACAGTTGATGGCATGCGATTTATCAGAAAACAAGTTGTAGAGACTGCATCGGCCCAAAATTGTTTAGGAACCTTCATTTGGAAAAAAAGTACCCGAGCTGTCTCAAGTAAATGCCTGTTCCTCCTCTCAGCAACTCCATTTTGAGAAGGTGTATCAACACATGACGACTGATAGAGGATACTGTGTTGTCTCATGTAAGACTGAAACAACTCTGACATGTATTCTTTACATTGTCACTCCTTAGAATACACACTGAAGCATTAAATTGAGTTTTGACTTCAGCACAAAAGGCACAAAAGTGAGTAAACACTTTAGAGCGACTTTTCATAAAATAAATCCAAGTCATCCGAGAGAAATCATCTACAAAAGTGACAAAGTACTTATGTCGAGTTTTAGAAACGACAAGACATGGTCCCCAAACATCAGAAGGAACTAGCTCAAAAGTTGACTCAACCCATTTATTAATCCTTAGACCCATCGTGATGCGATGATGTTTTGCAAGTTGGCATGATTCACAGTCCAAAGAAGGAACATTTTGAAACTAGGGATAGAGCTTCTTTAACAAAGGTAAAGAAGGATTTCCCAATCGATAATGTGCTTCAAATAGAGACATGACACTTGAGCAATCAACAAATTGAGGCTCATATTCATCAAGGATATATAGATCACCAATTACATGTACTTTACTAATAACCTTATGCGTCGTAAGATCATGGAACAAACAATGTCTGGGAAAGAAAGAAATATAACAATTAAGATCTCTAGTAAGTTTACTCATAGAAATTAGATTGAAGGACAACTTTGGTAGATTTAACACAGATGACAAGGTAATAAAGGATGTAGCTTTGACGGTCCCAGATCCCACAATGTCACATGTTGACCCATCAGCTACTGTCATCGGAGAGGGTGCTTTGTATGATCGAAAGGTAGAAAATATATTAGGACTACCCTTCATGTTATCTGTAGCACCTGAATTAATCACCCAGTTATTTGAAGAGGAGACAATACATGCTTTTTTTGAATTAGCAAGGGTAGTAACTGAGGTGAATTCTTTAAGAGATTCACGATACTGAGAGAATTCTGCAAACTCATCTGCCGAAATCAGAATGGACTTACCCTTGTGATTTGTAACCATATTTTCTCCTTTCTAATTGTTTGTATTTTCAAACTCAAATATTCAAAAAATTGATATAGGAGAAGCCACCAAACAATCAAGTAAAAAGACAACAGCCAATACCAACAAAATAATTGAGGCCGAGAGTGAAATCCCAGAGTTCAAACAAAGTAGCACGCAACGAAGGAACCAATAATGAAGAACCAGCAATATGTATGGGATATAGAACAAAAAAAATAGTTGCTGCAGCTTAAAACCAAAAAAAACAGATCTGAATCGCAGAAAATAAAGGGCAAAAGTGAACCTGGCAGTGACGAAAAACCCTTCAAACAGTGTTTCAACACAAAAAAAACCTGGGGTACACCGAAATTGAAGATTCGATGTTGGAACAGTAAACCCCGACCAATTTTGTCCTTGCATGCGCCTCCACGTACTGGCCCGTGATGGACAGTCAAAAACTTTAGGTGGCGCATGAAGGCCACTCTCTTAACACCCAGATACCGACGATGGATGACACGACCAAAAATAATGATCCACCTCCTTCTACCATGGCGGTAACTCAAAATGATCACTTAACAGTGATCTATTAGAAATCCAAACCTCTTTTTACCAGACAACAGAAGACACCAAACTGAGATAGAACCGATACAAGATCAACGAGCCTAAGCTCTGATACCATGTAACAAAGGTATGAAAGAATTACTTGATCATCTTATTCCATAAAGTGGTAAGAATATGTACACATACATAAACACCTAACTATGGAAATAATCAATAAAGGAAATCCTATGAATCTGATCCTATCCCTATAATTATGATATAGCCCCTATAATTAAGCTAACTAGATATTACAAGGAATCTTCAACATTGTGTTTGTCCTTATTTGGTTGTCTTGGAATGAGTTGCATATTATTTCCTAAATGACACTTTTTGACTTGTTGGCTTGTCGTGCTACTTGTACATATATGTTGTATGTTTAATGAGTAAGCATGTGCTAGCTAATAGTACTGCATTTTGGTTACATGGGTATATTTCCATCTTGGGTTATTGAAATGATCCTGCTAGTACATTGTGGTTTATTTGTGTACTGATACTACACCTGCATTTACTTCTGTGAGTGCTGTACATATTCCAGCAGATTCATCGAGACCTTGCTTGTGATTTCAGCAGTCGATTCTGGATTTCAGGGTGAGCAACATTTCTGGGCTACCATGAGATCTCTCCTATTTAGATAGTGTTCTTTGTTGGACTTGTTACTTTTGTTTCATTTTTGGGGTTGTATCCCCTCTCTTGATATTCTTAGATGTTTTGGTACAGATGACTTTCGGGTCCTAGGGTTGTTATGTTTAAGTACAATATTTCCTCTTCAGTTGTACTTACGTTTTTACGCTAGTTGGATTATTATTTATGGGATAGTTCTCGTACTTCTACTTAAGTATTGATCAATGCTTTTGGGGTTATTGGTTTTCCCACTGGGTGAGTAGTGTAGGTGCCACTCACAACGGGTTTTGGTTGTGACAAAATCTTTCATAAAATATTGCAAGACATAAAGGAATTAAAATATAGGGATTTGGGTTTTGATCCCTAAATTTAATGTAATAATCCGTTCCGCCATTACTAAAGGCATCTCGTCCAAGGGCACGGGGTACAAAAAATTTTATAATGTATCCTTGAATTAGTTGTGTAAAAGTCTTAGTTGAAAATTTTTGAAATTTGAATTTTGGAGTGGGCTGACGTCATCCTGCTATAGCAGAAATTTTCCCACTATAGCGGTGTTGTGGTAGCGGCCTACCAGCTGCTATAGCGGGATACCGAGGACCAAAAATAGTCCCCTATTTTCTTTATTTTCCCTTCTCTTCTTCAGTTACAAATAGGATGAGTTTTCATTCTAAACCCCCCTAGGATTTCCTCATAGCCCTGGAGCAATGGAGAATAAGGAATATGCATGAACGCAGTAAAATGCATAATTTCCTTACTACTTTTATGCCAGAAATCACTAGAATGGAGCCAGAAGTTCAAGTTTGTGCCTTCGTAGCAACTGCTTGGCGTCCAGGTTGGCTGGGTTTAATTGAGTAAAATAGACTTAGGTTAGAAAACATATGCATAATGTAGATTACTGGGAGATTCCATGTTAGGCCTGCGGGCACTGTGTTTAGGAGGAGGAAAATAGTAACTCCAGATATTTTTCTTGAAGATAAGTTGTGGCTGCATGTAATATTGAATTCTGATGTGAGTGGGTATGTATTATTGTTAATGCTAAACCAATTTGTGGATAATCGTAATATTGGTAAGCCTGGAAATTATTGTTAAAACTAACAAATCTTGATTTAGAGTTGATTGGTGACATGCTGCAAATTAAGTGAGAATACTAGTTGGTGGAGTAACCATGGTGATAATCTAGGGTTAAGGTTGAAGGTTGGAGGTGCTAAAAAGTGAAGCAGAAGGGTTAGACATGTATTTAGATGTTGGATGTTCCAGACAAGTTCTAAAATGTTAGGTGGATATATGTGCTACATATGACCTAGTAGGGATGGTTAAATGTAGCTAAAAACACAGTTTAGTTTATGTGTGCATATTAACTAAGTTTATGTGTGCATATTAACTATCTCTTGTGTACTTGTTATAATGCATGCTGAGAAGGTTGAATTGTTGAATGATATTTTAAGTGTCTAATCACATCTAATGAGTTATATAAACAATTGGTGATTGTACTTATTGAACAAGAGCTTGGACTACATTTGGTTGAATGTCCACTCCTAAAATGAATATTTGAATTTGATGAATATGGCTTAATAATCCTTACTTGAATAACCCGTAGATTGGTCTTCGACATGCGATAATTGATAAAAGTGAATCGATATGGCCTGAATTATAAGTTTGTTGGCTAGCTTTCGAGAATACTTATGATTTTGTGCATTGAATAATAATTGTTGTTTACATAAAATGATGAACTTGAGTTTAACCAAGTGTTTTGAGTGTATGTCTATTTGTTGCAATGTATGCTATTGAATGATTAACTTGTTGTGTAAATTACAAGATGTGTGATGACCTAAAAGGGAATTATGTAAAAGGATTTTTTTAAAGTGCAAGTGTGTTTGTGTTGTCTGATATTGTGATTGTATTTGATGTGACATGGATTTATATTGTGAGATGCACTGGTAAAGGGCATCATCACAAAATTGGTGAAACTTAGGGAGTATAAGGGTTGGGGTGTTGTTATAAGGGTGACATCACGTTGGTCTAGGACAAGGGTGGAAAATACTAGATGTTTGGGATATTGGTACATAGACAGAGCTTGTCCCCTATAGGTCATGGCTAGTAGGAAATCATAAGACCCTTAGCATTTATGTGCACGATATTGGTGTGTTTGAGGGTTCCTTGAGTGTACCATGTTATATTATTGTTGATACATTTGGTTTCTTGAGTGGACTGGGTTTTATTGTTGTTGATATATTTGGTCCTTGAGTGGACTGGGTAATATTATTGATGATATACTGGGTTCATTGAGTGAATCGGGTCTGGTTGTGGTTGATATAATTGAGTCCCTTGAGTAAACTGGTGGACATTATTATTGTTTTTCAGATCCATGAGTGGTCCAGATTGTTGGCATACTTGAATGGTACAATTTCTACTAGGGTTTATTGAAAGAGTAATTGCGGCAAGGTTGAACTTATTATTATTAGTCAGGGTCTTAACTTGGTGAACTAATTGTATTGACTTACTTTTTCGTTTATTGGTTGTTGTCATTAGACATGGTTTTGCCTTGGTGGATTCCTGTATTAATTTTAATTGTCTAATTGTTGATATGGTTAAGAACGATTAAGTCAAGGTGTATATGTTTAGTGTTATATAGTGGTATTAACTTTAAATTAGTTGGTTCGTGTTCTTATGATGCATATGTTGTTTGAAATAATAGCATTCCCAAAAGCATGAATAATTGTTTAGGCGAATTGAATGGGTACTACATGCTTCGATTCATCATGGTCCTTATTATTGAGTCCTTAACTAATTGAATGTTTCTGAATAGCCAAAGGTGATAGAATCATTGAGAGGTGAGGCTAAGAGTTGAATGAAGGTGGTGGTTGGCTAATGTATTAGTTTAATTTGTTAAAGAATAAGAGTGATTCAATAAAAAGTGTATAAAATATGGAGGCGAAGAAGTAATGATATGAAGGTTGTTTAGCTAATGGATTATTCAAGAACATTGTTTATTTTTGGATAATTATGTTGTGTTTATGTGATCTAATTTGGGTCGGTCTATGATGTTTACCAGTACTTGTGGTTGTACTGATACTACTCTTGCTATACCCTTTTTGGTGTAAAGTCCGTTAGTAGGATCAGTTGAGATTCCTTGAATGATGCAGTAGAGATCTCCAACAGATTCTATCTCTTATCTCTTATGGTGGAAGCGGAGTCATTGTACTTCTAATTTTCTTGTAGAAGCTTTTGTACCTGTCAAGACTAGATCTTTAAGTGGTTGGTTTTTATGTTGTGTTGAAGATTGTTACCTATTTTTATTATAATAAAATCTATGGTTTAATGTTTTCTTTATGACTTTTGCATGTTTTATAAATGTGTGGTAAGGGTTCTCCTATCTAGGTCGATTAGAGTAGGTGCCATCATGATATAGTTAGTTTAGTCGTAACAGTTGGTATCTGAGCTAGGGATACAGGTCTCCCAGGACAAGAGCAAATGTCTAGTAGAGTTCTGCGGATAGATGTGATGACGTCTATATTGAATCTTCAGGAAGCTATGAGGCATTCCAGGAATTTTTTCAACTTCTTTCTTTCCTCTCATATGGTCTGTATAATTGTTTGTATGGGTTGAGTCCAATTGGTATCTCTGGATTCCAATTGGTATCTTAAACAAAACAAACGGATATCACTTGACTCGGTTTGGGAATGCTGTAAGCAATGAAATAGAAACCTAGAAGGTTCCAATTGGTATTTGACCGTAATGGATGTGTGTAAATTCTGGATGATCAGATTATAGTCATTATAGACGTAAGTAAAGGACGTGTTTAGATAAACAAAGAAATGGCTTATTTGATTAGTAAAATCTTTTGAGTTGATATTTCTGTGAATTGTAACTGCTTGGAGGACTGTGAATTTGTGATGAGTAAAGTGGTCGTAAATTGTTTATGTCTTGTTGGTTGAGAAATCATGTGCTATGTAATTTGAGTGGGAAACTGAATTCTAAGTGCTAAACATGGTGTTGATACATGTAAAGGTGGTAGAGAAAATAGTTAATGGTTGTGAAATTTCTTACTTCAAGCAGTTGATATATAGAAGCAATTGGAATTGCTGAATAGTAATGGAAGTTGTTATGAAAAATTGATTGTAATCAGCAATCGTGGTATAAGAACTGGTGGTTTGCTTAATTAGTTGTTTTCTTTTGATTTGCAGGGTTTGATCTTGGGATGGTGATTTAACCATTGTGTAATTTTAAATTTAAGTGTTGTTTAAGGGAATGGGGGAGAGGGGAATTGCAGAAAACTGGAAAATATTACTGTTGCTTGGCCTCTATAGTAGGCCCTATTCCGCTACTATAGGCCTACTATGGCGGGAATTTTTCTGCTATAGCGGCACCATGAAAGCGGAATGCAAGCCTCTACAATGGTATGAGATAGAATCCCTGCCCTATTTTCCCCTGTTTTGCATTTCACTCTCAACCTGTCCAAGACATTATTTTAAGCTACGAGCTACCAAATGATCGATGGAAATTGCATAGCATAAGATAAATGGTATGCATTCACCACTAGTTAATAAAAATAAGCATCTATGTGCTAAATAAAATAAAAGAAGGAAAAGATTGTTTGTTACATAGCCCAAACAAGGGTAACCCAAATCTAAGAATTTATAATAAAATAGGGAGGCTACAGCCTGCCTGCCTCCTGATGTAGCAGGTTGTATTAAACTACCACGGGACTTCTATAGCAGGAATATTCCTACTATAGTGGGGCCACCATAGCAGTATGAGGCTGCTATATTGGCCTTCATCGTGCCTAACCCCCAAGCGATGCAACAATGGTGTCTTTTGAAAAAATTATCCATTTTCGACATTTCAAGCATAGATTAGAGAGGGGGAAGTATCGTAGGACTAGTATATGCAAAAATTAGTGTGTTTAAACTCCTAACATGCCCAAATCATCAAAGACAAATTCAAGAACAACCTTTCAGATTACACACTCTTTCAAGCCTAAATTGGCAATGAATCTTATAATTCTTATGCATAGAATGCCATAGGAGCATTGTAAATGTAAAAGAAGCAACCATGCTTTGGAAATTCATTCATATCAAGCCAAAACATTGATTTCAAAAAACAGCCCAAAAACTTACTCTCTTTCTACAATCTCAAGCGATTTCCTATGATAATACGAGTAAATGAGTAAGGAGATAGATTATAGCGTTAGTTACCTTGTTCTGACATCAGAAGTGAAGTGATTGGAGATGGGGGAAGTTTTGAGTGTAAACGTTGAGAATTGGTTGTGAAACCCATTTCTCATTACTTTAAACTGACCCATCCCGCTATAGCAGCCTGCAGCCTGCTATAGTGGTGCCACTATTGCGGAAATATTCCCGCTATAGAGGGACCCAATTCACTCTGGGGTGGGAACTTTTTGTCTGTTTAATACTTAAATTTATTTGATCTTCCGATATATTAGCGAGGCCCGGGTTATCTTTGGTACTCAAAAAGAAAATTTTGTCCAAATGGTCTAGTGCGATTACGATTGTGAAATTTATTTGAGGAAAGGAGTGGAGTAGTCAAAAAATGCGGTAAAAATTTAGCGAGTCCATTTTAAAATTTGGTGATCAAGGGAAGTAGTGTATTTTCATGATCAATGATTTAGTATTAATGTCTCAGTGTATTTCGTTCCATCATTTTTCGACTGTGATTGTTCGAGGATGAACAATGAGTAAATTGGTATCTTTTGTAATGACCCGTTCCGTCGTTACTAAAGGCACCTCGTCCAAGGGCACGGGGTACAAATTTTTTTGTAATGTATCCTCAAATTAGTTGCATCAATGACTTTTAGAGCGGGCTGATATCATTCCGCTATAACGGGAATGTTCCCACTATAGTGGCACCGTGGTAGCGACTACCGACTGCTATTACGGGACACCGAGGACCAGAAACATCCCCTATTTTCTTATTTTCCCTTCTCCTCTTCAGTTGCAAATAGGATGAGATTTCATTTTTAAAAACTTTGGGGTTGTTTCATAGTCCTGGAGCAATGGATAAGAAGGGATATGCATGAATGACGTAAAACCCATCATTTCCTTATGGTATTCATGCAAAAAATCACTAGAATGGAACTAGAAGTTCAATTTCTTGCCTCTGTATCAGTTGTTTGGCATCCAGATAGGCTAGGTGTAATTGAGTAGCATAGAACTGGGTTAGAAAACATATACATGACATAGAATGATGGGATATTCCATGTTTAGGCCTGCGAGCAAGGTGTATTATCAGATAAAAATATTAACTATGAATATTTTTCTTGAATATGAGTTGTGGTTGTGTGTAATATTGAATTGTGAAGTAAGTAGGTGTGTATTGTTGTTAATGCTAATCCAATTTATGGATAATTATAAAATTGGTAAGCTCAAAAGTTGTTGCTAAAACTAATGAATCTTGATTTAGAGTTGATTGGTGACATACTGCAAATTAAGTGAGAATATTAGATTGTGGAGTAACCATGGTGATAACCTAGGGTTAAGGTAGAGGGTTGGAGGATATAAAGAGTGAGGTAGAAGGGTTAGACTTGTATTTAGATATTTGTGCTACATATGACTTAGTAGGGATGGCAAAATGTAGCTGAAAACCTAATTTAGTTTATGTGTGCATATTAATTGTCTTTTCTGTACTTGTTACAATGCATGCTTATAAGGTTGACTTGTTGAATGATATTTTAAGTGTCTAATCACATCTAAGGAGTTATAAAAAAGATTGGTGATTGTACTTTTTGAACGGGAACATGGATTCCATTTGGTTGAATTTGCACTCCTAAAATGAATAATTGAATTTGATGAATATGGATTAAGAATACTTACTTGAATTACCCATGGATTGGTCTTCAGACATGCTGTAATTGATAAATGTAAATTGATAATGCTTGGATTATAAGTTTATTGACTGGCCTTCAGGCACACTTGTGATTTTGTGCATTAAGGAATAATTATTGTTTACATGAAATGATGAACTTGAGTTTGACCAAGTATTTAGAGTGTATGTCTACTAGTTGGAATACGTGCACTTGAGTTTGACCAAGTGTTTGGAGTGTATGTCTACTTGTTGCAATGCATGCTATTGAATGATTAACTTGTTGTATAATTTACAAGATTTGTGATCACCCAAAAAGGGATTGTGTAAAAGGATTTGTTTAAAGTGCAATTGTGTTTATGTTGTCTAATATTGTAATTGTATATGTTGTGACATGGATTTATATTGTGAGATGTACCGGTAAAAGGTATCGTCACAAAAATGGTAAAACTAAGGGAGTATAAAGGTGGGGATGTTGTAATATGGGTGGCATCACATTGGTTTGGGATAAGGGTGGAAAATACTAGATTTCTGGAATATAGGTACATGAACTGAGCTCGTCCCCTGCAGGTCAAGGCTAGTGGGAAATCATAAGACCCTTAGCATTTGTATACACAGTATTGGTGAGTTTGATGGTTCTTTTAGTGAACTGGGTTATATTGTTGTTGATATATTTGATTCCTTGAGTGGACCGGGTTATATTATTGTTGATATATTTGGTTCCTTGAGTGGATCGGGTTATATTATTATTGATATATTTGGTTTGTTGAGTGAACCGGGTTTCATTGTGGTTGATATGATTTAGTCCCTTGAATTGACTGGTGGACATTATTTTTGTTATTTTGATCCATTAGTGGTCCAGGTTATTGGCATACTTGAATGGTATAATTTCTGTTGGTGTTTATTGAAAGAGTAATTATGGCAAAGTTGTAGTTATTATTGTTAGTCAGGGTCTTGACTTGGTGAACTAACACATAAGGGCTAAAAATACCCTTGAACTATAGGAAAGGGTTTAAAAATATCCTTCATCCATCTATTTGGTTCAAAATACCCCTCCATCCACGTTTTTGGCTCACTTATACCTTTGAAAGTAACTACCCCTATTTATTTATTTATAAAAATTATTTATTACGTGTCATTTTTTAATTGGGTTAAAATAAAACCCCACCCAACCATGCTGATGACATGGCAAACAAAATTATACGTCAACAAATATTTATTAGTGTTATAGAAAATTGAAATGTTTGATTGGTTGTTGAAATTATATAGACGGAATAAATGGAGATGACCGGAGAATTTACCAAAATCAATATTAAGAACGCTAGCTGCCTGCCTCGTGCTCCAAACTTTGAATAAGAGGGGTTTACCAAAATCTAAGGCAGACCCTGATAAGAAAATGGGCACAACCAGATGAACAACTCAAAACAAAGTGTTTTTTTACCAGAAACTAAGCAAGACCAAGATGAGAAAATGCCAAAATCCCCCCAAATTAGCATAAAAGAATCAGAGAAGCTTCTTCTATTAGAAGCAAAATCAAAGAAAAAAGAACGTTAATCAACCACTTCTCAATGATCACAACTCAAATCAAGTGTGTTTTATCGAAAACTAATCATGGCCCAGATTAGAAAATGGAAAAATCATCTGACTAGAGCTTTTCAACCCCCAAATTAGCAGAATCAAATAAGACAAAATGCCTCGTAAATAGTAGTTTTAAATAGAAAATCAAAGAAAAAAACCTTGATCACTACTGTTCAATGATCACAACTCACAACCAATTGTTTTTTTACTAGAGACTAAGCAAGACCCAGATTATAAAATGGAAACCACTGATTCTGGCAAATTTTCCAGTCATCTCAATTTATTTCGGCTACGTATTTCTAAAAACCAATCAAACATTTCAATTTTCTAAAACATGTATAAATATTTTTGACATGTAATTTTGTTTACCATGTCATCAGCCTGGTTGGGTGGGGTTTTATTTTCACCCATTTAGAAAATGACAATAAATAATTTTTATAAAAAAATAAATAAATAGGGGCTGCTAGTTTCAAGGGTATAAGTAAGCTAAAAAGGTGGATAGAGGGGTATTTTTAACTAAATAGGTGGATTGAGGGTATTTTAGATCCTTTTCCTATAGTTCAAAGATATTTTTGTCCATTTTCTGTGTGAACTAATTATATTTCCTTATACTTGCATTTTATAGGTTGTTGTCATTAGTCATGGTGTTGCCTTGGTGGATTCTTGTACTAATTGTAATTGTCTAATTGTTAATATTGTTGACAATGATTAAGTCAAGGTGTACATGTTGAGTGTTATATGGTGGTATTGACTTTTAATTAGTTGGTTCATGTTTTTATGATGCATATTTGTCTGAAATAATAGCATTCCCAAAAGCATGAATATTTGTTAAGGCTAATTGAATGAGTACTGCTGGCTAGGATTTTTCATGGTCCTTGTTGTTGAGTCCTTAACTAATTGCGTTATAATGTGTAGCCAGAGATGATGGAAGCCTTGAGAGGTGAGATGTAGAGTTGAATGAGGATGGTGGTTGACTTGTAGATTAGTGTAATTTGTTAAAGAATAAGAGTGGTTTAATAAAAAGTGTATAAAATAGGGAGGTGAAGAAGTAATGATATGAAGGTTGTTTAGCTAATGGATTATTCAAGTATTTGTTTCTTTTCAGATATTTATGTTATGTTTATTTGATCTAATTTGGGTCAGCTGGTAATGCTTACCAGTAGTTATGGTTGTACTGATGCTACTCTTGCTATACCCATTTTGGTGTATAGTCTGTTTGCAGGATCATTTGAGGTTTCTAGAATGATGTGGTAGAGATCTCCAATAGCTTTTATCTCTTGTCTCTTACTGTGGAGGCTGAGTCATTATATTTCTAATTTCCTTGTAGTAGCTCTTGTACCTGTCTAGACTACATCTTTATGGTAGGTTTTTCTGTTGTATTGAAGATTATAACCTGTTTTTATTTTAGAAAAATCTATATTTTAATGTTTTCTTTATGACTTCAGCATGTTTTATAATAGGCGGTAAAGGTTCTCCTATCTAGGTGGTTTAAAGTAGGTGCCCTCACAATCCAGTTAGCTGGGTCATGATAGTTGGTATCCGAGACAGGGTTATCGATCTTTCAGTACAAGAGAAAATGTGGAGTAGAGTCCTGTGGATTGATGTGTTGACGTCCACATCGAATCTTTGGTAAGTTATGAGGCATTCGAGGAAATTGCTCCAGTTCTTTCTTTCCTCTCGTGTGGTCGTTATAAGGCATTCTAGGAATTGTTCCATTTCTTTCTTTCCTCTCGAGTGGTCTGTATGATTGTTTGTATGGGTTGAGTCTCATTGGTATCTCGAATGAAATAAACGGATGTCACTTGACTCAGTTTGGGAATGATACAAGCAACAAAATTGGAACATAGAAGGTTCCAATTTGTATCTGGACATAATAGTTGTGTTGACTTCTGGATGATCTGATAGTGGTCATCACGGAAGCAAGTAAAGGACGTGTTTAGAGAAATAAAGAAATGGCTTATTTTATTAGTGAAATCTTTTGAGTTGATATTTATGTGAATTGTAACTGCTTGGTCGATTGTGAATCTGTGATGAGTGAAGTGGTCGCAAATTATCTATGTGTTGTTGGTTGAGAAATCATGTGCTACAAAATTTGAGTGGGAAACTGAATTCTAAGAGTGTGTTTGGTATGAAGGAAAACATTTTCTGGAAAATGTTTTCCAATTTTCTCATGTTTGGTTGGCTTAAATGTTTTGGAAAATGTTTTCCAAATCAACTTATTTTCCTCAAATTGAAGGAAAATGACTTCCCTTCAAAAAGTAAGGAAAACATTTTTCAAAACTCTTTTTCAACCTCACACCTCACCTTTCCATCCTAACCCAAGTCTCAAATACAAATTTTCAACACTAACACGGGATTCGACTCTCAATTCTCGACTCGAGAGTTGGGATTGTGTCTTAAGACGGGAGTTGCGGTTGGTTTATCGAATCAGGAGTTGGGGTCGTGTCTCGAATCGGGATTCAAGGGTGGGTCTCGGGTCGACTGTCGGGGTCGAGAGTCAGGGTCGGGTCTCGGGGTCGAGAGTTAGGGTTGGGTGTCGAGGTTAAGTCTCGGGTCGGGAGTTGGGGTCGTGTCTCGGGTCGAGTGTCGAGGTTGGGTCTCAGGTCTTGGGTCGGGTGTCAAGGTTGGGTCTCAGGTCAGGTCTCGAGTTTGGTGTCGGAGTCAGGTCCCAAGTCGGGAGTTCGATTGGGTCGTCGAGTCCCTAATATGGATTCGGGGTCAGTCCCGGGTCTCGGGTCGGGTCGGGTCCCCAATCTGGATTCGAGGTCGAGTCTCGGGTTGGTATTAGGGATCGAGTCTCAGATTGGGAGTCGGGGTCGAGTCTTAAATTGAGTTTTGATGTCGGGTGTCAGGGTTGGGTCCCGGTTGGGTGTCGGGATTAGGTCCCGTGTAGGGTGTCTGGGTCAGATCTCGGGTCGGGTCTTGAGTAGGGTATCGGGGTTTGGTCCCCAATCAGGTGTCGAGTTCAGGTCCCGATTTAGGTTGTTCGTCGGTAGTTGGGGTCGAGTCTTGAGTCGGGGTTGGGTGTCGTGGTCGGGTCAGCGATCGGGATTCGGGTCATTCCCGAGTGTTCTAGTCGGGAGTAGGGTGTTGGGGTTGGATCCTGGGTCGAGAGTCGGAGTTAGGTGTCGGGGTTGGTAGTTAGGATCGATTTTCGGATCGAGATTTGGGGTAGGGGTTGGGTCCCTATTGGGGTGTGGGGATCGAATCCCAGATCGGTCATCCAAGTTGGTTCTCGGGTCAGAAACTATTTTCCTAAAAAGTAATTTCTACTCTCTAGCCAAACACTAAAAAATATTTTCTAGAAAATGTTTTTCATTCACCTACCAAACACTAGAAAATATTTTCCGAAAAATTTTTTCCACTCACCAACCAAAGATGAGAAAATAAGTAAGAAACCAACTTGTTTTCAATGAAAACATTTTCCATGGAAAACATTTTCCTTCATACCAAATACACCCTAGTGCTAATTATGGTGTTGATACATGTAAATGTGGTAGAGAAAATGGTTAACGGTTGTGAAATTTCTTGCTTCAAGCGGTTGATATGTAGAAGCAATGGCAATTGATGAATGGTAGTAGAAGTAGTTGTGAAAAATTGACTGTAATCAACAATCGTGGTATAAGAATTGGTGTTTCTCTTAATTAATCATTTTCTTTTGATTTGTTGGGTTTGATCTTGGGATGGTGATTTAACTGTTGTGTAATCTTGAATTTAAGTGTTATGAAAGGGAATGGGGGAGAGGGGAATTACAAAAAACTGGAAAACAATTTGGGCTACTACTATTGGCCACTATAGCGGGCACTATCCCTCTACTGCGGACCTGCTATAGCAAGAATTTTCCATCTATAGCGGCACTGTAGTAGAGGGGGCTTGGACAGAATCCCTGCCTTATTTTCTCCTATTTTATGTTTCATTCCCAACCTGTCCAAGACACTATTTTAAGCTAGGAGCTACCACATGATCGATGGAAATTGCATAGCATAAGATAAATAGTATGCATTCACCACTACTTCATAAAAATAAGCATTCATGTGTAAAATAAATAAAAGAAGCAAAAGATATTTTGTTACATTCCCCAAACGAGGGCAATTCAAAACCAATAATTTATAATAAAATAGGGGGAGGGGAGGTAGGCTGATGCACTTGGCTCAAGTTGGATACCCCATCATCTTCATAGGCTTTGGGATCGGGGCCTTCTCCTCCTAAGTCATTCAAGATAGAGAACTTCTACGCGTCCTCTGACTCCAGCTGGGGAAACTCCTTGTCAATGACAACACACTTGAACATGACCTTGACGGTCTTCGATATCCGAGCAAGCATGCGATCTAGGAGAACTTTTTCCTCTTCTTTTTATCTATCTCTCTCTGTATATCTTCATAGTCCTATTCAGTGGGAGGCGGGTTTGTGGAGATAGAAGGTTCTGTACATTGGTTAGGCAAGTGATTTTGCTCCATAAATCTATTCACGGCAGCCAGGTATTTCTCTAGGCGCCCATGAGAAATCAGTAGTTGTGTAGTAGGGGCATCAACATCAACCTCATCCCTCTCCTCTGCTTCCCTACTACTCTCACCCTTTCCTATATTCCTCTTCTTTTTTTCTCGGGGATGAGGCACCCTTCACCTTGATGGGATGGAAGGATGTGTCCATCTTGAGGTCCCTGACAACATCCTCCTTGGGCACCCGTACATACCAGCAAAACTCCAAAACTAGGTCGGAAAGGTAAGGGGCCTTTTTGCTACCACGGTAGAAGTACTTCCACTCTATCTTGATATGTACCTCCATGTTCAGCCATATCCCCCACATGGCGAAGGCCACCACCAGAGCCTAGGTGTAAATCATGTCAGAAGTATAACCAGACTGACGAATCTTCTGGGTCACCAAGTTCAGCCATCTTTGAGCATATATAGTAAAGTGAGTGCTTCTAAACCCCTCGGTACTAGACCAGTAGACATGTTCCCTTTCAACCTCCACTATTAGTGTATCCCTCAGCCATTGCATATCCATCACTTGGGCCTTGGCCAGATTCTCAGCTTTAGAGACATTTGGCACCCCGAGCACTTAATTGATCATAACAGCATCCACGGGGACATCTACTCTTTGAATGAAAATTGTAGGGTTGGGGTCATCCAAAAGAACGATCAAAAGAATGGCATATAACTCCCTCACCCAGCCCGAGACCCCATCCTAAGAAGTCTCAACTAGTGGCATCCAACCAAACTCTTAAATCAGATCGTAGAACTCTAGCGCAGCTTCTACCACACCCCTCATGAGGAATCCCCCTCTCGTAGTAAAATACCATCCTCTAGTATTCTTGAAATCTGTCCCCGACAGTTCTTATTAGGGAATCTTTTAAAGGTAGGGGAGTGTTTTCTTGATTGTCAGTCATTGGGAGAATAATCCTGTAAAAATTGTGCGAAAGTGAGTTTGAACCCATAAAAATATCTAAAGAATCTCAGTTTAAGAAAAAGGCTATGTCTGAAAAAAAAAAGCTGGGAGACTACTACCTGCCTCCCTCCTGCTATAGCGGGCTACATCCTGCTACCATAAGAACACCATAGCAAGAATATTCCCACTATAGTGGGGCCGCCATAGCAGGATGAGGCCACTATATCGACCTTCATCCTCCCCGACTTTAAGCGATGCAACAATGGTGTCTTTTGCAAAAATTATTTATTTTTAACATTTCTTGCACATATTAGGGTGAGGGATGTATCCTAGGACTAGTATATGTTATAATCAGGGCATTTAAACTCCTAAATATGCCAAAATCATCAAAAACAAATTTAAGAACAACCCTTAACATTCCACACTCTTTCAGGCATAAATTGGCCATGAATCCCATAGTTCTTACGTATAGAAGGCCATAGGAGCATTGTAAATGTAACAGAAGCAACCATACTTTGGAATTTCATTAAAATCAACCCAAAACTTTGATTCTAAAAACCAACCTAGAAACTTACTCTATTTCTACAATTTTAAGCAATTTCCTATGAAAATATGAGTAAATAAGTAAGGAGATAGAGTTATAGCATTAGTTACCTTGTTTCCAACATCGGGAGCGAAGTGATCGGAGAGGGAAGGGGAGTTTTTGAGTGTAAGATTTTAGAAATGGGCATGAAACTTATTTCTCAATACTTTAAATTGATCCATCGCGCTATAGCGGCCTGTAGCCCGCTATTACGGGAATATTCCTGCTATAGCGGAACCTAGTTCACTCGAGGCTAGGAAATTTTCATCCATTTAATTCTTGAATTTATTTGATCTCCCGGTATATTGGTATGGCCCCTGTTATCTTGGGTACTCCAATAGAAAACTTTTATCTAAATGGTCTCGTACAATTATGATTGTGAAATTTATTTGAGGAAAAAATGTAGTTAAAATGTGATTTCAATGTAGAGAGTCCATTGTAAAATTTGGTAAGCAAGGGGAGTAGTGTATTTTTGTGATCAACGAGTGAGCATTAATGTCTGAGTGTTTTCGTTCTATCCTTTTCCTACTCTGATCATTCGAGATGAATGATGGGTAAATCGGTATCTGTTATAATGATCCATTCCGTAGTTACTAAAGACACCTCATCCAAGGGCACGGGGTACATGGATTTTTTGTAATAAGTCCTCGAATTAGCTGTGTAAAAGTCTTAGTTAAAAAAATTTGAAATTTAAATTTTGGAGCAAGATGAAATCATCCCGCTATAGAAGTAGTGTGGTAGCCTCCTATCGATCGCTATAGCGGGACACCGAGGACCAGAAACATTTGACCTATTAGGGATGGTTAAAAGTTGCTAAAAACCCAATTTAGTTTGTGTGTGCATACTAACTGTCTCTTGTGTACTTGTTATGATGGATACTTCAAAGGTTAAATTGTTGAATAATATTTTAAGTGTCTAATCACATCTAATGAGTTATATAAATGATTGGTGATTGTTCTTGTAGAAAGGGGCTTGGACTCTATTTTGTTGAATGCGCACTCTTAAAATAAATACTTGAATTTGATGAATATGGCTTATGAATGCTTACTTGAATAACCCGTTGATTGGTCTTCGGACATGCTGTAATTGAGAAATATGAATTGATAAAACCTAAATTATAAGTTTGTTGAATGGACTTTGGGCACACTTGTGATTTGTACGTTAAAGAATAATTGTTGTTTACATGAAATGATGAACTTGAGTTTGACCAACTGTTTGGAATATATGTCTACTTGTTGCAATATATGTTATTGAATGATTAACTTGTTGTATAATTTACAAGATATGTGATGACCTACAAGGGGATTGTGTAAAAGTATTTGTTTCAAATGCAAGTGTGTTTGTGTTGTCTGATATTGTGATTGTATATGTTGTAACATGGATTTATATTGTTAGATGGACCGGTAAAGGGCATCATCATAGAAATGGTGAAACTCAAGGAATATAAGGGTGGGGATGTTGTAATAAGAGTGGGATCACATTAGTTTGGGATAAGGGTGGAATACACTAGATGTTTGGGGTATTGGTACATGGATTGAGCTCGTCCCCTACAGGTTATGGCTAGTGGGCAACCATAAAACACTTGGCATGTGTGTACATTGTATTGGTGAGTTCGATGATTTTTTAAGTGAGCCGAGTTATAATTTTATTGATATATTTGGCTCCTTGAGTGGACTGGGTTATATTGTTGTTTGATATATTTGGTTCCTTGAGTGGACGGGGTGATTTTTTTGTAACACCCCATACATTCCCGAATCCATAAGACTACCTTAATATTTATAGAATCAGTTAAACATGATATTTTTGGGGTATTATACATTTAATTAGTTGGGCTGAATTAACATGTGCAATTGGGCCCAATTTAAGGCCCAAAAATGACCAAGAAGACATGGCCCAAAAGGGCAAAATGACCCATTCTTCCTTTGACTAATCAATTATTGATTAAATTGTGGCTAAGGATGACCATGGGGACTATATAAAGGCACAAAAGGCTGATTTTATTCATTATAACACACATGTCTTTCTAGATATTTCCAAACATATTTCTCTCAACACAAACCCTAAGGCAACCATTCCTTTGGACAAGATCGCCCTTTTTCAAGCCTTGGTAAGTGTTTATTTTTATGGTTTAATATATTATATGCATGTAAGATGGTGTAGATCATGTTGGTTATGTTGGTTAAGTGTGAGAAGTTCACTATGTGTGAAACAATTTGTGTTTGCTTAATCGGTGAAGGGTTTTGCCTTGTAAACTTGAAAATGGACTTGTGGTCTTGAAGGAAGTGAATTTGAAGGATTCAATATTGACATGTGAGATGTTATTATATCCTTAACTTGTTTTATCCTTGTACATAATGTTTGGAATTGTTATTACGAAATTGGGAATGAAATTGGTGACGTATTGAAAGAAAAATGTAGTTTGGTGATGTTTATGTGCGTTGTGAAACCATGGATGTTCATTGGCATTTAAGATGATATAAAATATTTTAAGATAAGGTTAGTTATGATCATGTACCATTTATTACAAAAAAGGACCCAAAAGAGACCCTTTTTGGTCGAAACGGGCACCCGCCCTCGCAAACGAAGCACCTGCGGGCGCAGGTGACTTCGCAGGTGCCACTGGACACTGCCAAGGGTCACCTGCGGATGCAGGTCATCCACCTGCGGGCGCAGGTGGCTTCGCAGGTGATGTCGCCCAAAATATACCTCCGAAAAAGTATAATGCGGTCGCTGTATCAAATATAAAACCCAACTAGGTTGGGGTCGATCCCACAGGGAATAGGTCGAAGTATGAGTAGAATACCGGATGGAACAATTAGAAAGTAACAATTATGATTGCTGGTTGTATTGAGTTTGTAGACAGTAAGAGAAATACACTAGGACTGTGATCCCCAATGATTCCTTAACTCTACCAGTTACTTGTGCTAACAAGATTGCCCCACTGCTCTGCATGCAAAATCTAACAAGTTAGGTTCAACTAACTGTCTCTCGACCTTCATTAGAAGAATTTCACTCTTTTCCTCTCGGACTCCGAGTGTCGCACTACTAACCCTTGTCCTGGATCTCAGATAACCATTCCCGCTAAGGCTCCGGTTATTAGATTAAGGTTGATAGCTTTAAATCTCTGTTGTTATCTCCTTTTCCCAATATCTACCTCTCTCTTGAGCAAGTCTAGAATACAGGCGAGTTTCTAACGTTTGCAACCGTTAGAAAAGCAATCACAGTGAAGGAAACAACAATACATGCATACACAGCAGTACAAAGTTGCTTTGCACTTAACCAGTTTCGTTAATTCCTCATGGTTCACACAACCCTAGTTGATGGGTTTAGATGCTCATAATTTCAAGAACACAAGAATAATCCAAAGGTGAAAGCATAATTATGATCTCACAATAATGAAGAAAACCAAAATTTCGATTATCAATAAAACTCAAATTAGGGTTTGTGAATAAAAAAACAAGAATATGTATGAAAATGTATGAAATAACTCTCAAAATAGTATATTGACCAACTCTCGCACCTAGGACTACATAGGAGTATTTATAGATACAAAACTAGTCCTATCCAAAACCAAATAGGAGAACAGAGTCGGCAACTTCCACGGTATCGTGACTTGGTGTCGTGGAACCAAGTCACGCCACGTAGGTTGATGTCGTGGGAATCAAGCTCAATTGGTAGTCTTCAGAAGTTGTGTCACAGCAGGTTTCCACGTCACGTGGGTGGTAGTCACGCCATGTGACCCCTGCCGTGAAAATTAGGCTGATTTTTCATTCTCTGGACCTGAGTCACGATAGCCACTCACGTGGCGTGAGTCGCTTCCACGTCACGTGACTAGTGGCGTGACCCCTCTGGTGCAGCCTCTTGTTCTTTATTCTTCCGACACTTCGTTCTCGAGCTTGATTCTTCCTCTTTTGATTATTTTACCTTTAAAACCTGTTTTCCTGCAAAGTAGGATAGAAACCACATCATACCAACAAAACACACCCAAGTTATTGCATATTTTCCTTGTTTTAAGTATCAACAGTGCCATGTAACCATGACACATCAATACCCTTAACTTAGAACTTTTGCATGTCCTCAGGCGAACAAAATAACAGTACACAAACACAATGCTTAACTAAGAGAACCCTAAGGGACTTATGGCAGTCTACTCATTGCTTTTAGCACAAAACCTTTTCGACCCCTCCTATTTTTAAAGCAAAACCAAAGTGTATATATAAGCAGCATAGTATCATGACACAGAAGGGATCAAGTGATGGCACCAGATTATGTACAAATAACTAAGCATATATGCAATTTGACATTTCTTGAACAACTAGCAGCTAATGACACAACCCATATTCTCTCACAATCAAAGAAGTCCCATGCACTCTCAGTATACTTTAATGAATATCATAGGGACGAGATCAAAACACTCACGCTCGCAAGGAAGTCAAGACAGTATGCATGAAATACCATAGGCTTGCCCTTATTTTCTATGCCTTTGTTTTCGGACAGTTGGACTAGGATCACTATAGGACTTTACTCGGCTTGTAATGTAGGCTTAGGGACGGGTGTGGTACATATGGATATGGTGACTCAACCCTCCTTGACACTACACTATTTTTGGCTCCTACTTCCAACCTTTTTCATTTTTATTCTCCCTTATTCTCCATTCTTTTATTTCAAATTTTGGGTGTGATTTTTCTCAAACCTTTAAACACATATTTATTTATTTATTTATATTTTTTTTTCTTTTTCTTTTTTTTTTCTTTTCACCCAAATCTGTTTTCTCTTTTTCTTTTATTAACCCCTTCTTCATACCCAACTCAATCTACGCACCCCTATAATAGCCACCCTCAACTTAGGCGATTTGCTTGAGTTGAGGTACACAGTGTCCAAGGAGGACCAGGGCCAAGACAGGTTCATTGTGATTAAAATAGGAAGGTGAATAGGCTAATGAAGGAAATAGGACGATTATGGCTCAAAGTCAGGATCAAGGGATACTTCTTCATTTGGTTTGACATTTAGGCTAAAAGTGGACTTTATTCAAAAACGGCCTATGATCCTTTCCTAATCCCTATTCTTCAAATCAGGCAAAACTAACGGGGAAAGTTCTGAATCCCACACACACAGTTAACTAAGTAGTGACCTCACACACACATAGCACAGTGTCGTATTATCAACTACTACCTATCCGGTTCATGCAATGCTAGCTATAGTTATTTGCCTATAATCCTAGTGCCATAACAAGATCCAACAGCTGTCACACACAAGCATGTTATTCACACAATTCAAAAACCAAAATTTTTTGAGGGGTATCATTAACATTCAAAACACATAAAAATCTTTCAAAACTGGACTGCACTACAGTTCCCTCATTTTTCTCCTAATTTAGCAAGAAACACAAAAACATCATCAATAACATCCTAAACATATCGGTTCTACTATGATAGCACACTCGGGGGGAAAGAAACACGGCAACAAAAACCCCCAAGTGGTGGTACACCCCTTCCCCAACTAAACATGGTGCAATTCCCTCAATGCACCGATATCAATCAAATACAAGGGAGTGAAGACATACCTGTGGCGCCGAAAGTGGTCCTGCCAGCAGCGGGATCATCAGACTGTGCAGCAGTAGGTGCATCCGGTGGAGGGACAGCCTGACTAGCAGATGCACCATGCGCCCTCTACTCTGCCTTAATTTGGCTCACATGGTACTCTACCCGGGAGGTTTTAACAGCCCTCCCCAAATCACTCTCATACTCAGCATCACTCTCACCCCCATCTGCCGGGCTGCGAGGTCTCTTGGCTCTATCTATCGGAGGCTCCTCATCAGCAAATAAATCAACCTCAAATGTTGGTCGCACGGAGGTCTGGGCAGGCATAGGTGGTATGATGGGAATGCTACTCGATGCCAATGACCGAACCACCTCTCTCAAAGCAGCTACCCCCTGGGTCAAGCCGTCCATATCAGGGCTCGATGCAGCACTCAAGCGGGAGGCCATACGTGCCTCAAAACTATCAATCCGCCCATCCAATCCCCTCATAAACTGGTCCATCGCTGCATTCATCTGAGCCTCCACCCTTGTCTCCGCAGCCTCTACTGTAGATCGAACCCAAGGCTTAAGTTGGGATACCAACTTAGCCATCTGAGTCTCAGTGTGAGCCTGGTGCTCAAACATCTCCGTCTGCCTGTCAATCAACTGCTACAGAAAGTCTCTCGAAACCGAAATCATCCCAGTAGGAGACGATGGAACACTAGTACTAGGCACCCCATCATCAATAGGGCCAGTGCCCTTAGTCTACACAGGTACCCTAACTGGTGTAGTCACAGGCAAAGAGGCACTACTCGGATCATCCAGGGCTGCACCCGACGACTCAGACGGCTGCGACCCTCGTGGAAGAATGGGGTGTGAACCCCTCTGCTGCATCATTGCAATGTCCGCAATGCGGGTCACCTCGATATAATGGTCGAGGGCAGGTAACCTGGCTACCCCTGCCCGATCACACATCTACTGGATTAAGCATGGAAAGGGTATACTCGTGTGATCTCTGAAAGCCCGCTCGTGGATCTCCCGGACTATGTACCTCACAAAACAAATCTCATAACCAACAAAGATGTTGGCTATTACTACAGCTCGGTCCAAAGTGAGTAAGTTGTCAGCATTGGTTGGACCCAACCGATGCCAAACCACGGACCAACAGAATCGACCAGCAAAATAAAGCGTGGACTTTTTGATGTCTAGCTTCCCAGTCACCCAACTATCCGCCACACCATCTTCGGCTATGTACTCTGCAATCCATTTAAGCAATTCCAATTTCTGCTCCGCATCTCTAATCTTAGCTCTATCTCTGACAGTGTCCATCCGATGGTCAAATTCAGCAGTCGACGCCGGAAGTGGACGGTCATCTCCAAATAAGAAGAGGTGAATGGTCTGCTCTAAAATATCCTTGCGGGTACTATGAACCATGACATGCGTCAAAATTGGTTGCAAAATAAATTTATTCCCAACATGAGTGCCTAAATCCACTAACGCAGTATACGAGGCATAAAAATCTCAGACTAACTCTGAGCTATAACGACCAGAAGGATGCGCCATCCAACCCAGACCGTACCTCTGAAAGACAAGCCATATATCAGGCAAGGCCCTCAGTTCATCCACCCGATACCGCGGCTCCTCCATAATGCTCCGTCGATACCCCCCCTTCTCAGTCAATTCAGCATATCTATCATAGAAGACAAGCATGCCCTACACACACCAACGCTGAACCTCAGTACTCTGCGTGGGAGTCGGGGTACTCTGGGCACCAGAGCCTGAAACAGAAGACGTAGCCTCCGCCGCAGAAGTACCCTAACTCGTAGACTCATCAGTAGAGCCTGATGCAGAGCCATCCTACACCTCTTTAGACTGGGGGGTGGACTCAGAAGACTCATCTGTAACAACTGGCTCAATAGGTGGTGGGGCCGGCTGACGTACTGCTCGAGCAGCCTCTTGGGCTCGCGTTTGTAACCTCGTAGCCTGAGGAACTAAAGCACTATCGTCATGGCTAATATCAAATTCCTCCGCAGAACCACTTGGCTCAGACTCAGTTGGTTCATCGCGCAGACGGGTCGGTAAATCCAGATTTTTGGTGTGAATTCGGGATGAGGCATCAAGGTGGTCACTCTTGGGGTTGGATTTTGGAGGCATGGTAATGGGTTTTTGATCGAATTTTTGGGTATTTAGGTCAGATTTAGGTATTTGGGTTGGATTTAGGTCGGGTTTTGTGTCTTGGATATGGATTTTTGGACTTGTGGGGTAATGGAGTTTGGATTTTTGGGGTTTTGGGAGTCTAGGGTTTGGATTCTTGAGATTTTGGGGATGGAAAGTTTAGATTTTTGTGGTTTATGTGGATGTAAGGTTTTGAGTTTAGAAGAGAAAATGGAATTTAGGGTTTTAAGTTGAAGAATTTGAAAGTGGGGAAAGAAGGGAATGGATTGGATATATATCGGGTAAAGAAGAAGTGATCCAGATTTATTTTAGAAAATTGGGCCTGGGTCGGGTCGGATTCAGGTACCTGAACAATTTTATGTTTCACGACACAACCCACGTCACGTGGGTGTGACTCACGTGACGTGAGTCCTGGCGTGGTTGCAGTTCTTGACTTAACATATGAGCTTCTGATTTTGAGGACACCAATTACGTGGCTTGGATCCTATCCATGTCACGTGGATGCCTTCCATGGAATAGATTAAGAACCTGGAAATTTCCTTCTAATTTTTACGATACCAACCACGTGACGTGAGTTATGTCGTAGATGATATTTAACCCATTCAGGTAAATTTTGTGATTTTCAGCTAACTGTTCAGCAATAATCAGATCTCCACATAACAAAATCTTTGGTTGCCTCCCAATCAACGCCTGATTTAATGTCGCGGCATAACATGGCTAACTTGGATACTCAGACTTCACCAAATAGCCCATGGGTTGCCTCCCATGAAGCGCCTGATTTAACGTCACGGCACGACATGGCTGACTTGACTACTCAGACTTCATCAAGTTCAAGTTCTTCAATCATCCTTATCTCTTCCGAAACTCCCACATAATGCTTAACACGCTGTCCATTGACTTTGAATAGGACATTATCTACTCCTTTTATCTCAATAGCACCATGTGAGAATACCCAAACGACAGTGATTGGGCCTGACCATTTGGATTTTAGTTTTCCAGCAAATAGGCGAAGCTTAGAATTATAAAGTAAAACCAAGTCTCCCGAGTGAAACTTGCGGTTCTCAATCCGACGATCATGATATAATTCCATCTTCTCTTTATACAATGTTGAACTTTCATAAGCCCGGAGACGAAATTCAGCCATCTCATTCATCTGCTCAAGTCGCAATTGGGCCGCTTCACTCCAGTCCAAATTCACCCTTTTCAATGCCCACAAAGCTTTATGTTCCAGTTCAACGGGTAAATGGCAAGACTTTCCAAAAACCAACTGATATGGAGATGCACCAATTGGTGTTTTGAAATCAGTTCGATATGCCCATAACGCATCATCCAATCTTCGAGCCCAATCAGTCCTATTTGCATTAACTGTTTTTGCCAGAATGGACTTAAGCTCACGATTTGACACCTCCACCTGCCCGCTTGTCTGAGGATGGTAAGGTGTTGCCACCTTATGTTTGACACCATATTTTTCAAGCAGGGCTTTGAACAGACGGTTGCAAAAGTGGGATCCTCCATCACTTATAATAACTCGGGGTGTCCCAAAACGTGAGAATATGTTCTTTTTCAAGAAAGTTGTGACACTTTTCCCTTCATTATTAGGAAGCGCAATTGCCTCTACCCACTTAGAAACGTAGTCAACGGCTACCAAAATGTATTTCATTCCATGCGAGCTCACAAACAGACATATAAAGTCAACTCCCCACACATCGAACAATTCAAGCTCAAGTATAGTCGTCATGGGAAGTTCGTGTCTGTGTGAAATATTACCTTTCCTTTGACATCAGTCACAAGCACACTTATCATTTCGGACTCTGGGACACATCTTCGAATTATGCCATCAGCACACACCCTAAACAAATACCGCTCATCCTAGAAGAACTTTCTTACCTCATGTATGAATTTCTTTCTCTGCTGATATGTCATCTCTTTCGGTACTAGATCACTTGCCAAAAAGTTGGCAAAATAAGCAAACCAAGGGATCAAGTCTTGAGATGCGGCCAGTACTTGCTCATCCAGAAAAGTATCATCAATCTCTAGACCATCCTTCAATTTAATCATGGCCTCCTCCTCAAGGCGTGAAAGATGGTCAGCCACTTGATTTTCGTTCCCTTTACGATCCTTGACTTCAAAGTCAAATTCTTGAAACAGAAGTACCCACCGAATCAGTCTTGGCTTAGCATCCTTTTTCGACATAAGATACCGAAGGGCTGCATGATCTGTATGCACAATCACTTTTATACCAATCAAGTAAGATCTGAATTTCTCAAAAGCGAATACTACGGCCAACAACTCCTTCTTAGTCACAGTGTAATTCTTTTGAGCCGCATTAAGCACCTTGCTAGCATAGTAAATCGGGTGTAATATCTTCTCACGTCTCTGGCCAAGGAATGCACCCAAAGCCACTCCACTAGCATCGCATATAACCTCAAAAGGCTTAGTCCAATCCGGTGGCACAATAATTGGGGCTGACACCAGCTTCTCCTTAAGACACTCAAACGCTTTAAGACATGCTTCATCAAACACAAACTTCACCTTTTTCTCTAAAAGTTTGCACAAGGGATGAGCAATCTTGGAGAAATCCTTGATAAATCTTCTATAAAAACCAGCATGACCTAAGAAACTTCGAATCCCTTTCACAGAGATAGGTAGGGGCAGCTTCTCAATTACTTCAATTTTTGCCTTATCCACCTCAATGTCGTTCTTCAAAATCTGATGACCCAATACGATACCCTCACTGACCATAAAGTGATATTTTTCCCAATTCAGCGCTAGGTTGCAGTCCTCGCATCTTTGAAGCACATTGGCAAGGTGTGCCCAACAACCCTCAAACGAGTCTCCCACAATAGAAAAATTGTCCATAAAAACCTCAATAGTGTCTTCCACCATGTCGGAGAAAATAGACATCATACAATATTGGAAAGAGGTTGGTGCATTACACAAACCGAAAGGCATCCTCTTGAATGAGAACTTACCGTATGGACAAGTGAAAGTGGTCTTCTCTTGGTCTTCGGGGACGATAAAAATCTGATTATACCCCGAATAGCCATCAAGAAAACAATACCATCCTCTACCAGCAAGACGGTCTAACATCTGGTCCATGAAAGGCATAGGAAAATGATCCTTTTCAGTCCATGAATTCAGCTTACGATAGTCCATGCAAACTCTCCACCCAGTCATCGGCCTCATTGGAATCAACTCATTTTTGTCGTTTGGAACCACAGTGATTCCTCCCTTTTTTGGCACACACTAAACTGGGCTCACCCACTTGCTATCAACAATGGGATAAACCACTCCTGTATCCAACCACTTGATAAACTCTTTCTTCATAACCTCTTGCATCGGTGGGTTCAGACGACGCTGGTGCTCAATTCTAGGTATGCACTCAGGAATAAGCTGGATCTTATGAGTGAAAATACCGGGTGGAAAACCTATGATATCAGCAATGGACCAACCAATGGCCCTCTTAAATCTTCTCAAAATTTAAACCAAAGTCTCTACTTGCCAGTCCACCAATTTAGCAGAAATAATCACTGGCAAGGTATTGTTGTCTCCCAAGAATGTGTAGCTAAGGTGGGCCGGAAGAGCCTTAAGATCTAAAACTGGAGGCTCCTCAATAGATGGACGAGCTCAAAGTCAACTTCACAATCGAGAATCACAAAATCAGCAATATGAAAGAGGCAACCTTCACCAAAACATCGTACAGAACTCAAACCAGCTTTTTCATAGTTCTATCAGCCATGAGAAGTCTCATGGAGGTTGGTTTTGGTGCTCCCAACCCCAATTATTTGAATACGGCTAATAGTATTAGGTTGATGCTACCATCCAAATCGCACAATGCTTTAGCAAAGTCGTAGGACCCAATAGTGCAAGGAATTGTGAAAGCTCCTGGATCCTCCTTCTTTTCAACTAAGGACCGTGAAGCAACTGCACTACAATGATGAATGTTATATGCTGGCTCAAAACTGACCGTTCTCTTCTTTGTCACCAAGTCTTTCATGAACTTTGCATAACCTGGCATCTGCTCCAATGCCTCTACAAGAGGGATGTTTACTGATAGCTCCTTCAACATGGTGATGAACTTCTGATACTTTCCTTCCTCCGCCTTCTTCTTCAATCTTTGAGGATAGGGAGGAGGAGGTCGTGGGATAGTTTTGAGCACTTTTGGTACCTCTTTCTCTTTCCTCTTCTCAGATTTTTCATTGTCGCTATCATCATGCTTATTTGGAACCATGTCACCCTTTGCATTATCCGACTCTAACTCAGCTTTAACATCGATAACCACTGGATCATTAAGCACACTACTGTCGGCAGGCATAGGTGGATCTTTCGTACACTTCCCGCTTCTAGTATTAATAGCGAGACAATGACTATCATTTTTTGGATTCTGGATGGTATTACTTGGAAGGGTGCCTGGCTGACGTTGATTCAGTGCCAATGAAATTTTACCAAACTGTTGCTCCAACTATTTAATGGTAGTTGAATGAGACTCCACTTTCTGGCTTATACCCGAAATGCCAATCCTAATCTCTTTCAAGCAATTCTCCTGACTTTCTGCCCTTTTGACCAATTTATATAGGAGTGCCTCCATTCTTGAATTTCCAAACTCCTCATCACGCCTTCCAGGTGGTACATATATGTCATTCTTTTCTCAATTATCATCTTTCCGCCTCCAATCACCATCACGGTACCATTCTCGATCTCTGTATCCCGATTTGTTGTAGCTATCTCCATAATAGTTCTGACCTTGATTCCCTTGCCTTGAGTTCCAAGAGTCTTGATTAGACCATTGGACCTTGGCTCGAAAAAATGCCACTTCGCGATCTAGATAATTCGCCTCTTCATTAGACTCACTATCATCATGTCTAGCCGATTTACTTTGTGCACCAACAGCATGCACCTTTTCTGCATCTCTAGCCGCTATCTGTTTGGCCAGAAGACCAATCTCTGTCCTCAACTGAGCGACCTCTTGAGCCACAGATTCATCCAGAGCCCTTTGAGCTGCTGAAGCTCCAATAGCATATGTTCCAGCCGGCGTATCTGCCTCCCGAGTATGCCATCCTCGGTTGGTCTTAGTGACACGATCTAATATCTCAGAAGCTTGGTCCCATCTCAAACTCATGAATGTATCTGCTACCGCCTTTGTGTTGATATTCAAAGCTCTGTAGAAGATTTCAAGTAAGTTCCTGCCACTCATCCTATGATTTGGCACCATCTACAGCTTCTTTTTAAACCTCAGCCAAGTCTCGTAGAGTGCTTCCAATTGAAGCTGTCTGAAATTGTAGATCTCATCTTTCAACTGCAGCATCTTGGATGGTGGGAAAAATCTTTCCAAAAATTGATTTCTCAATTCTTCCCAAGTAGTGATGGAACCTCGTGGCAGCTCAGCCAACCACAAAGTAGCCTCTCCCGTAAGAGAGAATGGGAATAACCTCAACTGAATTGCCTTTTGGTCAACTCCAGGCAGATTGTACGACGTGCAGACCCCCACAAAATTCATTACATGCATGTTTGGATCATCAGTAGGAAGACCCGCAAACACACCCTTCAAGTTTAGAAGATGGATCATGGCACTAGTAATGTCAAACTTAGGGCTCGGAGGTAACTCTGGTGGAGTGATGGCACCATTCTCTAATGGCTCAAAATATGCCACATATTCTTCTTCAGGATCATCATAAACAGGCACATGTGATCTCGGTTGTTCTCTCAGTCGTCTTTATCGCTCTTCAGCATCATCCAGACGCTGTGCTACTTCCTGCATAGATCAATTATCTCTTTCTTTTTGTCTAAGAGCAGCTTGTCTAACATTCTCTTATCGTGTCAATCGAGCAGTAGTTTGTTCTGCTGTTTCCTGCCCAGCCGAATGAATTGGCTGGTTGTAAATGTCTTCCAAAGCTGCGGGATTCTGAACTCCTTCAGTATTCACCATTCTCCGATTAGCTCTCAGAGTCCTTTCGATTTCAAGATCAAGTGAAATCAGGGGATTGCCTTGACTCCTAGTATTTGTCATACACCGGCGTATGCCCTCAACAGTATGTAAAAACACACCCAATCAGCTCCAACCAGTAATGTTCAACTTCGTAACCATATTCCCCGACAACGGTGCCAAAATTTGATGTCGCCCAAAATATACCTCCGAAAAAGTACAATGCGGTCGCTGTATCAAATATAGAATCCAACTAGGTTGGGGTCGATCCCACAGGGAATAGGTCAAAGTATGAGTAGAACACCGGATGGAACAATTGGAAAGTAAATAAAACTGGGGGTTTTGCTAATGAATAGTAATAATGAAGATTGCTGGTTGTATTGAGTTTGTAGACAGTAAAAGAAATACACTAGGATTGTGATCCCCAATGATTCCTTAACTCCACCAGTTACTTGTGCTAACAAGATTTCCCCACTACTCTGCATGTAAAATCTAACAAGTTAGGTTCATCTAACTATCTCTCGACCATCATTAGACGAATTTCACTCTTTTCCTCTCGGACTTCGAGTGTCGCAATACTAACTGTAACACCCCGTACTGTCCCAACCCTACTTTATGATAGTGAATCATGTATACTTAGGTGTCGAGAGTTATAAGTATGGATTTGATAATGTTCAAGATGAGAAAAATTGAAATTTGGCCTTGTACATGTGACGAGCCTTTTATAGAAAGTGTTTTGTAATTTCGTGGAGCATTTGGGAAATACCCCATACACATTCTAACCTCATTTGGTGACTTGGAGTCATGTTTACTTGATGATTAAGGTCACTAAGTAAGTATTTTATAGTGTTTTGATAAGGTGTTGGACGATATGCAAGTGTTGGAAAAAAATGCCGAAAAATTCAGCAAAGCATGAAAACTTGCGCCACTACCCTGTTTCAGGGGGTGTGGCGCAAGCCACTGATTCATAGGGGGCTCATTTCTTGCGCCACATCTTTCTTTGCAGCTAGTGGTGCAAGGCACAAACATTATGCCTTTCCGGACTCATTTTGTAACGCGATTCTACGACGACTCTTTGATGGTTTCTTTTGGTTCCTTGGAGTTATTTGAGAATTGTTAAAGCTTCAAACACTTCAATACACTCCTACATACTCCTACATGATCAAATCATGAAATGTGAATAGTGATCCAAAATGTCTAATGAAGCCATGGGCGACTAGAATTCCTATTTTTGCGATCGAGGCGACAAATGAGAATCTCGTAAGAGAATAATGTCGTGACATTATGGAATTATGTAAACATGAGATATATGGTGAATAATACAGGAAATTTTATGGGTCACATGGATATGTCTTATTGGGCCCAAATTAAGGCCCAAAAGTGGAAGAAATACATGGCCCAAATGGGTCAAATGACCCATTCCTCCATTTGACCTTCTAGAACACTATATTAAATGATAAAGAGTGGCTAAGGATGGAATCAAAAGCTTATAAAAGGTACCAAAAATCTGATTTTTATCCATGATACACATACATGTATTTCTATGTTTTTTCAAAACATTTCAAGAAACCCCTTTAGCTCTCAAAACCCTAAGTCCACTTTTGGAGAAGATCATCACTATTCAAGCTTTTGTAAGTATTTATTCTCATGGATTAACATATTATATGCATGGAAGATTATTTAAATTATGCTAGTTGTGTTGGCAAGGTGATGAATAGTATCTTTTGCTTTTGGTGAAAGATGTGCCATCTTGGTAAATTGAACTTGAATTAGGCCTTGTGCCTTTGATGAAAAAGCATGGTATGGACAAAATATGAACATGTATGGTGTTATTTTTAGTATTAAACTTGTTCTTGTCTATAAGTGGAAATTGTAGGATTTTGGCCGATATGTGTTATGAGTTGTATTAAGGTCATTTGATGGGTTATTTGTGATGTGTTATAGATAAGAAAGCATAAAGGAAGAGTGTTGTGGTGAAATGTATCAATTATCATGTATTGGTCAATGTTGGGAATATTATGGAATTTTTGGAATAATAGTATGATCAATGGTTTTGTCAAGGGGAAATGGCATGTGTAAAGGCAAACATGTGACTCATTGACATTGTATGCATTTGTAAAAGAATTGGTGGTTAATGTGAATTTCATTATGCATTTGTGTTGTAGAGTGACACATAAAGAAGGAGCGGGACTATTGTATACACCTCTAGAATTATATAATCGTAGTACGAATCCAAGGTATGTAAGGTTACTCTGTCCGTATCTTTCTACGGCAATTAGTATTCACATTGCACTAGTCCTATCCCAAAATGTACCAAGGCATCCCATATACGCTTATCTATGGTCATTGTCATATATTTCTCACTTGTTGATCATTGGTAAATCACATGTCTTATATTCATGGTTAATGTTCCCAAAAGCTCAAATAAGGTTGTGTTCCAAAGTTCCAATAGTAGCTATACTCATGTATCTTGTTCATTGATTCTTATCCAATGGTTCCAATAATGTTTATTTACATGTCTCTTGCTCATTGGTTATTGTTCCAAAGCTTCCAATAATTTAGGGCTACAAAGTATCAATCTCTTATAAGCCAAGGGTATCCTATTTTCGGGTATCAATTATGGTTCCTCACATGTTCTTTATGCATCGATCAATTGTCATTCACATCTCTCATAAGCATTGACTAATGTTCCAAAGATTCCATGGTTCCACCAATGTTATGTTCCAAAGTTCAAAATGATATTATGACTATCATTTTATCAATCTCAAAGTAATGATCAAAGTAATGCGAATGTGGTCATTGATCAAGTATGGGTGGCAAGTATAGGGGCATAAGCCTCGACTCAATCCCGATGTATTGATTTATGGGTGGCAAGTCTAGGGGCGTAAGCCTAGCTCGACTCGATCCCGATGTATTGATTTATGGGTGGCAGGTCTGAGGGGAATAAGCCTAGCTCGACTTGATCCTGATGTATTGATTTATGGGTGGCAGGTCTGAGGGGCATAAGCCTAGCTCAACTTGATCCCAACATGACGATAAGTCATGGAAAGACCCACTGATCAGTAGGGGCCCAGGTACATTATGACACATGCATTGAGATAAAGAAAGTAATGAAAGTAATGAAAGCAATCTACATGGTTTCCAAAATGCAACATGGTGACTTACTCACATTGATTATTCATATGTTTTGAGTTCATTGAAATATTCATGTATTGTACAGTTTCATCTGAGCCTTGCATACTCAGTACTTATTTCGTACTGACCGCTCTCGGGGAATTTACTTTACTTGCTGCAGGCGCAGGTACTAGTAGACCTTCACGGTAGGTTGCCAGTCGTTGCAGGTCATTAGTGAGCTCCAGCTAATTCGGGGCCTCTCCGAGTCAAAGTGTATATATGTTTTGGTGATGTACATGTTGTATAAAGCGGGGACTTGTCCCAAATTTTAGTTCATTTTGGTCAATGCTTTGTTAGAGGATTTTGTAGACAGGTGTGGGTGTATAAATGTCAAAGGGATATGTCGTACTTGACTCGGTGGCCTCAACGGCCTAGTTTCGCATATGTATATATATATATATCATATTCCATGACTTTCATTGTTGGTCTCTATAGCTGTTATGTGCTTATGGGTTTCTTATGGCAAGCATACGATTGAACATAGGCAAAGGTTGGTTCTCTCGGGCCTTATTGGCTACGGGTGCCAATCATGTCTCGATTGGATTCGGGGCGTGACAAAAGTGGTATCAGAGCAGTTCGTTCTAAGGGTGTCTACAAAGCCGTGTCTGAGTGGAGCCTTGTTCGTGGATGTGTTGTGCACCACATTTATAAGCAGGAGTCTATGGGGCATTTAGGATGTTGTTTCTTTTCTTCATTCTAGATCGTGCAATAGAGCCAGTGTTGTAAAGTGAATTGATCTGACCATGGTGATTGTTTTTCTTTGGTATAGTCAAAATGCCAATCACGAGAGGTAGAGGTAAAGGGAAGCAGGTAGATGTGCCTGCTGAAGAAGGAATGAGTAGACTACCACCTGACCAAGCTAGTCAAGGTGGGGCAAATGCTGAAATGTCATCGCGGTCTTCATCTACTGTGCCAGCTCCGGGGGAGCCAAGAGGTAGAGAAGTACCTGCAGAACCACCGATGAATGCCATTGACCAAGATTTAAGAAATGCAGTACATATGTTGACACAGTTAGTGGCAGCACAGACACAGAGACAAACTGGTCCATTGATAAATGAAGATGACTTGACTAGAGCAGCTAGTCGGCGTACACAGGACTTCTTGAAGATAGACCCTCCCATATTCACAGGGTCAGATCCAAAAGCAGATCCACAAGACTTTGTGGATTAAATTCAGGGGGCCTTGGAAGTTATGCATGTGACAGGGGTGGAATCAGTGGAACTTGCTGCGTACAGGTTGAAAGGAGAGGCGATACTGTGGTATGAGGATTGGAAGAAATCCCGTGACATTGGTACAAATCCACCTACGTGGGAAGAATTTAAAATAGCTTTACTTGATCATTACCTTCCCTATGAGATCCGTGAGGCACGTGCGGATCAGTTTTTAAATTTGCGTCAAGGAAATCTGAGTGTGAGGGAGTACAATTTGCAGTTTAACTCATTGGCTCGATATGCTCAAAATATGGTGGCTACAATGACTGACAGGGTTCACCGATATGTTGACCGATTAGAGCCATATCTAGTGAGGGACTGTATTATTGCAGCATTGAACAGAGACATGGACATCGCTAGAATTCAGGAATTTGCACAGAAAATGGAGGACCAAAGGCAACGAAGAGGGACACAGGAATCTGAGGAAGGGCCAGCAAAAAGGGCGAGACTTATGGGCCAGTCTATGGTGTCCCCAGGGGGATCTGGATATCGTATGTTACCGCCTAGACCCTCATTCTCTCATGCCACAAAAGGTGCTCCATCTCACTCTCGAGGATTCAGGGGCAGTCATATTGGGCAGAGTGGTAGTATGCCAGATTTACAGACATCAGGGTCTTCTCGCCCACTGTGCCCATTTTGCAGACGATTTCATGAAGGTGAATGTTGGAGGGGGACGAATGCTTGTTATTGGTGTGGTATGCTGGGTCACCTAATGAGAAATTGTCCATGACGAGGCTTGGGTGGTATAGCACGACCTACAGGATCAACCACTGTATCATCATCATCGATTTCTTCCCCAGGAAGGGGTGTTCAGTCTATGGGTCGTGGTAGAGATATGAGAGGAGCAGCTAGTTCCAGTGGGGCCCAAAATCGCACCTATGCGCTAGTGGACCGGCAGAATGAGGAAGCACCTCCTAATGACGGTATAGATATTTAGGTGTATTACCATACGTTACATAATGCATATGTATTGTTTGATTTTAGCACTACTCCATCGTACATTACTCCATCGACTACCGAGAATTTAATAGTCCACGAGGGTTGTGAGCAAAGCCAATAGAAATATTTCCACCTGTCGGTGAATTTAGTATAGTGAAAGGTACAGTGGATGGTTGTGAGCATGAAAGGTATAATGAAATTTAGAAAGAGGGGAAAAATTGACACTATACGACATGCCATGTGAAATTGGTGAAAGTATATAAGATTTTCCCATTGGAACGATATCACGTCTGGGGGATCTCACTAATTAAGTCAAGTGTGAAGGTTCATAAATGAAGAAACGTTCTTCGACAAAATCAAAGTGGACCAATTAAGTAGCCATGAGCCTTAAGGGTTTATGTATATGTACGCTAATATAGAGATGCATTGGTTGAAATTGAAGTGACATCGTTAACATTCGAGGACGAATGTTTCTAAGGGGGGAAGAATGTAACACCCCGTACTGTCCCAACCCTACTTGATGACAGTGAATCATGTTTACTTAGGTGTCGAGAGTTATAAGTATGGATTTGATAATGTTCAAGATGAGAAAAATTGAAATTTGGCCTTGTACATATGACGAGCCTTTTATAGAAAGTGTTTTGTGATTTCGTGGAGCATTTGGGAAATACCCCATACACATTCTAACCTCATTTGGTGACTTGGAGTCATGTTTACTTGATGATTAAGGTCACTAAGTAAGTATTTTATAGTGTTTTGATAAGGTGTTGGACGATATGCAAGTGTTGGAAAAAAATGCCGAAAAATTCAGCAAAGCATGAAAACTTGTGCCACTACCCTGTTTCAGGGGGTGTGGCGCAAGCCACTGATTCAGAGGGGACTCATTTCTTGCGCCACATCTTTCTTTGCAGCTAGGGGCGCAAGGCACAAACATTATGCCTTTCCGGACTCATTTTGTAACGCGATTCTACGACGACTCTTTGATGGTTTCTTTTGGTTCCTTGGAGTTATTTGAGCATTGTTAAAGCTTCAAACACTTCAATACACTCCTAAATACTCCTACATGATCAAATCATGAAATGTGAATAGTGATCCAAAATGTCTAATGAAGCCATGGGCGACTAGAATTCCTATTTTTGCGATCGAGGCGACAAATGAGAATCTCGTAAGAGAATAATGTCGTGACATTATGGAATTATGTAAACATGATATATATGGTGAATAATACAGGAAATTTTATGGGTCACATGGATATGTCTTATTGGGCCCAAATTAAGGCCCAAAAGTGGAAGAAATACATGGCCCAAATGGGTCAAATGACCCATTCCTCTATTTGACCTTCTAGAACACTATATTAAATGATAAAGAGTGGATAAGGATGGAATCAAAAGCTTATAAAAGGTACCAAAAATCTGATTTTTATCCATGATACACACACATGTATTTCTATGTTTTTCCAAAACATTTCAAGAAACCCCTTTAGCTTTCAAAACCCTAAGTCCACTTTTGGAGAAGATCATCACTATTCAAGCTTGGGTAAGTATTTATTCTCATGGATTAACATATTATATGCATGGAAGATTATTTATATTATGCTAGTTGTGTTGGCAAGGTGATGAATATTGTCTTTTGCTTTTGGTGAAAGATGTGCCATCTTGGTAAATTGAACTTGAATTAGGCCTTGTGCCTTTGATGAAAAAGCATGGTATGGAAAAAATATGAACATTTATGGTGTTATTTTTAGTATTAAACTTGTTCTTGTCTATAAGTGGAAATTGTGGGATTTTGGCCGATATGTGTTATGAGTTGTATTAAGGTCATTTGATGGGTTATTTGTGATGTGTTATGGATAAGAAAGCATAAAGGAAGAGTGTTGTGGTGAAATGTATCAATTATCATGTATTGGTCAATGTTGGGAATATTATGGAATTTTTGGAATAATAGTATGATCAATGGTTTTGTCAAGGGGAAATGGCATGTGTAAAGGCAAACATGTGACTCATTGACATTGTTTGCATTTGTAAAAGAATTGGTGATTAATGTGAATTTCGTTATGCATTTGTGTTGTAGAGTGACACATAAAGAAGGAGCGGGACTATTGTATACACCTCTAGAATTATATATTCGTATTACGAATCCAAGGTATGTAAGGTTACTCTGTCCGTATCTTTCTACGGCAATTAGTATTCACATTGCACTAGTCCTATCTCGAAATGTACCAAGGCATCCCATATACGCTTATCTATGGTCATTGTCATATATTTCTCACTTGTTGATCATTGGTAAATCACGTCTTATATTCATGGTTAATGTTCCCAAAAGCTCAAATAAGGTTGTGTTCCAAAGTTCCAATAGTGGTTATACTCATGTATCTTGTTCATTGATTCTTGTCCAATGGTTCCAATAATGTTTATTTACATGTCTCTTGCTCATTGGTTATTGTTCCAAAGCTTCCAACAATTTAGGGCTACAAAGTATCAATCTCTCATAAGCCAAGGGTATCCTATTTCCGGGTATCAATTATGGTTCCTCACATGTTCTTTATGCATCGATCAATTGTCATTAACATGTCTCATAAGCATTGACTAATGCTCCAAAGATTCCATGGTTCCACAAATGTTATGTTCCAAAGTTTAAAATGATATTATGACTATCATTGTATCAATCTCAAAGTAATGATCAAAGTAATGCGAATGTGGTCAATGATCAAGTATGGGTGGCAAGTCTAGGGGCATAATCCTAGCTCGACTCGATCCCGATGTATTGATTTATGGTTGGCAAGTCTAGGGGTGTAAGCCTAGCTCGACTCGATCCCGATGTATTGATTTATGGGTGGCAGGTCTGAGGGGCATAAGCCTAGCTCGACTCGATCCCGATGTATTGATTTATGGGTGGCAGGTCTGAGGGGCATAAGCCTAGCTCGACTCGATCCCAACATGAAGATAAGTCATGGAAAGACCCACTGATTAGTAGGGGCCCGGGTACATTGTGACACATGCATTGAGATAAAGAAAGTAATGAAAGTAATGAAAGCAATCCACATGGTTTCCAAAATGCAAAATGGTGACTTACTCACATTGATTATTCATATGTTTTGAGTTCATTGAAATATTCATGTATTGTACAGTTTCATCTGAGCCTTGCATACTCAGTACTTATTTCGTACTGACCGCTCTTAGGGAATTTACTTTACTTGCTGCAGGCACAGGTACTAGTAGACCTCTACGGTAGGTTGCCAGTCGTTGCAGGTCATTGGTGAGCTCCAGCTAATTCGGGGCCTCTCTGAGTCAGAGTGTATATATGTTTTGGTGATGTACATGTTGTATAAAGTGGGGACTTGTCCCGACTTTTAGTTCATTTTGGTCAATGCTTTGTTAGAGGATTTTTTAGACAGGTGTGGGTGTATAAATGTCAAAGGGATATGTCGTACTTGACTCGGTGGCCTCAACAGCCTAGTTTCGCGTATGTATATATATATCATGTTCCATGACTTTCATTGTTGGTCTCTATAGCTGTTATGTGCTTATGGGTTTCTTATGGCAAGCATATGATTGAACATAGGCAAAGGTTGGTTCTCTCGAGCCTTATTGGCTACGGGTGCCAATCATGTCTCGATTGCATTCGGGGCGTGACACTAACCCTTGTCCTGGATCTCAGATAACTATTCCCGCTAAGGCTCCGGTTATTAGATGAAGGTTGATAGCTTCAAATCTCTGCTGTTATCTCCTTTTACCAATCTCTACCTCTCTCTCGAGCAAGTCTAGAATACAGGCAAGTTTTTAACGTTTGCAGCCGTTAGAAAATCAATCACAGTGAAGGAAACAACAATACATGCATACACAGCAGTACAAAGTTACTTTGCACTTAACCGGTTTCGTTAATTCCTCATGGTTCACACAACCCTAGTTGATG
Source organism: Capsicum rhomboideum (assembly GCA_031232105.1). Taxonomy (NCBI): domain Eukaryota; kingdom Viridiplantae; phylum Streptophyta; class Magnoliopsida; order Solanales; family Solanaceae; genus Capsicum; species Capsicum rhomboideum. The sequence goes on from CP124718.1 coordinate 14,884,899, forward strand.
GGTTTAGCTGCTTATAATTGCAAGAACATAAGAATAATCCAAAGATGAAAGCATAATTATGATCTCACAATAATGAAGAAAACCAAAATTTCAATTATCAATAAAACTCAAATTAAGGTTTGTGAATACAAAACCAAGAATATGTCTGAAACCGTATGAAATAACTCCCAAAATAGTATATTGACCAACGCTCGCACCTAGGACTATGTCACGCCCCAAATCCCAACGAGGCATGATTGGCACCCGTAGCCAATAAGGCCCGAGAGAACCAAGCTATGCTTCTATACGTTCATATGCATGCCATAGGAAACAACATTATCACATAAGAACATGAACGACTGGTATTGAAAATCATGGAACATGTGGCATATATATACACATTTGAGAAACTTGGCCGTTGAGGCAATCAAAACAAGACTTCATGAGGCACCTTATATACATATACCCACGTGCATCTACAAAAGCCTCTAACAGATGCATTGACCAATACAAACCAAAAGTCGAGATAAGTCCCCGCTTTATACAACATGTACATCACCAAAACATATATACACTCTGACTCGGAGAAGCCCCGAATTAGCTGGAGCTCACCAAAGAACCGCTAACACTGGCAGTCTACTGAGGAGGCCTACTGGTACCTGCGCTTGGAGCAAGTAAGGTAAATTCCCCAAGAGGGGTCAGTACGAAATAAGTACTAAGTATGCAAGGCTCAGATGAAACTGTACAATACATGAGTATTTTAGTGAATTCAAAACATATGAATAATCAATGTCAATAAGTCACCATTTTGCATTTTGGGAAACCATGTGAATTGCTTTCATTACTTTCTTTGCTTTCTTTATCTCAATGCTTACTTGTCAATACATGTGTCACAATGTACCCGGGCCCCTACTGATCAGTGGGTCTTTACATAACATATCATCATGTTGGGATTGGGTAGAGCTAGGCTTATGCCCCTAGACCTACCACCTATAAATCAATGCATCGTGATCGGGGCGAGCTAGGCTTATGCCCCTAGACCTGCCACCCATAAATCAATACATCGGGTTAGTGTCGAGCTAGGCTTATGCCCCTAGACTTGCCACCCATAAATCAATACATCGGGATCGGGTCAATCTAGGCTTATCCCCTAGACCTGCCACCCATAAATCAATACATCGGGATCGAGTCGAGATAGGCTTATGCCCCTAGACTTGCCACCTGTACTTGATCATTGACCACATATGCATTACTTTGTTCTTTACTTTGAGATTGATACAATGGTTGCCATATCTTTATTTGAAACTTTGGATCATTAACCAATGAGTGAGAGACATGAGAAACTTGGCAACATATCACTATTAGAACCATAACACCATGGGAACCATTGGAACAATAATCAATGAACAAGAGACATAAGTATAGTCACTATCGGAACATTGGAACATAACCTTATTTGAGCTTTTGAAACATTAACCATGAATATGAGACATGAGATTCACAAATGATCAATGAGTAGGAAATATATGACAATTGATAACCAGATATGGAATACCTTAGCACATTTCGGGATAGGACTAGTGACATGTCAATGTGGATACTATTTGCCGCAGAAAGATACAGACAAAGTAACCTTACATACCTTGGATTCGCAATACAAATATATACTCCTAGAGGTGCATACAATAGTCCCGCTCCTTCTTTATGTGTCACTCTACAACACAAATATCTATAACGGAACTCACATTAACCACCAATTACGTTACAAATGCATACAATGTCAATGAATTACATGTTTGCCTTTAAACATGCCATTTCCCCTTGACAAAACCATTGATAAAATTATTATTCCAAAAATTCCATAATATTCCCAACATTGACCAATACATGATAATTGACAAATTTCACCACAACACTTCTCCTTTATACTTTCTTATCCCTACCATATCACAAATAATCCATCAACTTACCTTAATACAACTCATAACACATATCGGCCAAAATCCCACAATTTCCACTTATAGACAACAACAAGTTTAATACCAAAAATAACACCATACATGTTCATATTTTATCCATACCACGCTATTTCATCAAAGGCACAAGTCCTAATTCAAGTTCAAATCACCAAGATATCACATCTTTCACCAAAAGCAAAAATACACTATTCACCACCTTGCCAATACAACTATCATAATATACATAATCTCTCATGAATATAAGATGTTAATCCATGAGAATAAATACTTACCAAGGCTTGGAATAGGATGATCTTGTCCAAAGAGTCCAAAGGAATTATTTTTCTTTAGGGTTTAGAACTAGAGAAATGTTTGAGAAATTATCTCAAAGGCATGAAAGTTTTGGATGATTAAAAATCTTATTTTGGGGCCTTTATATAGACCCCAAGTCATACGTATCCATTCCTTTGGCATTAAATGTGGTCAAAGTGGAAGAATGGGTCATTTTGCCCTTTGGGCCTTGTCTTTTAATTCCATTTTGGGCCTAAATTTGGGCCCAATAACACATATCCATTTAACCCATCAAATTTCATGTATTATTCACCATATATATCATGTTTACATAATTCCATAATGTCACGACAATATTCTCTTACGAAATTCTCATTCGTCGTCTCGATCGCAAAAATAGGAATTCTAGTCGCCCATGGCTTCATTAGACATTTTGGGTAACTATTAATGTTTCATGATTTGATCATGTAGGAGTGTATTGAAGTATTTTAAGCTTTAACAATTCTCAAAGAACTTCAAAGAACCAAAAGAAACCATCTAAGAATCGTCGTAGAATTGCGTTGCGAAACGAGTCTGGAAGGGCACATTATTTGTGCCTTGTGCCACTAGCTGCAAAGCAAGCTGTGGCGCAAGAAATGAACCACCTCTGAATCAGGTGGCTTGCGCCACACCCCCTGAAACAGGGAGTGGCGTAAGTTTCCATGTCTTGCTGAATTTTTTGGTAATTTTTCCAACACTTGCATATCATCCAATATCTTATCCAAACACTACAAAATACTTACTTAGTGATATTAATCATCAAGTAAACATGACTCCAAGTCACCAAATGAGGTTAGAATGTGCACGGGGTATTATCCAAATGCTCTACGAAATCACAAAACACTTCCTATGAAAGGATAGTCACATGTACAAGGCCAAATTTCAATTTTTCTCATCTTTCACACTACCAAATACATACTTCTAGCCCTCGACACCTAAGTAAGCATTATTCAATGTCATCAAGTAGGGTTAGGAATGTACGGGTTGTTATATTCTTTCCCCCTTAGAAACATTCGTCCTCGAATGTTAATAGTATCGCTTCAATTACAACAAATGCATCTCTTCTTTAACATACGTATACACATACACATAATGCTCTTAAATACTTACTTGTTATTGTTCTACCTCCGCACTTTGAACTTCTTGGTCCATTTCAAATAAATGGGGATACTTGGATTTCATCATTTCTTCCGCTTCCCATGTGATCTCCTCTACGTGTTGATTTCTCCAAAGGACTTTTACGAATGCGACATCTTTATTCCTTAACCTCTTCACTTGTCGATATAGAATAGCAATGGGTACCTCTTCATAAGTAAGATCATCTGTAACTTGAACATCCTCTACGGGAATAATACGAGAAGGATCTCCTATGCATTTTCGAAGCATCAAAACGTGAAATACCGGATGGACTAAGGAAATGTCCTGGGGTAGTGCCAAATCGTATGCAACTTGCCCAAATATTCTAATGATCTCATATGGGCCTATGTAACGTGGATTCAATTTCCCTTTCTTTCCGAACCACATTACCCCTTTCATCGGTGACACCTTTAAAAACACCCAATCACCTATGGCGAACTCAAGCCCTCTTCTTCTAACATCGGCATACGACTTGTGACGACTTTGAGCCGTTTGTAACCTCTGTTGGATCACTTTAACTTTCTCCATATCCTGATGAACAATATCTGGCCCAAGCAAAGCTGTTTCACCTGCTTCAAACCATCCAATTAGTGATCTACATTTCCTTCTGTACAAAGCTTCATAAGGTGCCATTTTTATACTTGAATGATAGCTATTGTTGTAAGCAATTTCAATAAGAGGCAAATGGTCATCCCAACTGCCTTGAAAATCTAATGTGCAAGCTCACAGCATATCTTCAAGTGTCTAAATAGTACGTTCTGCCTGTCCATCAGTCTGAGGATGGAAAGTCGTACTCAAATTTACCTGTGTACCCAAACTCTGCTGAAAGGATCTCCAAAAGTGCGCTGTGAACTGTGCTCCTCTGTCTGATATAATGGAAAGTGGAATACCATGTAACCTCACTATTTCTTTAACATACAACTTCGCATAATCCTCAGCTGCATAGGTCGTCTTGACAGGTAGAAAATGCGCTGACTTGGTAAGCATGTCCACTATAACCCATATAGAATCAAACTTCCGCAATGTATGGGGCAAACTGGTAATGAAATCCATATTGATCATTTCCCATTTCCAGACTGGGAGATTGATATGTTACATGTAACCCCCCGATTTCTGATGCTCCACTTTTACTTGTTGATAATTCGGGCATTGCGCGACAAATTCTGCAATGTTCTTTTTCATATTTCCCCACCAATACACTTCTTTCAATCCATGGTACATTTTTGTAGCACTCGGATGAATAGAATAGCACAAATGATGTGCCTCTATCATAATTCGTGTCCTCAACTCATCTATGTCCGGTATGCATAATCTCCATTGGCATTGATGTATTCCTTCTTGTGTAAGATCAAATGCCCTGGTCAAATTCTGCTGTACATTTTCCTTTAGCTGTAATAAAATAGAATCCGCAAACTGCTTCTCTTTCACTTCAGCTATTAAGGAGGATTCTGCTGCATTCCGCACAAATAACTCCCTTATCTGAGAATTCAATAAGGCGAACTCCCAAGCTGGCTAATTGATATAAGTCTTTGATTATCTCCTTCTTTTCCGTCAATTGATCACTAGTGACTCCCGTTGCCTTACGGCTCAATGCATCTGCTACTACATTTGCCTTCCCTGGATGGTATAGAATATCAACATCATAGTCTTTCAAGAGCTCTAACCACCTTCGTTGCCTCAAATTGAGTTCCTTTTGCTTAAAGATATATTGTAAACTTTTTTGATCCGTATAAATATCAACATGAACTCCATACAGATAATGACGCCATTTCTTTAAAGCAAACACTACCGCTGCCAATTCAAGGTCATGAGTGGGATAATTTTTCTCATGTGGCCGCAACTGTCGTGAGGTATATGCTATCAGCCTACCATGCTGCATCAACACACATCCGAGACCAATCCCGAAGCATCACAATCATAGCCCTCTGTGTCTTCAGGAAGTACTAACACTGGTGTGGAAGTCAACTTATCTTTCAAGTTTTGAAACCCTCTTTCACATGCATCGTTCCATTGAAACTTAATTGCCTTGTGAGTTAACTTTGTTAATGGTGCTGTAATAGAAGCAAACCCTTCTACAAATCTTCGGTAATAACCTGCCAAACCCAGAAAACTGCGAATCTCTGTGGGTGTCATAGGTCTTGGCCCATTTTTCACTGCTTCTATCTTCTGTGTATCGACCTGGATCCCTTCGTCTGACACAATGTGACCCAGGAATGCAAGTGATTTCAACTAAAACTCACACTTAGAGAATTTGGCATACAACTTTCGCTCACGGAGAATCTGTAATACTTTCCGCAAGTGATTAGCATGGTCATCCGGTGACCTTGAATAAACTAGGATGTCATCTATAAATACCGTGATGAACACGTCCAGGAATGGCTTAAACACCCTATTCATCAAATCCATGAACACCGCTGGTGCATTTGTTAGTCCAAATGACATAACTAAAAATTCATAATGACCATACCGTGTTCGAAAAGCTGTCTTGGGTACATCCTCTTCTCTAACTCTGACTTGATGGTAGCCCGACCTCAAGTCAATTTTCGAAAAACATTTGGCACCCTGTAATTGATCAAACAAATCATCAATGCGAGGAAGGGGATATTTGTTATTGATCGTTACCTTATTCAATTGTCGGTAGTCAATGCACATCCTCAATGTTCCATCTTTCTTGCGTACGAATAATACCAGTGCACCCCACGGGGACATACTAGGCCTAATGAAGCCCTTGTCCATCAAATCTTTCAATTGCTCCTTCAATTCACGCAGTTCTGCTGGAGCCATTCTATATGGAGGAATTGAAATAGGTTGAGTGCCTGGAATCACATCAATGACAAATTCTACTTCCCGTTCTGGGGGTAAGCCTGGAAGATCCTCTGGGAACACGTCTAGAAATTCATTGACCACTGGAACCAACTGCGGAGTTAGTGGTTCCACATCATTATCTTTCACCCGTACTATATAGCATATATAACCCTTCGCAATCATCTTCCTGGCTTTTAAATAGGAAATAAATCTCCCTCGTGGTGCCCCTACCTTACCCTGCCATTCCAGAACATTTTCTTATGGAAAACAAAATTGCACCTTCTTGGCCCGGCAATCTACCGTAGCATAACAAGAGGCCAACCAATCTATCCCCATGATCACATCAAAATCCACCATGTCTAATTCAATGAGATCGGCCAACGTATCATGACCACACACCGTTACCACACAGTTACGATATACTCTCTTTGCAATAATATATTTACCAACCGGTGTAGACACTTTAATTGATTTAATTAATAATTCCAGTGCTTTTGCAACTTTCGCCGCGACCAATGGAGTAACATAGGAAAATGTAGAACCAGGGTCAATCAATGCATATACATTATGTGAGAATATGGATATTGTACCTGTCACAACATCAGGGGAAGCCTCTGAATTCTGGCGGTCCACCAAAGCATAAGTGCGAGTCTGTACACCGCTAGTACTGGCTGCTCCTCTGGCACCCCTACCACGGCCAATAGGTTATATACCTCGGCCTAGTGAAGGAACCGATACTGATGATGCAACAGCCGACCCAGTCGGTCGTGCTATACCACCCATGCTCCACTATGGACAATCCCTCGCTATATGCCCCGGCATACCACACCAAAAGAAGACATTCATCCCTGACTGACATGTACCTGTGTGAATACGCCCGCAGTGACACTGCTGATGACGAAAACCTGCTGCCTGGGACCCATGAACTCCGCTACTCTGCCCAGATGGACCACCCCTAGACCCTCGAAACTGAGAATAAGCTCCTTCCATGGAATGAGAAAATGATGGTCTAGGTGGTCTAAAGAACATACGAGGCCTAGATCCTCCTTGGGACATCACAGGTGGTCCCATAAGTCTAGCCCTTTTGGACTGTCCCCTGTCAAATTCATGCACTTTTCTCCTCTGTCGTTGGTCTTCCATTTTCTGAGCGAAGGCCTGGATTCTTGCTATGTCCATGTCTTTGTTTAAGGCAGCAATAGTGCAATCTCTTACCAACCATGGCTCTAATCTGTCCATGTATCGGTGGACTCTATCTGTCATCGTAGCCACCACATTTGGCGCATATCTAGCCAAGGAATTAAATTGCAAACTATATTCCCGAACACTCATATTCCCTTGACACAAATTTAGGAACTGATCTGCACGTGTTTCCCGAACCTCATACGGAAGATAATGATCGAGGAAAGCCACTTTAAACTCTTCCCATGTAGGTGGATTTGCACCAATGTCACTGGATTTCTTCCAATCCTCATACCATAATATTGCCTCTCCCTTCAACTTGTACGCAGCAAGTTCAACTGTCTCCACCCCTGTCACATGCATAACTTCCAATGCCCTCTGAATTTAATCCACGAATTCCTATGGATCTGCTTTTGGATCGGACCCAGTGAATATAGGAGGGTCTAGTTTCAAGAAATCCTGTGTTCTGCGACTTGCCATTCTAGACGCATCATCATCATATGTCATTGCACCATCTCATCCTTAGCTTTGTGCCACCACTAACTGTGTCAACATATGTACATCATTTATAAGATCCTGATCTGTGGCATTCATTGGTGGTTCTGCAGGTGCTCTTCTCCTACTCGACTCTTCTGGTACAGAGGGAGTGGAGGAAGCTCGTGACACAAATTCAGGCTCAGTGTCGCCTTGATTAACTTGATCAGGTGGTGGTATACTGGTTCCTTCACCAGCAATTCTATCTATCCGCTTACTTTTACCTCTTTCTCTTCTAGTGTTCGGCATTTTGACTATACCAAAGAAAAATAATTACCAAGATCAGATACAATGAAACTTACAACATTGGCTCTATTGCACGATCTAGAATGAAGAAAAGAAACAACATCCTAAATGTCCCGGAGCCTCTTACTTATAAATGTCGTGCATAACACATTGATAAGTAAGACTTTACTCAGACACGGCTTTGTAGACACCCTTAGAATGACCCGCTCTGATACCACTTTTGTCACGCCCCGAATCCCAACGAGGCATGATTGGAACCCGTAGCCGATAAGGGCCGAGAGAACCAAGCTATGCTTCTATACGTTCATATGCATGCCATAGTAAACACCATTATCACATAAGAACATGAACGACTGGTATTGGAAATCATGGATATTGGAAATCATGGAACATGTGGCATATATATACACATTTGAGAAACTTGGCCGTTGAGGCAATCAAAACAAGACTTCATGAGGCACCTTATATACATATACCCACGTGCATCTACAAAAGCCTCTAACAGATGCATTGACCAATACAAACCAAAAGTCGGGACAAGTCCCCGCTTTATACAACATGTACATCACCAAAACATATATACACTCTGACTCGGAGAAGCCCCAAATTAGCTGGAGCTCACCAAAGAACCGCTAACACTGGCAGTCTACTGAGGAGGCCTACTGGTACCTGCGCCTGGAGCAAGTAAGGTAAATTCCCCAAGAGGGGTCAGTACGAAATAAGTACTAAGTATGCAAGGCTTAGATGAAACTGTACAATACATAAGTATTTCACTGAACTCAAAACATATGAATAATCAATGTCAATAAGTCACCATTTTGCATTTTGGGAAACCATGTAAATTACTTTCATTACTTTCTGTGCTTTCTTTATCTCAATGCTTACTTGTCAATACATGTGTCACAATGTACCCGGGCCCCTACTGATCAGTGGGTCTTTACATAACATATCATCATAGTGGGATCGGGTCGAGCTAGGCTTATGCCCCTAGACCTGCCACCCATAAATCAATGCATCGGAATCGGGTCGAGCTAGGCTTATGCCCCTAGACCTGTCACCCATAAATCAATACATCGGGTTCGAGTTGAGCTAGGCTTATGCCCCTAGACTTGCCACCCATAAATCAATACATCGGGATCGGGTCGAGCTAGGCTTATCCCCTAGACCTGTCACCCATAAATCAATACATCGGGATCGAGTCGAGGTAGGCTTATGCCCCTAGATTTGCCAACCGTACTTGATCATTGACCACATATGCATTACTTTGTTCTTTACTTTGAGATTTATAAAATGGTTGCCATATCTTTATTTGAAACTTTGGATCATTAACCAATGAGTGAGAGACATGAGAAACTTGGCAACATATCACTATTAGAACCATAAGACCATGGGAACCATTGGAACAATAATCAATGAACAAGAGACATAAGTATAGTCTCTATCGGAACATTGAAACATAACCTTATTTGAGCTTTTGAAACATTAACCATGAATATGAGACATGATATTCACAAATGATCAATGAGTAGGAAATATATGACAATAGATAACCGGATATGGAATACCTTAGCACATTTCGGGATAGGACTAGTGACATGTCAATGTGGATACTATTTGCCGCAGAAAGATACAGACAAAGTAACCTTACATACCTTGGATTCGCAATACAAATATATACTCCTAGAGGTGCATACAATAGTCCCGCTCCTTCTTTATGTGTCACTCTACAACATAAATATATATAACGGAACTCACATTAACCACCAATTACGTTACAAATGCATACAATGTCAATGAATTACATGTTTGCCTTTAAAAATGCTATTTCCCCTTGACCAAACCATTGATAAAATTATTATTCCAAAAATTCCATAATATTCCCAACATTGACCAATACATGATAATTGACAAATTTCACCACAACACTTCTCCTTTACACTTTCTTATCCATACCACATCACAAATAATCCATCAACTTACCTTAATACAACTCATAACACATATCGGCCAAAATCCCACAATTTCCACTTATAGACAATAACAAGTTTAATACCAAAAATAACACCATACATGTTCATATTTTGTCCATACCACTCTATTTCATCAAAGGCACAAGTCCTAATTCAAGTTCAAATCACCAAGATATCACATCTTTCACCAAAAGCAAAAATACACTATTCACCACCTTGCCTACACAACTATCATAATATACATAATCTCCCATGCATATAAGATGTTAATCCATGAGAATAAATACTTACCAAGGCTTGGAATAGGATGATCTTGTCCAAAGAGTCCAAAGGAATTATTTTTCTTTAGGGTTTGGAACTAGAGAAATGTTTGAGAAAATATCTCAAAGACATGAGAGTTTTGGATGATTAAAAATCTGATTTTGGGGCCTTTATATAGACCCCAAGTCATACGTATCCATTCCTTTGGCATTAAATGTGGTCAAAGTGGAAGAATGAGTCATTTTGCCCTTTGGGCTTGTCTTTTAATTCTATTTTGGGCCTAAATTTGGGCCCAATAACACATATCCATTTAACCCATCAACTTTCATGTATTATTCACCATGTATCTCATGTTTACATAATTCCATAATTTCATGACAATATTCTCTTACGAGATTCTCATTCGTCGTCTCGATCGCAAAAATAGGAATTCTAGTCGCCCATGGCTTCATTAGACATTTTGGATAACTATTCATGTTTCATGATTTGATATTTTAGGAGTGTGTAGGAGTGTATTGAAGTATTTGAAGCTTTAACAATGCTCAAAGAACTCCAAAGAACCAAAAGAAACCATCTAAGAATCATCGTAGAATTGCGTTGCAAAACGAGTCCGGAAGGGCACATTATTTGTGCCATGCGCCACTAGCTGCATAGCAAGCTGTGTCACAAGAAATGAACCCCCTATGAATCAGGTGGCTTGCGCCACACCCCCTGAAATAGGGAGTGGCGCAAGTTTCCATGTCTTGCTGAATTTTTCGGCAATTTTTCCAACACTTGCATATAGTCCAATATCTTATCCAAACACTACAAAATACTTACTTAGTGATCTTAATAATCAAGTAAACATGAATCCAAGTCACCAAATGAGGTTAGAATGTGCATGGGGTATTACCCAAATGCTCCACGAAATCACAAAACACTTCCTATGAAAGGCTAGTCACATGTACAAGGCCAAATTTCAATTTTTCTCATCTTTCACACTACCAAATACATACTTATAGCCCTCGACACCTAAGTAAGCATTATTCAATGTCATAAAGTAGGGTTGGGAATGTACGGGATGTTACAGACTACATAGGAGTATTTGTAGATACAAAACTAGTCCTATCCAAAACCAAATAGGAGAACACTTCCACGGTATCGTGACTTGGTGTCGTGGAACCAAGTCACGCCACGTAGGTTTATGTCGTGGGAATCAGGCTCAATTGACATTCTTCAGAAGTTGTGTCACGGCAGGTTTCCAAGTCACGTTAGTGGTAGTCATGCCACGTGACCCCTGCCATGGAAATCAGGTTGATTTTTCATTCTCTCGACCTGAGTCACGATAGCCACTCATGTGGCGCGAGTATCTTCCATGCCACGTGACTAGTGGTGTGACTCCTCCTCTGGTGTAGCCTCTTGTTCTGTCTTCTTCCGACACTTCGTTCTCAGGCTTGATTCTTCCTCTTTTGATTATTTTGCCTTTAAAACCTGTTTTCCTGCAAAGTAGGACAGAAACTACATCACACCAACAAAACACACCCAAGTTATTGCATATTTTCCTTGTTTTAAGCTTTAACAGTGCCATGTAACCATGACACATTAGCAGATCAGGCCAGAATCCCATTTCGGTTGTTTTTGCATCTCTTTGACCCCCCAAAGCCCCTATACCCTTTATGGATGCAATTATCAACTTATGGTACCTTTTAAATGACTATAAAGGAGTATCCCGTAGGTATTTTGAATGGTATAAAATATGGATTTTTGTTAATGTGTTATTCTAAAAGCTATCGAGTGACTTGACGGAGAAAAGGTAACGTAGTGTTAATGAGGAAGAGTAAAGGGTAAACTTGGTGTGAAATGTTATTGGTTTATGATGTCTTGGTCAATGTGTGGAATGTTATGGTATTGTTGGTATGGTGATGCAATAAATGGTATCGTAAGAGGGCAAAATGACGTTATACGGCAGTCACGTAATTCATTGTCGTCGTATGCACTTGTAAGGTAGTTGGTTGTTAACATGAGCTTTGTTATGAACTTGTGTTGTAGAGTGACACGTAAGGAAGGAACTAGATTGTTGTATTCACATCTAGGATGGTATATTCATATTGAGATCATAAGGTATGTAAGGTTACTCTTACCGTATAATTCTACAACACATATTGTTCACATTGTCATTATATTTGTTCCATTCTAAAGTGTGCTAAAGTATCCAAGCTCAGGTTGACATATATTGTTATTCACATGTTTCTTACCCTTAGACCAAATGTGATTCACATGTCTCTTATTCATTGACTGAAGTTCCTAAGCTCTCATAATATTGTAACAACTAAAAGAACTATCTCAAGAAAAGTAATGATGTAGGGAGAATCCATTCATTCATGAGTAGCATTTCCAATAATGTTACAGTCTAAAGTTCCAATAATTTTATGACAAGTGAATGTATCAATCTCTCAAAAGTAAGAAATAAAGTAACTATGTGTGCTCCCCATAATGTCATGATCCTCAACGTGTCAATCTCACAGAAGTAAAGAAATGAAGTAAGGTATTACCCTTCGAATGAAAGAATGAAGTAATGGATAATGGTTTGTGAAATCTTGGGTGGTATCCCAGGGGTTGAAATACCTAGCATGGGTCGATCCCGATACATCCCAGGGCCAATAGAACAGCTTAGCATGGGTTATCATGATTACATCCTAGGGGCGATATGAAAGCCTAGCATGGGTTAATCTAGCATCCTAGGGGTCAAAGTACCTAGCATGGGTTAATAACATCCCAGGGGCGACATGAAAGACTAGCATGGGTTAATATAGTATACCAGGGGTTAAAATACCTAGCATGGGTTAATCTCATCCCAGGGGCGACAGAACAGCCTAGCATGGGTAGAACAATAAAGATGAGTAAATGTGAAGACAAAAGAAGTAAAGAATTTAATGTACATAGTTCCAAACTTTCAGATGATGGTTTATCCATATTGGGTATTCTCTTATAATTATTTCCATTGAAGTTTTTATGTATTGATGCAGTTTCTTATAGCCTTGCATACTCAGTACATTCTTCGTACTGACCCCCTTAGGGGGGGGCTTACTTTACTTGCTGCAGGAGCAGGTGCAAGTAGACCTCCACAGTAGGTTTTCGGTTATTTGCAGATCATTGGTGAGCTCCAGTTGGTTCGGGGCTTTCCAAGTCATAGTTGTACATTTGTTTTGTTGTTGTAAATGTTGTATAAAGCGGTGACTTGTCCCGACTTTAAGTTGGTCTTGTAGATGCATATGTTAGAGGCTTTTGTAGACGTATATGGGTATATGAATGAAAGATATGTATGTCCGTTTTGACTTAATGGCCCTGACGGCCAAGTATCACATATGTAAGTATCACATGTCCGATGATTTTCACTATTAGCATTTTATGTCCTTACGTGATGATGAAATTTCTTATGGAATGCATATGAATAGACATGAGCAAAGATTGGTTCTCTCGGGCCTTATCGACTTTGGATGCCAGTCCGCCTCAATGGGATTTGGGGCGTGACATTTTTATTGATATATTTGGTTCGTTGAGTGAATAGGGTTTAATTATGCTTGATATAATTGAGTTCCTTGAGTGGAGTGGTGGACATTATTGTTGTAATTTGGATCCATGAGTGGTGCGAGTTGTTGGCATACTTGGATGGTTTAATTTCTATTGGGGTTAATTGACAAAGTAATTGGGGCAAGGTTGAACTTAATATTGTTAGTCAGGGTCTTGACTTGGTGAACTAATTATATTGACTTATACTTTCCCATTTATTAATTGTAGTCATTAGACATGGTGTTACCTTGGTGGATTCTTGTATTAATTGTAATTCTTACATACCTGAGAAGAAGACAAGAACTTGAAGAGGAACAAGGATAAACTTGCTTGAAATCCTATGCTTGACCTTTTGAGAAACTTTTGAGTCATGATGTTTTTCGAGAGAAGGAATGAGGGAACTTAATTGATGAAGTTCTGATTATAATATGCTTTAAAGGACGTAAAAATCATGCAAGAGGGTTTTATGAAGGTAGCAGGACCAAAGTTCCCTCATTTAAAATGAAGTTGGGAAAATTACCAGCTGGAAAGAGAGGGTCATGGCGCGCTGGCCGAGGGGCCTCCACAACATCGTGGCGCACTGCTGGCCACACTGTGTAGCCTTCATGAAATGATGCTCAGTGTGCTAAGCAGCAGGATTTTTTTCCTATGGCATTTTTTGAGTCGTGGCATGGGTCCCAATGTGTGGGCCCCTAAAATGTGATGCACATTATACTTCCCAAATGATACTTAATACCTTTTAAAGTTCAAATGACATCATATTTAAGCTCAAAAATGCATGGACTACCACTTGAAGATGGAATAAATTTTGGAGGCATGACAATATCTCTCCCTTGAATCATTCATCCTCAAATGAATGTCAAAGCTAGAATGAATGGAGTAAACAAAGATTTATTTGGGCTTTCTGTTCTATACTTACTAGCATGGACTGAAATGTAATAACAATAAGGGTTTGATAACCACTACTAATAAATTTAGAAGCACAAGTTATGAATGTGGGTAACTAGAATATACAAGAAGAACACATATGAGGACATGAACTTAGCTCCTATAGGATTTTGGAAGACATGGGAAAGGGAATTCTCTCCCAAAACTCATATTTCACTTAGATCACCATCACTAACGTAATCCTTAGCGAAACTCTCCTAACTTTTAAAGAAAAGGGTCATATGCATGATTCCTGTGAGACATCTAAATGCGAAACACTACCAAGACCTTAGTACCATAGTCACCTAGAATGGGTTCATAAACTATAAACAATCTAGATTTTGACATAAGTGACACTCGATCTAAAGCTATATGACATGAAACATGAATGCCTTGGGTATGGAATAAGGATTGGACTACTATGCCTTGAGTGATATGACGAATAGCCTTTTAGCTTAACAACACTTTTAATTGTGATCCTTCTTTTTGAATATTACACTTCATCATATACAACTTATAACTCTCATAAGGTTAAATATGACTACCAAAGTTTGAGTCTAACTGCTTGTTATTACCATGTTCAAGCCTAACCCAGAGGTACAAGGTGCTACACGTAAGATGACCATGTTAGTCTAAACTATGGGATTCTATATTCTATATCTGCTTAGAAACCTTCATCCTAAGAATACTACTTCTTCTTAACACCTTGATCAACTAACCCAAGATATTATCAAGAAGTTACTAGTGCATAATGCAATGTATATATCAACATAATATTCAAGTCTATCACTATAACCACTTCATGGACATCTAGGTAACCAAACAAGATAAGAACTTTCTCGTATTCCCTAGCCTCTCTATAAACTACAATTTTATGAACTACTATAAAGAGGCACACCAAATGTTCTCATATAACTATTACATATATAAAATATTTACCTCAATCTTACTCCATACTTATAACCTTAGGTGCAACAACCAAAATACTATCCTCACAATGAAGGACATCTACCCTCTCATCTAAACCATCACTCATCTTCTATCAAAGCCACTATGATAAGAAGTATCATTGAAGGACTAGTGTTCAATCAGGACATGTACTTATCATAACCTTGATGCTTAAATAGGGACTGAGGGATACAGTATAACAGGCATGAATACTTTATGTATTAACACATAGAGTGCGAGTAGAAAGTTGTTATGGGCATGTATATAAATCTTCATGGAGTGAAAGAACTTGGGTCATAGACATTACGTTAATATGCATGACATGAGTTGAGTGTCATATTTGGATGAAATTTTGAGGAATATGCTAGAGTAAGAATGGTTCATTGTCTTATCATGACTCTTTTCTGGAACTCAATACTATTTAAATCTTAAGACCTATCTTGGTTTTTCACCCTGCATCTCCCCCTTAGATAAAAAGCCAATATTCTGTGTATGTGGACTTATTCCATATTCTCTAAACTAACCTATAAGCACTTTACTCTAATGGTCAGGGTATCACTATACACATGAATGTAAAGCTCTCTCTGATAGACTATATCTGTAGATACAAAATCTTTTCTATGACTTCCTTCTAGGATACTTCTCTTAACTTTCTTCAGCCTATATAATCATCATTCTATAACTTCTACTCTTATTGTCGTATGAAACCACATACTCTAACACATAACAATCTGACTTTCTCTTCTAAGTCTACTAATATCACACCCCTAAATTCATATCCAACCAACTCGATGATAATTAAAACTACACTATGGTACTCATCCTCGTCTATCTATAATACCCTCAATTCAACTCTTAAGAACACCATATAATACATATCTATTTACCTTTCTCCTCCATACTTTGCAGCTTATGGGTACTAACTAGGCATGCCTAGCACTTCATAACATAGAATCTCATGAAGCATAGTACTACATTGGGTACAATCCCCACCTTCTAAAACCTAAAACTCTTCTTCTTCTTCTTTATCTGATGGATTAGCTATAATTTATTATCACATCTAGGGATTACATCTATATCATACCTGCACCATTACACTTATTGTAAGTTAATCAACTTAAATCCCTACATACGCTTTGTCAAGCCTACTAGATCAATTTCATAAAACTAGCATCACCATCACCAAACTATCATTCTTTCCACCTCGATGATCATCCACAGTTCAAACTTAATGTCTAGAACAAAACATGAATGGAAACCTAACTTCTCGCATACTACACAGACTTGCAGCTACAAGATAAAAATAAATACATACTAGCCTATTGAAAATTTATGACAAAATAACCAACCTTAACCATACCTCTATCTAAATTCAGCCTACAAGCACATTCTTCTTCCTAACAATACTACTCTTTCTTACTACCTCATTATAGATATCTTTTCTAAACTGGGTTCATAACCTTGAAAAAATCATAGGTCTTCTCTTCAACTATAAGGTACCATATAAATCTACCAATTCTTTAACCATTTTATCCTTCCATTCACAACCTAGGCTTTGTATTTACTAACAATATAGCATACTCTAAGTCATCTTAACCTGTACCTCTTTCTCTATATACTACCATGGGATCTATACTAACTCATATACCTTAGCCCACACCTAAGTACATATCACCTCATTTCTAACTTAATGGATACATGACTCTAGCTACTAACATCACTATCCCCACACTTTTGGCCACTACACTTCTATATTCATACTTATAGCTCTATGGTCATTCTACTACTTATGGATCATAACATCCTAAAACCCACTATCTTTCGGGTGTAACACTAACCAAGTATTCTGAGACACACTTCCTTATAAGGCATCATTTATAAAAAGGTTTCAAAAGGGGTTTAGGAGAATATCATACTTTGGCTCAAATGCACGATTCACATGAACAAGAGTGAATTCTATTAAATCAATGGACTTAATTCACTAATGGGCTCCTCTTAAGCTCTTATGCAATCTCTTAACTTTTTGTTGGCTCTATTTGAGAGAACCACATTGATAGTCTGAGTGCTCTATTTGAGAGAACCACATTGATAGTCTGAGTTTTACTGCTTCTACCACCTCAAAGATGAGGCATAACTGGAGGAATTGGACCAACACATGAATATGCAAAGGTGTGTTAGGGGATAACTCTTATTGCACGATCTAGAGTATAAAAGAATGGGAAACTTTTCTTTAATATTCATAAACCCTCATTTATAGAAGTGTGGCCCTCAAAACCATAAAATAGATTTTACTAACATGATTTCATAGACTCTCTAGGATATTTTAATTCTACGCTCTAATAGCATATTTTTCACAACTCGATCCTAGACCCTGGACATAATTGGCACTCAAAACTACAAATGGCCCGAGCGAACGACTTGACTTGGGATAAAACTAGAAAATGTACTAAAAGATAATGCAGAAGCTAAAACATGAACTGAACTCTTTTAATGATATAAAATAACTTTTATTAATTTAGACAAAGAGTCATTTAAAAATTTATTACAACTAAACTGACTAAATGTCTATTTATGAAGCCTCTACTACATACTGAGTAATGTTCACTGGGACAAGGTCCTGGCTATATTTATAATAAAACTGACTACCAACTGAGCTAAAATTGATGACCATATGAAGGTCATCTAGATGCAAGCAAGACTCACCTCGATAAAAATGTGCATGGCTAATAGAATGTCTAACTGCCAACCTGAATTTGAGCACTAGAATCTACATCATGAAAAGATGTAGTGCAAAAGAAGCGTCAATACAATTGAATCTATTTGTATGCATAGTAAAAAATTAAATATGCATGGCTTTAGTGGTAACTTGACTAGTCGAAAAGTAGCTAAAGCAGGCACTTTACCACTTTAGCAATAGGGGGCTCGCCTTAGCGGAGCCAGCCACATTGGCCAGGCTGCTTTAGTAGTGACCAGCCATTTAAGTGGTGATCGCTTTATCAGTTATTTATTCTCTTAAGCAGCCAGTACTGGTATAGTATATAAAGCTAATTTTTGTAATTTTTCACCATTTTTGGACCTTTGAGCTTCGGGTTTGGGCTATTTTTAGGGTTTTCATCACCATTTGAGCTTAGGTAAGCTCCAAAACCTTATTCTCATTACCTTATGTTGATTATATCATTAAAAACACCTTATTCTCATTACGTCAAAATGGATTTTTTTGAGGATTTTTACGGTGAAGCTTAAAAATGGTTTTTCTTTGATTTGGACCTCTTTTTCAACTCGTTTTTATGTGGGTTTTCAACTATTGAATCCTATAAACTTGGGAAATGTATTTCTAAAATAAAATTTCAGTTTTTCCATTTCATTTTCAAACCCATTTTTTGAACCCGTTTTGGACACGAGTTGAATATGGTCAATATGGGTATCATTAGCTTCCTTTTAACACATAGATATTGTATTTTTATATTTTAGTTTATCCCAAGGACATTCAGAAGGGGAAGGATCCGTGTTGAAAGACTTTAATCTTGGATTTCGATGCTTCTAGGTAGGTTATGGCTTAACTTTCTTCAGACTGAACTGGGTAATTAATAAATAAGTAAAACATGCTATGAGTTGGAGAAAATAACTATGGAAATTATTTTCGAGCTACATAAATATTGTGTGATGCCTATACGGGGGATTATATTCTCATTGTTGTTGATTGGTAACCTTATATATTGTGTGCTGCCCGAGTGGGGGCTTTAATTGACATTATTGGCCTTATTTGATTATTTACATTCCTTATTCTTAATGTGATATCATGCGGGGGCTTGAATAGATGTTGTAGGCCTTATTGAGCATTGTTTGCCTTTAACATGATGAAAATATCCGAATTGGGGGTTTGATATGATATTAATGATGTCCTACATATATTGAATGGATTATTATCATTATACTGATTGGTGATGAGCATTAAATCCTCACATCATACAAGCATATGCATGAGACATTGGTACCAGTGAGAAACACTGATTTTGAAAGAAAATGATACACTTTAATAAATGCCTAGATCGAGTGTAATCACCTGAAGTGTGAAACCATGATTTTTATGTATTTTGACCATTTTATCCTTCCTCTTAGTTTCTACATGTTGATTTTAGGGAGTGAGAATGGTTGGCATGATTCTCGATGTGATCGGGAATGTTTTAGGAGAGTTTGTGGTTGTTAGATACTTTAAAAGCCATGTAGTTGACTTAGGTCAACATTTGATTTTTTGAGTCCTGGATGACCATTTGATCAGCTTCATTAGGTCCAAAATGTTGAATTTGGGTTAGTAGCGAGGATGGTTTGGGTTCAGAACCTATATTTTGTATTTCGACCCTTCGTTTGAAAATATGTGTTAAAGGGGTCCCGGGGATTAAATTTTTGAAAACGATCTTTCTATGAAAATTTGATGTCACCATTTAGTCTGGAACATTGAAATTAGCTTGTTACCATACATGGTTTGTTTCTGTGGGGTGTCGATTAAATCTTAAGGATCCATTCGGAGCGTTGTTGGCTTGTACCAAAATCAACAATTGATGATACATGGTGCAGCCGCTTAAGCGGCCACCGCTGTATATAAACTCTATTTCGCAACTTTTCAACTTTTGTGGACTTTGAGCTTTGGGTTTGGATGATTTTGAGGGCTTTCATCAGTATTTATGCTTGAGTAAGCTCCAAAACCTTATTTCCATTACTTTACATTGATTTATATCATCAAAATACTCTTTAATCTCGGTTTAAAAATGAGATTTTGAAGTGTTTTTTTTGGAAAAGCTTTAAAATGGTTTTTATTCGATTTGGACCTCATTTTTAACTCGTTTCACGTGGGTTTTAAGTTGTAGATTCCTTTAACCTTGGGAAAGTTATTCCTAAAACCAAATTTCAGTTTTACCCCTTTTATTTTTGAACTCATTTTTCAAATCCATTTTGGACTTGACTCAAATATAGGCAATATTGGTATCATTAGCTTTCTTTTGATGTGTAGATGCTATATTTGAATGTTGTAGTTGATTACGAGGCCATTTGGAAGGGGAAGGCTCCGTATTGAAGGAATTTAGGCTTGGATTTTTGTTGTTTGAGGTAGGTTATGGCTTAACTTTCTTTAGACTGGGCTGGGTAGTTAATTAATAAGTAAAACATTATATCGAATGGGGAAAATAACTATGGGGTGTGATTTTTGAGCTATTATATGTTGCATGATGCCCGTGTAAGGGCTTATTTTCTGTTGCTATTGACTTATGATATTATATATTGTGTGTTGCCCGTGCGGGGGCTTTATTTGACTTTATTGCCCTTATTTGTGCATTTAAATGCTTATTTCTTAGTATGATGCCCGAGTCGGGGGCTTGAATAGATATTTTAGGCTTTGTTGAGCATTGATTGCCTTATCATGATAAATTACCCCGTTTTTGTGGGTTGGTATGATATTAATGATGTCTTACATGCATATTTATTCCAATGGTGCCCAACTAGAACTGATATCATGAATTATTGACATATTGCGTTGATTTTTGAATTCACTTATATATGGCTCATTTGTTGTGGCTCCTTTGACCAAATTTACTCAGAAAAATGTGGTATTTCAGTGGTCAGATGCTTGTGAGAAGAGCTTCCAAAAGCTCAAAGAGTTGTTGGCTTTGACCTATATTTTGACTTTGCCCAAGGAGGGTGTAGATTTTACCATGTTTTGTGATACCTCTGGTGTTGGTTTAGGTGTAGCGTTGATGCAGAAAGGTAAGATGATTGCATACGCTTCTTGCCAGTTAAAGCGTCTTGAGAAGAATTACCCTACCCATAACTTAGAGTTGGTCACAATTTTGTCTGTGTTGAAGTTGTGGAGGAATTACTTGTATGGAGTCCGTTGTGATATTTTCTTGGATCATCGTAGCCTTCAGTACTTCTTCACCCAGTGATATCTTAATATGAGACAGTGATGCTGGCTTGAGTTGGTTAATGATTATGATCTCACAATTCTCTATCATCCGAATAAGACTAACGTGGTTGCCGATGCCTTGAGTCAAAAGTTGAATAGTATGGGGAGTTTAGCTTATCTCTTGACCCAGGAGTGGCCTTTAGCCTTAGAAGTTCAGTCTTTAGTTAACCAGATGGTTAGGCTGGATATTGTGACACCCGGGCGTGTTTTAGCCTTTGTTATTGCAAGATTTTCTTTGATGGAGCAGATTCGAGCTCACCAGTTTGATTATGATTATTTAAGGGTGATTCAAGATAAGGTGTTGAGTGGCGAGGCTAAGGAGGCCTCTCTTGATTTGGATGGTGAGTTAAGGATTAGTGGTCGTGTTTGTGTGTCGAGATTTGGTGGATGGGTGAGGTTGATTTTGGAGGAGGCGTATTATTCCAGATATTCTATCCATCTAAGGGTGACCCAGATGTATTGTGATTTGAAGCAATATTATTAGTGGGGTGGTATGAAGAAGGATGTAGCGGACTTTGTTGGTCGTTGCTTATGTTGCCAGCAGGTGAAGATCGAGCATCTGAGACTGGGTGGTTTACTTTAGAGATTACCCATTTCAGAATGCGAGTGAGAGCAGATCACTATAGACTTTGTGAATAGATTGCCTCGTACTTTTTGTGGTTCTGATAACATTTAGGTCATCATGAATCGATTGACTAAATTGGCTCATTTCATCCCTATTCAGGTTTTCTTCAGGGCTGTGAGGCAGGCTCACATCTATGTTCGTGAGAGAGTTTATTTTCATGGGATACCCATATCTATTATTTCAGACAGAAGCTCAATGTTCACTTCTAGCTTCTGGATGATGTTGTAGGAGGAGTTGGGTACTCAGGTTGACCTTAGTACAACTTTCCAACCCCAGACAGAAGGGCAATCAAAGAGGACTATTTAGGTTTTGGAGGATATGCTCCACGCATATGTTATGAACGTCGGAGGTTAGTGGGAGCAGCATTTATCTTTATTGGAATTTGCTTATAATAATAGCTACCATTTGAGTATTGAGATGGCACCTTTTGAGGCGTTGTATGGTAGATGTTGTCTATCTCTTATTAGTTGGTTTGAAACTTTAAAGGTTAGACCCTATAGTACCGACTTGCTTTGCAAGTCCTTGGACAGGGTTCGAATGATTCAGGATAGGCTTTGGGCATCCCAGAGTAGGAAAAAGAGTTGTACGACCGCGGGCTTCATGCCTTGAAGTTTGGGATTGGTTATCGGGTCTTCCTTCATGTGTTACACATCAGGGACATGATGAGGTTTGGAAAGAGGGGCAAGCTTAGCCCTAGGTATATCAGACCATTTGAGATTCTTCAGATAGTTGAGGAGGTTACTTATGAGTTGGCCTTACCTCTAAAATTTTTAGTCGCTCATCCAGCCCTTCATGTATCTGTGCTTTAGCGCTATATTCCAGATGAGTTTCACGTGCTTTGTTGGGACTCCGTTCAGTTTGATGAGAGGTTGACCTTTGTAGAGGAGCCAGTGTCCATCATAGCCAGAGATGTGAGACAGTTACATTCTAGAGATATTCTTGTGGTTAAGGTTCAGTGGATACATCATCATGTTGAGGAGGCTACATATGAGCTCGAGTCTGACATAGTAGTTACCCTCACCTATTTAACGATTTAGATATTTCCTTGCCTTTTAGTTCGAGGACTAACTGTAGTCATAGTGGTGGAAACTATAATCACATGAAGTGTGAAACCTTGATTTTTATGTGTTTTGACCATTTTTCCCTTCCCCGTAGTTGCTACATGTTGATTTTAGGGGGTGGGGATAGTTGGCACAGTTCCCGATGCATTCAATAATGTTTTAGGAGAGTTTGTGGTTATTAGAGGCTTTAAAAGACATGTAGTTGACTTCAGTCAACATTTAATGTTTCGAGACTTGAATGACCATTTGAACAGTTTCATTAGGTCTGGAATGTTGAATTTGGGTTAGTTGCAAGGCTGATTTGGGTTAGAAAACTTTTATTTTACATTTTGACCCTTCGTTTGAAACTAGGCCTTAAAGGGGTCTCGAGGGTTAAATTGTTGAAAATGATCTTTTTTTTTGGAAAATCCGATGTTTCTATTTAATCTGGAACATTGAAATTAGCCTGGTATAATATATGGTTTGTTTTTGTGGGGTCTCGATCAAATTCGGAGGGTCCGTTCGAAGCTTTGTGGGCTTGCACCAAAATCAACAATTGCTGATCTATGGTGTGGCCGCTTAAGACCGCTTAAGCAGTAACCACTTTAGCAGCTAGGCTTCCCTTAAGCGGTAGCTACTTTAGTGGCCTGGTACCACTTTAGTAGCCATTTTGCCGCTTAAGCGATCACCGCTGTATATAAACCCCATTTATTGATTTTTCACCATTTTTGAACTTTGAGCTTCGGGTTTGGACGATTTTGAGGGTTTTCATCACTATTTAAGCTTGGGTAAGATCCAAAACCTTATTTCCATTACTTTACATTGATTTATATCATCAAAACACTCTTTAATCTTGGTTTTAACATGGGACTTTGATGATTTTTTTTCTGAAAAGGCTTAAAAATGGTTTTTATCTGATTTGGACCTCATTTTTCATTTGTAGGTTCCTTTAACCTCGAGAAAGGTATTTCTAAAACAAAATTTTGGCTCTACCCTTTTAGTTTTCGAACCCATTTTAGACCTGACTCAAATGTGGACAATATGGGTATCATTAGCTTTTTTTTAATGTGTACACGCTATATCTGAATGTTGTAGTTGATTTTGAGGTCATTCGAAAGGGGAAGGCCCCATATTGAAAGACTTTAGGCTTGAATTTTCATCGTTTGAGGTAGGTTATGGCTTAACCTTCTTCATACTGGGCTGGATAGTTAGTGAATAAGTAAAGCATGCTATGGGTTGGGGAAAATAACTATGGGGTATGATTTTTGAGCTATTATATATTGCGTAATGCCCGTGTGGGGGCTTATCTTTGGTTGCTATTGACTTATGATATTATATATTACGTGTTGCCCGTGCAGGGGCTTTATTTGACATCAATTGCTTTATTTGTGTATTTGAATGCCTTATTTCTTAGTGTGATTCCTGAGTGGGGGGCTTGAATAGATATTATAGGCCTTGTTGAGCATTAATTGTCTTATTATGATAAATGACCCATGTTTTTGGGCTGATATGATATTAATGATGTCTTACATGCATATTTATTCTAATGTTGCCTAACTAGAACTGATATCATAAATTATTGACATATTGAGTTGATTTCTGAGCTCACTTATATACTTATTGAATGGATTTAATATCTTCATATTGATTTGATTGTGATCATTATATCCTCATTACATAGGTACACATTCATGAGATATCCGTACCATTGAGGAACATTGATTTTTGAAAGAAAATGAGACACTTTTAAAAATGCCTAGACTGAAGGATGTGCTAGTTGGGTAGATTGAGACATGATATTGGTGGATATTTAAGATAGTATACGGGTTTCGAACCCCCTATAAATCCTATTTTGGGAGAAATGAAACTTGGTAGGTGTATACAGAAAGTCATGCGATGACTTTTAACTATTCACTTCATCATCTATTGCATTACATTGCATTTGCACATCCTGTGTTGCTTTTACATGTTACATGTCATGTATTTAGATCCCATCTATGTTTGTGTATATGTATGTTCTTTTTGCCATTATATATATATATATATATATATTATTATAACTGTTAGTAGAGATGGTGTTAGCTACAGTTTGGGAACTTTTCTACTTGCAGGTTACGTGCTCATAGTATTTTATTTATTAATCTTATTTTATACTTTGCTCAGTTGGCCTAAGATACTTATTGAGTACAAGTGGACCGTTGTAACACCCCGTATTTTTTTTTTCCTTCTAACCTCATTTGATACCTTGGGGTCATATCTACATAGGTGTTGAGATGCCATGAATATGTGTTTTATAGTGTCATTGGTGAAACATTTGATATCAGACTTAACATGTGCGATTAGACCTTTGCAGGAGGTGTTTTGTGATTTCGTGATGCATTTGGGTGATGCCCCGTACATATTCTAACCTCATTTGGTGACTTTAAGTCATGTTTACTTGATGGTTAAGATCACTAAGTAAGTATTTTGTAGTGTTTTGATAAGGGATTGGACGATATGCAAACATTGGATAAGTGGCCGAAAAATTCAGCAAAGTGCTGAAACTTGCGCCACTACCCTATTTCAGGGGTATGGCGCAAACCACCTGCATGCAGGAAATTCATAGAAGGCCTAGATCTTGCGCCACAACCTACTTTGCAGCTAGTGGCGCAAGGCACAAATCTTGTGCCTTTCCGGACCCGTTTTGTAACGCAATTCTACGACGATTCTTAGATGGTTTCCTTTGGTTCTTTGGAGTTATTTGAGCATTGTTAAAGCTTCAAACACTTCAATACACTCCTACATACTCCTACATGATCAAATCATGAAATGTGAATAGTGATCCAAAATGTCCAATGAAGCCAAGGGCGACTAGAATTCCTCTTTTTGCGATCGAAACAACGAAGGAGAATCTTTTAAGAGAATCTTGTCGTGACATTATGGCATTATGTAAACATGATAGATATGGTGAATAATACATTAAATGTGATGGATTACGTGGATATGTGTTATTGGGCCCAAAGTTTGGCCCAAAATGGAAATCAAAGAATTGGCCCAAAGGGCAAAAAGACCCATTCCTCCACTTTGACCTCATTAAATACCAAGGAATGGCTAAGATTTACTTGGGGTCTATAAAAAGGCCCCAAGATCAGATTTTTTATCATCAAAAACCTCTCATGCCTTTATGATATTTTCTCAACATTTCTCATTTCCAAACCCTAAAGCAAAATAATTCCTTTGGACTCCTTGGACAAGATCAACATATTCCAAGCCTTGGTAAGTCTTTATTCTCATGGATTAACATATTATATGCATGTTAGATTATGTATATTATGCTAGTTGTGTTGACAAGGTGATGAATAGTATATTTTTGCTTTTGGTGAAAGATGTGCTATCTTGGTGATTTGAACTTGAATTAGGACTTGTGACTTTGATGAAAAAGCATGGTATGGACAAAATATGAACATGTATGGTGTTATTTTTGGTATTAAACTTGTTCTTGTATATAAGTGGAAATTGTGGAATTTTGGCCGATATGTGTTATGAGTTGTGTTAAGGTTATTTGATGGATTATTTGTGATGTGGTATGGATAAGAAAGTATAAAGGAGAAGTGTTGTGGTGAAATATATCAATTATCATGTATTGGTCAATGTTGGGAATATTATGGAATTTTTGGAATAATAATGTTATCAATGGTTTTGTCAAGGGGAAATGGCATGTTTAAGGGAAAATATGTGACTCATTGATGTTCTATGCATTTGACGAGTAGTTGGTGGTTAATGTGAATTCCGTATTGTATTTGTGTTGTAGAGTGACACATAAAGAAGGAGAGGGACTATTGTACGCACCTCTAGGATTATATATTCGTATTGCGAATCCAAGGTATGTAAGGTTACTTTGTCCGTATCTTTCTGCGGCAAATAGTATCCATATTGACATGTCACTAGTCCTATACCGAAATGTGCTACGGTATCCCATATACGCTTATCCATGGTCATTGTCATATAATTCTTACTCGTTGATCGTTGGTAAATCTCATGTCTCATCTTCATGGTTAATGTTCCAAAAGCTCAAATAAGGGTATGTTCCAATATTCCAATAGTGACTATACTTGTGTCTCTTGTTCATGTATTATTGTCCAATTGTTCCAATGGTATCATGGTGCTAGTAATGTTATATTTCTTATGATGTTTATTCACATGTCCTTCACTCATTGGTTCATGATTCAAAGCTTCCAACGATGTTATGTTCCAAAGTTCAAGTGATGTTATGACCATCAAAGTATCAATCTCAAAGTAATGAACAAAGTAATGCATATGTGGTCAATGATCAAGTATGGGTGGCAGGTCTAGGGGCATAAGCCTAGCTCGACTCGATCCCGAGGTATGGATTTATGGGTGGAAGGTCTAGGGGCATAAGCCTAGATCGACCCGATCCCGATGTATTGATGTATGGGTGGCAAGTCTAGGGGCATAAGCCTAGCTTGACTCGATCCCAACATGATGATATGATATGAAAAGACCCACTGATCAGTTGGGGCCATGGTGACATATGTAATGAAAAGTGAGCATTGAATGTAAAGAAAGTAATGAAAGTAATGAAAGCAATCCACTTGGTTTCCAAAATGCAACATGGTGACTATTCACATTGATTAGTCAGTTGTATTTGAGTTCATTGAAATATTCATGTATTGTACAGTTTCATCTGAGCCTTGCATACTCAGTACTTATTTCGTACTGACCCCTCTTGGGGAATTTAACTTACTTGCTGCAGGCGCAGGTACTAGTAGGCCTCCACAGTAGGTTGCCAGTCGTTGCAGATCATTGGTGAGCTTCAGCTAATTCGGGGCTTCTCCGAGTTAGAGTGTATATATGTTTTGGTGTTGTACATGTTGTATAAAGCGGGAACTTGTCCCGACTTTTAGTTCATTTTGGTCAATGCTTTGTTAGAGGCTTTTGTAGACAGGTGTGGGTGTATAAATGTAAAAGGGTTATGTCGTACTTGACTCGGTCTAAGGATGTCTACAAAGCCGTGTCTGCGTAGAGTCTTACTTATCGATGTTTTGTGCACTACATTTATAAGTAGGAGGCTACGGGACATTTAGGATGTTGTTTCTTTTCTTCATTCTAGATCGTGCAATTGAGCCAATGTTGGAAGTTGCATTGTATCTGATCTTGGTAATTGTTTTTCTTTGGTATAGTCAAAATGCCAAACACTAGAAGAGGAAAAGGAAAAGGTAAAAGTAAGATGATAGATAGAATTGCTGGTGAAGGAACAAGTATACCACCACCTGATCAAGTTCATCAAGGTGATACTGAGCCTGAATTTGTGTCACGAGCTTCCTCCACTCCCTCTGCACCAGAAGAGTCGAGTAGGAGAAGCGTACCTGTAGAACCACCAGTCAATACTACAGACCAGGATCTGAAAAATGCAGTTCAGATGTTAACACAGTTAGTGGCGGCCCAGAGTCAAGGACGAGCTGGTCCAATGACACATGATGATGATGCGGCTAGAGTAGTAAGTCGTAGGACACAGGATTTCCTCAAATTGGACCCTCCTATCTTCACAGGGGCAGATCCAAAAGTAGATCCACAGGACTTCATGGATCAAATTCAAAGGGCTTTGGAAGTTATGCATGTGATAGGGGTAGAGACAGTTGAACTTGCTGCGTACAGGTTGAAAGGAGAGGCAATATTGTGGTACGAGGATTGGAAGAAATCCCGTGATATTGATGCAACTCCACCTACTTGGGAAGAGTTTAAAATGGCTTTCCTTGATCATTACTTGCCCTATGAGATCCGTGAGGCACGTGCGGATCAGTTTCTAAATCTCCGTCAAGGAAATTTGAGCGTCAGGGAATATAGCTTGCAATTTAATTCCTTGGCTAGATATGCGTCAAATGTTGTGGCTACGATGACAGACAGGGTCCATAGATACGTGGACAGACTAGAGCCATATTTGGTAAGAGATTACACTGTTGCAGCCTTGAATAGGGACATGGACATTGCTCGAATACAAGCCTTCGCCCAGAAAATGGAAGATCAAAGACAGAGACGAAGGGTACATGAATTTGATAGGGGATAGTCCAAAAGGGCTAGACCTATGGGACCACCTATGATGTCCCAAGGAGGATCTAGGCCCCGGATGTTTCCTAGACCACCCAAACCGTCGTTCTCTTATTCCACAGGGGGTGCTTATTCTCAGTCTCGAGGGTTTAGAGGTGGTTCAGCTGGGCAAAGTAGTGGGGTTCAAGGATCACAGGCAGCAGGTTTCCCTCGTCAGCAGTGTCAGCACTGCGGGCGTATTCATTCAGGCACATATTGGTCAGGGACGAATGTCTGCTTTTGGTGTGGTATGCCGGGACATATAGCGAGAGATTGTCCACAGCGGAGCATGGGTGGTATAGCACTATCGGCTGGGTCAGCTGTTGCATCATCAGCATCGGTCCCTTCACTGGGACGAGGGGTGTAGCCTATTGGCCGTGGTAGAGGTGCCAGAGGAGCAGCCAGTACTAGCGGGGTCCAGAATCGCACTTATGCTTTGGTGGACCGCCAGAATTCATAGGCTTCCCCTGATGTCGTCACAGGTACATTATCTATATTCTCACATAATGTATATGCATTGATTGACCCTGGTTCTACATTTTTCTATGTTACCCCATTGGTTGCTGCGAAATTTGCAAAGGCAGCGGAATTATTACTTAAATCAATTGAAGTGTCTACACCGGTTGGTAAATATATTATTGCAAAGAGAGTATAGCGTAACTGTGTGGTAACAGTATGTGGTCATGATACGTTGGCCGATCTCATTGAATTGAACATGGTGGATTTTGATGTAATTATGGGAATGGATTGGTTGGCCTCTTGTTATGCTACGATAGATTGCCGAGCCAAGAAGGTGCAATTTTGTTTTCCGCAAGAAAATGTCCTTGAATGGCAGGGTAATGTAGGGACACCACGAGGAAGATTTATTTCCTATTTGAAAGCCAGAAAAATGATTGCCAAGGGATATATATGTCATTTGGTACGAGTGAAAGATAATGATGTGGAACCATTAACGCCACAGTCAGTACCAGCAGTCAATGAGTTTCTTGATGTATTTCCAGAGGATCTTCCAGGTTTACCCCCAAAACAGGAAGTGGAATTCGGCATTGATGTGATTCCAGGCACTCAGCCTATTTCTATTCCTCCATATAGAATGGCTCCAGCAGAATTACGTGAATTGAAGGAGCAATTGAAAGATTTGTTGGACAAAGGCTTCATTAGGCCTAGTATGTCCTCGTGGGGTGCACCAGTATTATTTGTACGAAAGAAAGATGGCACCTTGAGGATGTGCATCGACTATCGGCAACTGAATAAAGTAACGATCAAGAACAAATATCCCCTCCCTCGCATTGATAATTTGTTTGATCAGTTACAGGGTGCCAGGTGTTTTTCAAAGATCGACTTGAGGTCGGGTTACCATCAAGTCAGAGTTAGGGAAGAAGTTGTACCCAAGACAGCTTTTCGAACACGGTATGGCCATTATGAATTTTTAGTTATGTCATTTGGACTAACAAATGCACCAGCTGTGTTTATGGATTGGATGAATAGGGTGTTTAAGCCATTTCTGGACGTGTTCGTCATAGTATTTATAGATGAGATCCTAGTTTATTCAAGATCACCAGAGGACCATGCTAATTACTTACGGTAAGTGTTACAGATTCTCCGTGAGCGTAAGTTGTATGCCAAATTCTCTAAGTATGAGTTTTGGTTGGAATCAGTTGTGTTCTTGGGCCACATTGTGTCAGATGAAGGTATACAAGTTGATACACAAAAGATAGAAGCAGTGAAAAATTGGCCAAGACCTACGACACCTACAGAGATTCATAGTTTTCTTAGACTGGCAGGTTATTACAGAAGATTTGTGGAAGGTTTTTCCTCTATTACTGCACCATTAACAAAGCTTACACATAAGGCAGTGAAATTTCAGTGGAATGATGCGTGCGAGAAAAGCTTCCAAAGGTTGAAGGATAAATTAACCTCCACACCAGTTTTAGTGCTTCCTGAAGGTGCCGAAGTTTATGTAGTGTATTCTGATACTTCCGGGGTTGGCCTCGGATGTGTGTTGATGCAATACGGTAATGTCATAGCCTATGCTTCACGACAGTTGTGACCACATGAGAAAAACTATCCCACACATGATCTTGAATTGGCAGCGGTAGTTTTTACTTTAAAGATATGGCGTCATTATTTATATGGGGTTCATGTTGACATCTATATGGATCACAAAAGCTTGCAATATCTTTTTAAGCAGAAGGAACTCAATTTGAGGCAACGAAGGTGGTTAGAGCTTTTAAAAGACTATGACATTGATATTCTTTATCACCCAGGCAAAGCAAATGTAGTAGCTGATGCATTGAGCCATAAGGCAGAGGAAAGCACTAGTGGTCAGTTGAAGGAAAACCATGAGATAATCAAATATTTGAATCAATTAGCCAGCTTGGGAGTTTGCCTTATTAAATCCTCAGATGATAGAGTTATTGTACAGAATGCAGCAGAATCCTCTTTGATAGCTGAAGTGAAAGAGAAGCAATTTGCTGATTCTATTTTATTGCAGCTAAAGGAAAATGTGCAGCAGAATCTGACCAAGGCATTTAATGTTACACCGGAAGGGGTACTTCAATGTCAAGGGAGATTATGTGTACTGGACGTAGATGAACTGAGGACACGAATAATGACAGAGGTGCACCATTCGCGCTATTCCATTCACCCGGGCGCTACTAAAATGTACCATGAATTGAAAAAAGTGTATTGGTGGGGCAACATGAAAAAGAACATTGCAAAATTTGTCGCGCAATGCCCGAATTGTCAATAAGTGAAAGTAGAACATCAGAAACCAGGAGGTTACATGCAATGTATCAATCTTCCAGTCTGGAAGTGGGATATGATTAATATGGATTTCATTACGGGTTTGCCTCGTACATTGCGGAAGTTTGATTCTATATGGGTCATAGTGGACCGACTTACTAAATCAGCGCACTTTCTACTGGTCAAGACGACCTATACAGCTGAGAATTATGCGAAGTTGTATGTGAAAGAGATATTACGATTGCATGGTATTCCACTTTCTATTATATCAGACAGAGGAGCACAGTTCACAGCACACTTTTGGAAATCTTTTCAGCAAAGTTTGGGTACTCAGGTGAATTTGAGTACGGCTTTCCATCCTCAGACTGATGGACAAGCCGAATGTACTATTCAGACACTTAAAGATATGCTACGAGCTTGTACGTTAGATTTTCAAGGCTGTTGGGATGACCATTTGCCTCTTATTGAATTTGCTTACAACAATAGCTATCATTCAAGTATTAAAATGGCACCATATGAAGCCTTGTACGGAAGGAAGTGTAGGTCACCGATCGGATGGTTCGAAGCAGGTGAAACTGCCTTACTTGGGCCAGATATTGTTCACCAAGCCATGGAGAAAGTTAAAGTTATCCAACAACGGTTACAAACGGCTCAAAGTCGTCACAAGTCATATGCCGATGTTAGAAGAAGAGGGCTTGAATTCGCCATAGGCGATTGGGTATTTTTAAAGGTGTCACCGATAAAAGGGGTAATGCGGTTCGAAAAGAAGGGGAAATTGAGTCCACGTTACATAGGCCCATATGAAATCATTAGAAGATTTGGTCAAGTTGCGTATGAGTTGGCACTACCCCAGGACCTTTCGTCAGTCCATCCGGTATTTCATGTTTCAATGCTTGAAAAAGCATAGAAGATCCTTCGCATATTATTTTTGTAGAGGATGTTCAAGTTACGGAGGATCTTACCTATGTCGAGGTACCCATTGCTATTCTGGATCGACAAGTAAAGAGGTTGAGGAATAAAGATGTCGCATCCGTAAAAGTCCTTTGGAGAAATCAACAAAAGGAGGAGATCACATGGGAAGCGGAAGAAATGATGAAATCCAAGTATCCCCATTTATTTCAAATGGACCAAGAAGTACACAGTGCAGAGGTGGAACAATAACAAGTAAGTATTTAAGAGCATTATGTGAATGTGTATACGTATGTTAAAGTAGAGATGCATTTGTGGGATATAAGACGATGTTGTTAACATTCAAGGACGAATGTTTCTAAGGGGGGAAGAATGTAACACCCCGTATTTTTTTTTCCCTTCTAACCTCACTTGATACCTTGGGGTCATATCTAAATAGGTGTTGAGATGCCATGAATATGTGTTTTATAGTGTCATTGGTGAAACATTTGATATCGGACTTAACATGTGCGTTTAGACCTTCGCAGGAGGTGTTTTGTGATTTCGTGATGCATTTGGGTGATGCCCCATACATATTATAACCTCATTTGGTGACTTTAAGTCATGTTTACTTAATGGTTAAGATCACTAAGTAAGTATTTTGTAGTGTTTTGATAAGGGATTGGACGATATGCAAACATTGGATAAGTGGCCGAAAAATTCAGCAAAGTGCTGAAACTTGCGCCACTACCCTGTTTCAGGGGTGTGGCGCAAACCACCTGCATGCAGGAAATTCATATAAGGCCTAGATATTGCGCCACAGCCTGCTTTGCAGCTAGTGGCGCAAGGCACAAATCTTGTGCCTTTCCGGACCCATTTTGTAACGCAATTCTACGACGATTCTTGGATGGTTTCCTTTGGTTCTTTGGAGTTCTTTGAGCATTGTTAAAGCTTCAAACACTTCAATACACTCCTACATACTCCTACATGATCAAATCATGAAATGTGAATAGTGATCCAAAATGTCCAATGAAGCCAAGGGCGACTAGAATTCCTCTTTTTGCGATCGAAACAACGAAGGAGAATCTTTTAAGAGAATCTTGTCGTGACATTATGGCATTATGTAAACATGATAGATATGGTGAATAATACATTAAATGTGATGGATTACGTGGATATGTGTTATTGGGCCCAAAGTTTGGCCCAAAATGGAAATTAAAGAATTGGCCCAAAGGGCAAAAAGACCCATTCTTCCACTTTGACCTCATTAAATACCAAGGAATAGCTAAGATTGACTTGGGGTCTATAAAAAGGCCCCAAGATCAGATTTTTTATCATCAAAAACCTCTCATGCCTTTATGATATTTTCTCAACATTTCTCATTTCCAAACCCTAAAGCAAAATAATTCCTTTGGACTCCTTGGACAAGATCAACATATTCCAAGCCTTGGTAAGTCTTTATTCTCATGGATTAACATATTATATGCATGTTAGATTATGTATATTATGCTAGTTGTGTTGACAAGGTGATGAATAGTATATTTTTGCTTTTGGTGAAAGATGTGCTATCTTGGTGATTTGAACTTGAATTAGGACTTGTGACTTTGATGAAAAAGCATGGTATGGACAAAATATGAACATGTATGGTGTTATTTTTGGTATTAAACTTGTTCTTGTATATAAGTGGAAATTGTGGAATTTTGGCCGATATGTGTTATGAGTTGTGTTAAGGTCATTTGATGGATTATTTGTGATGTGGTATGGATAAGAAAGTATAAAGGAGAAGTGTTGTGGTGAAATGTATCAATTATCATGTATTGGTCAATGTTGGGAATATTATGGAATTTTTGGAATAATAATGTTATCAATGGTTTTGTCAAGGGGAAATGGCATGTTTAAGGGAAAATATGTGACTCATTGATGTTCTATGCATTTGACGA
This sequence comes from Capsicum rhomboideum, assembly GCA_031232105.1. Classification (NCBI taxonomy): domain Eukaryota; kingdom Viridiplantae; phylum Streptophyta; class Magnoliopsida; order Solanales; family Solanaceae; genus Capsicum; species Capsicum rhomboideum. Next base: position 14,920,000 of record CP124718.1, read on the forward strand.
GTAGTTGGTGGTTAATGTGAATTCCGTATTGTATTTGTGTTGTAGAGTGACACATAAAGAAGGAGAGGGACTATTGTACGCACCTCTAGGATTATATATTCGTATTGCGAATCCAAGGTATGTAAGGTTACTTTGTCCGTATCTTTCTGCGGCAAATAGTATCCATATTGACATGTCACTAGTCCTATCCCGAAATGTGCTACGGTATCCCATATCCACTTATCCATGGTCATTGTCATATAATTCTTACTCGTTGATCATTGGTAAATCTCATGTCTCATCTTCATGGTTAATGTTCCAAAAGCTCAAATAAGGGAATGTTCCAATATTCCAATAGTGACTATACTTGTGTCTCTTGTTCATGTATTATTGTCCAATGGTTCCAATGGTATCATGGTGCTAGTAATGTTATATTTCTTATGATGTTTATTCACATGTCCTTCACTCATTGGTTCATGATTCAAAGCTTCCAACAATGTTATGTTCCAAAGTTCAAGTGATGTTATGACTATCAAAATATCAATCTCAAAGTAATGAACAAAGTAATGCATATGTGGTCAATGATCAAGTATGGGTGGCAGGTCTAGGGGCGTAAGCCTAGCTCGACGCGATCCCGAGGTATGGATTTATGGGTGGCAGGTCTAGGGGAATAAGCCTAGCTCGACCCGATCCCGATGCATTGATGTATGGGTGGCAAGTCTAGGGGCATAAGCCTAGCTTGACTCGATCCCAACACGATGATATGATATGAAAAGACCCACTGATCAGTCGGGGCCCGGGTACATGGTGACATATGTAATGACAAGTGAGCATTGAATGTAAAGAAAGTAATGAAAGCAGTCCACATGGTTTCCAAAATTCAACATGGTGACTTATTCACATTGATTAGTCATTTGTATTTGAGTTCATTGAAATATTCATGTATTGTACAGTTTCATCTGAGCCTTGCATACTCAGTACTTATTTCGTACTGACCCCTCTTGGGGAATTTAACTTACTTGCTGCAGGCGCAGGTACTAGTAGGCCTCCACAGTAGGTTGCCAGTCGTTGCAGATCATTGGTGAGCTCCAGCTAATTCGGGGCTTCTCCGAGTCAGAGTGTATATATGTTTTGGTGTTGTACATATTGTATAAAGCGGGAACTTGTCCCTACTTTTAGTTCATTTTGGTCAATGCTTTGTTAGAGGCTTTTGTAGACAGGTGTGGGTGTATAAATGTAAAAGGGATATGTCGTACTTGACTCGGTGGCCTCAACGGCCCAGTTTCGCGTATATATAAATATATATCATGTTCCATGACTTTCATTGTTGGTCTCTATAGCTGTCATGTGCTTATGGGTTTCTTATGGCATGCGTATGATTGACCATAGGCAAAGGTTTGTTCTCTCGAGCCTTATTGGCTACGGGTGCCAATCATGTCTCGATTGGATTCGGGGTGTGACAACCGTACACACTTCTACTGTGCCCTTTTGGTATAGATCCTAGTTCAAGTACTACACGTGATGGCTGATCTTTGTACACAGACTTTGGGCTTTTGAGGTACTGATATGCTTCAGAGTTCGGCGTTGATTCGGACCTCATCTATCTTTATTTGTCTTTACTTATGACTCAAAAACAAATTCTGTACCACTTAGTATTCGGATGGTTGGTTAGATGTTCTACACTTATGTCATCAGATTTTGGAATTTATGATATTTTTGTACATACTTTCGTATTTATCTATATTATGGTCTGACTTTGTTCTAAAAGTCTCGCCTTGTTTTTATTTTATTGTTGTTTTCTATTTTTCTTTATCTATGGGTGATTGGATTACTTATTCAGGCTGGGCCGTGATAACTGCCATCATAACCTCGCTTTTGGGTTGTGACACCGAGGGATGTACCGGTCGGGTTGATTGAGATATGAGAACCACTTTTTAGATATTGATCTATGAACACTAGTTCGAGATGTGGATTGAAATTATGAGACAGGTATATGGGTTGCGGACCCCCCATGGGTCCAATCTTGGAGCACTGAGGTTTGGTAGGTGTATACATAAAGTCAAGTGATGGCTTTCAAAATCATTCATCATTATCCCATCTTCATTGCATACACATTTTGTATTATTTTCATATATTTGGTGTGTATTTAGTTTCTCTACTTCTTTGATCGTATCTGTTTCTACTTGTTCTTCCTTTTAATATATATATATATATATATATATATATATATATATTAGAACAGTTAGAGGAGATGGTATGATCTAGCATTTGGAAACTTTTCTATTTGCAGGTGACTTGCTCATAGTATTTCTTTACTTGTATTATTCTCTGCTTTGCTCAGTCGCTCAGTCGTCCTATGATACCGACTGAGCCCTTTCGGTGTAGATCCTGTTACGAGTGCGAGACATAGTGGTTGAGTTTGTGTGGGAGTTTGGTGGATCTTTGAGGTACTGATGTGCTCTATGACATTCGGGGCTGATTTTGAACCTTTTCTTATTCTATCTTATGTCCTTATTTACTATCAAAGACAAACTTATGTAGTATTTTCAGATGTTTAGATTTGTATTTAGACACTCTTCACACTTATGACACATGGTTTTGGGATTCGATGTATTTTCTTTTGATTTTCTATTATCTATGTTATTTGGCCTAACTTCATTATAAAAGTCTTGTATTTTACCATTAAATTTCATAGATTGATCTTTTCTTATGTTTTGAGGGTTTTGGTTTTCCTACCAAGGTAGGGTCGAAGTAGGTGCCATCATGACTTCAACTTTTGGGTCGTGAAAATTTGTATTAGAGCGCCAGGTTCACTAGTCTCATAAGTGTAGGAGTAGGATGTCTAGTAGAGTCTCGCGGATCAGTACGTAGACATTCGTATCTATCTTTGAAAGGCTATAAGATATCTCTAGGAAAAACTTCTCTTATTCGATTCCTTATCGTGTGCATTGTTCATACCCAATGTTCGGAACTTTTATTCCATTATTTAATGTACAGATGGTGAGGATTAGGTCGAATGATGCTAGGGATGCTAAGCCAGAACCCGATATAGGAGTTCTAGTCTGAGGATGAGGCATGGGTCGTGGCCGAACCAGAGGTAGAGGACGGGCACGAGAAGCTTCCCTAGCCAGAGGGAATGCTTGGGAGGCCTCTCTCTAGCTTGAGGTTGGGTATGCCAGAGATTACTATCAGATAAGGGGTGCAGGTCCATCTCATGTTCCTCAGGGTCCAATTGATAACCCAGTGCTTCAATATTTATTAAATCGTCTTTTGAGTTGCTTGGATGGTGATCCTTTGAGTGTACAAGGTGTTCCTCAGACTTCAAGTGGTGTTCTGCCATTTGTACCGACATTTGCTTATGGTTTTCCTACTTCAGGGGTACAACCATCATCTATGGTACCCCTGCATGTGGATTCATTGCCCCTCAAACTTACTATTCCTCAAGTTGTTTCGAGTAAAATGATGTCTTCATTTGACCAGAAGAGGTTTGGGAGGTTTATTTTCTTGGCTCCTCCCAAGTTCAGTAGGGTGATTGGAGAGGATTCCTATGAGTTTTTGATTGACTGCCAGGAGAAGTTACGTAATCTTGGATCCCTTGAGCCTCACGGAGTTTTTTATACTACTTATCAGTTGCCGGATGTGTCCAGGGATTAGTGGAGGTCTCTATCTAGTTGTAGACCTTTGGGTTCTCCTGCTATGACTTGGGCTTAGTTTTCTAAGGCCCTTTTTAAGAGCTTTGTGTTGTATAGTTTGAGAGATCAAATGCAGGATGAGTTTGATCATTTGGAGCAGGGCTCCATGTCTATTGCTGAGTATAAGGCACACTTCCATGCCCTATCCAGATATTTAGGCACTAGTATCTCCACAGAGCCAGAGAGGATTCATAAGTTTGTTAAGAGGCTAGATCATTTTCTAGTCTTTGCTTGAGAAAGTCATTTAGAAAGATCCGCTTTTAACTGGTTCCTATCAGTTGGCTACTACCCAGATGGTTGTTTCAGGGGCTTTTTTTTTAGAGCATTATTGAACATTCCAAGTTGACCTAGTATATTACCCAGGCTACTCAGAGAGGTACCAAGAAAGTGCGCCGATAAGGCAAGTTTAGTGGTCCCACCTTTCGAGGTAGAGATTTCTTAAGTAGAGGTACCTGTGGTTATCATGGTAGAATGATTCAGGCCACTTTATCAGGATCAGGTGGTGGGCTTTTAGGTTCTATAGTTTTATGTAGCCAGGCATCAGGTCATGCAAGTAGTGGTTCCAACTTTGATTCTTCGGCCCAGGGTGGTCGTTCTAGTTTATCTGTGCCACTTCAGATTGAGTCAGGCCATAGAAGATGTTTTATTTGTGAGGAGGTTGGTCATTTAGACAAGGATTATCCTCGGCGTGTGTTTGGTCATACCCAACAGGGTTCTCAGCCTCAGTTTTTCCCTCTCATATTTCTACAGTCAAAGGTGGTTCACAGAGTGGTAAGGCTTGTGCCAGAAGTGCTCGAGATAGAGGTAGGAGAGCTCGTGGTAGTGGACACGGGGTTTCTCAGTTAGGGAACAAACATAAACACTGTTATGCTATACCTGGGAGACCCAAGATAGAGGCCTCTAATGCAATTATTACAGGTATTGTCCCAGTTTGCTACAAATCTACTTCTGTGTTATTTGACCCTGGGTCTACCTTTTCCTATATGACTACATATTTTGCTTCTGGTATTGATGATTCCTATGAGCCCCTTACTATGTCTTTTCATGTTTCTACCCCTGCAGGAGATTCTATAGTGGTAGATCAGGTGTACCGATCTTGTGTGGTTACCTTTGTAGGGCTTGAGACTTGGGTAGACTTGATTATCCTAGATATGGTTGATTTTGATGTTATCTTACGTATGGATTGGTTAACTCCCTATCATGCTATTTTGGATTGCTATGCCAAGACCGTGACCTTAGCTATGTTGGGTATGCCAAGGTTAGTTTAGAAGGGTACTCTTAATTTAGGTTCTAAGGGAGTTGTATCTTTTCTACATACTAGTCGCATGGTAGAAAGAGGGTGTTTGTCTTATTTCGCTTATATTCATGACACTAGTGTTGCCTCAATGCCTTTTTCAGATTTTGTTCTAGTTGTCTGCGAGTTCATGGATGTGTTTCCTATGGATTTACCTGGTGTAACACCCCATACCTTCCCGACCCTACTTGACGTCGTTGAACAATATTTACTTAGGTGTCGAGAGCCATAGGTATGTATTTTGTAGTGTCATTGATGAAACATTTGACATTGGGCCTAGTACATGTGATTAGACCTTTGTATGAGGTGTTTGTGACTTCGTGGAGAAATTGTGGGGTGAAAAATAAGGCTTGGAGGACTTCCAAGCAATGGATATTAAGGTTAGGAGGTAAGCAAATGACTTGAACTTGAAGGATCTAACCAAATCCGTAAAGGAAAGTCAAAGAAAGGAAAAAAAATCACATTTTGGGGATGGGGCGTGCCCAGGGGCCTGCCAGGCCGCTACTGGCCAAAATTTTTTTGGCACAGGCAGCCCTGGCCGTGCCAGGCAGCGTGCCAGGCCGCCTATGCCAGAAAATTTTCTGGCATAGGCAGCATTGGGGCGCGCCAAGCGGCGTGACAGGGTGCTTTTCGCCGAAATTTTTCTTTGACTATTATGATGTACATAAGACGATTGAGTCATGGTACCATTACCCCATCTAAGTAGGACTACGCTTGAGCCCGTTTAGCATCCGAGTTGGGGTTAATTCGTCGTCACAAGTATTTTAACAAATTATGTTCAAATAAGCCATGAGTGGCTAGAATTCCTTATTTTAGGGAATGAGGCTACAAACATGAATCGCGTGAGTCAAACATTGTTGTAACATTTATGGAATTATTTAAACATAAGAAATTTGGATACTACACATTGAAAATATAATATGTGCAATTAGGCTCAATTTGAGGCCCAAAGAAAGGCCAAAATGCAAGGCAAAAGGGCAAATGACCCATTCTTCCATTTGACCAAGTGGACATTGCATTTAATGCCAAGAGTTGGCTAAGGGGCCTATATAAAGGGGGGAAATCAGATTTTTATTCCTATAGACACACATAACTTTTCTAGAATTTTCAAGACAATTCCTTTTGGCTTCAAACCCTAAGTCAGCTCCTGGACAAGATCATCATTTCTCAAGCTTGGGTAAGTGATTATTCTTGTACTTTAATATACTATATGCATGGGAGAGTATGTAGGTCATGATGGTTATGTCTAAAAGTGTTGAATAGTGAACTTTTGCTTTTTGCTAAAGATGTGTCATTCTTGTTATTTAAACTTGAAAAAGGACTTGAGGTTTGAATAAAAGGGAATGGTATGGATGAGATATCAACATGTATAGTGTGATTATGATCCTAAACTTGTTATTTTTCTATAAGTGTAAATTATGGGATTTTGGCCGATATGTTGTTGTGAGGTGTATTGAGGTGATTTGATGGAGTAATTGTGACGTCATGTTAATGAAGAAATGTAAAGAACGAACTTGGTATGAAATGCTATTGGATTGTGATATTTTGGTCAATGTTGGGCATGTTGTGGTATTGTTGATATGACAATGTCGTAAATGGTATTGTAAAGGGTGAAATGACATTATACGGCAGTCATATAGCTCATTGTCGTCTTGTACACTTGTATGGTAACTAGTTGATAATGTAAGATCTGGTATGCATTTGTGTTATAGAGTAAGACATAATGAAGGAACTGGACTATTGTGTTCACGTATAGGATTGAGTGTTCATATTGAAAAGATAAGGTATGTAAGGTTACTCTTTCTGTATCCTTCTGCAGCATATAGTATTCACCTTGTTATGGTACTTACTCATTTTCGAAATGTCCTAAGGTATCTCATTTCAGGTTATCATCTATTGTTAATCATATATACCTTATTCTTGAGCTATTGTTATTCGTGTGTCACATAATTAGGAACATGGTTCCAAGTTCCAATAATGTTACATTCAAAAGTTCCTATAATGGCATAATCATCGAATGAACTATTTCCAAGATTTAAGAAGTGAAGTAATGAAGTCTTTACTCTTGGGTGGTATCCCAGGGGTTAAAATACTTAGCATCTGTCGATCCCAATATCTCGGGTGGTATCCCAGGGGTGAAAAGAACACCTAGCATGGGTCAATCCCGCTACTACGAGTGGTATCCCAGGGGCAAAAGAAAAGCCTAACATGGGTCGATCCCGAAAATTATTGAACACCCACTGATTAGCTTGGGGCCGGGCCCGGGTATTATAAGAATGGAAGGATGAGTAGTGAATGAAGAAGGGAGTGATGAACGAATGAATGAGCGTAAAAGTAAAGAAAGTAATCCATCTAATGTACATATTTCCATACATATAGAGTGAAGACTTATCCATATTAGTTATTTATTTATATTTGATTCCATTGAAGTATTTATGCATCATATAGTTTCTTATGGCCTTACATACTCAGTACATTCTTCGTACTGACGTCCCTTGTGGGACTTACCTTACTTTCTCAAGCACAGGTACTAGTATACCTCCATAATAAGCTGCGAGTCATCTACTGATCTTTGGTGAGCTCTAGTTGGTTCGGGGCTTTCCAAGTCACAGTTGTATATTGGTTTTGGTATTGTAAATGTTGTATAAAGCGGGGACTTGTCCCGAATTTAGGATGGTTATGTGTGTACTTCTGTTAGAGGCTTTTGTAGACATATGTGGGTATATGAATGTAAGAGATGTATGTCCATCTTGACTTGATGGCCCTAACGGCCAAGTTTCTTGTATGTATATATATCATGTTCCATGATTTCCGCTATTAGCATTTTATGTCCTTACATGGTGGTGATGTTTCTTATGGCATGCATATGATTGGGCATGACTAAATATTGGTTCTCTCGGGCCTTATCGGCTTCGGGTGCCAGTCCACCCCGTTGGGATACGGAGCGTGACAAAAGTGGTATCAGAGCAAGGTCATCCTAAAGGTGTCTACAAAGCCATGTCTGAGTAGAGTCTTGCTTATGGATGTGTTATGCACCACATTTATAAGTAGGAGGCTACGGGATATTTAGGAGTTGTTTCATTCCTTCATTTCTAGATCATGCATTAGAGCCGAAGTTATTGGTGGACTTGTTTCTGACCATAAAATTGTTGTTCTTGTATATTATAGCAAAATGCCGATGACAAAAAGATGTCGAGGTAAAAGTAAGAGGATAGACAGAATTGCTGGAGAAGGAACTAGTAAAGCCCCGCCTGAACCAGTTAATCAAGGCGGCGCTGAACCAGAAATGGCATCACAGGCTTCTTCTACTCTTCCATTTTCAGAAGAGTCAAGAGGAAGAGAAGTACCTATAGAACCACCAGTAAATACTACTGACCAAGACTTAAAGAATGCAGTGCAAATGTTGACCCGAATAGTTGTTGTACAAGTTCAGGGATAAGGTGGTCCAATGACAGGTGATGATAGTGCAGCTAGAGCAGCTAGTCGATGAACGCAGGATTTTCTGAAATTAGACCCTCCCACATTCACTGGGTCAGATCTAAATGAAGATCCGCAAGACTTTATATATCAGATTCAAAGGGCTTTAGATGTTATGCATGTAACTGGGGTAGAAACAGTTGAACTTGCTGTATATAGACTGAAAGGAGAGGAGATATTGTGGTATGAAGATTGGAAGAAATCTTGTGGTGTCGGTGCAAATCCACCTAATTGGGAAGAATTTAAAGCGGCTTTCCTTGATCACTACCTTTCTTATGAGATCCGAGAGGCTCGTGCAGATCAATTCTTGAATCTTGATCAAGGGAATCTGAGTGTCAGAGAATACAGTTTGCAATTTAAATCTTTGGCTCGATATGCTCTGAATATAGTGGCCGCAATGACAGATAAAGTCCATCGATATGTGGATAGATTAGAGCCATATTTGGTAAGGGACTGCACCATTGCTGCCTTGAACAAAAATATGGATATAGCGAGAATTCAGGCCTTCGCCCAGAAAATAGAGGACCAAAGACAGAGAAGAAGGGTACATGAATCTGAACGAGGACAGTCCAAAAGAGCTAGACCTATAGGACAGTCTATGGTGTCCCAAGGAGAATCTAGACCTCGGATGTTTCCTAGACCGCTGAGACCGTCATTCTCTTATTCCACAACAGGCACTCAATTTCAATTCCGAGGGTTTAGAGGTAGTAATGTTGGGCAGAGTAGTGGGATTCGAGGTTCGCAGACCGCTGGATTTTCTCGTCAGCCATGTCATCATTGTGGAAGGTTTCATTTAGGTGAATGCCGGCTTGGGTCAAATGTTTGCTTTTGGTGCTGTATGACGGGGCATATGATGAGAGACTGCCCACGAAGAGGCTTGGGTAATGTGGCGCGACCTACGGGATCAACCATTGCATCATCATCATCGGTTCCTACCTTAGACAGACGTGTACAGCCTGTGGGTCATGGTAGAGGTACCAGAGGAGCAGCCAGTTCCAGTGGAACTCAGAATCGTACTTATGCTCTAGTGGACCAGAAAAATTCAGAGGCTTCTCCTGATGTCGTCACAGGTACATTATCCATATTTTTGTATAATGGATAAGCATTGATTGACCTGGGTTCTACATTTTCATATGTTACTCCATTGATTGCTGCTAAATTTGAAAGAACCCCAGAACTACTAACTAAGTCAATTGAAGTATCTACACCAGTTGGTGAATATATTGTTGCAAAAAGAGTATATCATAATTGTGTGGTAACCGTGTGTCGTCATGATACACTGGACGATCTCATTGAACTAGACATGGTGGATTTTGATGTGATAATGGGGATGGATTGGTTGGCCTTTTGTTATGCCACGGTGGATTGCGGAGCGAAAGAGGTACATTTTCATTTTCCACAAAGAATGTTCTTGAGTGGAAGGGTAAAGTGGGGGCACCGAGAGGAAAATTTATTTCCTATCTTAAGGCTAGGAAAATGATAGCTAAGGGGTATATATGTCACTTAGTACGAGTGAAAGATAATGATGTGGGACCACTAACTCCGCAGTCGGTTCCAGTGGTCAATGAATTTCTTGATATATTTCCAGAGGATCTTCCAGGATTACCCCCAGAACGGGAAGTAGAGTTTGGCATTGATGTGATTCCAGGAACTCAGCCTATCTGTATTCCTCTATATAGAATGGCTCCAGCAGAATTGTGTGAATTGAAGGAGCAGTTGAAAGATTTGCTGGACAAGGGCTTCATCAGGCCTAGTATGTCCCCATGGGGTGCACCGATATTATTTGTACGGAAGAAAGATGGCACGTTGAGAATGTGCATCGACTATGGGCAATTGAATAAGGTAACGATCAAGAACAAATATCCCCTCCCTCGAATTGATGATTTGTTTGATCAGCTACAGGGCGACAAGTGTTTATCAAATATTGACTTGAGGTCGGGTTACCATCAAGTCAGAGTTAGAGAAGAAGATGTACCCAAGACAGCCTTCCGAACACGGTATAGCCATTATAAATTTTTAGTTATGTCATTTGGACTAACAAATACCCCAGCTGTGTTCATGGATTTGATGAATAGGGTGTTTAAGCCATTTCTAGACGTGTTCGTGACGGTATTTATAGATGACATCTTGGTTTATTCAAATTCACAAGAGGACCATGTTGATCACTTACGGCAGGTGTTACAGATTCTTTGAGAGCATAAGTTGTATGCGAAGTTCTCTAAGTGTGAATTTTTGTTGAAATCCGTCGCATTCTTGGGTCACATTGTGTCAGATGAAGGGATACAGGTTGATACACAGAAGATTGAAGCGGTGAAAAATTAGCCAAGACTTACGACACCCATAGAGATTTGTAGTTTTCTTGGATTAGCAGGGTATTACAGAAGATTTGTGGAAAGTTTTTCCTCCATTGTTGCACCTTTAACGAAGCTTACACACAAGGCAGTTAAATTTCAGTAGAATGATGCGTGTGAGAAAAGTTTTCAAGAACTGAAGGATAAATTGACTTCCACACCCTATTAGTACTTTCGGAAGGCACAGAAGGGTATGCAGTATATTGTGATGCGTCCGAATTTTGTCTAGGGTGTGTATTGATGCAGCAAGGTAATGTCATAGCATATGCTTCACGACAGTTGCGGCCACATGAGAGAAACTATCCCACACATGATCTTGAGTTAGCAGCGGTGGTTTTTGCTTTAAAGATATGGCGTCATTATTTGTATGGAGTTCATCTTGATATCTATACTGATCACAAAAGTTTGCAATATATCTTTAAGCAGCAAGAACTCAATTTGAGGCAACGAAGGTGGTTAGAGCTCTTAAAAGACTATGATATTGATATTCTCTATCATCCAGAAAAAGTAAATGTGGTAGCTGATGCATTGAGCTGCAAGGCAGTAGAAAGCACTAGTGTCCAGTTGACTGAAAAGCAAGATATAATCAAAGATCTACACCAACTAGCCAGCTTGGGAGTTCGCCTTATTGAATCTCCAGATGAAGGGGTTATTGTACAAAATGCAGCAGAATCCTCCTTAATAGTTGAGGTAAAAGAGAAGCAGTTTGCGGATTCTATGTTATTGCAGCTAAAAAAGAATGTACAATAGGGTCTGACTGCGGCCTTTGATCTTACACAAGAAGGGGTACTTCAATGCCAAGAAAGATTATGTGTACCGGATGTAGATGAGCTGAGGAGACGAATTATGGCAGAGGCACATCATTTGAGATACTCTATTCATCCGGGAGCTACCAAAATGTACCATGACTTGAAGGAAATATATTGGTGGGGAAATATGAAAAAGAACATTGCAGAATTTACAGCTCAATGCCCAAATTGTCAACAAGTGAAAGTAGAGCATCAAAATCCAGGAGGTTACATGCAATGTATCAATCTTCCAGTATGGAAATGGGATATGATTAATATGAATTTCATCATAGGTTTACCTCATACACTGCGGAAATTTGATTTTATATGGGTTATAGTGGATAGGCTCACTAAGTCAGCGCGCATTTCCTACCAGTCAAGACCACCTATACAGCTGAGGATTATGCAAGATTGTATGTTAAAAAAATAGTGCGGTTACATGGGATTCCGATCTCTATTATATCAGGCAAGGGAGCTCAATTTACTATGCATTTTTGGAGATCTTTTCAGAAGAGCTTGGGTACACAAGTGAACTTGAGTACGGCTTTCCATCCTCAGACAGATGGACAAGTAGAAAATATGATTCAAACACTTGAAGATATGCTACAAGCTTGCACGTTAGATTTTCAAGGCAGTTGGGATGACCATTTGCCTCTTATTGAATTTTCTTACAACAATAGTTATCATTCAAGTATTAAAATGGCACCTTATGAAGCTTTGTACGAAAGGAAATGTAGATCACCAATTGGATGGTTTGAAGCGGGTGAAACTGCTTTACTTGGGCCAGATCTTGTTCACCAAGCTATGGAGAAAGTTAAGGTGATTCAACAACGGCTACAAACGGCCCAAAGTCGACACAAGTCCTATGCTGAGGTTAGAAGAAGAGGGCTTAAATTCTCCATAGGTGATTGGGTATTTTTAAAGGTGTCACCGATGAAAGGGGTAATGCAATTAGGAAGGAAAGGAAAATTGAGTCCACGTTATATAGGCCCCTATGAAGTCATTAGAAAATTTGGGCAAGTCGTGTATGAGCTGGCGCTACCCCAAGAACTCTCCACAGTTCATCTAGTATTCCATGTTTTGATGCTTCGAAAGTGCATAGGGGATCTATCTCATATTTTTCCCGTTGAAGATGTCCAAGTTATGGAGGATCTTACTTATGAAGAGGTACCCATTGTTATTCTAGATCGACAAGTAAAGAGGTTGAGGAATAAAGACATAGCTTTTGTAAAGGTACTTTGGCGAAATCAACAAGTAGAGGAGATCACCTGAGAAACTGAAGAAATGATGAAATCCAAGTACCCTCATCTGCGGAAGTGGAGCAACAAAAAGTAAGTATCCATGAACCTTAAGTGTGTGTATATATATATATATATATATATATATATGCTAATATAGAGATGCATTTGTTGTAATTAAAGCGATATTGTTAACATTCGAGGACGAATGTTTCTAAGGGGGGAAGAATGTAACACTCCATACCTTACCTACCCTACTTGATGATGTTGAACAATATTTACTTAGGTGTCGAGAGCCATAGGTATGTATTTTGTAGTGTCATTGATGAAACATTTGACATTGGGCCTAGTACATGTGATTAGACCTTTGTATGAGGTGTTTGTGACTTCGTGGAGCAATTGTGGGGTGAAAAATGAGGCTTGGAGGACTTCCAATCAATGTATATTAAGGTTAGGAGATAATCAAAAGACTTGAACTTGAAGGATCTAACCAAATCCGTAAAGGAAAGTCGAAGAAAGGAAAAAAAATCACATTTGGGGGGTGGGGCGCGCCCAGGGGTGTGCCAGGCCGCTCCTGGGCAAAACTTTTTTGGCACAGGAAGCCCTGGGGTGCGCCAGGCCGCCTATGCTAGAAATTTTTCTGGCATAGGCAGCATTGGGGCGCGCCAAGCGGCTGCCAGGGTGCTTTTCGCCGAAATTTTTCTTCAACTATTATGATGTATATAAGACGTTTGATTCATGGTACCATTACCCCATCTTAGTAGGAATACTCTTAAGCGCGTTTAGCATCCGAGTTGGGGTTAATTCGTCGTCATAAGTATTTAACAAATTATGTTCAAATAAGCCATGAGTGGCTAGAATTCCTTATTTTGGGGAATGAGGCTACGAACATGAATCGCGTGAGTCGAACATTGTTGTAACATTTATGGAATTATTTAAACATAAGAAAATTGGAGACTACGCATTGAAAAGATAATATGTGTAATTGGGCTCAATTTGAGGCCAAAAGAGAGGCCAAAATGCAAGGCAAAAGGGCAAATGACCCATTCTTCCATTTGACAAAGTGGACATTGCATTTAATGCCAAGAGTTGGCTAAGGGGCCTATATAAAGGGGGAAAAAACAAATTTTTATTCCTATAGACACACATAACATTTCAAGAATTTTCAAGACAATTTCTTTTGGCTCTTCAAACCCTAAGTCATCTCTTGGACAAGATCATTATTTCTCAAGCTTGGGTAAGAAATTATTCTTGTACTTTAATATACTATATGCGTGGGAGAGTATGTAGGTCATGATGGTTATGTCTAAAGGTGTTGAATAGTGAAATTTTGCTTTTTGCTAAAGATGTGCCATTCTTGTTATTTAAACTTGAAAAAGGACTTGAGGTTTGAATAAAAGTGAATGGCATGGATGAGATATCAACATGTATGGTGTGATTATGATCCTAAACTTGTTATTTTTCTATAAGTGTAAATTATGGGATTTTGGCCGATATATTGTTGTGAGGTGTATTGAGGTGATTTGATGGAGTAATTGTGACGTCGTGTTAATGAAGAAATGTAAAGAATGAACTTGGTATGAAATGCTATTGGATTGTGATATTTTGGTCAATGTTGGGTATGTTGTGGTATTGTTGATATGACAATGCCATAAATGGTATTGTAAAGGGTGAAATGACATTATACGGCAGTCATATAGCTCATTGTCGTCTTGTACACTTGTATGGTAACTAGTTGATAATGTAAGCTCCGGTATGTATTTGTGTTGTAGATTAAGACGTAAGGAAAAGCTGGACTATTGTGTTCATGTATAGGATTGATTGTTCATATTGAGAAGATAAGGTATGTAAGGTTACTCTTTCTGTATCCTTCTGCAGCATATAGTATTCACCTTGTTATGGTACTTACTCATTTTTGAAATGTCCTAAGGTATCTCATTTCAGGTTATCATCCATTTTTAATCATATATACCTTATTCTTGAGCTATTGTTATTCATGTGTCACATAATTAGGAACATGGTTCCAAGTTCCAATAATGTTATATATTTAAAAGTTTCCATAATGACATAATCATCGAATGAACTATTTCCAAGATTGAAGAAGTGAAGTAATGAAGTCTTTACTCTTGGGTTGTATCCCAGGGGTTAAAATACCTAACATTGGTCAATCCCAATATCTCGGGTGGTATCCCAGGGGTGAAAAGAACACCTAGCATGGGTCAATCTCGCTACTACGGGTGGTATCCCAGGGGAAAAAGAAAAGCCTTGCATGGATCAATCCCGAAAACTGTTGAACACCCACTAATCAGCTTGGGGCCCGGGCATTGTAAGAATGGAAAGATGAGTAGTGAATAAAGAAGGGAGTGATGAACGAAAGAATGAGCGTAAAAGTAAAGAAAGTAATCCATCTAATATACATATTTCCATACATATAGAGTGAAGACTTATACATATTGGTTATTTACTTATATTTGATTCTATTAAAGTATTTATGCATCATATAGTTTCTTATGGCCTTACATACTCAGTACATTCTTCGTACTGACGTCCCTTGTGGGACTTACCTTACTTGCTGCAGGCACAGGTACTAGTAGACCTCCACAGTAAGTTGCGGGTCATCTACTGATCTTTGGTGAGCTCCACTTGGTTCAGGGCTTTCCAAGTCACGGTTGTATATTGGTTTTGGTATTGTAAATGTTGTATAAAGCGGGTACTTGTCCCGAATTTAGGATGGTTATGTGTGTACTTCTGTTAGAGGCTTTTGTAGACATATGTGGGTATATGAATGTAAGAGATGTATGTCCATCTTGACTTGATGGCCCTAACGGCCAAGTTTCTTGTATGTATATATATCATGTTCCAAGATTTTTGCTATTAGCATTTTATGTCCTTACGTGGTAGTGATGTTTCTTATGGCATGCATATGATTGGGCATGACTAAAGATTGGTTCTTTCGGGCCTTATCGGCTTCGGGTGCCAGTCCACCCCGTTGGGATATGGGGCGTGACACCTGGTATGCCTATGGCTCGCGATATTGATTTGGCTATTGATGTGGAGTCAGGCTACAAGCCCATCTCCATTTTTCTTTATAGGATGGCCTCGACTGAGTTGAAAGAATTGAAGGAGCAGTTATAGGATTTGTTGGAAAGGGGGTTCATTAGACCTAGTGTATCTCCTTGGGGTGCTCTTGTCTTATTTATGAAGATGAAGGATGGTTCTATGCATATATGTATCGACTATAGACAATTGAACAAAGTGACAGTTAAGAACAAGTATCCTCTTTATCGTATTGAGGATTTTTTTGACTAGCTTCAGGGTGCTTTCGTGTTTTTAAGATTGATTTGAGATTTTAGTATTCCTAGTTAAGGATTAGAGCTTTGAATGTCCCAAAGATGGCTTTTCATACTCGATATGGTCATTATGAGTTCTTGGTCATGTCTTTTGAGTTGACCAATGCCTTAGCAGCCTTCATGGAGTTGATGAACCGAGTATTTCGATCATATCTCAACTTCTTTGTGATTGTATATATAGATGATATCTTGGTTTATTCCAAGAGTAAGTCCGATCATGTGAGACACTTAAGAAATGTACTTCAGAGATTGTGTGATGAGAAGTTGTATGTCAAGTTCCCCAAGTGTGAGTTTTGGTTGAATTCTGTCTCTTTCTTAGGTCATGTGGTGACTAAGGATAGTATTATGGTTGACCCAACCAAGATAGCAGCGATCCGTGATTCGACTAGACCTACTTCTCCTATCGAGATTTGGAATTTTATTGGTTTGGCAGGTTATTATCGATGTTTTGTAGATGGTTTTACTAAGTTGACTCAAAAGAAGGTTACCTTTCAGTGGTTAGATGCTTGTGAGGCAAGCTTTTAAAAGCTCAAGGATTTGTTAACTTCTGCTTCTATTGATACTTTGCCCCAGGAGGGTGTGGGTTTCACCATGTTTTTTGATTCTTCTAGCATTGGTTAAGGTGTAGTGTTGATGTAGAAGGGTAAAGTGATTTCTTATTCATCTCATCAGTTAAAGCCTCATGAGAAAAATTACCCTACCCATGATTTAGAGTTGGTCGCGGTTGTGTTTGTGTTGAAGTTGTGGAGGCATTACTTGTATGGAGTCCATTGTGAGATTTTCTTAGATCATTGTAGCCTTCAGTACTTCTTCACCTAGCGAGATCTTAATATGAGACAGCGACGTTGGCTTGAATTGCTTAAGAATTATGACCTTACTATTATTTATCATTCAGGTAAGGACAATGTGGTTGCAGATGCCTTGAGTTGTAAGTCGACTAGTATGGGGAGTTTAGCTCATCTCTTGACTCAAGAATGTCCTTTAGCCTTAGAAGTTCAGTCTTTAGCTAACCCGATGGTTAGGTTTGACAGTTCGGCACCCGAACATGTTTTAGCTTTATTGATGCTAGATCTTCCTTGATAGGAAAGATTTGAGCTCACCAGTTTAATGATGATAGTTTGAGGGTGATTCGAGATAAGGTGTTGAGTGGAAAGGCTAAGGCAACATCTCTTGATTTTGATTGTGTTTTGATGATTGGTGGCCGAGTTTGTGTTTTGAGAGTTGGTGGATAGGTGAGATTGATTTTGAAGGAGGTACATTATTATAGATACTATATTTATCCAGAGGTGACCAACATTTATCGTGATCTAAAGCATCATTACTGGTGGGGTGGTATGAAAAAGGATGTAGCGGACTTTGTAGCTCATTGCTTTTGTTGTCAGCAAGTGAAGGCCGAGCATTTGAGACCTAGTGGTTTGCTTCAGATATTACCCATTCAGGAGTGGAAGTGGGATTGGATCACTATAGATTTCGTGAGTGGGTTGCCTTGTACTTCTCGTGGTTTTGACAGCATCTGGTTCATTGTGGATCTATTGAACAAATCAGCTTATTTCATCCATATTTAGGTTTCCTTCAGCACTGAGAGGTTGGCTCGTATCTATGTTTTAGAGATTGTTCGTCTTTGTACTTAGAGATTGTTCGTCTTTACGGGGTACTTGTGTCTATTATTTCAGATAGAGGCTCAGTGCTCACTTCTATCTTTTGGAGGATGTTTCAAGAGGAGTTGGGTACTCAATTGGACCTTAGCACAGCTTTCCACCTCCAGACAGACGGGCAGTCGGAGTGGACTATTCGAGTTTTGGAGGATATGCTCCGTGCGTGTGTTATGGACTTCGGAGGTCAGTGGGATCAACATTTAGCCTTAGCGGAGTTTGCTTATAGTAATAACTACTATTTGAGTATTGAGATGGCACCTTTTGAGGCATTGTATGGTAGTCGTCTCTGATTGGTTAGTTTGATCCTTTCAAGGTTAGACCTCGTGGTACCAACTTGCTTCATGAGTCTTTGGATAGAGTTTGGATGATTTAGGATAGGTTTCGGGCAGCCCAGATTAGACAAAAGAGTTATGCCGACCGCAGGCTTCGTGCCCTGAACTTTGGGATTAGTGATAGGGTTTTCCTTCGTTTGTCGCCCGTGAACGACATGATGAGATTTGGAAAGAGAGGTAAGCTTAGACCGAGGTACATTGGTACATTTTGAGATACTTCAGATAGTTGGGGAGGTTGCTTATAAGTTGGCCTTACCACCAGCCTTTTCAGCCGTTCATCCAGTCTTTCATGTATCCATGCTTCGATGCTATATTTGGGATGAGTCTCACGTGCTTCGATGGGACTCGGTTCAGTTGGATGAGAGGTTGCCTTTGTCGAGGAGCCAGTTTCCATTTTAGCCAGAGATGCTACACGTTTGCAGTCTAGATATATTCTTGTGGTTAAGGTTCAGTGGAGACACCATTTCGTCAAGGAGGCTACTTGGGAGGTCGAGTCCGTTACCATAAGCTCTTTACTGATTCGGGTACCTCTTTTGCTTTCTAGTTTAGGACGAACTAGAGTCTTAATGGTGGATACTGTAATGACCTGATATGTGAGATTTTGCTTTATATGTGTTTTGATCATTTTACCCTTCCCCGTAGTTGCTACATGTTGATTTTGAGGTGTGGGGATGGTTGGCATGGTTCCTAATGCCTTCAGGAGGCTTTTAGGAGAGTTTGTGGTTTTTATAGGCTTTGAAAGTTCTATAGTTGAATTCGGTCAACATTTGATGTTCTGAGTGTCGAATAGCTATTCGTACAGTTCCATTGGATTCGGAATACCAAATTTGGGTTGGTAGCCAAGATGGTTCAGGTTCGATACTTTTATATTGCATTTTGACCCTCATTGTGAAAACTAGTTAAAATAAGCTTTAAGGGGTTCCAGGGGTCAATTTGTTGAAAATGATCCTTTTTTGAAAATCTGAAAATGCCATTGAGTCTGGAATGTCGAAAATAGCCTAATAGCATAGTTCGTTTGCCTTCATGGGTTTTTGAATGAATCTCGAGGGGTCGGTCGGTAACTTATTAACTTAGTAAAGTTACTGATCCAGCTGAGGCTAGTGCAACCGCTTTAGCATCCAATTGACCACTTTAGGGGTAGCCGCTTTAGCGGTAATGTACTGCTTTAGCGTATGCTTAACCAGTCGCTAAAGTGGGCACTTTACCGCAGTAGCGGGTGCTGCTTTAGCGATAGGGGGACTGCTTTAGTGGAACCATCCACGTTCGCCAGGCCGCTTTAGAGGTCACCAGTAGCTTAAGCGGTGACCGATTTAGTGGTCATTTACCCGCTTAAGCAGCCAGTGCTGGTATAGTATATAAAGCTAATTTTCATGATTTTTCACCATTTTTGGACCTTTGAGCTTCGGGTTTGGGCGATTTTTAGGGTTTTCATCACCATTAGAGCTTGGGTAAGCTCCAAAACCTTATTCTCATTACCTTTTGTTGATGATATCATTAAAAACACTCTTTATTCTTGTTTTCAAAATAGTTGTTTTTGAGGATTTTTACGATGAAGCTTAAAAATGATTTTTTGTTGATTTGGACCTTGTTTTCAACTCATTTTCTGTGGGTTTTCAACTATAGACTCTTATAAGCTTGGAAAACATATTTCTAAAATAAAATTCCAATTTTACCCCTTTCATTTTTGACCTCATTTTTGGAACCTATTTTAGACCCGACTTGAACATGGTCAATATGAGTATCATTAGCTTCATTTTAACGCGTATATGTTGTATTTGTATATTTTAGTTGATCCCGAGGTCATTTAAAAGGGGAAGGCTCCATGTTGAAAGAATTTAGGCTTGGATTTCTACGCTTCAAGGTAGGTTATGACTTTACTTTCGATAGACTGGGTTGGGTATTTAATAAATAATTAAAGCATGTTATGGGTTGGGGAAAATAAATGTGGGAATTGTTTTTGAGCTACATATATATTGTGTGACGCCCGTGTGGGGGATTATTTTCTCATTGTTGTTGATTGGTGATCTTATATATTGCGTGTTACCGAAGTGGAGGCTTTAATTAAAATCATTGTCCTTATTTGTGCATTTACATGTCTTATTCTTAATGTGATGCAGTGCGCGGGGTTTGAATAGATGTTATAGGACTTATTGAGCATTGTTACCTTTAACATGATGGAAATACTTGAATTGGGCGTTTGATATGATATTAATGATGTCCTACATGACTAATTTTGAGGGTGCCCAATGAGATATTGAGATTTAGATTATTGACACATTGAGTTAATTCTGAGCTCACCTTTACATGTATTGAATGGATTATCATCTTCATACTGATTATTTGTAGGCAGTACATCCTCATTCCATACGTGTATATTCATGAGACATTGGTACCACTGAGAAACACTGATTTTGAAAGAAAATGAGATACTTTTAAGAACGCCTAGACCGAGGGATGTGCCGGTCGGGTTGATTGAGATATGAGAAACACTTTATAGACCTTGATCCGTGAACATTAGTCAGAGAGGTGGATTGAGATTATGAGACATGTATACGGGTTGCGAACCCCCAATGGGTCCTATCATGGGAGCGCTGAGGCTCGGTAGATGTATACAAAAATTCATGCGATGGCTTTCAAAATCATTCATCACTATCCCATCTTCATTGCATTGCATACACATTTTGTATTGTTTTCATGTACTTGACTTTCATTTAGTTTCATTACTTGTTTGATCGTATCCGTTTCTACTCGTTCTTCCTTCATATATATATATATATATATATATATTTGAACTGTTAGTGGAGACGGTGTGAGCTACCCTTTGGGAACTTTCCTATTTGCAGGTGATGTTCTCATAGTATATCTTTACTTGTATTATTCTCTGCTTCGCTCAGCCGGCCTATGATACCTATAGAGTACAAGTGGACCGCACTAATCCCTATTGTGCCCTTTCGATGCAGATCCTGTTATGAGTGCGAGACACAACGGTTGAGTTCGTGCGGGAGTTTGGTGGATCTTCGAGGTACTGATATGCTCCATGACATTCAGGGTTGATTTCAGACCTCCTCTTATTCTATCTTATGTCCTTATTTACTATCGAGACAAACATATGTAGTATTTTCAGATGTTCAAATTTGTATTTAGATGCTCTTCGCACTTATGACACATGGTTATGGGATTTTATGTATTTTCTTTGGATTTTCTATTATATATGTGATATGGCCTTACTTCGTTATAGAAGTCTCGTATTTTACAGTTAAATTTCATAAATTGGTCTTTTCTTGTATTTTGAGATTTTTGGATACCTACCAAGGCGGGATCAAGGTAGGTGCCATCATGACCTTAACTTTTGGGTTGTGACAATTGGTATCCAAAAATCACATCTATACAAAAACCAATTCTTGCAATACGCCCCCATTGGCCGTTGAAGCTGTATAATCATTCCTCTATAATAACCTCTAACCCTAATAAGAGTCGTACTTTAACTAGGAACTCTATTCTATCTATATACTTAGTCTAGGTTATTCAGATAACATTTGACTATACCATAAATGTAACAACTGCTTTCTTATAATCAATTAACTAATTTTGTTTTTCCCTACTCTAAGAACTATGATAAATCTTAACTTATGTCTAATCCCTCGATATTCTTTAACTCTAAGCTTTGATCGCATACCAATTCCTTTCTTAACTCTAACATAAACCATAATAAAATATACCTATACCTATACCTATGTTCCCATAAATCTACTGGAACATTTATTCCCTAGTTTTCGACCATCAAAGAATTTACACAGGTTATTTCCTAATCAAGGTACTCTAATGCATATAACTTATAGAAATCACCTATGTTATCTCTTGAAATAATTTCTAATAAAGCATCTAGGCTTTGGCGGCCAACTAATTATATCCCTAGTTAACATTGGTATGACACATTTACTTAACAATCAAGGCCATAACTACATCTTCAATTTTTAAGGAGACTATTCGGTTACCTCTTATTTCAGCATAGACTTGATCCTGAAGCTTTTGATTTTGTTATCAAAGAAGTATTGAATATCTTTCATAAACTGAAATTCTATAAGCATGAGAAGAATCATGCAGAAAAACTTTTGGACATAGAAGTCGATTGTATCCTTCTGCAAAAGTTACATTAGGGGATGCCATCTCTCGATTTTATAGATGAAAAAACCTTAATAAAGTAATCCTTTGACTAATCCCTACTTTGGAAATTGCTTAGATAAATCTGAGGGTAAGACATGTACAACTATAACAGTATAGAGCAGATGAATCTATGCATATTTTTCTTCAGCAAAACAACTAGGAATGTGAAAGATCAGACTCATCAACCCATCTTAAGACAATGTATAAGAATCAATGTGACTAATGATTTTGAAATGAAAGCTACCCACTTGAAATTACTAGAGTTTGGTCTTTGACCTGGTTTAAGGTTGCCTTTAATAGGTAGAATCTATATAACGATCAAGTGGAGTGTGGATAGGAAGTAACTTCTTCTGACTTAGCTCTATTGAACGAACTAGATCATCAAATAAAGTCAAAATTACTAAATACCCAAGCAATCCCTCCATTATAAATTCGGTTCACAACACATTCATAAGTGAGGCTCTACTAGACACGGCTTCATAGACTCTCTGGGACAAATGAACCTATACTTTGATACTAATTTTGTCACGCCCCCAGTATGGAAGGGGCGAACAAGAGTCTGTATAAACAGCTGCTATACAAATGATCTGCATTAACAGGATGAGCCACTATTCATAAGATAATTATAATTACATATGACAACTTTATATTATCTACATAGCCTCTAATAGAATTTGTCACCATATGACAACAGATGGTCAGGACAAAACTCTGACATACCCAAGCTATAATTATAAATATAACTAAAGAGTAATAGATGTTTATTAGCTCCGAATGGAAGAAGGGCTCACCAATGGCATTGCTGAATAAGAAATAATGGCTTTCCTCAGTCAGCCTACGATACCTATTAAGTACAAGTGGACCGTACTCATCCCTACTGTACCCTTTTGGTGCCGATTCTAGTACGAGTGCGATACATGGTGGTTGAGTTCGTGCCAGAGTTTGGTAGATATTTGAGTTACTGGTATGTTGCATGACGTTTGGGGATGATTTGGGACCTTCTCTTATTCTATCTTATGTCCTAATTTACTATCAGAGAAACTTATGTAGTATTTTCATATGTTCAAATTTGTATTTAAATGCTCTTCGCACTTATGACACCTGTTTTGGGATTTGATGTATTTTCTTTGGATTTTCTATTATCTATGTGATATGGCCTAACTTCATTATAGAAGTCTCATATTTTACCATTCAATTTCATATATCGGTCTTTTCTTATGTTTTGGGGTTTTCGGATTACCTACCAAGGTGGGGTCAAGGTAGGTACCATAAGGACCTCAACTTTTGTGTCGTGATAATGGGTATCCAAAAATCACATCTATACCAACACCAATTCTTGCAATACGCCCCCACTGGCCATTGAAGCTATATAATCATTCCTCTATAATAACCACTAACCCTAATAAGAGTCATACTTTAACTAGGGGCTCTATTCCATCTATATACGTAGTGTAGGTTATTCAGATAACATTTGACTATACCATAAATGTAACAACTGCTTTCTCATAATCAATTAACTAATTTTGTTTTTTCCTACTCTAAGAACTATGATAAATCTTTAACTTATGTCTAATCCCTCGATATTCTTCAACTCTATCCTTTGATCGCATACCAATTCCCTTCTTAACTCTAACATAAACCATAATAAAATATACTGGAACATTTATCCCCTAGTTTTCGACCATCAAAGAATTTACACAGGTTATTTCCTACAAAGCTTCTAATAGAATTTGTCATCATATGACAACAGATGGTCAGGACAAAACTCTGACATTCCCAATCTACAATTATAAATATAACTAAATAGTACTAGACATTTATAAGCTCCGAATAGAAGAAGAGCTCACCAATGGATTTTCTGAATAAGAAACGAGTGACTAATATAGAAGTATGCTAACTAATATATATGGTCCTGCGTATACAAAGATGCAGTGCCCCCTAACATAGGGACATCAGTACATATACAATATGACAAACAAACAAAATAATAAGTGGTTATGTAGGGATGCTCATTGAATCAAATAATAAAATAAGCAACTGTAGACAATTGAACACTAAAGAATCTCATGTGGAACTGTAGCTTATGAGCGTATAAGTGACAGATACACAATATAAAACTATAACATATGCATTTTCCATATTAACGTATCATGTAACGTCTTATGAGTTATTAATCATTATGATGTGCTAAGTAATTTTTCTAGGGGACATCCTATGCCTATTCTTGATGCAAATAATCATATGATGGTCTACCAAAGGCTCTCTATGTCAAGTGTAAGGCGTGTGTTGCTTAAACACTCATAACTATGATTTTTCACGTATAACTATAATCGCGGTCTGATACATGGTACACCCTCATAGGCTCACTATTAGTGTCTGCCCACAGGCCATATGTGTTGTATATTGGCTCGAGTTAAGGGAAATGTAACGACCCAAACCCATTGTGAGTGGCACCCACAATACTTATCCGGTGGGAGAACTAACTACCCCAAAAACTAAACCCATAATCAACACTTAGATGAAATAAATAGAACTAATCCATCAATATGTTAATCAAGTCTAAAAACAAAACATAAATACAACTTAAATGCGGAACATTGTACTTAACCAAAATCCATCCCAAGGACCCAAAAATCATTTGTACCAAAACTACTAAAGATTGTCAAAAAGGGGATACAACCCCAAAAACTAAAATGAAAAGCGTAAGTCCAGATTAAAGGACTGTATCATCCAAGAGGGATTCATGGTATCCCGAAACATGCTTCTCACCCTTGTATATGAATTCCAACGCTATAATCACAAGTGAGGTCTCGTAGGAGATGCTGGAATATGCGTTGTACTCAACAAAAGTAAGAACAGGTATAGTATCAGCACACCATAAAACAACAGTGTGCTGGTAGGGTCGATTGGCAAGCCCAAGATGAGAATATAAACACTTAACTAAAACATAGTATAACAAGTTAATCCATGCTCAACCTAACCTACACCTAGCATAACAAGTATCAAATAGGCAATTTAGAGTTACAAGCAACAAGTCAATACACTTACAACCAAGTCAAGACAAGTTAAGCAATTATCAAACGGATAAATATATGTATATTCCTCGGTTTATTTATGGAACCGTCAAACTCTCCTAAACTTTATACATACATTCTATGGGTATCATAACCACCCTCTATCCATAACCTGCATGGGACAAATTTCATCCATGTACCTAAATCCCAGACACGAGTGTCTGCCAACCTTATTCCACCAATAAGTCGTGGGAATGTCCCAAATACCAAGACATTCTACATTTAAAAATAAAGTAGGTCAAAATCATACAACAAGGTAAAATCATTTGAATTGACCACACCAAGCAACATGCACTAACAAGCCACACTACGAAGTAGTTAACATGCACATATAATACAAGTTGGATTAAACCACAATACCATCACCTACCTCAATCCAATCTTGTACAACTCAACCAAGCCTAGGCCTTACTTTTTCGTTCAATTTCCGATGCATCTCGATAAAAAAAAAATACATACAACATATAATTAATGAAATGACCTACCACATTGGGAATTATAACTCACACCCAACCCTTAAGGTCAAGTTCATGATTATCCCCTTTCCGTTCTAGGGCTTTTCTACCGTAATTCACCTAAAACTATCAATTCCATGGATTAATTAGTGGATTAACGGAATGCAAAGGTAAATTAACCATTAAAAACCAAAACCCATATATTTATACCTAATTTACTCCCTTGCACCATAAAAATGACTAAATTCAGCCCTAAACCCTCCCTGAACTCCATAAATTATCAATTCTAAGCTTAAATTATCAATTACTAGTTAACGAGGATGAAATCCTTACCTTAACAAAGCTAAACAATGATAATTTGGTGGAAATCGCCCAAAATTGCCTTTTTCTCGCCCTAAAATGTGTTTTAGAAAAATAAACCATTTTGGAAAATTTTAAAATAAATCTATGGCATATGTCGCTATAGCGACTGTTGACCGAGTTTATCATCGCAATAGCGGGATTTTCTCCACATTTGGGCATGTCGCTATATATTGACATTCATGTCTCTTTACAGATGTTGACGGGATAGAAAGTCCATTTTTGTCCTAAAATCTCACTTTTTACAACACACCTTAAATCCGAGACATTCCAAACAATACCCTTTACTCTAAGATCGATTCTAAGAGTTCTACTTATCCAAAATCAATTCAGTAAAGTCATACGGGCTCCTTATAGTCTTAGATAACTAGAAATTAAATCAAACACCACCAAACTTCCCAATTAATTATCGGATTTCCCTCGACCACACCTTTCTCAGATTTCATCTGAAAATTGCCTAGCCTGAAATTTATAAATTCAAATTCGGGAAGAATTTATGCATGAGAGTTTAAATGAAAGACTTATACGTAACAAAGGAAAGGGTAGTTACAACAGATACCAATTTACCTATCATTCTTCCCCAAATGCTCAAATAAGAAAAATAGGCTAAAACAAGGAAAGAAAAGAGTACCTGTATCCTCAAACAATTGAGGGTACTGATCTAAGGCGTATTTATATCCCTTAATGCCGACTTTGACCCATGTTTACCTTAGTTTTGAGAGCAATAAGTATGTATTTTGTATTGTTTTGATGGAATATTTGATATTGTGCTAATAAATGTGATTAGACCCTTGTAGGTGAAATTTGTGACTATTTGGAGCATTTTTGGCATGGAAAGCAAGGCTTGGAGGAGCTATGAGCAAAAGATATTCAATATAAGAGGTAAGCCAAGGATTTGAACTTGAAATATCCAGCCAAATCCATAAAGAAAAGTCAAAGAAAGGAAAAAAAAATAGAGTCTAAGTGGCAGGCGCGCCAGGTAGCGTATCGGGCCATTTTTGACAGAAATTTTACTCAGATGGAAAACAGAGAGGCACGCCCAGGGGCGTGCCAGGACGCTCATGCACCACCTTTTAGGGGCAGAAATTTGGATAAGTCCCAGGTGTGCCCAAGGGCGTGCCGGGCCGCTTTTTGACAATTTTTGCCCCGAGTTTGCATCTATAAATAGGGCTTTTGGGTTATTGTATCATTTTTACATCTTGGTTGGACTAACTTTGGGCAATTTTGGGCATATAAATTAGGTTTAATACTCCTTCTTTTCAACTTTGATTTATTTTTATGAATTTTTATCAAAGTATGATGTTAATTCAAGGTATGAGTGGTTAAAATCCCTCATTCTTAGGGTTGAGGCTACGAACATGAATCTCATGAGTTGAATTTTTTTGGTTTTTGTGGAAGTTTATCAATTATTGATTATTATTATATTCTTGATTGTACTATTTTAATGTTTGATCACTATTGAAATAAATTTATGGTCTTGAGAGGAGCTCGAGAGAGAAATTTTGAGATAGAACTTGAAATATAAGGAGCGTGATCTTTACTCTAGGAAGAGATTCTAAGAGATTGAAATGTTGTTAGGAACGAGAGGTACCTAATGTGTCGCGCTTGTTCAAATACGGTAAGATAGCTTAGAGGCGTTAGAATTGGTTAAATCTATCCCCGCTCAACGATGTAGTTAGGTTTCCAATTTCTAATAGAAGGTTATAGTTTGGAGACGAATATAATCATATTATTAACCTCGTGATCAATAACCAGGATAAATGACTCAAATTGCTTAAACCAGTAATATTCATACTCTAGAGAGGATGTTTGGAGTGCCTTGATCCTGAGATTTACTTTTTATTGACTTTTATATCATATTTGCAAAAACTGAAGTTACGGTAGCGAAGATAGTAGTTTATATTCCGCAATCATCTAATTTTTAGTAACAAATCCCTTTTCCTTTTCGCAACACTAGTTTTTAATTATTGTTTGACGTCTAAAATTGACTTCTGTTGTAGAAAGTCCCTTGGGTTCGATATTCGGCTCTTTTAACCGAGCCATTATATTACTTGAACAATCACATACACTTGCGTGTATATCTAGGTCGCAACAAGTTTTTGGTGCCATTGCCGGGGACTTTCAAATAGATAGATTTCAATTATTGACGTTTCTACTCTAATTTTCAACTAAGTGTTGACAACTTGATCTTAGCTATCCTATTTTGCAGGCTTACTTCATCTTAACGCTAGCAAGGAACAAATATTTGGTAACCCCGCAGTCTGAACCTTAGACATACTTTCATAGATTAAGGAGACAGACTGCAGATTACCCAATCCCGCAGTTTAAACTGGATGACGAAGGCATACGGGGTAATCTCGTAAGAATTGAGGATTGAGTGGAGCACCTAAGAAATATATAAAATCCAGTTGATCCTGTGGACCCAGTGGGAAATAGACGCAAGCCAGTAGTTATGGCAAAGAGGACAGTTCGCGACGTGTCAATCCCACTCGCTACTAATGTTACCTCTAGTATTCAAAAACCGATAGCTGGAGGTAGATTTGAGCTTAAATAGAACATGGTACAACTCTTGCACTCAAGTGGAAAATTTACAGGTCTTGCTCATGAGGATCCGCAGAGGCATATCAAAAAAATTTTGGAGATCAGTGACACATATATTCCTACGGGTGTGTCTTCGGATTATGTGAGACTAACTTTGTTTCCCTTTTCTCTATTGGGGGAAGCAAGGAGGTGGTTAGATGCAGATCCGGCGAATTCTATCACAACTTGGGATGATCTTGCTCGGAAATTCTTGATAAGGTTCTTTCCATCCGGAAAGACAACAAAGTTGAGGAGTGAGATATTAAGTTTCAGACAGAGAGATGATGAAAATTTATACCAAGCTTGGAACAGATTCAAATCCATGTTAAGGGATTGTCATCATCACCACCAAGTAAATGAAGTGTTGGTGCATACTTTTATTGAGGCTCTCGACCCCAACACTAAAATTCTACTTGATTCAATTGCAGGTGGACAAGCTTTAGAGAAGACTTACGATGAATTATACGCTTTGTTGAATCACATTTCGCAGGGAAATCTGTAACACCCCATACCTTTCCAACCCTACTTGCTTGGTGATATGCCTTATTGCCAACTTTGAACCATGTTTACCTTAGTTTTGAGAGCAATAAGTGCGTATTTTACATTGTTGTTGATAGACTAATGATATTGTGCTAACGTCCGCAAAACCATGTTTACCTTAGTTTTGAGAGCAATAAGTGTGTATTTTGCATTGTTATTGATGGACTAATGATATTGTGCTAATGTCCGCAAAGAAAAGTCAAAGAAAGGAAGAAAATTAAATTTTAAGTGTCAGGCGGGCCTAGGGGCGTGCCAGGCCGCTTTTGCCAGAAATATTTTTGGCATGGCCAGCATAGGGGCATGCCAGACAGCGTGCTAGGCCGCTTTTGCCAGAAATTTTTCTGGCATACGCAGCATAGGGGCGCGCCAGGCAGCATGCCAGGCCGCTTTTTGCCAAAAAATTTCTCCGACCACTAGTCTCTAAATAGAGGTCTTGGGTTATTGTATCATTATTCCATCTTGGTGGGACTACTCTTGGATGATGTTGGCATTCAAATAAGGGTTAATTCTTCTTCCTTTTTATTTTTAGTTCTTGTTAATAATTTTTATCAATTTACGATAAATTAAGCCATGAGTGGCTAAAATCGCTTATTCTTGGGATTGAGGCTACGAACATGAATCTAGTGAGTTGATTATTGTCTTAATATTTATGGAATTCTCTAATCATGAGATAGTTGGTGGATCATGCATTAATTTTATTGCGCTAAATGACTCTTAAGTCATTGGGCTCAAATAAGGCCCAAAAATGGAGTAAAAGACATGGCCCAAAATGGCAAATGACCCATTCTTCCATGTTCACCAAGTAAACATGGCATTTAATGGCCAAGAAGTGGCTAAGGATGACTTGAGGGACTATATAAAGGCAAAGATCATATTTTTTATTCATTACAACTCTCATGCCATTCCTAGAATTATCCAAGACATTTTACACTTATCTCAAACCCTAAGGCAACAATCTTCCTTGGACAAGATCATCACTTTGCAAGCTTGGGTAACTGTTTATTCTTGTGATTTAATATATTATATGCATGATACATGGTTTAGATCATGATGGTTATGTCTAAAGGTGTTGAGTGGTGCACTTTTGCTTTTTGCTAAAAGATGCGTCATCTATGTGACTTGAACTTGAAAGGAGACTTGAGGTTTTGATGGAAGTGAATGGTGTGGATGAAATATAAACATGTATGGTGTGATTATGTCCTTAACTTGTTTTTTTTCTTCTATGTGCATAACTTGTGGGATTGTTGTTATAAAACGTATTGGGTTGACTTGATGGAGTAATTGTGACGTAGTGTTAATGAGGAAGTGTAAAGGATAAACTTGGTGTGAAGTGCTATTGGTTTATGATGTCTTGGTCAATGTATGGAATGTTGTGGTATTGTTGGTATGACAATGCCGTGAATTGTATTGTAAAAGGGGGAAATGACGTCATAGGGCAATTATGTAACTCATTGACGTCTTATGCACTTGTAAGGTTGTTAGTTGTTAACAAGAGCTCTGTTATGTACTTGTGTTGTAGAGTAAAATTTAAGGAAGGAGCTGGATTATTGTGTTCACGTATAGGAATGTGTATTCATATTCGAAAGATAAGGTATGTAAGGTTACTCTTTCCGTATCCTTCTGCAGCACATATTGTTCACATTGCAATTGTACTTGCTCTATTCCGAAATGTCCAAAGGTATCTCATTTCTGGTTGTCAAATAGTATTACTCACAGAACCAATTGTGATTCACATGTCTCATGTTCATTGACTAATATTTCAAAGTTCCAATAATGTACAATCACCAATGTATCACTCTAATAATGAAAGAATGAAGTAATGTATAATTGTTTGAGTATTCTTGCGAGGCATCCCAGGGGTTTAAATACCTAGCATGGGTCGATCCCAATATCATGGGTGGTATCCCAGGGATTCAAATCCTAGCATGGGTCATTCCCAATATTACAGTAGCATCCCAGGGGCGACAAAAAAGCCTAGCATGGGTCATCATAGTAACATCCCAGGGGCGACAAAAAAGCCTAGCATGGGTTATCACAGTAGCATCCCAGGGGAGACAGAAAAGCCTAGCATGGGTCATCATAGTAACATCCCAGGGGTGACATAAAAGCCTAGCATGGGTTATCATAGTAGCATCACAGGGGCGACAGAAAAGCCTAGCATGGGTCATCCTCTTTTACCACTGATCAGTTGGTCATTTGTTTATCATATGCTTTACTATCTCTTAATGCAAAGAAGGATAAAGTTAAGTAATAAACGAGAATGATGAACGAATATAAAGGCAAAGAAAGTAATGAATATAACGTACAAGGTTCCTCACATACAAAATGATGGATTATCCATATTGACTATTTTCTTATATTTGATTTCATTGAAGTTCTTATATATGATGCAGCTTCTTATAGCCTTACATACTTAGTACATTCTTCGTACTGACGTCCCTTGGGGGACTTACCTTACTTGCTGCAGTCACAGGTACTAGTAGACCTCCACAGTAGGTTGCGGGTCATTTGCAGATCATTGGTGAGCTCCAGTTGGTTCGGGGCTTTTCGAGTTACATATGTACATTGATTTTGGCGTTCCAAATATTGTATAAAGCGGGGACTTCTCCCGACTTTAGGCTGGTTATGTCCATGTATCTGTAGAGGCTTTGTAGATGTTGTAGTAAAAATGAAAGAAATGTACGGAACGTATGCTTTTGACTTGATGGCCCTAACAGCCAAGTTTCCTATTTATCACATGTTTTTCCATGACTTCCGCCATTGGCATCTTATATCTATATGTGATGGTGATATTTATTGAGTGACATGTTTATGAGTGCCTATGAATGAAGATTGGTTCTCTCGGGCCTTAACGGCTTCTAGTGCCAATCCGCCCCGTTGAAATTCAAGGCGTGACAAAAGTGGTATCAGAGCAGGTCATCCTAAGGGTGTCTACAAAGTTGTGTCTGAGTAGAGTCTTGCTTATGGATGTGTTGTGCACCACATTTATAAGTAGGAGGCTACGAGACATTTAGGAGTTATTTCTTTCCTTCATTTCTAGATCGTGCAATAGAGTCGATGTTGTAAGTGGAATCGTATCTAACCATTGGAATTGGTTTTCTTTGTTATAGTACAATGCCGATTACAAGACGAGGTAGGGGCAAAGGTAAGCAGGTAGATATGCTTGTCAGAGAAGGAACAAGTAAATCACCACCTGACCAAACTAGTCAAGGTGGCACTGAACAGGAGTTTGCATCGCGGGCTCTTTCTACTCTCCCATTTTCGGAAGATCCAAGAGGTAGAGAAGTACCTGTAAAACCTCCTATGAATTCCACAAACTCAGGGACGAGCTGGTCCAACGACACAAAGAGGTAGAGAAGTACCTGTAGTCCAGTGTATATGTTGACTCAGATAGTTGCGGCACAAACTCAGGGACGAGCTGGTCCAACGACAAGTGAGGATGATGCAGCTAGAGTAGCTAGTTGGCGAACATAAGATTTTCTGAAATTAGACCCTCCAATATTCACTGGGTCATATCCGAAAGCAGATCCACAAGATTTCGTGGATCAAATTCAAAGGGCTCTAGATGTTATGCACGTGACTGGTGCAGAAACAGTTGAGCTTGCAGCCTATAGATTAAAAGGAGAAGCTATATTGTGGTATGAAGATTGGAAATGATCTAGGGGTATTGGTGCAATTCCATCTAGTTGGGAGGAATTCAAAGCGGTATTCCTTGATCATTATCTTCCATATGAGATCCGGGAGGCACGTGCAGACCAGTTTCTAAATCTACATCAAGGGAATATGAGCGTCTGATAGTACAGTCTGCAGTTTAATTCTTTGGTTTGATGTGCTCTGAATGTAGTAGCCACAATGACAGATAGAGTCCATCGATATGTGGACAGATTGGAGCCATATTTGTTAAGGGACTGCACTATTGCTGCGTTGAACAGAGATATGGATATAGCTAGAATACAGGCTTTCGCACAGAAGATGGAGGACCAGAGGCAAAGAAGAAGGGTACATGAATTTGAACGAGGGTCGTCAAAGAGGGCTAGACCTATGGGACAATCTATGGTGTACCAAGGAGAATCTAGGCCTTGAATTTTTCCTAGACCGCCTAGATCATCATTTTCCTCCCCTACAGCAGGTACTTCATCCCAATTTCAGGGATTTAGAGGCAACCATTTTGGGCAGAGTAGTAGACTTCAAGGTTAGAAGACCGCATGATTTTCTCGTCAGTCGTGTCATCACTGTGGTAGGTTTTATTTGGGTACATGCTGGATGGGAACGACTAGTTACTTTTGGTGTAGTATGTCGGGGCACATGATGAGAGAGTGCCCACAAAGGGGCACAGGTGGTATAGCACGACCTACAGGATCAACCGTTGCATCATAATCGTCGGTTCCTTCCCTAGGAAGAGGTGTACAACCTGCTATTCATGGTAGAGGTACCAAAGGAGCAGCTAGTTCCAGTGGAGCCCAGAATCGTACCTATGCTCTGGTGGACCGGCAGAATTCGGAGGCTTCTCCCAATGTAGTCACAGGTACATTATCCATATTTTCACATAATGTATATGCATTGATTGATCGATTTCTACATTGTCATATATTACTCCATTGATGGCTGTGAAATTTGAAAGAACACCGAAATTATTAATTAAGTCAATTAAAGTATCCACACCAGTTGGTGAATCTATTGTTGCAAAAAGAATATATCATAATTGTGTAGTAACTGTGTGTGATCATGATACGTTGGTTGATCTTATTGAACCGAAAATGGTGGATTTCGATGTCATAATGGGTATGAATAGGTTGGCTTCTTGTTATGCCACAGTGGATTGCCAAGCTAAGGAAGTACATTCTCATTTTCCACAAACGAATGTTCTTGAACGGAAGGGTAATGTAGGGGAACCAAGAGGAAAATTTATTTCCTATCTTAAAGCAAGGAAAATGATAGCCAATGGGTACATATGTCACTTAGTCAGAGTGAAAGATACTGAGGTGGAACCACTAACTCCTCAGTCGGTTCTAGTGGTCAATGAATTCCTTGATGTATTTCCTGAGGACCTTCCAGGTTTACCTCCAGAACGAGAAGTAGAGTTTAGTATTAATGTGATGCCAGGCACTCAGCCTATCTCTATTCCTCAGTATAGAATGGCTTCAGCAGAATTGCGAGAATTGAAGGAGAAATTAAAAGACTTGTTGGACAAGGGATTCATCAAGCCTAGTATGTCCCCGTGGGGTGCACCAGTATTATTTGTATGGAAGAAAGACGGCACATTGAGAATGTGCATCAACTATCGGCAATTGAATAAGGTAATGATTAACAACAAATATCCCCTCCCAGGAATTGACGATTTGTTTGATCAGTTACAGGGTGCCAAATGTTTTTCAAAGATTGACTTCAGGTCAGGTTACCATCAAGTCAGAGTTAGAGAAAAAGATGTACCCAAGACAGCTTTTCGAACATGGTATGGACATTATGAATTTTTGGTTATGTTGTTTGGACTAACAAATGCACCAGCGGTTTTCATGGATTTGATGAATAGGGTGTTTAAGCCATTTCTAGACGTGTTCGTGACGGTGTTTATAGATGACATCCTGGTTTATTTGAGATCACAAGAGGACCATGCCAATCACTTACGGCAGGTGTTACAGATTCTCCGGGATCATAAGTTGGATGCCAAGTTCTCTAAATGTGAATTTTGGTTAAAATCTGTAGCATTCTTGGGTCGCATTGTGTCAAATGAAGGAATTCAGGTTGATACACAAAAGATTAAAGAGGTGAAAAATTGGCCAAGGCCTACGACGCCTACAGAAATTCGTAGCTTCCTTGGGTTGGAAGGTTATTATCGAAGGTTTGTTGAAGGGTTTTCTTCCATTGCTGCACCTTTAACAAAGCTTACACACAAGGCAGTCAAGTTTCAGTGGAATGATGCATGTGAGAAAAGTTTCCAAGAGTTGAATGATAAATTAACTTCCACACCCGTATTAGTACTTTCGGAAGGCACAGAAGGTATGCAGTATATTATGATGCGTCCGTAGTTGGCCTAGGATGTGTATTGATGCAGCACGGTAATGTAATAGCATATGCCTCACGATAGTTGCGGCCACATGAGAGAAACTATCCCACACATGATCTTGAGTTAGCAACCGTGGTATTTGCTTTAAAGATATGGCGCCATTATTTGTATGGAGTTCATGTTGACATCTACACTGATCACAAAAGTTTGCAATAGATCTTTAAGCAGAAAGACTTAAATCTGAGGCAGCGGAGGTGGCTTGAACTGTTGAAAGATTACGATATTGATATTCTATATCATCTAGGGAAAGCTAATGTGGTAGCCGATGCATTAAGCCACAAAGTTGTGGAAAGCACTAGTGGCCAGTTGACAAAAAAGCAAGACCTAGTCAGGGATCTACATCAACTAGCTAGCTTGGGAGTCCGTCTTCTTGAATCTCCAGATGAAGGGGTTATTGTGTAAAATGCAGCAGAATCTTTATTAATAGCTGAAGTAAAAGAGAAGCAGCATGTGGATCCTATGTTATTGCAGCTGAAAGAGAATGTACAACAGGATTTGACAAAGGCATTTGATCTTACGCAGGAAGGAGTACTTAAATGCCAAGGTAGATTATGTGTGCCGGATGTAGATGAGCTGAGGAGAATAATTATGATAGAGACGTTTCATTCACGATATTCTATTCATCCGGGAGCTACTAAAATGTACCATGACTTGAAAGAAATGTATTGGTAGGGAAACATGAAGAAGAACATTGCAAAATTCATAGCTCAATGTTCAAATTGTCAACAAGTAAAGGTAGAGCATCAGAAACCTGGAGGTTACATGCAATGTATCAATCTTCCAGTCTGGAAATGGGACATGATTAACATGGATTTCCTCACAGGTTTGCCTCGTACACTGTGAAAATTTGATTCCATATGGGTAATAGTTGGCAAGCTTACCAAGTCAGCGCATTTCCTACCAGTCAAGACCACCTATACAGTTAAAGATTATGCAAGGTTGTATGTTAAAGAGATAGCCCGATTACATGGAATTTCAATCTCTATTATATCAGACAGGGGAACTCAATTTACTGCACATTTTTTGAGATCTTTTCAGAAGAGCTTGGGTACCCAAGTGAATTTGAGTACGGCTTTTAATCCTCAGACAGATGGACAAGCAAAACGTACTATCCAAACACTTGAAGATATGCTACGAGCGTGCACGTTGGACTTTAAAGGTAGTTGGGATGATCATCTACTTCTTATTGAATTTGCTTACAATAATAGCTATCATTCAAGTATCAAAATTGCACCTTATGAAGCTTTATACGAAAAAAAGTGTAGATCACCGATTGGATGGTTTGAAGTGGGTGAAACTACTTTACTTGGGCCTGATCTTGTTAACCAAGCTATGGAGAAAGTTAAAGTGATCCAACAGCAGCTACAAACGGCCCAAAGTCGACATCAGTCATATGCTGATGTTAGAAGAAGAGGGCTCGAATTCGCCATAGGTGATTGGGTATTCTTGAAAGTGTCACCGATGAAAGAGGTAATGCAATTTGGAAAGAAAGGGAAGTTGAGTCTCCATTATATAGGGCCATATGAAATTATCTAAAGATTTGGGAAAGTTGCATATGAATTGGCACTACCCCAAGAACTCTCCACAGTTCATCCAGTATTTCATGTTTCGATGCTTTGAAAGTGCATAGGAGATCCATCTCGTATCGCTCCCATTGAATATGTACAAGCTACGGAGGATCTCACCTATGAAGAGATACCTATTGCTATTCTAGATAGACAAGTGAAAAGGTTAAGGAATAAAGACTTAGCTTCTGTAAAGGTACTTTGGAGATTTCAGCAAGTAGAAGAGATCACATGAGAAGCTGAAGAAATGATAAAGTCAGAGTACCCGTAATTGTTTCACATGGAAGAAAAAGTTCAAAATGCAGAAGGAGAGCAAGAAAAAGTAAGTATCTATAAGCATTATGTGTATATGTATATATGCTAAAAAAAAAGGTGCATTTGTTGTAACATTTGAGGACGAATGTTTCTAAGGGGGGAAGGATGTAACACCCCATATCTTTCCAACCCTACTTGCTTGGTGATATGCCTTATTGCCAACTTTGAACCATGTTTACCTTAGTTTTGAGATCAATAAGTGCGTATTTTATATTGTTGTTGATGGACTAATGATATTGTCCGTAAAACCATGTTTACCTTAGTTTTGAGAGCAATAAGTGTGTATTTTGCGTTGCTGTTGATGGACTAATGATATTGTGCTAATGTCCGCAAAGAAAAGTCAAAGAAAGGAAGAAAATCAAATTTTAGGTGTCAGGCGGGCCTGGGGCGTGTCAGGCGGGCCTGGGGCGTGCCAGGCCGCTTTTGCCAGAAATATTTTTGGCATGGCCAGCATAGGGGCGCGCCAGGCAGCATGCTAGGCCGCTTTTGCCAGAAATTTTTCTGGCATGCGCAGTATAGGGGCGCGCCAGGCAGCGTGCCAGGCCGCTTTTTGCCAAAAAATTTCTCCGACCACTAGTCTCTAAATAGGGCTCTTGGGTTATTGTATCATTATTCCATCTTGGTGGGACTACTCTTGGATGATGTTGGCATTCAAATGAGGGTTAACTCTTCTTCCTTTTTATTTTTATTTCTTGTTAATAATGTTTATCAATTTACGATAAATTAAGCCATGAGTGGCTAAAATCGCTTATTCTTGGGATTGAGGCTACGAACATGAATCTAGTGAGTTGATTATTGTCTTAATATTTATGGAATTCTCTAAGCATGATATAGTTGGTGTATTATGCATTAATTTCATTGGGCTAAATGACTCTTAAGTCATTGGGCTCAAATGAGGCCCAAAAATGGAGTAAAAGACATGGCACAAAATGGCAAATGACCCATTCTTCCATGTTGACCAAGTAAACATGGCATTTAATGGCCAAGAAGTGGCTAAGGATGACTTGAGGGACTATATAAAGGCAAAAATCAGATTTTTTATTCATTACAACTCTCATGCCATTTCTAGAATTATCCAAGGCATTTTACACTTATCTCAAACCCTAAGGCAACCATCTTCCTTAGACAAGATCATCACTTTGAAAGCGTGGGTAACTGTTTATTCTTGTGATTTAATATATTATATGCATGAGACATGGTTTAGATCATGATGGTTATGTCTAAAGGTGTTGAGTGGTGCACTTTTGCTTTTTGCTAAAAGATGTGTCATCTATGTGACTTGAACTTAAAAGGAGACTTGAGGTTTTGATGTAAGTGAATGGTGTGGATGAAATATAAACATGTATGGTGTGGTTATGTCCTTAACTTGTTTTTTTTCTTCTATGTGTATAACTTGTGGGATTGTTGTTATAAAACGTATTGAGGTGACTTGATGGAGTAATTGTGACGTAGTGTTAATGAGGAAGCGTAAAGGATAAACTGGGTGTGAAGTGCTATTGGTTTATGATGTCTTGGTCAATGTATGGAATGTTGTGGTATTTTTGGTATGACAATGCCGTGAATTGTATTGTAAAAGGGGTAAATGACGGCATAGGGCAATTATGTAACTCATTGACGTCTTATGCACTTGTAACGTAGTTAGTTGTTAACGTGAGCTCCGTTATGTGCTTGTATTATAGAGTAAAATGTAAGGAAGGAGCTGGATTATTGTGTTCACGTATAGGACTGTGTATTCATATTGGAAAGATAAGGTATGTAAGGTCACTCTTTCCGTATCCTTCTGCAGCACATATTGTTCACAATGCAATTGTACCTTCTCCATTTCAAAATGTCTAAAGGTATCTCATTACAGTTTGGAATATAGTATTACTCACAGAACCAATTGTGATTCACATGTCTCATGTTCATTGACTAATATTTCAAAGTTCCAATAATGTACAATCACCAATGTATCACTCTAATAATGAAAGAATGAAGTAATGTATAATTGTTTGAGTATTCTTGGGTGGCATCCCAGGGGTTCAAATACCTAGCATGGGTCGATCCCAATATCATCAGTGGTATCCCAGGGGTTCAAAGCCTAGCATGGGTCTATCCCAATATCACAGTAGCATCCCAGGGGCGACAGAAAAGCCTAGCATGGGTCATCATAGTAACATCCCAGGGGCGATAGAAAAGCCTAGCATGGGTTATCACAGTAGCATCCCAGGGGCGACAGAAAATCCTAGCATGGGTCATCATAGTAACATTCCAGGGGCGACAGAAAATCCTAGCATAGGTTATCACAGTAGCATCCCAGGGGCGACAGACAAGTCTAGCATGGGTCATCCTCTTTTACCTCTGATCAGTTGGTCATTTGTTTATCATATGATTTAGAATCTCTTAATGCAAAGAAGGATAAAGTTAAGTAATGAACGAGAATGATGAATGAACGTAAAGGCAAAGAAAGTAATGAATATAACGTACAAGGTTCCTCACATACAGAATGATGGCTTATTCATATTGACTATTCTCTTATATTTGATTTCATTGAAGTTCTTATATATGATGCAGCTTCTTATAGCCTCACATACTCAGTACATTCTTCGTGCTGACGTCCCTTGAGGGACTTACCTTTATTTGTGCAGGCACAGGTACTAGTAGACCTCTACAGTAGGTTGCGGGTCATTTGTAGATCATTGGTGAGCTCCAGTTGGTTCGGAGCTTTTCGAGTTACATATGTACATTGATTTTGGTATTGCAAATATTGTATAAAGCGGGGACTTGTCCCGATTTTAGGTTGGTTATGTCCATGTATCTGTAAAGTCTTTGTAGATGTTGTGGGACAAATGAAGGAAATGTAAGGAATGTATGCTTTTGACTTGATGGCCCTAATGGCCAAGTTTCCTATTTATCACATGTTTTTCCATTACTTCTTCCATTGGCATCTTATATCTATATGTGATGGTGATATTTATTGAGTGACATGCGTATGAGTGCCTATGAATGAAGATTGGTTCTCTCAGGTCTTAACGACTTCGGGTGCCAATCTGCCCCGTTGGAATTCGAGGTGTGACAAAATCCAGATGGGCATGGTGATAATTCTAGAAATTCTACAAAGAAGGTTGTCAAGAAACTAGATGTGGATGCAGTCACAACATTATCTACCCAAATTTCATCCATGCAAAATATAATGAACAATCACTTCAGCAGTTTAAATTTGGGGCAGCAATAAGCTCCCATAAATACAGTACAACAACATGTTTCGGTGTGGTGTGATGTATGCG
The DNA here is from genome assembly GCA_031232105.1 of Capsicum rhomboideum. Classification (NCBI taxonomy): domain Eukaryota; kingdom Viridiplantae; phylum Streptophyta; class Magnoliopsida; order Solanales; family Solanaceae; genus Capsicum; species Capsicum rhomboideum. The sequence goes on from CP124718.1 coordinate 14,960,539, forward strand.
GGAATGGAGACCATACTAGCGAGTTGTGCAGTGCAAATCTGAATTTCGTAAATTTTGTGGGTAATGTCCAAAGAGGAGGTAGAGCCCAAAATTATGGAAATACTTACAATGTTGGGTGGAAAAATCACCCAAAATTATCTTGGGGAAATAATCAACTTCAGTATAAGCCTCAAGGATATGCACCACAATACAACCAACAGCAGGGTCAAGGTAATCAATTGGGTGCTAAGCCTGGAAATATGAGCGTGGAAGATATGTTGAAGCAGATTATGGCAGAGCAAGCTAAGCTGGCAGCAGATATGAGGAACAATCAGTTGGCTACTCAAAATTTGGAGAAGCAAATTGGTCAGTTAGCAAATGCACAGAATTTGGAGAAGCATCTTTGGAGGTCTTCCAAGTGATACTAATCCTAACTCGAGGCAGGTGAGTGCTATTGTTACTCGTAGTGGTAAGAATTTAGAGGATACAGTTCCACCAACAGAAAAATTGGAGCCAAAAGAAGTTGTGGTTGAAAACGAACAAGTTGAGTCTGACAGAAGCTCCAAAGATGAAAAATTGGTCCAAAGTGTAAAGTTGCCTCCTCCTTTTCATCAGAAGTTCAAAAAGAAGGAGGAAGACGAATGTTTTAGTAAGTTCATTGAATTACTTAAACAAGCGCACATTAATTTGCCACTTGTGGATATCTTGTAGGGTATTCCAAAGTATGTTAAGTTTGTGAAGGATATTGTGGCAAACAAGAGCAAATGGACTGAGTGTGCCGTAGTTGAACTTACTGAGGAGTGTAGCTCTCGCATTCAAAACCATTTACCCATCAAGCTGAAGGATCCCTAAAGCTTCACTGTAAAATTTACTTTGGGAGATCGTGTCTGTGCTCGTGGTTTGTGCGATTTGCGGGCTATTAATCTAATGCCCACTTTGATTTTCAAGGAGTTGGGTTTGGTTCATCCTAAACCTACTACTATTATTTTGCAGCTTGCAGATCGATCCATGACTAGACCGGATGGTATTGTTGAGTATTTTCTGGTTCAAGTGGGTTCGTTGATCTTTTCGGTTGATTTTATGGTGCTTAATTTTGAGCCTGACCCAGAAGTCCCATTTATTTTGGGGCGGCTGTTTTTGGACACAAGGGGTGCGATCATTGATGTAGCAGCAGGGAAATTGACTCTGCGAGCTCATGATAAGGTGGAGGCCTTTCATGTATACAGGGCTTTAAAGCTACCAAAAATTTATGAGAACTTTTCAACTATCACAGCTATAGATTTGGCGGTTGAAAGCATCCATACTTTGTCTACAGATCTCGTGGAAAGATTTTTGATGGGGCAAGATATTTTTGGTGATGCGAAAGCTATTGAATTGGTGTAGTTTCTTGATTTTATGGGATCTATGCCAAAGAGGGTGGATGGGAACCTTTAAATCATCCACTCAGACCTCTACCTAAGCAATCAATTGAGGAAGCACCGAAGCTTGAATTGAAAGAACTACCATCTCATTTTCAATATACTTTCTTAGGTGAAATTGAGACCCTATCTATTATTCTTGCAGCAAATTTATCAAGGGAACAAGTTGATGCAGCATTGGTGATACTCAAACGAAAGAAGAAGGCTATCGGATGGCAAATGTCTGACATCCATTGTATTAATCTGGGTTTGTGTATACATAAAATTCACATGGAGGAAGGGCATAGTCCAAGTGTGCAACCCCAACAATGCTTGAATCCATTAATGAAAGAAATTGTAAGGAAAGAGGTAGTTAAGTGGTTAGATTCGGACATTGTCTACCCAATCTCTGATAGTACATGGGTTAGTGTCCCAAAAAAGGGTGGTATAACGGTGATCACGAATGATAATAATGAGTTGATTCCTAAGAGAACCGTGACTGGGTGGCATATTTCCGTGGATTATCGAAAACTAAATGATGCTACGAGGAAAGATCATTATCCGATCCCTTTTATTGATCAGATGTTGGATCGATTAGACGGGTAGGAATATTATTGCTTTCTTGATGGATACTCTGGGTATAATAAAATTGCTATAGACCCTTAAGATCAAGAGAAGACTACATTTACATTTCCTTACGGCACTTATGCTTTCAAGCATATGCCCTTTGGATTATGCAATGCACCGGCTACTTTTCAGCATTGCATGATGGCAATTTTTTATGACATGGTGGACGAGTTCGTGGAGATTTTTATGGATGATTTTTCAGTCTTCGGTAACTCTTTTGAGGTATGTTTACAAAACCTGGATAGATTCCTTGCTCGGTGTGAAGAAACTAATCTTGTTCTCAATTGGAAAAAATGTCATTTTCTTGTGACGGAAGATATAATTCTTGGACATAAAGTGTCAAAGCAAGGGCTCGAAGTTGATAGATCAAAGATCGAAGTTATCGAGAAATTGCCTCCACCTGTGTCGGTGAAAGGGGTGCGTAGTTTCTCAGGACATGCGGGTTTTTATAGACGGTTCATTCAAGATTTTTCCAAGATTGCACGGCCCATGTGCACACTCTTAGAGAAAGATGTTAAATTTGTATTTTGTGAGTCATGTGTGAAGGCATTTGAGATCTTGAAGAAAAAGTTGGTTGAAGCTCCCATTCTTATTACTTCGGATTGGGATCTAACATTTGAGCTCATATGTGACGCGAGTGATATTGCAGTAGGTGCAAGTCTTGGACAGCGGAAGAACAAGGTATTTCACTCTATTTATTATGCGAGTAAAACTCTTTATGTAGCCCAACCAAATTACACGGTGACTGAAAAGGAGATGCTAGTTTTGGTGTACGCATTTGATAAATTTAGATCATATTTGGTGGGTACTAGCGTCATTGTATACACAGATCATGCTGCAATATGTTATTTGTTCAATAAAAAAGATGCTAAGCCACGGTTGCTTAGATGGATTTTATTGTTACAAGAGTTTGATTTGGAGATTAAAGATAGGAAGGGGTCAGAAAATTAGATTGCTGACCACCTTTCTAGACTTGAGAGCTTGACACATGTAGCTGATGATGGGCGTATCTATGAGGAATTTCCAAACGAGCAATTTCTAGTATTAGAGGTTGACGAGTTGCCATGGTATGCGTACATTGTGAATCTATTGGTGAGTGGGCTATCTAAAGAAGAAGTTATTGTATGAGCCACATTTTTATATTTGGGACGAGCCTTATTTATTCAAGCAGGGGCCTGATCAAGTGGTGAGAAGATGTATTCCGGATGCAAAGGTGAAGCATGTATTGTAGAGCTACCACGTATCTTCTTATGATGGTCATCATGGTGGTGAACGTACAGCCCGCAAAATTCTACAATCAGGTTTCTTTTGGCCTTCTTTATTTAAAGATGCACATGAGTTTGTGAAAAGTTGTGACCAGTGCCAACGTATGGGGGCGATCTCACAAAAACACAAAATGCCTTTAATTAATATCCTTGAAATTGAAATTTTTAATGTGTGGGGGATAGATTTTATGGGCCCTTTCCAAATTCAAATAGGAATCAATACATACTTGTAGTAGTTTATTATGTTTCTAAGTGGGTAGAGGCTGTTGCTCTTACTACAAATGATTCTAAGGTTGTGGTGAAATTCCTTCAAAAACACATTTTCACAAGGTTTGGCACTCCAAGAGCTATTATTAGCGATGGAGGTTCATACTTTATAAATTATTGGTTGAAGAGTGTGTTGGATAAATATGATGTTAGACACAAGGTTTCAATAGCGTATCATCCCCAAACAAGTGGCCAAGTTGAAGTATCTAATCGTGAGATAAAATAAATCTTGAAAAACACTATGAATACTCAGAGAAAAGATTGGTCGCTTAAGCTAGATGATGCTCTTTGGGCTTATAGAACTTCATGTAAACACATATAGGGACTTCTCCATATCATTTTTTTTTGGGAAAGCATGTCACCTCCCGGTTGAGCTTGAGCACCGAGCATATTGGACGGTGAAGAAGTTGAACCTAGATCCGGAGTTGGCTGGTCAAAGGAAGTTGTTGCAACTACATGAGTTGGAAGAGTTTCATTTACACGTGTATGAAAATGAGAAGATTTATAAGGAGAAAACGAAGCGATGGCACGACAAGCACATTCTCCAACGCACTGTCGAGCTAGGCCAATTGGTACTACTGTTTAATTCTAGACTTAGGTTGTTTCCGGGCAAGTTAAGATCTAAGTAGAGTGGTCCTTTTGTGGTAAGTCGCACAACTCCTCATGGTGCGGTAGAAATCATGAATAAAGGTGATGGTACTAAATTTCTTGTGAATGGCCAAAGATTGAAGCTCTATTTTGGTGAAGATGTGAAGCGTAAGGAGGACGTGCTTCGCCTTGATGATAATTGAGCCAAGCTTGGTCGAGCCGAGACATTAAATAAGGCGCTTGATGGGAGGTAACCCATTGATGTATTGTAATAGTTAGGAATTATAACGTAAGAATACAAAAAGAAGATTCGTGCCATGACCAAAACTAAGGCGCTTGATGGGAGGCAACCCATTTCTTTTAAAAAATTTATTTTCTAACTTAGTTCTAGGATTTATTATTTATATAGAGACACATGGAGTATTTTTCCATGGAAATCCAAGAGAAAAAGGTAAATTGGAGGATTGATGATCTTTTGAAGATGCCGGGAAGGTAAGAAATGCTTTGGAGTGAAGTTTTGCGTCATGGGACTTGAAAAAGCCCCAAAATATGTTGACAAATGTGGAAAACCGCTCAGGTCTGACGTTAAGTATGGGGCGCGGCACCTAGCGTTTCGGGCCGCACTTGCCCAAAATTTGGATAGCATGGACAATGGGAAAGTGTGCCAGGCCGCTCATGCCCAGATTTTTGTCCGCATGGGTAGTGGGCAGGCATGCCAGGCCGCTCCTGCCCAGATTTTTGTCCCACTAGGCAGCGGAGTAGCGCGTCAAAGGACGTGCCGAGCCGCTACCCCTTTTAATTTTTTGGGCTGATTTTTTTTAAAAGGGTGACCCCATACCCCTCTACCCTACCCGACCCACCCCACCCCTTATCTTTTAAATCCCCATATTCTTTTAATTCATCACAAAGTTTATCCCAAAAATCAATTTTTCTACCCATAAAATCAAATTTTCTCTCTTACCTTTCTTTTCTCCTTCCCACACAAAGCACGATTTTCCCCTTCTCATAGTTGGATTGTGATTGCAAGACTCCATTAGAGCTACCAAGGTATGTTTTCTTTAAGCTTTCTCTCTCTAGATTGCTATGAGAATGTTACAAATTTGGGGATTCTTGAAATTCGAATTTTTGATGCCCTGTATGTTCTATGTAGTTTGACTTGATTATTATGCTAGAGTTCGCTTTATGGGGTGTCATGAAGATGAACTTGAAGTGCAAGTGAGAGTGTTCTTATTAATCTTGTTTTTAGTTGAATAACTTGCAAGTGGGTTTAGCTTAAATGGTGGTAATTGAGAAAATTGCTTCTTGAAATCACTTGATATAACCCATATATTGTTGAATGTGCATGGAACTTGTTTGAATTCTTGAGTAAAACAAGTAATCCATTCTATTGATAATTATGGGAATATGGAACTTGTGTTGGGGATGATGAATTTTTATATGGGTTGGACTTTGTAATTGGGCGTTAAGTGAAGAGGGGAAGTCTAAGTACCCTTACACCCATATATTTTGAATTGATGCTAAGCAACTAAGTGTGGGGTGGCCCTTACAGCCAACAGACATGGAGTTAGTTAGCTATTTTTACATGGAAAATTGACATACTTGTTGGAACTTTGTCACAGGTACTATGTTAGAATCTAACGTGGCAACTTTGAGTTCACACAAGCGACGACGGTCAGGAAATAAGGTTCCAGCGCCCCCCCCCCCAGTCCCTAAAGACCAGAAAAGAAAATAAGGGTTAAATACTGTCTCTAGTGCCGGAAAGAATTGGTACAAGAGCCACCCCAAGGTGAAATACTTTGCGGACGAGTGTATTGATCGGGACAGTCTAGCTCAAACTTACCCAAAAATATTGGAGCGCATCATGCAATTGGGTATGGGTTTCATCGTGCCAAACTATCTGATTGCAACCTGCATCTTGTAAGAGAATTATATGCTAATTGGAACCCAGATACACCTACTAGCTCGGTGGTTGTACGAGGGTCAGATGTTATACTGGATTCCCTGGGCTTTAATGGGTTATTGGGAGAACATACTCGGGCTAGTCCCTATGACCTGCATAAGCTGAATGTTTGGCTTCCCTATGCACAGATTCGACACACACTTTGTGGCCAACGTTCGACGGCAAGATGGCTTCGCTACCACAAAAAAAGGTACCACATGAGTTTACCCTATGCTCATTTCAATAAAGAAGCGCGGATTTGGTTGAAGATTGTGTGTTGTTGCTTGATTCTGGGTAGCCACATGACGGAGGTCACTAGGGACTGAGTCTGTTTGGTCTATGCTTTAATGACCGATGTTGAAATTGATGTGGGTTCTGTGGCACTGTCGGCTATGCACCGAGCTCGTCTACAAGGAGGCATTCGATATACTTTTGTAGGTGTATTGACTAAAGTAATGAGGGCATTCGATGTCCCGAAAGAAGTATTTGATTATCATCCTCCTTTGGTGACGACACCTGTTGATGTCACCCAAACGAAAGCACCTGATGCGCTCAGCCCCACTCTCACGTTAGCAGAGCGTCAGACTCGTGATGACGGGATCTTAGCCAGTATGTATGGTCTGGAGATGCTACTCCATAGGACTGGGGGTAGGCCCTCTACGGCAGATGAGCTGAGCCAGGTTGAGAGGGATTATCCTCTAAATAAGCATGCCATAGCATTGTTGCTGATTTGGCCAGATTTTGTTAAGCTTGTGGATGATGATGTCCCTATAGATTAGAATGACTGTCACCCCGAATTCGATGAGGACGAGGTAGAGGCGGATGATACACCTTTAGCATTATGTGTCCCGGAGGATAACGCTTGACTGAACAGGGAGCTCCTTACACCCTACTCTTGCCTTGTTTAATTTTTGTAGCATTGGGGACAATGCTCATTTTTTAAGTGTGGGGTAGGGTGTTATGGTATTCCTTTTTATATGTGTATATGTGTGTTTTTAGTTATTTTATTTTTGGTTTCTTAGCCTTTGTTTTCAGTTCTTTTACTAAGGATAGTCCCTTTGAACCATAGAAAAGCACAAAAAGATTTTTTTTTTGGATTGAGTCTCTTTTAGTCATAGTATTAGGAGCTTGGCTCTATGATGGATGGATGACGACCATCTTAAGAGCAAATTAGTAATGTTATTGTTGGGTGTTCTTGCTTGCTATGTAATTATGCATACACGTCTGGTATAATTGTGGAGCATGCTAAGATATACAATAGCAAGTGTTGAGACATCTAATGTTCACTTAGTCGACTTGATAAGTTGCTTAATGTTGAACTCGTGCATGACTTCGTATAAACTTTATGGTGAGCCTGCTTGAGTTAAACATGTGCCCTGTGTGAGTGAGGTTTTTGTGATATTCCATATGCATATTGATGTCTAGAACTTGCCCGGTGTGTTTGCAAAGCAAAATAAAGGGTGTTGAGTTTAGGAGATGATATAGGCATTTATTTGATAGCCATGTTTTATACCTACTTTATCTACCCTTTGTGCATGATCTTAGTTAGCCCCATTGAGCCTTTAGCCTATTCTTTGGTAGCCTTATATGTAGCTTAATAATTTTCTTTCAATTAACCATAATTTGATCCAAAACATCTAAGCGCTTTAGTTGAGAAATTAAGATGTTAAGGAGTGTAAAAATTGAAGAAGGAAAAAGTGAAGTTGAAGTCCCAAGTAAATAGCTTTTGGTGTGTGAAAAAATTTATGTGTTGGTGGTAGGGAGTAATGTAATGAAAAAAAAATTGACCAGAAGAAGTGAATCGTGTGTTGATAACAAATACTCCTTGCCTAATATGGGTAAGCTAGCTTAAGGAGATGGGGCAAAACAAGAGAGTTGGGAAGACAAAAAGTGGTGTAAAAATAGGTTGGTTGGAGGTGATTTTAATGTTAATTGTAGTGTATTAAAGCTCTTAGGGAAGATATTCACTATTCTCGACCAAATAGTTCATACCCGTCCCTTAGCCTATATTAAAACCCTTAAAGTCCTACTTGATCTTGAGCTTTGACATTCTACTATTAGTGGAGTACTACACTAAGGGCAAGCTTATGGTTCATCTTGTGTTGCATGTGAATTCTTTTTAAGAGTAAGAGAACTTTTATTCATGCACCCATTCAATAGTTACTTTGAAAGATTTGTGTGAAAAATTGGGTGATTCTCTTGCGGTGAGGGCACATGTTTAGCAAAGTGTGGTGATCTATTGGTAACGTGTCTTGCATAAGTTCGAAACTAGTAGAGTTGTTTTGTGAGGTTATGTCGTTTAAATTTGCTATTCACTTGTTAGTGATGTTAGCGTGTTAAGTGCATAATGCAATGAATGTGGTTGTGTAGCTATGCTGGAATACCTATTGAGTGTCGGTTGTCTAAAGTCGCCTTGAGTTGATTGTGGTAATTGTTCGATGACGAACAAAGTTCAAGTGTGGGGTGGTGATCTAAGGCTTATTTATATGCCTTATTGCCGACTCTGACCCATGTTTACCTTAGTTTTGAGAGAAATAAGTATGTATTTTGTATTGTTTTGAAGGAATATTTGATATTGTGCTAATAAATGTGATTAGACCCTTGTAGGTGAAATTTGTGACTATTTGGATCATTTTTGGCATGGAAACCAAGGCTTGGAGGAGCTATGAGCAAAGGATATTCAAGATAAGAGGCAAGCCAAGGATTTGAACTTGAAATATCCAACCAAAATCCATAAAGAAAAGTCGAAGAAAGGAAGAAAAATAGAGTCTAAGTGGCAGGCGCGCCAGGCAGCGCGCCGGGCCGCTTTTGATAGAAATTTTGCTCAGATAGACAGCAGAGGGGCGTGCTGGGTCGCTCATACACCACCTTTCAGGGGCAGGAATTTGGCTAAGTCCCAGGCGCGCCCAGGGCCCTGTCGGGCCCTTTTTAGTAATTTTTGCCCCAAGTTTGTGTCTATAAATAGGGCTTTTGGGTTATTGTATCATTTTTCCATCTTGGTTGGACTAACTTTGGGCGATTTTGGGCATATAAATTAGGTTTAATACTCCTTCTTTTCAGCTTTGATTTATTTTTATGAACTTTTATCAAAGTATGATGTTAATTCAAGGTATGAGTGGTTAAAATCCCTCATTCTTGGGGTTGAGGCTACGAACATGAATCTCAAGAGTTGAATTTTATTGGGTTTTGAGGAAGTTTATCAATTATTGGTTATTCTTATATTCTTGATTGTACTATTTTAATGTTTGATCACCATTGAAATAAATTTATTGTCTTGAGAGGAGCTTGAGAGAGAAATTGAGAGATAGAACTTGGAATATAAGGAGCATGATCTTTACTCGAGGAAGAGATTCCAAGAGATTGAAATGATGTTAGGACTGTGAGGTACCTAATGCGCCTCTCTTGTTCAAATATGGGAAGATAGCTTAGAGGCGTTAGAATTAGTTAAATCTATACCCGCTCAACGATGTAGTTAGGTTTCCAATTTCTAATAGAAGGTTATAGTTTGGACACGAATATAATTATATTATTAACCTCGTGATGAATAACCAAGATACACGACTAAAATTGCTTAAACCAGTAATATTCATACTCTAGAGAGGATGTTTGGAGTGCCTTGGCCATGAGAATTTACTTTTTATTGACTTTTATATCATATTTGCAAAAACTGAAGTTACGGTAGCAAAGATAGTAGTTTATATTCAGTAATCATCTAATTTTTAGTAACAAATCCCTTTTCCTTTTCGCAACACTAGTTTTTAATTATTTTTTGACGTCTAAAATTGACTTCTATTGACGAAAGTCCCTTGGGTTCGATATCCGGCTCTTTTAAAGGAGCCATTATATTACTTGAACGATCATGTGCACTTTCGTGTATAGCTGGGTCGGAACAGGTACTTTTCCCACATGTCCTTATTTGTTTCCCAAGTGGCCTTCTCAACCAGGTGATGCTTTCATTGGACCTTAACCAAACAAATTTCCTTCATTCTCAACTTCTGAACATCTTGATCTAGAATGGCTACCGATTCATCCTCACAAGCCAAATCCTTATCTAAAAGAATTGAGTCCCACTTAATGATGTAGTCTCTATCCCCATGGTATCATTTAAGCATGGAAACATAAAATGCCAGATGGACTTCCGACAACCCCGACGGTAAAGCTAACCTATATGCAATCGAACCCATATCCTCAAGAACCTCAAAAGGACTAATATACTGAGGACTGAGGTTGCCCCTATTGCCAAACCTCATGACTCCCTTCATGGGAAACACCTTAAAAAAACTCACTCACCCACCTTGAAGTCCATGTCTTTTACCTTAAGGTCCGCATACTCTTACTATCTACTTTGGGCAACCAACAACTTGGTTTGAATAAACCTTACATTCTCTTAAGCCTCTTTCATCAAGTCAGTTCCCAAAGGTTTAACATCACCATTCTCAAACCACTTAATAGGTGACCTACACTTTCTTCCATAGAGTGCCTCGAATGGTGTTATATTGATACAAGAGTGATAGTTGTTGTTGTATAAAAACTCACACAACGGAAGAAATTGGTCCCAATGACCACCAAAGTCAAACACACATGCTTTCAACATATCCTCTAGCACCTGAATAGTTCTCTCCGACTGCCCATCAGTTTAAGAATAAAAAGTCGTGCTAAAAATGAGCTTGGTGCCCAACTTCCCGTGCAACCTGTCCCAAAATTTAGAAGTGTACATTGCGTATCTATCATAAATAATGGTAAGAGGCACCCCATGAAGCCTTACTATCTCCTTGACGTAGAGTTTAGCTAACTGCTGAGAGTTGTAGTCTACCCGAACCAGCAAAAAGTTAGCAGATTTCCTCAACCGATCCACTATCACCCAGATGAAGTCATATTTCCCCAAGGTTTTATGAAGACCCACCATGAAATCCATAGCAATGTTCTCCCATTTCTATATAGGTATCGGTGTTCTCTGAAGCAATCCCACAAGCTTTGATATTCATACTTCACCTGCTGACAATTGTGGCACTTGGACACATAATCCACTATGCCTCTCTTCATTATGGGCCACAATAAAGCTTTCTTAAGTCATGGTACATTTTGTTTGTACCAGGATGAATAGAAATAACGTAAACCATGGGATTCTGAAAGTACATCACGAGTCAAACAACCAACCCGAGGAACACATAACCTTCTTTTGAATCACAATAGCCCACTCGCATCAAGAGTGGCATCCACTACCTTCCCACACACCACTTTATTCTTGAGTGCATTCAACTTCTTGTCCTTAAATTGCTTGGCTTTAATCTATTCTAGAAATGTTGACTTTACCTTAAAACTAGCAAACACTACACTCCTGTCTGAAATTCTAAACTGGATACTCTGAGATGCTAGAGTTTGAAACTCTGTAGCTAAAGGTCAACTGGACACCCTCAAGAATAACAAACTACCTATACTTACATCTTTCCGGCTCAATATGTCTGCCACCACATTGGCCTTACCTGGATGGTACTGAATAGTCACACATAATCCTTCAATAATTTCATCCATCTTCGTTGCCTTAGATTCAAATCTCTTTGAGTAAACACATGTTGTAGGCTACGGTGGTCTGTGAAGACCTCACACTTGACACCATAAGATAGTGTCTCCAAATCTTTAATGCAAACACTACCGCTACCAACTCCAAGTCATCGGTTGGGTAATTCCTTTCATGGTTTTCAACTTCCTCAAAGCATATGCAATGATGTTTTTATCCTACATTAACACAAAACCCAAGACCAAAAGTGAAGCATCATAATATACTATAAAGTCCTTACCTTCAGCCGGCAGATAAAGGACAGGAGTTGTAGTCAAGAGTGTCTTGAGCTTTTGGAAGATCTTCTCACATTGGTCTGACTTAACAAATGGCACTTCCTTTTGAGTTAGCCTTGTCCGGTGTGTTGCAATGGATGCAAAATTCTTGATAAACCTGCAGTAATAACTAGCAAGACCCACAAAGCTCCTTACCTCAGTCACTAAGCTAGGATGGATCCAATTCTTTACTGCCTCAATCTTCTAGGGATCTGCTATCACCCCTTTTTTTTGAAACAATGTGCCCTAAAAAGGTAACTAAATATAACCAGAACTCACACTTCGAAAACTTGGCAAATAAACGCTACTCCCTTAGAATGTCCAACACTATGCGAAGGTGACCTACATGCCCCTCCTTACTCTTGGAGTATACTAGAATATCATCAACAAACACAATAACAAAGGAATCCAAGAATGACTTAAAGATACGATTCATCAAGCTCATGAAGGCTGCAGGTGCATCAGTTAGCCCCAAAACGTCACCGGAAACTCATAATGGCTATACCGAGTTCTAAAAGATGTCTTTGGTATGTCCTCTGGTCTAATTTTTAGCTTATTATAACTCGACCGTAAGTCAATTTTGGAAAAAACCGTAGCACCATTTAATAGGTCAAACAAATCATTAATGTGAGGCAAGGGATATTTAATTCTGATGGTAACATAATTCAGCTGTTTATAATCGATACACATCCTCATACTACCATCCTTCTTCTTATCAAAAAGGACAGAAGCACCCCAAGGTGAAGTAATTAGATGAATAAACCCTAGTTAAGTAGTTCCTGCAATTGAGTTTTGAGTTCCCTCAACTCTGCTGGAGCCATATGATATGGTGGAATAGATATAAGGCGAAAGCCCATCTCTAAGTCAATACAGAAATCAATATATCTATCTGGAGGCATACCCGATAAATCTGAAGGAAACACTTCCTGGAATTCAAAAACCACCAAAACTGACTCATTAGAAGGGGACCCCACACTCTCATCCCAGAGTTGAGCTAAAAATACTAAACACCCCTTCCCCACTAACCTCTCAGCCAGAATAAATGACAAAATTTTCACTGGTTTGGCCGTATACACTCCCTCCCACTCAAGTTCCTTGATCCCAAGTATAGCTATAGTTGTCACTCCCAAGCGCACATGTAAGTATACGTGGTCGTTTCAAGTAATAAAGTAGCTCTTCGTGATCCGAATGTCGATCCCATAGGGACTTGTCATTTAACTATTCATTATACTAAACTACTTCCTGTTTATTTATTTGAGCGGTGGAATATAGAGATATGATGGTTTAAAAGTATAACCTAACTATGAACTAAACTAATGTGATTAACTTGGGGTATAAATAATAACAAGAATGATTCTAAGGTCAATACATACTCAGAATCATGCATAACTATGATATCTAGCCAGTTTAGTTGTTTATCATAATTGTTGATTCACGAGGTTGATATTATAACTTGGGAATAGTCATCGTCTAAGTAATCTACCCAATTTATCCTCACAACTACATCATTGAGAGGGGATGTAAGTCTCTAATTCGGATGTAATTACTTATCTTCCCGTTTTATTAACCAAGTGGGGCGTTTAGGTATATCTCTATCCTAGTCGTAAATCACAACTTTACAATTAGCCTATAATCAATAATATTGCGATCCACACTCCTTATGTTCTTTGTTCCGTCCCTCATATCCTGTGTTCAGTTCACTTTGAGACTATAGATTTACTCTAATAAGAGCTAATCACTAAAGCAGTAAGAGAAAGAACAATAGAACAATCAATGATATGATAAACAATCCCTAGAAGAAGGATTTATGAGCCACTCATAATCTCACTTGAATATTATAAGAATACAATCAAACAATAGAAAACTAAGAGATATGGAATTATAAGTCGAAAACCCTAGTTCTAGCCTCCTTGAGGTGTTGTTTTGCTCCTCCAAGTCGTATGTCGTGTTGTAAATTTTCCTGGTATGATTAATTCCTTTTAATTGTGTCCATGTACTCCTTTTATAGTTATTTAGTTCGTCCATGTGTAGCCCAACACAAAATATATGCATTGACAACATTGCCCCTCACTTAAAAGACTTAGAAATTGACTTTTTGACGTCCCAAGAGTTGCCTCGCGTCGTAAGGACAAAGGCCAGACTTTGGGGCTACGACGCCCACCAAAATCAAGACTAAGGTAGTGAGGGTTCTCCCTAGGGTTCTCATCACACACCCCATAGCCAGATTCAGGGGGTACTGTGCAAGGCACTCCCACAAAGGGGAGAATTGGCTCTAGTTAAGCTCCTATCTTGTCGTACGCTTGTTCCTTGTTTCCCCACTTCTTATGGAATGTTTGTAGAGTTAATTTAGCTTTCATGACACCTAAAATGGTATCCTACAACATAATATAATAATAATTAGTCCACACAACACAATAGAGCTCATCAAAGTACACTAGAACAAGCATAGTTCAAGCTAGCATCACTAGTTTCCTCTTCTAAGTTCTATTTGATCTTTTTGCCTCTTGACTTGATTCAAATTCTCCTTGAACACCATAAACATGTAATTTAACACACAACTATACATATATACACTTTATAACTCAATAATTACCTCAAGTTGTCCTCAAAATTAAGCTAAATATGCATAGATAATGACACTTAGGAGTACAACTACGGCTAAGATCACCACCCCACACTTAAAGCCATGTTCATCTTCGAACAACTCTTTACATTAATCACCATCAAGGAATACTCTACCAACATTACTACAACTAACACACTCAATATAGAACCACACAAACCACATGAATAGCAAATTCTACATTCGGCATGTCATATTACAACTTCGAAACACATGAATACTACCTCAAAACCTTCTAGCCTCAAGAATTGACTCTACTAAGTTGGAAAACTCATGCATATTACTCAACAAAGAGATCATATATGTCACTTATCTATCATCAAAAATGCACCCTTACCATAAGAGAGTCACCTATATTCACTCACAAATATGTAATCTATCAGAAGAATAGGTGTAAGAATCAAATTTTGCTCACTCTCACAAAGAACTCACATGTCACATAAGATGAACCATAAGCTTGCCCTTAGTGTACTACTCCATTAATATCAGAATGTCAAAGCTCAAGATCAAGTAGGACTTTAAGGGTTGTAATGTGGGCTAAGGGATGGGTAGGAACTATTTGGTTAAGAATAGTGACTAACTTCCCTAAGCTCTTTAATACACCACAATTTACATTCAATTCACCTCCAACCAACCTAGTTTACAACTCTTTTGTCTTCCCAAATCTCTATTGTTTTTTCCCATCTTTTTAAGCTAGCTTACCCATATTAGGCAAGGAGTATTTGCTATCAACACATAAACTTTTTCACACACCAAAAGCTATTCACTTGGGGGCTTCAAATTCACTTTTTCCTTCTTCAATTTTTACACTCCTTAACATCTTAATTTCTCAACTAAAGCGCTTAGGAGTTTTGGATCAAATTACGGTTAATTGAAAGAAAAGGATTAAGTTACATATAAGGTTATCAAAGAATAGGCTAAAGGCTCAACGGGGATAATTAAGATCATGCAAAAAAGGTAGATAAAGTGGGTATAAAACATGGCTATCAAAGATATGGCTATATCATCTCCTAAACTCAACATTCTTTATTTCACTTTGCAAACATACTAGGCAAGTTCTAGACATCAATATGCACATGGAACATCAAAAAACCTCACTCACACATGGCACATGTTCAAATCAAGACGGATCTCTATAGAGTCTAAGGCAAGCAATATCAAGAATTTAACATTAAGCCAACATCACACAAGAGTCAAACAAATAAGCCTACGTGTTTCACAGTAGTCATTCAATTCACTACACATGCTTCAACATTCAACACCAACTTGCATCAAGTAATCATGTGTAGTATCTAACAAGAGCATCTATACAATTTTACAATTACTCCTAAAAATAAAAAGGATACTGGGTTCAAAGGGCATCCCCTCAGAAAATAACCAAAAAGAAAAACTGAAGGGTGGATGAAGTGTGCTCCTAAAAGAAGCTAAAAATTACTAAAAGAAAATCTTTTGGTATTTTCAAATTTTCGGCAACATAAGCAAGAAGCAAATAATCAAATAACCAAAAGACTCCTATATCACACTCCACCCTAACCAAATCGAAAGATTTCCCACCCCACACTTAAAATCACACTTTGTCCCCAAAGTATAAGTTAAAAGTAAGGATAAAAATACTCCTGAGGCCTCTAGACCTAGCTAGTAGCATCATATTCATCAAGGAGGTCCGGGGGACCCCACACTCAATTTTTGTCATGCTCCTTAGCTTAGATTTTGGATAATCAGACTTTCCTTAATCTGCAAAACAAAATAAACAAAAACAAAAATAAAGAAGACACTTAAAAAACAAAAATAAAAACAAACTACTTACTAAACGTTGGGTTGCCTCCCACAAGAGTTTAATTTAATGTTGCGACATGACCCATCAACTTTTTCCTCCAACTTAAGGATATAAATTTGACCCCCAACATCGCATTCATCTTTTTACTTCGCTCATAGGGTGGTGGTAACCAGATGAAGGGACCAAGTAATAGATGGTGCATGTTTAATTAATTGGCCCTGAGGTGAGGCATCTTGTTCTGTTGCTTGTATGGTGCAAATTTAAGAATGTAGGATTCTTGTTCCTCCTGTACACACTCCTCCACTAGTTTAGATGAATCAAAAGACATGTCATCATCTAGACATAATGTAGAAAAGTGCTTTGAATGAGGCCCAACATATCCTACTTTTACACTTACACAATCCATAACATGCTCACACTTATCCACCTTCTCAATGTCAGCATCAATCAAAGAATGGTAGTCGAATGGTTGAAATTCTTTTTCTTTCTCCACAGAGCTAGTCTCCACAACTATTAGTGATTGGACATCAGACATCTTAATCTTTTTCATCAACTGAACATTCAAGTCATGGATATCTAAGCTAAATTGAGTTATCTCTGAAATAAGCTTATCTCTCCCGCCTGTTAATTAGGTTGCTATGGTTGTGAGACCATCCCGGAGACACTCATGAATTTTTTAATTGTTGCACTTGCTCTATTTTCAAAGAACAAATTTGTCACCTGGACAGTGCGTAAATCAGTAGATCATGAATTTTTAGTATTTGTGACATTTTGGGAGCTAGAAAGCTCTGTTTGAGGCGATTCTCGATGAGTTTTGCTTGTATGATCATTGGGTGTGTGATTAAACCTTCATTTTGTTCATTTAACCAGATTATTCATCTTGTTTTTCATGATTTTGATTCATAAGGTTGAGTTTTGAAATTCAAAGTTATGAAATAAAAAATTCTTGATTTGAAGGTCAATTTGGAATGGGTTTTCATTTATTTTTGCGATTTAAGGTCCTTTTATCGTTGATAAACTGATTTTTATAAAAAAAAAAAATCAAAATTTCTCATTTTAAACCACATTTGATAATAGAGATTTAGGTTTTATTAGTAAATTGAAATATTAATATTTTAATAATTTATAAGTCAATTTCAACTCAATTTTCAAAAGGATTTCAGATTTAGAACCCTTAAACTATGGGTAAAGTGATTTTCTTTTAAAATTCTAGTTTTACCCTATTATTGTTGGAGTCAATTTTTAAGTGATTTTAGGCCCCAAACCAAAGTATGTCAATATAGGTATTGTTGGTCTTGTATTTATGTGTAGATCTCATATTTGATTAGATTAGACGTGTTTGGTGATGATTTGAGGGAGTAGAGCTTTTGTTTGATTCTTTGAACTATGATTTGGCTTTACAGGTCTTCCTTAAAGTAAGTTGAGATATACCTTGATTCTTTTCTAAGGTGTTTGTGTGTTATATGCTTATTGCTTGTGTTTTGTGAATCACTAAAGGTTTGAGGGTCCCACTTAAATGAGATGGCGAGCTTCTCCGCGGGTACCAGAGTCTAGTGATGGGTTGAAGTAATAAAAATGAAATTCTTGACTGTTATCTCTACTTTTTGATATGTTTATGATAAATTATAGATAGGTGACTATTAATCTAGAGTAAATTAATAGTGGGTATCTATTTAAGAGCATGAATCATGTTTGGTGGATTTTAATGGAATGATTGGGGTTTAGTAACCATTTAGGGGATCGTAATGTTAGTATGTTATTTGATGAAGTGATTGGGATTTAGTAAACATTTAGGGTATGAATAGATTTCTATTATTTGAAGTAATTATTGGGATTTAGTGATCACCTAGGATATAAATAGATGACTGCAAAATTAAGTAGTTAAGAGAGGAATCTTGGCTTTGTTATTAGGTAAGCGAATGAAGGTGAACTTTTGGGCATGTTGTTAACTAGTATAGTTCATATTTTTATAATTGAGTCTAAGGGTGTCATAATTGGGAAAAGTAAAACCTTATCGTGTAAAGCAAGCTATGGTTTGGGTAAATTCTCTATGTTGCATTATCTGAATTGGTTATTATTATTGTAATGTCGGAGTGGGGGCTTGTGTTGATTTTAGTACTGACTTGAGAGATTATTATCTTGGAGATGCCCATGTGGGGGCTGGTATTGGTCTTATTTGAGCATTATCTATTCTTTATTATTATAGTGATTTCCGCGAGGGGGCTTGAATTGATATTATTGATGTCTTACATGACTCTCTACTACTATAATGCCATGTGATGGTTTATATGATGAACTATTATTATTTGAGGTGACTTGATCACATTTATACCATTATTAAGTTGATACATTGCATGATGTTGATTTGGTTATGAGCATGCATCCTCGTTTAATTCATCCATATTCATAAAACTGGTAACACTAAGAAACACTGATTTTAAAAGAAAATGAGACACTTTATAAAATGCCTTAATCGAGGGATGTGCCGGTAAGGTTGATTATTGAGATTGTGATAGTATATGGGTTGTGAATCTCCCCATAGGTCCTATCCTGGGAGCTTATGCTCAGAAGGTGTATACGAGGTGTAACATATGATCATTGCATACATGGCATACCATCATAATGCATTGTATTGCATTCTTTTATGTGATTGATATTACATTTGATTATTTCTTTTTGTGTTGTATTATCGTGATTAAATCTTGTTGTGATATTGTGTATTTTACATGTCATATCACTACATTGCATTGCATTGTACTTTCTCTTGGGTGATATGGTGGTCGAGACATTATTATACATGGGGTATTGTTTACGGCTTGATCCATCGAGACTATTGTGTCACATCTAGTGGTTGTGTGTTATGCACCTTCTCTACCTTATTCGAGTTTTTTGGTTGGGAACGTGAGTGGATATCATATCCTGTGTTGGTGAAATTCTTTTTTGATGTGACTTATCTCTATCGCCATTGATCTTGAGCATGTATGTGTTTGCCTTAATTATACTGATTTGATTATCCTGATAAGTGTGCTATCTGCTAGAATAGGTTGGAAATTTTTTGAGTGCATGTTCATTTAGGGTAAATTGAAATGTTGGTATGGTGGTCCTCGTCATCACTTTGGGTTAGGATCGGTTATCGATGGTGCTTGTTGAGTACATGTGTTTTATACTCACCCTTGTTTTTTCTTTCCTTTCTCTGCACCCCATGCAGGTATTGATTCAAGTAGCAAAGCGTAGATTATGTTCTCTCAGTGTTGGCTTTATAGAGATTGAGGTAGCAGCTGACGGGTCCCAAAGCTTACCCGTATATCTCATTATCTTATTTTATGCTTTATTCACATTTAAGATACTTTAGACTATTTGATCATATTCTTATCAGAGGCTTGTACTAGTGACAACTAGACTTGGGATGTATCATTGAGATTATACTTCTTTTATATCTTTTGAAATTATTTCTATTCTTACTTTTTCTGCTTCATTTTTGCTTTGATTATAGAGTTTGGGTTAGGATAGGCTTACCTGTACCAGAGGGTATGACAGATTCCATCATGGACTCTAATTTGGGTCGTGACAGACAATCTTTCTTCCAGTGCCCTTTTTCTTGGCAAAAGGCACATTGGGTCTAGATTTTGACTTGGATCTTCCTTTTTTCATTCTCATTTGATTTTGAGAACAACCTCTTACGACCAGTGCTACTCCTTCTCCACCTTTTTGTTTCTCTCTCTTTCTTTGTTTATAACTGTACAAAGCAGAACAAACTTCCTTGCGAGATACTTCATTATTCAGTTTAGAGGTACTCGAACTCATCGGGAAATGAACTTAGCAACATTAAGGCCATATCTCCATCACTAAAAGTCATGTCCATATTATGCAAATCTGTCACCAACTTATTAAAACTGGTAATATAATCATTCATTGCGGTTCCAGGACATATGTGAAGTGTAATAGTCTTTTTTTCATGTAGAGTTTATTTTGACTGTTTTTCTTCATGAATTTATCATCCAATGCATTCCACAATTTACTTGTAGAGGTTTCCTTCGTGTATGGATACTATTGTTCTCTTGCTTGGTAAGATTGAATGGTACCACAAGCAACACGGTTGATAATCTTCCAATCTTCTTCTTCTATGTTGTTTGGTTTCTTCTCTTCTATGGCAATAATTAGTCCTTGTTGAAAAAGTACATCAAGAACCTCGCCTTTCCACGTCCCAAAATGTCCTGACCCATCAAAGATTTCAACTGTAAATTTCGCGTTTGACATAATTCATGTCATAAGCAAAGATACCAACGACAACGTATTATTGAGAACTGATATAGAATCTTCATCTTTATTGTCTGCCATTTCTACTGCAGATACTATTTATTAGCTAAAAATACTGAATTTTAAAGTAATTATTTTCTAATGTGGAAGTTTAAACTGTGTTGCAACCACAGAGCATACTCAGATAGATACTTGGCTCTGATACCAATTTTTTTGGAAGTCGAATATATAGAGAGTGATTAAGTCGCAACTACTTTATCTAAAGGTAGCTATATAAATATTAAATGAGTCAACAATAAAAGAACACCAGAAATTTATGAGGTTCGGTAAAACTTTATTTTCTACCTACCAGTCAGCCACAACCAACCAAATTTTATTTCACTCCAAAAGAATACAAGTGAAATACTGCAAGAGAGAAAGAATATTCAAATGCCTTAAACTATGATAAGGTGAGTGAGAGGGGTGTTTTACAAATAAACCAAGTGTACCTATTTGTAGGAGTGAATTATTCCTCTTGATGTCATCAGTGACATCACCATTATGCAAATGTCAAAAGTCAACTTGTGAAACCATTTAATGATTGTCAAACTTTCTACTATAAATATATTACCTTTAACATTTCATCCCTAAGAAGAATTACTTTTGTTTCAAATGTTCACAATAGTTCTAGAATCTTGTCAAATTTAACAATAGGATCGTTTGCAGTTAGGGCGACTCCTCTTTTAGCCTAAGAGCTCATATGGATCCATAGATTAAGTTTCATTCTATGCTTTGATAAGGTATAGTATGGGTCTCCCCAACATGGGCAAGACATTGGTCATCATCATGCTCACATGGTGTATGTCGGTTAAGAGAAACTCCCCCCAAAAATATCATAAAGACTTAATGTTTTTCTTTACTTAATAATTATTTTATAATGGTTGTTTAAAAGTTTACCTATGATAGCATTTCAGTTATTTATTTTTTCAGCTAATGTTTTAGAAGTCAGTTAATTGATGTTTAAATGATATTGATTACCCGTGTATTGCATTGCCTTAGTCCTTCAATTTTTGTAAGAAAATTCAGCAAGCTTTATATAATAATTCTGTACTCAACTATTTATCATTATTTGGTTAGAATGTCATATTCAGTTTCAGCTTTCAGTTAGTACATACTTACTGTTTCAATTCAGATTTATTACGTACCAATACATTTCATGTATTGCCCTCTCTTATTGTGCTACATCTTTTCATTATTTAGATTCAGGCATTCAGACTCAGGCCCAAAAGCAGACGTTCCATTAGACACTCGCTATCAGCTTATGTTGAGTCCTCCTTACATCCAGAGTACTTGGTGTTGTCTTGCTTAGTTTCCAATTTAATAGACATGTTTTAGTTTTAATAATGGTAGCTCATGGCCTTATCCCTTCATTAGACATTAGTTGGTTTTAAGCTATTGATTTTTTCTTTCAGTTGACTTTTATTACTTAAGAAATATAAGTGTTTTTCCTTTATTTAGGATTTTAGCCCATATTCATTATTTTTCAGCTTCCACATTTATAGTTTAGCTTTACTAGTTTCATGCTAGACCAAGTGGTTCTCTCGAACCATTTGTTGTTCCAAGTGTCGGTTAGATCCAGGGTGTAGGCTCGGGTCATGACATACATACTATCATGAGATCTACACAAACTCATTACACCTTAGCCCACACCTAAGGATATATCACCTAATTACTAACTTAATCGATACATGACTCTAGCTACTTACATCAATCAATCCCTATCCCCATACATTTGTCCACTACACCTCTAAATTCATAATTCTAGCTCTGGGGTCATTCTACTAATTATGGCTCATAACTTCACAAAATCCACTATCTTTCGGGTGCAATACTACCCAATCATTCAGAGACATACTTCCCCCTTAAGGTGTCATCTATAAAAAGGTTTCAAAAGGGGTCTGAGAGCATATCATATTTTAACTCAAATGCACGATTCATATAAACCAAAGTGAATTCTTTCAAATCAACAGACCTAAATGCACTAATAGACTCCTCTCAAGCTCTTTTACAGTCTTTTAAATTTTTGTTGGCTCTATCTGGGAGAACCACATTCATAGTGTAACACCCCGTACCTTCCTAACACTACTTGATTACATTGAATAATGTTTACTTAGGTGTCGAGAGCCATACGTATGTATTTTGTAATGTTATTGACGAGAAAATTGAAATTTGGCCTCGTACATGTGATTAGCCTTCGTAGGAGGTGTTTTGTGATTTTCATGGAGCATTTGTGGAGTTAAAAATAAGGCTAAGAGGACCTCCAAACAAAGGATATTAAGGGTAAGAAGTAAGTTAAAGAATAGGACTTGAAGTATCTACCTAAACCAGCGAAGAAAAGTCGAAAAATGAAATTTTCAAAAAAATAAGGTTGGGGCGCCATAGGGCGTGCCAGGACGCTCTGGGCCAAAATTTTTAGCCCAGAGGCAGAAATTTGGCGCGCCCAAGGGCGTGTCAGGCTGGTTTTGCCACTTTTTTCAAAAGTTGGAAATTTCTAAGTCCCAAGGGTGCCCGGGGGGCGTACCGGGCCGATTTTTGCCATGTTTCTTCTACAAACATGAGCATATACATGAAATGAGTAAAGTATTATATTGGTATGATAAAATTACTCAAGAACTAATTTGGCATCAAAATGACGGTTTTACCCTTTTGGTCAAAATAGACCATACGTGGCTAGAATCACTCATTTTTGGGATTGAGGCTACGAATATGAATCCCGTGAGTGGAAATATCGTCTTAACGCGTATGAAATTATTTAAACATCAGAAATTATTGGGTTAATTGAATTGGGCTCAATACAAGCCCAAAATGAGACAAAAGATATGGCCCAATTAGGCCAAAAATGACCCATTCTTCACCCTTGACCACTTGTACATGGCATTTAATGCCAAGGAGACTTGAGGGACTATAAATAAATAAAAAAATCTGATTTTATTCAAAGGATCACAATAAACATTTCTAGAAATTTCCCAAAATTTCTCTCAACTCTCAAGAACCCTAAGCCAACTTCTTGGAGCAAAATCATCAATTTTCAAGCTTAGGTAAGTAATTATTCTTATGGAATAATATATTATATGCATGGGAGAGTATGTAAATCATGTTGGTTATGCTTGGAAGTGTTGGATATGGCACTTTGTATTTTTTGTGAAAGATGTGAAATCCATGGAATTGTAACTTGAAATATGACTTGTGAGTCTGATGAAAGAGCATGGTATGGATGAAATAACAACATGTATGGTGTGATTATGTTATTAAACTTGTTATTTTCCTATAAGTGTAAATTATGGGATTTTAGCCAATTTATTGTAGTGAGGTGTATTGAAGTAATTTGATGGAATAATTGTGATGTTGTGGTGATGAAGAGTGTAAAGTATGAACTTGGTGTGACATGCTAATGGTTTATGATATTTTGGTCAATGTTGGGAATATTGTGGGATTATTGGTATTATGCTTTTGTCAATGGTATTTCCAAGGGGGAAATGACATTTTAAAGGCAAACATGTAACTCATTGACGTTATGTGCATTTGAAAGATAGTTGGTGGTTAATGTAAATTTCGTTATGTATTTGTGTTGTAGAGTGAAATATAAGGAAGGAGCGGGACATTGTATGCACATATAAGATTGTATAGTCGTATTGAGAATACGAGGTATGTAAGGTTCCTCTTTCCGTATCCTTCTGCAGCATATAGTGTACACCTTGTTATGGTACCCACTCATTCCCGAAATGTCCTAAGGCATCTCATTTCATGTTATCATCTAGTGTTGATCATATATACCTTATTCTTGATCTATTGTCATTCATGTATAACATACTTATAGACATGATTCCAAGTTCCAATAATGTTGTGTTCCAAAGCTTTCAATAATGTTACAATTATCAAAAGTATCAATCTCATGAAGTGAAGGATAACGAAATGCATATATGTGTGCTTCCAAAAATGTCATCATCCTCAATGTAATAATCTTTCATGAGTGAGTATATCCATGGGGTGAAATAAACACCTTCATGATGACGATCCCGATATAATGAGTTTATCCATGGGGTGTAATAAACACCTTCATGACGATATCCATGGGGTGAAAGAACACACCTTCATGATAACTATCCCAACATTATGGGTGTATCCATGGGGTGACATGAACACCTGCATGATGATATTATTTTCCCACTGATCAGTTGGGCCCGGGCAATATATAACTAATGACTGGCAAGCAAGTAAGAAGAGGTACAAAAATGAAGTAAGTATCGAAAGTAATGCACGCAGTTCCAAATATATATATTGATGTCTATCCATAATGGGCATGTCCCTTGTGATTATTTTTCCATGAAAATTCTTATATACTGATTCAGTTTCATACAGTCTTACATACTCAGTACATTCTTCGTACTGACCCCTCTTAGGGAATTTACCTTACTTGCTGCAGGCGCAGGTTCTAGTAGACTTCCCCAGTAAGCTGCAAGACATATACTGATCTTTGGTGAGCTCCAGTTGGTTCGGGGCTTTCCGTGTGCAAGTTGTACATTAATTTTGGTATTGTAAAAATTATGTAAAGCGGGGCTTGTCCCGAACTTAGGTTGGTCGTGTATGTATTTCTGTTAGAGGCTTTTGTAGACGTATGTGGGTGTGCAAATGAATGTGGAAGAAAGAGATGTATGTCCGGATGACTTGATGGCCCTGAAGGCCAAGTTTCACACATATATATATGTCATCATGTTCCATGATCTCCGATATTGCCCTTTTATGTTCTTACGTGATAGTGGTGTTTCTTATGGCATACATATGAATGAATGTAAGCATAGCTTGGTTCTCTCGGGCCTTATCGGCTACGGGTGCCAATCCGTCCCGATGGGATTCGGGGCGTGACAGATAGGATTCTAAGCTTTACTGGTTCTGTTGGATCTATCTGGGTGAACCACATTGATAGGAATCTGAGCTTTACTGTTTTTACCACTTCAAAGATAAGGCATAGTTGGATGAATTGGAACAACACATGAATCTGCAGAAGTTTTTTTGAGGATATCTCTTATTGAATGATCTGTATTATGAAACAATGGGAAACTTTTCTTAAATGTCTGTAGTCCCTCATTTATAGAAGTAGGACCCTAGCAACCATAAATAATATCCTAATGACACGGCTTAATAGACTCCTCAGGGCACTTGAACTCTATGATATGGTACCAAGTTTGTCAAGTTTCAAGCCTAGACCCTTGACGTAACAGGCATTCGGAACTACAAGTGGCCCAAGCAAACCATTTTTACTGGCACGAATCTAGAAAATGTACTAAAAGACAATGTGAAAGCTAAAATATGAACTGAACTCTTATAATAATATAAAATAACTTTGATTAACTAAGACAAAGAGTCATTTAAAATTTATTACAATGTAATTGAGTGACTGTCTATCTATGAATCCTCTACTACTTACTGATTAATATTCTCCGGGACAAGTCCCCCGGCTACTTTTATGTAATAAAACTGACTACCAGCTGAACTAAAACTGATGACCATATCTAGGTCCTTTGTATGCAAGGAGGACTCACCACGAGCAGAATGTGCACGGCTAATGGAATGTTTGACCGTGAGCCTGAATCTGAGCATTGAAATCTACATCATGAATAGTTGTAGCACAAGAGAAGCGTCAATACAATTAAATGTATTGGTACGCAAGATAAAAACTGAATATGATAGCAATACAATACTTAAAAAGAAATTGAAAAGCTAAGTATATCAAGGCATAATTAGTAACTTAATAACAAGAGTCAAAACTGAAACATATGATATGAGATGATCATTTAAAATATTTTAATAAGCTTATAGCATAAATAAACTATTATCTGAAAAGCTGAAATATGTATTAAAACTAATTAACTGAAATATAGTAACTCAGTAACTAAAACTGGGGAGATATGTAAAATAGTTTACAACTCATAATAACACATACTTTGAAGGGTGGTGGCCTGGAGCCATAAATCATACATTAAAACTTTACTAAAAATTAAGTAGCTAGATAGCTAAATAACTGAAGCATAATTTGAACTGAATATCTAGGTCTTAAAGAAAATCTAAAAAATAAAATATTGTAAATAAAACTCATCTTAAAACTGAAGGTTTTATGCCAAAATAATCTTTCTTGAAAATAACTAAGTTTGTTCTAATTTGGGGAATTTCTTACAACCGATAAATATGACATCTTGTGAGCTTGTGATGTTCCAACCCCAAAAGTTTGTTGGACAGCTGCACCATACTTGTCAGGGTATAGGACCATGTAACTATGTGGTTGATCTAAAATATAAACCTCTTTGGGCTATGTAATCGCCCGACTAGTGGTGCTATCCAAACCTACAGTGGTACCATAGTTCTAGGGCATTTGTCTTCTAAACTCATGTCCGCTCAGTGCTAAGTAGTACTCCAAAAACTGCATATTTGCTCATAACATATCATGTAACATAGCTGAAATCATAATATGAGTCTTTTTCTTAATTATACTATGAAATTGTACTGCTAAGAGCCCATTCTCAATAACTGAATCATAATCTTAACCAAGTTCAAAACTTTCAAGCAAACTATGCTCTCTTTTAAAATATACTTTTCAAAATAGATATGAGCAAATTCAAAGATAACATAATGTAACTGTGAAAGTATTAAAGAAGGATTTTCAAATTTCTTAAAGTAGTACCAAATCACAAATTATGAATCAATAATAGAGCATAACAACAATTTTCATAAAATATTATATTCCCCTTAGCAAATCTTTCATAAAATAGTACAAGACATAAAGAAAATGAAATTGGAGAATTTGGGATTTGAACCCTAACTTTAATCTCAACAATATGATACTTTAAAATCCATGGACGTGGTGACGAAAGGATTTCCCTTACTGAACTCTTACGTACCTGAAAGGAACACAAGAACTTGAAGAGGAACATGGATGAACTAGCTTGAAATCCTATGCTTGACCTTTTGAGAGACTTTTGAGTCATGAAGTTTTTGAGAGAAGGAATGAGGGAACTTAATCGATGAAGTTCTGATTATAATACGCTATAAAGGACTTAAAAATTCTGCAATAGGGTTTTGTGAAGGGAAAAGGACCAAAGTACCTTCATTTAAAACAAAGTTGGGAAAAAATTACGGTCTGGAAAGGGAGGGTCATGGTGTACTGGCCAACGCGCCTCCCTAGCATCATGGCGTGTTGTTGGTCGCGTTGTATGGCCTTTGTGCCATGATCCCCAGCGCGCTAGCTACAGGAGTTTTGTCCCATGGCATTTTCTAAGTTGTGGTGCGGGTCCTAATGCATGTGACCTTAAAATGTGATGTACGGACCATTTTTAACTATGAAAACTCTCACCTAAACACCAGAATACTTCTCTAAGATTTTCAATCCATTTTAAAGGTCAAACGACATCATATCTAGGCTCAAAAGTGCATGAACAACCACTAGAACGTGGAATAAATTTCGGAGGTGTTATATACAAGCTCTAATACCATATTTATCACAACCTAAGTCCATAATACATATTTTCTGCTTTGGGCTTAGGCCCCCACATATTTGTCTTTTTGCGCTAAGCCACATCGAGCCCCAAAAGCTCATGTACCATGTGAATTTGAGCTATGTTTTATAATTCGTTCCGATGTGGGATCCACCTAATATGTACGAAGGGAGTACAATCTCTAATACCACATTTGTCATGAACCAAGTCCATGTCACGTATTGTCTCCTTTGGGCCTAGCCCCACACAGATTTATCTTTTTGAGCTAAGTCGCATCGAGCACCAAAATTGCACGTACCATGTGAATTTGATTTACGCATTATAAAAGCTTTTCACTTTCCTCTCCCATTCCTATGTGGGATTCGCCGAAGGTGTACTGAGGGAGTACATGCTCTAATACCATATTTTTCATGACATCCATGACACGTATTGTCTGCTTTGGGTCCAGGTCTGCACAAATTTATCTTTTTGGGCCATGCTACATTGACCCCCCAAAGCGTGCATACCAGGTGAACTTGAGCTATGCCTTATAAAACTTTTCACTTTCCTCTCCTATTCCGGTATGGAATTTACCTAAGGTGGTATATGCAACTCATCTTCATAAACTTGTCAGCTTAGAATCCTATTAATCCTGCTTGACCCACCCTCACCAGTCTATCTTCTGTCAGGAGCATCACAGAGGGTCAGGACAATTATAATTAGATATGAAGCCAATTCAACAATCTTTTCCAGATCCACCACTCCGTTTAAATTTCTTATAGTTAAATTTAACACCTTTAGAATATGTGAAGTATATCATTGTTCATTCATACAATAATTCTTCTTCAAAGCTCGATCAGTTAGTAGCGAGGGAGAGTTTTGATTGCTTCACATTGTAACAGGATCAAACCAAACTAATTAAAACAAGTACCAAAAGTCCATTCTCCAATCAAATAAGTTAGCCTAGACATATTAAAGAATTGAAGAGTGGAAAAGCTTGAACGCTTATGGGAGCATTTCCATTTTCCAATCAAATAAGTTAGCCTAGTCAATGGTTTCAGCTTTTATCAATTGTGCAAAACCGTTGGCCATAAGCATAGACGTCGTCCATTGAGGAATAGACATAATTGCATCTACAGGTTGAGAAATAGGAGATTGGCCTTTCATTGTTACCTTTTGCCTCTAACATTAAGAAATTTTTCGTTTATAAGAAAACTATGTTATTCCCTTCATCTAAATTTAAGTGTGTTATTTTCCTTTTTAGTTTGTCCCAGAAAGAGTGTCTGTTTCTATACTTTGTGATTTGCAATCTCACGCGAAATGCCACGTAGATTCCACGTAGGACGTGTGTGTCTACTTGTTCAACTTTATACAAGTGTTGTCTTGTGCACACCCAAAGTTGGAGGATAAAAATGTCAGCCGAGACTAAGTTAAAGGATATTATACCTTTCCAATTCCAACATCCTAGGCATGGCAAGTTTAAGACAACAAGATGTTAATGACTACATCCATCGACTATAAGATTCAAAAGCCTTCCTTTATTTCTTAAATTTCACGCCCAGTTAAATTAAGACACTTAAATTGAGATAGATGGAGTAGTACTATATTTTTTGTTAAATACGGAGTATATTATTGTAAAGCGTAGTAGGTCATCTATTCAATGAACTAATGATTTACAACTCACTCTAAATACTGAATTGGTAGCTGCACTTGGTCAAGAGGAGGCCAACTTGCCAATGGATCCTGGCTTGATGGCCTTCTACTCTAATTTATTTCTTATGTTGTTTATTAGGAAAGCACAGTGCACCTTCCACATAACGCAAAATTGAAGTTACTTGAAAGAGAAATAAATGCGTTGACTTGAATGACCTTTATTTATTATTGGGAGTATGTTTATTAAATTCATAGTGACTTAACTGACTTAATTGCCAAATGAAAAGAAATGCAAAGTATCAATATGCTTAAAGCAAGCTCTCGCCATTTTTTCCGTAAAATAATGCTCTTCCTCATATTTTTCGTCCTAATTAGCCCGTCATTCCAAGAAAATTTACAATTGGAAGAGTCCGCATTGCTAAAATTGAAAAACCACTGGAGTGATTCGGAATTTTTCCAATCGTGGAATTTGAATTCTTCAGCATGCAATTGGTCAGGAGTTTCATGCATTAATGACAGGGTAGTGACAGAGCTACATCTTGGAGGAAAGAAAATTGCTGGAACAATTCCATCAATAATATGTCAGCTCAAGAACCTTACCTTGATTGATCTCTCGAACAACAACATTTCAGGAACTATACCGGTAAGCTTGAACGATTGCTCAATGTTACAGCATTTGGATTTGTCCAATAATTCCTTGAGAGACCACATTCCAGGTGAGTTGTTTGGGATGAAACAATTACTCAATTTGTATCTTAATGGTAACATGTTGTCTGGTGAGATACCAAAACAAATATCAGCATCCCAACTGAAAAATCTTAATCTCTCCGAGAATCACCTGAATGGTTCGATACCAGAAGAAATTGGGAACTTGAAAAATCTTGTGAAATTGGACCTGTCACATAATTCTCTAAGTGGTTCTATTACAAATCAGTTGTTCCAGTTGCATCATTTGCGTCACCTGTCACTAAGTTCCAACTACTTGGCCAGTGTGATACCTAATGCAATGGACTTGTTTAGTTTGTATGATATGGATCTTTCTCAGAACCAATTGACTGGTTCTATACCAAAGGGATTTTCGGATTTACCTGGACTGCATGCTCTGGATTTGTCTTATAATCAGTTATCAGGAGACATTTCAAAAAGTATAGAACATCTTAGGCCTAGAAATACTTTAAGGCTTTGTTCCAACAAATTCTCAGGAAGAATTTCTGCTGAATCTGTGAAGTTAACATACGAAGATAATTGCTTTAACGAGTCCAATCTTTGTTCTACATCCAAGAACTTATCCATCCCCGGCCTACCAAGCTGCTCCTCTGGTGATGAGGTTTGAAAATTTTCGAGACCAGAACACTTGATTATCATTATTCCTATAGTAGGAGTTGGGGTAGCTATACAGTTAACATGGATCTTTTACATGGTCAGAAAGCATTGGTGGAAAACAAAGAAGAAGAATGTTAAAGATGACATGAAGTTAATTGCATTTCAGAAGTTGAAGGTGACTACAGAAAATATTTTATCTAGATTGAAAGACGAAAACATAATAGGAAATGGGAATCAGGGAATGTCTATCGAGTTTTGATTGACCAAACAGGCAATACTTATGCTGTTAAAAGCCTAGGGCATGGGCAAGAATCAGGTAGAAGACCACAAAAGGAGTTCCTGGCAGAAGTTAGAATACTTGGTAGCATTCGACACACCAACATTGTCAAGCTCATGTGTTGCATATCAAGTTCAGACAGAAAGCTTCTAGTCTATGAATACTTTGAGAAACAAAGCCTGGACAAATGGCTTCACCGGAAGAAAAGAGCAGTATCACCATGTCAAAGTAGTACCTCGGTCCTAGATTGGCGAAAGAGATTAAATATAGCCATTGGTGCAGCTCAAGGACTGCGTTATATGCACCATCATTGCACTCGACCCATCATTCACAGAGACATTAAGTCCAGCAATATCCTTCTGGACTCAGAATTTAATGCGAAAATAGCAGATTTTGGACTAGCAAAAATACTAGCCAGGCAGGGTGACGATCTGGAGACAGCTTCTGCTATTGCTGGAACTTTTAGTTACATTGCACCAGGTATATTACAGCTCAAACGTCTATTTTCACCTCTTGAATATTTCAAAGAATTTATCCAATTCTAATATATAAAGTATTAAAATTTGGTCCTGACAGAGTATGCCTCGACATTCAAAGTGAATGTAAAGACTGATATCTATAGCTACGGAGTGGTGCTATTAGGATTGACAACAGGGAGAGAACCCATTCTCAAGGAGGAGCAAATGAATCTAGCACAATGGGCTCTACAGCGTTACAGAGAGGGGAATTCCATTCTCGAGGCCCTCGATGAAGAAGTCATGGAAGCAAGTAATTTGGAACAAATGAGAAATGTTTTTAAACTAGGAGTGATGTGTACTGGTGCATCACCTTCTGGTAGGCCATCAATGAAGGAGGTTTGCTATGTTCTCCAAAGCTGCAGAGACGCCAATTTTTAGGGAGACAAACATAGTTGTAATTTATAAACAAAATAGTTGTAACTATATCTTCCAACGATATATACTATTCATAGTTTTTGTAATTTGTTATTTGTATGTGTTTGGTTGCAAGAAATGTATTTATAACAGACACTTTTACAATATATGTCACTTAGCCCAGACTTATAACTAAAATTCGACCATATTTTCAAATGAGATAATTACATCACAATGCTTCTCGATGATATGATTAATGAAAGTTTGCCGAATCCCTTAGTTATTACCCATGTTGCCCATTAACTATTCAACCCTCATTCTCTTCTTCGTCTTTCTCTTTGTTGCTTTATCTGTAACGATGACACTTAAAATGAAGAAAGATCACTAATTAGCTTTCATTGCAGATATGAAATTGATTACTGTTTAACAATGTTAAGGATTTTCTTGTTCGAATCCTTTATTGCTGATTATAAGTCAGGTATTGTGCAAGAAAAATGAGAAGAAAATAAACTTTGCCCTTTAAATTCTGTATCATTCCAGTAATGTGCAGCCCATGGGAAATATGTATCAACCCTTGAATTCTGATAATGAAGTTCTTTATCGCATCCTTCGAGGAATTCTGATGTAGTCTCATTTTGTTGGAAATAGCTTAAGCAAGTCAATTTTGAAGTATGGTTTTGCATGAAACTCAATTGAGCTGGATTTGATGATTATTGAGCTAGCACATTAAGGAATTGCATGATTTCAATAATTGGTTAGGATGTGTTTAGAGAGTCGTTTCGATGATTCATGCAAAGAGTATCATATTTGGATCTGTTCTTCATTTCCTTGGAGAATTTGCATCATTTGATTTCATTAATTAGTTTATTATTCCACTGGGTGTATCTAGAATTGCATCAAACTAACTAAAAATGTGCATATGGGACAGTATTCTTAAGAACTCTTGTTGAGTAAGATGATAATGAAACCCAAAAAAAGAAGACTGCATTTCAGAAAGTTACAAATAAATTGCAAACAAAATATACATGAAAATTTATTTAAAAACTTTAGATCACAAATTTTATTGAGTCACTGCTGCGTAAAAACATTCCAAACCAAATATACATGAAAATTTGTTTGAAAACTCTAGATGGCTTTAGATCTCAAACTTTATTGAGTCACTCCCGAGTAAAAACATACTCCGTAACCAAGGC
This sequence comes from Capsicum rhomboideum, assembly GCA_031232105.1. Taxonomy (NCBI): domain Eukaryota; kingdom Viridiplantae; phylum Streptophyta; class Magnoliopsida; order Solanales; family Solanaceae; genus Capsicum; species Capsicum rhomboideum. The sequence continues at coordinate 14,993,913 of CP124718.1, forward strand.
AATTCCAAGTCAGGGCTCCTAAGGAATTCAGTAACGCATCTTTTGATAGGTGCATAGACAGTTTTGAGAACTAATATCATCTGCTAGGCAAGGAGGTAGAGTTGTTTCACCCTGGTACCACTTTTTCCTCTCTTGCATTAGATCCGTGAGAAAGTTGTCTATGATTTCTCTTGTGATGCCTGGCATAACCACAACATGTGTCATGCCGCTCAGGGGCATATGCACATGGTAGGGAGGGGGTTCACATGCACCCATCCTCCCCTACCTAATCTATGTATAGTACTACTATTTTCTTGTTGACTTTTAAGATTTTGTAATGGGTGAACCCATGGTCAAACATATTTTTTAGTCTATTGATAAATGTACACATAGAGGGGGTGCACCTTTTTACTGCAACTTTTGGTTCAACTCCCTATATTCACTTGTTGTCGCCATAAATTTTATATAATTGCATTAAATATCTATTTTGAAGATGATGGTGCCCCCATGGTGTTGAAATCCTGGATACGCCTCTGATGCCGCTTAAGTAACATAGTTGCCAACGACTAATGAATTTATGGTCACAAGGCTGTTCAAAAACGACAGGAGTGCTGAATTCATTGAGCATAGCTCTAATTCCTGATTTAAGAAGTTGATCTTTCAAATATCGGGCAATTTCAATGCACATTTTGGAATCTTGTTGCAATCCGGCATGACCTTTCTTGCTTCAATTGTACCATAAGAATATCGGTGCTAAGCCATTTCGACTATCAGAAATTGTAATATCTGTGGAGGCAATATACTCAATTTTTGAGAGGCTACTAACGTAACTTTTCCTTGTTATTTGAATGCCACAAGGCATCGGACATCCCAAGAACTTGTGGCCTGAAATTGAGATACTGCCAATTGGCTTCTTGAAGGTAATCGTTTTTGCCTATTGTCAAATACCGTAAAGAATATAGGTCATTTTCTATTTGTTACCTTGATGGAAAAAATTTGAAGGACAATTGAACAAATTAAACTTACATGTTTGATAAAGGGGACAATCAGCCCACATAATGCTGCATCACAATGGATGTAATACCTGTCATTTGAATAGCCACAATATTCAAGTGCTTGTACAACCAAATCGATGTCATCAATAGCTCCTTTGAAGGTTGTTCCTACAAGCACATACTTGGAAGTTAAAAGTAATATACTACTTAATTGACCAAAGAGAAGCAACAAGGCTATAGTAGGATTTAAGAATATTTACCAATATTGATATTGATGATGGCTGGTTTGTTCTTTTTAAGAAGTAACTTTGTTCTCAAATCTGCATAATCAATCTCCCCACTAACTAAAGTGTTTATAGTTTCTATCTCCATCCTGTACATTCTTGATGCTTTGAAGATCGAGTAATGTGAATCTGCTGATGCATATATTATCCCATCGGGAAGTAGCTCTCTTCTGCACAAATATATATTGTTCCAATGGTAAAAGTGAAGTACATCATTTAACATCTCCGGCTATATGTTTGAGTGTTACTCAAGAAAATATTGTTATGCCTAAATATTTAAATTAAATTTATAATTTTTTGCTTTTAGTTCAAATAACTTTTCCGTATTTTCCATAATTTTCAAATTTACATATAAGTTTTATGTGTCTTGAAAATATTCTAAGTAAAATTTACTAAGACTTTGGTGAAATATTTCTACCTTAATGCTGTGTTCCTCATGGGTAAAATGTTAAGGTTAACTTAGTTGGATAAATGGAATCAGGTCATTTTCTTCTATTCCTTTTGTAATAGAACAAGAGATTTCATTTCCTTCATTTTAAATCACTAATAAATAGAAATAAAATAGATGGAAATGAGATCTCTTAGCCTCATACAAAATAAATAGGAAAATGATCTTTTCAGATCTCTTTCATGTAAAATAAAAATCTCATGTAAAAATGACACCAAAATAATTTTTAAAAAAATTGTAAGTGGGCTAAAAGCTAATTCTCCCCATAAATACATTCTTGAATTGGAATTAGAAGAAACCTGGTTTGTAAGAGGAGATGAAAGTCACCGAAGGCGAATTCAGAGTTGAAATTTGATGGAAATCGGCTTAAAAAGTTTTTAGTATTGTACTTAATATATTTTAAATTTTATGAATTTAGATTTGATAATTATTAATGTCTAGTGGCTTTTACATTTATATTTGTATTCCCTATTAAAAATATTGAATTTACATAAATCTGTAGCCCAAAGAATATTAGCCTATTTGGAGTAAAGCAACTTATTTTGAAAAATATTTTTTCAAAAAACTACTTTTGGTAAGAAGGTGTTTGACCAATAAATTTTAAAATTACTTATGAACAACAAGTAATTGTTTGGCCAGGGTTTAAAAGTGTGAATTTTTTTTTTCCAAATTGCTTTACAAAAGGTACTTTTGAGAAAAATGTTACTTTTTTTTAATTTCCTGAGAACAACTTCAGCTGCTCCCCAAAACAGTTATTTTTTTCAAAAAATTTGGTCAAACATCAATTTTTTATTTAAAATAAACACTTCTTAGATAAAAATTATATTTTTATCCTTCCAAAAGTTTGATCAAACAAACTATATATTCGCCTCTAAAAGTGATACTGACCCAACTAAAAGGCCGTGAAGATTGCCCTCAGTGCCACCATTAGTAATGTATCCCCAATATTCATTCTTCTCAATCTCCCAGAGTTGAGCAAACCAATCTAAAACAGCTACTTCAAAATCTTTTGAATGAAAATCCACAGGGCTCTGAGTAAAGGGATCTCCACAATTATTCAAGGAGAATTGTAAAAGCGGTGCTAAAGCAGCATGATGCTCGTAATTCATGTTAGTTGGATAACCTATAAATCAACATAACAAAAGATATTATGAATAAATCGTAAAAGACTTGGTCAAATTAAAAGTGTTTATAAACTGTAAAATAAGTTAGGGGATATATATATATATATATATTGATCACCTCCTAACTTATTTTACAGTTTACAAACACTTTCAATTATTTTTAATTTAAGCTTAGCCAAATACCTTCGTAAAGTTTCTTTAGTCTTATTGTGAAATTGAACTAATTTATTTGCTTTATTATAGTTCAAACTTATGTTAGCTTGCGTGACCCATTGGCACTGTTTGTTTTCGGAAGTACACAGGAGTGTAAGAAAACTTTTAACCTATGACTTATTAACATAAAAGTCATAACTTATAAATTCTTAACTTATGACTTTTGATTTATTTTTATTGTTTTGGCTTTAAAATATTTTTTGTTTTATCCAAACACCACAAAAATGCTTATATGCTATTTTAACGTTGAAATGCCTAAAATAAGTCAATTCAAATAGGCTCTAAGTTGTCAATGTATAAATAAATAAAAAAAGGAATCGAGTTACAAATGCAATAAAGATCTACAATATATATATATATATATATATATATATATATATATATATATATATATATATATATATAACAAGTGGAACATTAGGATTTAAGCTTATTGTATGTTGCGTGCATAATTATCGGCGTACTAAAATTGAATATTGCAACAATATCGTAAGACACATGTATTAGATATATAATTGAAATGACCGTATCGAGGAATTTTACCATATACTTGTCGATCCTACAAAATCTACTCAATGTCTTGTCTTACTGACTAGAGATATCTTACCTCACTAATGTCAAAAGTAACTATGCTTGTATAAAAGTTATAAGTAACTACCTTTGTATGAAAAGACTGAACATATGCTTACCTATATGATACTTTTTCCGTTGGGACAATGTCTCCAAATATTGAGTCAAAATCATGTCCAGTTCTTGGGAAGATTGGTCATCGTTAATGTTAGGTTCCGCTACACTGAGACATAAATTCTTCCTTGGCAGCGATGGTGCGTCTATTTCACCTTTTTTTGGGACTGCCATTAAATCAAACTCCTATTTCATAACCCCCCCACCCCACCCCCCACCCCCAAAAGAAAAAAAAAGATTCAACCAAAGATATGTTTTATGAAAATGATCAATGAATTAATGAGTATATGGTTAATAAATAATGAAATGGTCTTTGAACTTGAGATAGACATATAATTATATACTCCTAAAGAAAATACAAGGAAAATTGAGCATGACTATTATGTACCCTTTGAATTCCCATTCTTAGAGCTTAAGAAGTGTCTATTTGAAATTATTGGGGATCAGAATGTACTCAAAGAGATGAAAGTTTCGTGCATCTCAAAACCTTTGGCTCCATCCAATTTATAACATAGAAGCTTGCTTTAATTTTGTCATAACTTTTCTAATAAATGAAAACCTAACTCTAGAAATAGAACCAATGACTATGACAACCCTCCTATAGATTTTTGACTTTTCATGCGCTTTGACCATTTTACCCCTCTCCGTAGTTGTATTATGGTATTTGTGGTTCGCGGGAGTAGGTGGCATGGTACCCGAGGTGGTTGATTGTGTTTTTATGTGAGTATTTTATTTTGGAAGGTTTTGAAATTAGTAGTGTTGACTTTGATCAATATTTGGAGATTTTGAGGTTGTATGAGAATTTAGTCTGTTTTGTTAGTTTCGAAATGTCATTTTGGGTTAGTAGCACCCTTGGTTCGGGTCTCGAGTGTTTGGATGGATTTTAAGTAGTTGGTTGAAATTTTGGAATTTTATGGCGTAGAACTGACTTCGATCAACATCTGTTGATAACGACTTCCGTTCGTGAATCTGATGGTTCCATTGAGTCCAGAATGTTAATTTTGGTCTAGTAGCATAATGAATTTGTGTTCACGGGATTTCGGGTGAGTTTTGAGGGTTCGTTCAGAGAATTTTTGAACCATTTCTACTGCTGGTTTTTGTTGTCTTCTAGTGCAGCTATATTCTTCATCGTTAGCGTGTGGCCCTTTGTCACGATCGCGAAGGGTGAACTTGGTTTGCATCGCGATCGCGGGTGAGGACCGCAATTGTGAGGGAGTGGGTCCTGGTGCATTGTGATCTTATGGCATGTGGCGTGATCGCGAAGGGAAAGAGTAGCGGGTCCAGTTCGAGTCACGATCGCCAAGGTGGGTTCTCGTGATCGCAAAGACTTACGTACCTGGGCAATTTTTAAATTCCATTTTCGACTCAAAATCTCATAACTCGGTTTTGATGTTTTGAAATTCAATTTTGGGAGATTCAAAAGGTGTGTTTTCAACAAATCTTCCTTTAGGTATGATTCCTATACTACTTTTACACATTTTCCAATGATTATTTTATGATTTCATCTTCAAATTTTGGTTTTTCAACTTGAAAATTTAGGGGGATTTGGGTAAAGATAAAGAATGATAAATTGATGATTTCAAGATCGATTTTAACTTTATTTTCGATGAAATTTCAGATTTGAAATCCTTAAGTTATGAGTAACTTGATTTTCTAATAAAATTTAAATTTTGCCCTTGGGGGTTCGAGGTTAACTTTTGGGTTGATTTTTTGAATCCAGAATAGAAGTATAGTAATATGAGCAGCAATGGACTCGTATTTAGGTGTAGAATTTGTTCTTGATAGGTTAGGAGCATTTCAAAGCCATTCGGACGGGGAAGACTAATTCGTGATCGTTGGTGGCTTGCGGTTCTGCTCCGAGGTAGGCTATGACTTAACTTTCATCAGACTTCACTTGGGTGAGGACTTATCATGTAAAGCATGTTATGAGTTAGGTGATTTAATGATTTATAGCGACATATGAGATGGATTATTGTGATGATGCCCGAATTGGGGTGTGTACTATTTTAGTGTTACGAGATTTAGATTTCAGACTTGATATTGAGGCTTGTCTTATGGGCATGAAATGCATTTGACGTAGGCGTACACCCCAATCCTAGTCCCAAGAGCATGAAATGAATGCACATGCACCATGCATATATATGTAGGCAAATAATAAGAAAATCGTGTCACCACAACAGTCTTAACTAACCAGCAGTTCATAATAAAAATAGGTAAATCGCTATGTGGGCCTACAAGATCACTATGATATCTAAAATCACATAAATTTCTATGCAAATCAACAAGGTCACCATGATATCTAAAAGCACATAAATTGCTATGCAAATCGATAAGGCCACTCTAATATCTAAAAGCACGTAAATTACTATGCAGATCAGCAAAGCCACCATGATATCTAAAGTACGTAAATTGGACACTTTGATATCTAAAATAATAAGTAAAGCATGAGTATGAAAATAACAACACCACAAATAATATACGTATGTATGCATATATAGCAACTCCACAAGTAACGGGTATGTAACCATACCTCCTCTGGACCACAACTATAATACCAAGTTCAACTCAGTCAACACAAGAATTCAATAATCACAATACTATATACACCACCTCTTGCTTCAAAAATTGACATGAAACTGATATCACCAACTACAAGTTTTTAACAAGAATAATACTAACAATAATTTAGAAATTTATAACCGACTCTTCGATCGCATGCTAAACTCAAAAGCTTTAAAATCCAAGAAATCATGTCAAAAAATAAAAGAATAGCCTTTACATACCTTAACACCGATTTACAAAGCCATTACGACTCTGCTCTCGCACCCACTGTGATATCTATAAAGAAAATACAACTCTGCTATAACATCGGAAGGTACTACAACTTAACGATCAAAATATTTATCTTACTACAAAGCTTACGAACATGGAACTCAAGCTACCAAAGAAGAATGGGGAAAATATAGTTGCCACAAAGAACACTAACCTCGGATCCACCTCCAAACTCTTACTGATATATCGCTACAACCGCTGCAAATTTAGAGAACTAAGCAACGAACAAACTACAAGATAAACGGAACGCCGACGAGATTTAGCTCCGGGAAAATACCCCTCTTTAACATACTATATGTATGTGTAGAAATATTTGCAGAATATAAGTAGCCTATATTTTGTAAAGAAGATTTAAGTGAAGGAATTGATGGAGTACACTGTACATATAGATAAATATGCATGCCTACATTAAATAATAAATGGAGAAGCTCAGAATTAATTTAATACTCCCTCCATTCACTTTTACTTATCACATAACTTGGCACGCCGTCCATTAAGAAAAAAATGATTGATATGACTATTTTTACCATACTACTCCCTCCGCCTCATTTTACTTGGGCATATTTCATTTTACACGGTGATTAAGAAATCATAAATAAAGTGATGGTTTTTACTATTTTACCTTTTATCAATATTAATGATATATTCATTGGGCATAGGAATGAACATTGAAATTGTAATTAATTGTAGGGGTAAAATGGGAAAAAAATAATTAATTCTATCTTGATTTAGTAAGTGATCAACTAATATGAGACATTTATTTTTAGTAAAATGACCAACTAAAATGAGACGGAGGAAGTATCTATATATGAATTAATAGGGAGTACATTAATAACCAAATGAAAAATATTTATATTTAATTTGACGGTTTATATAACTTAAACTCAAAAATTAATTATTTCTGATGAGAAATACATGGATAGGTACCATAATAATAAGGTGCTCCTTTAAAGAATTGATGTTTAATACTTCCTCCGTTCCTTTTTATTTGTTCCATTTGGGTTGGGCACATTTCTTAATAAATCTCTTACTTCTATAAAATTAAAAGTAATTTTACCAATATACTCCTAATTAAATTTTATACTTCTTTCCAAATCAATAATGACTGCATTTATTGAACAAGGGCATAATAGAAAGATTCTATTCAAACTATTCTTGAAAGATTAAAGGAGCAAGTATCTAGGAATATAAGCATAACTCAAATAGAGCAAACAAAAAGGAATGGAGGGAGTATTAAAAACGTTTTATAAAATAAGTAATTAATGTTAAGGGTAAAACATCAAAAAGGAAATAATTTTCGCTTCTTGATATGTTCAAAGTGATAAATAAAAGTGAGCATCTATTTTGAATATAGTAGACAAGTAAAAATAATGGAGGAAATACTTAAAAGATGCTAAATGTAGAAAGCGTTTAATGAAACACTTTGCTGCCAACATACATTAACTATGACTATTATATCTAGTTATTAAATACTACTCTCTCTGTTCACTTTTATTTGTCATTATTTCGCTTTTTGAGATCAACTTGTATGAAATTTGGCTAACATTGAACTTGGTAAAATGAAATGATTGAATAATTAAAAAATGAGATTATTCCAGGTAAGATGACCGTCAACCCGGCCTCTCCTTATTATTATTTCACTTTTATGCGTCAATCAGGCCTATATTCGCATTTGAATGATACCAATCGAGATGGCTTTTCAGGGACTAGCCTCTGAAGTGAGGCATGTAAGGGAGCCACTACGAAGAAGTTCCGGGATTTACAAAGGAAGCTTCGAGCTCATATTGGTCATGGGTTGGGAATGAAAATTTTGACTAATATTTTAAGATGTATTTTTTCATCATATTAATATGAGAAGAATTGCAACTTATAACATTTTTCATATAGTTTTCAACCATCTAAATTTTAAATTTAAAATATTATTTAATCTACTTCAATTTAATTTTAAAATTTAATTAATTTTACGTCGAAAAACGAAATAATGACAAGTAAAAGTGAACTGAGGGAGTACATTAGTAGCAAGTGGCAGCCTCTCAAGTTCTTTTAAAAAAGTTGTCCCTCTCTCCACCTCCATGTGGAGTGGAGGTGACCATACAAAAAATATTTTTATTTCGTTATATATGTACTCGGGTATTGTATGGGTTCATGGTAAAATATATATAATTTTTTGAATATATCATGATTAATAAAAAATTATTTTGAAAGCCTACCTCATATAATAATTATCTTTCGACATAACTAGACTTACTATCTTCGTTAGAATATCAGTAAATTATAAAAACACTTATAAAATTATATAAACAAATATATTGTGACTAAGGAATTATACATAAATATTTATGACATTTTTTGGATGAAAATAAATGTAACTTTTTTTTTATTCCAATCTATATCAGGTATTTTCGAACACGTGTGTGTTACTATTATTCACAAATTTAGGCTCATAAGCCTTCGATATGGGATGAAGGTGTCACGCCCAGAATCCAATCGGGACAAAATTGGCACCCGTAGCCGATAAGGCCCGAGAGAACCAACCTTTGCCTATGTTCAATCATATGCATGCCATAAGAAACCCATAAGCACATAACAGCTATAGAGACTAACAATGAAATTCATGGAACATGATATATATATACATATGCGAAACTGGGCCGTTGAGGCCACCGAGTCAAGTACGACATATCCCTTTTACATTTATACACCCACACCTGTCTACAAAAGCCTCTAACTAAGCATTGACCAAAATGAACTAAAAGTCGGGACAAGTCCCCGCTTTATACAACATGTACATCACCAAAACATATATACACTCTGACTCGGAGAAGCCCCGAATGAGCTGGAGCTCACCAAAGAACCGCTAACACTGGCAATCTACTGAGAAGGCCTACTGGTACCTGCGCCTGCAGCAAGTAAGGTAAATTCCCCAAGAGGGGTCAGTACGAAATAAGTACTGAGTATGCAAGGCTCAGATGAAACTGTACAATACATGAATATTTCAATGAACTCAAACATATGAGTAAGCAACGTGAATGAGTCACCATGTTGCATTTTGGAAACCATGTGTATTGCTTTCATTATTTTCTTTGCTTTCTTTATCTCAATGCTTACTTGTCAATACATGTGTCACAATGTACCCGGGCCCCTACTGATCAGTGGGTCTTTACATAACATATCATCATGTTGGGATCGAGTCGAGATAGGCTTATGCCCCTAGACTTGCCACCCATCAATCAATACATCGGGATCGGGTCGAGCTAGGCTTATGCCCCTAGACCTGCCACCCATAAATCCATACCTCGGGATCGAGTCGAGCTAGGCTTACGCCCCTAGACTTGCCACCCGTACTTGATCATTGACCACATATGCAATACTTTGTTCATTACTTTGAGATTGGTACTTTGATAGTCATAACATCACTTGAGCTTTGGAACATAACATTGTTGGAAGCTTTGAATCATTAACCAATGAGTGAGAGACATGTGAATAAACATCATGAGAAATATAACATTACTAGCACCATGACACCATTGGAACCATTGGACAATAATCCATGAACAAGGAACATGAGTATAATCACTATTGGAACTTTGGGACATTTACCATGAATATAGGACATGAGACTCACAATTGACCAATGAGTAGGAAATATATGACAATGACCATGGATAATCGGATAGTGAATACCTTAGCACATTTCGGCATAGGACAATCGTAAAGGCAATATAAATACTATTTGCCGCAGAATGATACGGACCGAGTAACCTTACATACCTTTGCTTCTCACTATGAATACCCAAGCTTATATGGAAATACAATAGTCCAGCTCTTTCCTTACGTCTCACTCTACATCACAAGTACATAACGAAGCTTATATTAGCAACCAACTACCTTACAAGTGCACAAGAGGACCATGAATCATATAGTTACTTTAGAACGTCATTTCACCTTCTTACAATGTCATTTATCACATCAACATGTCAACACCACCATAACATTCCACACATTGACCAATACATCATAAGTAAATGTCATGTCATATCAAATTGATCCTTTATATGTCTACACTAACACTACGTTTCAATTACGTCGTCAACCCATCTCAACACCTTTCGTAATCACACATGAACAACAATCCATAATTGGTAGTATTCAAAATATCATTGGGATACTCCGTCAAAGTCATTCAAGAGGTCCCATAAGTTGATAACTTCATCCATGAAGGGTACAGGGACTTCGGGGGCCAACGGGACGCAAAAACACAAAATTCGACAATCCGCCTTGGGATGTGGAGCCACCTACACCCGCAGGTGCTGCTTGGAAGATTCCAGGGGCACCTGCGCCCGCAGGTGCTCCCCTGTCGAGGGCGGATGCCCGGTTTTTGCCGAAATGGTCATTTTGGGGTCTTTTTATGCAATGAATGGTCCATGATCATAACCAAACTTATTTTAACATATTTTTGATCATCTAACATGCCAACTACCAGACATGGTCTCACAACACACATAATATCACCAAAACGACACTTCACGGCCATTACGGCACCAAAACTGTAACCAATTTCACAATAACAATTCCAAACGTTATACACAAGGATTAAACCAAGTAAGACTATAATAACATCTCACATGTCCATATTTACTCCACCAAATTCATTCCCTTCAAAACCACAAGTCCATAGTCAAGTTTACAAGACAAAACACCCTTCGATTTGGCAAACATGTACACTTTACTTTTTGTGAACTTCTCAATATTCCACCAACATAATATACACCATATATTATGCATAAAATATATTAATCCATCATAATAAACACTTACCACTTGATGATCTTGGCCAAAGGAGTGATGAGGGTTCTTGAGAGCAAAGGAGATATTGTTGGAAAATTCTAGAAATGAGATGAGAGTTCAAGTGAATAAAATCTGATTTTTTTTCTCTTTATATAGTCCCTCATGTCTCTCTTATCCTTTCCTTAGCATTTAATGCTATGTTGATTGGTCAAATGGACCGCATTTGGAAGAATGGATCAAAAATACCCCTTTTGGGCCATGTCTTTCTCATATATTTGGGCCTTATTTAGGGCCCAATTGTACAAGCCTTTAAATTCCCACAATTAAATACAAAATTCATCAATTCTCCCATGTTCTTATATTTCCATAAGTGTTACGGTTGTTAGCTAGACTTATAAACGTACGGGGTGTTACAGAAGGACAACTTTAAACACTCGGGGTGTTACATCCTGTGACATCCCGTACATTTCTGAGTTTAGCTGACAGCCGTAACATTTATGGAAATATGAAAACATGAGAGATTTGATTAATTATGCATTAAGTTGTGGGCTTTATGTATTAAATTTTGGACATTTAAAAGTCTTGTGCAAATTGGGCCTTAAATGAAGCCCAAATTCATGAGGAAGACATGGCCCAACATAGAAATTGACCCATTCTTCCAATCTTCCATTTGACCAATCAACCATGCATTTAATGCCAAGAGATGGATAAGAGTGACTTGGGGGACCTATATATATATGTATACATATATATATATATATACATATATATATATATATACATATATATATATATATACATATATATATATATATATATATATGTATATAAGGAATTATTCATTCACTTGGTGGGCTCAATTAACAATGTATTATGAGTTAAATAAGGCCCAAATATTAGCATGCAAGACATGGCCCAAAAAGGGCATTCTTGACCCATTCTTGTGACCAAGTCAACAAAATGTATTTATTGTGGCTAAGGATGACCCTTGAGGCTATATATAAGGTGGATAAATCTGATTTTTATCCATTTAAAACACCCATGCCATTTTAGAATTTTCCACAACATTATCTCTTCAACCAAACCCTAAGGCCTTCATCCTTTTGATCAAGATCATCATCTTGCACACTTTGGTAAGTGTTTATGCTTATGATTTAATATATTATGTGCATGAGAGAGTGATTATATGATGTTGGTTATGTTGGTGATGTATTGAGAATTCACTATGTGTGTAAGGTGACATGTTTGCTAAATCGGAGTATGGTTTGTCTTGTAAACTTGATTATGCACTTGTGGTCTTGAAGGAAGTGAACATGATGGAGTTAATATTGACATGTGAGATGTGATTATAGTATTTCCTTGATGTGTCATGGTGTTTAATGTTTGGAATTTCTATGGTGAAATTGGTTATGGTATTGGTGGCATATTGGTCGTAAAGTGTCATTTTGGGTGTTGTATGTGTGTTGTGAGACCATGGCTGATGGTTGGAATGTTATATGATCAAAAATATGTTAAAATGAGTTTGGTTATGATCATGGACCATTCATGGCATTAAAAGACCCAAAAAGAAGCCATTTCGGACCAAACGGGCATCCGCCCCCGCAGACGGAGGCACCTGCGGGAGCAGATGCCAATGCAGATGCCACTAGCTGCAGCCAAGGAGCATCTGCGCACGTATCTTGCCACCTGCGGGCGCAGGTGGCAGCGCAGGTCACCTCCAGATCTTCGTTTTGTGTGTTTTCGCCTCCCGTTGATCCCCGAAGGCCCCTATACCCTTTTTGGATATAATTAGCAACTTGTGATGTCGTTTTAATGACTTTAAAGTGTCGTATGAAGGAATGTTGGACTGTATTAAATGTGGATGATTGTTCATATGTTGTTATGAGGCAAATTGATAAGCGTAAATGTGATGGAATGGACATGGGAAGGCATAAAGGGTAAGTGTGGTGCGGAATGCTATTGTTGTGTGAAATCTTGGTCAATGAGTGGAATGTAATGGTAATGTTGGCATGTGGATGCGATAAATAACATTGTAAGAAGGCGAAATGACGTTCTAAAGTAACTATGTGATTCATAATCATCTTATGCAATTGAAAGGTAGTTGGTTGCTAATATAAGCTTCGTTATGTACTTATAGTGTAGAATGAAACGTAAGGAAGGAAGATGGACTATTGTATCTTCCTATAAGCTTGTGTATGCATAGTAAGACGCAAAGGTATGTAAGGTTATTCTTCTATTTCCTTCTGCAACATATGGTGTTCACATTGTCATGGTACTCATTCGATTCCGAAATACTCTAAGGTATTCCGTATCCGACAGTTGGCTAGAGTTACTCATATGTCCTTTACTCATTGGTCAATGGTGAATCAGATGACTCATGTCCATTGGTTGACTTATGATCATTAGCTAGTATGTTAAAAGTTCTATAAGGTTCTAAGGTGTCACATTTCTAGTGAGTGAATAGTTGATATCCACATGTATCGTATTTAGTGATCATTGCCTTAAGGTTCCAAAAGTGTCCTATTCCAAGGGGGTTCTATAGTATTCCAACAAAGGTTGATATATATTTTTATTCATCGGTGTGTTACTCTTAGATGAATTATGATCCACTTATCTCTTATTTATGGGCGGAAGTTCTTAAGTTGTCACATGTTGTAGATCCTAAGAGTATTATCCCAACAAGAGCAATGAGGTAAAGAGAGCTTGTTTAGTTGAATAGCATTGTTCCAACCATGTTACGAGTCCAAGTTCCAATAGAGTTATACACATGTCTCATATTCATTAGTAATGTTCCAAAAGTCCAATGAGGTTATGTTCCAAGGTTTCAATATTGGTTATGTTCATGTGTCTTGTTAATTGCTTATTGTCTAATGGCTCCAATGGTGTTATGTTCTTGATGATATTGTGTATCCAACAATGTTACTCATATGTCTCTTACTCATTTATTATTGATCCAAAGCTTCAAGAAAGTTGTAACAATCTCTCATAAGTAGAAGTACCAACCTCTCACAAGTGAATGATTCAATCTCTCATAAGTAAATGTACCAATCTCTTAAAAGTAATGAAAGAGGTAATGTGCATGTTAATGTACCTATCCCTCACAAGTAAAGATACCGATCTTGCAAGAGTAAAGATGGGAAGTAATGTATATTTTTGTTACAAGTTTCAAGAATGTTTCTATCATCAAGGTACCACTCATTGTATGAAAGAAAGAGAAATGAAGTAAAGAATAATGAAAGAAAAGGAAACAATTTTATGTTATGTTAACCCTACCCATGGAGTAGATGTATGTTATTAACCCACCATAGAGTGGATGTATGTTGACCTACCCATGGAGTAGATGTATGTTATTGCCCACCAAAGAGTGGATGTATGTTATTGCCCACCATAGAGTGGATGTACGTTATTGCCCACCAAAGAGTGGATGTATGTTATTGCCCACCATAGAGTGGATCTATGTCATTGCCCACCAAAGAGTGGATGTATGTTCTTGCCCACCATAGAGTGGATGTACGTTATTGCCCACCAAAAAGTGGATGTATGTTATGGCCCACCATAGAGTGGATGTATGTTGACCCACTGAAAACGTGGATGTATGTTGAATGACTAATCATAATGATAATGAGCATTGTAAAAGGAAAAGTAAAGTATAGGCGACGGAAAGAAAGAACGTAATGTACATGGTATTCCACATACAGAAAGAGAGGTTATTCACATTTGCTATTTCTCTTATATTGATTCCACGGTTGTTGTTGTTATGTACGACTCATTGGAGATGATAAAGAAAGGTACATGGCCCCATATGTGGAGTTTCTCTTATAATTATTTCCATTGAAGTTCTTGTGCATTGATACAGTTTGTTTATGGCCTTACATACTCAGTACATTCTTCGTACTGACCCCTCTTGGGGACTTACTTTACATGTTGCAGGCGCAGGCACTAGTAGACCTCCACCGTAAGTTAACAGTCTTTGCAGACTTTTGGTGAGCCCCAATTGCTTCGGGACTTTTCGAGTCAAAGTTGTACATTGGTTTTGGTGTTGTAGACGTTATGAAATGGTCATGTATGTATTTAGAGGCTTTTGTAGACTTAAGTGGGTATATGGATGTAAGATATGTACGTTCGGTGAGACATGATGGCCCAAACGGCCAAGTTTTATATATGTATATGTATGGCATTTTACATTTCATCAATTACATGAGACAATATGTTATTCATTCGAGGTTATGCATACTAATGTTCATGTGCAAAGATTGGTTCTCTCGGGCCATATCGGCTTCGGGTGCCAATCACACCTCGTTGGGATTCGAGGTGTGACACATCCTTTCTTCCTTAGGAACATTTATCCTAAAATATGAAATAGAACACACGAGTAGGGCTAGGAGCTCCTCGAATTTTCGATAAAACCTCTCCTATACACCGAATTATAGCACACCTTTAAAAAAGTACAAAAAATAGGGTACATGCTCACAAGGCCACTAGCAGCTACCAGAAACTCATCAAGCTCCACCCGACCGTCGACGACACAAACTCATAATAGGAACTGAAACTTACCTCAGCCTAAACAACTTTATCTTTGAAAATGCCATGACGCCCGAAGCAGAATCAACCTTTCTACAAGGTCTGCTGAGGTTTGACGATCGCGAATCTCTATCGTAAGATTTCAATAACTAAACTTTGTCGCATGATCTAAAGATGAAAGATCGGTAACCAATCCTAAATACCCTGTAGCCTCCTTATTATAAGGGTGGTGCACAATACATTCATAAGCAAGACTCTACAAGACACGACTTGTAGACTCTCTAAGACAAAATGTTTCTTTGATACCAAATTTGTCACGCCCCAACTCACGCCCCAACCCAGGAAGGCGTGACAAGCAGTGCCCAATGGCTCACTTGACCGAACGAACAGACTGAAACTGTCAAGGCCAAACTGAATTAAAAGAAATGAACAAAATAACTTGAAATATAACAAAGTGTATACAAGGTCATCCATGCTATTATCTAAAAAGAAATAACTAACAACAGGGCCGCTAAAGACATACGGACCACAAAATCCATAATAGACGTCTACAAGCCTCTAAGATTAAAAAAAAAAAAACTACAAACAACAAGTCGGGATAATGCTCCAACGTACCCATCAACTATACAAAATAAAATAAGACTCTAGACTCAACAACTCTGAAAAGAATGGAGTGTACCAACTATCAGTTAAGCTCGACCATACGCAATGAGGACCATTGCCTACCTAATAACCTGCAGGCATGAATGCAGTGCCTCCAGAAAATGGAGACGTCAGTACCAAATAATATATTAAATATGTAAGGTGATAGAATACCCGAAACAGCACAATTATATATGATTAAATGGCAATCTTCTATGTATCTTATTTCATATTTTATTTCTACTTGTGTTGTTTGATTTGACTTACCTATCACAGCGATTAGATAGGTGACATTATTTTTTTGGATTTTGAATGGTGACATGGATGAATGATGGGTGACATGTAACTGGTCACAATAGTCCAGTATAAATCATAGAATAACATCTCTAGGATCTAACCAATGAATGGAACTCGATTCGGAAGGGTTCCCAAATTAACATCTTTGGGATTGGTACCTCACCAACATGGCCCACCTAGCTCGAAAGACACATGCCCAGATGCACAACCATAGCTAGAAAAAGATTAGGATGAGATAAGTCATCTAGTTTGCGAATCACGAAAGCTGTCGAGATCCTTGCCAGCCCGTGCGAAACTGTAGAGTTTGTGACCTTGTGGAAGACTACAAGACGGGCGAATTTCATGGAGCTTGTTCCATAGAGTTTCTCTGTAGATAGTCACTTATAGCCTGTTTGGCCAAGCTTATTTTTCCCCAAAAGTGCTTATTTTTTCTTAAAAGTGCTTATTTTAAAAAATTGAGGTGTTTGGCCAAGCTTATGGAAGAAAATAAGTGCTTCTGGGGAGTAAAAAAAAAGCAGTCTTTCATAAGCTAAAAGAAGTAGCTTCTCTCCAAAAGCACTTTTTAAAAAAAGCACTTATGAGAAAAATATACTTAAAAACACTTTTAAAAGCTTGGCCAAACACTAATTGCTACTAAAAAATTTTTTTTTAATTATATTGGCCAAACACAAACTGCTTCTCACCAAAAGTACTTTTTTGAAAATCACTTTTAAAAAAAGCACTTCTGAAAATAAACTGATTTTAAAAGCTTGGCCAAATAGGCTATTAGTCATCATCTAGGGGTTCCACGACTTTGATCAACATATTATTTGCTCACAATTTTATTAAGCTAAAAAGCTTCTTGTTCTTCGATTCTAAGTCACTCTGAACATATTGTGCTCAGGCTACGAAGGCTCATCCTCTATATCTAACACATTACTCAGTCAATTTACTGTTCTTATGTTTGTTTGTCTTTCTTTTGCTATAATTTATTTTAATATCAATTTATTGCAAGATCAGTTTAATTCACGTGTCTTTAAACTTTTTTGATAAATTTAACTGTATCATTTTATGGGTAAACAATGGAACAGGGCACATGGAAGACAAAAATGAGAATGAACCAATGGGATTAAAGCTTTGCTAAAATGAACCATGTGATAATAAAGTTATAGTTAGGCTAAAATTTATAAACTACATTGGCGAAGGCTTACGTATATATATATATATATATATATATAATTAATGTTTAATTAGATGCAAGATGCTCGTGCTTAAAATCTTCGTGCAACTGGGTTTTGCTAAAAGATTTTCCAAAACCTAGTAAATTAATGTGTTAGCTGTTGAGAGCTATTACTAAGCAACCCATTTGTACATGCACTTACTAATGTACGATTTGGTAGTAGAAGATATGTTTGGCTCCTCACATCATTTAGTTTTGTTGTTCACCCATTCCTCATGATTTGAGATCCACAGAGGGATTTGTCTTTTATGACCTCTAGACCTCCTCGTATAAAGTGCAAGTATGAACACTTTCTACTAGTCACTCCGTTTAAAAAAATGAATTGTTTTGATTTGATACTGTTTAAGAAAATTATAAATTTTGTGATATTAAATTAAAGTTATGTAAAATATCTTTTAATCTTGTGGTTTTAAACATGTCACGCGAAAAATTAAACTTAAAGTATTGCCAAAAAAGGAAAGGGTCATTCTTTTTTTAAACGGACTAAAAAGAAAAGTATATCATTCTTTTTTAAACGGAGGGACTACTATTTAACAAAAAAAAGTTAGACGTTCAGTTAGGGTTATTTCTTAGATTTTATTAATTAATTCCTCTTTTTCAAAAAAATGACATACTTTTCTTTTTAGTCCGTTTAAAAATGAATGACTCTTTCTTATTTTGGATACATTTTAATTTCAAATTTTTCATGTGGCATGTTTAAAATCAGAAGATTAAAAGACATTTTGGTACATTTGGCATAACTTTAATTTGAGACCACAAGATTCAAAATTCTTATTTATTTTCTTAAATTTCGTGTCAAGTCAAAATATGTCATTCTTTTTGAAAATGAAGGAGTAGTTTGTTATTTCATTGTGTATTGTATCCCGTGTTGTACCAAATTTACTACTCCCGTCAGTCCCAAAAAAATGACACATTTTTATATTTAGTAATAATTTTACTTTTAAATAACTATTTTACCTTGAATGAAATGATTTATAGTCACACAAACATCAATTACTTATTTTAGACCACAAGTTTCAAAAGCCTTTCTTTTTTCTTAAACATCATGTCAGGTCAAACTGACTCATGTAAATTGAAATGAAAGGAGTAGTATATTTTTAAAACTCTAGTTGAGTAAGATGATATGAAACCCGGGTAAGTTTGAAAAAGAGACACCCCAAACACTTATTTTAACAAAAAGACACAAAGTTTAAAAAATTAGGAAAAGAGACACTTTTTGAAAAGGACTTTAAAAAAAGACACCCTAGCACACAATTTTCAAAATATACAGTTTAGCCCTAACCCCACCTCAGACCTCAACTTTTAAAAAATACAAATTAGTCTATTCCACAATTTTATAAAATCAGATTTTTTTTAAAAAAAATAATAAAAAGACCACAAAATTCCTCAAGAAGCTTCCCCGATCAGCATTAATTTGGATCCAATTTTTGCTATTTTGCGAGCTTCGCCGGCGATTTTTTTCGGCTACCATTGAAAAATCACACCACCACTACTATAATCCTCTCATTTTCATCCATTGTTAATCACTTCTCCACTGAAATTTTCCTCCATTGTTGCTCATAAAGCTTCAAATCAGTCTACTTTTCCGAAAGAGATTTTAACTTCAGTAGCTCTATTTAAACACATTCCAACACTCTAGGTGTTCTTCCAAAGCTATAATTCGTTGCATTATTTCGTTTGTCGTCGGAAAAGCAACCAGGTTCGATCTTTTCATTATTGTATGGAGATCTCGTCAGTCCTCGACTAATATAGTCTAGGCAGTCTAGCCATCGATCAGTCATAAATCACTAAGTTAGTCTATTTTAGATTATCATCTAGATCTACAATGTCTATTGCAGAAATCATTATTATTGGTATTGAATTCATGGATCAATGGGAGGAGACTTCTAAATGTTGAAACTGGAAATCTGTGAGAAAGGAGACAGTTCCCATTACCCTTTATCATAACGGTTCATATGATGACATGATCGTAAGCATAATGGAGAGCGAGGACTTAAGTTGCGATCCGAGTGACTTAGTCATTAGCTACTTGAAGAATGAGAAGGGGAAAATACATCCAACGTTCATAAAGAATGATCGACACGTGGAATTCTACATGCTTTCTAATGGCCTCGATGGTTCTAGGCCTATTTTGAGAATTAATGTAGTCGAAAAGTCTCGGGAGGAGGCTTCGACATCTGCACCACACCTGCCCCCGCCAGTCGATGGTAATTCTGTGAAAGACGAGGGCATGGGTGATCAGGCAATGGATATAGATATGCCTAAAAGTAGTGGAAATTGAATTGACAAGCTCAAAATTGAACGTTTGACAAAGATGGTGTAAAATCCATATACCACTAATAAATCATAACGTCTATAATAGATTAGACTATTCATCTATTCATGAATGTTGCAGAAGTTTATAATTGATCAGTTGAATATATAAACAAGCAGTATTATGACTAAAAAGGAGAAATTAAATTAAATTAGGGAAAATTAACATGATTCAAACATTGTAAAATTATTTGATTACATTATTTGTGAGTCCATATCACTTTTAAACATGATCAAATGAGTATTAGGACATGTAATGGTTCTAAATCACTAAAATATGACTAAAAAGAGAAAAATTAAATTAAATTAGATTAAATTAGAGAAACTAACATCATTCAAGCATTGTAAAACAACTTAATCACATCATATGAGAGTCCATAACAATTGGACACATGATCAAATGAGCATTAGGAAGAGTGATGCTTGTGACTTGCCTTAGGACAAGTAATGTTTGAGAACAAGTATTGTTTTTCAAAGTGTAGATTTATTCTGAATAAGTAGTTTTTACTAGGTTTATTCTGAATAAGTGGTTTTTACTACCATTGTTCTTTCTTATACTTATTTGATCATGTCTTCAATCGTTGTGGACTCCTATATGATACGATTTAATTGTTTTACAATGTTTGAATGATGTTAATTCAACTAATTTAATTTAATTAAAATTAATTTCTCCTTTTCTTAGTCATATACAAATCCTTGTCTATGTAGGTATACAATAAACCTATACTTCTATTATAGATCAGAAACTTAATCTATACAAGAAAGTGTCAGAAATCTGTCTTCGACCATATGAATATATAGCCAACAATAGTATGACTAAAAAGGGGGAAATTAATTTAAATTAAATTAAATAAGAAAATTAACATCATTCAAATATTGTAAAACAACTTTATCACATCATATGGGAGTTCACAACAATTGGACACATGATCAAATGAATATAAGGAAGAGCAACGGTAGTGAGAACCACTTAATCAGAACAAACCTATGCTTTGAGAAACAATACTTATTCTCAAACATTACTTATTCTAAGATCACTCATAAGCGTCACTCTTTCTAATACTCATTTGACCATGTGTCCAATTGGTGTGAACTCTCATATGATATGATTTAGTAGTTTTACGATGCTGGAATGATGTTAATTCTCCTAATTTAATTTAATTTTCTCATTTTAATTAGTCATATTCTAGAGATTTAGGATCTTTACATGTCCTAATATTCATCTGATCATTTGTCCAATTGTTGTGGACTCCCATATGATGTGATTAAGTTGTTTTTACAATGCTTGAATGGTGTTAATTCCCCTAATTTAATTTAATTTTCTCATTTTTACTCATATTTTAGTGATTTAGGATCAATACATGTCCTAACACCCATTTGATCATTTGTCCAATTATTGTGGACTCCCATAGAATGTGATTAAGTTGTTTTACAATGCCTGAATAATGTTAATTCCTCTAGTTTAATTTAATTTAATTTAATTTAATGTTCTCATTTTTTTAGTCATATTTTAATGATTTAGGATTATTACATGTCCTAATACTCATTTGATCATGGAGAATTAATTCTGATTCTTGTTGCTTTTGGTGGGATGATTGGCTGTGTGTTGGTTCTTTAGCTTCTCACAGGAATTTTGAATCCAAGCCAGATAATATTACTATTGATAAGCTCCTTCTTCATGGACAGTGGAATGTAAAAATGATCAGAACGGCATGCTCCCTCTCATTTGGTGGATGAGATTTTACCTACCACTGTCAAATATCAAACAACTATACCTGATCAATCTATCTGGAGACCAAATACTAGTGCCTTATTTACTTGTGCTTCTGCTTGGGCTATTGTAAGACAATAGAAAAACACTACTCTCATCAATTCCCAACTTTGGCACATGCATCTTCCTTTTAAGGTTTCCTTCCTATCATGGAAAGCTCTCAGAAACAAACTTACCACTAATGATGCAATTACCATCTTTGGACACCAAACTGCAACATGTCAGTGTTGTCATTTACCTGATATGGACACTAATGATCATATTTTGGTCTCAGGCAGTCTTTCCAATCAGATCTGGCACTTCTTTTATAATAGTTTGGGTATTAGTCATATTATCCCTTTGGCCAATCTACTGGTGAAATGGTGGAGTGTTATAACTCATAATGATGTGCATAAACTTTTACTACAAGTTGTGCCTATTTCTTTATGCTGGAACCTATGAAAAACAGATGCTCTGCAAAATATTGAGGTAAGAAATCTAGTGTTAGTATAGTCAAATTTGCTATTATAAAGGACATATATCTGCTACTTGTGACTGCATTTCCATATATTCCTTGGTCAACTGATTGGAGGAGTCTAATACAACAAATAAAGAGATGTCAACATACATGAAATATAACTCAGGTTTGCTAGTATAAACCTAGTGGTTCTCAGTTCAAACTAAATACAAATGGTAGTGCATTGCATAATCCTAAAAGTATAAGGGCAGGAGGTACATTAAGATACCATAGGGGCAATCTAATCTATGCCTTTGCAGCCCCTTTGGGAGTTGGGACTAATAATCAAGCAGAATCGCAGGCTTCTATTATAGGCATCTCTTGGTGCATTTAACATGATTATAATATAGTGATTTTGGAAGTGGATTTTGAACTCTTAGTCAAATGGCTAAAGGATGATATTCAATCACCTTGGAGCATATACAAATATATTTCAGAATTACAGGATTTTGTGATTTTGCTTGAGTCTTTCCAATGTCAACACATCTATATAGAGGTCAATTTTACTGCTGATATTCTGTCAAAACACAGTTATCAAGTGCAAACCATACAACACTATTATTCTGCTCATCATCTTCTTACAGAGGCTAAAGGTTACTACAAATTGGATAAGCTGGGGTGATCAACTTTAGAAGAAGGAAAGGGAGAAGGATCAGGCTTGCAACATAGATAGGACATGTTTTGAAATAGATTTTCTTGTCACAATTTTCTTTCTTTTCTCTATTTAGGCTTAGTTACTGATGTAGTAGGTACTAATTAGCATGAGATAGAGGTTGTGTTCCTTAGGAGGTTCACAACATCTGATCTTACCTTAAGTTGGAGGTAAGGTTATTATGTCCCCCTCCATTGTACTTCTTTCCTTTAAGTAATAAAATCTATACTTTTGTAAAAAAATAAATGATATAGACTCACAAATGATGTAACCAAATAGTTTTACAATGTTTGAAGATAGACCCATGTTTGAATGATGTTGATTCCCCTAATTTAATTTGATTGAATTTTAGATTTTCTTTTTAGTCATAATATTGCTTGTCTATATATTCAACTTGTCTATTGTAGACTGCTTTCAAGGTGTATGATAAATGAGAGTCTGGTCTATAATATATGAGATGGTTTAGTATATGTTTATCAATTTAGAGTTTAGATTTATCATATTTAATTTATTTAATTTATGTCCTTTTAAGCCGTATAGAGTGAAGGAAAAATTTATCCATTAAATTTATTTAATTGCTGTCCATTTATTTATTCACAATCTTATTTTGAGGCAAAATTTGTACAATCATTATTTGTTCTCAAATTCATTGGATCATGTCACCAATTGATGAAGATTCTCATATGGTATAGTAAAATATTATTATCATTTTCAAATAGCTTAGTGTTAACTCCTTTATTTTATTTTAGTTAATTAATTTCTTATTTAGCCAAATAGTAGTCTAGTTTATATAACATATACCAAGTGATTAATTGATTATTAGCAAATGGTGTAGTTGTGTGATATATGATACACTTCGTACTATATATATATATATATATATATATATATCATGTGATCGATTATTGACAAATGATGTAGTTGAGCACAGATCATATTTGTTGATAATTGACATAGGTTGATTCATGATATACTTATCGTCTTATCATAATCCATTAGATTTGTGCGAATTGAGGTTTAGATTTGAGATTTAACAAGTAAAAAATCTTATAAATATTTTTTATTTTAGACAAAAATCAAGCATCGACAAATTAAAAGGAGGAAAAATGAAAACAAAAAAAAATTATTTTTTTGTTGTTCTTTAAAGAATAAGAACATCAGACTGGATCTGTTATAATTAAATAATCACCTGAACTACTGGAATGGAGTTAGGATTGAGGATGATGACAGTGATCTTGTGTATGCTCAAAGTTATGGATGATAAAACCATCAATATTGTAAGTAATGAGGCTAGAATATATATCGAAAAAGTGAGATTTTAATAATAGTGGAGGAAAAATTGAAAGCTTATGTATAACAAAGGCTAAAGTGATGAAGATCATATCAGTCATGGAATAATTTTTTTGATGAAAGCCAAAATATTTGGCCTAAAAAAGGGCCAAAAATTTGACCAAAAAGAAAAAAATGAAAGCTTTTTAAGGGGAAAAGAATCATTAATTTTCATCTTGACTCAAAAATCATCAAAAAAAAAAAATCAATATGGAGCTCAAAATGCTTGAAATCAAAAGATAATCTATTTGATAATAATGAATTAAGAGTTTCGAGGTTGGAGTAGAAGAAAAATCTAAAGGAAAGATTTAGAGTTTGAAGGAAAAAAATGGAAGAAAGTGAAGAGAGAGAAATGAGGTTGGGGGTATTTTAGCAGAATGGAGGGCGTGATATGTTTTTTTAAAAAAAAATTAGAGGGGTTTTACAAGTTTTAAAATAACAATTTGCCTCCTGACCCCATTCCTTTATTACAAAACCCTAAAAATTAAACAAAAAATAAATAGAGTGTCTCTTTTTCAAAATAAGTTTACAAAGTGTTTTCTTTTCCAAATCTTCTCATGAAACCCAAGAAGAGAAACATTGCATTTTAAAAACTTAATAAATAGATTTCAAACAAAAATATACATGAAAATTTATTTTACAACTCTAATTGACTTTAGATCACAATTTTATTGAGTCGCTCGCTCCTGCGTCAGAACATACTCCATAATCCAGATCATTTTAAGTAATGGCTCCTAAAGAAGTTTAGTGATACATCTATTGATAGGAGCACTGACAGTTTTCAGAACCTATATCATCCGCTAGACAAGGAGACAAAGTTATTCCATCCTGGTACCACTTTTTCCTCTCTTGCATTAAAACCTTGAGCAAATTCTCTATGGTTTCTCTTGTGATTCTTGACATAACCACAACATGTGTCATATCTCTTGTGCAAGATAGTTGCCAACTATGAATGAACTTTTTGTCACAAGACCATTCAAAGGTGACGATAATAGTAAACTCATTGACCATAGCGCTAATTCCTGCTTTATAAAGTCAGTCTTTCAAATACCGGACATTTTCATTGCATATATTTGCATCTTGTTGCAATTCTGCATGGCCTTTCATGCTTAAACTGTACCATAAGGATATAGGTGTCAAATCATTTCGACTACCAGAAATTGTAGCATCTACTGAGACAATATACTCAACTTTTCTTGAGAGAGGTTCCTCGTTATTTGAACACCGCAAGGCATGAAACATCCCAAAAACTTGTGTCTGAAACTGAAATACTGCCTATCGACTTCTGAAAGGTAATTCTTTTTTGCCTGTTGACAAAGATCTGAATCATTTTCTATTTGTTCCCTTGATAGATTTTTTAAAAAGAAAATAATGGACTTATAAAGTAATCTTACATTCTTGATGAATGAGACAATTAGCCCATATAGTGTAGCATCACATTGGATGCAATATCTATCATTGAAATTACCACAATTTTCAAGTACTTGTAAGACCAAATCAAGATCATCAATTGCTCCTTTAAAGGTAGTTCCTACAAAAACATACATTAAAATTATTTTTTAAAGTTATAGTATCCCACATATGGGTATTGAAATACTACCTAACCAAAGTGATGCTATAGATTTTAGGATCTAAGAACTATTACCAATATTGATATTAAGTTATAGTACCCCATATATGGGTATTCTTGTTGATAAGTAACTTAAATCGCAAATCTGCATAATCAATTTCCGCATTGACTAAGTGTTCATAGTTTCTAGTTCCATTCTACACATTCTAGTTGCTTTGAAGATCGATTAATGTGAATCTCTTGATGCATATACTATCCCACTGGGAAGTAGCTCTCTTCTGTACAAATAGTGAAAGTGAAGTGCACATCATTGAAACATCTCAAAGTACAAGATAGGTATGTTGGACTCATATTTTTATGCCTAAATATTTCAATTAATTTGTGTGTTTCAGTTCATACAACTTTTATGTATTTTTCATAGTATACATATAAGTTTTTGTAAGTTACTTGAAAATATTCAAAGTAAAAATTCATGGAACTTTCGTTCAATAATATGTTCATGCTAATGTCCTGTGTCTCGTGAGTAAATCATTTTTGGGGAGTAGAGTTTACTTACATGGAATTGAGATCATTTTAAACGACTGGATGCACTCTTGAAATGGAACTAAAAGAAACTTGATCAATAAAGTGATATGAGGGGGCTGGAATTAAAACTAAAATTTGATAAATTCAGTCTAAAAAATCCTTAACCCTGAACTCACTGTATTTTAAAATTTATTAGTTTAGATTTAATAATTATTACTAATGATCAGTGGCTTTGTTTACATATATATTTATTTATTTATATCTGATAATAAAAATATTGAATGCAACGGAACTTGTAGCCCAAATACTAGGTCTGCCTCTAGAAGTGATACCTATTGGGTTCAATTGTTGAAAGCAAATGAAAAATACAGGGAAAGTGAAAATGTTTGTCACGCCCCGAATTCAATCGAGACGTGATTGGCATCCGAAGCCGATAAGGCCCGAGAGAACCAACCCTTGCCTATGTTCGTTCATATGCATGCCATAAGAAAATACCATTATCACGTAAACACTTATCATGCTAATAAAGGAATTCATGAAACATGTGATAAAAATAAACATATATGAACCTTGGCCGACAGGGCCATCTGGTCAACATGGACATTCATGTCTTACATTCCCATACCCACATATGTCTACAAAAGCCTCTAACAAATGCATATACCAACTGAAAGTCGGGACAAGTCTCCACTTTGTCCTTACAATATCAAAATGACTGTACAACTATGACTTGGAAAGTCCCGAACCAACTGGGGCTCACCAAAGATCTGCAAATACTGTCAACCTACTGTGGAGGCCTACTAGTTCCTGCACCTGCACATGTAAGGTAAGTCTCCCGAGGGGGTCAGTACGGAGAATGTACTGAGCATGTAAGGCTCATAAGAACTGTGTCATACAATATGACAACAACAATAGAGTCAACGTAAGAGAAATAGACAATGTGAATAAACTCTCTTTCTGTATGAAATGAACCATGTACTTATAGCCACCTATGAGTAGTCTCTCATGTTCTTATTAGTCATATACTATCCCTTACATACCCCTTTATTCCACATAGTTACCTCCACTTAAAAGACTTGCTTCTCAGAGATTCTTCTATAAAGAAATCCATCTATTCAAAAGATTCTAGAGATTTGGGTTAATAATATAACATAATGACATGCATATGAACATCAATGGAAAACAACTGTAATACAATAGTAAATGTGGATAAACCATCAATCTGTGCTTTTGGAATCAGCTTTTGGAATCATGTCTATTTCTTTCATTACTATCTTTGCTTCTTTGCTTCTATGATTATTCATCTTTGCCTGTGAACTGTGATACCCGGGCCCCAACTGATCAGTGGGTCTTTACATGACATATCGTCATGTTGGGATCGGGTCGAGCTAGGCTTATTCCCCTAGACCTGCCACCCATAAATCATACATCGGGATCGAGTCGAGCTAGGCTTATGCCCCTAGACTTGCCACCCATACTTGATCATTAACCACATGTGCATTACTTTGTTCATTACTTTGAGATTGATACAATGATAGTCACAACTTTACTTTTGAGAAATTGATATCTTTACTTGTGAGAAATTGGTATATTCACTTGTGAGAGATTGATACATTCCTTTGGCATAATATTTTTGGAATCTTTGGAACCATAACCAATAATAGAAGACATGTAGTTAAACATTACTGTAAACATAACCTCATTGGAATATATCACCATTGAAACTATTGGACAATAATTAATAAACAAGATATACTAATATAACCACTATTGGAACTTTGGAACGATGCTATTCAAACTAAACAAGCTCTCTGTACCTCAATATTCTCGTTGAGATATTTCTCTAGCATTTACAACCTCATGATAGCTTAGGAACTTCAATCAATAATTAAGAGACAAGTGAATCATCATTCATCTAAGAATAGGACACAATTGAATAACAAACTATGTCAATCATACTTGGAATTCTATAGAACCCTCATGGAATGTAACACTTTTAGAACCTTAGGATAATGATCCATATTGGCTAAGGAACATAAGTCATATGCTTCACTATTGACCGATGAATAAGGAACATATGAGTAACACTAGTCAACTACCGGATTCGGAATACCATAGAGCATTTCGGAATCGAATGAGTACTATGACAATGTGAGCATCATATGCTGTAGAAGGACATAGAAGAGAAACCTTACATACCTTTACTTCCAAGTATGAGTACGCAAGTCTATATATGAACACAACAGTCCAGCTTCTTCCTTATGTTTCACTCTACAATACAAGTACATAACGAAGCTTATATTAGCAACCAAGTACCTTACAAGTGCACAAGATGACCATGACTCACATAATGACTTTAGAACGTCATTTCGCCTTCTTACAATGTCATTTATCACAGAAACATGCCAACACTACCATAACATTCCACTCATTGACCAAGATTTCATACAACAATAGCATTTCGCATCACACTTACCCTTTATGCCTTCTCATTATCATTCCGTCACATTTACTCCTATAAATGTGCCTCATAACAACATATAAACCATAACCCATACTTAATACAGTCCAACACACCTCCATACGACACTTTAAAGTCATAAAAACGGCATCACAAGTTGATATTTACATCCAAAAAGGGTATCGGGGCTTTTGGGGATCAACTAGAGACGAAAACACACAAACTTAATTCTGGGGCTGACCTGCGCATGCAGGTGGATGAGATGAGTGCTCAGGTGCCCTCTGGCAGCAGCCAGAGGCATCTGCATTGGCATCTGCGCCCGCAGGTGCCTCCGTCTGCGGGGGCGGATGCCCGTTTGGTCCGACATGGCTTCTTTTTGGGTCTTTTCAGGCCATGAATGGTCCATGATCATAACCAAACATATTTGAACATATTTTTTATCATATTAAACACCAACATTCAGCCATAACCTCACAACTGTAACACCCCGTACCTTCCCAACCCTACTTGATGATAGTGAATAATGTTTACTTAAGTGTCGAGAGTTATAAGTATGTATTTGGAAATGGTAAAGATGAGAAAAAAATTAAAATTTGGCCGTGTACATGTGACGAGCCTTTCATAGGAAGTGTTTTGTGACTTCTTGAAGCGTTTATGTCATACCCCGTACACATTTTAACCTCATTTGGTGACTTGGAGTCATGTTTACTTGATGATTAAGGTCACTAAGTAAGTATTTGATAGTATTTTGATAAGGTGTTGGACGATACGCAAGTGTTGGAAAAATTGCCGAAAAATTCAGCAAGACATGGAAACTTGCGCCACTGCCCTGTTTCAGGGGGTGTGGCGCAAGCCCCTGAGATCAGAGAGGGTGGATTTCTTGCGCCACTGCCTTGTTTTTCAGCAGTGGCGCAAGACACAAAAAAATGTGCCCTTCCGAGCTCGTTTCGCAACGCGATTCTACGTCGATTCTTATATGGTTTCTTTTGGTTCCTTGGAGTTATTTGAGCATTGTTAAAGCCTCAAACACTTCAATACATTCCTACATACTCTTACATGATCAAATCATGAAACATGAATAGTGATCCAAAATGTCTAATGAAGCCAAGGGCGACTAGACTTTCCTATTTTTGCAAGCGAGGTGACGAATGAGAATCTCGTAAGAGAATATTGTTGTGACATTATGGAATTATGCAAACATGATATAGATGGTGAAGTATACATTGATTTTAGTGGGTCAAGATGATATGGGTTATTGGGCCTAATTAGAGACCAAAAATGAACATGACATGAAAGGCCCAATGGGTCAAAAGGACCCATTCTTGCTTTGACTTGTCAATGATGGAAATTAATAGCTAAGGATGACTTTAAGGGGTTATAAAAGGTGGCCAAAAATCAGATTTAATTCATTAGCCACACACATCACTTTCTCTCATTTTCTTGGGTAAGTGATTATTCTTGTACTTTAACATATTATGAGCATGAGAAATTATGTAGGTCATGTTGGTTATGCTTGGAAGAGTTGGACATGGCATTTTTGGTTTTGTTAAAAAGATATGTTATCCATGGGATTGTAACTTGAATTATGACTTGTTGTTTTGATGAAAGAGCATGGTATGGACAAAATATGAACATGTATGGTGTTATTTTTGGTATTAAACTTGTTATTTCCATAAAAGTGTAAATTATGGGATTTTGACCAATTTGTTGTTGTGAGATGTATTGAAGTAATTTGATGGCATAATTGTGATGTTGTGGTGATGGAGAAGTGTAAAGTATGAACTTGGTGTGACATGATCTTGGTTATCATGTATTGGTCAATGTATGGAATATTGTGGGATTATTGGGAGAATAAATTCATAAATGATATTTTGGTCAATGTTGGGCATGTTGTGGTATTATTGATATGACCATGCCGAAAATGGTATTATCAAGGGGAAATGGCATGTTAAAGCCAAACATGTGACTTGTTGTTATTGTATGCATTTATAAGGTAGTTGGTGGTTAATGTTGGTTCTATTATGTAATGTAGAGTGAAACGTAAAGAAGGAGCGAAATTGTTGCGCTCACAGATTTGATTGTGTACTTACATTGGGAAGACAAGGTATGTAAGGTTACTTTTATATCCTTCTGCAACATATGATGTTCACACTGTCATAGCACTCACTTGATTCCGAAATACTCTAAGGTATTTCATATTCGATAATTGGCTAGAGTTACTCATATATTCCTTATTCATTGGTCAACGGTGAATCGTATAACTCATGTTTATTGATTGACTCATGTCCATTGGTTGACTCACGTTCATTGGCTAATATGTCAAAAGTTCCAAATGGTCTAAGGTATTGCATCGCAGGGAGGTGAATAGTTAGTATCCACATGTATCATATTTAGTGATCATTATGTTAAGGTTCCAAAAGTGTACTATACCAAGGGGGTCTA
Source organism: Capsicum rhomboideum (assembly GCA_031232105.1). NCBI lineage: Eukaryota > Viridiplantae > Streptophyta > Magnoliopsida > Solanales > Solanaceae > Capsicum > Capsicum rhomboideum. Next base: position 15,025,498 of record CP124718.1, read on the forward strand.
TAGTATTCCAACTAGGGTTGATCTATTGATAGTCATATGTGTTTTCCTCCTATACGAATCATGAATCACTTAGTCCTTATTTATGGGCGGAAGTTCTTAAGTTGTCACATGTTGTAGATCCTAAGAGAATTATCCCAATAAGAGCTATGAGGTAAAGAGAGCTTGTTTAGTATCATGTTATGGGTCCTATGGTGTGATGATCATACTTGTGCCAATTGTAAGAGTATCCATCTCATAAGAGTGAAATTGTCAATCTCATGAGATAAAGGGGTGAAGTGAGATGTGCATGTAAGTACGTGTTTGGCTAAGGTGTTAATCTCATAAAGTACAAGAGTAAGGTAAAGTATATGGGTGTGTTCCAATTAGTGTCATGATCCAAAGTTCCAATAGAGTTCTACACATGTCTCATATTCATGGTTAGTGTTCCAAAAGCTCAAATGAGGTCATGTTCCAATGTTCCAATAGTGGTTGTACTTATGTATCTTGCTCATTGCTTATTGTCCAATGGTTCTAATAGTGTTATGTTTCCATGAAGGCTATGTTTCCAATAATGTTATGTTGCCAAATTATTCTCATGTCTCTCACTCATTGGTTAATGATCCAAAGCTTCAAGGAAAGTTGCCATAACGTTGAAGTTGCTAAAGAACTACCTCAAAGAAAGTTAGATGTAAGAGAATCTAGTTATGCTTAAAAAGCATTTTCCAACTATGTCATGTTCCATATTCCTATAGTATGAGGATTATCTTAGTAACAATCTCATAAGAGTAATAAGAGAGGTAATATGCAAGTTAATATAATTATTCCTCATAAGTGAAGATGTCAATCCCATGAAGTAAGATAGTGAGGTGAGATGTGTATATAAGTATGAGCTTTAGTGTCATGATCTTTAAGGTGTTACTCTCCTAACTATGGAAAGGATACAAGATTTGTAGAGAGGTAATGTACGTATGGTTACTATGTGTTTCATTGAGAATGGATTACAATCAAAAAGGTATAAGTTCAAGATGGAATAATCCCAATAGTATATTATATGTATATATGATAGCCCACTAAAGGTGGATGTCCGGTATTATATATATATGATAGCCCACTAAAGGTGGATGTCCGGTATTATATTTATATATGATATCCCACTAAAGGTGGATGTCCGGTATTATATTTATATATGATAGCCCACTAAAGGTGGATGTCCGGTAATATATTTATATATGATAGCCCACTAAAGGTGGATGTCCGGTATTATATTTATATATGATAGCCCACTAAAGGTGGATGTCCGGTATTATATTTATATATGATAGCCCACTAAAGGTGGATGTCCGGTATTATATTTATACATGATAGCCCACTAAAGGTGGATGTCCGGTATTATATTTATATATGATAGCCCACTAAAGGTGGATGTCCGGTATTATATTTACATATGATAGCCCACTAAAGGTGGATGTCAGGTATTATATTTATATATGATAGCCCACTAAAGGTGGATGTCCGGTATTATGTTCATATATTATAGCCCACCAACGGTGGAGGCCCGGTACTAACTAGTTGAGTGAACAATAATAAAGATAGTTGTAAAAGAGATGAGACTATATTCCTTGCATAAATATAAAGGTTATGATAATGATGAAGATGATGCGATTGAATGACCGAGTAATGAAATAATAGAAGAAATGAACATGGTTCCACACTCAGGTTGAAGGTCTATTCACATTGATTATTTCTCGTACGATAAATTTCTTGGAAGTACTTATGCATTGTTCTATTGTTCTAATTTCATATGGCCTTACATACGCAGTACATTCTTCGTACTGACCCCCTCGGGGGACTTACCTTACATGTTGCAGGTGCAGGGCACTAGTAGGCCTCCGTAGTAGGTTGACAGTATTGCAGACAGTGGGTGAGCCCCAGTTGATTCGGGACTCTCCGAGTCATAGTTGTACAGTTGTTTTGATGTTAATCATGTTGTATAAAGGCGGGAACTTGTCTCGAATTTTAGTTGGTCTTGTATAAGCATCTGTTAGAGGCTTTTGTAGACGTATGTGGGAAGTTGAATGTAAGATGTATACGTTCATTGTGACGCAATGGCCCAAACGGCCAAGTTTCATATATTGCATATGTTGCCATGACTTCCGCCATTAATATTTAATTACATGAGATAGAATGATATTCATACACGAACATACATATGGGAATAGACATGAGCAAAGATTGGTTCTCTCGAGCCTCATCGGCTTCGGGTGCCAATCACGCCTCATTGGGATTCGGGGCGTGACAACAACACACATAACAACACCCAAAACCACACTTTACGGTCAATACGTCACCAAATCCATAACTAATTTCACAATAGAAATTCCAAACATTATACACAAGTATTAAACAAAATAAGACTAGAATCACATATCATATGTCAATATTTACTCCATCAAGTTCACTCCCCTCAAGACCACAAGTTCATGTTCAAGTTTACAAGACAACACCATCCTCCGATTTTGTAAACACAATTTGTTTTGCACATAGGGAGCTTCTCCCACTTCACCAACATACCCAACATAATATACACCATCTCTCATGCATAAAATATATTAAACCATCATAATAAACACTTACCAATACTCACCAAGTGATGATTTTGGCCAAAAGGATGACTTAGGGTTCTTGAGAGGCAAGGAGAAATATTTTTGGTAAAGTGTAGAAACATATGAGAGACTAAGTATGATAAAAAATCTGATTTTCTCTATATATATAGTCCCTCATGTCTCTCTTATCTTCTCCTTAGCATTTAATGCAAGGGTTGATTAAGTCAAAGAGAGTAAATTGGAAGAATGGGTCAAAATTCTAGGGTTGGGCTATGTCTTCCTATAATTTTTGGGCTTCCTTAAGGGCCCAATTGTTCAAGACTCTTTAATGCCCACAATAATTCATATTTTCTCTCATGTTTTCATATCTCCACAAATGTACTCGTAGTCATATAGGTTCGACAACATACGGGGTATTACACCTCCTCCAAAGTTCTAATCCCATGTACTAGGCCCAATATCCATTATCTCCTTACTAACATTACACAAGAACTACTTTACACTCTCGACACTTAGGTAATCATTGTTCAACGTCGTCGTATAGGGTTTCGTAGGTACGGGTGTTACAATGTTATTTTATATTTTGAAAGAAGCATTTCTCCCACATTGATGGGAGAAAGGAATATTCAATTGCTTAAATATAGAAATACGTCTTCAAGGTGTTAGTGGGTTGAGAAGAAAACATGCCTCGCATCATCGTCCTCGCTCACTCAGCTTCGAATTTAGGTTCGGAGTTTACAATTTTTTTTTTAATCAATGAATTTACAAATTATTTAATAATCTAAAATTCTGACCTGAATTTTTCCTCCATGTGCAAAACACATGAGCAACACACATTTACCGCACATTGAAGAGATACAACTCTTCAATTCACTGTTTTGATTGTGCGAACTACACATGTAACCCACATCAAAGGGGTGCGTCCTTTCAAATTCACTGGTTTGATTGTGCGGTTGATGTGTGGCCCCACATGCCTGCACAGCCAAATCAGTGTAACTTTTTAGAATCATTACTTCTTTTCCGAAGCAGTTATGGTTGGCTATAAATATCTGATTCCTCCTCAGATATTAAGTATGAATTTTCTAAGTTTTCTACTCTTCTTCATATAAAACTCAAGTGTGATTTGTTGTCATTGAGTAAGTTCATAATTCACCAGAGTTAGAGGTACCGTTATTCTAGTGAGTAAATCATTCTATCCTCGGAGGATATATTTCATTAACCTCGGGCACTTGAAGGGAATAATTTCCTTAACGACACGCTGTGAATTCAGTGGGCTCGATTTCCATCCTTTTATGTTATTTTACTATTTTCTAAAATAGTTTGAATTTAGTTTTGTTATTCATCTTATTTTTTCGAATAGAGACTTGAAATAACAATCTTAAGAAAATTATTTTTTACTTTTTAAAATTTTAAGCCAATTACTCATAAAGAAAAAAAATACATAATTTTAAAATTAATTAAGATAAGACTTTAAGAGTGAAGTCAGGTCAACACAATACATAATAAAATAGAAGTTTGAAAGAAAATGTCATAAAACCCCCCAAAACCTGGTGTCATAAGTACAAGAACATCTAAATTAAGATTGAAATCTGAAGAAAAAAACATAATATGTCTCCGAACATAAGTAAATACAAGATGAAGATACGAAGAGGTCTGGAATTAGCTTTGGACATCTATAGCATGCCAGTATCTCGAGTTAACCACCAAATAACACTATCAGTTGTCGTGTCTCGCACTCAAAGCAGGAGCTTCACCAAAAGGGCACAATAGGAATGAGTACGGTCCACTTGTACTCAGTAGTTATCATAGGGTGACTGAGCAAAGCAAAAAATAATAAAAGTAAAGAAATACTATGTGCACGTCATTTGCAAATAAAAAAGTTCCTAAACAGTAGCTCACACTGTCTAAACTAACAGTTCTGATAAATATGGACAAAAAATAGAAATAGATATACACAAAACATATACAGAAGCTAAATACATGTCAAGGAAACAAAAAGGAACACAAAAGACGCATAGGCAAATGCAATGCAATGATGATAAATGAGTTGTCGAAATTCATCGCATGAATTTTTGTATGCACCTACCGAGCCTCAGTGCTCCCAAAATAGGATCCATGGGGGGTTTGAAAGCCATATACTATCTAAAACCTCACCTCACCTCACCTCACCTCTTTGTCTTGTGTTCACGAATCAAGGTTCCCATAAAATATCTTATTTTCTTTCAAAAACAGTGTTTCTCAAGGGTACCAAAAATCTATAAATATGTATGCATGAAATGAGAATATAATGCTCACAATCAAATTAGTATGAAGATAACAATACATTCGATACATGTATAAGTAAGCTCACAAATCAACTTAATATGTCAATAATTCATGATATTAATTTTTGTTTTGCATCATTGTAATGTATACATTCATGTAAGACATCATTAATATCATATCAATCTCTAACTCGGGCATTTTTGTCATGGTAGAGGCAAATAATGCTCAATAAGACCTATAATATCTATTCAAGCCCCCACATATGGATCACAACAATAATAAGGACATTCAATGCACAAATAAGGCCAATGATGTCAAACAAAACCCCCACACGAGCAACACGCAATATATAATATCTCAAAAGTATATATGCCCTCACACGGGCACACAACAATAATAATAATCTCCAAAAATATAATTTCCATGGTTATTTTTTCCAAACCCATAGCATGCTTTACTTATTTATTAAATGCCTAACCTAGTCTGAAGAAAGTTAAGCCATAACCTACCTCGAAGTGTCCAAATCCAAGCCTTAGAACCTTCAACACAAAGATTATCCCTTATGAACGGCTTCATCACTAGCTAAAACTATCAAAAACATCATCTACGCATCAACAGGAAGCTAACGATACGCATATTGACCCTATTTAAGACAGGTCCAAAACGGATTCAAAAAATAGATTCAAAAGTAAAAAGGGTAATACAAGAATTTTATTTTAGGAACAATTTTCCCAAGGTTATAGGAGTCAATAGTTGAAAATCCACATGAAAACGAGTTAAAAACGAGGTCCAAATCGAAGAAAAACTATTTTTAAGCTTCACCACAAAAACCCATTTTGAAATTAAGATTAAAAGGTGTTTTCGAAGACATAATCAATAGGAATCAATGAAAACAAGAGTTTGGAGATTACCCAAGCTCAAATGGTGGAGAAATCCTTCAAAATTTGCCCTACCCAAAGCTATAAGTCATGGAAATGGAAAAATGGAATAAAAGAGGAAAATTTAGGTATATATACAGTGATGGCCACTTAAGCGGCTAAATTATCACTAAAGCAGTGACCGCTTAGCGGATGATGGTCGCTAAAACAGCCTGGCCTCCATGGCTTGGGTTTACTAAAGAGGTCCACTGTCGCTATAGCGACACCCGCTAAAGCGATAAAATGTCCGCTTTAGTGACTGGGGTGACACTCAACTGACTGCTAAAGTGGTGCTATGCCGCTAAAGATGTTACCTCTTAAGCGGTCTTTGGCCACTAAAGCGATGTCGCACCCCATTTTTCTCGCGAAAAGAGGGATTCGACGTGACCACTCTTTTTGGGATGATTTAAAGGTGAAGAGTCGCCACCTAACGAATTAAGGTGTGTTAGGGCACCATTCTAGACTAAATACGAACTTATTATAATGTCTAGTCTACGTCAACCAGAAATTCGGGTAAGGACATAGGTTACCTCGAAATGAAGGTGTTAGGCACCTTTCGAGGTCCACAAACGTGGGTTCCGGCTGAACTCATATATTACGTGGGGATCTTATGTGATAAACGAAGGTCAATTATTTTTATTAGCTTACTAAGTGATAACATCATAAAATGCATAAAGGTAAATCAGATAAGCAAGAAGATAGAAGAGACACAATTTTTTATTTAGAAAGTAAACCTAAACTACCCCAAAGCAAAAGGGACATGCAAAGAGTAAAATATAATCGAAGTTTTAAAAGATTTGGTCAAGGGTTAACTTTATCTTATTCGGATCAGCGCCCGGCTTATTAACGGAGGACAATGACGTATATCGCATTATCGAATACTGCTCGGGGCAATTTCCATCATTTTCGATTATTCTACCCACCCCACCTAATTGGTTATTAAGCTTAAAGGCGTTCTACAGAAAATGACAAAACTAACGTTTCCTAAAATGCCTACTCATCCCAACATAATGTCCAAGAGGCATTGGACTTACTATTTTTGGATTGGGTTCTAGACAAGAAGCCTAGGCTACCTAATTAGACCCGGGGTTTGTCAAACAAAACAAATAGGACTAGCATTTAGCACGTAACGTTTCAAATATGCCTCTTATTTAATTAAAGTTGATTAGGCGATAAACATGCTAAACAATTACTCATATTGTAATTAAAACCTATAGGCATGATTTCTAGGCGAGGAACATTATTCAAATAGATCGAAAAGTATAGTAATGTGCTAAATATTAATTGAAATATTCCAAAAATCTATTTAAATATGCAAGAAATTGATTTAAACATGCTGGATTTTAAATATGCAGAAAAGTTGTTAAATGTGCAGGAATTTAGTTTAATTGTGCAGAAATTCATTTAAATGTGCAGAAAATTATTGAAGAATGCTGGAAATTAATTAAAATGCTGAAATTGATTTAAAAGTGAAGAAATTTCTTTTAAGTTGCAGGAAATCAATTTAAAGTTGCAGGAAATTAATTAAAGTGTGAAGAAAAATTATAAAATGTGCAGGAAATTAATTAAAAGCTGAAAGTTAAATAAACATGCCGGAAATTAATTAGTATACGCTGGACATTAAATAAACATGCTAGACATTATTTTAATATGCTGAAAATTGAGTAAACATGCAGGACTATATGCTGAAAATCAATTTTAACATGCCAAAAATAATTAAACATGCTTGAATTAAACTGACATTTCAAAAAATTGATCTATTATGTCGGAAGTTAGTAAACAGGTTGGAAATTAGATGATCATTATGAAAATAGATCTCAATATGCTGAAGAGTATTTGAAACATGTTGGAAACACATTTAAGGTGTCGGATAATAAATTTGAAGGGCTGGAAATTAGATAGGATGGGCCGAAAAATAAATTTAAATGTTGAAAATTAACTTATATATGCTGAATAATTATTTATATGTGTTGAAAACTAAATTAAAATGCTGGAAAGTAGAATTTAATACGCAGAAAAATTAATTTAAAGATAAGCAAGGTATTTATTAGAATATTCAGAGATTTTATAAAAAATATGTAGAAAATTGACTAAAGATGCACAGGAAATTTATTAGAATATGCAGAAAATTAATAAAAATCTGCAAGAAAAAAAATTTAAAAAATATGTGCAAAAAAAAGTTATTTAAATGTGCAGGAAATTATTTTAAAGTGCAGAAAATTATTTCGAGTGTGCAGAAAATGTGCAGAAAATTCATTAACTATGCAGAAAATTGGTTAGAAAATGTGCAGAAAATTAATTAAAGCACTAAAAATGAATAAACATGCTCGGCATTTTTTTAATAGGTTGAAAGTTAAATCATACTCCTATAACATATTTCTAGGTGGTAATTGATCAGCATGTCGGAATTTAATCCTATAATGCATTGCCTAGGTGATAAAGTAATTCAATTAACATGTTTAAAATTTGTTAAATAATCCTATGGGCATGATATCTAAGTGATCAAGTAATAGACAAACATGCTGGGATTATGTTAATAAGCTTGATTAAGAGTGATTTCTATGTGTTAAACATAAGAGACATTATCCTTTGAAACAAAACCTATAGGCATGGTTTCGAACGATTTAAAATTAGTCAAACAAACATGTTAAGCAATAATTAGCACGCACATCCCCTCCCTAATAGTCCCCATAGTTTTATTATGTCAGCAGTTCATTACAACATACAAAAACAAATGTACTAAGGATAATAATATAACAAAATGACATCTTAAACTAATAAAGTATCTTGGCAGCGCCACACGAAAGTCCCAAGCCCAAGCAAGCTCTTCCACTTTCCCAAATGCCTGCTCAAGTTCCTGTCAACATCCAATACCATCCTACGAATGTACACAGCCATAACACGCATGCACAAACAAAGCTAAAGACATTTATCTTTAAGTATTGGCTAAGAATTTGGACCCCAACAACTAAACAGATAGAGCATGAAGAGATTAAGCATATTAGGTCACAAAATACATCATGTAAGCATATTTTCTAGATTCAGATACTTAGTTGTGGCAAGCATATCACAAACAAAGAAGGACATCATTGTGTTTGAAAGCAAACATTAGAAGTAACGATGTAAAGCATAGCATTCAATACTTGAGAATTTAAGGAAAATACCTTTTAGAAGTAGAAAACAAAACAAGAAGTCGACCAGAGAACAAAGAAAGATTTGAACCAAAGTGACTTGAGCCGAGCGATTGGTAGTAAAAGCAAACAAATGACCAAGTAGAAGCTAAATAGAAAAAAAAAATTAAGTGAGGAGGAGAGTCAGTGCTTAAAAATTGTCTAGAATGAGAATATGAGGCATGTTTATATAGTAAGCAGTCACAAAACAAAAAGAAAAGAGGAATATTCTGGAAATCAATCAAAGGAATTCTTGTTCCTTTAATAGGTGGCTGAATCTTTTCAAAATAAAACAAGTCTAATATTTTTTACCAAAAATACATAAGTAAAATCTGTTCAAATTAAGGATAAGGGAGAAACAATAATCACAATACTAGCCAGCCTAATTTTACCATGTGAAATCAAGTACTAAGAAAGTCATATATTTATCAAAGGAAAAAAATAAAAGAACCGAGGCTATTATTATGGTTATGAATTAAATCTTACCAAAATTAATCAAGTACCAAGTCATCAAAATTTTCCCTAATGTTAATCATATAAATACACCAATTAACCATAGCCCTCATATAATTTGAATTACTAGATGCACAATAAACTCCTCAAGTAAGCGTTTTTATCGTAACTAAAAAGATGGAGCGACACGCAAGGTTCAAATACAGATTATGATAAACAAGATTCAAAGAATAGTAAACCATGGGCACATTTGCAAAATTCAGCTCTAAATTCATGGAAAACTAGGGTTAAACGAGTGTTCATAAAAATTGGGGCTTTTCTCATATAATAGTCTAAACATCTAAAAAAACATGAATTTGAAATATTCCAACCAAAAATCACATCTAGACATTACAAATTTCACATCTAAGAACAAAGACGAAGAAGAGTCAATAAATAAAAATAGAGACAAGAATGATCCTACCGGAGATGAATTTATCAACATAAGGACCTTGAAATTAATTCCTTGACATCCATGCAAAAATATTATTTAGCGAATTCCAACAGGATCTTCAACTTCAGGTCTTCAAACTCCGATTAGAGATGATGTCGTTGTTAACGGCATCTCACCCATCGTCACCTCTGGTGTGACGGCAGCAACGAGAAATGAGGAGGTAGGCATGGAAGAAAAAGGAAAAATAAGAGAACATAGGAAGAAGAGACCGAGAATTTTGAGGTGAGAGAGGGTTGTTGGCCAGCGGAGGTTGATGGGGTTTTTTCGACTAGTGATTTCTCGACGGAGGCTCACCGAAGGTGGGAGTAATGGAGAGTGATGGTGGTGTGGTGCAGAGGAGAGAAGGAGACGACAAAAATAAAGAGAAAGGATGAAAAAAGAGGCAGCGCTGGTGGAGGTAATTCACCGGCAAGTGGTGGCCGGCGGTGGAGGAGATGCGGCGTGAGGAGAGGGAGATCGAGAGAGAACAGAGAGTTACGACTGTGGGGGATAGAAATGAATTAGGGTTCGGTGGGTGAGGGATTCAAAAGGGAAAGAAATGGGGAGTTAATCTCAGCCGTTGGATCATCTTGATCAATGGCTGGGATTTAAAATTGCGAAAAAGGTCAAATTTGGGCTATTTAAATTGGGTTCAACAGAATTGGGGTTTGAAATTGAGCCAGATTGAGCTCAATTTAGGCTAAAATCGACATTGATTGAGTAAAACCAGGCTAGAAAGTTAATAAATCGGAAAAGTAAATTAGGTTGTTATTTAATAAATACAGTAATAAAATCAATAACAATAAAAAAATCAATCATTATGAAAATCATTACGCTTAAATTAACTATGAATAAATTACGTATATAAAGTCGATGACACGTAATATATTATTTAAAATTGATCATAATAATAATTTAAAAATAATTAGACATTTACAAATTATGAATATAGATTTTAGGAAATATTATAATAATATTAAATACATGTTATTAGTAATAATAATAAAATACAGATTATGTATTTGCAAATCACGAATATGGATTAAACATACCTGCATAAATAATTTGGTAATACGATTATGAAATATAATATCTTTAAATTAATAAATTATGCTTATACCATATGAAATTGACAATAATAAATACATAAAGTAAAAATAAAAATACGTTAAATATTTTAAAATTAGGAATGCAAAAATGTCAGGGTTTATCTGGCACTAAAATAATAAGAAACGAAATATTAATATTTGAAACTAATTATTTTTATAAAATAACAACCTGGGAGAGATATCGGGATGTCAAAATTGGGTGTCAACAGCTGCCCCTTCGTTGCTTGGGAATGATGGAAGAATTATCGATCAACGAACGTTGACATAGTAACCAATTTTGTCTGACCGATAGGATGGTTCGCTGGAATCGAAAAGCTAGAGGGGTTTATTAAAAGGGTATGACCGAGACTTCGATTTTAAGTTACCTACATATCTCGTGTTTATGAGAATTAGGCCACGTGTAGTTCTAGATTAGAAACAAATGAGATCCTTAAAGAAAATTGATGAATTTGAGTGAGGATAGCACGAGTCGACAAGATTAGAGTATGAGTAGTTTTGAAATGTCAGATGTGAGTATGATTTAGGTTATATAAGCTAAACACACAGCTTAATTTTTAAGCAATTATCTAAGTGATAACATAATAAAATGCGTAAAGGTAAATAAGATAAGCAAGAAGATAAAAGAGATACAATTTTTATAAAAAGAAATTTTTATTTAGAAAGTAAACTTAATCTACCCCAAAGCAAACGGGACATGCAAAGAGTAAAATATAATCGAAGTTTTAAAAGATTTGGTTAAGGATTAATTTTATCTTATTCGGATCAGCGCCCGGCTTATTAACAGAGGACAATGACGCATATCGCATTATCGAATATTGCTTGGGGAAATATCCATCATTTCCGATTATTCTACCCACCCCACCTAATTGGTTATTAAGCCTAAAGGCGTTCTATACAAAGCGACAAAACTAACGTTTTCTAAAATGTCTACCCTTTCCAACATAATGTCCAAGACGCATTGAACTTACTATTTTTGGATTGGGTTCTAGACAAGAAACGTAGGCTACCTAATTAGACCCGGGGTTTGTCAAACAAAATAAATAGGACTAGCATTTAGCACGTAACATTTCAAATATGCCTCTTATTTAATTAAAGTTGAATAGGTGATAAACATGCTAAACAATTACTCATATTGTAATTAAAACCTATAGGCATGATTTCTAGGCGAGAAACATTATTCAAATAGATCGAAAATTATATTAATGTGCTAAATATTAAATGAAATATTCCAAAAATTTGTTTAAATATGCAAGAAATTGATATGCAGGAAAGCTATTAAATGTGCAGGAAATTTTATTAAATATGCAGGAATTTAGTTTAATTGTGCAGGAATTCATTTAAATGTGCAAAAAATTATTGAAGAATGCTGGAAATTAATTAAAATGCTGAAATTGATTTAAAAGTGCAGAAATTTAATTTAAGCTGCAGGAAATCAATTTAAAGTTGCATGAAATTAATTAAAGTGTGCAGAAAAATTATAAAATGTGCAGAAAATTAATTAAAAGCTGAAAGTTGATTTAAATATGCTGAAAATTAATTAAATAAGCGGGAAATTAGTTAAATGTGTTAAAAGTTAAATAAAATGCCAGAAATTAATTAGTGTATGCTGGACATTAAATAAACATGCTAGACATTATTTTAATATGTTGGAAATTGAGTAAACATGCTGGAATATATGCTGAAAATCAGTTTTAACATGCCAAAATTAATTAAACATGCTTGAATTAAACTGACATATTCAAAAAATTTATCTATTATGTCGGAAGTTAGTAAACAGGTTGAAAATTAGATGATCATGATGAAAATTGATCCCAATATGTTGAAGAGTATTTGAAACATGTTGGAAACACATTTAAGGTGCTGGAAAATAAATTTGAAGGGCTGGAAATTAGATAGGATGGGCCGAAAAATAAATTTAACTGTTGAAAATTAACTTATGTATGCTGAATAATTATTTATATGTGTTGAAAACTAAATTAAAATGCTGGAAAGTAGATTTTAATACGTAGAAAATTAATTTAAAGATGTGCAAGGAATTTATTAGAATATGCAGAGAATTTATAAAAATATGTAGAAAATTGACTAAAGATGCGCAGGAAATTTATTAAAGCACTAAAAATGAATGGACATGCTCGGCATTTTTTAATAGGTTGAAAGTTAAATCATACTCCTATAACATATTTCTATTTGGTAATTGATCAGCATGTCGGAATTTAATCCTATAACGCGTTGCCTAGGTAATAAAGTAATTCAATTAACATGTTTAAAATTAGTTAAATAATCCTATGGGCATGGTATCTAAGTGATCAAGTAATAGACAAACATGTTGGGATTATGTTAATAAGCTTGATTAAGAGTGATTTCTAAGTGTTAAACATAAGAGACATTTTCCTTTGAAACAAAACCAATAGGCATGGTTTCTAACGATTTAAAATTAATCAAACAAACATGTTAAGCAACAATTAGCACACATATCCCCTCCCCAGTAATCCCCATAGTTTTATTATGTCAGCAATTCATTACAACATACAAAAACAAATGTAATAAGGATAATAATATAACAAAATGACATCTTAAATTAATAAGGTATCTTGGTAGCGCCACACAAAAGTCCCAAACCCAAGCAAGCTCTTCCACTTTTCCAAACGCCTGCTCAAGTTCCTGTCAACATCCAATACCATCCTACGAATGTACACAGCCATAACACGCACGTACAAACCAAGCTAAAGACAATTATCTTTAAGTATTGGCTAAGAATTTGATCCCCACCAACTAAACAGATAGAGCATGAAGAGATTAAGCATATTGGGGCAGAAAAAACATCCTGTAAGCATATTTTCTAGATTCAGATACTTAGTTGTGGCAAGCACATCATTGCGTTTGAAAGCAAACATTAGAAGAAACGATGTAAAGCATAGTATTCATTACTTGAGAATTTAAGGAAACATACCTTTTAGAAGTAGAAAATAAAACAAGAAGTCGACCAGAGAACAAAGAAAGATTTGAACCAAAGTGACTTGAGCCGAGCAATTGGTAGTAAAAGGAAGCAAACGACCAAGTAGAAGCTAAAGAGAAAAAAAATTTAAGTGAGAAGGAGGGCCAGTGCTTAAAAATTTGTCTAGAATGAGAATAGAAGGCCTGTTTACATAGTGAGCAGTCACAAAAAAAAAAAGGAAAGGGAAATATTCTGGAAATCAATCAAAGGAATTCTTGTTCCTTTAATAGGTAGCTGAATCTTTTCAAAATAAGACAAGTCCAATATTTCCATAAGTAAAATCTATTCAAATTAAGGATAAGGGAGAAACAGTAATCACAACACTAGCTAGCCTAATTTTACCATGTGAAATCAAGTACTAAGAATGTCATATATTTATCAAAGGAAAAAAATAAAAGAATCGAGGCTATTATTATGGTTTATGAATTAAATCTTACCAAAATTAATCAAGTACCAAGTCATCAAAATTTTCCCTAATGTTAATCATATTAATACACCAATTAACCATAGCCCTCATATAATTTGAATTACTAGACGCACAATAAACTCCTCAAGTAAGCGTTTTTATCGTATTCATAAAGATGGAGCGACACACAAGGTTCAAATACAGATTATGAAAAACAAGATTCAAAGAATAGTAAACCATGGGCACATTTGCAACATTCAGCTCTAAATTCATGGAAAACTAGGGCTAAATGAGTGTTCATAAAAATTGGGAATTTTCTCATATAATAGTCGAAACATCTAAAAAAAACATGAATTTGAAACATTCCAACCAAAAATCACATCCAGACATTACAAATTTCACATCTAAGAACAAAGACGAAGAAGAGTCAATAAATAAAAATAGAGACAAGAATGATCCTACCGAAGATGAATTTATCAACATAAGGACCTTGAAATCATTCCTTGACATCCATGCAAAAAATTCTATTTAGCTAATTCCAACCGGATCTTCGACTTCAGGTCTTCAAACTCTAATTAGAGGTGATGTTGTTGTTAACGGCATCTCATTGATCTTCACCTCTGGTATGACGGCAACAACGAGAAATGAGAAGGTGGGCATGGCAGAAAAAGGAAAAGGAGGAGAACATGGGAAGAAGAGACCGAGAATTTTGAGGTGAGAGAGGGTTGTTGGACAGTGGAGGTTGATGGGGTTTTGTCGACTGGTGATTTCTCGGCGGAGGCTCACCGAAGGTGGGAGTAATGGAGAGTGACGGTGGTGTGGTGCAGAGGAAAGAAGGAGACGATAAAAGAGAAGGGAAAAGAGGAAGAGAGAGGTGGCGCTGGTGGAGGTAATTCACCGGCAAGTGGTGGCCGGCGGTGGAGGAGATGTTGTGTGAGGAGAGGGAGATCAAGAGAGAAGAGTGAGAAGGGGAGAGAGAGTTACGACTGTGGGCGGGGGGGGGGGGGGTAGAAGTGAATTAGGGTTCAGTGGGTGAGGGATTAAAAAAGAAAAGAAAGAGGGAGTAAATCTCAGCCGTTGGATCAATTTTGATCAACGACTGAGATTTAAAATTGCGAAAAAGGTCAAATTTGAGCTATTTAAATTGGCTTCAACATAATTTGGGTTTAAAATTGAGCCAGATTGAGCTTAATTTAGGCTAAAATCGACATTGATTGAGTAAAACCAGGCTAGAAAGTTAATAAATTGGAAAAGTAAATTAGGCTGCTATTTAATAAATATAGTAATAAAATCAATAACAATAACAAAATCAATCATTATGAAAATCATTACGCTTAAATTAACTATGAATAAATTACGTATATAAAGTCGATGACACGTAATATATTAGTTAAAATTGACCATACTAATAATTTAAAAATAAATTAGACATTTACAAATTCTGAATATAAATTTTAGGAAACATTATAATAATATTAAATACATATTGTTAGTAATAATAATAAAATACAGATTATGTATTTGCAAATCACGAATATGGATTAAACATACTTGCATAAATAATTTGGTAATACGATTATGAAATATAATATCTTTAAATTAATAAATTATGCGTATACTATATGAAATTGATGATAATAAATACATAAAGTAAAAATAAAAATACGTTAAATATTTTAAAATTAGGAATGCAAAAATGTCAGGGTTTATCTGGCACTAAAATACTAAGTAACGAAATATTAATATTTGAAACTAATTATTTTTATAAAATAACAATCTGGGAGAGATATCGGGAGGTCAAAATTGGGTGTCAACAAGCGGTTGCACCAGGTTCTGCTACATCAGCAACTTTGCTAAGTTGTAAAGTTGTCGATCGACCCCTCGGGATTCGTTCAGGATCCCGTGAACATAAATGAACTAAGCTACTAGGCTATTTTCGATGTTCTAGATTTAATGGGTATGTCATAATTTTGAAAAAGGATCGTTTTCAACAAATTAACCCCCGAGACCCCCTTTTAGCAAATTTCACTAGTTATCAAATGAAGGGTTGAAATGCAAAATAAAGGTTCCAAAACCGAACCAACCCTGCTATTAACCCAAATTCGACATTTCGGATCTAATGAAACTATCCAAATCATCATCAAACACTCGAAACACAATATGTTGACCAAAGTCAAACTAGTGGCTTTTCAGAGCCTCTACGTGCCTCAAACTCTCTCAGTTCATTCCCGAAAGTAGGAACCATGCCAACCATTCCCACACCCCAAACTCAACATGTAACAACTATGGGGAAGGACAAAATGATCAAATCACATTAAAAGGGAATTTTCACATATCAGGTTGTTACACTCTCTTCTGCACAAATATATATTTCTTAAATGGTAAAAGTGAAGCACATCATTTGAACATCTCTGAGTACAAGATAGATATGTTAGACTGGTTTCAAATGGTAAAAGTGAAGCACATGATCATTTGAACATCTCTAGGTACAAAATAGACATGTTAGACTGTTTTACTAAAGAAAATATTGTTATACCTAAATATTTTAATTAATTTGTGATTTACAGTCATTCAACTTTAATGTATTTCCCATCATTTTCATATTAAACATGTATCGTAAGTTTTATATGTCTTGAAAATATTCAAAGTCAAAAAGTCATGGGAATTTGTTTAATCCGTCAATCTAATGCTCTGTTCCACGTGAATTTTGTTAACTTAAACAGATAAATGGAATTGGGGTCATTTTAAACAACTAAATGCACTTTTGAATTAGAACTTGAAGAAACTTGATCTTTCAACGAAGATGGGAAATGATCCGAGATAGATTCAAATATAAATTTGATAAGTTCAGTCTAGAAAGTTCTACTCAGCATCAAACTAATTAAATTTAAGAATTTATGCATTTAAACTTAATAATTATTACTAATATTTTATTGGCTTTTAGATATATATTTATGTTCTGCATTGAAAATATTGAATTTAGATGAACCCAAAGCCCGAAGACTAGATCTGCTTCTGGAAGTGATACCTATCCAACCAAAAGGCCATGGAGAGTTCCCTTTGTACCGCCATTGGTAATGTATCCCCAAATAGATGTACCATACAAAAAATTCAGTCAAATATATGTTTTATAACTTAAGATGAGTGAATGAGTTGGTCTTCATTTGAACTTGAGATAGATATATGTTATTCTACACACCCTACGAGTTTAGTGAATTGTAGATAATTAATTTCTATGATTGGATCGGGTATCCTAACGTATTCCACTGAAGAGATAAAAAACAGTAAACGTAAAAATACAAATTTTCACATAGAAAATACCCGGCTCGAAGGTGTGAAAAAGCACGACCTACAAACTCTGTAGGATTTACCCCAAACTTCACTAAAACATAAGCCTCTCAACAATTGATTACAAACTCTAGAACCTAAGGAATTATAAACTCTAATCCCTTACAATTCAACAACTAGGAATTATAAACTCTAACTCCTATCAACTCACAAACCACCCAAGGCTTGTAATCCCAAATTTTCACATTATCCCAACTTGAAGACAGACTCCTATTCCAGTTTATAACACACTGGAAATAAGAAATCAAAATTATTACAACTCAAAGAACAACCCTAATACAATCAAGCTAAACTCTAGCTAGAATCTGCTATGTATGGACCTATTCCTTCTAGGAGTTCTTCACGCAGTACTTCAAGAATCAATCTCAGATTTTGCCTTTGCTTTGTATGAGTGCGCAAATGACTTTATAGAAGCTCTTGGGTATTTATAGATGATGATCCTTGCTTCTTCTGAATCGATTTACTTTTCCTTCAAGGGAATTCCATTCCTTTTTGGAACCCAATTAAGGAATTCCATTCCTATTTGGACACCTTTTCTGCCTTCCTCTTTCAAATCTTTCCTTACATGGATTTATCTAATTTAGGCATCCTTTTATGGTAAGAAATCCCTATCTCAAATCAGCATCATTAACTCTTAACTTGAATTACTTCATGTCATCAAAGACAATCAACCATTTTATTTTTCATTGCAGAATACATACTGTCTCATGGACCAAGTGACTCGACCTGTTTCTTGCATCTGTTTCATCATACTGACACTGTACTGTATCCATCCCTTTGCTTTGTTTACTTTGTCATCTTCAAAACCATCACACACTAACACTCTAACAAATTTCTCCTTTTTGATGATGACAAACACTTTCCATTGCCATTGTGCATTCAAACCTAAGACAAATCACCAAGTACAAATAACAAGAAACACTTTGATGAACTAGGTTAGTCAAAGGTTATAAACACTGTACAATCCTATATCTTCCCCCTTTTGGCTTAATCCAAAAGGTTAAGCATGTGATTAATACTTAGATTAGATTATTCATTTGCACTGGGGCTATCACCAAGACAAAAAATTGTAAGATCAACAACTTAAATGAAGTAAAAAATCATACACTAGAAGATGACAATAAAGGACATGTACTACTTTGATGTACACCAACCATGCACTATAAGAAGCCAATAATTTTTGAAGATAAATACAACTTGAGAAATTTTTGGTATTGTAGTGTGAGGTAAGGAATGCTTGGATTTTCAGACTGAGGAGAATGATGGAACTGATGTAAAGTCAACCTTGTCTTTGTATTTATGAATTAGGCCTCTTCTTTCTCTAGGCTTGAAAAATAACTTTTTTTTTTCAAATGCAGCCTAGCACATAATCTCCCATTTTTTATTTTTTATTTTTTAAATAGAAGATGTAACGAAATTTGGAGAGAAGTATTTGTATAAACTTATTGACAAGGAGACTTTTTGAGGGTTCTTTGAACAAGAAAGGGTTTTATGAAAATTTGAAAGTGACTTGTCTAGAGATCTATAAAATAGGACAGGTAAGCTCAAGTGTTTCATCTTAGACAGTAATTATAGCATAGTGCAGATACATACCTGATGAACTAAAATATGAAGGCACTCATGCTAGCTTCCCCCTATTTTGCAACTTAATTTAATACAACTCTAAGTTGATTATATCAAACAACTGGACTTGGAACACACAATTAAATGTGCAAGACTAAAAAAACTAACCAAACAACTTTTATTCAAAATAAAATTAATGCCTACTCAGTTCTAGCCAATCATTGAGGATGAATTCATGCAGTTTTAATCATCCCCAAGTCTATCCTATTCTTTTCAAAATGTTCCCTACTCAATGCCTTAGTAAAAATGTCTGCAATTTGTTCCTCAGTAGAGCAGAACATAATACATACATGACCTTTTTTTCATAGTGCTGGACTAGATTCTTGGCAATATTGATAGAACTTGTGTTGACACAGAAGATGGGAACACACCCCTACATCCACACCAAAGTCCTGTAATTATTGTTTAATCCATAGCAGTTGGGCACTGTAAGATCCAACAACTACATACTTAGCTTCAGCAGTTGACAAGGAAATAGAGTTTTGCTTCTTGGTGGACCAGGATATCAGACATGATCCGAGGAAGTGTGTCATACCTGAGGTGATTTTTCTATCTAATAGAAAACCACCATAATCAACATCTGAGTACCCAACATGGTCAAAATTACTTTCTTTAGGATACCATAACCCAAGGTCAGTAGTCCCCTTTAAATACCTCAAGATTCTCTTTATAGCCTGAAGATGAGACTCTTTAGGTTTGGCTAGAAATCCTGCACAAAGTCCAGCACTGAAGACTATACTAGGTCTACTTACAGTAAGATACAAAAGTGACCCAACCATATCTCTGTACAACTTCTCTTCCACATATGGACATGTTTCATCAAGGTATAATTTTATTGAAGGGGCAATAGGGGTATTGATCACTTTAGCTTCATCTATCTTGAATCTCTTAAGTAACTCCTTCACATACTTTTATTGATGTATCATGGTACCAGTTGGAGTCTACTTAATTTGAAGACCTAGGAAGAAGTTGATTTCTCCCATCATACTTATCTCAAATTCTCCATTCATGAGTTGGGCAAATTCTTGAGTCACTTTCTCATTAGTGAAACCAAAGATGATATCATCTACATAAACCTAGATAATTAGAAGATCCTTTTCATTAGTCTTCAAGAACAAGGTATTATCTATCTTGCCTGTTTTGTGCCCATGTTCCAGTAGAAACTTTGATAGTCTTTCGTACCAAGCTCTTGGAGCTTATTTTAGCCCGTACAATTCTTTGTCTAACCAGTAGAGATGATCAGGAAATTCAATGCTTTCAAATCCTGGAGGTTGTTTCACATAGACTTCTTCCTTCAAATTCCTATTCAAGAATGCGCTCTTCACATCCGTCTAATACAATGTTAATTCAACAAATAAAGCAAATGCAATGAGTAACATAATTGCTTCCAGCCTTGCCACAGGAGCAAAAGTTTCATCATAGTCAATTTCTTCTTCTTGATTGTACCCTTAGACCACCACCTTTATACATATTCTTGTGCCTTCTTGCAATGAGAACCACTTCTTTTGTCTCCATCTTCTTGACTTTGCATCCTACAGAGGTAAAGTTTGCCTTGTTCCCTTTGTTGTACAATTAAGAGATGCTTAGAAGATTGTGTTTCAGTCCCTCAACATGATAAAATCCTTCCAAATCTTTACTATCTGTCCTTCCAATCTTTCCTTGTCCAATAACGATCCCTTTCTTTCCATCTCTAAAAGATCCTTCTCCCCCTTTAAATAAGGTGAGTGAGAGAAATTTCTGTTTATCTCCAGTCATGTGTCTTGAGCAAGCACTATCCATGTACCAATTTTTCTTGCTCCCTCTCACTCTTACCTGCAAAACAATTTAGAGTTTACTTTTAGGCACCCATATGAGCTTGGGTCCTTTCTTATGAGCAAATGGATGAATCATATTTTTCTTTGCCCATGTAGGTAACATGTTAGTATACCTGTTTCTTTTAATAGAGATGTCTTCACAGTTTTTTCCAGAAGTGAATCAAGTTTCCCCTTTTTGTAAAGAACTTACTTCTCTTGACAGTTAAGGGGTTTTTCTTTTTAATGAGATCATTGTTTTTCTTAATTACCTCAAGGATTTTGGGACACTCAGTGATTGGATGTCCTAGTTTTCCACAAATATAACATAAATCCTTTGTAAGGATAGTTTTCTATGAAATCCTAATCCAGCCTTTTCGCTATGAGTTTTGCTATTTAAATGATTTACAAGTTTTGAAGATTGAGTCCACTTGTTAGATCTTTCAAGATCCAGTCTTAGTATAGAGTTCTCTTGATTTAAATT
The DNA here is from genome assembly GCA_031232105.1 of Capsicum rhomboideum. Lineage (NCBI taxonomy): Eukaryota > Viridiplantae > Streptophyta > Magnoliopsida > Solanales > Solanaceae > Capsicum > Capsicum rhomboideum. Next base: position 15,047,112 of record CP124718.1, read on the forward strand.
TATGATTTTTTATTTTTCACAAAGCAAATATTCATTCTTTTGTTTAAGAGCAGACTCAATCTTTAGAAATTCATCACAATCAGTCTTTTTCCCTTTATCAGTAATGGAGAGCTTGAGAACTTTTGACTAAGAGCTAGAATGGTTGTATCATGTTGGTTTACCTGTTTCTTTAGAGAGCAGTTTGCTTTCTCAATAGTGCTCTTGCCTTTTTCAGTATCTATGAGTTCATACTTGAGGCTGGCAAGAGTTTTGAGCAACTATTCTCTATTAATTATTAAGTCATGTAGTTCATCAATTAAGTGAGCCATGATGGTGGTTAACTTTTTCTTAGAGAAAAGGTGAAACTTGTCTTTTAGTTAAGAGATTCTTACCTCGAATTTTCTAAATTCTTCCATTTCATCATCATCTTGATCAGAGTCACCCATAGCCATGAATGCATCATCATCTATGTCACTATCAGATTCTTCATCTCCCCAAGCGGCAACCATAACATAAGATTTCTTTATGTTACCTTTATCCTTGGATTTTAACTCCTTCTCCATTCTTTTTTTCTCAACTTTATTTCCCATAATGGACAATCTTTAATCAAGTGGTCTATTTTTTTGCACTTAAAGCACCCGCCTTATGATCTATTATTGGATCGGCATTTGCTACCTATTCCATTTCTGCTCTCTTTCCTGAAAAACTTTCTAAAATTTTTGGTAATAAATGCCACTTGTTCTTCATCCAAATTTGAGTCATCACTCTCAGAGTCTTTTAAGGCTAATGTCTTATCATTGATTTCTACCTTCTTAGGAGTGATCATATTCATCTCATAAGTTTTCAGATTTCCTACCAATTCATCAAAAGTCATGGTGGTGAGGTCCTTTGCTACTCTTATGGCAGTCACTTTGACATCCTAATTTGCTTGTGGAAGGACCCTCAATACCTTGTTTACTTGCTGTTCAATGGTCAAGGTTTTTCTTAGTAAGGATAGCTCATTCACCAATGTAGTGAGTCGTGTTATCATCTCTTGTAAGGTCTCACCATCCTTCATATTGAATGTTTTCATACTCAGTGAAGAGCATAACAACTCTGAACTTTCATAGTTGACTGGTGTCTTCATGTGCATTAACCAGTGCATCCCAAATTTATTTGGTAGAGGAATAGTTTGAAACTCCATTGTACTTATCAGGACCAAAACCACATACAAGTATGTTTTTGACTTTAGCATTCTTCTTTAGAGCAACAAGATCCTCAACAACATAATCTGTTATTGTTTTTCTTACTTGCACTCCATCTACTATTTTCATGGGAATTGTAGGTCCTACAGTAATTCTATCCCATAATTCATAGTTTTCAGCCTGAATGAAGCCCTCTATGCAAGTTTTCTACCATGAGAAGTGAGATCCATTGAAGAGAGGAGGTCTTATCATTGACTATCCTTCACAATGTCCAGTAGGAGGTGTAGAATTAATTTTGATCTTATCTTAAGGTGTTAACCTTTTAATAAGATAGCCTAGCTCTGATACCAATTATTATTCTACACACCCTATGTAACATCCCGTACATTCCCGACCCTAATTTGATTGATTGGTGACCTAGGATATAATTATAAACCTTAGCTACACTTACACTAAGTACGTGTGTTGCATTGGTTTTGGATAGCAAATTTGATATCGTACTAGTCAATGTGACTAGACTTTTGTATGAGGAGTTGGAAACTTTTTGGAACATTTTAGGAGCGATAAATGACGCTTGAATAACTCCTAAATAAAGGTTCATAAAGACAAGAGGCAAGCTAAAGATTAGAACTTGAAGTATTTAACCGAATCCGCAAAGAAAAGTCGAAGAAACGAAAAAAAAAAATGGCAGTGGGGCGCGCCCAGGGGCGTGCCAGGCCGCTCTGGGCTGAAATTTTCAGCCCAGAGGCAGCACTGGGGTACGCCAAGCGGCGTGCCGGGGTGGTTTTCGCCAAAATTTTTCTTCGACTATTATGATGCGTATAAGACCTATAAGTCATGGTATCATTACTCCATCATAGTAGGACTATTCTTAAGCGCGTTTAGCATCCGAATTGTGGTTAATGCTTCGTCACAAGTATTTTAACAAATTATGTTCAAAGGAGCCATAAGCGACTAGAAGTTCTATTTTTACGATTGAGGCTACTAGCGGGCATCTCGTAAGTGAATATTGTCGTGACGATTATGAAAATAATTAAACATGAGATATATGATGGATTACACATTGATTTTAGTGGGCCAAGATAATATATGTGTTAATGGGCCAATTTGAGGCCCAAAATGGAGCCAAAATACATGACCCAATGGGTCAAAAGACCCATTCTTCCATTGACTAGTAAACACACATGTAAGATTAGATAAGCATGGATACAAGGCCTATATAAAGGGGGGAAAATCAGATTTTATTTCATTATACACACACATCACATTCTCTCATTTTCTAGAATTTTCAAGATAACTCTTTTTGGCTCTTCAAACCCTAAGACACTCTTTGGACAAGATCATCATCTTCCAAGCTTGGGTAAGTGATTATTCTTGTACTTTAACATATTATAAGCATGAGAAATTATGTAGATCATGTTGGTTATGCTTGGAAGTGTTGGACATGGCACTTTTGGTTTTTGTTAAAAAGATGTGTTATCCATGGGATTGTAACTTGAAATATGACTTGTGGTTTTGATGAAAGAGCATGGTATGGATGAAATATCAACATGTATGGTGTGATTATGTTATTAAACTTGTCATTTTTCTATAAGTGTAAATTATGGAATTTTGGCCGATATGTGATATGAGGTGTATTAAGGTGACTTGATGGATTAATTGTGATATGGTGTTCGTGAGAAAGTGTAAAGGAGAAACTTTTTGGTGAAATGCTATTGGTATGTGATGTTGTGGTCAATGTATAGAATGTTATGGTATTGTTGGCATGAAAAGGCCATGAATGGTATTGTAAAGGGTGAAATAATGTTATAGGGGACTCATGTAACTCATGGTCGTCTTATACACTTGGAATGTAGCTTGTGGTCAATGTAGGGCATGAATGGGGTATTGTTGGTATGACAATACCGTAAATGGTATGGTAGAGAAGGAAATGACATTTTAAAGATAAACATGTAACTCATTGTTGTCATATGCATTTGTAAGGTAGTTGATGGTTAATGTTGGTTCTATTATGTACTTGTGATGTAGAGTGAAACGTAAGAAAGGAGCGGAATTATTGTGCTCACATATTGGATTGTGTATTTACATTGGGAAGCTAAGGTATGTAAGGTTACTCCGTCCGTATACTTCTACAACACATAATGTTCATATTGAAATTACACTTGTCCTATCCCAAAATATGCTAAGGTATCACATTCAGGTTTGGTATATATTGTTATCCACACGTTTCATATTCATTGACCGATTGGCAGTCATAATGTTGTAACTACTAAAAGACACTGTTTCAAGGAAAGTGACGACGTAAGGAAAATCTATTCATTCCTAAGTCACATATCCCTTATTCATTAGTCGTTGTTGTTCATGAGTTACCTAATTATGGGCATGGTTCCAACGTCCTAATAATAGTATGTTCCAAATCTTCCAATAAGGTGATGATTACGAATGTATCAATGTATTAATCTCTCATAAGTGAGCGTGTCACTCTCTTGAAAGTAAGGAAGTGAAGTAAGGCATAGATGTGTGTTTCCAATATTATCATGATCCTCAATGTATCAATCTCACACAAGTAAAAGTATCAATCTCTCATAAGTGAATGTATTAATCTCTCACAAGTAAGGGTATCAATCTCATGAAGTAGAGGAGTGAAGTATTATATCTATAAGTGTGTGCCTCAATTATTGTCATGATCACTAATGTATCACTCTCATAACTATGTAAAGGAAATAAGATTGTAAAGAAGTAATGCACATATGGTTACTTTATGTTTCATTGAGTATGGATCACAATCTAAAGGGTATAAGTTCAAGATAGTATAATCTCAATATTATGCTATGGTATTATTATGATATTATATTATTATCCACCTATATGGTGATGAACGGTATTATGTTATTATCCACCTATAAGGTGATGATCGGTACTATATTATTATTCACCTATAAGGTGATGAGCGTTATTATATTACTATCCACCTAGAAAGTGATGATCGGTATTATATTAAGACCCACATAAAGAAGATAGTTGTAAAAGAAATTAGAGTATATCCCTTGCATGAATTTAAAACTGAAGGTTAGTATAAGACTGATGATGATAAGAATGAATGATCAAGTAATGAAAATAATAAAAGTAATGAACATGGTTCCACATATTCCGAGCGGAGGTCTATCCATATTGATTATTCTCTTACGCTTAATTTCTTGGAAGTACTTATGCATTATACAATTTCTTATGGCCTTACATACTCAGTACATTATTCGTACTGACCCCTCTTGGAGGATTTACTTTAAAAGTTGAAGGCGCAGGTGCTAGTAGATCTCCCCAGTAGGCTACGAGATATCCGCGCATTGTTGGTGAGCTCCAGTTCATTCGGGGCTTTTCCGAGTCATTATGCATATTGGTTTGATATTGTATATGAGTATAGAGCGGGGTGTTGTCCCGACTCTAGATTGTCATAGTTACGTATCTGTAGAGGCTTTGTAGACTTATGTGGGAAGCTGAATGTAAGATATACACGTTCATTTTGGACGCAATGGCCCTAACGACCAAGTTTCATATATTGCACATGTTGCCATGACTTCCGCCATTGATATTTAATTACAAGGGATAAAATGATATTCATACGCGAACATGCATATAAGAGTACATGAGCGAAGATTGGTTCTCTCAGGCCTCATCGGCTTTGGGTGCCATTCCGTTCTGTTGGAATTCGGGGCGTGACAAAAGTGGTATCAGAGCGGGTCGTTCTAAGGGTGTCTACAAAGACGTGTCTGAGTAGAGTCTTGCTTATGGATGTGTTGCGCGCCACATTTATAAGTAGGAGGCTACGGGACATTTAGAAGTTGTTTCATTTTTTCATTCTAGATCGTGCAATAGATCCATTGTCATAGGTGGGATTACATCTGACCATTGTAATTGGTTTTTCTTTGATATAGTAAAATGCCGATTACAAGACAAGGTATGGGCAAAGATAAGCAGGTAGATTTGTATACGGGAGAAGGAATTAGTAAATCACCACCTAACCCAGCTAGTCAATATGGGGTTGAAACTGAGTTTACATCACGGGCACCTTCTCCTCCCCCTTCTCCAGGAAGACCACAAAGGAGGGAAGTATCCCTAGAATCGCCTGTTAATGTTGCTAGGCAGGAGTTACAGGACTTGAGAAATATGGTGCAAATGTTGAATCAGATAGTTGTTACCCAGAGTCAATGACGAGTTGGTCCAGTGACAAGTGATGAGGGTGCGGCTAGGATAGCTAGTCGTCGGACACAGGATTTCCTGAAATTGGATCCTCCCACATTTACCGGGTCCGATCTTAATGAAGATCCGTAAGACTTTATCGATCAAATTCAAAGGGCTCTAGATGTTATGCATGTGACTGGTGTAGAAACAGTGGAGCTTGCATCATATAGACTGAAAGGAGAGGCTATACTATGGTATGAAGATTGGAAACGATCCAGGGGTATCGGTACACCTCCAGCTAGTTGGGAGAAATTCAGAGCGGCATTCCTTGATCACTATCTTCCATATGAGGTCCACGAGGCTCATGCGCATCAATTTTTAAATCTTTGTTAAGGAAGATGAGCGTCAGGGAGTACAGTCTTCGGTTTAATTCGTTGGCTATATACGCTCCTAATATGGTAGCGACTATGGCCAATAGGGTTCATCGGTATGTAGAAAGATTGGAGCCATACTTGGAAAGGGATTGTACTATTCTTGTGTTAAATAAAGATATGGATATAGCTAGAATACAAGCCTTCGCGCAAAAGATGGAGGATCAAAGGCAAAGGAGAAGGATACAAGAATTGGAGGCAGGGCCGTCAAAGCGGGCAAGACCCATGGTACAGTTCATGGCGTCCCAAGGAGGATTTAGGCCCCAAATTTTTCCTAGACCGCCAAGACCATCATTTTCTTACCAGACGGCAGGTAATCCATCTCAATTTCGCGGGTTTAGGGGCAGTCAAGCTGGGCAAAGTAGTGAGACTCGGGGTTCAAAGACAGTGGGGTATCGAGAACAAGGAAGTGTGGGCCAATCGAGGTCTTCTCGTCAGCTGTGCCAGCGCTGCAGAAAGTTTCATTCAGGAGAATGTTGGTTTGAAACGAATGTTTGCTTCTGGTGCGGTAAGTCAGGGCATCTGAAGAGAGAGTGCCCACAGAGGGCCACGGGTAGTATGACACAACCTACGAGATCAACAGAATTCGGAGGCTCTCCTTGACATAGTGATAGGTACGTTATCTATATTTTACCTAATGAATATGCATCAATTGATCCGGGTTCTACCCTATCATATGTTACTCCATTGACTGCGGGAAAATTTGAAGGAACACTAGACTTAATAGTCAAATCATTTGAGGTGTCCACACCAGTTGGTGAATTTATTATAGCTAAAAGAGTATGTCACAATTGTATAGTAAATGTTGTGAACACGTTACATTGACCATTCTTATTGAGATGTACATGATAGATTTTAATGTTACAATGGGTATGACTTGGTTGGCTTCTTGTTAGGCCACAATAGATTGCCGAGCAAAGAAAATTACATTTTCATTTTTCACAAAGAATTTTCTTGAATAGAAGGGTACATATGTCACTTAGTCAGGGTGAAGGATACTAATGTTAAAGCTACTAATGTGAAAGATACTAGTCTACCCCCGTAGGGTGTACCAGTGTAAATTGTATCGACGAGGGATGACACGTCGAGAATGTGCATTAATTATAGGCAACAGATTGAAGTGTCAGGAAGATTTTATGCATCGGATATATATATGAGCTAAAGAAATGCATTATGGTAAAGCACATCATTCACGATATGCTATTTAGTAGGGAGTAATCAATATGTACCATGATTTGGAAGCGACTTATTGACAAGATTACATGAAAAGAATATTGCGAAATCTATACTTCAGTAATCGAAGTGATAACGAGTAAAGGTAAGTGTTTGGAATCTGAAGGTTAGAGGCTATGTAGAGATTCTTTTTAGTTAGAAACAAATGTGATGCCATATGGGTAATAGTTGATGGGCTTACCAGGTTAACACATTTGTGTAAATCTTTTTAGAAGAAGTTGGGAACCCAAGTGAATGTAAGCATGGCTTTTCGTCTTCAGACAGAGGAACAAGCAAACCGTACTATTTAAGCATGAGAAGTTAGTTCTATATAGCGTACCTTATAAGATGGTTCGAAGATGTGGTCAAGTCGTATATGACTTTGAGGTATCCCAAGAACTCTTTACAGTTCATTCAGTATCTCATATGCGATGCTTTGAAAATGTATAGGAGATTATCCCGTGTTGCTCCTAATGGAAATACACCAGTTACGGAAAAAAAAAAAAATCTCACATGTGAAGAAGTACGGCTTACTATTCTAGCTCGATAAGCGAAAGAATTAAGAAATAAAGAAGGAGCTTTCGTAAAAGCACAATTGGAGAAATGAACACATAGAAGAAGCCACAAGGGATACCAAAGAAATAATGAAATCTAAAGTACTCATAAATGTTGGACACGGAAGAAAAAGTTCAGGATATGGAATTGGAGTCATAATTAGTAAGTATTTACAAGTATTCTATGTGTATATGATAATATGAAGGATTCACTTTGGCTTAAGTTATTACGATGAGACAATGTTACAAACATTCGAGGAAGAATGTTTTTAAGGGGGGAAGGATGTAACACCCCGTACATTCCCGACCCTAATTTGATTGATTGGTGACCTAGGATATAATTATAAACCTTAGCTACGCTTACACTAAGTACGTGTGTTGCATTGGTTTTGGATAGCACATTTGATATCGTACTAGTCAATGTGACTAGACTTTTGTATGAGGAGTTGGAAACTTTTTGGAACATTTTAGGAGCGATAAATGACGCTTGAATAACTCCTAAATAAAGGTTCATAAAGACAAGAGGCAAGCTAAAGATTAGAACTTGAAGTATTTAACCGAATCCGCAAAGAAAAGTCGAAGAAACGAAAAAAAAAAATGGCAGTGGGGCGCGCCCAGGGGCGTGCCAGGCCGCTCTGGGCTGAAATTTTCAGCCCAGAGGCAGCACTGGGGTGCGCCAAGCGGCGTGCCGGGGTGGTTTTCGCCAAAATTTTTCTTCGACTATTATGATGCGTATAAGACCTATAAGTCATGGTATCATTACTCCATCATAGTAGGACTATTCTTAAGCACGTTTAGCATCCGAATTGTGGTTAATGCTTCGTCACAAGTATTTTAACAAATTATGTTCAAAGGAGCCATAAGCGACTAGAAGTTCTATTTTTGCGATTGAGGCTACGAGCGGGTATCTCGTAAGTGAATATTGTCGTGACGATTATGGAAATAATTAAACATGAGATATATGATGGATTACACATTGATTTTAGTGGGCCAAGATAATATATGTGTTAATGGGCCAATTTGAGGCCCAAAATGGAGCCAAAATACATGACCCAATGGGTCAAAAGACCCATTCTTCCATTGACTAGTAAACACACATGTAAGATTAGATAAGCATGGATACAAGGCCTATATAAAGGGGGGAAAATCAGATTTTATTTCATTATACACACACATCACATTCTCTCATTTTCTAGAATTTTCAAGATAACTCTTTTTGGCTCTTCAAACCCTAAGACACTCTTTGGACAAGATCATCATCTTCCAAGCTTGGGTAAGTGATTATTCTTGTACTTTAACATATTATAAGCATGAGAAATTATGTAGATCATGTTGGTTATGCTTGGAAGTGTTGGACATGGCACTTTTGGTTTTTGTTAAAAAGATGTGTTATCCATGGGATTGTAACTTGAAATATGACTTGTGGTTTTGATGAAAGAGCATGGTATGGATGAAATATCAACATGTATGGTGTGATTATGTTATTAAACTTGTCATTTTTCTATAAGTGTAAATTATGGAATTTTGGCCGATATGTGATATGAGGTGTATTAAGGTGACTTGATGGATTAATTGTGATATGGTGTTCGTGAGAAAGTGTAAAGGAGAAACTTTTTGGTGAAATGCTATTGGTATGTGATGTTGTGGTCAATGTATAGAATGTTATGGTATTGTTGGCATGAAAAGGCCATGAATGGTATTGTAAAGGGTGAAATAATGTTATAGGGGACTCATGTAACTCATGGTCATCTTATACACTTGGAATGTAGCTTGTGGTCAATGTAGGGCATGAATGGGGTATTGTTGGTATGACAATACCGTAAATGGTATGGTACAGAAGGAAATGACATTTTAAAGATAAACATGTAACTCATTGTTGTCATATGCATTTGTAAGGTAGTTGATGGTTAATGTTGGTTCTATTATGTACTTGTGATGTAGAGTGAAACGTAAGAAAGGAGCGGAATTATTGTGCTCACATATTGGATTGTGTATTTACATTGGGAAGCTAAGCTATGGTATTATTATGATATTATATTATTATCCACCTATACGGTGATGAGCGGTATTATGTTATTATCCACCTATAAGATGATGATCGGTACTATATTATTATCCACCTATAAGGTGATGAGCGGTATTACCTAGAAGGTGATGATCGGTATTATATTAAGACCCACATAAAGAAGATAGTTGTAAAAGAAATTAGAGTATATCCCTTGCATGAATTTAAAACTGAAGGTTAGTATATGACTGATGATGATAAGAATGAATGATCAAGTAATGAAAATAATAGAAGTAATGAACATGGTTCCACATATTCCGAGCGGAGGTCTATCCATATTGATTATTCTCTTACGCTTAATTTCTTGGAAGTACTTATGCATTATACAATTTCTTATGGCCTTACATACTCAGTACATTATTCGTACTGACCCCTCTTAGGGGATTTACTTTAAATGTTGTAGGCGCAGGTGCTAGTAGATCTCCCTAGTAGGCTACGAGATATCCGCGGATTGTTGGTGAGCTCCAGTTTGTTCGGGGCTTTTCCGAGTCATTATGCATATTGGTTTGATATTGTATATGAGTATAGAGCGGGGTGTTGTCCCGACTCTAGGTTGTCATAGTTACGTATCTGTAGAGGCTTTGTAGACTTATGTGGGAAGCTGAATGTAAGATATATACGTTCATTTTGGACGCAATGGCCCTAACGACCAAGTTTCATATATTGCACATGTTGTCATGACTTCCGCCATTGATATTTAATTACAAGGGATAAAATGATATTCATACACGAACATGCATATAAGAGTACATGAGCGAAGATTAGTTCTCTCAGGCCTCATCGGCTTCGGGTGCCAGTCCGTCCCGTTGGAATTCAGGGCGTGACACCCTACAAGTTTAGTGAATTGTAGATAATTAATTTATAAGATTGGACCGGGTTTCCTAACGTGTTCCACCAAATAGATAAAAAAAATAGTAAACTTAAGAACACAAATTTTCATGTAGCAAACACCCGGCTCAAAAGGTGTAAAAAAATCATAACCTACAACCTCTGTAGGATTTATCCAAACTTCACTAAAACACGAGTCTCTCAACAATTGGTTACAAACTCTGCAACCTAAGGAATTATAAACTCTAATCCCTTACAACACAATAATTAGGAATTATAAACTCTAACCCCTATCAACTCACAAACCTCTCAAGGTTTGTAATCCCAAATCTCCACGTTAGCCCAACTTGAAGAAAAACTCCTATTCCAGTTTATAACACACTGGAAATAAGAAATCAAAACTATTACAACTCGAAGAACAACCCTAATACAATCAAGTTAAACTCTAGCTAGACTCTGCTATGTATGGACCTGTTCCTTCAAGTAGTTCATCACGTAGCACTTCAAGAATCAATCTCTGATTTTACCTTTGCTTTGTATGAGTGCTCAAACGACTTTGTAGAAGCTCTTGGGTATTTATAGATGTTGATCCTTGCTTCTTCTAAGTCGGTTTACTTTTCTTTCAAAGGAATCCCATTCTTTTTTGGAACCCAGTTGAGGAATTCCATTCCTATTTGGACACCTATGTCGTCTTCCTCTTTCAAACCTTTTCTTACATAAATTTACCTAATTTAGGCATCCTTTTATGGTAAGGAATCCTTATCTCGAATCAGCATTATTAATTCTTCAACTCGAATTACTTCATGTCGTCAAAGTAAGTCAATCATTTTCTTCTTCACTGCAAAATACATACTGTCTCATGGACTAAGTGACTCGACCTGTTTCTTGCATCTGTTTCACCATACTGTCACTGCACTGTATCCATCCCTTTGATTTGTTTGCTTTGTCATCTTCTAAACCATCACACTCTAACACTCTGTAGAAAATCAGAGACCAAGAATAGGAAAAATTTTCTTGCTTTGTATTCATTCTGTTGTAATGTATATATACAAAATACCTAAAGAGAAGAAAACAAAAGAATCCTATGTGTATGCAATCTGATTGGCTACACACTACAAGCCAATTCTCTACAGCTATGTATGTACTATTTTGTACAAAATTTGAATAAATCTGTCAAGGGAAATTTGGAATATCTGTTGCCTCATTTCTGCTTCCACGTGGCCCCTTGCTGTTCATCCAAATCAGCTGCCAAATCAGCTCTTCTAAATGAGCTTGGATGGTCAGGATTAGAACTTATATTTCTTGATCCAAGGGTTGTAAAGTTTCCACCTATTGAGCCACTTGAAGTATGGACTATCTGAGAATTGAATTGTGTTTGTCTCTGATTTTCGTTTGATTGTGAAGCTCTATTGCAGCAAAAGATCGAGTTCTCTCTTTTTCCATGGTTGCATGTTGAGCTTTATCAACTTTATCGATTTCAATTCCAACACCCCCCCTCAAGTTGGAGGGGAGTGAAGCGAGGCCCAACTTGCCGAGAATCGAACGATGAGATGGACCTGATAAAGGTTTAGTGAACAAGTCTGCAAGCTGAGAGGAAGAGGGGACGAATTGAAGAGAAATCAAACCGGAAAGAAATTATTGCCGAACAAAATGGCAATCAATTTCTACATGTTTGGTTTGTTCATGAAAAATGGGGTTGCAAGCAATGTGGATTGCAGCTAGACTATCAGAGTGAAGTGGAATCGGAACTGATGGAGTAGCTCCAAGATCTTTGAGCAATCGAGTGAGCCATGTGATCTCTGAAACCACTCTTCTCATGGATCTATACTCTGCTTCAGCAGAGGATAAAGAGACGGAAGCTTGTTTTTTCGATTTCCATGAGATTGGAGACCCTCCCAAGCTGATAAAGAACCCACTGATCGACCTATGAGTGTTGGGGAAAGAACCCCAATCTACATCGTAGAAAGCAAGTAATTTGAATGAAGGATCAGCAGATAGAAAAATGCCTTGGCTTGGATTCGATCAAAGATATCGAAGCACTCTTAATGCAGCAGTAAAATGAGGTCCTCTTGGTTGCTGCATGTACTGACTGAGATGATGAACTGCAAAAGAGAGATCTGGCCTAGTGTGGGTGAGATAATTCAGTTTTCCAAGCAGTCTCCGATAGAAAGTTGGATCAGTCAACAGTTCATCAGTAGAAAAATCCAATTTTGAGGATGGATCAAGTGGAGAAGATACAAGAGGTAAATGATCACAATTGAACTCATTTAGAAGCTCTAGAGTAAATTTCCTTTGACTTACTATCATTCCTGTTGGTTCCCTGAGGATTTCAAGTCCCAGAAAGTAGTGTAAATCTCCCAAATCTTTGATCTTAAATTCTGAATGCAAGAACTCTTTCAGCTGCACTAGTTCTGGTTGATTGTTTCCTGTTAGAATAATATCATCTACATAGACCGCTAGAATAGAGATATTAGATCCTGATTTCTTAAAGAAAAGTGAATAGTCATTGAGTGATGAGCAAAAACCTTTGGAATTTAAAGCTTCTGCCAATTTTGAGTACCATTGCCTTGATGCTTGTCTAAGTCCATATAAAGACTTCTTGAGTTTGCAAATATGTTATGAACTAGGTGATTGCACTCCTGTTGGAAACTTCATGAAAACCTCCTCATCAATTTCTCCATGTAAAAATGCATTATTCACATCTAATTGTGAAATATTCCATCCTTGCTTCACGGCTATAGTCAGTAAACATCTAATAGTCGTCATTTTGACGACCGGTGAAAAAGTCTCATTAAAATCAATTCCTTCCTTTTGAATATATCTCCTCTAATCACCAATCTTGCTTTTATCCTCTCTATACTTCCATCAGAATTATGTTTGATCTTGTAGACCCATTTACATGGTAATGCCCTCCTTCCTTTTGGTAATTCCACCACTTCCCAGGTTTGATTCTCAATCAGTGCTCTAATTTCATCTTCCATAGCCAATTTCCATCCTGGATGTAATTCTGCCTGGGCATAAGAAGTTGGTTCTGTTATGTTTGAAATAGAGTTCAATACTAGTTGATTTCTTTTGGATAAGCTAGCAAAAGAATAGCTTTTCGGGATAGTAGGCTGATTGAAACAAGTATTGGTTAAATCTGTCAAAAAAAACTGCATTGCATACATATTCCTCTAAGTAGACTGGTTTCTTGTGTGTTCTTTCTGACTTTCTTTGTGTGATTGTGGAAGGTGAAATGTCATGTGTCTCATGCAAGGGCACAACGTTAATTCCTTCTTCTGAGTTCCCTGTATCAACAGGTTGTGATTCAAGTTTTGTTTCTAAATGTGATGTGTTAGGCACCTTATTGATACTCTCAGGTTCATGATTTTGAGGTGAAAAAAAATCTGGTTCAATGTTTGGCAGAAGATTAGTTTGTGAGATAGAATGATCAGTGGTAAATATAGGAGTTGAGAATGAGGGTTGTGAATTTGAGATAGTGGAGAAGGGGTAAGTATCTTTATGAAACTTAACATTCCTGGAGACTATTATCTTTCTAGTGTTCAAAAGAAGCAACTTATATCCTTTCTTTCCATAAGGATAGCCTATGAAAACACAGGGAATGGCTCTAGGCTCAAACTTTCCCCTATTGTGTGAAACAGTGCTAGCATAGCATAGACAACCAAAACTCCTAAGATGGGAGTAATTAGGAGGGCTTCCAAAAAGAACCTCATAGGGAGTTCTATTTTTAAGGACTTTCGAGGGGTATCTATTTATGAGGTATGTAGCAGTCAATACACACTCTCCCCAGTATGAAATAGGCAATTTGGATTGATGAAGTAGTGCCCTTGATACCTCAAGAAGATACCTATGTTTTCGCTCCACAACACCATTTTGGCGTGGAGTATGAGCACAAGTGGTTTGATGAACAATTCCTTGTAAAGCAAAAAAATTCAGCTGATAGATTGCTCCCACCCAATTCCAATGCATTGTCTGACCTGATTATCTTAACTTTGACATTGAATTGTCTTTCAACCATTACCAAAAAATACTTTAAGATAGTGAAGGCATTACTCTTTGTTTTCAGAAGATAAGTCCAAGTTGCTCTACTATAATCATCCACTATAGTTAAAAAATATTTGTTTCCATCCTGTGAAAGGGTTTTGTATGGCCCCCAAGTGTCAATATGGATTAATTCAAAGATCTTCTTAGTACTAACATTACTAGATTGAAAAGGTAGCTTGGATTGTCTATCTAAGGGACAAACATTGCACTCAGAATTAAAATGAAGAGGAGAAACAAGAACTGAACAAATATTCTTCATTGATTGAAATGGCATATGCCCCAATCTAAGGTGCCAAGCCTTACATCAGAAGCATTCTTTACAGGAATAGAAAAAGTGCTTGAAACAGAAAGACAACTAGATTTTTCTTGATTGCAGAAATTAACTGATGTGTTGACAAAACTCTTAAGATACTGGAAACTTGACTCTAGGAGCTATAGCCCTGTTCTTGCTTCACCAAATGCCAGAGGCCTCTTCATTGAAGGTCCCTGCAAGAAACAACCAAAAGAGGAAAAATGAGTAAGCAACTTAACTGTTTACACAACTTATAGACCGAAATGAGGTTATATTTGAAACATGGAACAAATAAGACATCTTTCAAAATGAGATTAGTATGTAAAGAGACACTTCCAATTTGAGTAACCTTGACCCTATGAGAATTAGGAAGATCAACAAATACAGGGGTTTTAAGAGTACTAAGCTATAAGAAGATCTTTGAATCATAACACATATGTTGAGTAGCACCTGAATCCAATATCCAGGTTCTCTGATTGAAATGAATAACTCTAGAAGGTGATTTATTGGAAACCTTACTAGCACATGTCACTGCATTGGCTGAAGCATCACCTGCTGAACCTTCTGATTGATTCACCCTCACATTCTGAAACATTTGAATCAGTTGTGAGTACTGATCCTGGGTGAAATGTTGTCCATGTCCTTGTGTTCCTTCCATGTAAACAACATTGCTCTTCGCATTTCCCTGGAACCTCTTAGTCTTTGTGAACTTGAAATCACTTGGAAAATCGATTATTCTATAGCATTTATCCACAGAATGCCCAGGTTTATTACAGTGAGAACAGATCAATGTGGTTTTCTTCCCCTTAGACTCATAATATCCAGAGTTTTGACCAAGAATATTCTGATTTGTGGCCAAGAGAGAAGCAGAGTTTCCTGGATAGTGTGTGCTCATAAACACCTCCCTTTGTTTTTCATCTTGCATTAGGAGTGAGTAAGCATGATTCACAGAGGGTAAAGGTGACAGCATCAGTATGTTACTCTTTCCAGCAGCATAGACATCATTCAAACCCATCAGAAATTGGATCAATCTCTCATCTTGAAGTGACTTAGCCATTTTTTCTTTTCCACCACACTGACAGTCACATGAGCACTTAACAGAGCTGTTCAAGGCATCAAGCTCATCCCATAAACCTTTGATTTTTGTGAAATATCCAGCAATGTCATTTGAACCCTGCACTAAGTCACTCAACTCCTTTTGCAGGTGATAGAGTTGTGCTCCATTGGACTGACCAAATCTGTCCTCAAGTTCTTTTCACAGATCCTTGGCTGTCTTGGAGTAGATAACACTGTCAGCTATCTCTTTTGAAAGAGAGTTGAGCAGCCATGACAGAACTATGTCATTACATCTGCTTCAAAGTTTGAAATCTGGTGATACTACAGCAGGTTCTTTGTGAGTACCATCAATGAACCCAACCTTATTTTTTGCTGAAAGAGCTATCAAGATTGATCTCTTCCATCCACCATAACCTTTTCCATTAAAGGGTGAGTTAACAAGGTTCATTCCTGGAGAATCTGAAGCATGAAGAAAGTAAAGATGAGTGTGATCAGTTCCAGAGTTGGTGGTATTTCCAGTGCCTGTAGAGCTACCAGAAGTGAGATCTGTTGTTGTCACCATTGTTGAACTGAGAAATGAAGATTAGAGAGGGAGAAAAAGGGAAAAAGAGGCAACAAAGAGACTAGATTCTCAAGGTTGCTCTGATACCATGTAGAAAATCAGAGACCAAGAATAGGAAAAATTTTCTTGCTTTGTATTCATTCTGTTGTAATGTATATATACAAAATACCTAAAGAGAAGAAAACAAAAGAATCCTATGTGTATGCAATCTGATTGGCTACACACTACAAGCCAATTCTCTACAGCTATGTATGTACTATTTTGTACAAAATTTGAATAAATCTGTCAAGGGAAATTTGGAATATCTGTTGCCTCATTTCTGCTTCCACGTGGCCCCTTGCTGTTCGTCCAAATCAGCCGCCAAATCAGCTCTTCTAAATGAGCTTGGATGGTCAGGATTAGAACTTATATTTCTTGATCCAAGGGTTGTAAAGTTTCCACCTGTTGAGCCACTTGAAGTGTGGACTATCTGAGAATTGAATTGTGTTTGTCTCTGATTTTCGTTTGATTGTGAAGCTCTATTGCAGCAAAAGATCGAGTTCTCTCTTTTTCCATGGTTGCATGTTGAGCTTTATCAACTTTATCGATTTCAATTCCAACACATTCTAACAACATAATAATGATATTAAGAGAAGTACTAGAAAAAATGAGCATGAATACTACGTAACCTTTGAATTTCCATTCTTAGAGATAAAGAGGTCTCTATCTGGAATTATTGTCTCTAAGAGATGAAAGTTTTGTGCATCTCACTACCTTTGCCTCCTCCAATTTCTTTTTTTTTTTTTGGTTTTCCACCCGGTGTTCGGTACCCGTATTGGAGCCCCGACTAATTCAGATCGCGCACTGCAGGACCCATTCTGGGGGTGACGCTCCCAACAAGATTTTCTCCATACCCAGGACTCGAACCCGAGACCTCTGGTTAAGGGTGGAGCAGTCCCACCACTGCACCACAACTCATGTTGGTGTCTCCTCCAATTTATAACAACGAAAGTTGCTCTGCCTTCTTAACTTTGGTTTGGTGAATCTTAAATTTCATCCCTGACATGTTTGGAACGTTAAGGAAAATATCTTAAACTTGAAAAATATTTCCACTTTTTTGTGAACATTTTTTCACCTTTTGGAGAGAGTAGGAAGAAGGAGATCGATTACGCTGGGTCCTATGTGTACATTTTTGCCATGATGCTGGCAATTGATGTACAAATTCATGTCTCAGGATTCTATGATCCCATGTCTTGTCCACAATATTAAATCATACACTTCAAAACATAGTGAGACAATTTGGTCCAGATCTGCTTAATTCAACAAGAATAACATAAGAGAACAGATTAGAAACCTCAGTTAAAATGCTCGCTCTAAACCAACAAAGTATATATATGACATAGTCCATGAATTAGCGATTTACACATTCAGTGACTTTGGTAATGGATGTTCCGAAAATGAAAACTATCGTAAATGAAACATTCAGGATAAGAAGCAAAGGAAAAGATAAAGAATAAAATAAAATAAAATAAATTTTAACTAAAAAATATAATGTTGTAAAAAGTAAATTTTTAACTTCTTTCATTTCACGCCAAACATTGTGCATGCTAGTAAAAGGGATATTTATGATGTATTATTACCCTAATTTTACAATCAATTTCGCAGAAGGTAGTAGGTTCAACCTAGTACTGTGCATTCAATCAATTTCTCAAAAGGTAGTTGGTTCAACCTAGTACTGTGTATTCAATGACGTAAAATTCTTTAAAATTATCGGTCCCAGAAGATAAATAGTCCAAAGGTACATAACCTTGCTATTCTCTCCGTTTATTTTTACTTGTCACTTATTTTTTAATTGAATTTTTTTTTTACTTGTCATTTTTGACATATCAAGAAAAGACAATTTTTTTTTCTATTTTACCCTTTGCATTAATTGCTTCTTTTCCAAACAATTTCAAAACACAATAGTAAACAACAATAAGTAGGGATATTATGGTAAAATAGCCATGTTAATACTCCCTCCATTCGGATTTACTTGTCATTATTTTCCTAATTTGATTCCTATTTTTACTTGTCATTTTTGACAAATCAAGAAAAGACAATTTTTTTTTCATGTTTTACCCTTAGCATTAATTACTTATTCTTCAAATCATTTTTTAATACACATTACTAAACATCAGTTAATAGGAGTAGTATGGTAAAATAGTCATATCAATAATTATTTTCTTAATGGGTGTGCCGAGTCAAAACATGACAAGCAAAAGCGAACGGAGAGAGTATAAGTGACATCCAAATATCAGTGTTGTTAAATTATATTCAGGGCATCTCAACTATATCAGGTGCCTAAAGCCAAACTCTAAAGTGAGGCCTTAGTTTAATATATATATATATATATATATATATATATAAATTTATCTTTCTAACTTTTTGAGATGCACAATTACTACCATAATAATATTTTATAGTCAATATTTTCTAATAATTCCTTTTCAATTGAAAATATAGCAACAACTAATCCATGCAATCTCTTGAGACATTATTGATCTTAGGCATTTTTTAATGAATTTTCCAGGAAGATTCATGGATGTGGTGTATATCATTTTATGGAGAGAACAAAAAAAAGCGCGAGCGCGGGGGGTGGGGTGGGGGTGGGGACTAGATCTGATTGCAAGCAATCTAGGCAAAAAGAGGAGTGTCTAACAATAGGTATTCACACCCTCTCTAACTACAATGAAATATAAACCTAGCTACCAAAAAAATTGGCTTTGTCATATTGTAGCCTCTTATTAGGAACTTGCCTTCTATCCTTAAAATAAGATCCCAATGCACCTCTTAGCAATTGATTAATATTATGAATCAAAAGTTGATTATCCGAAGTAGTAGCTAACTTGGCTAAGTAATTTGTCACTCTGTTAACTTCCTTGTAGCAGTGAGTAATAGTTACTTCCCTGTGTTCTACAGACACAATGGTGTTCTCAATAAAGGGCTTGAGAGTAAGGTTGCTAGTAGTTTTACTCTTCAGCATATCAGTGACTACAGTAGAGTCCAGTTTTAGATGCATTTTCTGACATTGTTGTTCTCGATCCATTGTCCAGCGTATCTAGCAGCCATAGTTTCTACAACATTGTGGTTATTATATTTAACAAGAACAACAAATGCATACAAAAGACTTCCATGTTCATCTCTGGCCACACCGCCAATGCCTGCTCTTCCTATCTCCTCCATATAATTGCCATCTGTGTTGAACTAGATCCAGCCTATTTGAGGCAACCTTCAAGTCACCACCTTGTAGATTAATCTTGGCCTAAACTTTTCCATCACATCACATAGTTGTAACCAATGATAATCCACTTTGCAAGTAGGGAAAGTTTGATTCATGGCACGCTGCTTTTAGATTCCATAGTATTTGTTGCTCCATTTTCCTTGTATAGAATCTGTTTTGCCTCCCATATCCATTCTCCATTGGTAATACTTGGATAACCATTTTGTAGACTGCATTCTTGATTGGAGTCTGTCACCAATCTTACAAAAAGACTATGGCTTGTTTTCTATGATATTTGATGTCCAAGGGATGCCCAAAAAACTTCCATAGAGTTTGTGCAGTTTCACTTTCAAAGAAGAAGTGTTGAATGGTTTCTATCACAACATCGGCACGACAAATACAATCAGTTGGCATATTGTCAACATACCAGCAAATGGAGTTATTAACAAAAGGTAATTTTCTTTTAATTAATCTTCAAGAGAGAAAAGATAATTTTAGACTTTATCAATTTTAATTTTGAAAAACTTCTTTCAGCTAAGACAACCGTATTAAGAACTGCCAACATTATCCTATAAGCAATATCGGCATTTGGAAAGGAACCTAGTCGTTTTATCTAATTGAATATATCAATCAGAGTATTATCTTCTAATTTTACTATTTCCCTTAACACTTTAAATTTAGAATATAAATCTAAACCATCAATATTAGAGTGACTATTATTTATTGGGGAATATTCAAGTTTAAGACAATGTTTTTTTCGAATTCTCATCATCTAATAATACCAATTTTTGACCACTAAATAGAAAACCAAAAATATTGCCATACGCTTTGAATTGATCGAATCTATTTTGAAGTGAAAAAATAGCTTGGAAAAAGTTAGGCTGAATACACAATCTTTTAAAACTTTGTTTCTATACGGTTTTTTTTTTTTTTTTTAAAATATGGGTTGTTTTTCTTTTTGTATGCTAACAAAAGATTTTACTAAAACAAATTATACATAGTATATTAACTATTTATATATTAAAATATGGGGCCTCTATAATTATGGGACTCTAGGCAATTGTCTAAGTGGTCTAATGGACGAGACACCCTTCTCAAATATCTGCACTACAAAAATGAAGTCTCACTTAACTAATATAGTAATTATTATTTTAAAAAGTCACTTTCTCCGTTGGAGAAATTGAAATAAAAAAATGTTACTTTGGAGGTAATAATTACTCCTTTCGTCCCAATTTATATGAGTTACTTTGACTTGACACAGAGTTTAAGAAAGAAACAAAGACTTTTGAAAGTTGTGGTCTAAAATAAATCATAGATGTTTGTGTGGCTATAAAGTATTTCATTAAGGGTAAAATAGATATTTTAAAGTTAAATTGTTACTAAATGCAGAAATGTGTCATTCTTTTTTAGACTCACTAATTAGAAAAGTAACTCATATAAATTGAGACAGGGGGAGTATTAATAAAGCAGAAATCAATCTTCAGGTAGAGAGGATAGCAGGTTTTTATTTTCTTTACCAACTGTTTTTCGGATTCCTTCCATATGTATCTCTCCTTGAATTGTACCAAATTTGGGTCTCATAAATCATAAGAATTGTAACACCCCGTACATTTTCGAACTCATGCAATGACCTTAGCGTCGATGGAAGTGTGTAAACTAAAAATGGTAAGTGAATCATGTATTAAATATTTTGGGCTGAATTTAGAGGCAAGTTTATGGACTTAATTGAGGCCCAAAAATTAAGTAGTAAGACATGACCCAAAAGGGGAAATGATCCATTCATAATTGACCAAGTAAACATGTCATCTTTTGACCAATTAATTGGCTAAGGATGGACTATAAGAGAAGGTTCTAGAGGGGCTATATAAGGCTGAATTTGAGCTCTTATTCACCACAAACACTTGCAAAAAATCAGATTTCGCAATCAAATATTTTTCCTCTCTCAAACCCTAGCCACCCTAATTTTCCTAAAGACTTTTGGGACAAATTTTCCACTTGCAAGCCTTGGTAAGTGTTTACCCTTGTATATTAATGTAATACATGCATGATATATGGTTGGAAACATGTTGGTTATGGTTAAAAGGCATAGGGCAGTCCACTTTTGCTTTCGGTCAAAGGATTTGCCTTTTTTGTGGTTTAAACTTGAAAAGGGGTTTAAGGCCTTACAGGAATTGAATTATATGGACTAAATTTCAGTATATTTAAGTGTGGTGCTGTCCCTAATTCGTTACTTTTGTGTATGGCTTGATGGAAATATTTTTACGTAATTGTACATGGAACGTTTGGCGTAGTGAAAAAAAGAATACTTTCTTGTTATGCTAAAGTGAATTCTAAAATTGTGTGGGGTGTTTTTGGTATATTGTTGTGGAAGGTATTTATGTGACTTGATGGAATAAATATGTGGAGTTGTATTGAGGCGGAAATGTAAAGTAGAAACTTGGTGTAAAATCCTATTGGTTTGTGATGTCTACGTTGATGTGTGGACTGTTTTGGTGGTGTGTGGACTGATTTGGTGGTGTTTTTTTGCGAAAGCAGTAAGTTATAGTGTAATGTGGTGGACTAGTGTTATTTGGTAGTATAACAAAGGGGTGAGTGATGCACCATGTGTTTTGGAGGTTGGACGGTTCTTACTTTCCGTTAAGCACCTACTTACTGTCTTGTAAACTTGTAACGTAGCTAGCCATTAATGTTCTCTCCATTATGAACTTGTGTTGTAGAGTAACACATAAGGAAGGAGCTGAATCATTGTAGTCACGTGTTGGGAAGGATAAGGTATGTAAGGTTACTCTTTCCGTATCCTTCTGCAGCACATATTGTTCACATCGTCATTGTACTTGTTCTATTCCGAAACGTGTCAAGGTATCTCATTGCAGGTTGTCATCTATTGTTATTCACATGTTCCTTATCCAATGACCAATTGTATCCATGTGTCACATAATTGTGGACACTGTTCCAAAGTTCCAACATGTTACGTTCTAAAGTTCCAATAATGTTGTAACCAACAATATATCACTCTTATAGCTAAAGAATGAAGTAATGCGCAATCGTATATGTTTTTCACGGGTGGTATCTCATGGGGTGAAAAGAACACCTGCATGGGTCGATCCCAATACTATGGGTGGTATCTCAAGGGCAAAGCCAATCCCGATTATTATGTTATTTCCCACTGATCAGTTGGGCCCGGGTATATTATATGAATGAAGGTATATGATTGATATTACAGGAATGATATTGATGAATGAATGAACATAAAGGAAAGTAATGAACGTAATGTACACGGTTCCACACATACAGAACGACAGGTTATCCATATTGATTATTCACTTGTACTTGATTTCATTGACATTCTTATATATCATGTGATTAATCATGGCCTTACATACTCAGTACATTCTTCGTACTGACGTCCCTTAGGGGACTTACCTTACTTGCTGCAGGTACAGGTGCTAGTAGACCTCCACAGTAGAATACGGGTCATCCACAAATTTTTGGTGAGCTCCAGGTTACTTCGGAGCTTTTCCAGTCATTGTATATTTGTTTTGGTACTATGCAATAGTGGTATAAGGTGGGGACTTATCCCGACCTTAGTTTTGGTTATGTACATCTTTTAGAGACTTTGTAGACTATGGTAAAGACAAATGTAGAAGTGTATTCTCCTTTTTGACGTTGCGGCCCTAACGACCAAGTCTGATATTATTTGAAATGTCTTCCCACGATTTCCGTCTTTGACATCCTTGTGTGGTTCATTTAATAATATGCATATGAACGAAGGTTGGTTCTCTCGGGCCTTAACGACTTCGGGTGCCATGTCCGCCCCAATGAGATTTGAGGCGTGACAAGAATGTTGTACATGTTATATAACAAAACTAAAATGAAAGTAAATACACCAAATAAAGAGAGGGAGATAATTCTTATTAGTTTTCCTTTTCACTTCATCTACACTTTTACAAAGAAGAGGCTATGGCCATTTATAAACAAATACAAATTTGGGGAAAAAGCATGTTACAGTAGCAGCTTTAGAACTTGGAAACCAAGTAAATTTCTTGGGCATTACTTTTAGCTACGTGGCAGTCTAAATGGCTAGCCATATATTTTACAACACTCCCCCTTGGATATCCATGTAAAAGAAAGTCTCGCGAATACACATTTGTGTGCTGCCTCATTAAAAACCTTATTAGGAAAATCCAGTGGGATAAAACCTTGGTTAAGAAAAAAAGAGTACAGAGCGTATTTTTAATCCCCCTAATGAAAACCTTGATACAAATAGTTTAGTCCTCACATTCTAATCTTGTGTACCATCTTCTCATGAGTTGAAGTTGGTAAAGATTTAGTGAACAAATCTGCAGGATTGTCACTTGAACAGATTTCTTGTACATCAATATCACCATTCTTCTAGAGACCATGTGTGAAGAATAATTTTGGCGAGATGTGCTTCGTTCTAACTCGACATCATACTTCGGGCCTTGTAGCATTAACAAGATACATAAGTGCATCAATAGCACTGCGATATGGTACTTCAGGACCAATAATCTCTTCATTCTCTTCTGGAGGTCGAAATGGGTCTTTACTCATTTCTAGTGACTGAACAACCATTGGAGTATTTAATGGATGTGCATTGTCCATGTAAAATCATTCAAAATCTTCTCAATATATGCAGATTGATGTATGAAGACCCCATGTGCTAAGTATTCAACTTGCATATCAAGACCAAGTTTTGTCTTTTCAAAATCTTTCATTTCAAATTCTTTCTTTAGATATTTAATTGCCTTTTGGACCTCTTGTGGAGTTCCAATGAGACCTTTTTTGGAGTTCCAATGAGATTTATGTCATCAACATAAACAACAAGTATAACAAACTCTGATATTGTTTTCTTAATATAATGATAGATGACATCATTCATATAACCTTCATGTACCAAGTACTCACTAAGATGATTATATCACATATGCCCTGATTGTTTTAGACCATATAAATATCTTTGTAATCCGATTGAGTAAATTTATTGAGATTTTGAACTATATGCTTCAGTCATCTTTAATCCTTCTAGGACTTTCATATAAATTTTAATATCAAGTGAACCATAAAAATAAGTTGTAACCACATCCATTAGATGTATTTTAAGATTTTCATGTATAGTTAGACCGATGAGATATTGAAATGTTATTGCATTCATAATGGATGAATATGTTTTTTCGTAGTCAACACCGGGTCTTTGAGAGAATCCTTGTGCAACAAGGCGTGCTTTCTATCTTACAATTTCATTTCTCTCATTTTTTTTCCGCATAAAGACTCATTTATAGCTAACGATTTTATACCATCAAGAGTTTGGACTACAGGTCCAAAAACCTCACGTTTAGCAAGTGAGTTTGATTCTGAATGCCCCTTGTTATTTTGGCCAGTCACATCTTTGTCGATTTTTTTTTGACAGATAGAGGTTCACGGTCCTCACTGTCTTGCATAATGTTAAGTGCGACATTATATGCAAAAACATTATCCATCATAATTTTCGATCGATCTAAATTTATCTCATCACCTGTAGAACTCATTGAAAGTTCTTCATTCACTTTAGTCTTGGGTTCACTGATTTTTTCAGGAATATCAGGATTAATCAGATCTTGAGTCTCTTTATGAGATTTTATTATTGTGTCACCTTTATCATTTTTCGTGCTTCTTTTTCTAGGATTTCTATCCTTCGAACCCAATGGTCTACCACGCTTTAGACGTGTTTGGGATTCAAAAGTTATGACACTAGCAGATGGTCCTTTTGAGACATGAATTTGGACAAGCGCATTCACTCCAGGGATATGCGACTTAGTTATCCTTTTCAAATCAGTAAATGTGTCTAGCATTTGATTTGCTAATTTTGTTTATGTGAATGATCTTCTGGACCTCATCTCAACAAAGAATATATTTCTTTTGAAAACTCTTCAAGAGTTGCTATAATATTCATTAATGCATTTCTAGTATGTCAATCTTTATTGATTTAAGCCATACGAGGATTATAAGCAATTGTTTTCAAAAACTTGTATATGCTTCAGGCATTTTGAATCCTTCAAGGATATGCATTTTTTTTTCAAGTGACAACATCCAGTATTAATGTATGACATCTTCTGGTGTCTGGATTACAAATCAAATAAGCTTTATGGTTACCAAGATACATCCCTCCATGTCATTTGATAAATATTTCTACGTTAGCATGCTTTAATAAACGTAGAATTCAGATCCTCATAATCTTTAACAATATTATGCCATATTGTATCAAAGATATCATCGACGAGATATCATTTGTATTGGTTCACAATACAACATAACTTATTGAGATTTCACCACTTCATTTATTTCAAGTACCTGAATCTCTTCATGAGGTTTCATGAAGTGTTATGTTGTTACTCTTCAAGAGCATATTGCCTCTTTATTATGATCACTTGCTTCATTTTCTTTTCAAGGATTATTTTATTTGGAACCGTTTGGTATATTTTGCTTCATGCATGTTGTAGATTTTGTCCTTCGGAGACATACAGTAGGAGCATCTGCAGCTAAAAATGAAATCAATTTTTGGGTCAGCAAATGCTTCTAGCATTTGACTTGAGTTATCTTTTAAATGAGTATCGTACTAATGATAATTCACAACATATTTTAGCTGCTTATTATCTCCCCCTTATGTTAGAAAAACTAACATATACTCCAATCTACTTTGGAGAATCCATCTTTGTGCATCATGGTACATCCATTAATTACATACTGCACATCAAAAAGCTATTAGATGAAAAATATATGGTTCCTGATCCTGAACCAATTGAGAGGGAAGAATTTATCATAATTTATCGGTCTAATGCATACAAGTGCTATTGTATGCAACATATTATATTTCATACCCACACTTTTCAGTTTTGTTCTCATAAGCAATGATTTAGCTATTTATTTGAGGCACTCAACTCCAAACCAGCTTGAATATAACCAACATAATCAAGATCAATTGTCTTGTTTACACAATCTGAAAATTCTGATTTTAACTCAATTTAATTGAGCAAGCAACTTTATAAATGTCAAACTGCAGGTTGACAATAAACGTACATGTGATCACATTATGGATGAATCATATCACATGACAGGTGAATGGGCCCTTATTCACCTTTTATATTTTTCAGAATTTAGGGAATTCAGTCCCAACATTTGGTGGTCTAATCAACTTATCATAAGAACAAACAATAATTCTTGAAGAATCTTCTAGATCTTCATTATATGTCTAATACTCAATATGCACATCTTTGAGACGGTAAAATTATTCATGCCAACAGATAAAATTATTTGAAGTAGTAAACTTCAAATTTACCATGACATGTGCTATTAACTTGAGTAAATTTCAAAGGTCTACTACTTCGAGAGTAGTTTGCAAGATTTTACTATTGCACAGTCTTACTACTTCAGGAGTAACTTTCAAATTTACTACTTCAAGAGTAAATTTTAGATTTACTACTTCAGGAGTAAATTTCAAAGTTCTACCTCAATTACTCTACCTCTTCAGGAGGTGGTCGTGATATATTCACAATCAAGAACACGTTCGTATTTATAATTTATAATAAATACTGTCACATTGACCTCAGGGAATGGATCTGTAGTAGTAACATTTATCAAAAATTCTCATTCTTTAGGAATGGAACATAATTATTTAAATGTATCTTTAACCATTCGACTTTATTCAGACATATTATGCGCTGCTACCACATTCTTATCATGGAATAGAGCATAAATATTTGAACATGGCTTAATATCAATCTATAATAGCTTAGAACCTCTTTCAAAATATTACTACTTCAGAAGCATCGAGACATATATTACCAGTAAGGACTTTATAAGTCCATCTTTAAAACATAAGAAAATAAATTGAAACTTAATTTTAAAACAAGCAACAGTGGCGCGTACATGCCTTATTGTTTCCAGAAGCAATTCTCAGAACTTCTTAATAATAAAACATACCTTATCTTTAACTCCTCAGGAGTAATATACTAATGGAAATTTAGCATAAGATCTCACCACAAATTTCCAATATAATACGGCAACGGTGATATCTTTCACTTACTCGCTAATCACGAAATAATAGTTACCTTTATTCTTTGTTAACTAAAATGTAAACCAAATAGTGAAGCCAAAAGGAATATTAACATTGATGTCTTGGACAAGATAACTGATACCTCAAAGCTCAATAATCTGCAACTTTAATAACTAACTTAGGTAGCATATAGATGTTTTATAACAAAAGTGGACATTTTTTCCGTAGAGTTTAGACAATTAAACTTCTAGGAAAAACAAACCAAATATTACAGAAAGTAGAGCTTATTCACAATCATATTACTTTAGCTATGTTGGTCACGAAATAATTGACAATTTAATAAAGCCAAACCTCATAAAGGATTGAAAACATACATACAGTGAGGCAATTTGGTCCGCGGCTTTTGTCAAATTCCTCAATTGTTAGAGCTTTGTGCTGATAACGTGTTATATAATAAAGCTTAAACGAAAGTAAATACACCAAGTAAAGAGAGGGACATAATTCTTATTAGTTTTCCTTTTCACTTCATCTACATTTTTACAAAGAAGAGGCTATGGCCATTTATAAACAAACACAAACTTGTGGAAAAAGCATGCTACAGTAACAACTTTAGAACTTGGAGACCAAGTAAATTTCTTGGTCATTACTTTTAGCTACGTGGCAGTCTAAATGGCTAGCCACATATTTTACAACAATACAAAATTAATTACTTAAGGTGTCGTTTGATTTGAAGACAAGTTATGATGAAATTAGTTATTTTGGGATTAGTTATGTTGGGATAAGTTATCATGGAATTATTTTTTATTGAGTGTTTGGTTTGTTGTATTCAAAATAATATACATTGCATAATTTTTAAGAATAAGTTGTTTGTTTACAAAAATACCCTGCACCTTAATTATTTAGTTTTTTATATTTTCTTTCCAAGCTTAGTTATTCATTCATAAAAAATAAAATTTCCATCTTATTTAGCTTAAATATTTTTGTATATGCATTCTCATGATTGTGCCATGTGTGTTTAAAAATAAACTTCCATCTTATTTGTCACGCCCCGAATTCCAACGAGGCGTGATTGGCACCCGTAGCCGATAAGGCCCGAGAGAACCAACCTTTGCCTATGTTCAATCATATGCATCTCATAATCATAACCACCATGTCATAATAATATGAAAGACGAATAAAGGAGAACATGGGACATATTTATACATACATATGAAACTTGGCCGTTGAGGCCATCCAGTCAAAACAACATATGTCTTTTACACTGATACACCCACATCGGTCTACGAAAGCCTCTAACAAGAGCATTGACCAAAATGAATCATAAGTCGGGACAAGTCCCCGCTTTACACATTATGTACAATACCAAAAACATATATATATTCTGACTCGGAGAAGCCCCGAATGAGCTGGAGCTCACCAAAGAACCGCTAACACTGGCAATCTACGGAGGAGGCCTACTGGGACCTGCGCCTGCAGCAAGTAAGGTAAATTCCCCGAGAGGGGTCAGTACGAAATAAGTACTGAGTATGCAAGGCTCAGATGAAACTATACAACACATGAATATTTCAATGAACATGTCAATGAACTCAAAACATATGAAGAATCAATGTGCATAAGTCACCATTTGGTATTTTGGGAAACCATGTGGATTGCTTTCATTACTTTATTTGCTTTCTTTATCTCAATGCTCAATGATAACAATGTACCCGGGCCCCTACTGATCAGTGGGTCTTTTCATATCATAACATCATATTGGGATCGAGTCGAGCTAGGCTTATGCCCCTAGACTTGCCACCCATAAATCAATACATCGGGATCGAGTCGAGCTAGGCTTACGCCCCTAGACTTGCCACCCATAAATCAATACATCGAGATCGAGTCGAGCTAGGCTTACAATCCATATCTCGGGATCGAGTCGAGCTAGGCTTACGCCCCTAGACTTGCCACCCATACTTGATCATTGACCACATTTGTATTACTTTGTTCATTACTTTGAGATTGATACTTTGATAGTCATAACATCACTTTGGAACTTTGGAACATAACATTGTTGGAAACTTTGAATCATTGACCAATAAGAAGTGAAGGACATGTGAATAAATATCAATGAGAAATATAACATCACTAGCACCATGATACTATTGGAACCATTGGACAATAAGCCATGAACAAGAGACACAAGTATAGGCACTATTGGAATATTGGAACATAGCCTTCTTTGAACTTTCGGAACATTAACCATGAATATGAGAAATGAGATTCACAATTGATCAATGAGTAGGAAATATATGACAATGACCATAGATAAGTGCATATGGTATACCTTAGTACATTTCGGAATAGAACTAGAGAAATGGCAATGTGAACACTATTGGCCGTAGAAAGATACGGACAAGTAACCTTACATACCTTGGATTCACAATACGAATACGAATATACAACCTTCGATGCGTATACAATAATCCCTCTCCTTCTTTATGTGTCACTCTACAACATAAATACATAACGAAATTCACATTAACCACCAATCACTTTACAAATGCATACCATGTCAATGAATTACATGTTTGCCTTTAAACATGTCATTTCCCCTTGACAAAAACCATTGATCATACTATTATTCCAAAAATTCCATAATATTCCCAACATTGACCAATACATGAAAATCAATACATTTCACCACAATACTTCTCCTTTACACTTTCTTATCCATAACATATCACAAATAATCCATCAAAGCACCTTAATTCAACTCATAACACATATCGGCCAAAATCCCATAATTTCCACTTTTAGACAAGAACAAGTTTTATACCAAAAATAACACCATACATGTTCATATTTTGTCCATACCATGCTTTTTCATCAAAGGCACAAGGCCTAATTCAAATTCAAATCACCAAGATGACACATCTTGCACCAAAGGCAAAAATACACTATTCATCATCTTGCCAACACAACTAGCATAATATACATAATCTCCCATGCATATAATATGTTAATCCATGAAAATAAACACTTACCAAAGCTTGGAATAGGATGATCTTGTCCAAATATGCCTTAGGGTTTGAGAGCCCCCAAAGAAACTTTCTTGAAAAGTCTAGAAAAAGAGAGAAAAAGCATGTGTGTTCTTTGTCTTAAAAATCTTATTTTTGTGCTCCTTTTATAGACTTTTGAAGTCATGCTTAGCCACTCTTGGCATTAAATGAGGTCAAAGTGGAAGAATGGGTCTTTTTGCCCCTTTGGGCCAATTCTTGTAAATTCCATTTTGGGCCTAACTTTGGGCCCAATAACACATAACCATGTAACCCATCCAATTTCATGTATTATTCACCATATATCTCATGTTTACATAATTCCATAATGTCACGACAATATTCTTTTAAACATTTCTCATTCGTCCTTTCGATCGCAAAAATTGAAATTCTAGTCGCCCTTGGCTTCATTGAACATTTTGGATTACTATTCACATTTCATGATTTGATCATGTAGGAGTATGTAGGAGTATATTGAAGTGTTTGAAGCTTTAACAATGCTCAATTAACTCCAAAGAACCAAAAGAAACCATCGAGAAATTGTCGTAGAATTGCGTTACGAAACGACTCCGGAAAGGCCTAATATTTGTGCCTTGCGCCACACCCCCTGAAACAGGGTAGTGGCGCAGGAAATGCAGCCTCTCTGATCTCATGGGCTTGCGCCACACCCCCTGAAATAGGGCAGTGGCGCAAGTTTCCATGTATTGCTGAATTTTTCGGCAATTTTTCCTACACTTGCGTATCGTCCAATACCTTATCAAAACACTATAAAATACTTACTTAGTGACCTTAATCATCAAGTAAGCATGACTCCAAGTAACCAAATGAGGTTATAATGTGTACGGAGAATTACACAAATGCTCCACGAAACCACTAAACACTTCCTATAAAAGGCTCGTCACATGTACAAGGCCAAAGTTTTAATTTTTTTCTCATCTTTAACATTTCCAAATACATACTTATAACTCTCGACACTCAAGTAAACATTATTCAATGTCATCAAGTAGGGTTGGGAAGGTACGGGATGTTACATTCTTCCCCCCTTAGAGACATTCGTCCTCGAATGTTAACAATGTCGCTTAAATACACACTCATGGCTACTTTGTTGGTCCACTTTGATTTCATCGAAGAACTTTTCCTCATTTACGAACCTTCACCCTTGACTTGAGTAGTGAGATCCCCCAAACTTGATATCTTTCCAGTGGGCACAATATGAAAGGAAATCTTATACACTTTCACCAATTTACATGGCATGTTGTATAGGGTCAATTTTTCCCCTCTTTCTAAATTTCATTATACCTTTCATGCTCACAACCATCCACTGTACCTTTCACTATACTAAATTCCCCGACAGGTGGAAATATTTCTATTGGCTTTGCTCATAACCCTAGTGGGCTCGTAAATTCATGGTAGTCGATGGAGTAATGTACGATGGAGTAGAGCTCAAATCAAGCAATACATATGCATCATAGAGAGTATGGTAATATACCTGTACCGTTATTAGGAGGTGCCTCCTCATTCTGCCGGTCCACTAACGCATAGGTGAGATTCTGAGCTCCACTGGAGCTAGCTGCTCCTCCCATAGCTCTAACACGACCCATAGGCTGCACCCCTCGGCCCAGTGAAGGAACCGATGCTGAAGACGTAACAGCCGACCCAGCTGGTCGTGCTATACCACCCATGCTCCGCTGTGGACATTCCCTCGCTATATGCCCCGGCATACCACACCAAAAGCAGACATTCATCCCCGACCGACATGTGCCTGAATGAATACGCCCGCAATGCTGACACTGCTGACGAGGGAAACCTGCTGCCTGGGACCCATGAACTCCGCTACTCTGCCCAGATAGACCACCCCTGGACCCTCAGAACTGAGAGTGAGCACCCACTGTGGAATAAGAAAATGAGGGTCTAGGCGGTAACATTCGAGATCCCAATTCTCCTGGGGACACCATAGACTGTCCCATAGGTCTCGTCCTTTTTGATGGCCCTCCCTCAGACTCCTGTGTTCTTTTTCTTTGCCTCTGGTCCTCCATTTTCTGGGCGAAGGCCTGTATTCTCGCGATATCCATATCTCGATTTAAGGCAGCAATGGTGCAATCTCGTACCAAATATGGCTCTAATCTGTCCACGTAGTGATGGACTCTATCTGTCATCGTCGCCACCACATTTGGCGCATATCGAGCCAAGGAGTTAAATTGTAAACTATATTCCCGAACACTCATATTCCCTTGACGCAAATTCAGGAACTGATCTGCACGTGCTTCCCGAACCTCATATGGAAGATAATGATCAAGGAAAGCCACTTTAAACTCTTCCCAATTGGGTGGATTTACCCCAATGTCACGGGATTTCTTCCAATCCTCGTACCACAATATGGCCTCTCCTTTCAACCTGTACGCAGCAAGCTCCACTGTCTCTACCCCTGTCACATGCATAACTTCCAAGGCCCTCTGAATTTGATCCACGAAGTCCTGTGGATCTGCCTTTGGATCTGACCCTGTGAAGATAGGAGGGTCTAGCTTTAAGAAATCCTGTGTACGCCGACTAGCTGCTCTAGTCGCATCATCTTCATTGATCAATGGACCAGTTTGTCTCTGTGTCTGTGCTGCCACTAACTGTGTCAACATATGTACTGCATTTCTTAAAACTTGGTCAGTGGCATTCGTCGGTGGTTCCACGGGCATTTCCCTTCTTCTCGGCTCTTCTGGAGCTGAATAAGTAGAAGAAGCTCGCGTTGCGAACTCAGTTCCAGCCC
The DNA here is from genome assembly GCA_031232105.1 of Capsicum rhomboideum. Lineage (NCBI taxonomy): Eukaryota > Viridiplantae > Streptophyta > Magnoliopsida > Solanales > Solanaceae > Capsicum > Capsicum rhomboideum. The sequence goes on from CP124718.1 coordinate 15,080,579, forward strand.
CACCTTGATCAACTTGGTCAGGTGGTGGTCTACTTGTTCCTTCAACAATTCTATCTATCAGCTTACTTTTACCTTTTCCTCTTCCTCTTCTAGTGTTCGGCATTTTGACTATACCAAAGAAAAACAATTACCCAGATCAGATACAATGAAACTAACAACATTGGCTCTATTGCACGATCTAGAATGAAGGAAAGAAACAACATCCTAAATATCCCGTAGCCTCCTACTTATAAATGTGGTGCACAGCACATCGATAAGTAAGACTCTACTCAGACACGGCTTTGTAGACACCCTTAGACCGACTGCAGTGATACCACTTTTGTCACGCTCCGAATTCCAACGAGGCGTGATTGGCACCCGTAGTCGATAAGGCCCGAGAGAACCAACCTTTGCCTATGTTCAATCATATGCATCTCATAATCATAACCACCATGTCATAATAATATGAAAGACGAATAAAGGAGAACATGGGACATATTTATACATACATATGAAACTTGGCAGTTGAGGCCATCCAGTCAAAACAACATATGTCTTTTACACTGATACACCCACATCGGTCTACGAAAGCCTCTAACAAGAGCATTGACCAAAATGAATCATAAGTCGGGACAAGTACCCGCTTTACACATTATGTACAATACCAAAAACATATATATATTCTGACTCGGAGAAGCCCCGAATGAGCTGGAGCTCACCAAAGAACCGCTAACACTGGCAATCTACTGAGGAGGCCTACTGGGACCTGCGCCTGCAGCAAGTAAGGTAAATTCCCCGAGAGGGGTCAGTACGAAATAAGTACTGAGTATGCAAGGCTCAGATGAAACTATACAACACATGAATATTTCAATGAACATGTCAATGAACTCAAAACATATGAAGAATCAATGTGCATAAGTCACCATTTGGTATTTTGGGAAACCATGTGGATTGCTTTTATTACTTTATTTGCTTTCTTTATCTCAATGCTCAATGATAACAATGTACCCGGGCCCCTACTGATCAGTGGGTCTTTTCATATCATAACATCATATTGGGATCGAGTCGAGCTAGGCTTATGCCCCTAGACTTGCCACCCATAAATAAATACATCGGGATAGAGTCGAGCTAGGCTTATGCCCCTAGACTTGCCACCCATAAATCAATACATCGGGATCGAGTCGAGCTAGGCTTACGCCCCTAGACTTGCCACCCATAAATCCATATCTCGGGATCGAGTCGAGCTAGGCTTACGCCCCTAGACTTGCCACCCATACTTGATCATTGACCACATTTGTATTACTTTGTTCATTACTTTGAGATTGATACTTTGATAGTCATAACATCACTTTGGAACTTTGGAACATAACATTGTTGGAAACTTTGAATCATTGACCAATAAGAAGTGAAGGACATGTGAATAAATATCAATGAGAAATATAACATCACTAGCACCATGATACTATTGGAACCATTGGACAATAAGCCATGAACAAGAGACACAAGTATAGGCACTATTGGAATATTGGAACATAGCCTTCTTTGAACTTTCGGAACATTAACCATGAATATGAGAAATGAGATTCACAATTGATCAATGAGTAGGAAATATATGACAATGACCATAGATAAGTGCATATGGTATACCTTAGTATATTTCGGAATAGAACTAGAGAAATGGCAATGTGAACACTATTGGCCGTAGAAAGATACGGACAAGTAACCTTACATACCTTGGATTCACAATACGAATACGAATATACAACCTTCGATGCGTATACAATAATCCCTCTCCTTCTTTATGTGTCACTCTACAACATAAATACATAACGAAATTCACATTAACCACCAATCACTTTACAAATGCATACCATGTCAATGAATTACATGTTTGCCTTTAAACATGTCATTTCCCCTTGACAAAAACCATTGATCATACTATTATTCCAAAAATTCCATAATATTCCCAACATTGACCAATACATGAAAATCAATACATTTCACCACAATACTTCTCCTTTACACTTTCTTATCCATAACATATCACAAATAATCCATCAAAGCACCTTAATTCAACTCATAACACATATCGGCCAAAATCCCATAATTTCCACTTTTAGACAAGAACAAGTTTTATACCAAAAATAACACCATACATGTTCATATTTTGTCCATACCATGCTTTTTCATCAAAGGCACAAGGCCTAATTCAAATTCAAATCACCAAGATGACACATCTTGCACCAAAGGCAAAAATACACTATTCATCATCTTGCCAACACAACTAGCATAATATACATAATCTCCCATGCATATAATATGTTAATCCATGAAAATAAACACTTACCAAAGCTTGGAATAGGATGATCTTGTCCAAATATGCCTTAGGGTTTGAGAGCCCCCAAAGAAACTTTCTTGAAAAGTCTAGAAAAAGAGAGAAAAAGCATGTGTGTTCTTTGTCTTAAAAATCTTATTTTTGTGCTCCTTTTATAGACTTTTGAAGTCATGCTTAGCCACTCTTGGCATTAAATGAGGTCAAAGTGGAAGAATGGGTCTTTTTGCCCCTTTGGGCCAATTCTTGTAAATTCCATTTTGGGCCTAACTTTGGGCCCAATAACACATAACCATGTAACCCATCCAATTTCATGTATTATTCACCATATATCTCATGTTTACATAATTCCATAATGTCACGACAATATTCTTTTAAACATTTCTCATTCGTCCTTTCGATCGCAAAAATTGAAATTCTAGTCGCCCTTGGCTTCATTGAACATTTTGGATTACTATTCACATTTCATGATTTGATCATGTAGGAGTATGTAGGAGTATATTGAAGTGTTTGAAGCTTTAACAATGCTCAATTAACTCCAAAGAACCAAAAGAAACCATCGAGAAATTGTCGTAGAATTGCGTTACGAAACGACTCCGGAAAGGCCTAATATTTGTGCCTTGCGCCACACCCCCTGAAACAGGGTAGTGGCGCAGGAAATGCAGCCTCTCCGATCTCAGGGGCTTGCGCCACACCCCCTGAAACAGGGCAGTGGCGCAAGTTTCCATGTATTGCTGAATTTTTCGGCAATTTTTCCTACACTTGCGTATCGTCCAATACCTTATCAAAACACTATAAAATACTTACTTAGTGACCTTAATCATCAAGTAAGCATGACTCCAAGTAACCAAATGAGGTTATAATGTGTACGGAGTATTACACAAATGCTCCACGAAACCACTAAACACTTCCTATGAAAGGCTCGTCACATGTACAAGGCCAAAGTTTTAATTTTTTTCTCATCTTTAACATTTCCAAATACATACTTCTAACTCTCGACACTTAAGTAAACATTATTCAATGTCATCAAGTAGGGTTGGGAAGGTACGGGATGTTACATTATTTAGCTTAAAAATAAAACTTTCACCTCAAGTTTGTTAAAGTAAAAGAGCTAGGATATATTACTTATGTCACTCCATTTAAGCACATATCAATCCTTTATTGTAAAATATAAAAGTTATCTTCAATTTAATTGATATATAAAATACAAACTTTCAAGTGATTAAATAAATATTTAATTAAAAATATATAATACAATAATATAGAAATCAAAATATAAATAAACATAAGAATTAGTCAAATAAACGTATGATATATTCATAAATAAAAAATATATTTATATAGTATAATTTTTTAATAGAAAAATAAAGAATTATTATAAAAATAACGAGTAGTGAAGGTTTTAAATATTATTATATATGGTATTAAAAATAATGTAAATATACATGGATGTTAAAGTGATGTATAAAAAGGGTTTAAGGGGTTACTTTTGTCATTTCTCCTATTTTATCCTGGGATAAGTTATTTCGATATTACTATACCACTCAAAGATAGGGATAACTTATCCCATAACTAATTACTAATCCTGGAATAAAATATCTCAGGCTTTATAACCAGACAAGAAATTAAAGACTACTAAAAATTTATCTCGAGATTAACTTCTCTTATCCATCCCTCAAAACGACCCTAAGTGTGATATTCTAGTGCCTAATGTCACACCCCGAGTTCCAATGAGGCGTGATTGGCACCCGTAGCCGATAAGGCCCGAAAGAACCAAGCTTTGCTTACATTCATTCATATACATGCCATAAGAACATCACTATCACGTAAGAACATAAAAGGCTCATATCGGAAATCATGGAACCTGACGATATATACATATATATGAAACTTGGCCTTTAGGGCCATCAAGTCAAACGGACATACACCTCTTTCTTCCACATTCATTTTCATACCCACATATGTCTACAAAAGCCTCTAATAGAAATACATAAATGACCAACCTAAGTTCGGGACAATCCCCGTTTTACATTACATATACAATACCAAAATCAATGTACGACTTGGACACGAAAAGCCCCGGACCAACTGGAGCTCACCAAAGATCAATATATGTCCTGCAGCTTACTGGGGAGGTCTACTAGAACCTGTGCCTGCAGCAAGTAAGGTAAATCCCTCAAGAGGGGTCAGTACGAAGAATGTACTGAGTATGTAAGGCTGTATGAAACTGAATCAGTATATAAGAACTTTCATGGAAAATAATTACAAGGGACATGCCCAATATGGATAAGCCATCAAGCTATATATTTGGAACTGCGTGCATTACTTTCAATACTCTCTTCACTTTAGTACTTTTGTACCTCTTCTTACTTACTTGTCAATCACTAATTATATACTGCCCGGACCTAACTGATCAGTGGGAAAATTAATAATATCGTCATGCAGGTGTTCATCTCACCCCATGGATACACCCATAATGTTGGGATAGTCATCATGAAGGTGTGTTCTTTCACCCCATGGATATCGTCATGAAGGTGTTTATTTCACCCCATGGATACACTCATAATGTTAGGATCTTCATCATGAAGGTGTTTATTTCACCCCATGGATACACTCATAATTATACCTTACTTCATTCTTTAACTTTTATGAGATTGGTACCTTTACTTGTGAGAGATTGATACGCTCACTCATGAGAGATTAATACATTCACTTATGAGAGATTGGTACTTTCGTTTGTGAGAGATTGATATATTTGTAGTCATAACCTTTTTGGAAGCTTTGGAACATAACAATATTGGGACTTTGGAACCATGTCCATAATTATGTAACACATGAGCAACAACGACTAATGAATGAGGATATGTGACTTAACAATAGATAACAACTTGAAGTGAGACGCCTTTGGACATATCGGAATGAACTAGTACAACACAAATGTGAATACTATGAGTTGCAGAAGGATACGGAAAGAGAAACCTTACATACCTTCACTTTCAAGTATGGATACGCAAGCCTATATATGAACACAAGAGTCCAGCTTCTTCCTTACGTTTTACTCTACAATACAAGTACACATCGGAGCTTCCATTAGCAACTAGTTACTATATAAGCGTACAAAACGACAATGAGCTATACGACTGCCGTATAACGTCATGTCACCCCCTTACAATACAATTCACTGCATTCTCATATCAACAACAACATAACATTCCACACATTGACCAAGATATCATATATCAATAGCATTTCACACCACACTTACCCTTTATGCTTTCTCATTATCATTCCGTACCATTTATTCCTATCAACTTGCCTCATAACAACATATGAACAACAATCCACACTTAATACAGTCCAACATGCCTCCATACGACACTTTAAAGTCATTAAAATGGTATCACAAGTTGATAATTACATCCAAAAAGGGTATAGGGGCCTTCAGGGGTCGACTAGATGTGAAAACATACAAAACGGAAAACTGGGCTGACCTGCGCAGCCACCTGCGCCCGCAAGTGGCTCACCTGCGGCAGGTGCCCTCGTCTGCGGGGTCGGATGCCCGTTTTGGTCCGAAATGGTCTCTTTTGGGTCTTTTAATGCCATGAATGGTCCATGCTCATAAACAAACTTATTTTGACATATTTTTGATCATCTTGAATACCAATAATCAGCCATGGTCTCACAACACACATAACAACACCCAAAACTACACTTTACGGTCAATACGTCACCAATTCCATAACCGATTTCACAATAACAATCCAAACATTATACACAAGGACAAAACAAGGTAAGACTATAATAACATCTCACATAACAATATGAAATCCATCAAGTTCACTTCCTTCAAGACCACAAGTACCTATTCAAGTTTACAAGACAAAACCATCCTCCGATTTAGCAAACATGTAACATTTCACACATTGTGAACTTCTCAATACTCCACCAACATAACCAACATAATATACACCATTTATCATGCATAAAATATATTAAACCATCATAATAAAAACTTACCAAGCCTTGTACAAAGATGATCTTGGCCAAAGGAATGACTTAGGGTTCTTGAGAGACAAAAAGAAAATTTTGGTAAAGTCTAGAAAGTGGCATGAGAGCTTAAATGAAATAAAATCTGATTTTATATCTTTATATAGTCCCTCAAGTCACTCTTATCCCTTTCTTAGCATTAAATGCAAGGGTTGATTGGTCAAATGGAGAAATATTGGAAGAATGGGTCAAATTCCCATATTGGGCCATGTCTTCCTTATGATTTTGGGCTTCATTTAAGGCCCAATAGTGTAAGACTTATTAATGCCCACAATATTAATGCATAATTCATCACATCTCTCATGTTCCCATACTTCCATGAGTGTTACGGTAGCCAACTAGACTCGAAAACGTGCGGGTGTTACACCTAATTTGTTTGAGGATTGTGAAAATGTAGGTCTGCTGACATCAGTTACATGCATATGGTGATAAAACCATGTTTGGTAAAGCATGCGGTTCAGTATTCTTTTACAAAGCAATACTTGAGTTCCACTCCACGGAGTGATTTAAAATAAGTGAGCGATAGACTAGAAAATGGAGAATGGTTCACAGGTTGCTCAATATAGATAAGTCACGGCAGCAAACACTCACGCACAGCTCCATGCCTCAAAAAATATTTCTCTAATGAAACCAGTGCAATTGCCCCGTTTACCGAAGTTGTTTGATATGAGTCCAAAAATATACATATTTAGTCATTATTTGTCTCACATTTTAATACTTTTAATTGTCTTTTGAGTACATATTATATTGTTTGGTGCTTAATATTATATTTTTGATGTGTAGAAATATAATAATATAAATATAAAGAGATTTTGAACAAAATGAATTAATTAAAGTAGGAAGAAAAAAAAAGAAAGACAAATTAATAAAATACTGGGGGACACTGTGTGGAATGCCCCCCCCCCCCTCTCCCCCCCTCCCCCATTTGATGGCAAGAAAAAAGAAGTATAGATCAAAGAGCACGTACCTTAGTGACAAGGCAGCAACAATATACAAATTACAATTGAAGAAAGTGAGAATTGAAGTAAGGCTTATCTTGGCTACGTGGCACCACTTGAAGAGACGAGCAACTGGAAAATTGCCTTGGTAAGGCGCTCTGGTCGTCGCCACAGGGCGAATTCAGACTGATTTTCTCAGTTTGTTTTGTATTCAATTATTTTAATTGATTTTATAGATCTATAAGTAGTTCATGAGAATAAAATTTACATAACTTTTGATATAGGAAGAGCTAGAAATCGCAGTGAAGATTGGAGAAAATTAATTTCATTTTTTCTTCTCTATATTTATTTATTTTTATATTTTTCATGAGATGATTTATTGTAATTCTTTCATGTATATATGGAGCTAAACTTCTTATTCTGGAATTATGTGTTGGGAAAAACAAAGCACTAATAAAAGTGCACGACAAGGTAACAACGGAAGAATACCCAAGTTTATATTTTCCCTACCAATTTGAACCAAAAGAATACAAACAAAACCAAACACAATGATGATAAGACAACAAATATATGAACCAAAAGAATATAACAAGGCAAAATAAAATCAACCACACGAGACACCGAGATTTACGTGGAAAACCCTTCAGTATGAAGAGAAAAAATCACAGTACTAAAAGCTCCACTATGATCACCAAGAGTTACAATAATGTTCTCCAAAATGGCCACCAAAGAAGTGCCAAACTGTTGGGATTTGTCCTGATTTCCTACTTTACTTGGATTCTATCATAATTGTATTTTATTTCGGAAAGGTTTTTTTTAGTGGAAAAAGTTTCCTTGTAGAAAATGATTTCTTCCATAATTGGTTGGTTCTTTCTTGGAGCAAAAGTTTTGAACTTCTACGAATGGAAGATCCTTTACTCTCAAACATAACACAATAACATCCACAATATAGTCGATTAAATAATTTTGTTCAAGGGGAGATTTTCTCGCTCAGTAGTTTTTATGCTTTTTAATATTAGGTTTTATATGTAGGTCAAATTGGCCAAATCATATAATAATATTAAATTTATAATATAGTTTTATGTGTCATATGATTTATCTCATCCATGGTCTGTAACTACTAGCTTCTTCATGCCGCCCTCTCGATTGATCCCAACACAAACAACGAGCAACAACATATAAAGGACAATACCAAAAAATAGAGAACTAAAGGAGCAAAAACATAAAAAAAATATAGCTATTGTTCACGGATTCAATCTGGATTTGTCATCCATTAAATCCAACTATGTTAGTTTCTAATCAAAGATTGAGATGAAAGGAACAAGTTGTTCAAAAATTAGCTCAATCGGACAAGAAACGAAGAGGAAATCACAATTCGAAGTTGGCTGCTAGGGCTGAAATTTTAGTGTGAAAATTTGCACTATTTTCTCTCTATATGGCTGCTGAAACTCTCTTGTGTATATGAAAATAAGACCTAAAAATGTCTTATATATGCTCCATAGAAGTAGGCCTATAGACAAAAGTGGGCTGGTCCAAATCGAGATTTTATTTATCCACATAGGAAGGGAAAAGACTCATAATCTAATAATTCTCCCCCTCACGACTATGTGGAGGAGACCGCCATCCCTGAGATCATGCAACAATCTTCAATATCCCCTCTTGGCAAAGCTTTAGTCATCATGTCTGAACCATTATCATCCGTATGAATCTTCTCAAGTTAAAGCAACTTAGAATCTGACACATCTCAAATACAATGGTATCTCACATCAATGTGTTTAGACCGACCATGAAATATAGAATTTTTATCAAGATGTATAGCACTTTGACTTTCGCAATAAAGCACATACCTTTTCTGAGCACAACCAAGTTCCCCCAAGAATCTCTTCATAAAGAGCAACTCTTTACAAGCTTCAACGACAACAATAAGCTCAGCTTCTGTAGTAGATAGGGCAATACATTTTTGCAACCTAGATTGCCAAGATACAGTTCCCCCTGTAAAAGTAACCAAGTACCCTGAAGTAGACTTTCTAGTATCAGCATCACAAGTCATGTCTGAATCAGTACAACACAAAGAATAGGCTTCCCTATACCAAAACGTAAACTCAGACTAGAAGTGCCACAAAGATATCTCATAATCCACTTCACAACATTCCAATGCTCTCTTCCCGGATTAGAAAGAAGATGACTAACAACACCAACAACATGATCAATAATTGATCTTGTACAAACCATTGCATATATCAAACTACCAATAACTGAAGCATAAAGAAATTTCTTCATATATTCCTTCTCATCATCACTGGAAGGACACTGCTTCGTGCTCAATTTGAAGTGCATAGCTAAAGGTGTTCTGACTACCTTAGCTTTATATATATTGAATCCGCTAAGTACTTTCTGAATGTGCTTATCTTGTAATAACCATAACTTCTTGACCTCTCTATCACGAATAATCTGCGTGTCAGGAATCTACGTTGCTGGTCCTAAGTCTTTCATAGCAAAAGACTTACTCAACTCTTGCTTCAATTTTTGAATCCTGCAAGCATCATGACCAACAAAAAGCATGTAATCAATATAAAGAAGCACAATAACAAAGTCACCATCAGAGAATTTTCTCACAAAAACACAATGGTCTGAAGAAGTCTTTTTGAAGCCCTACTGACTCATAAAAGAACCAAACTTCCTGTACCATTACCTAGGAGCTTGTTTCAAACCATACAAGCTCTTCTTCAATTTGATAATATAATTCTCTTCTCCTTTGACTTTAAAATCTTCCGATTGCTCTATATAAATTTCTTCATCTAAGTCACCACCATGAAGAAAAGCACTTTTAACATCCATTTGCTCAACCTATAAATCCAGACTTGCAGCTAAGCCTAGAACCACATGAATGGATGACATCTTCATAAGTGGAGAGAATATCTTGTCCAAATTAACTCTTTTTTTCTGGTTAAATCCCTTCACAACTAACCTAGCCTTGTACCATGGAACTAAATTACTATTTTCGTGTTTCACCCGAAAAGCCCACATGTTTTCAATCGTATTTAGGTAGCTTAACCAAATCAAAGATATGATTATCATGTAAGGATTTAATCTTATCTTCCATAGCATCCTACCACCTATCTTTTTCTTCACTTTCCATGGCCTCATCAAGACTCTCAGGTTCTCCCCCGTCAGTAAAGAGTACATACTCATTAGGAGAAAAATGAGATGAAGGTATTCTCCCTCTAGTAGATCATCTGAGAGAACTCTTTGGAGAATCAATAATTGGTTGTTGTTCAACCACATCATCTTACAATGGAGCATCAATAACATCATGTTGGTCATTCTGAACATGATCACCATCTTCATTATTAACTTGATTTTCCTCATTATGAAGATTTTCTTCAGGTGCAGTAGTCAAAGGAACTTGATCAACATCAACTAATCTCTCACTGCTTTGAGAATCAACCTTCTCAGCTTTGTCAAAATCTTTAATTATTTGATCTTCAAAGAACACAACATTACATCTTCTAACAAGTTTCTTCTCAACTGGATCATAGAAACAATAGTCAATTCATCTTGACCATAACTAATGAAGATACACTACCTAGTTTTAACATCCAACTTTGACCTTTCATTCTTAGGAACATGCACAAAGGTTTTACACCCAAAGACTCTAAGATGATCATAAGAAACATTCTGACTAGACCAAAATTTGTCAGGGACATCACCATCCAAAGAAATTGTAGGAGATAAGTTAATAATATAAGCAACAATATTAAGTGCTACTGCCTAAAAGGAATCTGGCAGCCTAGCATCTGAAATCATACATCTAACCCTCTCAACTAGAGTTTTGTTCATCCTCTCTACTAAACCATTTAACTGAGGAGTCTTTTGGAGGAGTTTTCTGATGTCAAATACCTTGCTCTTTGCAGTATCTACCAAAAGGACCAATATATTCACCACCATTATCTGAGCGGATACATTTCAATTTCTTCCATGTTTGTCTCTCAATCAAGGCCTGAAAACTCTTGAACACATCAAGTACTTGATCCTTGGACTTCAAAGGAAATACCCTGAGTTTGCGAGAATAATTATCAATAAAAGTCACAAAGTAAAGTGCTTTACCATAAGACCTTACTTTAAAAGGACCACACAAATTAGAATGTACCAACTCCAGCAAATCAAGCTTTCTTGAAGGCGGATGAATCTGAAAAGAAACTATTTTCTGTTTATCGGCTAAGCAATGAACATATTTCTTCAACTTTGCTTGTTTCTGTCACAACCCAAATCCGTCGTGAGTGGCACCTACACTACTCACCCGGGGGCAGAATCAATAACCCCCAAAACATTGATCAACACTCAAGTAAAAGTATGAAAACTATCCCATAAATAATAATCCAACTAGCATAAGCACGTAAGTACAACTGAAGCAAAAATATTGTACTTAAACATAACAACCCTAGGACTTGAAATTCATCTGTACCAAAACATCTAAGGATATGAAGAGAGGTGATGTAACCCCAAAAATAAAACGAAAGTTACAAGTCCAAACAAAGGATACTGTCTAAATAGGAGAGATCTCATGGTATCCCGGAAAAATGTTGCTCATCCTGAAATCCAGAATTGACTGCTGAAATCACAAGAAAAGTCTCAATGAATCCGATGGAATATGTTATGCACTCACAAAAGTAAATGCAAGTGTAGTATCAGTACACGAATAAACCACAATGTACTGGCAGGATCATTTGAATAACCAAAATGCAGTACAATTAGCTAGCACATGCTTACACATCAAACTTATATCACATATGTATAAATAGCACTCAAAATACAAGCCAACAAGTCAAACAATGTCATTTAGGCAATAATACATAACTCATTCCAATACAACAAAATAAGGACAAACACAACAATATAAATCCTCTGTTTCACTCAAGGAACCGTCATATTAATACATACCTTGAAAACCCATACATACATGCAAAGGTCTAGGAGGTTTAGGAGCCACCCCCAACCCCCTAAGGTCAGTTCATAATCATTTCTTAACCGTTCTAGGGCTATTTCCCCTGTAATTCACCTAAAACTACCAATTTCATGGAATGATTGGTGAATTAACGAAATGCGAGGCCAATTTCATGGTTAATAAACAAAACCCATAAACCTAAGGCTTAATATCACCCTTGTACCAGCAAAACATACCAAAATCCACCCTAAAACCCTCCCCAAATTCCGTAAGTTACGCCTTCGAAGGATCAAGAAGTAATTACAAGTTAAAGGGAGTGAATTTCTTACCTTAATGAAGTTAAACGGAGGTAAATCGGTGATTTTTGCCCTAAATCACCCCCTTATTTTCCCAAAATGAGTTATGAAATAATAAACTATTTTGGGGTTTTACCCTTTAATCTATGATTTTTACCGCTATATTGGTACTACGGTACCGCTATAGTTGCCTTGACCACTTCTGACCATCGCTATTGCTGTAATTATTTTGCTATAGCAGTGTGTCACCTACTATAGTAGTGTCCATGGGATAGAATATCCGTTTCACCCAAAAATCCCACTTTTTACAACACACCTTGATCTCGGGATATTCCAAACAATGCCCTTTATGCTAAGGTCAATTCCGGGAGTTCTACTAACCCAAATTCAATTTCGTAAAATTCTACGGTTTCCTTATCGCCTTAGCTAATTAGAAATTAACTCCGTTCCTGCCAAGCCGGTCTAAATTATTCCCATATTCTCTAAGACTACCCCTCACCCGAAATGAAGTAAAACTAGCCTAGTCTGAAATTTGTAACTTCCAAACCGGAAGAAATTTAGACACAAAATTTGGAACGTAAGACTTTTACATAATGACCATGAGGGTCAACAGATACCAATTTACCCATCATTCATCCCCGAATGATCAAACTAGAAAAATAGCCCAGAATGAGAAAGGAAAAGAGTACGTGTATCCTCGAACAAATGAGGGTACTTATCTCGCATGTTCTTTTCAGTTTCCCAAGTGGATTCCTTAACTGGACAATGCTTCCACTGGACCTTCACCAAATGAATTTCCTTCATCCTCAACTTACGAATATCACGATCAAGTATCGCTATCGGTTCCTCCTCATAAGTCAAATCCTTGTCCAAAAGCATTGAATCCCACTTAATAATGTAGTATTTATCCCCATGGTACCATTTCAAAATAGAAACATGGAAGCCTGGATGAACCCTCGACAAACCCAGCAGTAGAGCTAACCTGTACGCAACTGGACCAACTTTCTTAGGAACCTCGAGGGGACCAATAAATCGAGGGCTGAGCTTGCCCCTTTTTTCAAAACTCATAACTCCCTTCAGACACCTTGAGTAATACTTGCTCCCCAGCCTTGAAGTACATTTCTCTCACCTTTCGGTCCGCATACTCTTTCTGTCTACTTTGGGCAACCAACATCTTCGTCTGAATGAATTTTACCTTTTCTTGAATCACTTTCACCAAATTGGCGCCTAAAGGTTTGACATCTCCCGCCTCAAACCATACAATAGGTAACCTGCACTTTCTCCTATAAAGTGCCTCAAATAGAGCCATATCAATTCTAGAGTGATACCTATTGTTTTATGAAAACTCATACAACGGAAGGAACTGGTCCCAATGACCACCAAAATCAATCACATATGCTCTCAACATATCCTTTAGCACCTGAATAGTCCTCTCTGAATGACCATCAGTCTGAGGATGAAAGGTTGTGCTAAAAGTAAGCTTGGTGCCCAACTCTTCATACAACCTGTCCCAAAATATGGAAGTAAAGTTTGCATCCCTTTATGAAATATTAGAAAGTGGCACCCCATGAAGCCTGACAATCTCCTTAACATATATCCTCGCCAACTGTTGTGAGATGTAATCTACTCGAACTGGCAAGATATAAGATGATTTCGTTAACCGATCAAGTATGACCCAAATGGAGTCATACCTTCCCAATGTTTTAGGGAGCCCCACCACAAAATTTATGGCAATATGCTCCCATTTTCACATATGTATAGGCATCCTCTGAAGTAATCCCGCAAGCCTTTAGTGTTCATACTTTACCAGTTGATAGTTATGGTACTTGGACACATAATCCATTATGTCCCTCTTCATCCCCGGCCACCAATAAAGCTGTCTCAAGTCACGATACATCTTGGTAGTCCCTGGATGAATAAAATAACGCAAACTATGGCCTCTGAAAGTATATCACCAATCAAGTCACCAACCCGAGGAATGCATAACCGTCTTCTAACCCACAACACCCCTCCAGTGTAGAGGGTGGCATCCGCCCCCTCCTTGCTCACTATCGTGTTCCAGAGTGCCTTTAACTTCTTATCTTCCAATTGCTTGGCCTTAATCTGCTCTACAAAGGCTGATTTTACCTCAACACTAGCCAGTATTCCACCCCTGTTCGAGACCCCAAACTGCATGCTCAATGATACTAGAATTTGAAACTCTCTAGCTAATGGTCTCCTAGACACTCTCAAGAATGACAAGCTGGCCATACTTACGGCCTTTTGGCTTAATACGACTACCACCACATTAGCTTTACTCGGATGATACTGAATGGTCACATCATAGTCTTTTAATAATTCCATCCACCGTCTCCACCTTAGAATCAAATCCCTTTGAGTAAACATATGTTGTAGACTACAATGGTCAGTGAAGACCTTACACTTGACTCCATAAAGATAGTGTTTCCAAATCTTCAAAGCAAATACTACCGCTGCCAACTCCAAATCATGGATTGGCTAATTCCTCTTATGAGGCTCCAACTGCCTCGAAGCATATGCAATCACATTCTTATCCTACATCAACATAACACCCAAACCCAAAAGTGAAGCACCATAAAACACAATGAAATCTTTACCTTTAACCGGCAGCGAAAGAATAGGTGTTGTAGTCAAGTGTCTTGAGCTTTTGGAAGCTCTCTTCACACTGGTCTGACCAAAAAAATGGCACTCTTTTTGAGTCAACCTTGTCAAATGAGTTGTAATGGATGCAAAGTTCTTGACGAACCTGCGATAATAATTGGCAAGACCCATAAAACTCCTTACCTCGATCACTGAACTAGGCCGAATCAAACCCTTAACTGCTTCAATTTTCTGAAGGTCCACCATCACTCCCTTCTATGAAACCACTTGCCCCAAAAAAGGTAACAAAAGATAGCCAGAATTCATATTTGGAGAACTTAGCAAACAACTGCTCTTCCCTTAGAATTTCCAAAACTATACGAAGATGGCCTGCATGCTCTTCTTTAGTCTTGGAGTACACAAGAATATCATTAATGAACACAATAATAAAATAATCCAAAAAGGATTTAAAGATGTCATTCATCAAACTGATGAAAACTGTAGGTGTATTAGTCAATCCAAAAGAAATTACTAGAAACTCGTAATGGCAATACCGAGTTCTAAAAGCCTTCTTTGAAATATCCTCCGATCTAATCTTTAACTAATGATAACCCAACCACAAATCAATCTTTGAGAAGGCTATTGGACCCTATAGCTGATCAAACAAGTCATCTATACGAGGCAAAGGATATTTATTTTGGCTGGTGACCTTATTCAACTGCCTGTAGTCAATGCACATCTTCATGCTACCATTTTTTTTCTTAACAAAAAGAACAGGAGCGCCCCAAGGCGAAGAACTTGGATGAATAAAACCCTTATCAAGCAGTTTCTGCAACTGAACCTTGAGTTCCCTCAACTCTGCAGGAGCCATTTGACATGGTAGAATAGATATAGGGCGACTGACCGGCTCTAAGTCAATACAGAAGTTGATATCCCTATCTGGAGGCGTACCCGATAAATCCAAAGGGAACATATCCTGGAACTTGAATACTATAAAAACTGACTAAATAGAAGGGGACTCCGCACCCGCGTCTCGAAGATGAGCTAAAAATACTGAACACCACTTCCCAACAAGCCTCCTAGCCCAGATATATGATATCATTCTTACCAGTTTGGCCTTATGCAATCCGTCCTACTCTAGCTCCTCTATCCCAGGTATAGCTAGAGTCACTGTTTTAGCATTACAATTTAAAATAGCATGATACGTAGATAACCAGGTCATACCCAAGATTATATTAAAGTCCAACATATCCAAGATAATTAAGTTTACCCAAGCATGAAGATCCATAAACAAAACATGACAAGATCGATAAACATGAGTAACTACCACAGACTTCCCAATCGGAGTAGACACATACATAGGATAGTCAAGAATATCACAAGCCAGACTCAGACCCATAGTAAACTGAACATAAACATAAGAATAAGTGGACCCCAGATCAAATAAGACAAAAGCCATCCGGTTATAGACATAAATAGTATATGTGATCACCGCATCAAAGGCCTCGACATCAGTCTTTCCTAAAAATGTATAACAATGAGCCCGATCATCAATCTAACCTGACTCTCTACCCGATTTCTCTCCTGCGCCACAGTTACCACAACCACCTACCTGATTTCCTCGTCCAGCCCATGGACAACCCCTGTCATTTCCCCCTCCTCTACTTACTAGAACCACTGCCTGAGCCTATTGCTATGTCTGGTCATTCACCTGTCTCACCAAACACTCCCTTTTAAAATGACCAATGGTACCACAATTATAACACCCATGCTCTAGAGAAGGCCGACTGGCAGAAGAATAAGAATCCCCTTGGCCTCTAACAACCTGAGTCTGAGAAGGTCCTTTAGCCGATATCACAGTAGAAACTGGCATAGCTGACTGAATAGGGTGAGCTAAAAGTCCTGTTGGCCCTTAGAATAGGATCCACTGAAATTCCAAACATTTCGAGACTTTTTGGCTAACATCTTAGCCTGTTCCGCCTGCACCACACCTTCCATCTTCTTCACCTAATCTGACACATCATTCAACCCCTTTCCCGCAGAAGTCATTTGCACAGTCAACACCGGAAGGTCATAGTTCAACCCCTTAACAAAGAGACGAATCCTTTCTTCATCCATAGTCAACAGCGGAGTGGCATAACGAGACAAGGCATGAAACTTATCCTCATGAGCTGCATCTGAAATTTTTTACCCTACTCCAAAATCAAGAACTCATCCTTCTTGCGATCACGGAGGGTACGAGGTACATACTTATCCAAAAATAGAGCATGAAACTGCTCCCAACTCAAAGGAGGCAAAACAGGTGACCGACATTCAACATATGCTCTCCACCACTGTTTAGCGTCCTTCTCCAGCAGAAAGGTCACAAACTCAACCCTATGCTGCTTCACAATACCCATCTTATATAGCCTCTCATAGCATTCGATAATAAAATCAAAAGTATCCTGAGATTTTGTACCCTAAAATGTAGGAGGTTTCATCTTTAAGAACTTAGTCAACAAGTCATGTTCAGTACCAGTCATCATAGAACCCAAAATTGAATGAGGAAAAACATTTGTGTCCTAAGTCTCATCAATCTAGGAGCCATAGCAATAGTAGGGTGCACAACTGGAGCCTGATAAGTCGGAACAGTTGGGGTAGTTCCAGACCCAGCCAACCCACTCAGAAATGCCAACACTTGTTGAATACCTCAGCAGATATTAGAGGTAGAGCTGCAACCCCAATTGGTGTCGCCACCTCGAGCTCCATCTCCTGCTCTTCTATTGCTTCCCTCTACTCAAAATAATCATGGGGTGGAGAAGAGGATGTTGCCCTCTCATTCGCTTGACCCACAACTGCTTGAGCTCCACCCCTGATGGGTGTGGCTCATCCCCATTTTCTCCTTTCGATCCCTCTCTCTTATCCTCTTTCGCTCATGCCTGGCTCCTTTATTGGAGCTACCGGTGTTGGGGATGCTGCTTGGATTCTGTTAGACCTAGTATTCACCATCTATGGACAAAAGAGTGAAGAGATCGGATACCAATTTTGATCATCAAATACCAATTGGAATCAAGTCATAACATGAAAGAAATAAGAAGACATATTTCCTAAAGCCCTATAGCCTCCCAAAGAAAAGTACAGATGTCTCTATATCATTCCACAAGACTCTACTAGACCCATTTTGGTACAATAAGATCGATGAAACCTAGGCACTGATACCAAGTTTTCCATGACCCAAACCCATCGTGAGTGGAATCCACACTACTCACCCAGTGGGAGAACCAATAACCCCAAAAACATTGATCAACACTCAAGTAAAAGTACGAGAACTATCCCATAAATAATAATCCAACTAGCATAAAAACGTAAGTACAACTGAAGTGGAAATATTGTACTTAAACATAACAACCCTAGGACCCAAAAGTCGTCTGTACCAAAAGATCTAAGAATATCAAGAGAGGGGATGCAACCCCAAAAATAAAACAATAGTAACAAGTCCAAACAATAGACACTGTCTAAATAGGAGAGATCTCATAGTAGCCCGAAAATGCTGCTCACCCTGAAATCCAGAATCGACTGCTGAAATCACAAGCAAGGTCTCGATGAATCCGCTAGAATATATGTTGCACTCACAGAAGTAAATGAAGGTATAGTGTCAATACACAAATAAACCACAGTGTACTGGTAGGATTATTGACATGTAACCAAAATGCAGTACAATTGGCTAGTACATGCTTACACATCAAACATATAACATATATGTACAAGTAGCACTCAAAAGACAAGCCAACAAGTCAAAAAGTGTCATTTAGGCAATACTATGCAACTCATTCCAATACAACCAAATAAGGACAAACACAATAATATAAATTCTCTGGTTCACTCAAGGATCCGTCATACTTATACATACCTTGAAAATCTGTACATACATGTTATGAGTTATATACCCACCCTCTAGCTATGACCTGCAAGGGACAATTACTATCCATGAACTAAACCCAGACATGAATGTTTGTAACCCTTAATCTGAATAACCTGTGAGAATGTCTCATATGCCAAAACATTCCACAATATACAATATAGAAGGCAAATTCATAAAACAAGTAAATATTGCAATGACTAAGCACACCAGACGGATTAACCAATCATACTACAGAGTAGTTAATATGCCCACATAACACAAGATGGATTAAATACACCTCATCACCTACCTCAAACCAAGTTTGTACAAATCTAAGCCTGAGTTTTTCCCTTCTTTACCCTTTCTGTTTGCTCGTGGTCTAAAACATGTATACAAACATTGTAATAATGAAATGACCTAACATGGTGAGGGTTATGAGCCACCCTCTAAGGTCTGTTCATAATCATTCCTTAACTGTTATAGGGCTATCTCTCCCATAATTCACCTAAAACTACCAATTTCATGGAATGATTGGTGAATTAATGAAATACGAGGCCAATTTCATGGTTAATAAACAAAGCCCATTCACCTAGTGCTCAATTTTACCCTTGCACCAATTTCATGGTTAATAAACAAAACCCATTCACCTAATACTCAATTTTACCCTTGCACCAACAAAACACACCAAAATTCACCCTAAAACCCTCCCCAAATTTCGTAACTTACGCCTTCTATGGATCAAGAAGTAATTACAAGTTAAAGGGAGTGAATTCCTTACCTTAACGAAGTTAAACGGAGGTAAACCGGTGATTTTTGTCCTAAATCGCCTTTCTCTCGCCCCAAAATGAGTTTATGAAATAATAAACTATTTTTGGGGTTTTACCCATTAATCTACAGTTTTTACCACTATGGTGGAATGTGACCGCTATAACTGTAGACCACTACTATAACGGCCTTGACAGCTTTTGACCACCGCTATAGCGGTAATTATTATGCTATAGCACTGTGTCACCTGTTATAGCATTGGCAACGGGACAAAATGTCCGTCTTCACCCAAAAATCCCACTTTTTAAAATACACCTTGATCCCGGGACATTCCAAACAACGCCTTTAAGCTAAGGTCAATTCCTGGAGTTTTACTAACCCAAATTCAGTTCCATAAAATTCTATGGTTTCCTTATCGCCTTAGCTAACTATAAATCAATGCCATACCCACCAAATCGGTCAAAATTATTCCCAAATTTTCCAAGACTACCCCTCGCCTGAAATGAAGTGAAACTAGCCCAATCTGAAATTTGTAACTTCCAAACTGGAAGGAATTTAAACACAAAATTTGGAACATACGACTTTTACATAATGACCAAGAGGGTCATTACAGTTTCACTCCAAAAAATAAATTTTTATTAGCCAAATTATCAATCCCCTTCTTACTCATATGACTAAGTCTTCTATGTCATAACTCTGATGAAATATCATTCTCCACCAAGTTTACTGAGGCTCCAAAAATAGAGCCCTGAAATATCTACAAGTTAGACAGCTTTTTATCACGAGCCACAACCATTGAACCTCTAGTAAGCTTCCATTGGCTAGCACCAAGGGTATTAATACAACCCTTATCATCAAGGTTCCCTACAGAAATCAAATTCAGGCAAACATCTAAAACATGCTTGACATTATTGAGAACTAATCTCAAACCATTGTTACTTTCCAAAGAAACTATCCCAATGCCAAGTACTTCAACCTCATCATTATTGCCCATTTTCAACATCCCAAAATTACCTTGAGTATAAGAAGAAAATAATTCCTTCTTTGGTGTGACATGAGATGTAGCACCAGAATCCACAAACCAGCTAGACACATTACAAACAAGATTAATGGCAGTTTCACCATAGGCAACAAGAAGATCATCATTAGCAACAACAGTAACATGATTTTCTTTATCGTTTTTTTCCTTTTATCATCTCATATCTCTCTTATGCTTGTGACATTATGAAGAATTACTATAGTCCATCACAATGTAGGGGACCTGATGGGCTACCATGTTCTAGCAATCTCAAGAAGAGATAATAATTTGAACGAAAAGTAAAATACAGTAAGGTAAAAAACACAGGGATTTTACGTGGAAACCTCCTTACCCAAGGGAGTAAAACCACGACCTAACCAGTAGGATTTCACCAACACTTCACTAAATTTCGAGCAACCTTCAATTATAACCTAGAAATTAACCTCCTAATTCCTACACTCTTGCAATAACTCTATTGCAATACACCCTCATAATGACTACACTATGAATACTCTATTAGCTACCTCAAGATAAGAAAACAACTCAATTTGAACAAAAGCTAAACAAAAATCTACTCACTGGAATCTCTACAATGAGATGCGAGTTTACAATTGTGAGAACAAAACAAGAACCTCCATCAATCTAGAAACAAAAACATATATCACAATGAGTAAGAAGTTTCTAAATTGTAAAGACTTACAATATTAGATGAGGTGAGGCCTTTTCCTGAGAATAATTTCCCTTTTTAATTTGTGCAAAAGCTTGAGCTTCTATCTTGGAGGATGATGTATATATATGATGAGCATTGGGAGAGAAGCTTCTTCATTGGTGGATGCTAGAAAAGACCACTAAAAATTCATCCTACTAACGTCCTGACATTATCCAAAAAAGTATTAGACAACTGGCACATAAGACAGGTACATGCAACTATAAAACTGCACACCAGGACACTAGTTCACGTAACTGGCCCTTCCATTAGGTTAGGCAAATAGCTGAACATGAGTAATAGTCAGACATGCATTGACCAGGTTCTAGTTATAAGGTTTGTCAATCATAAAAATATAAACATAATAGACATAATAGGAATAAGGCTGGAACCCAATATTTCCCCTTTTTTTATGATGACAAACCTAGGCTCTTAGAGAAACATTCCATACTTGATTTATCATACATCAGTTCCCCTTGTCACCAGCATCAGTGATTCACTATGCACTCATCAGTTTCCCCTGTCATCACTATCACCTAATCAAGCCAAGAAGCCCAAATCTATCTTCCCAGTTTATCAGTATTAGTACCAGTTTCAATTTGTTTTGTTCCTTCTATCACTGATTAATTTGCCTTTAGGTATCACTAAAATGGGTAAGCAGTAATCTAAACATAAGCACAGTTAAAAATAAGTTAACTCATGGTCACAGGGGCAACACCATTCAAAATAGAGAAATCGCAGCATAAGATCAAGAAATAGGCAAGCATGCAGATAAAAATCATTCAAATTTAGGACAGTCCAACAACAATTACAAAAGGAACTTAAAATGTTAAAAAACAGACACATGCCACAACCAATATAAAAAAGGGAATAAGAAGAACATAGAAACTAAAACAATGGGACTTAAGAGGATGGTTTGGGAAGAGATTTAAGGAGAAGAATAAGACGTTCATCTGAATCAACATGAGTTTTAAGAAGCTTGTCAGTCAACTTTGTCACCTTTCCATTAAGTTTATCATTTTTAGCTTTCAAAGCATCTACCACACCAAGTCCCTCGATATGTTCCAAGGAGGTTTACTATAGAGCATATGTTGATTGAGCCCCTTTGAGCAAGCAATGCAGTCATATAATCTACTTCTTCATTTGCTCTCTCCTAAGCAGTGGTGAGATCATACATGACTGAGTGAGAGCTCACACCTTTCTTTTTCTTGACAATTTTGCATTTTCCTAATGTAAAAATGGTGAACATGTGCTTTCTAGAAGAGGTAATTCCTTTGCCAAGTCCTACTTTGAAAAAGTCAAACACTTTGTTGAGCAGGAACCCATAGGGCAGACCATGTCTTTTTTTCTTCTCATTCATAACCTTGTTCATATACTTTAGCATTAGCGCAATAAAATTAATATGTTGAAAAGATGGTATTATCTCTATAACAAATAGGTCCACTTTAGATGCACCATTTCTTTTTTAAGATCTTTGGGTGTAAGATTTTGTTGACAAATTCGAACACCAATTGATAGTCACACTTCATCTGTTTCTCAAGAAGACGCTCGGATTTGTTTTCTTCTAACTTGCTAGCTATCTTTAGAAATTTCTTTAAAGCAGTCCTATTCTTAAAGGAACTAATCCCATTACATGAGTGATCACACTGCTATTCCCAGCACAGTATTCCATATCGGCATATAATTTCACAACTTTCTTAGCATGATGATTAGGAAGAGGTTGATCAAATAAGTGAAGCAATTTATGGAATTTTACCATTGACACCAGGTCCCTTATTCTAGGTATTTAGCAATATCTGGATCAAACACCCACCCACTAAGTATGGTTTATAGCCTTATAATTCCTTGGATCTCTTTATTTGTTAGTTCTTTTACCTTCTCTCGATACCTTGTACCAGGTCCCTCACTGTTTGAGCCAATATTATTCTCTCTTTTGTCAAACTACTTTTGAAAGACCAAGTGCATCAACAACCCTTCTTTGCTTAGTACATACTGTCAGTTTTCTTTCAACAGGTTTGGATACTATCTCACCATGTCTCTTGGCTATATTGAGAGCTATATCAGGGTCCACTTCTTCAGTTTGTTCTTTCTCATCAACGTTTACTACATTTAGTGATGGAATATTACCAACCATAATGGTTTTCCTTTTCAGCTTCTTCCTTGGAACTGCCTATGGTTTGTTTATCTTTAAGTCATTTTCAATAAATTTCCTTTGGATACTGTCACGACCTGAAATCCCATTCGGGTCGGACTGGCACCCGAAGTCGATATGGCCCGAGAGAACCAATCTTTGCTCATGAACCTTTGTATACGTAACCTCGTATGAATCTTATTATACCTTATGCAACTATGCGAAAAACATGAACATGGAAACATACACTATATAAATATATTTTAGGAAACTTGGTTGTTGGGCCATCAAGTCAAAACGGACATTTGTCTCTTACTTCCATAACCCACATATGTCTACAAACCCTCTAACCGATCCATAAATACAACAACCTATAGTCGAGACAAGTCCCCGCTTTATACAATAATTCCAATACTAAAACAATATACACATGTGACTCGGAAAGCCCCGAACCAACTGGAGCTCACCAATGATCCACGGATGACTCATAGCCTATTGTGGAGGTCTACTAACACCTGTGCCTGCAGAAAATAAAGTAAGTCCCCCAGAGGGGTCAGTACGAAGAATGTACTGAGTATGCAAGGTTATAAGAAACTTCATGAAAGTTAAACACCTCAATGGACTTGATTTCAAGAGAATAGTCAATGTGGATGAACCATCATCATTCAGTATGTGTGGAAATGGGTACTTTACGTTCATTATTCCCTTTTGCCTTTATGTCCGTTACCGTTAGTAGTTAGAACTGTCAATAATGTATAACCATTAATATGCAGCCGTTAATATGCAACCATCAATAAATATATATATAGCATGTTCGGCCCTTAGGGCTACCCCCTGTTAGGTTCGGTATCATGTTAGGCTTTTACCCCACTGAGCTTCCCCCCTGCCATCACTCGGAAATCAGTGAAGCAGGTTCGGCATCAAGTTTGGCTTTTGCTTCACTGAGCTTTCCCCCTGATCTAACAATATCGAGATCGGCTTGAGTTAGGCTTGCGCCCCCACAAAGCTATCACCCGTACTCAATAAGTATAAAGATAATATAAAGTAGCCATAAGAAAAATATAAAGTAACCATGAGGGAAAATATAAAGTAACCATACGGGAATTACTTCTTTCATTACTTCATTGGATTACTTCTCTCTTTTACTTTTATGAGACTGATACATTGGGGGATCATAACCTTATTGGAACACATAAATGCGTTACGTTAGTATTTTATGTTCATGAGATTAATACTTGGTAGTAATTATAACTTTATGGAAGCTTTGGAATTTCGATCCATGATTAAGAGACATATGAGTCATGATTGGTCCATGATTAAGAAACATGAGAATAATAACATACGACACCCTGAAATGAGATACCTTTTAACATTTTGGAATGGAACAAGGACAATGACAACATGAACAATATGTGCTGCAGAAAGATACGGACAGAGTAACCTTACATACCTTACCGTCTCAATATGAACACTCAATTCTATACGTGAATACAATAGTCCCGCTCCTTCCTTATATGTCACTCTACAACACAAATACATAACGGGATTTACATTAACGACCAACTACCTTACAAATGCATACAATGATAATGAGTTACACAATGGCCTCAAAATGTCATTTCCCCCTTGACAATACCATGTATGAAACTATCACACCGACAATATCACAATATTTCCAACATTGACCACAATATCATTTATGAATTTATTATACCAATAATCCCACAATATTTCATACATTGACCAATACATGATAACCAATAGCATGTCATCCCTAGTTCATACTTTCCACTTTCCATTATCATAACATCACAATTATTCCATCAATTCACTTCAATACACCTCACAACAACAAATCGGCCAAAATCCCATAATTTACACTTATGGAAAAATAACAAGTTTAGGACCATAATCACACCATACATGTTGATAGTTCATCCATACCATGCACTTTCATCAAGACAACAAGTCATATTTCAAGTTTAAATCCCATGGATAACACATCTTTTGCAAAAACACAAAGTGTCATGTTCAACACTTCCAAGCATAACCAACATGATTTACAAGATCTCCCATGCATATAATATATTAATCCATAAGAATAATCACTTACCTAAGCTTGAAAAATGATGATCTTGCTCCAAAGATGGCTTAGGGTTTGAAGAGCCCAAAAGGGTGTTCTAGAATTCTCAAGAAAAAGATAGAAAAGCATGTGTGTTTTTGTGGGTTTAAAATCTGATTTTGCCTCCCTTTTATAGACACTTGAGGTACTTTGCTCAATGATTGATGAGTCAAAATAAGAATGGGTCATTTGACCCATTCTTGGCCCATGTTTTTCTTCTTCATTTTGGGCTTTATTGAGCCCAAATTACTTAACCCAATAAAATCAATAATTTCTCATGTTTAAATCATTCCATACACGTTACAACGATATTCCCACTCACGAGATTCATATTTATAGCCTCGATCCCAAAAACAAACAATTCTAGCCACGTATGACTTATTTTGACTACAAGGGTAAAATCGTCATTTTGATGCCAAATTCGTTCACGAGTAATTTTATCATACCAATATAATATTTCACTTATTCCATGTATATTCTCATGGTTGTATAAGAAACGTGGCAAAAATCGGTCCGGTACGTCCCCGGGCACCCTTGGGGCTTAGAAAAATTCCAACTTTCGAAAAATGGGCAAAACCACCCTGGCACGCCCTTGGGCGCGCCAGCTTTCTGCCTCTGGGCTAAAAAATTTAGCCCAGAGCGGCCTGGCACGCCCCCTAGCGCGCCCCAGCCTTAAATTTTTTTAAAATTCCATTTTTTGACTTTTCTTTGCGGGTTTGGTTAGATACTTCAAATCCTATTCCTTAACTTACTTATTACCTTTAATATCCTTTGTTTGGAGATCCTCCAAGCCTCATTTTTAACCCCACAAATGTTCCTTGAAAATCCCAAAACACCTCCTACGAAAGCCTAACCACATGTACGAGGCCAAATTTCAATTTCCTCATCATTAACATTACCAAATGCATACTTATAGCTCTCGACACCTAGGTAACCATTATTTAACGTCGTCACATAAGATTGGGAAGGTACGGGGTATTACAGATACCCCCTAATGGTGCGAATTCCACTAGGAACTAGTCCCTTGAAATCCTGTAACTTTTTTATCCTGACACTTAGAGGCCGTTGATCACTCTCCATCTTAGAGTCATCCTTGAGGACCTGAGCAACATGGGATACAGTATTCCCATCATATTTAGGTAAACCATCAAAGGTTTCAAGCATTTGGGAAATATTGTGGGATTCTCCTACAAATTCAAACCCATTGCCTACAGTTTCATTTCTTTCCATCATAGCAACAAGTTGAGCACTTACATCCAGTATGTTTGAGAAAGTTCCCTTTTCCATAGGTAGTTATACTGCATATAGTGTTTCCATTGTTTTTTCAAACATCGAGGAATCTTCTACACAAACATTTACTTCAGAACTATGACCTTTAATCATTACAACACTAGGTTTCTAATTTTGGACCTCCAACATGAAAGGAATTTCTTTCTCTGCATATGTACTCAAGAGCTCTTGCTCATTTTTAAGGGTTTTCTCAGATGAGGCGTTACTATTTATCTCAGCTAAAATCTCCAGATCTGCAACCTGGACAAACTTGTTAGAGATATTTTGAGAGTTATGTTGATTGGAATGATTTGGAGTGACCATAAGAGGGTTTCTCAGCCCTTCAGTTCATGGGTTTGTTTCGATTCGAACAGTGTTTGCAGAAGTTTGAAGGTATAAAGAGGACTTTGGAGGACTTGTAAGATAGCTAAAGTTAGAAATTTTTATGTAGGTTTGAAATTTAGAAAGACAAGAGAGCAGTTTAGGAGGAGAGTTGAAAGTTTGAAAGAAAGAAAAAATAGGGAAAAACAATTTGAAATATGTAGAAGCAATTCAAAAAAAAGGATAGTTGCGATTGAGCAAAAAGGGGAGAGGGAAGAGACATGTCGTATGGAGAAAAGAGATGACGATTAATATTCTATTCGACATGCCAACTTTACTAACAGGCGGGAACAAATATGGCTGACATGGTAGTACTATTTTTTAATTTAAAAAATTTCTAAAATAAAGAGAGTTGGACTAACATTAGGGAAACCAGTTCCCTTCATGAAGTCAAAGTTTATGTACTGCATTTCTCCTATCCTTTCCTTACTTAAGTGTTGATTCTTCTCTACCATTAGTGTATACCTGAAGGGATATAAGATTGAGTTAGACCTTATTAAGTATACTCTTATCAGGATACCTAAAACCACTTTTCTATCCAAAATGGGAGACATTTAAGTAATAGTGAGAATTAGTTGAACATCATCAGGATTAGGAAGCTTCTTTTTTAAATTGATCCCTACTTAGTTGCTTAAATATACCATTAGCAACTTTGATCTTTTGTGCTACACACCTTCATGAAACTAATCCTTTCTCACCTTTTTGAAAGTGATACCTATTATCCAGATAACTCATCTTTATATGCTGCACTTGATTCTTGGCTATATGGAGATTATGAGATAGACCTTAATTTGTACCTGGTTCTACTATGCCAATTGCTGATTTTACTTCTGCACTAAATTTTATCATCACATATCCTTTACACATTTACCAACCAAATTTCAGCTATTAACATAGTACACATTTTGTTAACTCCATGAACCAATATTTTGCCAGTCTTTTCATTTCCAAGATAGACACTTCTTCTTTAAAATGCCTTGAGTGATAGAGAAAAAAATTCTTCCATTTATATGCCTTAAGCAACCACTACCTAAGAACATGTTTAGGGTGCTTTCTCTCACTCTTCTCTCCTTGGTACTTTATGTGTTGGATTTGAGAACCCATTTCAACTTGGGTTCCCAAAGAGGGGACAAAGTAAGAATCAAATTTTTCTTTGTCCATGCCAGCAACCTAACCTTTTCAGAGATAAGACCAGGTCCCTTAGTTTTTACCTCTGAATCCTTGCATTCCTGATGTTTTCTCTTATTATGACATTTTATTGTACTTGCATCCTTCCAGTGGTCATTTTTGCCATGATGCACAACCTAGAAGATCCATCCAATCCGGTATAACCACTTGTAGTCGATGAACTGGACTGACCATGTTCCTGAGGCTGACTACCATAACCACCTTAGGTGGGCTGACCCCTATCAAAAATCTATAAGGCTAACTGTACAGGACTACTAGGCTGACCCTGTCTCTGAAAAGACTGTTGTTGCTGTTGAGGGTACCTACCCTAAAACCCGCAGCCTCTGAATTGCGAGCTGCTGTGACTGCCACTGTAGCTACCCTGGAATCGGGGTCTCTTATCGCTGCCCCCTTGGTCCTCACAATCCATCTCCTCAATCGAATACACATGCTCAGATATCTCTGCAAATGACTTCCCTAAAGTCACTAAACTCTGTGAAGTGATAATCGCAATCCCCTGACAAAGCATCTGATCTTCTCATACTTGTCAGGTAGGATAATCATGGCATGCCTGGCTAAATCATGAAATCTTGCCTCATACTCGGCTAGTGACATCAAACCCTGTCTCAACCTAAAAAACTCATCTCGAAGCCTCTCGTACATACTGCGGGGCATATACTTCCCCAAGAATGCCTTGGAGAACTGAGTCCAAGTAACCAGTGGAGATACATCTATCCTGGAATCAAGATAACCTCTCTACCATCTCCTCGTGACTGTATCAAATAATAAGCAACAAAATCTACCCCGCGCGACACCACTAATCCCAAATTCCTCAGCTTCTCCTCGCAGCTTGATAAGAACTCATAAGTGTCCTCTCCTGGAGTACCCATAAATTTAGGTGGAGCTAATCTAAAAAAATGACTCAAAATCTTCTTCTCCTCAGCAGACATAATTGGCTTGACAGCTACCAGTATAGGAGGAACCTCAACTCTGGGTACCGCAGCTGCAGGTTGCGCCCCAACACCAACTCTCTGTGTGGTTGGCTGTACTCCCGTAATAGGCGGACCTCCAACTAATCCCAGCAATTGTACCAACGTACCTCGGAGCACTAAAGCATCAATAAATTTAGGTGGATCCTGGGCTTCTCCCTGGCCCACTGGTTGCTGTGGCGGCGGAGCATCTAGGGATACAACGGGATCGGGTAATGGATCCCTAATTTGATCTTGACCTGGGGTTGTTGTTCGGTTCTGCCCCAACCTATGGGTCGACCTTGGCCCCTGACTGGAGCTCTCACTGCGAGCTCGGGGTCCTGCTCCCCAGCTCTCGTGCCATGAGTCCTAGCCATCTGCGAAAAGAGTGAACCAAATAAGGATCAAAAACCAACACTGACTCTATCACACGGACGTGAATAAAGGAATGAAACTATCCCCTAAAAATGCTCCATAGTATCCCGAAGATAGGATATAGACGTCCCCATACCGATCCTGGAACCCTACTACACATCGACTCATGTACTGACACTACCCATAAAACCTAGGCTCTGATACCAAGCTGTCATGACCCAATTTCCTAGTCATGGTAGTGCCTGTCGAGATCCACCAATAGGCAAGACAAGCCTTAGCCTGGGGCGACAAACGACGGGCCAATAGGTGGGATCTCATAAGAAAGGAGATGAAACAAAACTACTATCATCAACATGCTACAATGTAAAGACAAAGGAAGTATACATACCGGGACAAAAAGGAAGAGGACAGTATATAACTCTAAAACCCCTCCCAAGACCTGGTGAGGTCAGTACATAAGCCACTACTAGACATATCAAGAATACAAGACAGAAAACAAATATACACAACATATATACAACAGTCTCAGATCCAAAAAACTATACATCAGAGATGGATTGGGATCTGCCTCGGACGTCAGTAAGCTCTCCCTACTCCAGAATCAGTGCTAAGAAGAGATTCACGTCACGACCGTCAAGTAGTGCATGGGTCTGCATCGGGAAAAGATGCAGAAGTGCAGTATAAGTACCAAGGCAACAGGTATTCAGTAGTCATCATCGGATGACTGAGCTCGATGTAACATAAATAAGCTAAAGCACAGGGGTGCATGCTAAGTTCAGGTATAACTGATAAGTAAATGCGGTATTGAATAATAAGTACGTAACTTTGAACTAAACACATAAGTCAAACATAACCCAATTGGGCCCCTATAAGCCTATTGGGCACACGAAAGAATACAATACCCAGCTTGGCCCCCATAAACCAGAGGGACACACAAGAATAGTAAATGCATAGTCACCAGTTTCTCAAAGTTGTACCAGTATCCAGTAATCACAATAACCAATGGGGCGCACCGGGCTTGAACTTGCACCAATGGGTGATAACAAGAGGCCAGATACCATAATCGCACCAGATATAGTGGGTAATAACAATAGGCCATATATATATATATCATATCTTCTGAACTCAAATCAAATCTCATAGAACAACAGTATCATAATCACGGTACCTAGTACAACAACTCATAGTGCACCACAATCCGGGGACGAACTCTAACTGGGACACCCAATAGTCAATAACCAAAATCATCATACCTGAATCAGTAGTCGGACTCAAATAGAACTCATCATAGCCAGTAACCAGAACGGAGCCCAATGTCACATCATAACCAATAAACAGGGAAACATGTTAATCCCAAGCAAAAGTTGAAATATAAAAAAAAGAGCTAACCAATCATCTACTACAAGGTAAGTCCTTGGGTCCTACTAGGTCCATAGTCTACTATCATGCAATATCTAAGTAAGTCCGAGTATCTAGAGTAGCTCATGGTAAGGCGGGTCCCAACTCTACATTCCTGCTAGTCACACCTGTAAAGGTAAGTGCTGTCAGAGATTAATAAGGTCAACTAGGCTAAAACAACACAATTGGAGCAAGTTTACTTCATATCAACACCAATGGCCCATCTCAAGCTTAACTAGGTCTAACAATCTTGAAGACTAGCTATGCCGACTAAGAATGATAGTGAGGCCCGTTATGGGTCCCGAAACCAAGTCTGGCAACATCCGCCCAGATCTGACTAAGTATGGCCAAGTCTGAACCATAATCTCAAAATTCCCTAGCCAATAATAGTATACTACTAACTGACCCCAAGCAGGTCACCTGTGGCGTACTGCGAGGATACCGAATTGGGAACGTGTCCGGGTGGCATAATCCAGCTCAAAAGCTTAAATACAGCAAGCCACCACCATAACTACAATACCATCCCAAAACTAGCACAACAACGTATATATATCATATATAAACCCAATCTATGTGCAAAGGAAGGTAAGCGTAGCCTACCTGGATGCCGCCGTAAGCCTGCTAAAGAACCCGCTAAGCTGGAGACTTCCCCTTACGAGAGGCCTCCAATTTCTTCCACGCTATCAAAATGGTAAACTATATGCCAAAACATAACCAATAATACCCATATGTCACTAGGTCAGAAAGTGATCGGATAACTCACGTTGGGCCCTCTTGCGAAATCCGCCAAACCAGAACCATTACAGAGTCCCAAATCTGTGACCAATAGTTATAACATTTATCTTATCATCTGAGCTCAATACACAACTCAAATATGAATAAAAATACCAACAAATCGAATGGAAACGTAAACGATCGTAAAACCAAAAAATACCAATAACAATACCAACAAATCCAACGAAAACATAAACGATCGTAAAACTGGGAAAACGTACAGTAGAAATGTTGAGAACAAAGCTACGAACTCAAATATGTAAGTGTCCAAGCTTGGACCTTGCTATACAAGCTTATATAAGAGCTTGAAGCTCTGAACATGGTGCTTCTATGGACTTTGGTCGTTTAAACAAGAGAGAAAAGGTTATATATATATATATATATACAAGGTAGGTGGTGCTAAAGCGCCCTTATGGCCACTTAAGCACCTAGCGCTAAAGCGCCATAAGTGGCCGCTTAAGCGCTCCACCGCTTCCACCTCTTAGCTACTAAAGTGGAGCCAAGGGTTACTTAAGCGCCTATGGCTTATTTATCCATTCCCTTGGCTTCTAAAGCACCTTGGCCTATCCTACCGTGTCCGCTAAAGCGCACCTAGGGCCTCTTATGCACATGGCAAATGCCAAAAATGGCTAAGTTCTGGCAATTTTGACTATATGTTCGGGATCGATATGGAGTCCCGTGCATGCATAAAAACTATGCTACCTAACTAATTTCAAGGCTCTGGACTCAATAGAACTATCAAAATTTCCATCAGAGGTCGTTCCAACTAAAACTGAGGCCCACATCCCAAGGGTTGACTCGACTTTAGCCAATAGTCGGCCTATCACCCTAAATAATTTCGGGTACCCCAAGACCCAACCAGAGGTCTACCTAACCTAAAGTCGACATTCCAGGTCTTATGTGATGGTCAGAAATGGCATCTGAGGTCACTTAATAGGGGTTTAAGCCCAGGAGCCATACCTGACTACCAAAAAATTCAACATAGAAAAGTTACTCTAAAAGTCAAACGAACTGCCAGGTAACCGTACTACCAATTCCAGTAAGTCATACACGACCTGGGATAGTCATGGAAAGGATATAAACATCGTAAACATACATAAACACTGGGAATGACTTGGAGGGTCATTACAGTTACTAGTTGTTCCAGACTATGAGTTGGCTTTCCTACTGGTGGATTATGGTAGGTGCCATCATGACCTGAGAAAATTAGGTCGTGACATATATCTATAACATAAATGCTAAAATGAGATACTCATGTATATATTTAAATTGACATATTACAAACAGATGTAGATACTTTGCAGGTGGTAAATCCCAAAGAGCGATACTTTTCATCCAGATACACGACTTACAAATAGGAGTATAAGTGTCTTCTATACCATATGTTATTTACACAAAAGAGATGAAACAAATTATTTTTCTTGAAAAAGGGATGTTTACAAAATTAAGTAAATAAAAACTACATTATTAAGGACAAATTAGTTAAATTATATTTTCTGGATTAATAATATTAGGTCAAAAGAATTGTTACAATGAATAAATTGGTAAGAATAATAACATAAACTACAAAGGAGGTAAGTGTTACCGGCCAAATGTGAAAGGAGGTTTATGTAATTATCACTTTAGTTTCTGGCAATAGATAATTTTAACTTGAGTGGTTTTATCGATACCAAATAAATATAAATAATTTTATGAATAATTTGTTTTTGTGGCGCAACCAGATATATATTTATTAACCACTCAATTAGGTCCCTTGCTTGCAACATTTTCTTCCACGTCTGTGACCCACTATATCCCACTTTCCAATGTACCATATTTTGGTTAATATTCTTGCAATATTTATTACTCAAATATGCACTCCACACTGAAGGTTCAGTCCTGAAGCTCCACCATAGTTTGTAAAACAAAGCCATGGATACAACATAGATTGATTTAATCCTAGTCCACCTTCCTTTTCTAGTAAGCACAAATTATCCCAACATTCCTTCTACTAGATATGTAGTATTAACTACTCTGAAGTTCAACCTATCAGGAAGAAGGCAATAAATGATTTTTTCAAAATATTTATAATTTACATACGCGTCGTTTTTAGTAAGGAGTATTTGAGGTTGCCTTCTATGAGGAAGATTAGGTATCAATGATCAAAGTAAGTAGGATTCTATTACGTAGGATTTCAATAACATAGCTGTGAGAGCTTGAGGTTTCTGAATGACATTGTCATGACCCAAATTATTGGATCGTGAGGGAAGCTACTCTAATCCACCTAGATAAATGAACCCCTTACCATCCCGCCAACATACATGTGGAAGTCTTTAATTATTGGAAATAACCAACTTTTATTAAGGTTGTTTAAGAAATAAAAATGCCGAAATAGAAACTACCCTAGGACCTAGTCTAAATAGGTACAAGAGCTGCTAAAAAGGGGAAAGTAGACAAGACACAACTTCCACCGTGAGTAAGAGAAGTGGGAACTGCTGAAGAGTCACTACCGCAACAGTTAAGAAACCAACATTGATTCCTGAAAACACCAAAACCCGAAAAGGGTATAGCAAGAGCAGCATCAGTACAAACCACATATACTGGTAAGCCTCAACGATTGACCCGAATTGGATTACACAAATATAACATAAATATTCAAAAAGAAACATACATTTTTTATCTATCATTGTTGAAACCCCTGGATGACCTCATTTCCCATTACTAAACTTTAGCCATGAACTCTGAAGCACAACTCCTCCCCCCTACGACTCCACCACCCTGAACCGCTAAGTCTGACCCCACAACGAGGATTACCTTAACTTAGAAAGACAACTAAGACAAGGAACACCTAGTCCTAAATCCTTAAATTTAGTAAGTCACATAGAATGCCTGGAGAACACTTACCCGAACATTAACCTGTCGTTTTGGCCCCAAATACAAGACCGGATTTAATCCCTAACTCACACCCAGTCTTCTCCCTATTCTACTAGCATAGGATTCCTTACCCAAGCCCCACCCTTTGGCCATTCCACTACCCGATGTAATATAACGAACCATTATAAAATAAGAAGTGAGAATTAAGCTATAAGACGACCACCCTTAACTAAATTACAGTACAACAAGTTAATCCATATTCAAAGATACATACACTTTGCATAACAAGCAACAATACGAAATTGGCGAATCATACTAACTATCCAACACATTAGCACTAAGTCAAGTTCAGGCAGACTACATAGGTAATCCAAGAGATGATCAGTTAAGTCAAACCATGATCAAGTCAACACGATGACCAGGGCACTCTAATAGAACATTGAAATCCATTTCATAAATACCAGTTCGAGGATCATACTTAATTCCAAGATTGATGTCAACATACCATGACTCCCTTAATAAGTTTCCCAAAATATATGACAAATAATTGGACCACACAACAGTCCCAAACATATACATCACATAAATATATTCCCCAGTCCACTCATAGAACCGTCAAGCTCACCTGACCCTCATACATACACTCTATGGGTGATGCATTCACCCTCTATACATGACCTTCTAGGGACAATTACCGTCCATATACTAAATTCCATGCACAAGTTTCTGCTAACCTTATTCCACCAAAAACCTGTGATAACATTCTTAAGATAGAACATTCCAATGGCCACACCAACAACTGGCACCGACCGGCCACACTAACAAGCAGGAAATATGCACATATAATACAAGTGTGATTAAACTATGATACCATCCCCTACACTACTGGCTAGGGCCTTAGCCATGATACACCCCCACTGCTACGCTCCTAAGGCCACTACAAGGACTTCTACCTTAGAATCTTTGGAGGTTCATTATTACCATACTTGGTGTAATTAATTACCTTAAGGATCAACTAAAGACCGGTAAATTGCCATTTCACTACCCCAATAACAAGTATGAAACCATGAACTATCCAATTTATAGCACAAGTATAGCATAAATATGATAAGGTGTATGGACAATCCCTAAAAATATTTTACTCAAACTTTTAACTAATTTTAGCTATCCGAAGGCCTAGACATGAAATTTTCTATCCATATATATTATATTCAAGCTCTCTAACTTAGGTCTAAGCAACTCAATTAAGCTTAGCTTACCTGGATGTCAACTAGATGTAGAAAGAATGAATGAGTGCTAATTCCACTCGTGCCAAGATCACGGACACGTTAATCTATGAAAATCCATGGGCTTTTGCCCAATCCACACCTCTTTCTTCTCTTCTCAATGGTTCCAAGTCATGGGAGACAAACTTTAGGGTTTTTTGGAACCTGCAACGTCCTTTGTTTCATCAAAAATAGAGAAAAGAAATAAAATCCACTTAAGTGGGTGTTCTGGTCCGCATAGCCCTGCTATAGCGAGTTGCTCACCATTATAGTGGCACAGCTATAGCAGAATAAATATCA
The DNA here is from genome assembly GCA_031232105.1 of Capsicum rhomboideum. Classification (NCBI taxonomy): domain Eukaryota; kingdom Viridiplantae; phylum Streptophyta; class Magnoliopsida; order Solanales; family Solanaceae; genus Capsicum; species Capsicum rhomboideum. Next base: position 15,117,086 of record CP124718.1, read on the forward strand.
CTATAGCGGGTTGACGCCTAACCCCACTATATTTAATTCAAAAGAATTTTAATAAACGTGGCCCTGAGAAATTTTCTATTAAAATCCCAACTATACTCGCACTCCGCTTTAATATTAAAGCATTTCCTAATAATGACGGATTTGGTCATTACCAATTTACTTATCATTCATCCCCGAATGATCAAAGAAGGAATAATTTGGGTCTATATTTGGCATTAACACTCACCTTACGAGATTGGAAACAACTATTACTGAAGCTTGGACCCTAGCTCAAAATAAACATAACAGGTGATTTACAAAACACGAACTCCTGAACCCTGATTCACTAAACAACTAGTATCGAAACCTGACCTCGGTTTAAGTGGAAAAGGTACTTTGTGCCCATATAGGCACGTTGTGATATCAGATAACTCACTCTCCAAAAGCCGAAGACATCTAGGAACACGTCAAACAACAAGCATAAGTCGGGTTGTCCAGAACTTCTAAAACTCAAAGCTTTTACAGAGATCGAAGTGGAATCCCACTATAGCGGCATTCCTACCATTATAGGGCAGCAGGCCAATGCAGATTAAAGAGGGGCGAAATTGGGTTCATTACCCATCTCTCGCTCTTTACTTGAAAACACTCTCTCTCCCTTCGATCACTTCTCTCTCGCCCTCCGATCACTTCTCTCTCATCATTGAAACAAGGTAACAATTGATTTCCTTACTCCCTATTACTTCCTTACTCAAAATTTGCATGCATTAGGCTAGATTTTACATTAGAAAAGAGGTTTTGAGTGAGTTTTCAAATTTTTGATCATTGGGGCTTGGTATTGTCAAAATTTCAAAGCATGGTTGCTTCCCTTATGTTTACAACACTTCTATTACGTTCTGAGCATAAGAAACTCAAAGTTTATGGCCTGAACGGGCCTGAAATGGAAGAGAATTCGAAGGGTCCTTTTTGGGTTTTGAATGGCAATTTGGGCATGATTTTCAAGTTATCATGCCCAAATTTTTGTGTAAAGTAGTTCGAGGATATTTTTGGAATACTGATCTGAGTTCAAAATTAGAAACGAGAAATTTTGAGTCAAGGGGTGCCATTTTTGTACCCCTTGACTGTTGGAGATGATGAAGGCTGTTAGAAATTCTTACTATAGCGGAAGGCATGTTGCTATAGTAGGAGGCCGCAGACAGTAGCCTCCCAACTAAAAACTAAAAAATTTAAACTTATTAGTTTAATCTTTTCTTGATGTTTGATGAATGCTAACGAGTTCCCATGCCACATTTTTGCAGGTTAACATCCACAATGGATGTAAACCAAGATAATTGCCCCGCCTATGAAAAATGTCCCGATAAAGCTAGTCGGGTACAATTTTGGGAGCACCAGTGGATGGGCTTTACTTTGAGCGGGGCTTCGATATAAGGAAGGTGGAGGAGAAAGCACCGAAATTCTATAATTAGCTACAGGAGTTTGGTTTGGACCCATTGGTGATAGCTCTCACGGATAGAGCCGCGACTTGGATAAGGGAATCCTATGCCTTACTCCCTATCGTGTTTTGTGATTCCCCCAACCCCACCATTCACATTCGGGGAGTGGATGTCCCGATTGACTCTCGCACCATCAATGGGCTGCTCTGGGTGCCTCACATCTCCAATGCCGACTACTAGGCCAAGCCCTAGTAGATAGAAATGATATGGCTGTGAAACACTCTTGTCCCTAAGGAGTTTTAAGATCAGGTCTACTGGCCCTTCCCCGAGGGTGTTACCAGCACATACTTTTTAGTTGATGCTAGGAGGTGGCTGAATTCGGTGACTCAGAAGATTCGCCTATCAAAAAACACTACTGCAATGACCTACCTTCAAGCTTTGGTTGTGGCCTATGCTATTCAAGGCATTCGATTAAATGTGGGAGAGCAGATTATGATGGAGTAGAAGGACTTCTATCGGGGCACTAGAAAGGGTTCTTTCCTCCCCAGGCAGGTGTCAGAGTTGTGTAGAAGGGTGGGGGTACCAAAGGAGCCTAATGATATGATGGTAGAGATGGGCATTCCCTTCCACCCTCTACTAGTGAGAGTACCCTAGGTCCAGAAGGGTACAAAGAAGAAGGTAGGTAGGGCAGAAAGTCATAGGGCCGCAGGGGAGGCCTTTGCAGCAGATGAGGATGATGATGATGATGATGTCACTCCTTCCCAGTACACTATTAGGAGGTCTATGGAGCAGCACCCCTCCAGTTCTACAGCTCTCTCCACCTCCCAGGACATTGCAGCACTTTGATGAGAGCTCGATGAGAAGAGAAAAAAGAGGCCCTCCCGGGATCAATTGCTTGCCCGAATGTGGAAGAACATAAAGGTCATGTTTGGGTACGTGGAGGAAATTTCCCTTACTGAGTGATGTGGAAGGAGATGACCCTACCCCAGCAGCCTACGACTGACAGGGCATTTTGCTGTGTTCCTTTTTCCCCTTCCCCTTTATTATGATTAATTAGGTTGCCCCCGTTTGGGGTATATAATAGACACTATACATTTTTTCCTTTTATTTTCCCACACATGGATGCTATTTTCTTTTTCATACATTAATAAATATAACCTGCTTGTATGGTATTTTAAGCGATTTCCATATTTATGCATGCCCATATAACAAAATGTCAAAAAATTAAGAAACACGCCAAGGTCAAAACAGGGCATAGTTACTGCCCCAAGTGTCCCGCTATAGCGGTGTGCATCCCGCTATAGTGGAGTAAATCCTGCTATAGTAGCGTCACCACTATAGCAAAGAAAATTCCACTACAGTAGAGTCACCGCTATAGTAGTGCTTCACACCGCTATGGCTGCCAAAGTAGTGGCTGCCCAGAATTTCTAATTTCCTCTATGTTTCCTCCCCAAATTCCTTAACACTCACAATGCAAACCCAAAAATGCTTAAACCTTGTTAATTTATCGAAAATGAGTTTTAGCCACTTACCAACCGACAATAACACTGCATTATAACACATAATGCTTTCGCAAAATCATAATCACAGAAAAATTCCTTTTTAAACTACCCCCGCCATGGCGGATTTCAAACCTTGATTTTCATGGTATGCGATTCAACATTGTTATCAACAAAATAACCACACAAATTCTATGTGTTTAACTAGGCCTAGCACAGATTCTCGATTTTTAAGCAACAACCGCAAGTATATACAATTTTTCCCTTACCATTTTATCAATGATAAGTCCATGCCCGATATTTAACATACCATTTTCCACTTAAATCAGATAACGAGAATTCCTTCAATCATTTATACATAAGCAAGTTATGACCTTTCACAATTCGTAATATTTACAATGAATTAACCAACTATAAATTCACATAAGCATCAAGCTCCAAATTAAGCCTTTATGTTACTACCAATAAGACAAGCAACAATCGTGGTCAAATTCTATCACACCCCACATAACACATCTTATATTACACCAAAAAAGTTGCAACCAACCAACTTCATCATAATTCATATGATAATTATAAGTTCCAAACTTTATAGACAGATACCAATTGGAAACAACTAGGTTCCAATTGTGAACTCTTCAAAATACCAATTGGAATCAACTAGATTCCAATTATGATTGCAGAGATACCAATTGGATTCAACCCATGCAACCACCAAAAAACCACACGAGAGGAAAGAAGAAAGTGCAATAATTTCCTAGAATGCCTCATAGCTTCCTGAAGATTAGATGTGGATGTCAACACACCAATTTGCAAGACACTACACAACATTTGCTCTGGTATTGGCAGAACAGTTACCTAGGCTCTGATACTAAATTATCATGACCCAAATTATCGGATCGTGAGATAGAACCCCTTACCATCCTGCCAACATACATGCAAAAGTTTTTAATGATTGGATATAACAAGCTTTTATTATGATAGCTTAAGAAATAAAAATGCTGAAATAGAAACAACCCTAGGACCTAATCTAAACAGGTACAAGAGCTGCTAAGGAGGGAAAAGTATACAAGACACAATTTCTACAGTGAGTAAGAGAAGTGGGAGCTGTTGAAGAGTCACTACCGCAGTAGTCAAGAAACCAACATTGATTCCTGCAAAAGATTATACCCCCCAAAAAGGTATAACAAGAGAAGATACAGTACAAACCACGCATATTGGTAAGCCTCATTAGTTGCCCCAAATTGGATTACACAAATATAACATAAATATTCAAAAGGAAACATGCATTCTTTATCTATCATTGTTGAACCCCCAGGACGACCTCATTTCCTATTACTAAACTTTAGCCATGAACTCCGAAGCACAACTCCTCCCCGTACGACTCTACCACCCTGAATCGCTAAGTCTGACCCCACACCGAGGATTAACCTAACTTAGAAAGGAAACTACGACAAGGAACATCCTAGGCCTGAATCCTTAAATTTACTAAGTTGCATAGCATGCCTGGAGAAGACTCACCCGACATGTAACCTGTCCATCTGGCCCCGAATACTAGACCTAATTTTATCCTGAACTCACACCCAGTCTTCTCCCTATTTTACTAGTATAGGATTCCTTACCCAACCCCTAAACCTTGGCCATTCCACTACCCGACGCAATATAACGATCTAAGACAAAATAAGAGATGAGAATTATGCTATAAACTGACTGCCCTTAACTAAATTACAACACAACAAGTTAATCCATATTCAAAAATACATACACTTAGTATAACAAGCAATAATAGGCAATTAGGGAATCATACTAACCAACACATTAGCACTAAGTCAAGTTCAGGCAGACTACACAGGCAATTCAAGAGATGATCAGTTAAGTTAAACGATGATCAAGTCAACACGATAACCAGGGCACTCCAATGCAACATTGAAATCCATTTCATAAATACCAGTTGAAGGATCATACTTAATTCCAAGATTGATGTCAACATACCATGACTCAATTAATAAGTTTCCCAAAATATATGACAAACAATCGGGCCACACAATAGTCCCAAACATATACATCACATAAATATATTCCTCGGTCCACTCATTGAACCGTCAAGCTCACCTGAACCTCATACATACACACTATAGTTGATGCATCCACCCTCTAGACATGACTTACAAGGGACAGTTACCATCCAAATACTAAATCTCATACACAAGTGTATGCTAACCTTATTCCACCAAAAACCCATGATAACATTCTAAATATCGAATATCTCACAACCAAAAGAGGTAAGTCAATACTGCAAAACATTGCAATGACCACACTAACAACAGGCACCAACTTGCCATACTAACAAGCAGAAAACATGCACACATAATTCAAGTGGGATTAAACTATGATATCATCCCCTACACTACCAGCTAGGGCCTTATCCATGACACATCCCCACTGCCATGCTCCTAAGGCCACCACAAGGATTTTTACCTTAGAATCTTTGGAGGTTCACTATTACCTTACTTGGTGTAATTAATTACCTTGAAGATCAACTAACAACTGGTAAATTGCCATTTCACTACCCCAATAACAAGTATGCAACCATGAACCATCCAATTTATAGCACAACTATAGCATAAATATGATAAGGTGTATGGACAACCCTTAATAATACTTTACCCGAAATTTTAACCAATTTTAGACATCCTAACTCCATACCCAAAGGCCTAGACATGAAATCTCATATCCATCTACGTAATATTCATGCTCTTTAACCCTGGTTTAACCTAGTTAATTAACCTTAGCTTACTTGGATGTCAACCAGCTGTAGAAAGAATGAACGAGTGCTAATTCCACCCTTGCTAAGATCACAAACACGTTAATCTCTAAAAATCCATAGGTTTTTATCCATCCACACCTCTTTCTTCTCTTCTCCATGGTTCTAAGTCATGGGAGGCAACCTTTAGATTTTTTGAAACCTATCATGTCCTTTGTTTCAACCAAACTGGGGAAAAGAAATAAAGCCCGCTTAAGTAGGTGTTCTGGTTCGCGTCGCCCTGCTATAACGGCCTGCTCACCACTATAGTTGTACCGCTATAGTGGAACAAATCCCTCTATAGCGGGCTGACGTCGACCCAACCCCACTATATTTAATTCTCAAGAATTTTAATAAACGTGGCCCTGTGAAATTTTCTATTGAAATCCTAACTATACTTGGACTCCGCTTTAATATTAAAGTGTTTTGTAATAATGATGGATTTGATCGTTACAGACATCCACCTAGGAGTTTTGACAAAATAAAACATAGATTCATTTATGTATGGAGTGTAGATTTGATTCTTCTTATTTTTGATTTATTCTCACCTTGAGAAATTTTTCAAGCATCTCTCTTTAGTCTGGAAACAGAGATAATGGATTTGAAGAAGGAGAATCTCAGTATTGACATGCATCTAAAGCTTGTTTTCAGTGGATAAGAAAGAAGACGGTTAGAGCTTCTTGATAAGATAGAGATCAGTGCTTCTATTTGGTGATTGCTTCATATTTTTCAGTAGATGATTTGTTGAATCTCATCGCCAATGATGGTGAATACAAAGAGAGAGTGAAGAGGTGGAAGAGATTCTAACACTTTTGAAATAGATCCCCTATTTGATTTGTGTTTTTTTTTTTTTTTCGAAGTGGTTTGGGCCTCTTGGGTAGTCTTGCTTCCTTTTTTCTTCTTTTTTGGCTTGTTGGTCTTGTTTCTTTTGTTTTGCTTGGATGTTTTGATTCATTAATATATTTTTGATATTTATTACTTTTGATTAAAAATTTAATATTACAACTTAATTTTGATTCTCAAAATCAATAATATTATGGTCTCCAACTAATTTTGGAGGACCTATAGTGTCCCAGGAAACTAGAGCAATTTTGGAGCTCTCATTGCTACATGTCCACAAGAATAGCATGCACACATTAGTAACCATTGTAATAAATTTTTTAAGGAATAGAAAAATCGAAGCCCAATAAATCTGTATCTCAAAGATCAAACTCTTGATTAAATGTAGTGTGTCAATATAAGATATCAAATTTGAAAACCAGCATCTAATTATGCCAATGATCCTTTCAACCAGTGTCAAACATTGTTGGACAATTATCTTTCTAGAAGATAAAGGCATACCTAGATATTGGTAGGTATTTCTCCTATTGTGAATTGCATATCAATTAGAACCTTCTCTTTAAAAAACTCTATTATACTAGTCACATGGATTGAACTTTTATCAAGATTAGCTTGCAAACCTTAAACAACTGAAAAGTACTCAAGAGCATTATCATTAAATGGATAGAAACTTTGTCTACTTTACAACACACATAGCATGTTTGGCCAAACTTCTGAAATCAACTTATTTTAAAAAGTATTTTTTATTAAAAGTTCTTTTTTAAAAAAAAGTACTTGTGGTGAGAAACAGTTTGTGCTTGGAAAAAATAAATTTAAAAACACTTTTGAGCAGTAATTAGTGTTTGACCAAGCTTTTTAAAAGTACTTCTAAGTGTATTTTTCTCAAAAGTGCTTTTGAGAAAAAAACTACTTTTTTAACTTCTAAAAATTAGTTTCTGTTCTACCCAGAAGCACTTATTTTCTCTCAAAAGCTTAGTCAAACACCTTACTTTTTAAAAAAAAATAAGCACTTTAAAAAAATAAATACTTTTAGCAAGATAAAATATAAGCTTGTCAAAACACGCTAATAATCAGGTCATCGCCAAAACAGATTTGTACCAGTTACAATTTAGAACATTTGAAATTACAATTAAACTTTGGATCATGACTCAACTATTAGAGAGACATGTTCAGATATTCCACCAGAGGCATAAACAAATAGGGAAATATAGGGTCATCCTGTCTAAGCCCCTTCTTATCTTGAAACACATCATTCACCTTGTCGTTGATCAATAAAGAGTAACTAATTGTTGTCACACCTGACCTAATTCAATCAATCACTCTAGCAGGGAGCCCAAAGTCTTGCAACACCGTCCTAAAAATCCCCATTCTACTAAATTAATATTTATTTTTATAAAGCATCTTGGTGACACATGTTTTCAACTACCTATAACCTTTAATTAGTTCATGTGCAACTATGACAGTATCAAATGTGCTCCTTGATGTGCTTAGAAACAATTTAATTGACACAAATTACATAGACTTTTGAAGTTCTTAGTGAATTTTTGTCTTTCTTTTTCTCGTTTTCTTTTTCTCTAAATCATTTATCAGAATAACTTATTATTTCTTCTTTTTTTTTTTTCCTTTCATTTTTTATCTTTTTCTCGCTTTCTAAATTTAATTAATTTAAATTATTTTTATTTTTCATAATCTAATTCTATATACCTTTTGGCTCTTTCACTTTTGTTTTTTATTTCTATAATAATAAAAACAATAAATAATATAGTACATATTTTTATTTATTTATATTTTTTCTATATCAATTATCAAAAAACTTATACTAGCATATACAAAGGCCAATCCGGGATTTGGAGTCTCCGGGTGCCAAGTAGACTCATCAATTAAATCAATCAAATTGCTCGTCTTTTCGGTCTATATGACAAATCAATCAACAAAAAAAGAACAGTAATAACATGAAAATTTATGTATTACATATACGACAAATTCACACCTCACATTTAACACAGATTAAGAAGTAACAAATCTTAAACTTTCAATAAAATTACTAATATCATAAATATCCATCATTCATTTTACAATTGTCCTTGATGAGTTTTCATATTCTAAAAATGGTCAATGATGACATCATTACTTATATTTACAAATACATCCCACTCTATATAATAAACTAAACAATTATTTAAATATTGATCATCAATACTATTCCACACTTTATTTTTTAATGCTTCATGGATGAGAATGTTCTCTCCACAGTTGTTGTAGCAACAGGTAAAATCAGATTCAACTTCACAAGTAAATAAACAAGTGAATAAGTCTCCACAAAATTTGTCTCAATCAATGCCTTTGCCAAATCTCAAAGATGAATTACTTGAAAGTTGGACAACTTGGAATTACCACCTCGCATATGAATTATGAAAGCATTGAGTTGGTAACCCAAATCTCAAAGATGTCCATTATCAAACTTATTTGGATAACACGTGCAAAATTCATGATTTTACCTTTCTCAAAGTTAGAGAAAGAATTTATTGGATTCAAGCTATCCATCTCAAGAAGCAAAGCACTATTCACTAAATCAAAACAATCATTAAGCTTTTGAAGTCGAACACCAATGACAGCATAAAAAATTTCAACACACAGGTGGTGTGAATAACAAATACCTGAAGACTTACACTTGGACCTTTCAGAAAAATAAGACTCATCCAACTTGAGAATCAAGATATCATGTGAATTAAAAAATGGGAAAACATCATTGTAACGACCTAAAATATCGTTATGTGTGAAAACACCCAGGAGATATTTTATGACTAATAAAATACTTTAAATGGACACAAGAAAGTTAATTTGTGAAGAAAAATAAGGCCCAAGGTCGTTGGGCCAAAAGGCCCAAAAAGGGGATTGGGCTGGTCTGCGGCCTACCGCTGGAGTGGTAGGTTAACCGTTGTAGCGATAAAATAACCGCTACAGAAGAACCCGACAATAACCAGCCCGAGATAGTTTTGAAATCCTCTTTTGTTTTAACCCTCCCCAATTGCCCTTTTCTCTCAAAAACACCCAGAATAAACCCCGCCTCCATAGCTATGATGTTTCAAAGGACAAGCTTCATGAGAGCGGTTTCAAGGCACACTCGGTGGAAACCCAACATGGAAGATGTTTAGCACTCGTAGGATAACTCTCCCCTCTCAATAGCATCATATTTTAAACACGAGGTAGGTTATGATTTATTTCTTACAGAGATTAGACTTGGGATAGATTCATATAATATTGATAGTAAGGTCAGGAGTTCTCATACATTAGCCCTTTGGGCACGGTGTTTGGAAGGATAGAAATGATAAAAATTTGGTTAAGCTTAAATAATGTGGTTAATTATTGTTGTACCCCATTAATATGATATTCGAGGTGGGGGATGGATTGAATCTTGTGATAATCTTAACTGAATTAGTGAATATTATGGTTGATAAGCATGGTGCGAGCTAAGTACGTTAAAAATAGGAAGGAGTATTAAGTTAGGATGTGCTAGAGGGTGATCTTGGTAAATTGGATGGTTACGTCTTGTAACAAGGAGGGTTAATGAAACATAAAGGTAGAGTAGGGGTTAATAGTAGTCTAAACGAGTTTTTAGGTGACCTATGAGCATAAATAAAGGGATAGGACTGTTTAAAAGACAATATAGCGACAGTACATGGCATGATAGGTAGTTGATAAAAGTCATAGGATAACAAGGGAAAGGTTAGTAAGGTCGAGTATCAGTATCTTGGCACAAGTATTCAGGAAGGGATATGAGAGTTATGGATAGCCAAGATTAGTAACGACACCTAGGTGGAATCACTGTGGTCTTGTAGGGGGTGTAGTGTGAACGTTATAATAATGCATGCATCTAAGGATATGTATGTAATTAAGATTGAAGTCATTCCGATTATATGTGGATAGTGTTTGTGATTTCTTTTGGACAATGCTTATCATTATTGATTACATTGTATGTTTTCATATACATTAATATTGGGAGTGAGGTTGGCAATGATGAGGATGTTGATGATGTTGGTGGTGATATTGTTACTGCGATCATGATGTTCATGATGTGGTTATTGATGAGTTGATGATGATGATGATGATATTGTTATTGATCATGATGTTCATGATGTGTATAATAAGGTGATGAGGTTGATGAGAGAGAGTGATGGTGCATGCATTTTGCATACATGCATTCATTAATATGACTTGACATTCTATTATGTTTTATATATATTATTATTGATTCTTGAGAGGATCGGTCTGTTAATAGTATTGATGGAATATAGTGGTGCATTATGAATCTGAGGTACGTTCTAATTCAACCTTAATGTTAATTAGTCAAAGTGTATGGTTCTGGGGACGCATTGTATGGTATTATCCCTCCCTACAGGATCTTTAGAACTCTAAGTTTTAGTGATGGGAAGACTGTAGTACCCGATAGTAGTGAATTTCTGAAAGAATCTGGTCTATTGTGAGATAAGAGTTACAAAAACTAGGTTAATAAGTAGTTAAGGGTAAAAAGGGTGTAAGTTAGAGTGGATGGTCAAAGGACAAAGATATACAAAAATGTTAGATGGTAGGGTAAGTCACAGAGATGTTATAAGTGTGGTGTTAATGAATTCATAATCTGATTTAGTAACCAGAACCTTACTTAATGTTATGATTTCTCCCTATTTATTATTAATGTTATTTGTTTCTAATCTTGGTCGGACGATAATGACTACTAGTACGTGTGGTTGTACTAATGCTACACTTATTATATCTCCAATTGGGGATATAGCCATGGAACAGGTCAGTTGGGGTTTCTATAGCGGCGATGGTCATCACTCAACAATATCTCCTGCCCTCTTTATTCTGCCTGGATGTTGTGTCATGGATTCTCCTATTCCTTATCGAGTGCTCTTGTACTGGTTTAGGATAGTTTCAGGGGATTCATTATTGATTATTTTTTGCATCACTTTTACATAGCAAATGTATTAAACTAGAATCATACTTATGATGTTAACTGTATTAATGGGTTGAATGAAGGATTATTTTAGCTAGTTGATTGATTTAGAATGTTGAAAAATGATTGGTTTTAACTTCCTAATTAAATGAATGGCTGATTAGTAAGGTTTCTCCTATCTGGGTGGTGTTAGGTAGGTGCCCACATGATCTGGGATTTGGTTTATGACAAAATGATATCAGAGCCTAGGTTACCAGTCTCACAGTACAAGAGCAAATATTAAGTAGAGTCCTGAGGATCGGTGCATTGACATCCACATCAAATCTGTAGGAAGCTACAAGGCATCTAAGAATCTTTTTCAGTTTCTTCTCTTCTATCGTGCTATTCCAGTATTGTATCTCTGAGTTGTTTCCATTCAGTATCTAGCAGATTCCAATTGGTATCTCAACTATTACAATTGGGATTAGTTGGTCCCAATTGGTATTTCTATAATGGTTGAAAGGTTGAAACAGGGTATTCCAACTAGTAGAGGTCAATAAGAAATATAGGTGTTGAATTTTTATGTTGTGAAAATTTACTTGATATTGTATTAAAATAGTGGTTCTTTAAATATTTTATGGTGGTATGATAGAATGCGCCATGTATTACTTATATGGATATTTATTGTTTAATCATAGTGTTACTAGGTTATTGGATTGTCAAACTCCTTAAATACAAAAGTCTATTGTGTATGTTGATTGTGTAATTTGATTTGTATGGTGTGTGGCCAAGGGACCCGGGGATCGAGAGGATCGATGTGATCTTGAGGTTTATCTTTATTTATGCGACTTGAGGCACACCTCGTCTCTCCGTGATTTGGAGTATTTCTTATTTTTTATCTGAATCCTGATGAACTACCCAGGTGCCTTGTTGTTTTGGGAGGAATATCATGTGGGATGTGGTACTTGAGAGGAAAAGAAGGTAAAAATGTGCTAGAATTAATCAGGCTGAAGGATTAGTTGTGTTTACAATAGTTTGTGTTGTGGTATTATCACGCTAGACCTTAAAAACTATGGGATGTGAGAGTTAAGAACTACAATTTTGTTCAGGGGATGGCATAGTGTGAGAAAAGACCTTGGAACAATTAGCCAAAAAGGGAAAAGTGGAACCACTGGAAATTTTACCGATGCAGCGGTATAATTAACCATTGCAGCACCTCCATGCAGTAACCTACCACGTTCTCCCCTGTTTTGGAATTTTACAATTGGTGCAAAGAAATTCTGTATTCGTGATACTTAGAGATAAAAAATCAATTCCGCCATGCAAAATAAGATGAAGCAATTATTAATAAGGTACGGTAGCAAAAGATGTCTTAAAAAGTGCGGGAAAAGAAAATAAAAAGAGTAATTGTTTGTTACATGCCCCAAACGGGGGAAACCCAAATCCATCAATAATATAAAAATAAACTGGGGGACATCTAGATGGTGGGGTCGTCTGCTAGGCTCGAGGCATCCGAACCCTTTTCCTCCATCCCACTAAGGAATGAAAACTCCTCGGCATCTTTCTTTATCAGCTTTGGGAGTTTCTTGGTAGAGGAGGTTCACCTGAAAATTTCCTGAACCACCTTCCACATCCTCACTAGCATGAGGTCCTGAGAGTGGCACTTCTTCTTCTTCTTCGCATATAGCTCACACTGAAACTTAGCATAGGCACAGACCGGATCTACGAGGGCAGTCGATCACAAAGTAGCCAACCTAGGAGGGGGCAACTGAGTCCTCTCCATGTAGCCCCACACAGCAGCAAGGTCAGTGTAATGACCCTCTAGGTCATTTTTCAATTTTTATGTGTTTCCAGCATTTTGAGCTTCCCGATAGTCGCTACCCGTTATTTATGACCTTCCAAGACTGGTGGTTTGATTTTTGGGTAATTCAGTTGAGAATCTCATTAATATCGAGTTTATTCTAAAATGTTTAATTTAAATTAGAGTTTAGTAAATTTATAATTTTTATTTTTATTGCTTTTCTAAAGTATTTTTAATATTTATGAAAATTCTTTAGTTGTGATATATTTATATTATTTTATAATAGTTTTATAATTTATTAATATTTTAAATAGAGATAGTGAGTCTAGTTATGTTGAAAAATTCTTATTATTTGATAAAGACTTTATTCAAAATAATTTTCTATTAATTATGGTATATTCAAAAAGGTATATTTATTTTACTATGAACCTATACAATACCCGAGTATATACATAATAGGATAATTTGAAAATTACTATTGCAACTCCTTTTCCACGTGGAAGAAGAGGGAGGGTACAACAGTTAGGTGTTGGATAGGTGGCAGTTAATCATTTACCATGCATTAATTAATTGGTAGCCACTTAAGCTATGTCTTTTAAGAAACAATGGTAATATTATTTAAAATTTTACAATTAGAAAGTTCATTTAAGTTTCCATTTGAGATCTTTCATATTAAAAGTTTGCATTACTATTAAATACCAACAAGTTACTTGCTTTGTTGCTTCTTATATCCATACGTATACCAACATAAGTTTTTTGGGAAAAGTTTACTTTTTATATTTAATTTTCGAAAAGAAATCGATTATCTATCTCTAGTTTTTAACGTGGCAGTTTTCGAAGATCGTGTGGAGGGGACGAGCAGCTCGTGGACGGTTCAATACTGTTGTTCGGCATAGAGGTAGGTTATGGTCTACTCTTCTCTACGAGATTTTGTACTGTATAGATTGCATGATAGTTAAGAGATTATAGGATAGGTTTATAACTAATTGTATCATGATTTAACCAGTCTAGGGGATTTGGAATAGAATTGTAAATTGAGCGTTGACCTGAGGATACCCGCTATAGCTATAGGATACTGTTAAGTCTGATTATTTATGTACATGACCATGAGCTTAGGTTGATATTCAGAACCCTTAGTATAAGATTTACAGTACTACGTAGTGATTTGGGTGATATCCCTCCAGTAGCTTGATGGTCGTTTTACCTTAGTCCTGCTGAGCTAAAATATTATAATCCTGCTAAATTTTAGATTCTTGGGCCCAGGGTTGTGGTTATGAGACCAGTTGGACACTAGGTTAGTATCTTATTCTTTGAAAGGACGTGGTTTAGTTCGTAGACTCTTACGTTTGTATTGTGTGGATACTGGTGATGGCATGCATACATTTAGACGCACTGTCGCTAATTTAGTGGTATGATTCCAACTAAACCTTGGTTTTCTCTACCGTTTTTCAAAAAGGGGGTTTATGCCCGCTTTTCACTTTTAAAATTGATTTCTAAACGGAAGGCATACCAACCTTATTATTGGTTTATGATCTTTTAAACTGAGCATCCTACTTTTAAAGCTCAGACCAAGGCAAATTTTGATCCATTCTTAATCTACGCAATTGTCATTATTTACTTACTTCGATCGAGGGAGATTTTGACCCTTTCTATACTATTTTATCATTTTAGTCCCGGATTCAATCTCAGGCACTAGATTTTATGGATTTCTACTTTTCTTAGTCTCGATTTGATTCCGAGCACTTATTACACATATTTACCTCCAGTAATGGATGGAGTGGATTGATTATGGATTATGGAAGTCCTAGTTCGGGACCAGGCAGTGTATATGGATATCCCGAGTCCCCTATGGGCCCCTTCATCCAATGAGCCACAGTAACGGAGAAGGAAGGTAGTCGTAGGTCCTGCCTTTGCGAGCTACTGAGATGGAGGAGGTGTATACACTTATTTTGGATATGTTACTTGGTTTATCTTGCATCATCTGGTTTTTTTCATGATTTTTATTCATATGCATCGGCTATCACCAGTATAATTATTTGGCTCTTGTATTTATCTATTTTATGGGGGGGGGGGGTCTGTATAGGTACAGTTTAAGGTTGTTTTTTGTTGAGTATTTGTTTGTGCCTTTTGGGCTTATGGGGGTCCGGTTAGGTTATTATTTGTCCGGGCTAGCCGGTTACATTATTATTCGGTTATTGTTGTATAGTTTGTGGCAGGCTGGTTATGGATTGGTACTCGAGGTTTTAGGTATGCTTTCGAGCTCCTTTACTCCTTATTATGGTACGATTTATTATTGTTAGATTATCTTATGCTTATTCATATTTTAGTTAGAGACCCTAATTATGCTAGGGTTAGCTCCCTCATTATTTATGATCCTTGTGATGTTAGACTAGCTCTCTCAGGGTGGTACCTTCATGTTGGGTAGTTTGTATAGTACGTTGTTTATCCATTCCTCTCTAACTACTCTTGTATATCATTTCCTTCCTACTTCTATTGGATACTGTATATCTCTTTCTTCACCCTACTATCGTATATTGACTTGTCACTTATGGTATCATGCTTGCATCCCTTTTTACCTATAGTATCTGATAGTTACCCTTACCTTTTCATTGGCATTATCATGCTCATTTCTTAAATAAATGCATGTAGTGTATATTCTTGCTTCATGTGCTATTTATACTTGTATTAACTTTAAAGCTCAGTTGGTCGATACCTACTGAGTACCTCGTGTTTGGTACTTATACTACACTTCTGCACCCTGCAGATCATAGTATAAGTTTTTGCCGTTGACGTGTGCATCGTACGGAGCTACCATGGATTAGAGATTTGGGGTGAGCTCCTGACGTTCAGAGTTGTTCCTTCTCTCCCTCAGTTGTTAGGCTGATCTTTATTTTGCATTTCAGAGACAGTTCTATATATATGTATTATGCTTACCTTGTACTCTTATTTTTTTAGAAGCTCTTGTATTGACTTCACCAGGTTTTGGGGTTAATTCTCTATATTAGTCTCTTTATTGGGTTTATTTTCTATTGCTTTCTTCTTTTCTCTTGATAGTCCGCTACTCATTGTTTTGGATTATGGGTTGGCTTACCTACTGGTGGGTTATGGTAGGTGCCATTATGACTTACAAAATTGGGTAGTGATAGTCAGCCTCCCAACCACCGAGAGATGCAGGAGCTTGAGTAGAAGGGTTACCAGACTCCTCACCCCCGCCGGGCCGACTACTCTCTCTTTTTCCCCGTCTTTCTCTCTTTCTTGCTCCCTCCTCGTATGCCCCTAACCCTTAGCAGATTATACGACACGCAGTACACCTCCATGTTATCGTGGATCTCCCTAGGCATGTCCACCCTATTGCATAGCGCGGTGATCGGGAAAGGCAAGAAAAAAGAACCATCCCCTACCTCTCCCTAGCATAAAAGTGCCAGCACTCATCCATAATCTGAGCCCTCACGTTCATCTCAATCCCCGTAAGGGTGAACGCCACCATCATAGCCTGATGAAAGGCCACATCCATTTCCTAAAGGACCAGTACTTCGAGACACCAAATGTAACAACACCTTAGCCTCGGGCGAGAAATAGGAGCTCTTAGTCCCCTTACCGCTAGACCATTTCACCTTCTTAGCTTGACCCTTCGGTGCCAAAACCTGATCCGCCCACTTTAAATCTGATTCCCTCACCTTTACTTCAAAAGAGACATTTGAGGGATTGGGAACCCCCAAGGTTTCATTGATGGTAGTAATATCTATCGGAACCTTCTTCCCTCAGATCCGAATGGTAAGGAGGGGTACCGCCCACTCCACCATCGGGAGCATGGCATACAACTCTTGAACAATCTCTATGTTGTGTTAGGGGATAGGCTCGGTTAGAATCTCCCACCCAAATACCTTCAGCTAGTAATACCTTCAGCTAGTAACTCCTCCTCCATATCCCTCATAATAATAATAATACCCTGCTCACGGAGGAAACCTCTAGTGTGTAGCCCTTCTTCATAACTGTCACGGTATTCATCATCGAGAAATCATCGGTAGAATTGTTGTTAGGCCATGATAATCCTGTAAACACTACAAAAACTAGGTTAGAGACCATATTGGGGTACCACAGTAGGGGAGGAAAGAAGGTTGAAATTGAAAGAAAATAATACCTGAGAAGGCTACTGCCAGGTACCGCTGTGGAGGAAAAGTTACCGCTGTAGTAGTTCATCGTCTCCAACCCTTCAACCTTCCTTCCCATGGCTGATTTCCAACTTTTCTCTATATTTTCAAGAATTAAGGGTAGATAAAGTATAAGGAAGTTCGTATGAACCTTTTTACACTAAAATGGGAGTGTATAACACTCGATTTTACCCTCAAATCACTCAAATTCATTAGGGAAGGTGACCCTTCACCTTCTACCCCTCTAATGGACAAAATTCACCAAGAACTATGTCAATCTTACACCCAGGACACTGTAGGAGCATTGTAGATGTAATATAACCTAACATGCTTATCATTTTCATTCAAGAACACCAACAAAATTCAAGTTCCAAAGGTTGCACTAAAAACCAATCGAAAACCTTTTATTCTAATGGAGTTTCTACGATTGTCCAACGACAAACACGTTAACAAAGTAGTAGGGAAGAAGAAATTACCTTAAATTGAAGATGGGAGGATATTGTAGAGAGGGAGTTGAGAGAGTTTGAGAGTGGAAGTGAAAATGGGGTAATGTTTCATTTCCCCCCTACTTTGAACTATCGCGAACTGCTGCTACGGTAAAGTTATCCCTGCAGTGGTACAGCTGCAGAGGTAACCAACTGTTGTAATGGTAACTTTCTCAAGGGTTAGTTTTCATCCCAACATTTTGTGAATTGTAGTATTATAAGACATCTATACATTTGAAACAATTGGCACATGAATACATTCGAGATTCCTTTCGTGGTCTTGTAGGTCGAGTAAATAAAAAGTGAACCGTGCAAGCGATAACTAAAATGACAAAATAAATAGTAGGTTAGGACCATTATAAGTGGAATGGGAGTAGGTTAACCCGACAAGCAAAAGATTTAATTGCCTTTCTTTCGACATAATATAGATCAAATACTCCTTCTATATTAGTACCAAGAGCTCCTAACCCTTACCCGAATGGTGGGTAAATTGGTATCTAATGCAATGACCCAAAATATTGTTATGTGTGAAAACACCGTGGAGATATTTTACGACTAATAAAATGCTATAAATGAACCTGGGAAAGTTAATTCATGAAGAAAACTGCAGCCTAAAGACGTTGGGCCAAAAGGCCCAAAAAGGGGATTGGGTTGGTCTGCAACCTACCACTACAATGGTAGGTTAACCACTATAGCAATACCGTTGCAGAGGCAATAACAAGCCTGGTATATTTTTAAAAATTCGCCCTTTCCCCTCAAAAATACCCAGAATAAACCCTACCTCCATAGTTATTAGATTCCAAAGGCCAAGCTTCATAAGGGCAGTTTTGAGGCACACTCGGCAGGAACCCAACATAGGAAGATGCTTAGCACTCATGGGACAACTCTCTCATCTCAATAGCATCATGATTCGTCTACGAGCTAGGTTAAGATTTATTTATTATAGCAATTAGACTTGGACTAGATTCATATAATATTGATAGTAAAGTCAAAAGTTCTCATGCACTAGGCCTTTGGGCACGATGTTTGGAAGGACAAAAATGATTAAAATTTGGTTAGGCTTAAGTAATGTGGTTAATTGTTGTCGTACCCCATTGATATGATATTCTAGGTGAGGGATGGGTTGAATCTTAGGAGAATCTTAACTGACTAAGTAAATATTATGGTTTGTAAGCATGGTGCGAGTTAAGTACCATAAAAATGGGAAGGAGTATTAAGCTAGGAAGTGGTAGAGGGTGCTCTTGGTAAATTAGATGGTTACGTCCTGTAACAAGGAGGGTTAATAAAATATAAAGGTGGATTGGGGGTTAATAGTAGTCTAAAAGAGTTTTTAGTTGACCTATGAGCATAAATAAAGGGGTAAGACTATTTAAGAGACAACATAGTGATAGTACGTGGCATGATAGGTAGTTGATAAAAGTCATAGGATAACAAGGGTAAGGTTAGTAAGGTCAAGTATCAGTATCTTGGTTCAAATATTTAGGAAGGGATGTGAGAGTTGTGTTGGAAATATGCATGAGAGTTGTGGATAGCCAAGATTAGTAACGACGCCTAGGTGGAATCACTTTGGTCTGGTAGGGGGTATAGTGTGAACGTTAGAATAATGTATGATTCTAAGGAAATGTATGGAATTAAGATTTACGTCATTGTGATTATATGTGGACAGTGTTTGTGATTGCTTTCGAACAATGCTTGTAATTATTGATTGTATTGTATGTTTTTATGTACATTGATGTTAGGAGTGAGGTTGGCAATGATAAGGATATTGATGATGATAGTGGTGATATTGTTATTATGATCATAATGTTCATGATGTGGTTATTGATAAGTTGATGATGATGATGATGATAATATTGTTATTGATCATAATGTTCATAATGTGTATAATAAGGTGATGAGGTTGAGGAGAGAAAGTGATGGTGCATGCAGTTTGCAAACATGAATTCATTCATATGCCTTGACATTTTATAATATTTTATATATGTTTTTGTTGATTCTTGACCAGATTGGTCTGTTGGTAGTATTGATGGAATATAATGGTGCATCGTGAATCTGAGGTACATTCTAATTCAACCTTAATGTTAATTAGTCAAAGTGTATGGTTATGTGGATGCATTGTATGGTATTGTACCTCCCCGCAGGGTTGTTAGAACTCTAAGTCTTATTGATGGTAAAACTGTAGTACCCGATAGTAGTGAATTTTCGAAAACATCCAGTCTAATGTGAGATAAAAGTTACGGAAACCACGTTAATAAGTAGTTAAGGGTAAAAAGGGTTCAAGTTAGAGTGGGTGGTCAATGGATAATGATATACGAAAATGGTAAATGTCAGGTAAGTCAAAGAGATATTATAATTATGGTGTTAATGAATTCATAATCTGGGATTTATAAATCGGAACCTTACTTGATGTTATGATTTCTCCATATTTGTTCTTAAGGTTATTTGTTTCTAACCCTGGTCGGTTGATGATGTCTACCAGTACGTGTGGGCTTACTGATACACTTACTATATCTCTAATTATAGATATAGCCATGGTGTAGGTCAGTTGGGGTTTCTAAAGCGGCGATGGCGATCACTCAGCAATAGCTCCTGCCCTCTCTATTCTGTATAGATGTTGTGTCATGGATTCTCCTATTTCTTGTCTAGTGATCTTGTATCGGTATAGGCTAGTTTCAAGGGATTTGCTATTATTTATTTTTTGCATCACTTTTACTATCAAATGTACTAAACTAAATTCATACTTATGATGTTAACCGGATTAATGGGTTGAATGAAGGATTATTTTAACTAGTTGACTGATTGAGAATGCTTAAAAATGAACTATTTTAACTTTTGCATTAAAGGAATGGCTTATTAGTAAGGGTTCTCTTATCTAGGATGGTTTTAGGTAGGTTCCTGCATGATCCGAGGTTTGGATCGTGACAATCATCCAACAAAGATTCTCATCCATTTCCCCTTATATCTTGTAATCTTTTCTTTGCAATGTTAAGAAACTCCATGTTATTAACAATATCTTGATATTTTTTTGTTAAGTTTTTCTTAACTCATTTGATATAGCCAACACTTTTAACATCAAGTGAAGCATAAAAATACATTTGAATGTTTTAATCTTTGTCAAAAGATATTTTTCTTTATTTCTATCACTTGAGGTAGAAGCTTCATTTTCAATCACTTCAAGCACATGAATAATAGAGGAGAAAAAAACGAAAAAGTTATCTTATATTTTGAAATGTGATCCCCAATAAGTATCACCTAGTCTTTAAACACCACATTTTTTATATAATTCTTGTCCAGTAAGAACTTTAGTAGACTAAAGTAATTGCTTCAACTTTTCATCTTAGTGATGATGGAGTAAATCTGTATGCTTAAAATATCCTCCATTAACATTAAACACATCAGGATCAAAAAGTCTTCAACAACCAAATATATTTTAGCAATAGCTACAAGTGTTAGTTGCAATTGATGTGCAAAATAATGAATATAATATGACGATGAACTATCTTTCATAATTAAAATTTTGAGACCATTTATCTCTCCCTTTATATTATAAACTCCATCATAACCTTTTCCGTTTATTTTGGATGGACTTAGTGAGTGATCGGAAAGCAAAAAATAAATTTCTTTCCTCAATGAGCATGCTGATGTATCATTAACGTGGACAAGACTGATAAATCATTTTTACTACTTAACCATTCTTATCAACATACCTCAAAACAAGAGCCATTTGTTCTTTTGTGTGAGATGTCTTTGGACTCATCAACTAATATACCAAAGTAATTAGCCTTCAAGTCTCCAATTATAGCTTTCAACATTTCTTTCATATCCTTTTGTATCATACGACAAGTCAAAGTATCATTTTATGGAGTTTTTTCTAGTATCACTTTTCCCACATTTGGATGTTTGTTCCTATTCCACTACAAAAATCCTAAAAAGAAGCCTTGATTAGTTGAAGATTCACTTTTGTCATGACCTCAAAAGGGCAACCCATGATGCACAAGAAGTCTTACCACGTAAATTGAAGCTTCCAAACACATCCAATATTCACTTTTTTAACTTTTGAGAATCATTTTCAGGAACAACTTGAATCTGTTGATGATGATTTGACAAATCTAGCATCTTATTGTAACATTTATTGTGAATTCTATTAACATTAAAGACATGCAAACAAAATATTTCAAGAGTCTTATTTCAATCCCTAAAACACTTTGTTGTATAAAACTCAACCATACTTTCATGCACAAATTCATTTTTTGAATAAATAACAACATAGTAATATTTTTGACCCAATTCTCATCCAGGAGTTTATTATTGGAACGTGGGTCTCGTTTTACTTGTATTAACGTGTAGATAATGAATTTGATAGAGTGATAGCATTCAAAAATCTAGGAGTAGGGATGAGCAGTTTATGGACGGTTTGAGACTATAGTTCAACAATGAGGTAGGCTATGGTCTACTCTTCTCTTTGAGATTGTATATAGTATTGATTACATGTGGGGTAGGGGTCATGGAATAGGTTTTACATTATCTTATCGCCTTTATCATCTGACCTTTCTTAGGGAATTTCAGTATAAAATAGCAGCTTGAGCCTTAGTTTAGAATGCCTGCTATACCCGTAGGACTGTGTTAGGATCACTTATATTTACCTATTATTACCTTAGGTTGAGGCTAGAAATTCTATTTGTATCTTATTGTTGATATTTTGACCTATTTGGGGGAACTTTAGAATAGAATTGTAGTTTGAGCCTTAGCCTAAAATGCCTACTATAGTTATAGGGTTGTGCTAAGCTTGCTGGTATACTTGCTTTGACCTTAGGTTGATTTAGGGATTCCTAGTATAAGATTTGTGGCAGCACATGTTAATGCGGATAATATCCTTTTACTCTGTATATTGTTGGGACCAAGGCCTTGGTTACAAGACCATTTGGATACCAGGTTAGTTCTCTGTGCTCTCAAAGAATTGTGTCCTAGTTTTTAGATGCTTAGGTGCTTACATTTTCATTGTTTGGATACTGGTGATGGCATGCATACATTTTTATGCATATACTGTGGTATGATTTCAACAAAAACCTTGGTTTTATCACTTTTTTCAAAAAGAGATTTATTCCCCACTTTTCACTTCTAAAAACTAATTCTTAAATAGAAATCGTACCACCCTTACTGTTGGATGGCAGATTTTAAGACAGATATGCACTGTTTTCTACTATTTTTAGTCTTGATTAATCCAGGCACTAGATTTTACTGACTACTACTTCTTTAGTCTCGATTTGACTCCTACCACTTATTACACACATACTTACCTCCGGTACTGGATGGAGTGGATTGGTTATGGATTATTGGAAGTCCTGTATCAGGACCAGGCAATATATATATATATGGATATCTCGAGTCCTATGTGGGTCCCTCAGTCTCAAAACCATATGTCGAAGATGGGGATACCCCATAGGTCCTGCCTTGTAAGCCAGCAAGCCAAAGGAGGTGTATATACTTGGTACGATACGTCACAAAGTTGACATGATAATATTGAATTTACTTTTCATTTATTCATTCATATATATTTCCTATTACCTGTATGAGTGTTGGTTGTATGTACCTACAGATCTTATGGGGAGTTAGTTAGGTTATATTTGGTTTTGTGTACCTTTCGGGCTTATGGGGGTCCAGTTAGGTTATTGTTTGCTCAGGCTTATTTAGTTGTCTTATTGTTTGGGTGTCATTGTATGTTGCAAGTTGATTAAAAATCACAAGCTTTACATGTAAATTCATTGAATGTGATTACACTTACAATATCGTTTAAAAAATTCCTTCCTTAAGTATTCATTGCAACAACAGGCAACCACCCAAACACTTAGTCAACTCGAGTTAACCATTTCAGGTAGACAACAATCATACTTTAACACACCAAATCACAAATAGATATGAATCATTGGTTTTATCAATTATAGCATGTCGTAAGACCAATCCACGGCTTATTCAAGCAAGCATTATCAAGCCATATTCATTAAATCTATGTACTTATTTTAGGAAAGCACATTCAACCCAAAGGAGTTTAAACTCTAGTTCAACATTCATAAGTTCATTCACTAATCCAATCCTCCTCATCTATACCAAGACTCGGGATTCTGCTATTAAATAGAAACCCTTACATTCAAGTCATTACTAGGTTCAAGACTTACCCCATTAGCCGATCATTCAACTCTATTCAACTTACAGTCTAGTTTCAGTCATACACCTTTATACCTTTTACTTCTAAACCCTTAGCCTAACTTGACCTTAGGCTCTTAAGTTAAGTCACCACCTCTTTATACCATAATTAGTCCTTATCACTAACCTTAGGCAAGATTATCCCATATTTCAACCACATATAATACCAAGTTCACCCTTTTATGGTAATTAGGCTAAATAACTAGCTAGATTATGACTCACACAATCTCATTGGCATCTATATTCACATAATTCATATTACAATCCACCATAGAGTCATACAAACACAAAACATCAATCAAGGATTCATGCATTAACATATCAACACACAATTAGGTCCTTATTACATTAAATTCATGTTTATCCACCCAAACTATATGCCCGCAGACCTAACCATGATTTCTCCAGTCAAATCTACATTATCGATACGATTACTAACCACAGTTTACTACTCATAAGCCATAACCTACTTGGGCGCCTAGCTGCTACAACAAGTAGCTATAACATGGGTGATACTTCTTCTTTTTTATATTTTCAAAGGCTAATCATCTAACAAACAATAATTATAAGAGTAATTAATAAACAATTCTTCAAATAAATACTTTGGAAATTCAATCCCACTAGTTCTACCTTTATTTACGGTCTACAAAATTATCCAAGGGTCAATTAACCATTAAATAGTTCCTTCAAGCTCAACCCAACTCTATTAATGGAGTTTTTAGGCTAAAGGTTCCAACTTTATTGAATTCGAGGTCCCCAACTATCAATTTTTACGTTTTAGAATCACTAATTCATGCTAGAGATTGTTAATTAACAATTTAGAAGTGATTCTAGGTGATATTAATCCAACCCATAGGTTTTCCCCAAAATATCATGAACTTAGGGTTCAAATCCCCAATAATTTCACCATTAAAGGTTATTCTAATGATTCTAGGATGTTAAAGAATTGATAAATGAAGAAAACGACGGAAGAAACTTACCTCAACGGAGAATTTCAATCCATACCAAAAGAAAATCACCCCTCTAGGGCTTACGAATGAAGTTTTGGGGTTTAGGGGCTGAAACCAGTCAAAAATAGGTTATAAATTGTTGTAGCGTCTCTATAGTGACCTGAGCCCGCTATAGCAGCCTCAGCTTTTTCAGCATGGACAGTCTTTAGTAAAATGGTCATAACATTTTACTCAAGAAGAGGATTAACGAATACTAGGACCTAGGTTCCCTTTTGAAGCTCCATTTGAATTACATTTAAATCCTTCAGAAGGGAACCTTCACCTCATAATTTTGAATTCAATAGAAGGAATGTAAGCTTCAAAAAATTTGACTATCATAGGCCAGCTACTAGGTACGTGTTTCAACCATGGATATCTAGTAATTGTCAAGTAGTACAAATTCCTGTTGATCTTCATGCTCATGCTATAAACAGACATTTTTCCTTCATGTTTTAGAATACTTCTCCTCTTCCAAATTTGTCATACTATTAGAGCTGGGACATCCCTGAACAAAGGCTTTAACTTTGTAGTACAAGGAGCATTCCACCACTTAAAAATTGTGTCCTTTAATTGAATAAAAGGACCCTGCACCCCTGCTGCAACTGTAAAAGAAGATCATAATTCAGTAGCTATTGAAAAATTAATAAACAGGTGCTCAAAAGTTTCCTGAGCTAAATTATCACAACAACAACATTTGACCTCATCCTCCAGACCAACTTTTATTAGGAACTCACCAATAGGTAGTCTTTTCTTCCGTAGTCTCCAAAAGAAGAAAGAGACTTTGAAGGGAATCTCTTTTTCCCAAATAAAGTTGTACTCCTCTTTAATTTTGACAGGGCTTCTCATCAATTCCCAAGCTCTGCTTACTGAGAATTTTGCAGAACTTTGCAAAGTCCACCAAGATTTGTACCACTGATCTGAATCTTCTCTAACTGCTACTTCCCTAATGATGTGATTACAAACTTCTTCATGGAAAGTTTGCTGTAAAAGAGTCACATTCCAAGTTCCATTCATCCTTAGCTGAGACACATCTTCAAAAGACAAATTAATAGGATAATTCACAGGTAAATAATAATATAGAGCTCCTAATTGAGACCAGTTGTCAAACCATATGCTAGAGCTTCCACACCTGGGTTTCCACCAAATTTGTTGATCAATTTCATCTATGGCTTGAAGCATATGCTTTCATAATTGAGAATCCCCTCTCCATTCTACTACTTAGGGTCCATGCTTCTTACAATATTTATTCCACATTGACTTGTGTGTTCTAAATATCCACCACAATTTAGCATATAAGGCTTCTGCAACATCAAATAAAGATCTAAAGCCTAAACCCCCTTCATTTTTTTGTAAACAAACATCTGAAAAGGCCATCCAATGTTTATTCCTCCCCACTTCTTTAAAATTCCACAAATATCTAGCAAAGACTTTTTGATTTATGATATTATACTTACCTATTTTATTTTAATTTTCTTCATAATAATTCTTTAAAAAATATGATTTAACTATTTTCTCTTTTTTAAAAATGATTTAACTATTTTCTCTTTTTAAAAAATGATTTAACTATTTTGTCATTTATAATATATTCTTTTGTTTAATCAATTTTGTAAAAATCTTTTTTTCTTAGGAAAACACATTTTCTATCATCATCCACAAACTTCTAGACCATGCTTTATAAATAATATTTTTAACAGGTGCATATAAACGGTCGATGTGAAGTATAACTATGACATAAATGCTACCATGATACACACATATATGTTCTAATTTGCATATTACAAGCAGAAGTAGATACTTTGCAGGTGGTAAATTTCATAGAGCGATACTTTTCAACTCCGGTAAAGATACACCAGTGACAAATAGGAGAATAAGTTGCTTCTATGCCATATGTTTTTTACACAGAAGATATGAAAATGATTTTATTTTCTTCAAAAAGGGATGTTTACAAAATTACGTAAATAAAAAGTACATTATAAAGGATAAATTAGTTAAATTATATTTTCTAATATTAACATATTAGGTTAAAAGAATTGTTTAAAAAAATGGTAACATAATAACATAAACTATAAAGGAGGTAAGTGTTACGAGCCAAATTTGATGGGAGGTTTATATAATTATCCTTTTAGTTTTTGACAATACTTAATGAAAAAATAGTCTAATTTGAGTGACTTTATTGATACAAAATAAACATAAATAATTTTAATGAATAATTTGTTATAGTGGCGCAACCACATATATAAATCATCATCGCTCTTTTTTTTCCTTGGATGTAAGTGCAGATTAATTTAACAAGAAGGTATGCAAACCATAGCTTGGATCTCTTTTCTATGTTTCATCATTTTGAAACAAACTATCAAAGATGCACCAACTCACACATTGAGCAGCCTAGTAATATATTAAAATGCAGTGTGGGGCATTTATTTAGTAAACGTACCCGGTTTGGCTATAAAAAAATTTCAATATTTTTAGAAAAATTATTTAACTTTGTTCAAAAAATATTGTTTGGTCATAAAAATTTCAAATATAACTTGACCTGTATTTGGAAAAGTGAAAACACTTAAATACTTATTTTCACTTTTTTCTCATCTAACTTTATAGTTGTATGTTAACTCTTTCAATTTTAAAAAGTCTTTCCAAAAAGAGATGGTCAAACACAACTTCAACTTCAACTCCAACTCCAACTTCAAAAATTTCAAATAAAGTAAATTTTTTATTTTATTATTTTTTCATGTCAAACGCATACTTAATTACAACTCGTATGGCGGGCTAGCTAGACTTCAAAGGGGACAACTTATCAAAAGGCTCTCGCTTGCCAGTCTGTTATACTAATTTCCTTCTTGAGTTGTTGTTGTTTTCTTCTTATCCTTCTTAAAAGCACGACACTCCGAAGCCATGTGACCATACTTGCCACAGTTATAGTAATTTCCTTTGAACCTTTTCTTGCTTGGTTCATTCTTTTCTTCATTGGACCTTTTCTTTTTCTTGTTCTTTGGAGGAGTTTCAACATGATTTGCTCTCGGAATTGAAGACTTTGAAGTGGCTTTCTTTTCAGCAGCTTTGTTGTCTTCTTCAATCCGCAAACGAACAATCAAGTCCTCTAACTTCATTTCCTTTCACTTATGTTTCAAGTAGTTCTTAAAATCTCTCCACAAAGGAAGCAATTTTTCGATAAAGGCTGCCACTTGAAATGCTTCATTTACAGTGATTCCTTCAGCAAGTAAATCATGAATTATCACTTGCAATTCTTGAACTTGAGACGTGACAGTTTTACTGTCAACCATTTTATATTCCAGAAATTTGGCAACCACAAATTTCTTTAGTCCAGCATCTTCTGTCTTGTATTTCTTGTCTAAAGCTTCCCATAATTCTTTAAAAGTTTTGCATACGCTATAAACATTATACAAGCTATCTTCCAACCCATTCAGAATGTAATTTTTGCACAGAAAATCAGAATGATTCCATGCCTCCGTTACCATGAAACGATCTTTTCCCGGAGTGTCATCCGGGAAGGTTGGAACATTTTCAGAAATGAATTTCTGCAAACTGAGAGTGGTTAGATAGAACAGCATCTTCTGTTTCCACCTCTTAAAGTCAGCACCGAAAAACTTTTCGGGGTTTTCAGTCGCTGTCAGTGCAGGAACAACACGGTTTGATGAAACTGTATTTGTTGGCACAGAAGCAGAATTCATAACAGTATCAGTATCAACAGGTCCTGCCATTTCGTATTAGATTCTTTAAGCTTGTTTTTTCTGGATTTTTTTTTCCTGAAGAACCTGACAAACTAATAGCACACAGATTTTGTTCTAAGTCCACAGTTTGACTGTGTGTCCTTAAAGAATCTAATCCCCTCACTAGTGCCCGAGGTATGGATTAATTCTTCCCAGGATAAAATAGAACTCTATTCTACTATATCGGCAATGAAAAATTATAGAATTCGTCAAACTCAAGAACGGAGTATAATCACACACTAGCTGTTTTTTTTATTTGTAGAAGAAGAGAGTTTTGAGTTGGCCAGAACTTCATTAAACTAGTCAAAAAATTACTGAATACCTGATGAAGAAAAACACAGGTATTTATAGCCAAATACGCACTGTTTCAAAAGGATGTACTGCTTCGAAAAGTTACACTGTTTCGAATCACTGTTTCTGAAACATCGCGTTGGTTCTGGAAATAATGCATCGTTTCTGGACTGTTGCATTGTTTCTGGAATGGTTGCATTGTTCTGGAACGATGCATTGCTTCTTGAATAGTCACAACGTTGCAAAACAGTTCGTTGGAACATTGCATTTGGAGGAAAATTTCAGATGAATTTTTTTTGGATTAAAATATCACATAAACACTTAAGTTAAAAAAAAAATTGTCCAAAAAGATGGTCTCTCAAAGCCAAGTAGAGCGAGCGACGACGACGACAGCGCGAGGCTTGATTTCTTCTTGGCTCACTATCCATACAAATGAGTACTTCTTAATATAAAGGACAAAAGGTTTCTTTCTCCCACCAATGAGGGAGAAACTATTTTTCCTTCTATAAAGTGACTATTCACCTCCATTAGTTCCCACTTTGTTCCACCATTTTCCATTCATATTTCACCCAAATCCAACAGTTGTTTATTAGGAAAGCACTGTGCAGCTTCCACCCTAAAGAAGATAAAGTTACACATGACAAATTTGAGATTGTTTAAAAGCCTACCTCGTGACAATTATAGTCCTAAAGAGGAACCAACTAATTAACTGTATTTTTTTAGTTCTATTTATCTTTTAAGCTTAATTATTTGCTATTGTTAAAACATAGGTCCATCATCAAGTTCATAGTGACTTGACTGACTTCACTGTCAAATGAAAAGAAACAGTATCAATATACTCAAAGAAAGCTCTTGTCAATTTTTCGTTAAAACGCAAATCTTCTTCCTCATACTTTTCTTCTTAATTAGGTTGTCTTTCCAAGAATTTTCCAGCCTGGAACAGTCCATCTTACTAAGCTTGAAACAACATTGGAGTGATTCGGAGTTCCTCCAGTCATGGGATTCGAAATAGTCACCATGTAATTGGTCTGGCGTGAAATGCATCGATGACATTGGTGTTAATGAACTAAATCTTGGAGAAAAGAACATTACTGGAACAATACCATCAACAATATGCGAACTCGAGAACCTAACCTTGATTGATCTCTCCGACAGCAACATTTTAGGGGCCATACCAGCTAGCCTGAGGGACTACTCAAAGCTACAGAAGTTAGACCTGACTAAAAATTCTTTGACAGGCCAAATTTCAGGCGAGTTGTTTGACCTAAGACGTATTAGTCAATTTTCATCTCAATTGCTAACACCATGTCTTCTGAGTTGCCAAAATCAACTTTTACCGTACAAACTCAATTTTTCTTTCTGAAAGCTACACTTACCAAAAGGTATTGGGAACCCGCACAGCATTGAGCGTGTCAAATAATTAATTCCTTAACTGGTTTCAATTTACAGGTCACTTGTTCCAATTGCTGTATTTGAATCATTTGTCACGAAGTCACAATCACTTGTCTGGTGCGATACCTGATGCAATAAACTTGTTTAGTTTGTCTGATATGGACCTTTCTCATAACCAATTGAGTGGCTCTATACCGAAAGGACTTGGCGTTTTACCTGGATTGGATACTTTGGATTTGTCTCATAATCAGTTATCAGGTGACATTTCGGAGAATAGGACTAGAAAGACCCTTAGGCTTTGCTCCAACAAATTCAATGGGAGAACTTCTGTTGAATTTTTGAAGCTAGCATTTTTGGAGAATTGCTTTGATGAATTCAATCTTTGTTCCACATCCAAGAACTCCTTCCCTGACTTACCTAGCTGCTCTTCTAAGGTTCGAAAATTTCTGAAAGAAAAACACATGACTATCATAATTCCTGCAGTTGGTGTTGGAGTAGGTATACAGTTAGTATGACTCTTTTACATGATCAGAAAGCAATGCTTGAAAAAATAGAAGCATAATTCCAAAGAGGACTTGAAGTTCATTACATTTCACAAGTTTAAGGTAACTAAGGAGGACATTCTTTCCAGCTTGAAAGACGAAAATGTAATTGGACATGGAGGATCAGGAAAGGTTTATAGAATGGTGATCAATCAAACTGGCAACACTTATGCTATTAAAAGCATAGGGCATGACAAAAGACTAGGTGAAAAACTTCCAAAGGATTTTTTGGCAGAAGTTCAATTACTTGGTCGCATTTGACACAGACACATTGCCAAGCTCTTTTGCTGCATCACTAGCACAGACAGAAACCTTCTAGTGTATGAATACTTTGAGAAACAAAGCCTGGACAAATGGCTACAGAAAAAGAGAAGAGCAGCATCACCAGGTCAAAGTAGTATCCCACCCCTGGATTGGCGAAAGAGATTAAATATAGCCATCAGTGCAACTCAAGGACTCTGCTATATGCACCATGATTACACTCGACCCATCATTCATAGAGACATTAAGTGCAGCAATATCCTTCTGGACTCAGAATTTGAGTCCATGCAAAAATAGCAGATTTCGGACTTGCCAAAATACTAGCTAGGCAAGACGATGATCCTGAGACAGCTTCTGCTGTTGCTGGAGCTTTTGGTTACATTGCCCCAGGTACGTGTTGATTCAAATGTGTCTTTTCACCTCTTGAGTATTTCAACTGAGTTTCTGCAGTTCTGATACTATCAAATTGTAATGTGTGACAGAGTATGCCTCGACATTCAAAGTGAATGTGAAAACTGATATCTATAGCTTTGGAGTGGTTCTACTAGAATTGACAATGGGGAGAGAAACCATTATCCCCGATCAGCAAATGAATCTAGCACAATGGGCTCAAAAGCGTTACAGAGAGGGAAA
Organism: Capsicum rhomboideum; assembly: GCA_031232105.1. Taxonomy (NCBI): domain Eukaryota; kingdom Viridiplantae; phylum Streptophyta; class Magnoliopsida; order Solanales; family Solanaceae; genus Capsicum; species Capsicum rhomboideum. The sequence goes on from CP124718.1 coordinate 15,149,044, forward strand.
TTCCATAGCTGGTGCACTTGATGAGGAAATCAAGTAAACCAGTAATTTGGAACAAATGACAAGTGTTTTTAAACTAGGAGTGATGTGCACTGGAGCATCACCATCTGGTAGGCCATCAATGAAGGAGGTTTGCAACATTCTTCAAAGCTGCAGAGACCCCTATCTTTGATGGAGTAGCATGTGTATTCTTACATCAGCAAACATAGTTGTAATTATAAGTATACAAAATAGAATGGCAAAGCCATGACGATAACAATTTCTAACAGAGATATATACTATCAGTCCTATGTTTTATAGCCCAACTTGTTCAGACTGAGGCCTAGTTGTTGTAATTGCTATTGTTGTTGTATCAGTTCTATGCTTTCTCAGTATCAATTTCACTGATACTAATAGACTGCCAATTTTATCAGACTGGAAAAATCTCTCACATATCTGAAACTAGCACAAGTTCAGTCAACCTTAAGCAGATTACAACTCAAGTGTTTCCCATCTCAACTATTTACATTTATTAGAACATTCCTAATGCGGTTTGAGATAGTCCTGAGAAACTCAACGTCTTTCACCTTAGTCTGATGTGCATCACTTATTTTTATATTACACACTCAAACTGCATTGTCATATCCATTTGTAGCCAAATTCTACTACTTCAAAATTATACAACTAGTTTTTCAGGTAGTATGTTGCACGTGTATGTCTAGTTGTGTAGTACAAGGGTTTAAAAGAAATGTTTGAGTAAATAGGTATGAAAGAAAATTCAAGTACACGTCTTTGTGAATGATCAATGTGGATCATCTTATGGTGATTTATTTGTTGGATCAAGATAATGGAATATGGTCTTAACCAACGAGGATAAACAATTAAGGTTTTATTAGAAACATAGTGCATCCTAACTTGACAATTGATATTTCATTGCCTCCTCAACAAGAATCTGTTACCACTTTAACCAGAGGCGATTGTACGATTTCTAGAGTATGGATGCACCATTGAAAAAAAAGAAGGCAAAAATGTATTAAGTAGGAATTGATCTTTGTTCCTTTTGGTGAATAACTAAGCTTTTAACCAATTGCACCATCAAGTCATTTTGTAGAATGGGTGCCAACGAGTAATATTAGATCAATTCTAGAAAATATATACATAAAATATCTAGTTTTAAGGAAAGAGCACGGGCTCCTGTGCCCCAAAATTGGCACATAAATTCGCCCCCTGACTTTAACATAGTCCAATATTTCATTTTGAGAGAGTAAAACATATAGGTGCTAGAATTTAAAGGAAAATAAAACAAGATACGGATACAATACCCAAATGTTCAAGTCTAAGGCAGATCTCTCAAGAGAATAGTTTAGCCCAAAAGAATTTAATGAAAGAAAACTATTAAGTCCTACTTAATCCAGCATACGTACGATTACGTATAATAAAACTGAAACACAGAAGAGGAAGGAGAATGTAATTTACCCTTGGGATGCAAACACAATGAGCCTCCGACACCTCCGCAAGACACTGTGCAGCCTTCGTAGTTCCCAAGTTGCATTTGCAGCATTATCTGCAAATTCGACCAAGCATCAATTGATCACGCGGAATTTTCGTTCACAAAATTCATTCTCATCCAGAGAAAACAGGAACAAGATTAAGGTAAATCAAGAGCTCTCCAAAGAAATATGCTTTTTCTCTTGATAGCATTTAGATTGAATCCATGATACTTCAAACGTTTTAGAGAAAGACACAGAAAAGGAATTTGCAATAATATTTTTGCATCCAAGACAAAGAAAAATGCTCCATTCATCAATGATAATACAATTTAGCATTTCACATCCAATGATACTATTAATTACTACTCTCTTTGTATTCAATTTTAAGAATAATTTGGCTACATTAGAAAAGAAAATGAGCTAGTTTAGCCCCCATACTGGTACTTGTATCTTTTCCTTTGAATTTGGCTTTTATTATATTTATATATTAAAAAAAAAATACCTAGACACTTCGCCTAGTGAATTTGCTTTAAAAAGGAGTACTATGTGTATATAGTGCTGCTTGTTACAGGAAAATCATGTCAAAGTTGTTACTCAATATGAAAACAAGAAAACTCTTGTTGCAAGCAAGTTTCTGTTAAGTGTGCTACAACGAGAAATAATATGATCGATCACCAAAATCATCAGTATCTAGTTACCTAGAAGCTCAACTTTTCAATGAATACCATCTAATTTTAATAAAGCTGTAAAACAAACTTCCCCAGAGCTACAAGTCAAGATTGTGAATTAACAACAAATTATATCACGAAAATCATCAATATTTATAAGCACATCAGCGCAATTGATCTGCTTGGCGCATTCATTAATATTGCTATGATGTTGATCATCTTTGCAGTCTCATTCATAACTTCATTTTCAACTTGACAAATTATTGCTGCTTGTGTTGTGAAGTAATCACTTGCAGGTCCGTGTAATATGGCTTTGGTAATTTCGGCAACATTTTGTTCCTCTATATTACAAGTTACGATATGACCCTTCAATTTTTCTCTTTTATATTCTTCATACTCCCTCCATCCATCAATAGTTGTTCACTATTAATTTGACACACAGGTTAAGAAATAATGCACATAGGTTAAGAAATAGTAAATTATAGAGGTAATTTTATCATATTACTCTTTGAATATAATAAATTTATTACTTTGAGAAATATATTGGATAATAAATCGTATTTAATGCTAAGGATAAGATGGATAGAAATGGATAAATTATCCATAACTTTTCAAATTGAACAAATATTATTAGATATCTATTTTTAATATAGTGGACAAACAAAAATAGACAGAGGGAGTAATTCGGCACAATACAAAAGCTTGTTTAGGGACAACCTGTAAAAAAAAAAAAAAAGAAGATCTATTATCAGTTGTGTCGAGACTCGAGATAATATTGATTGTATAAATAATTATACGTTGTCAGTACATATAAATTAGGGGGGAAATGGAAAATTATACTTCCTTCGTTTCAAAATAATTGACCCTCTTTTTAAAAAATATTTATTTTAATTTAGTTGTCTCTTTTATGAAATTAAGAAAATTTTATTATGTTCTTCTAATATTATTTTTATTATTAAATGACTAAATAAAGTGTATATACTCAAATTTATATTTTTAAAGTATAATTAATAGGGTTAATTTAGTAAAATAAATTTCTAATAAATATTTTCTTAAGAGAAGTGTCAAATAAAACAAAGCTAACAATTTTGAAACGAAGGGGTAGTATATACATCTATAGTGAAGATTTTGCTGGAGTGGCATATTTAGCAATTATAGTTATATTGGACTTTAAACCGTTGGACCAAAGCCCACGAGAAGGCCCCATCTACAAAGCAACCCATTAGGCTATGAATTCCAGGAGTGCTAAATGGCCATAGCCTATCGCAGGTCCCTAGATTCATTGGTTCAATTTAGGGTAATTTACATAAATGTAGGTAGGAGGTTTAGATCCTAATTACTTGGAGGCATTAATGTTTCAAAAATTATATGATGTGTCTAAAGTATGTGTATCTGGGATCTAAAGACTATGTATCTGAACTGTCTATCTGAAATAATTTTAAACTTTGTGTATCTGAAAGAATTTTAGCTTTGTGTATCTTAGATATTTTAAGTCCTATGTATCTTTAATAGTTTCAGGTTTTGTGTATCTTAAAAATTTTAAGGCATTTGTATCTTGATACTTTTAATACCTGAGTATCTTAAGTATTTTTATGCTTGTGTATTTATGTTTTAAATCTTATGTATCTTAAATAAAAATAGAAGATACATAGTGAAAAATCAGTAAGATACAAGCAAAAATACACTATCAACCACCCATGTTACAATCAGTAAGATACAAGCAAAGATACACCGTCAACCACTCTTATTATACCTTCAACCACCATTATCACTGTCGCCACCTCCCCTATCACATCGTGCGGCGGACTACCAGCTACCACCATCACCGCCGCAACAACCCACGCCGCCACCTCTCCTGTTACATCGTCTGGCAAACCACCAGCAACCACCATCACTGCCGCAACACCCCACACATCTACCTCCCCTGTTACACCATCCAGCGAACAACCAGTAACCACCATCACCACCATAACAACTGTCATGACCCAACTAACTGGATCGTGTGGGCAACTACTCTAATCCATCTAGATAGGAGAATCTTTACCAACCAATTAAAACAAATGTGGAAATTATAAATAATTTTAACAAAGACTTCAAAATCTGATAAATATACAACCTTTTTCATATACAAAGAATAATAAAACACCTTTCTCAAGGACCTAGTCTAGACAGGTACAAAACCTGCTACAAGACAAAGAAAAATAACCAAAACCCAACTTCCACCATAGGAATGAGAAGACGGAAGTTGTTCAAGATCTCTACCTCATCAAGCAAGAAACATCAACTGATCCTGCAACCAGAGTATACCCCGAAAAAGGTATAACAAGAGTAGTATCAGTACAACCACACGTACTGGTAAGCATCATCGGTCGACCCAAATTAAATCACATAAAAACCATATAAATATCCGAAAGAAAACATGCACTTAAATAATTTCATTAGTCAAACACCTTCCTCTCATTAATTTTCACCTCCCTAATTCTATACACTATTATCAAAAACTCTCTTATCATTTAGCTAAATTCACTAATCCTCTTGTCAATCACCATACCACCTTCAACTCTAGGCATCACTTCTCAATGATTCTGACACCCCTATATAGGTATTTAGCACCCACTTAATTAAGGACTCAATGACAATGACCATGAAAAATCTCAGCCCTTAATATCCATTCAGTGACCTCAATAATTATCTTGTTTCTCGGAATTACCTACCTGTGGAGACACCCATGCATTATAGGAACACATAACCATCTATTATCAAGTCAACAACACCTTTACTTACTTTATTTCCATTAATATAAAAAATTCAAACAAGTATAATTCACTACAGAAATCCACCAAGGCAACACCATGTCCAGTAACACCAATCAATAACCAGGTAAGTATAAGTTATGACATACAATTCATCAAGTCAAGATCATGACTAACAATAATAGATCAAGTCAAAAATTCATGACTAACAACAATTACTTCCATCTTGCCTCAATAGTTCTTTAAATAGACATCAATAGAAATTATACCTTTCAATCATATCAATAGTCCGGACCATACAAGGATCCAATATGACAATAATAATATCCATCGGTTCACTCAAGGAACCAAATATAGATCAATCAAAAATAAACTCGGTTCACTCAAGGAACCGTCAAACTCACGAATACCTTGTACACACATGGTAAAAGTCTTATGGTTGTCCACTAGCTATGGCCTGCAGGGAACGAGCTAAGACCATGTATCAAACATCCCAGACATCTAGTGTCTTCCACCCTTATCCCAAACCAATGTGATGCCGCCCTTATTACAACATCCCCACCCTTATGCTCCCTGAGTTTCACCAATTTTGAGATGATGACCTTTATCAATTCATCTCATAATAACAACAGATATCACAATAAGTACAATGATAATTAGGATAACACAATCACAATGAGAAAACACAATCAAACTTGTACAGCCAACAAACCTTTAATACACGCTCATTAGATCTGATTAGACACTTAGGATATCATTCAACAATTACACCTCTTTAACATGCATTATAACAAGTACACAAAGAAACAGTTAATATGCAAACATAAACCAAATTGGGTTTTCAACTACATTAACCATCACCTACTGGGTCACATATCACACCAATATTCCATATAAAATTTGAGAACTTATCTAGGACTTCAATATCTAAATATGCATCCAAATATTTGATTCACACTTTAATACATCCAATTTTACATCTTAACACTAAGTTTTCACCATGTGCACTTCTTCAGCTAACCTTTTCATTTAACTTACCCCATGCCACTAATCATCTCTAAATCAATATTCATCAGTGGTTAACAATAATTTTGAGCTTATCAATATTACAATTATCCATAATTTGGTTTTAGTATTAGCAACAATACACACCAGCTCACATCACAAATCGATATTGCACACAATCTCAAGTCATATTCCAGAAATTCTGGAGTTACTATTTTTATCCAACCAAACACCATGCCTGTAGACCTTAACATGAAATCTCCCATCTACATCATGTATATGTTTTATAATCCAGGTCTATGCTACTCAATTAAATCTAGCCTATCTAGATGCCAAGCAGTTGCTACAGAGGCATAAACACAAACTTCTGACTCTGTTCTGATGATTTATGGCATGGAATCGTAAAGAAAACAATGGGTTTTACCCCGTTCACATATATCCCTTTCTTTTCATTGCTCAAAGGCTATGAGGAAACCTTAGAGGGGTTTTACAAGTAAACCTCATCCTATTTTTAACTAAAGAGGAGAAGGAAAAATAAATAAAATGGGGGACTGATTCTAGTCATTGGCATCCCTCTACAGCGGCCAATAGGCTGCTACCACAGTGCTTCTATAGCGGGAATATTTCCGTTATAGCGGGATGACGTCAGCCCGCTCCAAAAATTTAAATTTTAAAAAATTTCAACTAAGTCTTTTACAAAATAAATTTGAGGATACATAACAAAAATTCATCCCCGAACGAGCACAGTAGGAAAGGGACAGAATGAAACATACTCAAACATTAATGCTCACTCATTGGCCACGAAAATACATTACTCCCCTGGCTCACCAAATTTTGCCACGGACTCGCTAAATTTTTTTAAACCGCACTTTATTACTACTTCGCTCCCTTCCTCCAATAATTTTTCACAACCGTAAATCGCATGAGACAACTTGAACAAAAGTTTTTTGAGTACCCAAGATAATCAGGGCCTCATCAATATACCGGAGAGAAAAATAAATTCAAAAACACAACGAACTAAAATTTTCCGCTCCCGAGTGAACTGAGTCCCACTATAGTGGGAATATTTCTACTATAGCGAGTTTTAGGCCGCTATAGCGGGATAGATCAGTTTAAAGAAGTGAGAAATGGGTTTCACACCCATTTCTCAACTTTTTCACCTAAAAACTACCCTTTCCTCGCCGTTCAATTTGCTCTCAATGTTGGAATTAAGGTAATTATCACTACAACTTTGTCTCTTTACTTTACTACTCGAATAATCGTAGAAAATTTCTTGAAATTGTGGAAATAGAGTAAGTTTTTAAAATCAAAATCTAACTTGATTTGAGCAAATTGTTGAAGCATGGTTGCTTCTCTTACGTTTACAACACTCCTATGGCGTTCTATGAGTAAGAATTATGGAATTCATGACAGAATTGGGCTTGAAATAGTGTGGAATGTGAAGAGTTGTTCTTGAATTGGTTTTTGACGATTTGGGCATTTTAGGAGTCTAAATGCCCGAATTTTTGCATGTACTAGTCCTAGGATACTTCCTCCATCCCGATCTGTACTTAAAATGTTGATTTGCATAATGACTATCTCAATGGATGAAAATAAAGAAAATGTTCCCCACGCTTTTGAAAGATTTCCCAACGAAAACTGTTGGAAATGATTCTGAGAATACCAGAGGATGGGATTTTGCTATGAGAGGGATTCCTTATGAGGGGGTGGTAGAGGGTGCGCCAGAGTTCTATAACCGGCTCCCGACGTTTGGTTGGATGGCACTAGTGGAGGCTCCTCGGGATAGGGTCTCTCTATAAGTCAAAGAGTTCTATACAATTCTCTCGATCGTGGTTTGGGATGACCCCAACCCTACTATCCGCATTCAGAGACTGGATGTCCCCATAGATTATGTTATGATCAATGAGGTAGTCCGGGTGCCGAATATCTCTAACGCTGAGTATATGGTCAAGGGTCGAGAAATGGACATGCGGTGGCTAAGGGACACGCTGATAGAGGAGGCTGATAGGGACAAGGTCTACTGGCCTAGTATCGAGGGGGTTAGGAGTACTTACTTTACCTCAGATGCTTGGAGGTGGCTGAACCTGGTAATCTGAAGGATTCGTCTGTTGGGTAATACTTTTGATGTGACTTACCTTCAGGCTCTGGTGGTATCCTACACCATGCGGGGATACGACTGAACATGGGAGCACAGATTATGATAGAGTGGAAGGACTTCTACCAGGGAAATAAAAAGTCCTCTTACCTTCCCTACCTGGTTTAGGATTGTGCCAACGCATTGGGGTGCCTAAGAAAGATGCTGACAGGGACCTCTAGATAGACACACCCTTCCATCCCCTCAAGGTGAATGGTGTTTCATCCCATAGCAAGAAGAAGAGGAAGGTGGGTGAGACCGAGAGTAACAGGAAAGCAGAAAAGAATGATGAGGATGATGATGATGATGACCTTCTTACCCAACTCCCAATTTCCTGTGGGCTCCTAGAGAAGGACCTGGATTCCGTGAGGAGATTTATGGAGTAGGCCCACTTGCCTCCCTAGGGTATAGCCCCATCTAGCTCCATAACCCCTCTTCCCACTGCCTAGGACTATGTAGAGCTCCTGAATAGGTGACAAGGTCATGTGGAAGACCGTCCAGGTCATGTTCAAGTGTGTTGTCCTTGATAAGGAGCCTCCCCAGTTGGAGCTGTAGGATGTGCAGGAGTTCTTCTTCCTATGTGACTTGGGAAAAGAAGGCCCCAACCTTGCAGTCCATGAAGATGATGGGGAGGCATCCAGCTCCCCCTAATTTATCATACATTCTTGGATTTGGTTTGTCCTCGTTTGGGGCATATAACAAATAATATTTTATTTTATTTTATTTCATATATGGATGCTTATTTTTATTAAACTAGTGGTGAATGCATAATATATATCTTATGTGATTTTCCTGGATCATGTGGTAGCTCGTAGCTTAAAATAATGTCTTGGACAGATTGAGAATGAAATGCAAAATAGGGAAAAACAGGGCAGGGATTTTGTCCGATCCCATCCCGCTATAGCGGCCTACATGCCGCTATAGTGGGCTTGCTGTAGCGGGATAGTACTTGCTATAGCGTCCCTACAATAGTGGCCCAAAAAATTCAGCTTTCCTGTTATCTCCCTCATTCCCATTCCTTTCCACAACACTTAAATTCGAAATCACACAACGATTTAAATCACAATCTCAAGATCGAACCCAGCAAATCAAAAGAAAATAATCAATTAACCAAAACACACTTGTTGTATCATGGTTATAGATCCCAACAAAAATCAATTTTTCACCACAACTTCCACTACTATACAACATTTGCCATTTTTATTGCCTTCCACATATCAACCACTTGAAGCAAGAATTCCACAACCATTCACCATTTTCTCAACCACTTTTACATGTAACAACACCAGATTAGCACTTAGCATCTAGTTTTTCACTCAAACCACACATCACACAATTTTTCAAACAACAACACATAAACACTTACTACCACTTCACTAATCACAGGTTTGCAGTCATTCAAGCTGTTGCAATTCACATAATTATCAACTAAAAGATGCACCAATCAAATAAGCCATGTTTCTTATTTCTCTAAACATGTCCTTTATTTACATCCTTGATGACCACTAATTGATCATCCATAAGTTACACACAACTTTTATGGCCAGATACCAATTGAAACCTTCCTGGACCTAATTCTATTGCTTGTATTATTTCAAATGGAGTCAAGAAACATCTATTTATTTTGTTTTATATACTATTTGGAATTAAGAGATACCAATTGGACTCAATCCATAAACAATCATAAGGACCGTACGAGAGGAAAGAAAAAAGTAGAACAATTTCCTAGATACCTCATAGCTTCCCAAAGATTCGATGTGGACATCAACACATCAATCCGTAGGATTCTACTCGATATTTGCTCTTGTACTAGGAGACCAGTAACCTAGGCTCTGATACAACCTATCACGACCCAACTAACCGGATCATGTGGACATCTACTCTACTCTACCTAGATAGAAGAACTTTTACCATCCAATCAAAACATCATCATCATCATCATACCCAGTGTATTCTCACCAGGTGGGGTCTGGGGGGGTAAAGTGTACGCAGTCCATACCACTACCTCAGATGAAGTAGAGAGGTTGTTTCTGAATTTTAATAAAGACTTTAAATTTGATAAATATACAACCTTTTTCAAATACAAAGAATAATAAAATACCTTTTCCAAGGACCTAGTCTAGACAGGTACAAGAGCTACTACAAGACAAAGAAGAATAACCAAGACCCAGCTTCCACTTTAGAAATGAGAAGGCGAAAGCTGCTGAAGATCTCTACTACATCAAGCAAGAAACATCAATTGATCTTGCAACCAGACTATACTCCAAAAAGAGTATAGCAATAGTAGTATCAGTACAACTACACGTACTAGTAAGCATTATCTTTTGACCCAAATTAAATCACATAAACACCACATAAATATTCGGGAAAAAAAAATGCACTTAAATAATTTCATTAGTCAAACACCTTTCTCCCATTAATTTTTACCTCCATAGTTCTATACACTCTTATCAAAAACTCCCTTATCCTTTAGACAAATTCACTAATCCTCCTGGCAACTACCACACCACTTCAACTCTAGGAATCACTTCTCAGTGATTCTGACACCTCTAGATAGGTATTTTGCACCCACATAATTGAGGACTTAACGACAATGACCATGAAGAATTCCATCCCTTAATACCCATTCAATGACCTCAACAATTATCATGTTTCTCTAAATTACCTACTTTTAGAGATACCCATGCATCAAAGGAATACATAACCATCTATTATCAAGACAACAACATCTTTACTTACTTTATTTACATCAATATCAATAATTCAAACAAGCATAATTCACTATAGAAATCCATCAAGGCAACACCATGTCCAATGCCAAAAACCAATAACCAGACAAGTATAAGTTATGAAAGACGATTCATCAAGACAAGATCATGACTAACAATAATAGACTAAGTCAACAATTCATGACTGGCAACAATAAGTTCCACCTTGGCTCAATTGTTCTTTAAATAGACATCAATAAAAATTATACCTTTCAATCATATCAATAGCCCAGACTATACAAGGATCCGATATGACAATAACAATATCCACCGATTCATTGAAGGAACCATTCAAGGAACCATCAAACTCACCAATGCCTTGTGCACACATGCTAAAGGTCTTATGATTGCCCACTATCCATGACCTACAGGGAACGAGCTCAGTCCATGTACCAAACATCCCAGACATCTAGTGTCTTCCAACCTTATCCCAAACCAATGTGATGCCACCCTTATTACAATATTTCCACCACTACGCTCCTTGAGTTTTACCAATTTCGTGATGATAACCTTTATCGATTCATCTCACAATAACAACTGATATCACACCAAGTACAATCACAATTAGGATAACACAATCACAATGAGAATATACAATCACACTTGTATAACCAACAAGCCTTTAGTACAACCTCATTAGATGTGATTAGACACTTAGGATATCATGCAATAATTACTTCTCTTAAACATTCATTGAAACAAGTACACAAAGAGATAGTTTATATACACACAAAAATCAAATTGGATTTTCAACTATATTTAACCATCACCTACTAGGTCACATATCGCACCAATAATTCATATAAAATTTGAGAACTTATCTAAGACTTTCAATCTAAAAACGCATCCAAACATTTGATTCACACATTAATACATTCAACCTTCCATCTTAACCCTAAGTTATCACTATGTGCACTTCTGCACCTAGCATTCTCATTTACTTACCCCATGCCACCAATCATCTCTAAATCAATATTCGTCAGTGGTTAACAATAATTTTGAGCTTATCAACATTATAACTATCCACAATGGTTTTAGAATTAACAACAATACACATTAGTTCACATTACAAATTAATATTGCACACAACCACAAGTCATTTTCTAGGAATTTCAGAGTTACTATTTTTATCCAACCAAACACCATGCCCGTAGGCCTAAACATAGAATCTCCCGTCAATCTACGTCATGCATATATTTTCTAACCCAGGTCTATGTTACTCAATTAAACCAAGCCTACTTGGATGTCAAGTAGCTGCTATTGAGGTATGAACATGAACTTCTGACTCCATTTTAATGATTTATGGCGTAGAATCATCGAGAAAATAGTGGATTTTACCCCGTTCAAGCATATCTCTTTCTCTCCATTACTCCAAGGCTATGTGGAAACATTATGGAGGTTTTAGAAGTAAGCCTCAACTTATTTTCATCTAAAGATGAGAAGGAAAAATAAATAAAATGGAAGACGCATTCTGGTCCTCGGCGTCTCGCTATAACGGCCGGTAGGACGCTACTACAGTAATGTTATGGCGGTAATATTTCTGTTATAGTGGGATGACGTCAGTCTGTCCCAAAAATTCAAATTCTAAAAATTTTCAACCAAGTCTTTTATGGAATAAATTTGAGCATATATTACAAAAATTCCTATACTACGTGCCCTTGGATGAGGTATTTTTAGTAACGACAGAATAGGTCATTACAACACCCCATGACACCTCTCGTGTTACACCATCTAGCGAACCACCAGTAACCTCCATCACCGTCGTAACACCCTACATCGCCACCTCTTCTGTTACACCATCCGGTGAACCACTAGCAACTACCATCACTGCCGCAACACCCCACACCTATACCTCCCATGTTACATGTTAGGTGAGCCACCAGAAACCACCATTACCACCGCAACACCACATCTTTCTTTTTCTTCTTTATCTTCTCATTCTCCTTTAATTTTTAAGGACCGAACAGACCCCACCATCGCCGGCGAACCACTAGTCAAAGAACACATCTACAAGTCCTAGTTTTTAAAAGTGGAAGAGTGAAATTAGGAATGATTTAGAGTGGAAAATACAATCCCTAACTTTTAAAAGTGGAAGATGCACAACAACCTCATATTTACTGAAGATACATGGGTGTGGATTAAGATTGGTGGTTTTTGTATAGTTAATGTAAATTTAGGTGGGCTTGTTTTTATATTGGGATTATATTGTCTATTTCCTTTATTTATCCTTCAATTTAAGTTCTTTATCATTACACAAATAGCCTTCTAGATTCGTTGTTTACTTTTTATAATCGGTATACATAAATTAATCACTGACTATACATAGTTATAAACATATTACACATATTATACATCTGGCAGTTATCTTTAGCTTAAGCGATTGGATGGGATGCTGTTTAGGTCAATTTTTGTATCTTTTTTCCACCTTTACTAACATTAAAATAAGAGCAGAGCTAGAAACAAGGTACAGATTTGGCCAAAATCAATAATTATGATCTAAATACTGTATTTATCTTTAAAAATCATAAAATTGCATGCTTTGCCTTTTCAATAGGATGGTCTTTAATGTTTGTCTTTTAAAGATTGAATTTATGCACTAGTGAGGCATAAGTTCTTTAGAATCCATATTTAGGCATAGTTTGTGGGATATTATGACATGAAAATACAAACTTATACCCTCCCAAAAAAATTATTTGTTATGAGGGGTGTAAATTAAAGTTCGGCATAAAATATAGGGAAAAAGTGCAAATAAACCTAGAAAAATTCATGTAAGTACTAATTATTAATTTAAAATCCAACAAGTTGAAAGTGCTACAATCCTAAACCTATAAACTTCAAATCTTAGCTCTATCCTCCGCATTAGAGTAAGAAACAAAAGAATTGTTACCTAAGTTATTAAAGTTGCACAGGTAAGGTTTGTTTCTTGTGGTGAAACACACAATTATCAAACAATAATTTTGAGACTCGAGTAATGCAAAAACTAAATAGAAATACTGCAGTTATCATGGTTTTTCTTCATGACTTCATCAACTTAAATAGGTTAGTTTTCCAAAAGACTACTTTCAAAACTTAATTTGATAGATAGCAACAAGTTTGAAAATTTTAGATGGATAACCACCAACTATGACATCATCAATTCCTTTTTCAAAACTATCTATTTTTTACATCAAAGTTTAAAATAATACAATAAGTCTCTCCCCCCCCCCTTCCTCCTCAAATCATCAGCCCATTTAATACCCTTTTTATTTTATGAAGAAAAAAAAAAGCAAACCAAAAGCAAAAAAAAAAACGATCAAGAAGTTGTTGTGCCAAAAAGATCATCCCAACTAAAAATATCTCAATCAGTCGAGATTTTTTGATCAAATTTTCAGCTTTTCTTCATCAAATCTGGTCTTTAGAAGCCATTGTCACCCCCAAGATTTCAAGATTTCCGACAATAGAGCTTGTTTCACCCCAAAATTTTATGTTCTCCATTATTGCAAAAGCTTCATCTTTCCAGTTTTTTCACCAATAGGTATATCCTACAGCTGCTAAACAAGTCAATTTATACTTGAGACTCCATTGTTGTAGCTAAGGTTGCTTTTGATAAGCCATAATTTTTCCTAATTTTTTAACCGTCATCAACCCATTTTTAAGGCATCAATCTAAGAATCGACTAGTGTGTTCATTATGTCATTAGCATAGTATGTTATGGTTAGTGGTAATTTCATGGGTGAATGGAAGGAGACTCTAAAATGTTGGAATTGAAAGTCTTGGTCCAAGTAGACGGTACCTATTGCCCTGCGGCATAATAGTTCATAAAACGAGATAGTTGCTAGTATAACTAAGTGTGGGGAATTAAGTTGTGATCCCACAGACACTGTGATTAGTTGTTTGATGAATTGAAAGGGAAGAATATATCCATCATTTATAAAGAATGATAGACAAGTGTCAATCTATATGCTTGATATTGGCATTGATGGTAGTAGCCCTTTTGTAAGGATAAATGTTAAGGAGAGGTATGAAGGAGAAGCTTCGACATCAGCCACACCACCCCCACCTCCACTGCAATCTCCAATCTATGATGATTCATTGGGAGATGATGGAGTCGATGACTAGCTCGATGATCAAGAAATAGATGCAGATGATTTTGGAAGTTCAAAAGAAGAGGGTGAAGGTGGTGGTGTTAAGCAACAACCCGCATCACAACCCATCCACTCCTTCTCGGATGGAACTGAATTTATGGTGCATCAAATATTTGATAACAGGTCATAGTTGAAATTATAATTGACTGAAGCTTTGGTGAAGAAGTCCTATTTTAAAATGATTAGAAGTTGTACAATATTCTACAAGGTGAGATGTAGGAGTCGTGTAGATGGATGTTGCAGGTTAGAAAGTATGAGAGTTCGGATAGGTTTTGCATCTACAAGTACATAGGTGATCACACTTATGGTGTTGAACATGTCATGGAAATGCATAAAAATATCTCATTGATTCTAATTGCCTCACTCTTGATGAATGAACATTGACAGTAAAGGACCAAACCCAAAGAAAATAAAGAGAACTATTTTTAGAGAGTTCCATTGCAAAGCAAGCTACTGGAGGTGTAATGGACAAGAACAAGGTTAGGGATACTCTGGAGCAAGAATATGCTTGCTTGTCGGCTTTTTTCCACATAGTACAGGAATTAAATTATGGTACCATAACCACCATTAGGTACAATACTGATGATGATAGGTTCATATACTACTTCATTGCTTTTGGAGCTTACATTAGGGGATATTTCCACATGTGAAAGGTAATTGTAGTTGATAGCACACATTTGTATGATAAATATGAGGGTGTGTTGTTAAGTGATATTGCTCAAGATATAGAGAAATTCATTTATCCAATTGCTTTTTGCGTGGTGGACAAGAAATATGATATGTCTTGGACCATCTTTTTTTGAGAAGCTGCAGTCTATTATGATCGATGAACCAGAGTTGTGTATCATCTTCAATAGGCATGTGAATATAGCCAATGAATTTTTCAATGTTTATAGGCATGCTCATCATGGAATTTGCATGAGGCATCTTGGGGAAAACCTCCAGAATAATTTTCATTGCAGAGATTATCTGTATTTGTACTATAATACAACAAAGGCATATAGCTATAGCGAGTTTGTCGAATATTTTTTAGAGCTCAAGCGAAAAAACAATCGAGTTCCTTGAGGTTGATATTGGATTTCAAAAGTGTAGCAGGACATACATTCCTGAGAATAGATTTGATATGATGACCACAAATATTGCAAAGTCACTCAATGCAATATTAACGGATGAAAGAAAGTTTCTCGTGACTTCCATACTCAATTTAGTTGTGAAGAAGTTTGCTGAAAAATTCAGGGAGAGGCGTGCAGAGATTATAAAAACCACCACTAAATTTGTTCCTAAGGCTGAAAAGATCATAAGGGAAAACATGGACGTCGGTGATAAGTTACATGTGAGTAGTATAAATGGGGACGCTTACGAGTATAACGTAATCGAAAGTGGTGTTACTGTCAAAGTCAATCTACTAGAAAGAATATATTCTTGTAGAAAGTTTGACTTGGTGAAAATCTCATGTGCTCATTCTATGGATGCCTTGCGGTTGAAGTTCGAAGATGAATATAGTGCAAACATTTATGAATTTAATTCCCTTGCCTATCTAGTTGAACATTACATCAGTGCATATAGTGTCACTCTCAACGTAGTCCCTCCGGAGTCGAAATGGCTTATTCCCGAGTATTTACTAGATATTAGGTTGTTTCCACTCCATTACGTGCCCAAGTGTGGAAGGAAGAAATTCAGACATGTTCTTGGTGTCTTAGAACCTGCTAGGAGGCAAAGGAAAAGGAACAAGTGCTTAATGTGCAAGAGAAGTGGCAACAAAAGAACAACTTGGAGCTTGAATACAATTTAATATTTTTATTTTTTATTTCAAAGTACTTTGAAATTTCTCAAAAGTCAATGTAATTAAATTTTACACGCTACTACTAGTTTTTGTTTGTCTTTATTTTTTTCAGTTCAAAGTAAGTTGAAATTTCTCAAAGCATGATAGTAATTAAATTTTACAAACTACTGCAAGTTTATGTTAAAATAATATAATAAAATTATGTTATAATACATTACTGCTAGTTACTGCCAGTAAGAAATTAAAAATATGTAAAATAAATTATACAATACGATTACAATATCTGCGATATATTAGACGATTTGGTCTATCATCCACCGATAAATTGTAAGTAGATCAAATGTGAAAGGGCTTAATTATTTCAAGTATAAAAAATCTGCTAGAAGTTGATTTCGTGTATCGAGATTATTATTGCTACACGATATCAGTGTTTTAGTTTTCAAGAGACGCCATCAGCGTGACACGCGTCGATTGCCTATTTGTGGCATTTAAAATCGCCAAACTGGGTCTATAAAATCAAGTTAGGGCTACCATCTATTTCATCCTACACTCTTCACTCTCACTTCACTTCATCTTCTTTTTTTTTTTACTTTCCAAAGCAAAATGGCAAGATCAGTGAATAGTGTCTTGTCAAGAAATCGCCGTCGAATAAACTACGACATACATGTTCTTCGAAATGAGCTCAACTATCTGTTTCGTGGTTGAGCCCAAGATTGAGAGAGGATCGATCAAGACATGCGAAGGATTTCCCGTTGTTTAAAAGAAATATTGCATCATCTGGAGAATGAAATTGATGGAATCATCACCCCACCCACCCCATCTCCGTAGATATATAGTTTTTTGGGGGGAGGGGGGGGGGGGAGGGGAGTGGGAGGGGGTTTAGTTCATTGCTTACCACTGTATGTACAACAATGAACATTTAAATATATAAAATATTTTTATTTCTATGTATATTTCACCTATAATTTCAATTTTAGTTTCTTTATCTAATTTTATTTTAATGATTTCTGAACAAATGAAGAATCTAAAACCCTTAAATTCTTTCAATCAACTTGTCTGGTACTAATAGTTAATATTTCACGATGGTATATTGAAATTACAAGTAAAAGGCTAAAAAAAACATGCAATATTAATAAATAAATTAGATTTTTAATTTTCTTGTCCATGAATCAGTATATCATAGACTACAATCAAGCATAAGGGTATATTGAGAATTACAAGTAAAAGGCTATAAAAACAGGCAATACTTATAAATAAATAAAATAAATTATACATTTAATTTCCTTGTCCATGAATCAGTATATCGTAGATTGCAATCAAGCATGAGGATATATTGAGAATTACAAGTAAAGGGCTAAAAAAACAGGCAATACTTATCATAGACCACAATCGAACATGATGTTATATTGAAAGTGAGGGTATATGATTAAAAAGGCCAATAATTAAATAAATAAAAAAAATGATTGGGTAAACAACACTTCAAACACTCTAATACTATTAATTATAATATATTATAGTCCACATAAATTGATTAGGGTGATGAAAAGGGTTTTTGGATGAGCAATGGTGGTCTAAGCTCTGTAAAATGACTAAAAAGTTAATAATTAAATAAATAAGAAAATAAATGGATAAAAATCACTTCAAACAATGTAATAATACTTATTACAATATATTATAGTTCACATAAATTGATTGGGGTGATCAAAAGGGATTTTAGATGAGCAATGACAATACATACCACTTCCTTATAACAATGTTATGCTTTGATAATATCCTTATATCAATGTTATTGTTTGTAATGTCATTGCTCATCTAAAATCCCTTTTGATCACCCTAAACAATTTATGTGGACTATAATATTTTGTAATAAGTAGTATTACAATGTTTGAAGTGCTTTTTACCCATTTATTTTTTTAATTTAATTATTACCTTTTTTAGCCATTTTATAGGGCTTAGACCATTATTGCCATCCAAAAGCCCTTTTGATCACCCTAAATAATTTATGTGGACTATAATATGTTGTAATTAGTATTATTATAATGTTTTAAGTGATATTTACTCATTCATTTTTTTTTATTTAATTATTGCCTTTTTAAATCATTTTATAGGCTTAGACCACCATTGCTAATCCAAAAGTCCTTTTGATCACCCTAACCAATTTATGTGGACTATAATATATTGTAATTAGTAGTATTACAGTGTTTGAAGTGTTTTTTATCCATTCATTATTTTTTATTTATTTAACTATTGCTTTTTTTATCCATATACCCTAATTTTCGATTGAGGTCTATCATATACCGATTCATTGACAGATATATCATCCATCCGTGTGTCTATTATTCATGTTTTAAAAAATTTCAATGGTAACAATAGAACTTTCTGTCACTTCCAACAGTAACATTAGAAATTCAGCAAATTCCAATGGTAACAATAGAATTTTCATGTATAAAAGAACCATATTTATTTTTTCACGTTTTAAACTTCTACATTCTCCTTTCTTGCTTAACTTTTCTATTTATTTTCTTTTTCATTTTGAACACCACTAATGTCTCAGTCATCTGATACATTCAAAGTCCAACCATCTGATATTTATTTTTGTGGTAAGTCAATTGTCCTGAAGATATAACGTATTGAAAAGAATTCGGATAGGTTAGATAATTGCACAGTTGGAGAGGTGAGTTTTCAATTAGTGGTGTATAAATTTTCATATGGTTTCACTATTAAAAGTGACTAATACATTTTGTATAGGAAAATGGTGGATGCGATTATTTTAGGTGGATTGAGCCACATCACACGACAAGAGAAAATGTTGAAAATAAATCAATATCGAGTCCGAAATTGGAAACGTCAACATTTAAAGGTATAACCAAGTTTCAAATATTGAAAAGGCTCAGAGAATTTGAAGAAAGTAAGGATTTTCTTGTAACATTGTTCAGGTAATCTGAAGACACAAGGGATCACTTAAAAATTTTATTGAGAGACATAAAAATAGAGAGGGATCAACTAGATCAGAGGTTGATTATGGCTGAAGAAGAAGGGAATAGACTAAGGATGGTGATATATGGCATATTACTAGTATTTTTTTTTAAAAAAATAATCATCTTCTTTAAAAAATAGTTGTAAAAACATATTTCATGTCAACATATGAGAAGTGATTTTATGTCAACATAATGAGAGAGATACTATAATGAAAACTGAATTCATGTCAAATATAAAGATATATTAAAAAAATATTCAAATCATAAAAATTGTCTAACCTCACATCGAAATCATATTTCTAACATTCAAATCAAAATTTTCTTTCATCTGATCAAATCTGTATAACTTAATTGTCTGACCTCAAATAGAAATCATAAAAATATAATTGTCTTAACCGAGCATCGAAATCATAAAATAAATTGTCTCAACCTCACATTCAAATCATAAAAATAAATTGTCTTAAAACCCCACATCCAAATTATAAAAATTAATTGTCTTAAAACTCCACATCTAAATCATAAAAATTAATTGTCTTCTCTATTGTTGATGTCTTTAACAATGGACATCACATCAGCTGGAAGATCATTAACACAAACTTCTAATGGCTCATCTTCAATGGCTTCTTGATAAGGAACCACTTCGAAGCCTGTTAGTATTACATCTTCTACTTTATCGACCCCATCAACTTCATCAGAGTCTCCATCAACTGCTTTGGTATTGGTGAGTTCCTCCTCTTATTCAGCTGCTGCATCAGAGACCCAATCAACTGGTTTGGCCTTGGTAAGCTCCTCCTTTTGTTTAGCTGCTTCATCAGAGACCCCATCAGCTATCTTTTCCATGGTCAGCTCCTTCTATTATTCAGCAACTTCATTAAAGACACCAGCATCTGCATTTTCCTTGGTAAGCTCCTCCTGTTAATCAGCGGCTTCATCAGAGATCCATCACCTGTCTTTTCTTTGGTTAGCACCCCCTCTTCTTCAGCAGCTTTATCAGAGACCCCATCAACCTCCTTGGCCTTGGTCAGCTCATCATTTTTTTTAGCAACATCCACATCATAGACCCCATCAACATCTTTAGAATCCCCATTAATTGCCATTTCCTTGCTCAGCTCATCATTAAGGACATCATCTATTTTTTTATTCAGATTTTCATTTTGAGCAACTACTTCAATAGAGATCTATAGATTTGTCCTTTCAAGGAATACAACTGTTGCTTCAAAGGCTCCAACAGTATCTCCTAGGGTCTTTTCATCATTCTTATATGTATTTTCTGTAATTTTTGAACATGATTAGTAAAATTATACAGTTCATTAATCAATTAAAATTTTAAATGTTAAATTTATTCACCTTTCTCTTCTTCCGTCTTATTCTTCTCAATCCTTTCTTTTTTTTCTCCTCAGTCTCATAATCCACAATAACTGTCAATTTTCCTCCATCATCGACACACGCTTCTCAGAGAGTTCAAACTCGACACACGATCGAACAATTCCACATCAACAAAATATATTTCCCCTTCCTCAACCTCTTCATCCCACCTACTTTGTCCACCATCAATATCCATATCTTCATAATCATCATCAACAGGTGACTCAAGGACAGTGACACCACTTAAATCAGCCTTCAACCTATAAATAAAGACATTTTTGACCTCATCCTTGTATGGAACTAGGGTTTGCATGTAACTCTGTTCCAGCTCTCGCATAGTAGGGATGAGGTAGAGGTGCACAATCTACCAAACAAGGAAAATTATTAACTATTATCTACTATATTTACTTTTAAAAAGTAATTAATAAAAATATGAGTTTTTTACCTTTGAAGACTGTCCTGAATGTCTAAATGGATCACCTTCGACAAACGAGACAATTTTTTTGGTATTCCATCTGAGAAATCTGGACAGGGGCTAAGGAACCTCTTTTGATTTGCCAGCATGTCTCCTAACATTGCAAAGGCTTCATAGATCCAAATTTATAACCACAAAGAACAAGCAATTAATCAACTATGATTGTCAAACAAAGTCTACAATCAAATAGACTGGATGGTCGATGATATATCATAAATGTTCAGGGAAATCCAAATAGAGCATAAGATGCATCATTTTCCTTCTCAAAATGTGATTTCTTCTGCTTTTTCATGTTTGTCTTCTTCTTCAAGTAGTCCAATGTCAATGCAAAAGACTCCTTTCCTCATGGATATGCCTAAAAAAAATTAAAAGAATAGATCATTTTTATGAAGTTTATATCAAAAGCCTTGAAAACATCTCTTGCTAGCAATATCACACTCAAGAACCAAATCAAACAACACTTTAACTTTTTCCTCTTCTTCAGCCTGATGCCTTTAATCAAATTCAAAAGACTTGTTGCAGTAACCTTTTTGTTGCGGCTAACCTTCTCGGAAAATTCTTCTCCTTCCCTATATACTTTTAATAATTTTGATTCACGAAAATATGCTGAACATCTCAGTTCTGTGATCAAAGCAAACTCGGTCAAGCCAAAACTAACTTATCATTAATGCAAGACCACATCTCATGAAGTTTTTTATCAAATTTGACACGACAAAAAAGCATGTGATTGACCAACTGTCCATAAAATTTTAAATAGTCTGACATTCCTTCAAACTGATCAAAACAAGAATTTTTGAACCTACGAATGAGTTTCTGCTCAACTAAAATTTTCTTAAATTGAAAAAATAAAAAAGTTGCACCCTAGACCTAACGAAAATTTGTCGGAAATGATCCAAGTTCATCTATCCAGGTAGCAAGATCATATTTTTCGACATTAAGGACCCTTCAACAGTTTGGAATAGACAGAGTATCATCATCCTCATTACCATCCCCACCACTATCGTGCGCACTATCCCCTTCTTCACTACCACTACCCCCAGCACCCCTACCTCCATCTAATTCAGCTCCACTATCCTCAGTACTTGATTCGTCGACATACTTTTTGATTTTCTCCATTATTTTTGAATTTGCCTCATGTTCAGACGGTGAAGATTTTTCTTTTTGGCATCTCGTTTTAGTTCAACACCACTTTCTTTCCTACTAGCAGAAGCATTTTTTGAACCCTTTCCTACTCTTCTAGCCATTTTTTTATGATCTACAAGAAGTCGAACATATTAAGATTAACATTAATCGACCACAAGACTATAAACAAAAATTACAAAATTAGACTACATTATCCACATCAATTGACATTCAAATATGCTACAGAACACGATTTTTTTTTTTAAAAAAAAAAAACCCTAAATTTCTATAGCCATTAATCGATAAAATTCTAAAAAAATCTCTATACTTCAGAAAAAAGGGCTACCCTTGCTACTAGCATAACACACAAATAAGAATTTCTGTGTCAAAATACTGATTTCATTTTAAAATGTTCACAAAAAAACTTGATTACAGAAAAAAAACCATAGCAATATGCACCTAAAACTAATCGGAAGAAGACGATAACTTACCTGGTGATGAGAATTTTGAATCTTCGAGCTTGGGAGAGAAAAGAAATCGATATTGACAAAGTTGGGAGTTAAACAGTTGAAATGAGAGAGAGACAGGGGAGGGGGGGAGGGGGAGGAGGTAAACCCGAGTAAAGAGAAGGAGACTTGGGAGTTGTGTTTATTTTGGAAAAGAGTAAATTGACCTAGATAAATTAAATATGACTTTTAAGGGACCAATGTAGAATTTATTAAAGTCCTTACCCCCACCACTTTTTAACCTTTTTCACTCTAACCCTAAAATTTAAATGGAAAAGAATTTAAGTACTCCCTCCGTCCCATTTTAGTTGGACACATTTTATTTTACACGGTAATTAAGAAATCATAAATGGAATGATGAATTTTATTATTTTACTCTTTGTCCATATTAATGATATTCACTGGGCATAAGAATAGATATTGGAATTGTAATTAATTGTAAGGGTAAAATAGAAAAAAATTAATTAATTCTATCTTGATTTAGTAAGTGATCAACTAATATGAGACATTTATTTTTAGTAAGATAACCAACTAAAATGGGATAGAGGGAGTAACTATCCTTCTAAATAAATTTTGAAAGTGGCCCTCTCCCCAAATTTTCTCAACTTTAAGGACTATCAAAATATGCAGTAATTTTTAGTTAATCTTATGCAGTAGGGAGTATAAAAGTATGCAGGCAATTAGTTAGAAGCCTCTCATGCATATATGTGAATTAAGGATCTGGAAAAAAAAATTATTCATGATTCTGGCCTTTTCGAATTATTAGATTTTAAATTAATATTTTTACATATAAGTAAATATCTTAAGATTAATAAAAAGTTTGAACTAAAGCTATTAATCAGTCTAACTAGTACCCTCAACTGTGCATCCGCCCCAATCCTGCTCTCACATGGAAAACTATATAATCGTTTCATAAAATTAGTATTCACCAGAAATGAATAAATACAGAAGACAGAGACTTTTTTTAGGAAATCCAAGTCGTTCCTTTTCTACAATTTTGTCACACACCTCCCTTAAAATCCCACAGTTGACCTTGTAATTTTAAAAACTATCATGATTCATGAGATCTTCTTCTTTTTTTTTTTGTTTACAATTTTGCCACACACTTTGTTTCAAATCCCACAGTTGACCTTGTAAATTTTTAAAACTATTATGAGATCTATTTTTTTTAAAATTATAAATATCACCAGTACTATTTATAATAGGATGAAAAAGGAATTACGAGGAGTAAAAGTGTTAATAAGTCTTCGATCCTGTACAATATTATATTATTTATTGAATTCTGATTCTCCAATACTAAACAGATTAAAAAAATTAGTGGAAGATGAAAAAGTAGGGGCGTGCAAAAACTGGTTTAGCCGATAAATCTAATCAAAAAAATGTTATTGGTTCATCGATATCGGATTATTGGATTAACAATTTTTAAATGTTTTTGTAAAAAAATTTATTGGGCTATCGGTTCAGTTTTCGATTTTAAGATTTTAGTTAATAGTTAAATCGATAACCCAATAAGATTATATTAAAATTATATTTTTATTCCTAATTATATAATAATGGCTTTAGATTTTAAATTCGTATCCTATTGTTTTTCTCATTTTATAGTTGTTGTCTAAGTGTTGTTGTTAATTTTCTTTCTAAACTTGTTGACTTTGTGGGGTTTTACTGCCTTCAAGTTTGTTGCATAACCAAAAAGAAAACAAGTTTGTTTTAGTAATAATGTATATGAACTTGCTTCTGCTCATAATTAATGTAGTTTTTTATGCATGAGAGTAGTGTATATATGAACAAATGAAAATAAGAAAAGAAAGCAAAAAAAATTAAGGAATACATTTTTATTGGTTAAATCAAAAATCAAATCGTTAAGGATCAAAAACTAATAAACCAAAAATCGATAACAAATATTTTAATAATATGATTATCGATTGTAATGACCTTCCCGGTCATTTTCCTCATTTTCGTACGTTTTCGGTGTTTAGAGCTTTTCTATAACTGCCCCAAGTTATTTATGACTTGCTGGGACTGACAGTTCGGTTCTCAGGCAGTTCGTTTGAGCATATTATTTAGGTCGAGCACGTTATAAAATATTTAATTAAATTAGAATTTGGTAAAGGGATATGGTTAATTGCCTTTCGAAAATATTTTTGCAATTTATAAAATTCTTTAGTTATATCAGATATATCTATACTACTTTATAATAGTTTTATAACCTATTAATAATTTAAGCGGAGATAGTGAATTTAAATATGTTAAAATAATATTTTTATTTTATAGAGGTTTTGTTAGAAATAATTTTTTATTAATTATGGTATATTCAAAAAGTTGTATTTATTTTACCACGAACCTATGCAATACCCGAATATATACAAAACGGATAGATGAATTTGTTATGGACACCTCACTCCACGTGGAAGTGGAGGAGTGCCCATCAACATGGCATTAAGGAGGCGTCATGACTGTAGTTAGTCATGTGTCACCATTTCACAATTATGTTAATTCATCATCATTTCCACTGTGTTGTATATATATATATATATATATATATATATATATATGCATTCGGTGGACAAAATGTAAAATATTACATTTTGTCCACTTTTTCCAATTACCTCCCACCATTATTGATTATTTAAGCTCAATATTGAGCTAATCCATTAAGGTTTGAGCTTAGGGGTTTATATATATTGGGTTCGTGGACTCGTTCTCATCGTTTCTACGGTACGTTTTCTTATTTTGACAGTAGTTTTCGTTTACGGTGGTATTGTTGGGATTGGTATTGAGGTTTGAGCTACATTTTGAGCTCAATTTGAGTGGTGCTAGTTGTGAGTCTTGTGACTATTGATCATGGGGTGATTTGGGACGCTGTGACGGTTTCGGTTTTGCGGTTTCGCAAGCGGGCCCCATGTGGATTATTCGGACATTTTTTCGAACTAATGCAATATGGGTATCAATAGTCATGTTTTGACATGTAGTTTATTATTTTGGTATCTTGGCAGCAGTCAGAGGCCTCTCGAAAGGGGAAGGCTCCTATTTAACTTGCTTTAGCAGGCGTTCGTCGGCGTCCAGGTAGGCTAGGTTTACCTTCCTTTTCATTTAGATTGAGCTTATGTGTGATATATGTATTCTATTGTGCTGGTGTTATGGGCTGGTATTATAAATTTGGTGGTGGCGGTTTGCTGTGATTTAGGCCTTTTAGGCCGGATAGGGCTATTCGGATGCATTCCAGGCCCTGTTATCCTCATGGTACACCACAGATGACCTATTTGGGGTCAGATAGTATTGTTGTTGTTGTTTCCAGTTTGGGAATGTTATTGTTGGACCTTAGTCCAGGCTTAGACAGACTTAGCCCAGACTTAAACAAGTATAACCAAACCTGGTCTTCGGGACCCTATAGCGGGCCCCGTTACCCTTTTTGTCCACTTGTCAGAACTTTGACATCTTTGGTCTTAGATAAGCCCTATATGACTATTAGGGTTGTGACGGGATTGAGTCACCCCGATTATACCCGGTTGGCCTGTTTAGCTTTGATCGTCCCTGATAGCACCGTATTTGATCGGGGTCGGCTAGTTTGACTTAGAACACTGAACCGTCTTTCCATGACTTATAATGTATACCCAAATTTGTATATACATATTCTTATAGTCGATAGTTGACCTAGAAGGACCCCAAAATTGACTTGTAGCATGTTGTGGGTTAAGTTCTGTGTTGACTTAGGACTAGGGCGTTCCCCGTTTATCTGATATGCTATGACATTTGATTCTGTTCTGGTTACTGGCTATGATGAGTTCCGGTTCGAGTCCGACTACTGATTAAGGTATGATGATTTTGGTTATTGACTATTGGGTGCTCCGATTCGAGTCCGGCCCCGGATTGAGGTACACTATGAGCTCTGGTACTGAGTACCGTGATTATGATACTGTTATTCTCTGAGTTTCGATTCGATTCCGGCAGATATGATATATATGTGGCCTATTGTTATTACCCACTGTGCCCGATTTGACTCCGACGTCTGGCCTCTTATTACCCATTGGTGTCGGTTCAAGCCCGATGCACCATTGTTGGTTATTGTGGTTACTGGATACAGATACAACTTTAAGACACTGGTGACTATGCATTTACTATTCTTATATGTCCCGTCGATTTATGGGGGCCAGGATGGGTTATTGTTTTCTTTCGTGTGCCTATCGGGTTTATGGGGGCCCAGATAGGTTATGTTTGACTTGTGTGTTTACTTACGCATTTATTTACTCAATTATTCGGTATCATATTTATTTATTTCCTAAGCTTATCTACACGCCCCGGCAGTTACTTATGTATTTATTACTTATACCCCGGACTTAGCATGCACCCTCACATTTTATCTTGCTTATATTACTTTGAGCTCAGTCGACCGATAATGCCTACTGAGTACCCGTTACCTCGGTACTTATACTGCACTTCTGCATTTTTTTCCCCAATGCAGATCCGGGCACTAGCCGACGGTTTTGACATGACACTCTTCTCAGTACTGACTCCGGAGCAGGGTGAGCTTACTGACGTTCGAGACAAATCCTACTCCATCTCTACTGTATAATATTTTGCACTCAAGAATGTTGTACTTGTTATATATATTTGGTTTCTATTTTGTATTCTGGACACGTCTAATAGTGGCTCTTGTACCGACCTCACTAGGTCTTGGGAGGGGTTCTTGACTTTATACATTGTCCTCTTCCTTCTCATTCTTGGTATGAATATATATTTTGATTTTGTTTTGTTTTACATTTCTAGCATGTTTATTAGTATGGTTACTTCCACTCCATCTCTGTTTTCTGAGATTTCGCCCGTTAGTCTGTCGCTTATCGTTTCGGGCTAGGTTTTGGCTTGCCTATTGGTAGGTTACGATAGGCTTCATCATGACTCAAATATTTGGTTGTGACAGCTTGGTATCAGAGCCTAGGCTGTGTAGGTAGTGTCGGTACATGAGCCAATGTGTGGTAGAGTCCTGTGGATCGCTGCGGGGACATCTGTATCCTATCTTCGGGAGGCCACGAAGCATTCTTAGGTATGTCTCTCATTTTTTTGACTCATGTCCATGCATCGAGTCTATATTGGTTTCTGATCTTCATTTGGTTCACTCTTTATGCAGATGGTTAGGATGCATTGTGCGAGAGCCGGGGGTCGAGATCCCGAGCCTGCAGCGAGGGCTCCAGTTAGGGGTCGAGGTCGACCTAGAGGTCGAAGGCAGGGCAGAGTAGCATCCCCAGGCCTAGATCATGCTAGGAATTAGTCACCCAATCCCGTTATAGCTCCAGATGTTCCGCCGCCACAACAGCCGGTGGGCCAGGGAGTAGCCCAGGCTCCACTTGGATTTATTGATGCTTCAGTGTTCCGAGATACTTTGGTACAGTTGTTGGGATTAGTTGGAGGACCATCAGCTGAGGGAGCCCAGCCAGCAGTACATGGAGTTGGTATTGGTGCTCAGCCTGCAGCTGCAGCACCTAGAGTAGAGGTTCCGCCTATACCGGTACTTCCACAGTCGGTAGTAGCTCAGTCAGTTATGTCTGCCGAGGAGCAGAAGATGTTGAGTCTCTTCCTGAGATTAGCTACACCTAGATTTGTTGGTACTCCAGGAGAGGATGCATATGAGTTCTTGTCCAGCTGCGAGGATAGACTGACGAATTTGGGATTGGTACAGTCTCTTGGTGTTGATTTCGTGGCATATAAGTTTGATACAGTTGCGAGAAGATGGTGGAGGGGTTATCTTAATTCCAGGCCAGCTGGATCTCCACCCATTACTTGGGCACAGTTCTCCGAGGTGTTCTTGGGGAAGTATATGCCCCGCAGCATGCGTGAGCGTCTTCGAGATGAGTTCTCCAGATTGACTCAGGGTTCATTATCTGTCGCCGAGTATGAGTCAAGGTTTCATGATCTTGCTAGGCATGCTACTTCTATTTTGCTTGATGAGTATGAGAGAGTTAGATGTTTTGTAAGGGGACTGAGATTGCCACTCTGCGGGGCTACCCAGAGTTTAGTGACTACAGGGAAGTCATTCGCAGAGATTATTGAGCATGTATACTCTATTGAGGAGATGGATCGCGAGGCCCAAGTAGGCAGCGATAAGAGACCTGGTGTCCAGGGTAGTTTCAGTGGGAGCCATAGTGGTTCGCAGTTCAGAGTTCGTGGTTTTCAGTTTCAGGGTAGGTACCCACAGCAGCAGCATCAGTCCTTTCAGCGACAGGGTCAGCCTAGTAGGCCCGTACAGTCAGCCTTGCAGATTTCTGATAGGGGTCAGCCCACCTATAGTGGTTCTGGTAGTCAGCCTCAGGGACGTGGTCAGTCCAGTTCATCGATTAGAGGTGGCCATAATGGATCAGCTGAATCTTCTAGGCCGAGCAGGGAGCCAGGAGCATGTTATACTTGTGGGGTTGTCGGTCATTTCGCGCGTGAGTGTCCTCAGCGCAGGGCGATTGAACCTTCAGTTCAGACGGTACAACCTATCAGATCTATTCCGCCAGTAGGCAAAAGTGGTGCACAGGGTCATCGGGGTGGTCCCCAGGGTTCTCGAGGTGGAGCGCATGGAGGTCGGACTGGTAGTCAGGTCGGTGCTCAGACTAGTAGTAGCCAGCGTCAGTTGTATGCTGTGTCAGCTAGGCCAGAGGTTGAGGCTTCGGATGCGGTGATTACAGGTACGATTTCGGTATGCCACCAGCCAGCTTCTGCATTATTTGATCCCGGATCCACGTTTTCTTATGTATCTACTTATTATGCACCACGGTTGGGTTTATGTTCTGAGTTATTATCTATACCCTTATGTGTATCTACCCCCATTAGTGATTCCTTAGTAGTAAATCGGGTATATAGATCTTGTCTGGTGACTATTCGAGAGTTTGAGACTCGAGTTGATTTTATTGTATTGGCCATGGTAGACTTTGATGTGATTCTGGGCATGGACTGGTTGTCTTTCCATCATGCAGTCTTGGATTGCTTTGACAAGACCGTGACCTTAGCCATGGCTGGCGTACCCCAGTGGTGTGGCAGGGTTTTGTTAGCCGCACACCGACATGGATTATTTCATATGTTCGGGCTCGTAGATTGATGTCGAGGGGATGTGATTCATTCCTTGCTTATGTTCGGGATGCTAGTATTGAGAGTCCATCGCTTGACTCCATCCCTGTTGTTCGTGAGTTTCCTGATGTATTCCCGACTGACCTACCTAACCTTCCTCATGAATGTGATATAGAGTTCATTATTGACCTCGAGCCGGGCGCCTGACCTATTTCTATGGCTCCTTATCGTATGGCTCCTGTTGAGTTGAGAGGGTTGAGTATTCAGCTCCAGGACCTTCTGGGGAAGGGTTTTTTCAGGATGAGGTTTTCTTCATAGGGTGCTCCAGTTCTATTTGTAAAGAAGAAGGATGGGTCTATGCGAATGTCTATCGATTACAGACAGCTAAATAGGGTGACAGTGAAGAATAAGTATCCTATGCCTCGTATCGATGATTTGTTTGATCAACTTCAGGGTGCAGCAGTATTCTCGAAGATAGATTTGAGATCTGGATATCCTCAGTTGATATTTAGGGTTGAGGACATCCCAAAGACAGCCTTCAGGACTCGGTACGGCCATTATGAGTTCCTGGTGATGTCTTTTGGGTTGACTAATGCCCCAGCAGCTTTCATGGATTTTTTGAATCGTGTATTCAGGTCATACTTGGACTCCTTTGTGATTGTGTTTATTGACGACATCTTGGTTTATTCAAAGAGCAGCGAGGAGCACGAGTAGCATTTGAGGATTGTCCTCCATACTTTGAGAGATCATCAGCTTTATGCCAAGTTCTCAAAGTGTGAGTTCTGGCTTGAGTCTGTAGCTTTCTTAGGGTGTGTTGTAGCCAGACACAGTATCATGGTAGACCCAGAGAAGATCGAGGCTATTCAAGGTTGGGCTAGGCCCACGTTGCCTACTAAAGTTCGCAGTTTCGTTGGGTTGGCCGGGTACTACAGGCGATTTGTTGAGGGCTTCTCGTCTATTGCATCTCCTATGACCTGACTAACCAGGAAGGAGGTTCTGTTTCAGTGGTCTTAGGATTGTGAGGCAAGCTTTCTGAAGCTCAAGGATCGACTTACTTCTGCCCCTGTGTTGACTCTTTTAGTTGAGGGCGAGGGTTTCACCGTGTATTGTGATGCGTCTAGTATTGGTTTGGGATGTGTTCTGATACAGCGGGGTTGTGTCATTGCTTACGCATCAAGGCAGCTGAAGGTACACGAACGTAATTATCCCACTCATGACTTAGAATTAGCAGCGGTAGTGTTTGCACTGCGGATTTGGAGGCATTATCTATACGGTGTTCATTATGAGATATTTACAGACCACTACAGTCTTCAGCATATTATGATTCAGAGGGATCTTAATTCGAGGCAGCACAGGTGGATTGAGTTGCTGAAAGACAATGATATCTCTATTCTCTATCATCCGGGCAAGGCAAATGTGGTAGCGGACGCCTTGAGTCGGAAGGCACTGAGTATGGGTAGTTAGCCTTCATTCCAGTCTCCCAGTGGCTGTTGGCTTTGTACATTCAGTCCTTAGCTAACTCGATGGTGCGTTTGGATATTTCTAACCCCGGGAGGGTTATCGCTTGTGTTGGTGCAAGATCTACTTTGCTGGAACATATTCAGAGTCGTCAGTTTGAGGATAGTAGTCTCCGTAGCATTCGATATCAGGTATTGAAGGGTAAGTCTGAGAGAGCTACCTTGGGTTCTGATGGTGTTTTGAGGTTTGACGACCGTATTTGTATTACGAGGGTTGGAGATTTGATTCAGTTGATTTTGCATGAGGCGCACAGCTCTAGGTATTCTATTCACCCTGGGACAGCTAAGATGTATTGGGTTCTGAGGCAGCACTATTGGTGGAGCAGTATACGGAGAGATATAGCAGGGTTTGTAGCTCGATGCCTCTGTTGTCAGCAGGTAAAGGCCGAGCATCAGAGACCCGATGGTTTACTTCAGCAATTACCCATCCCCGAGTGGAAGTGGGAACGAGTCACTATGGATTTCGTTAGTGGGTTACCTCGCACCTCTCGTGGCTTTGATAGTATTTGGGTTATTGTAGATCAGTTGACTAAGTCCGCGCACTTTATCCCTATTCGAGTCTCCTACAGTGCTGAGAGATTGGCTCGTGTATATATTCCTGAGGTGGTTCGCCTAAATGGAGTGCCAGTATCTATTATCTCAGACAGAGGGTCTCAGTTTACCTCCAATTTTTGGCGAACTTTCCAAGAAGAGTTGGGTACTCAAGTGGACCTTAGTACTGCATTTCATCCTCAAATCGACGGGCAGTCTGAACTAACTATTCAGGTATTGGAGGATATGCTCCGTGCTTGTGTGTTAGACTTTGGGGGTCAATGGGATCAATTCTTGCCTTTAGCAGAGTTCGCGTATAATAATAGCTTTCATTCCAGCATTCAAATGGCTCCGTTTGAGGCTTTATATGGCAGACGGTGTCGATCTCCAGTTGGCTGGTTCGAAACTTTAGAAGTCAGTCCTCATGGCACAGATCTTCTCCGAGAATCTTTGGACCGAGTTCGAGTGATTCAAGATAGGCTGCGAACAGCTCAGAGTAGACAGAGGAGTTATGCTGACCGTAGACGCCGTCCGTTGAAATTCAGGGTGGGTGATAGGGTCTTCTTACGAGTATCGCCCATGAAGGGAGTGATGTTGTTTGGTAGGAAGGGTAAGCTTAGCCCCAGATATATTGGACCCTTTGAGATTTTGCGGACAGTAGGAGAGGTCGCTTATGTGATAGCTTTACCTCCGGCATTTTCATCTATCCACCTAGTGTTTCATGTCTCTATGCTGCGACAATACATTTTGGATGAGTCGCATGTGCTTCGGTGGAACTCAGTTCAGTTAGACGATAAGTTAACATTTGTGGAGGAGCCTGTGACCATTTTAGCCAGAAATGTCAGACGGTTACGCTGCCGGGACATTCCAGTGGTTAAGGTACAGTGGCATCACTATCTAGTTGAGGAGGCTACTTGGGAGCTTGAACGTAATATGCGAGCCCAGTATCCCTACTTGTTCATGTCTTCAGGTATGTGCTTCTTCTTGACTTTCGCGGATGAAAGTCCTTTTAGTAGTGGATATTGTAATGACCTTCCCGGTCATTTTCCTCATTTTCATGCGTTCTCGGTGTTTAGAGCTTTTCTATAACTGCCTCAAATTATTTATGACTTGCTGGGACTGACAATTCGGTTCCCAGGCAGTTCGTTTGAGCATATTATTTAGGCCGAGCACGTTGTAAAATATTTAATTAAATTGGAATTTGGTAAAGGGATATGGTTAATTGCCTTTCGAAAATATTTTTGCAATTTATAAAATTCTTTAGTTATATCAGTTATATCTATACTACTTTATAATAGTTTTATAACCTATTAATAATTTAAGCGGAGATAGTGAATTTAAATATGTTAAAATAATATTTTTATTTTATAGAGGTTTATTTAGAAATAATTTTCTATTAATTATGGTATATTCAAAAAGTTATATTTATTTTACCACGAACCTACGCAATACCCTAATATATACAAAACGGATAGATGAATTTGTTATGGACACCTCACTCCACGTGGAAGTGGAGGAGTGCCCATCAACATGGCATTAAGGAGGCGTCATGACTGTAGTTAGTCATGTGTCACCATTTCACAATTATGTTAATTCATCATCATTTCCACTGTGTTGTATATATATATATATATATATATATATATATATATATATATATATATATGCATTCGGTGGACAAAATGTAAAATGTTACATTTTGTCCACTTTTTCCAATTACCTCACACCATTATTGATTATTTAAGCTCAATATTGAGCTAATCCATTAAGGTTTGAGCTTAGGGGTTTATATATATCGGGTTCGTGGACTCGTTTTCATCGTTTCTACGGTACGTTTTCTTATTTTTACGGTAGTTTTCATTTACGGTGGTATTGTTGGGATTGGTATTGAGGTTTGAGCTACATTTTGAGCTCAATTTGAGAGGTGCTAGTTGTGACTATTGATCATGGGGTGATTTACACTTAGATTGAGCTTATGTGTGATATATGTATGCTATTGTGCTGGTGTTATGGGCTGGTATTATAAACTTGGTGCTGGTGGTTTGCTGTGATTTAGGCCTTCTAGGACGGATGGGGCTATTCGGATACATTCTAGGCCCCGTTATCCTCGTGGTACACCACAGTTGACCTATTTGGGGTCGGATAGTATTGTTTTTTTTTTTGCCAGTTTGGGAATGTTATTGTTGGACCTTAGTCCAGGCTTAGACAGACTTAGCCCAGACTTAAACAAGTATAACCAGACCTAGTCTTCGGGACCCTATAGCGAGCCCCATTACCCTTTTTGTCGACTTGTCAGAACTTTGACATCTTTGGGCTTAGATAATCCCTATATGACTATAAGGGTTGTGAAGGGATTGAGTCACCCCGATTATACCCGATTGGCGTGTTTAGCTTTGTTCGTCCCTGATAGCACCGTATTTGATCGGGGTCGGCTAGTTTGACTTAGAACGCTGAACCGCCTTTTCATGACTTATAATGTATACCCAGACTTGTATATACATATTGTTATAGTAGATAGTTGACCTAGAAGGACCCCAAAATTGACTTGTAGCATGTTGTGGGTTAGCTTCTGTGTTAACATGGGACTAGGGTGTTCCCCGTTTATCTGATATGATATGACATTTGATTTTGTTCTTGTTATTGGCTATGATGAGTTTTGGTTCGAGTCCGGCTACTGATTCAGGTATGATGATTTTGGATATTGACTATTGGGTGCTCCGATTCGAGTTCGGCCCCGGATTGAGGTACACTATGAGCTCTGGTACTGGGTACCGTGATTATGATACTGTTGTTCTCTGAGTTTTGGTTCGAGTCCGGCAGATATGATATATATGTGGCCTATTGTTATTACCCACTGTTCCCGGTTCGACTCCGGCGGCTGGCCTCTTATTATTACCCATTGGTGTCGGTTCAAGCCCGGTACTCCCTTGTTGGTTATTGTGGTTACTGGATACAGATACAGCTTCGAGACGCTGGTGACTATGCATTTACTATTTTTGTGTGTCCCGCCGGTTTATGGGGGCCAGGCTGGGTTATTGTTTTCTTCTATGTGCCTATCGGGTTTGTGGGGGCCCAGATAGGTTATGTTTGACTTGTGTGTTTACTTACGCATTTATTTACTCAATTATTTGGTATCACATTTATTTATTTCCTAAGCATATCTACACGCCCCGGCAGTTACTTATGTATTTATTACTTATACCCCGGACTTAGCATGCACCCTCGCATTTTAGCTTGCTTATATTACTTTGAGCTCAATCGGCAGATGATGCCTACTGAGTACCCGTTGCCCCGGTACTCATACTGTACTTCTGCATCTTTTTTCCCGATGCAGATTCGGGCACTAGCCGATGGTTTTGACGTGACACTCTTCTCAGCACTGACTCCGGAGCAAGGTGAGATTACTGACGTTCGAGGCAGATCCTACTCCATCTCTACTGTGTAGTCTTTTGCACTCAAGACTGTTGTACTTGTTATATATATTTGGTTTCTGTTTTGTATTCTGGACATGTCTAATAGTTACTCTTGTACCGACCTCACCAGGTCTTGGGAGGGGTTCTTGACTTTATATATTGTCCTCTTTCTTCTCAGTCTTGGTATGAATATATATTTTGATTTTGTTTTTTTTTTTACATTTCCAGCATGTTTATTAGTATGGTTACTTCCACTCCATCTCTGTTTTCAGAGATTCCGTTCGTTAGCATGTCGCTTATCGCTCCGGGCTATGGTTTGGCTTGCCTATTGGTGGGTTACGGTAGGCACCATCATGACTCAAATATTGGGTCGTGACATCGATTTAGTAGTTTTACAAACTAACAAACCAATCGATGCACACCAAAGTGAATAGGAGATTCAATTACGAAGGTTTCAAGAAAATATACGTTTTTCCCTTTTTGAACACTTTCTTCAATGTTATTCTTGAAAAAACCACATCTTACCTAGCTAACCGATGGTTTTAATAGGTATCTATTCATTCTTGTGAGCTGCTTACTGCTCGTTTGTTTTCATTGCACAAAGAATTCAAAGGCTCTATAGTCTTTTTACGGGTTAATTTTTTACAGGGCCACTTAACTAATACTTCCCGTCCCATTTTATTTAACATTCTCTTCCTTTTTGATTTGTGTCAAAAAGAATTTCACCTTATTATGATTAGAAATAATTTAAATTTAATTTTTTTTTGTTATCCTTAGTAAAATAATTTATAACTATACAAATATCTAAGACTTATTCGAGACCACACATTTTAAAAGTCTTTTTTTTCTTAAACGTCATGTCAAGTCAAGTAGTGTCAAATAAAATAAAATGGAGAGAATAGTTATTATCTCATAAATTTTTTTTCTTGATTTCAACTTTTTCATTAAAAATTACTTTTTAAAAGAATAACTATTTTTAGTTATCATGCTAAGTCATCCTTATACAAATGATGAAAGAGAGTTTCTAATTAACTTTATAGTGTACTCAACATCAAATATATGTAGGGGCCGGTAATAGTGGGGTTTAGTTTGACTACTAGGACGCAGTAGCATTGAATCTGGTAGACTACCATTCAAGCAATAATGTCTTGTGAAGGGGCCGAATGAGTAATGACCATCACCTATGAACAATTTTTAAAAGTAGAATAGATAAAAGGTAGTACTATTATGCAAATCTACATATATATAATCTAAATAAAACAAAACGAATTAGGACTGAAGGCTATGGCCAATCATATTTCTCCTTCGCATTTCAAGAATATATATATATTTGGTATTTGTTTTACCAGCATGGTTAGTTACTATTATTGTGTATAAGGTTTTAATATTGAGGCCAGGCCCCGTAATTAAGTTTGGCGCTGGCCAAAAATCAAAAAAGCCTAGCAATTGTATTTCTCAACTATATATGACATAATAATTAAAATCGGAGTCTCGAATCAGGGTCTATTGAAAACAACTTCTTCATCGCAACTCGTAAAGTCGGACACAAAGGAGTGTCTTACGTAGAGTATCCCGCCTTTCATCAAACTCGTGGATCAATTGACTCAAAGGAGTCGGCTCTTTCCTTCTTTGGATTTCAGGTTAAACTAATTTGTAGCATGTGTGAACTCATGCAAATTAAATTATACGGAAAATACTGAAGAAATAAAAAAGTAAAATAGATCTTCAATTCTAATAGATAAAATTGCCTTTATGGTGAATGAATGGCGACCCAACTAAAATATTAACAATTTCATGAATTGTTTTCTTTTTTTTAACAGTTTTGTCACTCTCTCTTTTCTCGTGTTAAGTGCTTTTATTTTTTGTGGTAATCTCGTGTTAAGTGTTAACCCACTATGACTATGACTTTGCAATTTAATTACATAAACTAATTTTAAGAATTCTATTTTTCTCCTATATTACAATAGACTAAAACTAGGAATCCAAGATAGCTCAACGGTAAATATTATTCATACAGGATATTTGTATTAAATCATGTAAGTTTTATTAAGATTAATTAGATTAGTTGATATTTATTTCTTCCTGCTAATTGTGAATTAGTTAGTTAGTGTAGTGGAAGTTAGTTACACCTAGAGTCGGTTAGTTTGTTAAGTTTGTCAGAGTAGGCACAGCTGTCACAATGCTACCAAGCATATATATACACTCTTGTAGATATTTTCATTTTGAGCATCTCATTTCAATGAAAGCAGTTTTTGTTTTCTTCTATCTGTGAATTTCCTTCTTATGTATGATTCCACCATTGTTGCTTGTTGCTCCCAAGCTTGGATGATAATTCACCATGGATAACTCTTGATATGGTATCAGAGCCAGTGTTGGCTTTCTCTTCTATTTCTTTCGATATAGTTTTTTGATTTGCGATCTTAGGTTTCTCTATATTCGTCTGATCTCTCAATTCGTGACAATTTGATTTTGCTTTTCCATTTCTTTTCTACAATGGCAAATGCTTCGAATTCTTTTACTTCAATGGAAACTGCTTCGAGTTTCTCTACTTCAACCACTAGTGTTGATACGAGTGATCCTCTGTACGTGCATCCTTCGGATAGCCCAAGGTTAACACTTGTTCCTACTCAGTTCGATGGAATGGGATATCGCTCATGGCAGAGAAGCATTATGCGATCTCTTTCGATGAAGAACAAATTACGATCCGTCAATGGTGATTGTGTGAAACCTATTGTAGATTCTCCCTAATTGCGACATTGGCAGAGGTGTGATGACATGGTGACATAGTGGATCCTAAATTCTCTTGCTAGGGAGATTGCGAATAGTGTTGAATATGTGAACAATTCAGCTGAGTTATGGAAGCAGCTCAAAGATCGCTATGATCAAACTAATGGTGAAAAATTGTACCAAATTCAAAAGAAAATCAATGACCTAAACCAAGGAGTGTTGGATATTACTACCTACTGCACTAGGATGAAGAAGATGTGGGAGGAACTTAGCAATTTGACTGACAAAATCCAATGCAGCTGCTTGTGCACTTGTGGAGCCAATGATGGAATACACAAAACTAAATAGGACAAACATCTACTTCAGTTTTTGATGGGCCTTAATGAAGTCTATGCAGTTGTTCGGGAAAGCATACTCATGATGAACCCCCTACCTTCCATGGCATAAGCCTCCTCCATTCTGATACAAGAGAAGAAGTAAAGGGAGTTTAAACCAAAAGGTAAAATGTTGATGGAATCTACGTCTATAAATGCAGCAAATTGCTTTGCAAGAGCAGGTCCTTCTAGTTCGAAAGGTTTTAGAACCAATTTCTCTCTAGGAAGCAGTTATTTTATGGCTGATTCTCACAAGCTAAGTCTCTTCTGTGAGTATTGTCGCGCCCCATTTTTCTCGCGAAAAGCGGGATTCGACGTGACAAACTCTTTTTGGGATTTAAAGAGTGAAGAGTCGACACCTAACGAATTAAGGTGCGTTAGGGCACCATTCTAGACTAATTAAAATTAATTAATTATTAGCCTATGTCAACCAGAAATTCGGGTAAGGGTTCAGGTTACCTCGAAAGGAAGGTGTTAGGCACCTTTCGAGGTCCACAAATGTGGGTCCCGGCCGAATTCATATATTACGTGGGAATTTCTATGTGATAAGCAAAGATTGATTATTTTATTAACTACATAATAACTAAGTGTTAAAATAAATAATTAATAAGCTAAACATACAACTTAACTTTTTAGCAATTATCTAAGTGATAACATAATACGGTACGTAAAAGTAAATCAGATAAGCAAGAAGATAGAAGAGACACAATTATATAATTGAAAGATTTATTTTAAATACTAACGAACCTAAACTACCCCAAATAATTTTTAGACACTCAAAAATAAGATAAAGAAAAAGCCGATTTCGAAAAGCCTTTAAACAATGGATTAATTTTAGCCTATTCGGATCAGCGCCCGGCTTATTAACGGACGACAATGTCATATGTTGCATTGTCGAATTTTGCTCGGGGCGACTTACATCATTTCCGATTTTCTACCTACCCCACCTAGTTTGGTTATTAATCTTAAAAGGCGTTCTAAAGAAAGCGATAAAAACTAGCGTTACCTAAAATGCCTACCCGTCCCAACTTAATGTCCAAGAGGCGTCGGACTTATTATTTTAGGTAAGGATCTAGACATAGAAAAAGTCTTAGGCTTCCTAGTTAGACTCAGAGTTTACGTCAAACAAAACAAATTAGGACTAACAATTAGCACGTAAAGGTTTTAAATATGCCTCTTATTGAATTAAAGTTAAATAGGTGATTAACAACTATTCTTTTTATGTAATTGACACCTATAAACATGGTTTCTAATCGAGACACATTAATTAGGATGCGGGAAAACAATTTAGAGTGCTAGGAAATAAGACAATATACTAAAAATTATTTTTTGAATGCTGAAAAATAATAACATGCTGAAATTTATTTTCTAAATGCTGGAAAATAATACAATATGCTGAAATTTATTTTCTGAATGTTTAAGAAATTAATCTCAAATTGCTAAAAAATAAATTTTTACCTGCTGGAACTTAATTCCAAGTTGCTGAACAATAATTTTTTACAGGCTGGAACTTAATTTCAAATTGCCGGAAAATAATTTTACATGCTGGAATTTAATTCCAAGTTGCTGGAAAATAATTTTACATGCTGAAATTTAATTCTAAATTGCTGGAAAATAAATTTTTACATGCTGAAACTTAATTCTAAATTGATGGAAAATAATTTTACACACTGAAAAATCAGTTTTCTTTTTTTAAACACGCCGAAAATTAATTAAACGCGCATAAATAAAATTAACACATTCAAGGTTGGCCTAATACGTCCGGAGGTTAGTTAGTGATCTAAAAAAAAATAATCTCTAAGCGATAAAAGTAATTAATTAATTATCCTAACTTGCTTGCCTAAGTGAT
This sequence comes from Capsicum rhomboideum, assembly GCA_031232105.1. NCBI lineage: Eukaryota > Viridiplantae > Streptophyta > Magnoliopsida > Solanales > Solanaceae > Capsicum > Capsicum rhomboideum. The sequence continues at coordinate 15,189,643 of CP124718.1, forward strand.
AACATAATTTTTAATTAACACATGAGATTTATTTGAACGATCCTATAAGCATGGTTTCTAAACGATAAACACTTAGCACATAGAATCCCCACCCCCATAGCATCCCCAATCTTTTATTACATACAAAAGTTTATACAATTAATATTACAAACCAAAATAAGAGCAAAATATGCTAAACTAAAATAATCGGACTAGGCAGCCCCGAATCCCTGGACAGCTCTTTACATCCCAACCAATACTTCTAAAAGAACCTGTTAGGCACCAAAAGAAGAGTCGAATACGAATGTACCAAGACATGCAGCAAACACAGGCCAACAGACAAATATGAAAGAGACAAAGCCTTATTTTGACACTAATTATGTAAACATATTCTTATAGGGAAACTACCACAGAAAAATTGGAAATTGCATCGATAGGGACTCACCGGTTAAGGAGTTTGCAAATAATAATAAGACCTTAGGAGTATGGCAGCACGAAACCAATAGAAGAATTTTCCAAAGCCAAAAGAAAACAGAGAACTTGAAGTATATTTTTTAGAGAGAGAGTGGGTATCCAACAGTCTTAAGAGTACCAGTGAGGGCCAAAAGGTCTGTCCCAATTAGAGAGAAGGAGCCTACTTATATAGTAGGGAAGGTTGTAAGCAATCACAAAAAATAAAAAAATGAAGAATGAATCTTTTCGATCAATCAAGGAAAATTGTTTTCCTTAAAAGATAGCTCAATCAATCAAGTGTAACATTTACCATAAATAAACATGTGATAGAGCTGTCATATAATTAAGGAACAGAATGGCAGGGGTTAATCAATTAACAACTAGAGTCAATATTGCCAAAAATAGACGAATGCCCAAAGCTGTTACATAACATCAAATAATTTACACGGAGCAAGGATCTCAAACTACCATAATTGCACACAAGACCGTTGCAAATCTGATTTAAGAAGAAGAGTAATTAAATTGATATTGATTGTGTCGAAGGATTGGAGTCCAAAATGAGGTAAATCATGAACAACAATACACAAAGATCACATGACATACTAGTCTGTAACTAAGTGCCTAAATGGAATTCGATCTGAATTGCAATCACAATAGCCAATTTTGAGACCAGTACAAATGTGGTTAACTAAAGATGAAATAAATGACAATCAAGGACATTTTAACACAAATCAGCAACCTTTAACACAATAATAAGCATAGAAGAGCAACCTTTAACACAATAATAAGCATAGAAGATTATACCGGAGACGAATTTAACATTGAAACCTCAAAGTTTTAACACAGCCAGAACGGATGATTTCAACATCTCTTGATATTTGGAACTCAACCCAAGAATCCATTGACGTTCCACGCGTGGTTCTCTACCTTGTCAGATTTCCCGAAGCTTATCGGAGATGAGAGAAATTTGGGGCTTCGGGTTTGTTCGCCGATGTGGGTTTCGCTGGTGGGTTTCGCCAGTGGTGTCTGTTGGCTTGCCGGCGTGGAAGACGGCTGGTGTGGGTGATGGATTCACCGGTGGCGCAATCGGTGTGCGTCGGTGACGCAGTGTTGAAGTGGCGTCGGCCAAAAGGAGAAGATCGGAGATATAGTGGTGGTTTGGAGGTGATGAGATCGGAGGGTTGAGAGAGAAGAGGGAGATCGTGGCGGCTGATGGGGGTATGGTAGGTGTTGTTTGGGTTGTTCTCGCCGGTGGTGGAGCTGAGTTCGCCGGTCGGTGATGACCGGCGATGGCTGCGGCGTGAGATGGAGAGAAGGGAAGAGAGAGGATCGAAAGAGAGAGAAGGAGTCAGGTGCGGCTGATGTGGGGGTAGGTGTGTGTGTGTAAATTAGGGTTTGGGTTTGCTTTTGAAAGGAAGAAAAGATAGATTTAATCTCAGCCGTTGATCGTATGATCAATGGCTGGGATTAAAAATTGCAAGAATGGTCAAATTGGTTTATTTAAATTGGGTTAGAAATTGGGGATTTCAATTTGGGATCAATTTAGGCTAAAATTGATACCAAATTAGGTAGAGAGTGGCTAGATTTTAAATAAATTGGGAAAATTGAAGTAGACTGCTATTTAATAAAATCAGTAAATATGCAATAACATATTATCAAGTTAATCAATATCATAAAATCATTATGAATAGATTACGTAAGTAAAATTAATGATACTTAATATTATTGAAAGTCAATGAGAAAAAATGATTTGAAGTAAATCAGGCACCTATGAATACAGAATTTTAAAAACTGTAATAATAATAATAGACTGCGTGTTTGTAAATTATGAGTATGCATATTTGTGAAAATAATTTAATAAATATTTACAAAATTATGTAAAATATTATATTTAAATAAGTAAATTATATATATTATATAAGAATATAAAAATAAAATGCTAAAAATAAATTGCATACCTTAAAGTCATAAATACGAAATGTCAGAATTTATTTGATTACCAAAGTAATATTTAAAAAATCAAAACTAACATTTTTTTTTATTTTATAAAAATAGCAGTATGGGAGGATATCGGGAGGTCAAAATTGGGTGTCAACAGCTGCCCCTTCGTTGCTTGGGAATGATGAAAGAATTGTCAAGTAACGAACGTTGACTTAGTAGCCAATTTTGTCTGACCGATAGGATGGTTCGCTGGAATCGAAAAGCAAGAGAGGTTTATTAAAATGGTGTGGCCGAGACTTTGGTTTCAAGTCGCCTACATATCTCTGATTTTACGAGAATCAGGCCGTGTGTAGTTCTAGATTACAGAAAAATGAGATTCCTAAAGAGAATTGATGAATTTGAATGATGATAGCACGAGTCGGCAAGATTAGAGTATGAATAATGTAAAAGATGAAGCACGAATATGGTTTAGGTCATGTTGCGAGATATAGGGGTAAAGGATTATGTTTCAAAAGCGGAGAGAGACTTGTTTAGTCGTCTCCCATTTGCCGAGCAACTCAGTAGTAGCTTGTTTTAAAGCTCGACAGGGAAATAAATAGCGTTTGTTTTAAAGTCCGGCGAGGAACTCATGCTTGTTTTAGGGTTCGTTAAGGAACCCAATGCCGTTTTAGGGTCTTGCGGGGATCCCAATGCCGTTTTAAGGTCCTGCGGAGAGCCCAATGCTAAATTTGATGCTGAATTATTAATGCAATATATTGTTGTCACAGTTAAAGAGATAGAGAAACTTAGCTTCTTTTCCAGATTGAGGATATAGTTTGGGTTTCCTTTGATGATGTTGCAAGGCAGTGGCTGCATTTATACCTGTTATATGCACTCAAAGAAAAATTGTAAGTCGAAAAGTAAGGTTGACCCATACCTTTGCTTGGCTCGGCTCCTCGTCATTGTTTTGATCTCAGAGATTGAGGCTTGTATTCTTTATGGTGAAATTTTTGAGAAATTCTCAAAAATTTCTGCCCTAGTTTAGAATAAAAGATGCCCTTTGCACGTCCTTGTGAATTGACATACTACTTTCTTGTGGAATTTTTGAGGTTTCCTCAAAAATTCTGCCCCAGTTTTCACTTTTGGCGTCTTATATTCCTTAAACAACTTTGAGGCGACCGTGCTTAGCTTGTTCAGTATCCTAAAGACAATATTCAACTTTAGGTAATGCTTAACCCAATCATCTTCCAAAGGGCAATGCTTAGCCTCAAGTGATCTTTAAGAATAAGGTAGTGCTTAAACTTTCCAAGGTCAATGCTTAACCTTAGACGGTTTCTTGATAAAGCAGTGCTTAACCCCACCAAATTTCAGAAGACAATGCTTAGATTCGGAAAACTTCTCATGAGAGGGTAGTGCTTAATCCAGTTAATTCTCCACGGACAATGCTTAGTCTCAGATAGTTTCTTGATAGAGTAGTGCTTAACCCTATCGACTTCCAGAAGACAGTGCTTAGCTTCGAACAACTTCTAGAGAGAGGGTAGTGCTTAATCCAGTTAATTCTCCACGGACAATGCTTAGTCTCAGATAGTTTCTTGATAGAGTAGTGCTTAACCCTATCGACTTCCAGAAGACAGTGCTTAGCTTCGAACAACTTCTAGAGAGAGGGTAGTGCTTAACCCGATTAACTTTTCCAAGGACAATGCTTAGCCTCATAGCTCATTGATAGAGTAGTGCTTAACCTATCGAATTCCGAAAGACAATGCTTAGCTTCGGTTGATTTCTCCAGAGAGGGTAGTGCTTATCCCAATTAACTTTCCCAAGGAAAGTGCTTAGCCTCAGAGCTCCTTGATAGAGTAGTGCTTAACCCTATCGAATTCCGAAAGACAATGCTTAGTTTCGGTTGACTTCTCCAGAGAGGGTAGTGTTTATCCCAATTAACTTTCCCAAGGACAGTGCTTAGCCTTAGAGCTCCTTGATAGAGTAGTGCTTAACCCTATCGAATTCTGAAAGACAACGCTTAGCCTCAATTGATATTTAAGAATAAGGTAGTGCTTAACTCAATCGACCTCCAAAGGACAATGCTTAGCCTCCGGTGATCTTTAGGAATAGGGTAGTATTTCACTTTCCAAGGTCAATGCTTTGCCTTAGACAGTTTCTTGATAGAGTATTGCTTAACCCCATCAAATTCCAAAAGACAATGCTTAGATTCAAAAAACTTCTCATGAGAGGACAGTGCTTAATCCAGTTAATTCTCCAAGGACAATGCTTAGCCTCAGATAGTCTCTTGATAGAGTAGTGCTTAACCCTATCGACTTTCAAAAGATAATGCTTAGCTTCGAATAACTTCTAGAGAGAGGGTAGTGCTTAACCCAATTAACTTTCCCAAGGACAGTGCTTAGCCTTAGAGCTCCTTGATAGAGTAGTGCTTAACCCTATCGAATTTTGAAAGACAATGCTTAGCTTCGGTTAACTTCTCCAGAGAGGGTAGTGCTTAACCCAATTAACTTTTCTAAGGACAGTTCTTAGCCTCCGAGCTCCTTGATAGAGTAGTGCTTAATCCTATCAAATTTCGGAAGACAATGCTTAGCTTCAGATAACTTCTCCGGAGAGGATAGTGCTTAATCCAGTTAATTTTTCAAGGACAAGGCTTAGCCTCAGAGCTCCTTGATAGAGTAGTGCTTAACCCCCATCGAATTCCAAAAGACAATGCTTAGCCATAAATAAAATTCTGAAGGAATACAAAGGACAATGTTTAGCCTTGTATGTCTTTCGATGACGTGTAGCATACTCTAGATTTGAACCTGTCAATCCGGCACTCAAAGAAAAAAAATTGTAAGTTTTTAAAAGGGGAAGATTGATTCGTGTCTCTGCTCGTCTTGGTCTTGAGATGCGATCGTTGATGAAATTTTTGAGGACCCCTCAAAAATTTCTGCCCCAGTTTCTTGTCTTGCTAGCCTTGAACTTGTAGAATGCTTCTCAATAGAATTTTTGAGATCCTCTCAAAAATTCTGCCCAGTGTCATATTTGTGCAACTGTAATTTTCATAGAACTTTTTGAGACTTTCTTAAATTTTTGTCCCAGTTACAGCCTTATAAGGGGAAATAGGAAGGTTTTATTATGTCAGGACCGAACTCCACAGGAGCGCCTACGTATCCCTCTAAAACGGGAATCAGGTCAAACGTAGTTCCGATTACATAAGAGAAAATCATAAAAGAACCATCATCTTATCCAAAAACTTAAAGTAATTTCAAGTGCTTGGGAGCCCAATATGATATCCCTTCATCAATGCCACACAGGTGCAAGTCATGCTTAGGAAATTAACCAACATTGAGATTTGGCTCCATCACGTTTATCACCTTGGTATCAATCAATGCTTGAATTCTGTCTTTCAGAGTTCGACATTCCTCTGTGGTGTGTCCTTTCATCCCTGAATGATAAGCACAAATTTTGGAGTGATCGAGCCATTTCGCACATGTGTTCATTACAATTGCGGGAATTGGAGTAATATAGCCAGTATCTCTTAATCTCTCATAAAGTTGGGCTATGGGCTCAACCAAAGGAGTGTACTGTCTGGGTGGATTTTTCTGAAAGTTAGCTCGAGGTCTAGTGGATTGACTGGATTGTTGATTTGTTGTTGGATTTTGATAAGCTGGTGGTTGTTGGAATGTAGGTGGAGGACTTTGAAAGTATGTAGGTTGTGCGTTGTGGAAGGAATAGATGGTAGGGTAATAAGACGATATGGGATAATTGTATTTTGCTGGAGGAAATGGATATGGAGGTGCTTGATATGTGGGTGTTTGGTATTGAACTGGGGGAAATGAGGTTTGGCAAAGCAGAGGAGTTTTAAGCTCTTTTGTAGTCAAGACAACATTCACTTCTTTCATGTCATTATTCTCACTGATATCACCAGCTTGTAAAGTCTTACTAATCGTTTGCAGTGCCTCCAAATTTATTATCATGCCATTTTTTATGCCTTCTTCGATTCTCTCACCCAGCTTGATGATGTCAACAAGTTTGTGATCTGCAATGAGCATCATCCTTTCATAATATTGTGGCGCTTGGGCTCGCATAAAAAATTCTTTCATTTGATTTTCTTCTAAAGGAGGGCGCACCTTAAAAGCTTCACGCATCCATCTCATTCCATACTCTCGAAATGATTCTGTAGGTTCCCTCTTTAACTTCTGAATGTAGAACAAATCAGGCGCCTTTTCAATATTAAACCCAAATCTTTCCATAAAATCAGAGGCCATATCAGTCCATTTTGACCATTTCCTTGCATCCTGTGCGAGATACCATGACAAAGCGTCTCCAGTAAGACTTCTCATGAATAGCTTCAGGCGAATCTGCTCATTTTTACCGACCCCTACTAACTTATCACAATATATTTTCAGATGTGTTTTTGGGTCTCCAGTCCCATTATACAATTCAAATTTAGGAGGTTTGTACCCCTCTGGCAGTTCAACGTCAGGGTGCATGCATAGGTCCTCGTAACATAGCCCTTTCAACCCCTTACTAAATTCAAGTTGTTCCAGTCTTTCAACCACAGATTGCAACATGGGGTCTTTTTCTGGAGGTTCAGGTTCATATTGGTGGTGGGTGAATGGGGTCGTTTTGACATGAGTCTGATTGACAGGATCATGAGACTGATACATATTCGTGGTAAACATTGGCGGTATATTGTGGACATATGAGGTTATTTGGGAATTTAGTGGAGCTGGGTATATGTGGCATTGTGGCGGACAAGAAAGTGGATATTGGTTGTTTCCGGGAAGCGTATATATATGACTTGAATTATTTTGGGGTTGTGAGATAGGAAGTGATGGTAAGGGATGGCTTGTGAAGGTGGCTTGGGATTTGGTAGTGGTGTTGTCCTCAATTTGTGGCTCGAAAGGAGCACTCAATGCAAGGAATGGATTAGTCAATTTACGAACTTGTGACAATTCCCCTTGTAATTGGATGATTTTTTGTTCCATTCTTAGGATCACCTCATTATGATCATCACTTGTGCCATTGTTGTCACCCATTTCCTTGTCTTGGTGGTTAAGCTTAAGAGAAGGAGCACAATCCCTTTTTAAAAATCGATGTGATAGGCGAGAGAATGCACGAATCAACCTTTGGGACGGGGAAAAATAAAATAAAATAAAAAATCAAGTTAGCAAGGTGAAGATGACATATAGTGGAAGAACAAACACATTAATTTGATGAGGCGTCCTATAATGCATGGAGCCTCGTTAAGCTCGAGGTGGGCCTAGGATGACAAATATATGTGATTTATGATGGTATAATCCAAGTTTTTGGCATTCGACACAATAGAAGTTGGAATTAGACTTTCCTAACCTTATTTGTCCATTTTGGCTTGGATTACTTTATCATGATCACATGGCACATAACATGAATGTTTGTCTTCGGGTAGTGGGGAACCCTTTTGACAAGAGGGTGGTTATTAACTTTATGGATTGACATCAAGGGCCAAACCACCTACGGTTGATGCATGCATGACTTAAAATGCGAGGAGTGGATACGACACTGCCTTAAGTACTTCTTAAGAGTTGAACAGACACGAACTGAGGACTTAAACTTGAGAAGTGAATTGGTAGAAAAAAGATCTAAGCAAGACCTAATTACTAAGCTCGTACCTAAAGCTGATGGGATGAACAAATAAATAATAATAAGATATTTAAAAGATAAGCATAGAATGTTTAAAGAAATTTATTTTGAAAATCCAGGAGGATGGAAGATTTGTAAAGTCTTTTAAGGAATTAACTTAATCGAGATATTGAGTTCAAAATATTTGAGAAGTTAAAAGATTGTAAAAAAAAAAAAAAAAAAAATCATTTGAATGACCTCAAAATGCTCTAGTTTTCACCCTTATGACATTATGGAAAGACTAAAGAAAGGGAGAGTATAAGATTTGATAGAAAAATTATTTGAATGATAAAAAATTATTTCACATTTTAAAATATGGGGATATTTTGAAAAAGAATGGGAAAAGGAGGACCGCATCCTTATATAGGATTGCCTACGTATCTTGTTTGACAAGAATCAGGTCAGACGTAGTTCAAAATTTAGACTTAGAAAAAAAATTGAATGATAGTTGAAGACATATGAAGAGTCGGATGACAATTTAAATAAGGATAGTAAACACATAGCACATAATGGTTAATGCATGCGTGACTTAGAATTTTCTAAGATTTGGATAGACACGGACCGAGGATAACCTTATGCGAGAAGGCACGTGGTCTCACGGTAGTAAAACTATCCGCTCAACCGCGTCTTAGCCGACTCTCTATAACAGGTTTTTGAAGAGAATTTGGAGAAGTGCGAAGGCACAACATCCGAGTATAGTGAAAGTGTGTGAAAGTGTGAGATTCCCAAGTGGGAAAAATATGAACGAAATATCAATTATATAAAACAGTAACACGTAGCAAGTAATAGCATGCTGAGCAATATATAAAAAAATAAACAGATAGGAAAAGAAAAATAAATGCATAATTTAGAGCTAGGTTATATAAACAAATAAAGAGGTAAGGAAAGGGATTGACATAGGAGATACTAATTAAATTAGAATAATAAAATAATGGAAAAAAGGAACGGGATATAACATGATCAAATATTAACAATTAATAAAAAAACAAGGAGTTAATAATAAAGGAAAAGACCCAAATAGTTCAAAAAATCCCACATAATATATAAAATCGTAATGGTTAGAACCTAAGCATCTCCAGCAGAGTCGCCATGCTGTCGCGCCCCATTTTTCTCGCGAAAAGCGGGATTCGACGTGACAAACTCTTTTTGGGATTTAAAGAGTGAAGAGTCGACACCTAACGAATTAAGGTGCGTTAGGGCACCATTCTAGACTAATTAAAATTAATTAATTATTAGCCTATGTCAACCAGAAATTAATCTCAAATTGCTAAAAAATAAATTTTTACCTGCTGGAACTTAATTCCAAGTTGCTGAACAATAATTTTTTACAGGCTGGAACTTAATTTCAAATTGCCGGAAAATAATTTTACATGCTGGAATTTAATTCCAAGTTGCTGGAAAATAATTTTACATGCTGAAATTTAATTCTAAATTGCTGGAAAATAAATTTTTACATGCTGAAACTTAATTCTAAATTGATGGAAAATAATTTTACACACTGAAAAATCAGTTTTCTTTTTTTAAACACGCCGAAAATTAATTAAACGCGCATAAATAAAATTAACACATTCAAGGTTGGCCTAATACGTCCGGAGGTTAGTTAGTGATCTAAAAAAAAATAATCTCTAAGCGATAAAAGTAATTAATTAATTATCCTAACTTGCTTGCCTAAGTGATAACATAATTTTTAATTAACACATGAGATTTATTTGAACGATCCTATAAGCATGGTTTCTAAACGATAAACACTTAGCACATAGAATCCCCACCCCCATAGCATCCCCAATCTTTTATTACATACAAAAGTTTATACAATTAATATTACAAACCAAAATAAGAGCAAAATATGCTAAACTAAAATAATCGGACTAGGCAGCCCCGAATCCCTGGACAGCTCTTTACATCCCAACCAATACTTCTAAAAGAACCTGTTAGGCACCAAAAGAAGAGTCGAATACGAATGTACCAAGACATGCAGCAAACACAGGCCAACAGACAAATATGAAAGAGACAAAGCCTTATTTTGACACTAATTATGTAAACATATTCTTATAGGGAAACTACCACAGAAAAATTGGAAATTGCATCGATAGGGACTCACCGGTTAAGGAGTTTGCAAATAATAATAAGACCTTAGGAGTATGGCAGCACGAAACCAATAGAAGAATTTTCCAAAGCCAAAAGAAAACAGAGAACTTGAAGTATATTTTTTAGAGAGAGAGTGGGTATCCAACAGTCTTAAGAGTACCAGTGAGGGCCAAAAGGTCTGTCCCAATTAGAGAGAAGGAGCCTACTTATATAGTAGGGAAGGTTGTAAGCAATCACAAAAAATAAAAAAATGAAGAATGAATCTTTTCGATCAATCAAGGAAAATTGTTTTCCTTAAAAGATAGCTCAATCAATCAAGTGTAACATTTACCATAAATAAACATGTGATAGAGCTGTCATATAATTAAGGAACAGAATGGCAGGGGTTAATCAATTAACAGCTAGAGTCAATATTGCCAAAAATAGACGAATGCCCAAAGCTGTTACATAACATCAAATAATTTACACGGAGCAAGGATCTCAAACTACCATAATTGCACACAAGACCGTTGCAAATCTGATTTAAGAAGAAGAGTAATTAAATTGATATTGATTGTGTCGAAGGATTGGAGTCCAAAATGAGGTAAATCATGAACAACAATACACAAAGATCACATGACATACTAGTCTGTAACTAAGTGCCTAAATGGAATTCGATCTGAATTGCAATCACAATAGCCAATTTTGAGACCAGTACAAATGTGGTTAACTAAAGATGAAATAAATGACAATCAAGGACATTTTAACACAAATCAGCAACCTTTAACACAATAATAAGCATAGAAGAGCAACCTTTAACACAATAATAAGCATAGAAGATTATACCGGAGACGAATTTAACATTGAAACCTCAAAGTTTTAACACAGCCAGAACGGATGATTTCAACATCTCTTGATATTTGGAACTCAACCCAAGAATCCATTGACGTTCCACGCGTGGTTCTCTACCTTGTCAGATTTCCCGAAGCTTATCGGAGATGAGAGAAATTTGGGGCTTCGGGTTTGTTCGCCGATGTGGGTTTCGCTGGTGGGTTTCGCCAGTGGTGTCTGTTGGCTTGTCGGCGTGGAAGACGGCTGGTGTGGGTGATGGATTCACCGGTGGCGTAATCGGTGTGCGTCGGTGATGCAGTGTTGAAGTGGCGTCGGCCAAAGGGAGAAGATTGGAGATATAGTGGTGGTTTGGAGGTGATGAGATCGGAGGGTTGAGAGAGAAGAGGGAGATCGTGGCGGCTGATGGGGGTGTGGTAGGTGTTGTTTGGGTTGTTCTCGCCGGTGGTGGAGCTGAGTTCGCCGGTCGGTGATGACCGACGATGGCTGCGGCGTGAGATGGAGAGAAGGGAAAAGAGAGGATCGAAAGAGAGAGAAGGAGTCAGGTGCGGCTGATGTGGGGGTAGGTGTGTGTGTGTAAATTAGGGTTTGGGTTTGCTTTTGAAAGGAAGAAAAGATAGATTTAATCTCAGCCGTTGATCGTATGATCAATGGCTGGGATTAAAAATTGCAAGAATGGTCAAATTGGTTTATTTAAATTGGGTTAGAAATTGGGGATTTCAATTTGGGATCAATTTAGGCTAAAATTGATACCAAATTAGGTAGAGAGTGGCTAGATTTTAAATAAATTGGGAAAATTGAAGTAGACTGCTATTTAATAAAATCAGTAAATATGCAATAACATATTATCAAGTTAATCAATATCATAAAATCATTATGAATAGATTACGTAAGTAAAATTAATGATACTTAATATTATTAAAAGTCAACGAGAAAAAATGATTTGAAGTAAATCAGGCACCTATGAATACAGAATTTTAAAAACTGTAATAATAATAATAGACTGCGTGTTTGTAAATTATGAGTATGCATATTTGTGAAAATAATTTAATAAATATTTACAAAATTATGTAAAATATTATATTTAAATAAGTAAATTATATATATTATATAAGAATATAAAAATAAAATGCTAAAAATAAATTGCATACCTTAAAGTCATAAATACGAAATGTCAGAATTTATTTGATTACCAAAGTAATATTTAAAAAATCAAAACTAACATTTTTTTTTATTTTATAAAAATAGCAGTATGGGAGGATATCGGGAGGTCAAAATTGGGTGTCAACAAGTATTGCAAGAGAGCAGGTCATATCATGGGGAAATGTTTCAAGTTGCATGGCTATCCTCAAGACAATGCTCAGAACAACAGAGAGAATCACACTTACAATAATAATCAGAATCGCAATGGTCATGGTTCTAACAATAGAATTGGCTATAACAACAATCCAAGGTATAATAAAAATAACAATACTAGATATAATAAGGGAAAGAGAATTGCAGCAAATACATATGGACCATCATCTAGTTATATAGGACCTGGAAGAGGTGAAAAGGATGATAAAGAGGAAGATCAACAACTCTCTCTTACTAAGGAACAATATGCACATGTGATGGATCTGCTGCGTCACTTTAGAGGAAAGAAATGATCTAACAACATAAATCTCACCATTGGGGCGGTAAACTTTGCAGGTATTATAGTTTGCACTTCCTCTATAGATTTTGACAATCCTTCATGAAAACACTTTGAATTAAAAGGTGACTTGTGGATCATAGACTCAGGAGCTTCTAACCATATGATCTTTAGCAAAACATTGCTGAAAAATCTTAAGACCCTACTATACCCCTTGGTTATTACCCTTCTAAATGGCTACAAGATTAAAGTGACACAAATTGGTGATGTGATTATTACACCTACCATAATTCTGCATAGTGTGTTGTTTGTACCATCTTTAAAATATAACTTGATTTCTGTTCACTCACTAGTTTCACATCTTAAATGTATTATGTCCTTCACTAATGCCTTTTTCTTGTGATAGGGTCCTTCACTAAAGAGGCCTCAGGTAATTGGTAACAGCAAGAATAGGCTGTACTTTCTTTGTTCAAAATGCTTGAAGACCAACTCTACTCTGTCTGAGCAATGCACATCTCAAAATCACTCACCTGTTAATCACTCTCACATTGATCATGATTCTAATAATTATCGTAATTCTTTCCATTTACATTCCCTTGTAGTGAATTCTGTTCCATGTAATAAAAATAAGACTTGTTCTGTAAACTCTTTTGTTTCATATTGTAAATGTGAATTACATTCTATGAAGTCCTATTTTTCTCATGGAAACAATGTTGACTTGTTGTGGCATACTAGATTAGGCCATGTACCTTTTGCCAAGATAAAGGGAATTCCATCCATACCAACCAAGTTTTCCAATAAACAACTTTTTGTATGCACTGTCGTGTGGATTTATGGGGTCCTTATTATGAAACCACCTATGATAATTATAAGTACTTTTTGATGCTGAATTCTGTTCCTGTCAAGGGCATTAGGTTAGATAATGGCCTAGAATTCACTAGTAATGAAGCCTCATTTTTCTTCTAGTCAAAAGGTATAATTCATCAGAAAACATTTCCATATACACCACAACAAAATAGTGTGGTAGAAATAAAACACAAGTACTTACTTGAGACAGCTAGAGCCTTACCTTTTCAGTCCAAACTACCTTTAAAATACTAGGGGGAATGCATATTGACAGCAACATATATCATTATCAGACTTCCTACCTCATCCTTGAATAACAAATGTCCTTTTGAGGTGTTGTATAAAGCAAAACCTGACTACTCTTACCTGAGAAGTTTTAATTGTCTATGCTACCCTACTGTCCCAAAGGTATATAGAGACAAGTTTGAGACTAGAACCAGTCCTCATGTATTTGTAGGATACCCCTTTGGTGTGAAAGGTTACAAGGTATTATGCCTGACCGCTAAGAAAATACATATTTTCAGGGATGTGATCTTTCATGAGAATGTTTTTCCTTTTACACTATCTTCACACAAAGGCACTTTTCCTTCAGTTTTACAATTTAAACCTTTTGTTGATCACTTTCCCACCGATAATACATTGAACACAACTACTATAATGAATGATGTTGTAGATAATGATGTCATAAACACTAATTTGTCTCATAATCAACCTGCATCACCTTTAGCTGATAACAATATAAATACTGAAATACCAAGTGCATAAGAACGTCATACTACCTTAGTAGTTAGAAGATCTCAAAGGGATCATCAGGAACCCAAACACCTTATTGACTACATTTACACTTTACCCTTTCTTAAAAGCAATATATCATCTACCTCCACTATACCACATCCCTCCATCATGTCTCTCAGTACTGTCTTTTTAAATAATAGCAACATTGCTCTTGAGACTCTGAGTTCTAATAGTCAATTATTAGTTAGTAATGTTTGCCATGATAGTAAGTCATCATCTTATTAGGAGGTAGCTCTTTACCCTGCTTAGCAAGCTGCAATGATACAAGAATTTGAAGTTCTTCATAATAATAAGACTTGTGATCTTATTTAGTTACCAATGGGAAAGAAGAGTATAAGTTGCAGATGGTTGTATAAGATCAAGCATAAAATAGATGGATGATAGTAGTATGGAGAGATATAAAGCTAGGTTGGTAGTAAAGGGATTGATTAAACAGAAACCTTTTCTCCTATTGTTAAGATTACAACAGTAAGAACATTAATAGCTTCTGCAGTTAAGAGGGGATGGTACATCTATTAATTGGATGTGAACAATTATTTCTTACATGGAGACCTTCTGATCTAAGGCGTATTTATATGCCTTAGTAGCGACATTAACCCATGATTACCTTAGTTTTGAGAACAATACTTGTGTATTATATAAGTTTTTGATGGAAAATAGGATAGTGTGCTAACCAATATGATTAGACTCTTGTAGGTGGAATTTGCTACTTTTTGGAGCATGTTTGGCATGGAAAGTGAGGCTTGGAGGAGCTACGAGTGAAGAATATTGAAGATAAGAGACAAACCAAAGAGTTGATCTTGAAGAATCCATCCAAATCCGCGAAGAGAAGTCGACAAAAGCAAAAAATTACAAAAAAAGGGGCCTGGCGGGCTAGGCAGCATGCCAGGCCGTGTTTGGCAAAAATTCCACTTGCCTAGGCAGAGCCCAGGAGCGCTGGCCAGCGTGCCACGCCGCCTGGGAGCACCCTTTTTGCTGAGGCAAAATCTGCCTAAGTGCTAGGCGCGCCCAATGGCGTGTCGGGCCGCTTTTTGGCCGATTTTTGCCTCGACTTGAGTCTATAAATAGGGATTTTGAGTTGTTGTATCAGAATCCATCATCCTTAGAATATTTTGGGCATTTTTGGGCATCTCAATTAGGTTCCATTCATCTCCTTTTCAGTTTTAATTAATTTTTAGAGTATTTATTACTTGTGGATGTTGATAAACATTATGAGTGGCTAAAATCCCTCAGTCTTGGGGTTAATACCAAGAACATGAATCTCTTGGGTTAATTGTATTGGTTTTTGATGGAGTTTATCATAAAGTGGTTATTCATATATTCTAAAATTCATTATTTTGATGTTTGATCACCATTGGAATATATTCCTTTTCTTGAAGAGAGCTCGAGAGAGAAACTGAGAGATAAAACTTGAATATATGAAGTGTGGTCTTTCTCGGAGAAGTAATTCTAAGGGATTGACATGTGGTTAGTACCGAGAGGTACCTAACCACCCACACTTGGTCAATTACAAGAAGAAAACTTCAATGCTCTAGAAATAGTTAAGCTTATCACCACTCACGGATGTAGGTAGGTTTCTAAGTTCTAGTAGAAAATTATAATTTGGAGACGAATATAGTTATAAAATTAACCTTGGGATCGATAACCACAATAAACTACTCAAAGTGCTTAAACCAACAACAATTATGCTCAAGAGATGATGTTCAGGGTGCCTTAGCCCTGGGAATTTACTTTTCATTGATTTTTCAAGCATATTTGCGAAAACCAAAGTTACGGTAGCGAAGATAGGAGTTCTTAGTCCGCAATCATTAAATTTTAAGCACCAAATCTCTTGTCGTTTTTGGAACACTAGTTTTTTAATTATAGTTTGCCGTCTAGAGTTGATTTCTGTTGACGAAAGTCCCTTGGGTTCGATATTCGGCTCTTTAAAAGGAGTCACTTTATTACTTGCACGATCACGTACACTTGCGTGTATAGCTGGGTCGTAATAAGTTTTTGGCGCCGTTGCCAGGGTCTTTCAAATAGATAGATTTCAACTATTGATGTTTGTACTTTAATTTTCAGCTACGTGTTGACAACTTGATCTTAGCTGTTCTAGTTTGCAGGCTGACTTCGTCGAAATACTAGCAAGGAACAAAGATTTGGTAGCCCCGCAGTCTGAACCTGAAAGGTATTTCAATATATTGAGGAGACAGGCTGCATACTACCCAATCCCACAAGTCGAACTGTCTGGCGAAGGAATACGGGGTAATCCCGTAAGAATTAAAGAACCAGGTGCAGAGAGACGTGAATCGGAAGTAATGGTAGCCAGAACAGTTCGCGATGTGGCAATCCCACTCGCCACTAATGTGACCTCCAGTATTCTCAAACCGACAGCTGGAGGTAGATTTGAGCTTAAACAGAACATGGTGTAACTTTTGCACTCAAGTGGACAGTTTACTGGTCTTGCTCATGAAGACCCGCAGAGGCATATTTGGAATTTTCTTGAGATCAGTGACACATATATTCCTGCGAGTGTATCTTCAGATTATGTGAGACTTGCTTTGTTTCCCTTTTCTCTACTGGGGGAAGCAAGAAGGTGGTTAGATGCAGAGCCGGCCAATTCTATCACTACGTGGGATGATCTTGCTCAAAAATTCTTGATAAGGTTCTTTCCGTCTGGAAAGACAGCAAAGCTGAGGAGTGATATACTAAGTTTCAGACAGAGAGATGATGAGAATTTGTACCAAGCTTGGAACAGATTCAAATCCATGTTGAGGGATTGTCCTCACCACCACCAAGCTAATGAAGTGTTGGTGCATACGTTTATAGAGGCTCTCGACCCCAACACTAAAATTCTACTTGATTCAGCTGCACGTGGACAGGCTTTAGAGAAGACGTATGATGAATTATATGCTCTGTTAAATCATATTTCGCAGGGAAATCCAGACTGGCATAGTGATAATTCTAGGAATTCTACAAAGAAAGTTGCTGGGAAACTAGATGTGGATGCAGTCACAGCATTATCTGCCCAAATTTCAGCTATGCAAAACATGATGAACAATCACTTTAGTAGTTTGAATTTGGGGCAACAACCAGCACCCGTGAATGCAGTCCAACAACAGGTTTCTGTGATGTGTAGTGTATGTGAAAATGGTGATCATACCAGCGATTTGTGTAGTACTAATCCGAATTCAGTAAATTTTGTTGGTAATTCCCAAAGGGGAGGTGGAGCTCAGAACTACGGTAACACTTATAATGCCGGGTGGAAAAACCATCCGAACTTCTCGTGGGGAGGAAATCAAAATCAATATAGGCCGCAAGGATATGCCCCTCAGTACAACCAACAGCAAGGCCAAGGAAATCAAGTGGGTGCTAATCCTGGAGACATGAGTATGGAGGATATGTTAAAACAGATTATGGCTGAACAAGCGAAGCTGGCAGCAGATGTGAGGAATAATCAGTTGGCTACTCAAAATTTGGAAAAGTAGAATGGACAGTTAGCTAATGCACAGAATACAAGGCCCCAAGGAGGTCTTCCAGGAGATACTGAGCCAAATCCCAAGCAGGTGAATGCTATAGTTACCCGTAGTGGTAAGCAGTTAGAGGATACAGTTGCACCAACGAAAGAATTGGAGCCAAAAGTAGTGGTTATTGAAGACGAACAAGTGGAGTTTACCAAAAGCTCCAAAGATGATAAAGTGATACATAGTGTGAAGTTGCCTCCTCCGTTCCCTCAGAAGTTCAAAAAGAAGAAGGAGGATGAATGCTTTGGTAAGTTCATTGAATTACTTAAAGAAGTGCACATTAATTTGCCTCTTGTGGATATCTTGCAGGGTATTCCAAAGTATGCCAAGTTCGTGAAAGACATTATAGCAAACAAGAGTAGATTGACAGAATATGCCACAGTGGATTTGACTGAGGAGGTTAGTTCTCGCATTCAGAATCGGTTACCTACTAAGCTGAAAGATCCTGGAAGCTTCACTGTGAAGATTACTCTGGGGGATCATGCCTGTGCTCGTGGATTGTGTGATTTGGGGGCTAGTATAAATCTAATGCCCACTTCGGTTTTCAAGAAATTGGGTTTGGGTCGTCCGAAGCCTACTACTATTATTTTGCAGCTGGCAGACCGATCTATGACTAGACCTGATGGTATTGTTGAGGATGTTCTGGTACAAGTGGGGTCGTTGATCTTTCCCGTTGATTTTGTAATGCTGAATTTTGAGCCTGACCCAGAAGTCCCATTTATTTTGGGGCATCCGTTCCTGGCTACAGGAGGTGCAATCATTAATGTAGCAGCCGGGAAACTTACTATGCGAGCTCATGATAAGGTTGAAGTCTTTGATGTATATAGGGCTTTGAAGCTTCTAGAAATTTATGAGAACTTGTCGGCTATCACAGCTATAGATTCGGCGGTTGAAAGCATCTACAATTTGTCTACAGATTCGTTGGAAAAAGTTTTGATGGGGCAAGATGTGTTTGGTGATGCAGAAGCTAGTGAGATGGTGCAAGTTCTTGATCTTATGGGTATCTATGCTAAAGAGGGTAGATGGGAACCCTTAAATCGTCCACTCGGTCCTCCAACTAAACCCTCAATTGAGGAAGCACCGAAGCTTGAATTGAACGAACTTCCATCTCATCTTCAATATGTTTTCCTAGGTGAAAACAAGACTCTTCCTATTATTCTAGCAGCAGATTTTTCACAGGAACAAGTTGATGCGGCATTATTGATTCTAAAACAAAGAAAGAAGGCTATTGGTTGGCAGATGTCTGACATCCATGGTATTAATCCGGGTTTATGCATGCATAAAATTTACATGGAAAAAGGGCACAAGCCAAGTGTGCAACACCAACGACGCTTAAATTCGATGATGAAAGAAGTAGTAAGGAAGGAGGTAATTAAGTGGCTAGATTCTGGCATTGTTTACCCTATCTCTGATAGTACGTGGGTGAGCCCAGTATAATGTGTTCCAAAAAAGGATGGTATGACGGTGATCACAAATGACAATAATGAATTGATTTCTACAAGAACTGTAACTGGATGGCGTATTTGCATGGATTACCGAAAACTTAATGATGATACGAGGAAAGACCATTATCCAATTCCTTTTATTGATCAGATGCTGGATCGTTTAGCCGGGCAGGAGTATTATTGCTTTCTTGATGGGTATTCCGGATTCAATCAAATTGCTATAGATCCCCAAGAACAAGAGAAGACTACATTCACATGTCCTTACGGCACATACGCTTTCAAGCGTATGCCATTTGGATTGTGTAATGCACCGGCTACCTTTCAGTGTTGCATGATGGCTATTTTCTACGACATGGTGGAGGAGTTCGTAGACATTTTTATGGATGATTTTTCAATCTTTGGTAACTCTTTTGAGGTATGTTTGCAAAACCTTGATAAAGTCCTTGCTCGGTGTGAAGAGACTAATCTTGTTCTCAATTGGGAGAAGTGTCATTTCCTTGTGACAGAAGGTATAGTTCTTAGGCATAAAGTGTCAAAGTAGGGGCTGGAAGTTGATAGGTCAAAGATCTAAGCTATTGAAAAACTCCCTCCACCTATATCGGTTAAAAGGGTGCAAAGTTTTTTGGGTCATGCGGGATTTTACAGAAGGTTTATTCAAGATTTTTCCAAAATTGCATGTCCCATGTGTGCACTCTTGGAGAAAGATGTGAAGTTTGTATTTTGTGAATCATGTGTGAAGGCATTCGAGGTGTTGAAAAAGAAGTTGGTAGAGGCACCTATTCTTATTGCTCTGACTGGGCTTTGCCATTTGAGCTCATGTGTGACGCAAGTGATGTGGCAGTGGGTGTGGTTCTAGGTCAACGGAAGAATAAGGTATTTCACTCTATTTATTATGCAAGCAAGCCCCTTGATGCAGCCCAAATTAATTACACGGTGACTGAAAAAGAGATGTTAGCTTTGGTATATGCATTTGATAAATTCAGATCGTATTGAGTTGGCACAAGCATCATTGTATACACGGATCATGCAGCGATACGATATTTGTTCAATAAAAAGGATGCTAAGCCGCGCTTGATTAGATGGATCCTATTACTACAGGAGTTTGACTTAGAGGTTAAAGATAGAAAGGGGACAGAAAATCAAATTGCTGACCATCTTTCTAGACTTGAGAGCTCGACACATATAGTGGATGATGGGCATATTTGTGAGGAATTTACAGACGAGCAGTTGTTGGTATTAGAGGTCGATGAGTTGCCATGGTATGCAGACATTGTGAACCTATTGGTAAGTGGATTATTTCCTCCTGATTCGAGTCCTCAACAGAAGAAGAAACTGGCATATGAGGCACGCTTTTATATATGGGATGAGCCGTGTTTATTCAAGTAAAGGCCTGATCAAATAGTACAAAGATGTATTCCAGATGCGGAAGTTAAGCAAGTGTTAGAGAGATGCCACGCATCACCTTATGGTGGACATCATGGTGGTGAACAAACAGCCCAAAAAATATTGCAATCAGGTTTCTTCTGGCCTTCGATATTTAAAGATGTTCATGCCTTTGTGAAGAATTATGATCAATGTCAAAGTATGGGGACGATTGCCAAGAGACATGAGATGCCTCTTAACAACATCCTAGAAGTTGAAATTTTTGATGTATGGGGTATTGATTTCATGGGCCCTTTTCCACAGTCGAATGGCAATCTATACATACTCGTTGCAGTGGATTATGTATCCAAATGGGTAGAGGCTGCAGCTCTTCTTACTAATGACGCCAAAGTTATGGTAAAGTTTCTTCAAAAGCACATCTTCACTAGGTTCGGAACTCCAAGAGCTATTATTAGCGATGGAGGATCACACTTCATTAATTATTTGGTGAAGAATGTATTGGCAAAGTATGGAGTAAAACACAAGGTCTCAACAGCGTACCATCCCCAAACAAGTGGCCAAGTGGAAGTGTCTAATCTTGAGATAAAGCAAATCTTGCAAAAGACGGTGAATACTCAGAGGAAAGACTGGTCACTTAAGCTGGATGATGCTCTTTGGGCCTATCGAACGGCGTATAAGACTCCTATAGGGACTTCTCCCTATCATTTGGTCTTTGGGAAAGCTTGTCACCTCCCAGTTGAGCTTGAGCATCGAGCTTATTGGGCGGTAAAGAAGTTGAATCTAGATCCAGGGTTGGCGGGTAATAAGAGGTTGTTACAACTCCATGAGTTGGAAGAATTTCGTGCCCATGCATATGAAAATGCTAAGATCTACAAGGAGAAAACGAAGCGATGGCATGACAAGCATATTCTCCCCCGTACTATTGAGCCAGGTAAGTTGGTACTCTTGTTTAACTCAAGACTTAGGTTGTTTTCGGGCAAGCTAAGATCTAAGTGGAGTGGGCCTTTTGAGGTAAGTCGCACGACACCTCATGGTGCGGTGGAAATTTTAAACAAGGCGGATGGTACAAGGTTTATGGTAAATGGCCAGAGATTGAAGCATTATTTCGGTGAGGAAGAGAAGCAGACGGAGGACGTGCTTCGCCTTGATGATAATTGAGCTCTTATAATTGGTCGAGCCGCTACATTAAACCAGGCGCTACATGGGAGGCAACCCATGCATGTGTTGTAATAGTTAGATTTATAAAGTAAAAATACAAAAAGAAGAGTCGTGCCCCGACCAAAACTAAGGCGCTTGATGGGAGGCAACCCATCTCTTTTACAGTTTTTGTTTTCTAACGTAGTGCTAGGATCTTGTGTTCATGCAGAGGCACGGAGTATGTTGGTATGAGAATCCACAAGACAAAGGTAAATTTGGCGGATGGATGATTATTTGAAGGTGCCGGGCAGGAAGGACATGTTTTGGAGCAAAGCTTTGAGTCTTGGGACTTGTAAAAGCCCCAAGATTATGAAAAGAATGTGAAAAACTGCTTAGGTATGAGGATAAGTGTGGGGTGCGCTACCCAGCGTGCCAGGATGAAAAAGCTAAAAAAATTATTTGTTGAGGCAGTGGGGAGGCGCGCTGGACAGTGTGCCACGCTGCCTTCCCTAAAAATCCAGCATGCATGGGCAGTGCACAGGCGCGCTGGCCAGCGTACCAAGCCGCCTGTGCACGATTTTTGGTTCAGGTTGGCAGTGGGGTAGCGCGCTAGGCAGCGTGCCACGCCGCTACCCCCTATTAAAATTTTTGGTATTTTGTTAGTTCTTTTCTTTAAGTAGAACCGACCCACCCCCACCCCTTCTCCTTTAAATCCCCAAATTACCTCATTCTTCACAAATATTCCAACACCCCACACCCAAACTCACGATTTTCTCCCCACATCTTCACAAATTTTCTCTATTATTTTTCTCCTCTTGCCCACACATAGCTCGACTCTTTGCTTTCTCATTTTGGGATTGTGTTCAAGTCTCCATTCAAAGTTCTCAAGGTATGTCTCCTTCAATTTCTCTTTCTACAAATTTCCATGAAGTATGCGATTTTGGGTACTCTTGATTTCGTTTATGAACGCAATATTTTCATGGTTTGTTGACTTGCTTCTTATCATATGATTGGGGTTTCTGGGGTGGCATTACAATGAACTTGGAAGGCCTGTGCACTTGTGGTTAATAATCTTATTTTGGTGCAAAAAGTGGAAGTGGGTTTATCTTTATTGGTGAAAATTGAGGAAATTAGTGGTGGAAATCACTGAATACAACTCATATGTGTGGAATATGTATGATTATTGTTGGATTTATTTATTGGGAATGTACATTTATCTATGGCGGGGACTTGGTTTTGGGGCATTAAGTGATGAGGGGAAGTCTGAGTACCCTCCGCCCATATTTATTTTGACTTGGTGCTAAGCGACTAGGTGTGGGGTGGCCCTCAACGTCACCGCGCATCAAGTTGGTTAGCTATTTTTACATGGTTTATTGACTTGTTTGTGGACCTCTGCTACGGGTACTATGTCTGATTCTAATGTAGCAGCCTCCAGCTCTCACAAGAGACGTCGGTCGGGTAATAAGGTGCTCGCAGCTCCCCCAGTCCCAAAAGGGCAAAAACGGAAGTATGGGATACACGCGGTCTCCAGTGCGGGGAAAAGTTGGTACAAAAGCCATCCGGAAGCTAAATATTTCTCCGATAAGTGTATTGATAGGGCAAGCCTTGCTCGGGCATACCCAAGAATTTTGCTCGGCTTGAGCAAGTTGGGATGGGCTTTGTTTTCAACAGACCTACAGATTACAACCTCCACCTGGTGAGGGAATTGTACGCAAATTAGAACCCGGACGCACCTACATGCTCGGTAGTGGTACGAGGTTCGAATCTGATACTTGACTCCTTGAGCTTGACTGGATTATTGGGGGTTCCCACTCGGGCTAGTCCCCAAGACATACTCAGGCTAAATGCTAGGCCTCCATATGTTGAAATTCGACACACTCTATGCGGCCCACGTTCAACTGTGAGGTGGCTTCGCCATCACCAACGAGGGTATCACAAGAGTCTACCCTTTGCCCATCTCAACAAAGAGGCTAGGATTTGGCTAAAGATTGTGTGTTGTTGTTTAATTTCGAGGAGCCACATGACTGAAGTTACAAGAGATCGTGTCTGTCTGGTATATGCTCTCGTGACTGATGCAGAGATTGATGTAGGTTCTGTGTTGTTGTCAGCAATGTGGCGAGCTCGCCTTCATGGAGGTCTTCGATATACTTTCGGTGGACTATTGACCAAATTAATGCGAGCATTCGAAGTGCCCGAAGAAACTTTTGACTATCATCGTCCTTTGACGACGACGCCTGTAGATGTCAACCAGACTAAGGCGCCAGATTCACTCGGCCCCACTTTGACATTAGCAGAGCGTCATGCTCGAGATGACGGGATTTTAGCCCGCATGTATGGGTTGGATATGCTGTGACATAGGACTGGGGGTAGTCCCTCTATGGCGGATGAGCTGAGCCAGGTAGAGAGGGATTATCTTCTCAATGAGCATGCCATGGCCTTATTGAGGATTGGTCCTGACTTTGTGGAGCCTGTGGACGATAATGTCCCCACAGATGAAGAGGACCTCCAGAGTGGTTCTGAGTATAAGGAGGCTGAGGCAGATGATCCACCGTTAGAGGTCCGTGGGCTGGAGGACGACGACTACCTCGACTGACCAGGGAGCTCCTTACATCCTACTCTTGCTTTGTTTATTTTGGTAGCATTGTGGACAGTGCTAATATTTTAAGTGTGGGGTGGGGTGTGATGGACTTCCCTTGTATGTATGTATATGTGTGCTGTTGTATGCTTTTATTTTGGGTTCCTTAGCGTTTGTTTTCGGTTCTTTTACTAAGGAGAGTCCCTTTGAACCGTACAAAAAAAAAATTGTTAAATTTTGGATTTTTGATGTTATTTTGTGTTGTTTTGGGGGTTTATTACTTTTGAGTTGCCTTAGTCAGAGGACTAAGGGATTTGCTCTATGATGGATGGATGACGACCGTCTTAAGAGCAAATTAGTCATGTAGTGTCATGTCGGGTGTTCTTGCTTGCTTTACAATTGTTCTTACACGTGTGAAACATGCCCGGATATATAATAGCAAGTGTTGAGACGCCTAATTCTCACTTAGTTGACTTGCTAAGTTGCTTAATATTGAATTTATGCATGATTTTGGAGGTTTTATGGTGAACCTGCTGAGCTGAACATGTGCCATGTGTGAGTAAGGTTTTTTTATGATATTCCATGTGCATAATGATGTCTAGAACTTGCCCGGGGTGTGTGCAAAGCGAAATAAGAGATGTTAAGTTTAGGAGATGATATAGGCATTTCTTTGATAGCCATATTTTAGACCTACTTTACCTACCCTCTGTGCATAATCCTAGTTAGCCCCGTTGAGCCATTAGCCTTTTCCTTGATAGCTTTACATGTAGCTCAATCCTCTTCTTTCAGTGAACCAGAATTTGATCCAATAACTCCTAAGCTCTTTAATTCGAAAATCAAGAAGTGAAGGAGTACAAGAGTTTGGAAGAAGGAAAGAGTTAAGTTAAAGCCTCAAGCATGTCTCCTATAGGTGTGTGAAAAAGTTAGTGCATGTTGGTGGGGAATATAAAAAAAAAAAAGAAATAAAAAGAAAAAAAATAATATATATATATATAACATATAAAAATTGTTTTTGGAATCAATGGGTGATAACAGTATTCCTTATCCAGTGTACTGAAGCTAGTTTAAAGTTATGGGGCAAAACAAAGAAAAGTTGGGAAGAGAAAAGTAGTGGAAAATAGGCCGGTTAAAGGTGCTCTGAATATAATTTGTAGTGGAGTGAAGCGCTCAGGAAAGATAGTCACTATTCTTGACCAAATAGTTCCTACCCGTCCTTGTGCTTACATTACAACCCCTACAAAGTCCTACTTGATCTTGAGCTTTAATATTTTAACATTAGTGAAGTATTACACTAAGGGCAAGCCTATGGTTCATCTTTGTGTTGCATGTGAATTCTTTTTGAGAGTGAGTGACTTTCATTCATGCACCCGGTTAGTAATTACGTTGTAGAATTGAGGGGTGATTCTCTTGTTGTGAGGGCACATGGTTAGTGAAGTTTGGTGATCTATTAATAATGTGTCACGCATGAATTTGCAACTAGTAAGTTGTTTTGTAAGGGTAGGTTGTTTCAACTTGTTATTTAATTGAGTAATATCCTAGTATGTGATGCATAAGTTGTTAAATGTGGTTGTGTAAGCTGTGCAAGAATGCTCATTTTGTGTCTATTGTTTAAAGTCGCCCGGAGTTGAGTGTGATTAATTGTTCGAGGACAAACAAAGGTTTAAGTGTGGGGTGGTGATCTAAGGCGTATTTATATGCCTTAGTAGCGACTTTAACCCATGATTACCTTAGTTTTGAGAACAATACTTGTGTATTATATAAGTTTTTGATGGAAAATGGGATAGTGTGCTAACCATTATGATTAGACTCTTGTAGGTGGAATTTGCTACTTTTTGGAGCATGTTTGGCATGGAAAGTGAGGCTTGGAGGAGCTACGAGTGAAGAATATTGAAGATAAGAGACAAACCAAAGAGTTGATCTTGAAGAATCCATCCAAATCCGCGAAGAGAAGTCGACAAAAGCAAAAAATTACAAAAAAAGGGGCCTGGCACGCTGTGTTTGGCAAAAATTCCACTTGCCTAGGTAGTACCCAGGGGCGCTGGCCAGCGTGCCACGCCGCCTGGGAGCACCCTTTTTGCTGAGGCAAAATCTGCCTAAGTGCTAGGCGCGCCCAATGGCCTGCCGGGCAGCTTTTTGGCCGATTTTTGCCTCGACTTGGGTCTATAAATAGGGCTTTTGAGTTATTGTATCAGAATCCATCATCCTTAGAATATTTTGGACGTTTTTGGGCATCTCAATTAGGTTCCATTCATCTCCTTTTCAGTTTTAATTAATTTTTAGAGTATTTATTACTTGTGGATGTTGATAAACATTATGAGTGGCTAAAATCCCTAATTCTTGGGGTTAAGGCCAAGAACATGAATCTCTTGGGTTAATTGTATTGGTTTTTGATGGAGTTTATCATAAAGTGGTTATTCATATATTCTAAAATTCATTATTTTGATGTTTGATCACCATTGGAATATATTCCTTGTCTTGAAGTGAGCTCGAGAGAGAAATTGAGAGAGAGAACTTGAATATATGAAGTGTGGTCTTTCTCGGAGAAGTAATTCTAAGGGATTGACATGTGGTTAGTACCGAGAGGTACCTAACCACCCACACTTGGTCAATTACAAGAAGAAAGCTTCAATGCTCTAGAATTGGTTAAGCTTATCACCACTCACGGATGTAGGTAGGTTTCTAAGTTCTAGTAGAAAATTATAATTTGGAGACGAATATAGTTATAAAATTAACCTTGGGATCGATAACCACGATAAACTACTCAAAGTGCTTAAACCAACAACAATTATGCTCAAGAGATGATGTTTAGGGTGCCTTATCCCTGGGAATTTATTTTTCATTGATTTTTCAAGCATATTTGCGAAAACCAAAGTTACGGTAGCGAAGATAGGAGTTCTTAGTCCGCAATCATTAAATTTTAAGCACCAAATCTCTTGTCGTTTTTGGAACACTAGTTTTTTAATTATATTTTGTCGTCTAGAGTTGATTTCTATTGACGAAAGTCCCTTGGGTTCGATATCCGGCTCTTTAAAAGGAGTCACTTTATTACTTGCACGATCACGTACACTTGCGTGTATAGCTGGGTCGCAACACCTTCATGGAGAAGTTAATATGGATTTATTTCCTGGACTTGAAGTTCCTGGACACTCCATGGTTTGTAAGTTGAACAAGTCTCTATATGGTTTAAAATAGGCTAGCAGACAGTGGTATGAAAAACTGTCAGAAGCCTTATTCTCCAAAGGATATAGTCACTCCATGTATGATTACTCCTTGTTCTTCAAAAAATATCCTTAATTTTCTATCTTTGTGCCAGTATATGTAGATAATGTGATTATCACAGAGACTGATCTATCAAAGATTCATCAACTCAAATAGTTTCTTCATGATACCTTTAAGATCAAAGACCTTGGTAAGCTTCACTACTTTCTAGGCTTGGAAATGTTGTATGGAGAAAGAGGAGTCATTGTGTCTCATAGGAAATTTTCCCTTGATCTTCTCAAGGAGTATGGTTGTTTACATTGTTCCAGCTTGACTTCACCACTTGATCCCAATGTCAAGTTGGAAGCCAAAGAGGGTACTGCTCTTTCTGATCCAATTTTCTATAAAAAATTAATTGGCAAGTTGAACTTTTTTGTTAACACTAGACTTGACATAGCATACAATGTTCAACACCTCAACCAATTTATGCAAGATCCTAGAGAGCCTCATTTTCAAGTTGCTTATCACCTGCTTAGATATCTCAAGGCTGATCCCACCTTAGGATCTTTATGTCGTCATAACCAGATTGCTCAGTTCAAGCCTACTATGACTCAGATTGGGCAGCCTTTCCTGACTCTAGAAGGTCTATTTTTGGGTATATTGTTCTTTTGGGATAGACACTTATCAATTAGAAATCTAAAAAGTAAGAGACAATATCACTTTCCTCAGCAGAAACAGAGTATAAGTCATTGAGAAAGGTTGTTGGTGAGCTTGTTTGGCTAGATAGACTTACAAGAACTGGATGTTTAATTTTCAAGACCTATTGCAGTTCACTGTGATAGTCAATCAGCCTTACTCATTTCTAGAAATCCAGTTTTTCATGAGAGAACCAAACACATTGGAGCTGATTGTTATTTTATCATAAACAACTGCAGGATGGCCTAATTTCACTTCAACATGTTGTTACTACTGATCAACTGGTAGATATGCTCACTAAGGCACTCACTGGTGTCAAACAATCCACTATTCTCTCCAAGTTAGTTGTGAGACCCTCACATACCACTTGATGAAAGGGGAGGGGGGTATTAAGATTAATTAGATCAGTTGATATTTATTTCTTCTTGCTAATTTTGAATTGGTTAGTTAGTGTAGTGGAAGTTAGTTACTAGGGTCGGTTAGGAGACTGCCCCCTAGTCGTAACACGGTGATTAGAGTCACAAGTGACCCCAAGCTAACTCATGGCCTGACATGACACTAAGAATAATAAAGTAAACTGATAAATACTGAGCAGAAGCTGAACTAAAATGATGTAATTATAATAAAAAGCCAAAATCAATATTGAATGTCAAAACTAAGACTATCTACCATAATCAACATGCTAGAAATCTAACTGTCTGTCTGAAAGCCTCTAAATCATATGAGTTGTTGGGACAAGCCCCCAACTAACTCTAACTGTCTGAAACTGAAATAAGATAAAATAAAATACTGATAACTAGTCCTTGAATGATGAGGACTCACCAAACACTGCTGCAGATATGATACAAAATCGTACTAAGCGCGATCTGGATATTGAACATCCAAACATATATTATGAGACAATATAGCGCAAAAGAAAGTATGGGATCCGTACTTTGAATGTACTGAGTATATGAGATGGGAAATAACGGATATAAGCTAAACATGATGCATGTGACAAGATAAAATGATACAAGACCAAGTAATAAACATGTACTGTATGATAAGTTGAACAACTAAATACAAGGTCATGCAAGTATCTAAATCCAAACTATGAACTGTGGATTGTGGGAGCTACTAGTAACCAACATACCCCAATATAAGCTAATCGGGGTCCAACCTGTAACCCCAACTAGAAGGATATTTAGTACCTTGCCAAAGGTACGAACACTGACTGACGTGGGTCCACTAAACTGATGTTCAAAAGGACTAACCCTTTAGAACCTACTGTAGTACCATGATTCTGGGACTTAGTAAATTCTAATAAAAGTCTCAACCTAATTGACGGGTGATCTTCCATCCCTGCGTCCGCTCGGTGATAAGTACTACTCCCAACTGAGCGACATTGATAACTGAAATGCTCAATAATAGTAATATTTTAAAGACTAAAAATAAATGCATTATCTGAAAGCATTCAAGACATGTAAATCAGAGGATATAATACTCATCGACATATGCATTAAATCCTAGGTCATCGGCTGTTCATAACCCACCATCTCAGAAGAATGCAACTATTATCACAATTTCATAAACTGAGCGAATTAAGGAATTTAATAACTCAAGTCCAAAATTCATGGATTTCACAATATAATTTGGGTTTAAAATTTTGAACATGTAATGGTACTTAAATTCATGTTAAAATATGGGTTTATAACTCATTGATATTAAGGAACTGGAATATCAAGAAATTCACAACATTCATGAACCCTAAGCTTTGATGGAGGAATTAAACTGAGAAATTACATTAACTTGGGAATCAATGGATGAAAGGAGACCCATTGATTAAATCCCACATACCTAGATATGAGAGCTTTGGTGAATCCCTTGAATTTGGAGCTTGAAGAAGATGAACCCTAGTTTACCCTGAAGAAGAGAAATTGCCTTTTTTCTCTTATTTTTGCTAAGTGTCTAATATTTTCTAAGTAATGAGGGACTTAGGGTATTATTAACCTTAATAATCATCCATGAAATAGCTTAAATGACTTAGTTTTGATATTAAAAGAGTGGAAAAAGACTAATATGCCCTTTTAAATTCATAACTGAAAAAGCTGCAGAATGCGTCGTACGGACCATCCCAAAAACATGGATCCCACCTACAGTCGTGGGTGCTGCTCATGGTTGGGAGGATGAACTGGAGGTTCTCTAAACATGATCATACGAGCCATGATATGATCGTAGGACCCACTCAAGATCGTACCCTGGTTTGGAGGTTGTAGGTTCCAATAGGAACAACTTTAGAAGTCAAGATCATACCTAAGACCATAGTTTCTAACCAAGATCATGGTACGCTTTCGTGGTTAGAAGATGTACATGTCAACTTTTAGGTTTTTTGGGATATTTCGATCAGACGAGACTATGTTACGGTTGTGGTTTCTAACCACGGTCGTGGGTTCTTCTCACACCATCTCACTGCTGGAAAGTGCTTCACTAAAATGGCCATAACTCTTAGTTACAACATCGGATTAAGGTGAAACTAAATGCGTTAGAAAAATAATTCAAATATATATTATTTGGTGGGTATTAAACTCAAAATATATAATAATCTAGGAGTTATTCTTGTTTAAAGTTGACTATGGCAATATTCTTCACAAGGAAACCACCGGTAAGGAAGGTTTCAACTTAGCTATAAGCTAGGAGTCACTTGTGGCCTTAATACATTTCTAAATCACTTATCATACTACCGAAACATGATGTTTGATTTTACATATACTTGAAGAATGGTTCTAATCTTAGCTTGGATTTTTGGGGTGTTACAATATCTCCCCTTTGGGGTCATTCGTCCCTAAATAAAAACTAATTAAGCTATAAAGTTAGGGAAGAAGGTGCAATCCCAACACTAAAACTCTAAGATCTAAATACTAATATGATAATGAGTCTATAACTGATACATGGACTGATTTGAACTCATGAATGCATGATATGACATGAAAATAACTGGGTGACATGAGATGAAAAGAATTAATTTAGGGGAAACTATTACCTTAAGCTGGAACAAAATTTGAATAGAAAAGATGAGGTTACTTGGTCATCATATTTGCCTCTACTTCCCAAGTAGCTCCCTCAACGAGCTGACTTCGCCATGGAACCTTTACTGAAGCGACCTCTTTATTCCACAACTTACGAACCTGACAATCAAGGATCTCAACTAGGACCTCCTCATAAGAAAGGCTATCTTTCATACCCACACTGTCTAAAGGCACAACCGATGCAGGATCACCAATGCATTTCTTCAACTGAGACACATGAAAAATTGGATGCACTGATGCTAAGTTTGTAGGAAACTCTGACTCATAGGCTACATTGCCAAAATGACCTACAACCTTATATGAATCAACCTTTCTTACCAAACCTCTTCACCCATTTCATGGGTGAAATTTTCCAGTAGACAAAATCACTAATAGCAAACTCAAGCTCCCTTCTCCTCATATCTGTATAGGACTTGTGACGACTCTGAGTTGTTTTCAGTCCTTATCTAATCAACTGAACTTTCTCCATCGCCTCATGGACTGAATCAGGCCCTATCATTGTAGCTTCACCAACTTCAAACCAACTAATAGGAGATCTATACCTCCTACCATAAAGTGCTTCGAACGGGGCCATCTGAATACTAGAATGATAACTGTTATTATAAGCAAAATCAATCAAAGGCAAATGATCATCCCAACTACCTTTGAAATAAATCACATATGCCCTCAACATATCCTCTAAAGTCTGAATGGTCCGCTCTGCCTGACCATCTGTCTATGGGTGAAAAGTTGTACTAAGGTGAACTTGGGTAAGAAGACCCTTCTAGAATGTCTTCCAGAACTGAGAGGTAAACTGAGTACCCCTATTTGAAATGATGATCAAAGGGACTCCATGTGACTTTACTAGCTCTCTAAGATAGAATCTAGCGTGATCCTCAGCTAAATCTGAAGTGTTAACTGGCAGAAAATGGGCTGACTTAGTCATTCGATCCACAATGACCCAAATAGAATCATGTTGTCGGCGAGTACGAGAAAACCCTGTAATGAAGTCCATATTCACTACTTTCCACTTCTAAGTAGGAATATTGATATCCTAAAGCATACCACCAGGTCTTTGGTGCTTAACCTTAACCTGTTGGCAATTTAAACACGTAGCCACAAATTTTGCGATATCCTTCTTCATGCCATTCCACCAACAGACTTCCCGTAGGTCACGGTACATCTTAGTGGCTCCTGGATGAATAGAATACCAAGAACTATGATTTTCTATTAGCATTCGCTGTCTCAAGTCATCCATAGTTGGAACACATAGTCTGCCCTAACAATGAAGAACACCATCTCCCTCTTGGGAGAAAACCTCAACCTTCTGACTCCGGATCGCTTTTTTCAACTTAAGCAAAATGGGATCACTATCTTGCTTTTCTTTTACCTCAGCTATCAATGAAAATTCTGAACCAAGATATTACCTTTAGTTGAATCAACCAACTAAACTCCCAATCTAGGAAGCTGGTGAACCTCGCGAACTAACTCTTTCTTCTCATTCTCAATATGAGCAAACTCCCCATAGAAAATCTACTAAGAGCATCAGCCACAATATTGGCTTTACCCGAATGGTATAAGACACTCATATCACCGTCCTTCAACAACTCTAGCCATCTCTTCTAATGAAGATTTATATCTTTTTGACTGAACACATACTGAAGGCTCGTATGATCAGTGAACCCCATAGAGATAATGCCTCCAAAGTTTTAAGGAAAAAATAACTATTGCCAACTCAAGATCATGAGTCGGTTAATTCTTCTTATGAGGCTTGAGCTGTCTAGAGGCATATGCTATAACCTTACCATGATGCATAAATACACAACCAAGTACCACTCTGTAAGCATCACAACAAACCATAAAACCATCTGAACCCTCTGGCGGAGTCAAAACTGGAGCGGAGGTGAGTCGAGTCTTCAACTCTTAAAAACTCTTCTCGCAAGAATCGGACTACTGAAACTTGACTTTCTTCTGAGTCAATCTGGACATGGGAGAAGAAATAGAGGAAAATCCTTCTACAAACCATCTGTAGTAAGCATCTAAGCCCAAGAAACTCCTGATATCTGATAGAGAGATGGGTCTAGGCCAATCCCTAACTGCTTTGGTCTTTTGAGGATTAACCCGAATGCCTTCACTAGAATGATATGACCAAGAAATGCTACTGATTTCAACCAGAATTCACACTAGTTGAACTTAGCAAATAATTGGTGATATTTAAGAGTCTGCAAAACAATCCTCAAATGGTCTGCATATTTATCCTTACTTCGAGAATAAACAAGGATGTCATCAATAAAGACAATGATGAACATGTCCAAGTACTGCTTGAACACCCTTTTCATCAAGCCCATAAAAGTTGCAGGAGCACTTGTTAGTCCAAAAGACATAACAACAAATTCAAAGTGACCATACCAAGTTCTAAAGGTTGTCTTTGGGATGTCACGTTCTCAGACTTTGAGCTGATGATAGCCGAATCTGAGGTTTATCTTAGAGAAGCAATTGGCACCCTGAAGCTAGTCTAACAAGTCATCAATCCCAAGAATGGGATACTTATTCTTGACTGTGACCTTGTTCAACTAGCGATAATCAATGCACATCATAAGAGAACCATCTTTATTGCACACGAAAAGAACTGGAACAGCCCATGGAGAGATGCTAGGCCTGATAAAACCTTTGTCTAAAAGATCTTTCAACTGCTCCTTCAATTTCTTAAGCTTGGTTAGAGCCATTCTGTGGGGTGGAATTGAGATAGGTTGGGTATCTGGAAGGAGATCTATTTCAAAGTCAATTTCCCATTCGGGAGAAACTTCGGGCAGGTCTTCGGGAACACTTCTGGGAACTCATTAACCACTGGAACTAACTCAAGAGTTGGGGTCTCAGACTTTGAATCCTTAACCCGAACACGATGATAGATGCATCTTTTGGAAATTATTTTTCTAGCCTTAAAGTAAGAGACAAACCGACCTATAGGCACTGAGGTATTACCCTTCCACTCTATGGCTGGCTCTTTTGGAAACTAAAATTGGACTACTCTATTTCTACAATCAATAGAGGCACTGCAAGAGTGGAGCCAATCCATGCCAAGAATGACATCAAAATCTGTCATGTCTAACTCTACAAGATCAACTGAGGTGACTTTCTAAGAAACTGTGACTGGAAAATTTATGTATGCCCATCTAGCTATGACTGAATCACCAACTAGAGTAGATACTAGAAAGGTTCTGAGAGAGTTTTGAGACCGACACCGAAGTCTACTGCTATATAGGGAGTTATAAAAGAGAGAGAGGCTCCGGGATCTAATAATGCATAGACATGAATATGAAAGACCTGTAATGTACCAGTGACTACATCAGGAGAACCCTTCTGATCCTGTCGAGTCTAAAGTGCATAGAACCTATCGTGAAACTTTCTGCCACCTGTACTAGACGAGGCACCCTGCTGAGTTGAGTGACTTATTGGAGCTGTCGAAGAGTTATAATGATTCTACTGAGGAGTATCTCTACCTCTCTGTGAAGCCACTGGACATTCCCTCAATCTGTGGCCTGGCTTCCCACACCCAAAACAAGCATCACTACCAGCCATACACTCACCCTTGTGGTTCTTACTATACTTTGTAATGACCCTCCTCCTAGTCATTTTCCTCATTTTAGTACATTATTTATGACTTGTTGGGACTGACAGTTCAATTTTCGGGCAGTTTGTTTGAGAATTTTATTAATACCGAGCGTTTTGTGTAATATTTAAATTGAATTAGAATTTGGTAGAGATATATGTTATTACCTTTCTAAAATATCTTAGATGTATATAAAAAACTTTTAGTTACAATACACTTATATAATTTTATAACCTATTAATATTTTAAGCGAAGATAGTGAATCTAGATATGTTAAAATAATATTATTATATAATAGAGGTTTTATTCAAAATAATTTTTTATTAATTATGGTATATTCAAAATATTATATTTATTTTACCACGAACCTATGCAATACCCGAATACATACATATGGAGAAAGTAATATTTTTAATATTTTCACCTCCACTCCACGTAAAAGTGGGTAAAGGTTGTAGCTATGTTTGAAGTAAGATGCCACTTATCCTTGTCATGTTATGTCACTTCTTAATAACTAAAAATAATATAGGAGAGGTTTATCCACTTTATCAATATGTGTATTGTGTATGTATATAGACTTGCATTTTCATGACAATGAAATAGCCAAGTGAAGTTGGGTGGTCAACTATGTTTCTTGTTGTATGTTAAGCAACTCCACCGCCTGTATCCTCAAAACATATATAGAAATATGTATCACTCCAACTTCCATTTTTGTAGTTTGAAGAAATAACTACAATTGCTGAATTTAATTAGATAGAATTCACCATTGTTGAGCGGTGGAAGCTCATTTTTGAGCTTGAGGAAGTCTATTTTGGCTCGAGAATCGCGTGGTGGGTAGTATAACACCGTTATATCGTAAGTTTTCCCGTCAATTTTAGCTTAAAGTCGTGTATTTAAATTGCTATTTGGCGGGGTTGGTGTTGGTTCTGTTTTAGAGCTGATATTGAGCTCGGACTGGGTGACCTCTCTTATGACTATTGGTTACAGAGCCATTTGGGACACTGTGGCGATTTTGGTTTTTCGATTCCGTAAGCCGGCCACATACGAAATTTTCGGTCATTTTCCAACCTGAGCAATATGGGTATCAATAGTTTTGTTTTGATGTATAGTTTATTATTTTGGTAGCATGGCAGCAGTCGGAGGCCTCTCGGAAGGGGAAGGCTTTTGTTTAACAGGCTTTGGCAGGCGTTCGGCGGCGTCCAGGTAGGATAGGCTTACCTTATACCTAGAATAAGTTTATTTATAGTATTTGCATGCTATTATACTAGTGTTTGGGCTGGTAGTTGTAGATTGGCATCGGCTTGCTATGGTTTGGCCTTTTGGGCCAGTTAGGGACTTGTTCGGGTATGTTCTGGGCTTGTTATCCTCGTGGTGTGTAAAGATGACCTTTATAGGGTTGGTTAATATTGTACAACTATTAGTAGGGGGTTGGGGAACATTAGTCCAGACTCGGATAGTTTTAGCCCAGACTTGGTTTCGAAACCCCGTAATGGGCCCCGCTTCTCTTCACAGTCGACATAGTTAACCTTAGACATTATTGGGTTTAGTTAAGACCTGAGATACTCTTTTAGGATAACATTTGGGTTGGTTTACCCTGGTTATGATCCTTTAACCCGATTGACCCTATTGACCCCAGATAGCATAACACTTGACCGGGATTATTAGCCTGGACCTAGTATTGGGACTCGCCTTACTATGGTACACTTGAGATACCCGATTTGCCATATATATCTTCTAGTAGTAGGCAGATGACCTCGGAGTACCCAGGGATTGGCCTTGTAGTACATTGTGGGTTAGCTCCTTTATTTATGTTCGGGTTTGGTCTGGGGCCGGTATGTCCCCGTTTACTTGTATTTGTGTGGATACTGGAACTATTCTAGAACTTGGTTATGATAACTTCGATAGACTGACTATGATGAGTTTTGATTTGAGTCTGGCCACTGATTCAGATATGATGGTTACTGACTAATATGAGTTTTGGTTCGGGTTCGGCCACTGATTCAGATATGATAGTTACTGATTATTATGAGTTTCAGTTCGAGTCCAGCTACTGATTGTGATACTATTCGAGAGTTCTGGTACTGGGTACTATGGTTCTGATATTATCATTCCCTGAGTTTCGATTCGAGTCCGTCATCTGGCTATGAGATCTGTTGTATATTATATATGTGGACTCTTGTTATTACCCACATGTCCAGTTTGAATCCGGTGGATGGCCTCTTGTTATTGTCTATTATTATCGGTTCAAACCCGGCGTTTGGCCTCTCGTTACTACCCATTGGTGCCGGTTCAAGCCCGGTGCACACCCGGATAGTTACTATGGTTACTTGGCGCTGGATCAGTTATGAATTATTTATGCTTTCCTTTACTTTTCTTGTGTGTCCCACTGGATTATAGGGGTACTGTTGGGTTAATTGTCTTCTTCAGTGTACCTGAGGGGATTATGGGCGCCCAGTTAGGTTATGTTTGTTTGCCTTCTTATTACTGCATTATTTATCTTTCTGTATCACTTTTACTTATTCTTTTATCACATTTGCATAGCTCGGTAGCAGATTACCTTTCTATCCCTATCACATTGATCAGTCTATGACTTGGCTTGCCTACTGGTGGGATAAGGTAGGCGCCATCATGACTCGAGAAATCAGGTCGTGACATACTTCTTGCAAATTGGGTTAGTGCGAACACTATTCACACTACCCTGGGACTTAGATGTTGGTGCTCTATCCCGATTATCTTGCCTGAACTTGGGCACTGGAGCACTAGTAGAAGATGGGGCTAGAACTGATGAT
Source organism: Capsicum rhomboideum (assembly GCA_031232105.1). NCBI lineage: Eukaryota > Viridiplantae > Streptophyta > Magnoliopsida > Solanales > Solanaceae > Capsicum > Capsicum rhomboideum. The sequence goes on from CP124718.1 coordinate 15,227,214, forward strand.
TTCTAGCGGGACTGAGAATGGTTGGCACCATCTGATCTCTGCTGAGAGAAATTAAATCTACCTATTCTAGCCCTCTTATTCTCCCTCTCCTTCTCCTTGATCTTTTCCTCCTCAATCTGTTGAGCATGAACCATCAACCTGGAGATGTCCATCTCCTTAACCAACATTACAGTCCTATATTCTTTAACCATATCCTCAGAAACACCTGTCACAAACTTACTCATGCAGGCCCTAGAGTCAGCAACCATGGTTGGAGCAAACTTTGCCAACTGGGTAAACTTAAGAGAATAGTCCTTCACACTCATGTTTTACTGCTTCAAATTGATGAATTCCTGTACATTGGCCTCCCATAGCTCAAGTGGGAAGAATCGATCTGGAAAAGCAACAACAAACTCGTTCCACTCTACCGGACCTGCATAAACACCTCTATCCTTCTTCCACTGTTGGCACCAAATATATGCTACTCCTTGAAATTGATAAGTAGTCAAGTCAGCACTTTCAGTTGGAGTGACACCCATGATCTCAGTGACTTTCTGAATATTATCCAAGAACTTCTGTGGATCTTCTTCAGACTTAGATCCAAAGAATATCGGAGGATTCATCTGAGTGAAGTCTCGGACACTGGCTACTGCTGTATTCACTATCAGGTTAGCTGGTGCAACAACCTGCTGGTTATTCTGAGTGGTCATGGACTGGGCTAATACTGTGAAAGCAGCCCCGAATTTGGCATGGAAAACTTGTTCATTCGGAGGGTTTGCGGGAGCTGATAGTGCTTGCTGATTTCCATTTTCGTTGCCATTGCCATTCTTCCTTCCATTAACTCTCTTGGGAGGTATATTTTGTAAATGTGTAGAGCACGAGTTAGAAGAAGGTTTAAATAGAGTTCACACTCTATCGCATGATATGAACATGAAAGAAGTGAAACTTTTCTTAAAATTTTTCATAGCCTCTCACTCATAAGTGTGGTGCGCTTCACACCCATGAACAAGACTCTACGTAATGCGACTTTCAGACACCCTAGGAAACTTTAAACCTGATGCTCTGATACCAAGTTTGTCATGACCCGAGACTACCCCTAGTCATAATATGGTGCTTAGAGTCACAAGTGACCCCAAGCTAACCCATGGTCTGGCATGACACTAAGGATAATAAAGTAAACTGATAAATACTGAGCGGAAGCTGAACTAAAATGACATAATTATAATAAAATTGAAAATCAATACTGACTATCAAAACTAAAACTGTCTGACATAATCAACATGCTGGAAATCTAATTGTCTGTCTGAAAGCCTCTAAATCATATGAACTGTCTGAAACTGAAATAAGATAAAATGAAATACTGATAACTAGTCCTTGAATGATGAGGACTCACCAAATACTGTTGCTGATATGATACAAAATTGTACTAAGCGCGATTTGGATGCTGAACATCAGCACCTATATTATAAGACATATAGTGCAAAGGAAAGTATGTGATCAGTACTTTAAATGTACTGAGTATATGAGATTAGAAATAACTGATATAAGCTGAATATGATGCATGTGACATGGTTAACTGATACAAGACCAAGTAATAAATATGTACTGTATGATAAGTTAAACAGCTGAATACATGTCATGCAAGTATCTGAATCCGAACTATGAACTGTGGACTGTGGGAGCTACTGATAACTCACATACCCCAATCTGAGCTAATCGAGGTCCAACCTGTAACCCCATCTGGAAGGGTGTTCAGTACCTTACCAAGGGTAAGAACACTGACTGTCGTGGATCCACTAAATTGATGTTCAAAAGAACTAAGGTGTCAAGCCTGGTCTGACGAGTGACCCTTTAGAACCTATGGTGGAGCTGTAGTTCTGGGACTTAAGAACTTCTACTAAAGGTCTCAGCCTAACTGACGGGTAAGCCTTCATACCTGCGTTCCCTCGATGCTAAGTACTACTCCTACTGAAAGACACTGATAATTGAAATGCTTAATAATAGTAATATTCTGAAGACTGAAAAAAAATGCATTATATAAGAGCATTCAAAATATGTAAAACGGAGGATATAATACTCATAAGTATATGCATGAAATCCTAGGTCATCGAATGTTCATAACCCACCATCTCAGAAGAATTCAACTATTATGACAATTTCATAAACTGGGTGAATTAAGAAATTTAATAACTCAAGTCCAAAAATCATGGATTTCACAATATAATTAGGGTTTAATTTTGAACATGTGATGGTACTGAAATTTCACAACATTCATGAACCCTAAGCTCTGAGGGAGGAATTAAACTGAGAAATTGAATTAACTTTGGGACTCAATGGATGAAAGGAGACCCATTGATGAAATCCCACATACCTAAAGATGAGAACCTTGGTGAATCCCTTGAATTTGGAGCTTGAAGAAGATGAACCTTAGTTTGCCCTGAAAGAGAGAAATCGCCTTTTTTCTCTTATTTTTGATAAGTGTTGTCGAATGTTTTCTAAGTAATAAGGGACTTAGGGTATTATTAACCTTAATAATCAGCCTTGAAATAGCTTAAATGATGTAGTTTTGATGTTAAAAGAGTGGGAAAAGACTGATGTGCCTTTTTAAATTCGTAACTGAAAAAGCTGCAGAATGCGTCGTACGGACCATCCCACGATCGTGGGTGGTGCTCGTGGTTGGGAGACTGAACTGGAGGTAATCTAACCATGATCAGATGAGCCATGGTATGATCATAGGACCCACTTATGATCGTATCTTGGTTCGTAGGTTCCAATCAAATCAACTTTTGAAGTCAAGATAGTACCTAACACTGTGGTTTCTAACCAAGATTGTGGTATCCTTTCGTGGTTGGAAGGTGTACATGTCAACTTTCAGATTTTTGGGGCTGTTTCTATCAGACGAGATCATTTTACGATCATGGTTTCTAACCACGGTCGTGGGTTCTGCTCGTACCATCTCACTACTGGACAGTGCTTCACTAAAATGGCCATAACTCTTAGCTCCGACATCGGATTAAGGCGAAAGTAGATGAATTGGATAGATAATTCAAATATCTATTATTTGGTGGGTCTTGACATCAAAAATACTTCAGAATCTAGGAGTTATGATCGTTTAAAATTTACTATGGCAAGATTCTTCACAAGGAAACCTCCGGTAAGGAAGGTTTCAGCTTGGCTATGTGCTAGGAGTCACTTGTGGCCTTAATGCATGTCTAAATCACTTCTCATACTACCAAAACATGATTTTTGATTTTATACGTACTTGAAGCATGGTTCTAATCTTAGCTTGGATTTTCGGGGTGTTACAATTAGAGTAGGCACAGTTGTAGCCAGCTGTCACAATGCTACCTAGCATATATATACACTCTTGCAGATATTTTCATTTTGAGCATCTCATTTCAATGAAAGCAGTTTCAGTTTTCTTTGCCCTGTGAATTTCCTTCTTCTGTACGATTCCACCATTGTTGCTTGTTGCTCCCAAGCTTGAATGATAATTCACCATGGATAACTCTTGATAAGTTTTTTATAGGTAATTGATTTAATTAGATGAGTATACATAGCATGTTAATTAACTATGAAAGATAAAGAACTTTGTGCAAACACATGTCATATAATTATTGAGTTATTATAAACATCGGGTAGGATAAATTTTACCAAGCCAAAGTGGGAAAATTCAGTCCTATAACACCAGCAGTGGGATGGTTTCAAATCTCATTATGTTGATCATCTCATTTCTTTTCACCAACCAAAAAAGAAGATTATCAAGTGGCAAAGTGAATGGAAGATGCAATTATGAAGGTTCTTATAAAATGCTTTTTCCCTTCTTATCTAGTAAAACCTTTGTCTTCCCTAGTCTTGAAAAAACACATATTTTACCTAGCTAAACCTTTGGTTTTATTAGAATTCTTTCATTCTTGTGGGCTTCTAACTACCCATTTTTTTCTCAATGGACAAATAATTCAAAGAGTTAGTCTTTTTACCTGTATATATGAAAGAAGTTTTGAAATTAAACTTTGGACATGCACCCAATTAGATCATCCATATATGTTATATTAATTGACTACTTTAGTGGAAATTATCAGGTAGCCTTCCATTTGATACTAGGCAATTAAGCACCATAAATAGGGTCTAATGGCCTGCACCCTATGTAATCCCCCGGATGTTTCCAAATTTTACCGCACTCAGTATAAATCCGCCACGGTTTGAGTGTAATTGAATCACACTGAATTTGCTCAACCTAATGTGGATGCTTTGACTAGATCTATAATTAAAAACATAAGTTGATTGGGTATGTATATTAAAAGATACTACTACTATAGATTAGTAAAAATTAGATACCTAATAATATAACAAAAAGATGGCAAACGAAACAAGGACACTATGACATACAAATTCTGTCATGTAGAATTGTAGTTCAATGAATTTTGAACCTAATATAAAAACTATTACATATAAATTAGGGAAGTTTAAGTTTTGTGCACGGTTTAATTTTGAAGTTTCGCACCATATGCTAAATTTACATATAATAACATGTGTATTACTCTTCCTAATAAGTCAGATATGATAATTGGATAGGTGTCAATAACAACAAATACTTTTTCTTTGGCTCTAACCATACAATAAGCAAGATCTAAGGCTTTCTTTTCTTTGCTTCTGGGCTAGAGAGATCCAACAAGTCTTATTTTAATCTCTTACATTGCTCCCTCATGTGATTAAATTGAGCAATAATTTGTCATAACATATTAAATTGGTGTAAAATTTCTCTAATAAATAACCAAAGTATACAACTAAAATCCTTAAATTATGAGATTATACATAAATCACTGGTTTGACAAAATGGCACCTTAGAAAGAGTAATGCTGAAAAGTTAAGATAAGTCAGGCAGGCTGGCACACATCGCACCAATTGATGTTTTCTTAATTTATATAAAAAAAGATCGTTTTAATTCTACACAGTACTCATGGTTCTTTATTTGTTTATTTTGTGTAGATTGTACGTTAATAATTGTGTTTTTGCATAAGCAATTGTTTTAAAGGAAAGGGATTTGGCATTATGTACGTACGAGCAGAGGCAGAGTTCAAAATTTTAAGTTTATGAATTCTGAATTTTGAATTCTAAAAAATACAATTAGTGAATTTTTATAGATTAATTATTTATGATAAATAAAATTATAAATTAAATATAAAATTTAAGCTAAAATTATATCGAATCCGTAGACGAAGCTTTAGCTCTGCCTTGTATGTGGGGAGTGGAGACTCATCATGTCATAACAAAATGTGTGTAGATAGCTTATGGAGTTGGTATTGACTTTGAACAAGTTCTCTCTTTTTTCTTTCTTTTTCCTTTTTCATTTCTCCTTTCTAATAAATATATAAAGCATATATTGGCTCCATTTTTAAATATAATAGTAGTAAATTTGGTATAAAGTGTCTTTCATTAGTGGGAGTTCCTTTTTTCTTTTTTCTTTGTTCTTTTTTCATGGATGGTCTTAACCAGAAAATTTAACACTACATTAATGTTTTGTTGCAATTCTTGACGCAAAATAATTTCAATTTATGCGAGAATATTTCTAAAGATAAAACGCTTTGAAATATTTTGTCCTATTTATTTTGACAAGAAAACAGTCTAAATATAATATAATGGAACAACAAGAGGGAAACTGGCAGCCATTAAGAAAAGGAGGTGAATTTCACCATGCATAGGTACTTTCATTTTAAGCGTAGGAAAAAAAAATTCCTTCCAACGGGAAACAAATGAAAAGGACACCAACTAGTCCAGCATGAATAATATACCTGTGGAGAAATTTTTCCTTTAGCATTTGGAATTGTCCAGTCATGAATAATATACTTTTAGTGTGTGTTTGGTAGGGAGAAAAATATTTTTTTAGAAAATATTGTATTGGAAAATAAGTGAAATTTTTTACTTATTTTCTAGTGTTTGTTAAGTAATCAAAAAAATATTATCTCAAGAGCATTTATATATAATCACTACTTGGAAACAAAGGTTTTTCCATCGCAATGGGAAATTTGTGTTATCAAACATGATTTTTCCACTCATTTCCCACCGAACCAGCTCACTGGAAAAATATATGGTGAAAAACATATTTCTACTGAAACACCGGAAAGTTTCCTAATTTTTTTTTATGAAAACACTACTAATTTTTCTTTTTCCACTGATTCAATCAAAATATTTGTGGAAATAGCCACTAAACATTTTTTAGTGGGAAAATAGTGATTTTTATTAGTTAATTAAGCAAAACACAATTGGGAGAGTGGGAAGTGGCGGGGTTGGGGGCATGGGGCGAGTAGGGAGGAGACCAAGCCTGTTAACTGGGTCGGGCCGGGTCAACCCGGCTTCGATTCGGTATTTTTTATCGGGCTCGGTCTGGGTCCGGTCCGATCGCGGCGCATAATGGGCCGGGCCGGGCCAGGCCAAACAGTAACAAACCCTCAAACGGCCCAGTACCGGCCCATTTAAAATGCATTATCGGTTTTAATGGGCTGGGCCGGGTTAGGAAACCGGTCCATATTAATGGGCCGATTTACCGGATCCCGACTTAAAAAATATATATATATTGAACTTTGATTGATTTTTAATATACATTCAATAAATACTACTTCAAATACGACTTTAAAGAATATACATATGTATTTACATTCAATATATACTACTTTAAAGAACATACATATGTATTTACATTCAATATATACTACTTTAAAGAACATACATATGTATGTACATTCAATATATACTAATTTAAAGAACATACATACATATATACATTCAATATATACTACTTTAAAGAACATACATACATATATACATTCAATATATACTACTTTAAAGAATATACATACATATCTACATTCAATATATACTATTTTAAAGAATATACACATGTATTTACATTCAATATATACTACTTTAAAGAACATATATATGTATTTACATTCAATATATACTACTTTAAAGAATATACATACATATATACATTCAATATATACTACTTTAAAGAATATACATACATATATACATTCAATATATACTACTTTAAAGAATATACACATGCATTTACATTCAATATATACTACTTTAACGAACATACACATGTATTTAGATTCAATATATACTACTTTAAAGAATATACATACATATATACATTCAATATATACTACTTTAAAGAATATACATATGTATGTACATTCAATATATACTACTTTAAAGAATAAGCATATGTATTTACATTCAATATATACTACTTTAAAGAATATACATACATATATACATTCAATATATACTACTTTAAAGAATATACATACATATATACATTCAATATATACTACTTTAAAGAATATACATACATATATACATTCAATATATACAATTTTAAAGAGTATACACATCTATTTACATTCAATATATACTACTTAAAGAACATACATATGTATTTATATTCAATATATACTACTTTAAAGAATCTACATACATATATACATTCAATATATACTATTTTAAAGATATACATACATATATACATTCAATATATACTACTTTAAAGAACATATATTTTCAATATATATATTTTTAAGTTTAAGTAAACTTTTATACTATTATATTAAAAGTGTTGAATTCATACAAGATATTCAATTTAAATTTTAAAAGGAAAAAATATGTAAAGAGTAAATGAACTTAATATTTGATTGATTGCAAAATGTTTGAAAACTTACAAGTTACAAGGTTGCAATTACATTTCACTAATTTCACAAAGTTAAATTGAAAAATGAAAATTCAATTGATTAATTGTAAATTCTACAAATTTTTCATCATTTTTTTCAATTCACCCCTGTTAACATTAACGGGAATTGGCTGTGGATTGTCAAAATCAATGGCACTAAAGCCATGCATTGGACTTGATTGCGCTAAATTCTCTCTTGAAGTCATTATTTCTTCAAGATTTTCTTCGTCTTTCGGCTCCACGAACATTCCTTGATTTCTTCGTTCTGCTCTAATCTAGTCTCTAAGGCAAACTAAAACATTTATGGCATTGCCTCCCAATGAGTGTCGGTTGTGTCCAATCTGTTGTCGTCCTTGACTAAAAGCGCTCTCTGATGCAACGGTTGACATTGGAACATTCAATATATCTCTAGTTAATCTTGAAAGTACAGGATATTTTCTTTCATTATTCTTCCACCATTCCAGCGTGTTGATTCTACTTCTAGGATCCTCTGTAGGCTGCATAAGATAATACTTAAGCTCTTCCCGACTTACGGTTCTTTGCGATGAAGGTTGCAATCTAGTCCAAACAAATAGATCAGAAACACAATAAGCAGGCATATTATGTGCCTCTCTTTTAGAAGATGATGGTTCCTCAGAAAGATGGGGAGCGGGGGTCGGTGTAATGTGTGACGGTAAAACATTGTCAAGTAAATCAGCATAATGATTGTATAATGTGTTCATGTAACTATTCGCATCAGACATAGCCGTAAACAAAGAAGGTTCTTCATTACCTTTTACTTCTAAAGCAAAATAAATAAGAGAAGTAAATTCGGACATAGTATTATATTTCATACATGAATTTATTACAGCACCAACTAAGTAAATAGGGGAAGCGAAAAAAAATATTTTTTAAATTTATCAATCATTGCATCAATAGCATCTTTGTAACCTGGTTTAGACTTATACTCGTTAAGCAATAAAGAAATGTCGGCTAAATAAGCTAAAATATTACAAATAGTAGGATAATAAGCACCAAAAAATTTAACCTTAGCTAGATAAAATTTTTGCAAAAAATTAAAAATATCATCAATTTTAGCCCAATCTGAATTTTGTAACATACTATCGGGAAAAGCACTAGCAAATTGGTTAAAAGTCATAGTAATAGGAACTTTATAAATATTGCAAGAATTTAAGAAATCATACGTAGAATTCCATCTAACATCTATTTCTTCAGGCATTAATCTCGGTCTAAGTCCATTTTCCTTACATTTTCTTTTAAATTCGGTAAGTCTAATTTTTCTATTATTTCCTTGAATAAAGCCAACTGCAAGTCTAACTTTTTCAATAGCAGGCTCAAAAAAAGCAAGACCGTCTTTTACAATTAAATTATATATGTGGCAAACACACTTAACATGAAATATTTCGGGTAACGGTGGAGAAAGTTCAGTTTTTAAAAAATCAATAGCAGCGTTGCTGTTAGATGCATTATCAAAAGATATACATAAAACTTTACGGTCAATACCATAATATCTTGCAACTTTTGTAATAGATTCAGAAATAAATTTTCCAGTGTGTCTACGGTCTTCATCATACAAAAATGCTAAAATACGTTTTTGCATAACAAAATTACTATCTACCCAATGACAAGTAATTATTAAATAATCATTTTTAATAATAGCACGACCAAGATCAGAAGTTAAAGCAACTCTACATGAAAGATTTTTTAATAATGCAGATAAATAGTAAACATATTGTGCATGGAGTCTAAAAATATCGGACCGACAAGTACTTCTAGGAATACCCTCAAACATAGGATTATAAATTGCCTGAATATAATGAATAAAAGCTTTAGAAGAAGCAAAAGAGAAAGGCAAACAACCCACCGCTATTATTTTTGCTAATTCTTCACGAACCTTCATATTATTATAATCCTTAACTAATTTATCGATTTTTGGGTTCAATCTAGTTTGTCTTGGGCCCCCAACTGTTCCACCACCAGTTACCTGAGCTAGCTCTATTGGGTGTTTCTCCTTTAAATGTCTCGACAACTGACTCGTACCTCCTTTATTACCCCCGGTCTTATGCTCGTATTTTGACTGACAAAGATCGCATTCAACCTGAGTGGTTCCTTCTATTCGAGTATAAAAATTTCATACAATACTAGTTTTTTTACGAGATCTTACAGGGGACGGGGAGGAAGATTAACCGATTCAGATTGAACATTAACATTATCAGATTCGGGTGTAACATCAACATCATCATCATTTTCATCTACATCAACAGAGTCTAGTTCATTCTCTTCTTCTATACCATAATTTTCTTGGGTCTCTAAATAATTCATATCGTGAGTACCTACACCTATTTCATTCTCAAAGGGTTCGCTAATTGGTACTGAAGGAACACGAGTATATCGAGTATTTGAACTACCTATCGGAACCAATTTGTTTCTTACTACCACTACCACTACCACTTTCGGGACAAAAATTTCTATCTACTTTTACCGACTTTCCTTAATTTATCCATATTACAAATTAAACTAACAATTATTCAAAAAACACAAAAACAATCCAAATAAATATTCAACAAATAATACACTAATTAAAAATTAAAAGTAAGAGATGGAATGATAATACCAAATTTCTGAAGTATTCGAAAGTTGGTCAATTGAGTACTTTTGGAAACTTCCACGTAGTATTTGTAATTGCAAAATAATAAAATATAATAGAACACTTTATGAGATAATTTTAGCAAATTTGAGAGAGAATGAGATTGTAAGAATTTTTTTTTTGAAATGACATGTATTTATAGAAAAAAAAAATTTGAATTAAATTTTTTTTTTTTTTTAAAAAAATAATAGCCTAAAAGGCTGTTTGGCCGTTGGGACTCAACGGTCCAAAGCAGCCTTTGCAGGCAGGGGCCCAGTTCATTTTTTTTTTTTTAAAAATAAAATTTTGTAACCGGGCCGGGTCGGTCCGGTGCACCGGTGGACCCGGTCCGGTTTTCTAATTGGGCCGGTCTACCGGTCTCGATACCTTGACCAGCCCAGCCCCCTAAAAACCCCCCTAGCCCACTACCTATACCGGGTTCGGGTCAGGTCCGATTCGGTCTCTAAATGGGCCGGTCTAACCGGGCCGGAACCGGGTCAACTCAGCCCAGTTGACGGGTTTAGAGGAGACAATGAACGTGGAATGTCAGTTATAGAACTTGTATTTCATACTTCCATTAGGAAAGTCTTTTTAATCATTCTTAAGGAACTTATTTCCTAGTGAAAATATTTTTCAAAACATTTTGATCAACCAAGCATGACAAAATTAGAAAACATTTTCATCCATACCAACACACACTTAGTAGAAAATCCTCTTTAGCATTCGAAACTGAAACGTACTCTAGGGGTATTTTGGTATAGAAAATATTTTCTCTAAAATAAGAAATTAAAATGACTTTCTTAATGAAAGTTATTTTTGAGGAAAATATTTTTCTTTTGTATCAAACACAGAGATTTTTTTTTAATCTTTTGCCTAATTTTTACTGAGGCACATTCTTGTACTTCAGAGGACGGTCGATATATATATGAATTTCAAATAAATGTTACTATAAGAGTGTTTTCTCTTTTTATCTTTTTTTACAATGAGTGAGCTCGTGAACAACAACAACATATTAAATAAGTTTGTGAATAATAACAGAAAAAGGAAAAGAAAGAAAAAAGGAAGCAGAATCAATGAATCATACAAATAAGTGATGTATGGTGAAATTTCAACAAAATTCAAATCTATAACAGCAATCTTTCACTTTCTAGGGTGTTTGATTAGAAATATTTTTTTTTTTTAATTTCATTTATTTATTGTAAAGAGTGAGTTTTCAGTTCAACGTTTAAGAGTTATGGTTTTGCACGACTGAGACCATATCTTAAAAGTAACTCTTAAGAGGGTCCACATGACATGATCCTCACGAGAAAATTAAGGAGCAAAACAAGAAAATGCAAAGTCTTTTACAATGATTATTTGCCAATTATTTTAATATTTGTATTTATTCAACAATAATAACATACTCATTGTAATCCCATAAATAAATATAAAAAATATGGTGTATATATGCAAATCTTACTCTTACTTTGTTAAGGTAGAGAGCTAGTTTGTTTCCTAAAGATCCTCTATTCGTCGCACAGCGGGTTTGGAAAACATTTATATACACTATTTATTGCAACCAATGTAACAAATCTTGGCTCAGCATTTTGCTACTTTAGGTTTAATATGTAAGTTGTATCTTTCGCTTGAATAGAGATGAAATAGTTTCTTCTATGTGTGAAATTTTGGTAAAGAAGCAGTTTTTTTAAACAACGTAATTGGGCATTGGCTAACTATATATGCATTTGATTGGGAAAAAAGTCAAAATATACATTCTTAGATTATATATTGCAAATCATAGTAATACTTCTTAGATTGCACTTAATAACAACTTTTAAAATCAAAAAAAATAAAATAAATTTAATAGCAATTCTAAAATAAAAAAGTTTAAGGACAAAGGGTAAAGGATTGAACAAATCCTTAATTTTCTCCCTCTCTATTTCCTTAAATAAAGGATCGATAACTAATCCTTAATTTTTTCTTCCTAATGTTTCTTACTTTTTTTTTTTTTTTTTACTGTGTAATCCCCCCAAATTCTCCACCTAACAAAGTAAAAAAAAAAAAAAAAAGGTAAAGGATTTATGAGAAATACTTAATTTTCTCCCTCTTTCATTTTCTTAAATAATATTTTTTTAATATTGATTAATCCTTCCAAAATATAAATTTTATTCATAAATCAGATTTTATACATTAGTCAACCTGATTTTCAATTTTTTTTTTGTAGGAAATAGAGAATTTGGTGAATAACTTTTCATACACAGTTGATATAAAATCGTTGTTTGAAGTTTTATTGAAAAATCAAGCTTTGTACTCTTTTTATGTGTATTTATTAACAAACAATACAACTTGATAAACAACTAACAATGCCGAAACATAAATTACAAAATTCAGAACCCAGAAAATAAAAGTACACATAAACTAGTTAAATTTATCATATTTTAGATACAATCCATACATAAAACATATTTGTGTATATTCATAATTTTTTTTAATGAAATAAAAAAATTCAGTGAGCAACTTCGCATTCATGATTCATATTAGTTTGTATACAAATTTCTTACATAAAAACTTGTATAAACAAAAAAAATAATTAAAAATACACAAATTTATATATAAATTTTAGACACCTAACAAATAAAAGCAAACATAAGCTAATTAAATGTATCATATTTTATAGACAATTAATACACTAAAATATGCACAAATTTCTTACATACTAACATATAAAAATAATTTTTAAAAATGAAATATGTCAGTTGTTATATAAATTTCAGATCTCAAAAATTAAAAGTAAACTAGTTAGATATATCACATTTTATACACAATCAATACACTAATCTTGTTTGTAAATTGGTATAAAAAATATTAAGTAAAACATTTATATACACCTATTTCATACATATAAAAAAAACTTTTTTATAATAAGGTGAACATACCATATTATATATCCTATCCATACAGTACATAGTGAAATAAAACCTAATACAATAGGAAAAGTAAATAAATTATACTATTTTTCTGAAAATGCAAAAAAAATTGTAAAAAAGAAGATACTTTAATGACCAAATTTTACTCCTACAATAACTATCTACACAGTAAATGAGGAGAGAGGAAAAAGATAAACACAAAAATTAGAATATGGAAAGAGGAAAAAGATAAACACGAAATTAGGAGGGATTTAAATTAATATATGTATGTTAAATAAATAAAATTTTAAAAATCTGATATAACTTGCAATTAAAATCTTAATTAAATAATTATATAAAAGTATTACTACAACTTGCAATTAACAATCTAAAATAGATATAAAAGATAATTTTCACTATTTATTTGATTCCATACACTTTTCAAAAGAATTATTGATGATAAAATTTCTAGCAAAATATTACTCTTAGTTCTAGTAGAAGATTTCCATGGATCATAAATGCTTCTTGCTTAATGTCAAGATTAATTTAATTAAGTTTCTTGTTATAGACCTTTCTTTAATTATTTGTGGTTAGGTTAGTTAAAAAGACGTATTCCTATAAAAAATAATTTTTTTTCTTTTTTGAACAAATATTTCCGTTAGTTGTTGTAGACTAGAGAGCCCCTATCCAGAAGCTAATTAATCTCACAGCCAACCTCGTGCGCACTTTGATGTGTGGATAATAAAGTAACTAAAACTTTTGGACTCCTAACAAAACCAAATTTGGATAAATACTATCCACATAAATTACAAGGGCAAAATTTAAGGTTAGGTAAAATGAACTCAAATCTCTCTTTTCATTAATCATAATTGCTACGAATATTTATTTGGTATAATTATTCGAAACCCAAATATAATTATTTAGTATTCGAAATTGCTTGTCGAATTAATTTATATTTGCACCATAAATGACATGTAAGGAAAAATAGTGTGTGTGTTTTTTCTTTTTCAAATCTGAACTCAAGATTGTTGCCTGTTAGTTAATGGTGGAGTAATTTACTCTAGTATCATATGTTAGGGGAAAAAAAAGGAGAAAATTGGATTGAAGAAGAAATTGACCTTGAAGTGATATCACTATCCTTAAAGAGATATTGCTCGTATATTTTTTTTAGAAAATTACAAGTAATTTTCTTCTAGATTCAATAAAACGCGTAGATTACAAATTTAATCGCTACTTTAAGAGTCTGTATATTTAATTTATAGAACTTGAGTAATGACTCCTCATAGTATTGACAGCGAAGGGTTTGTATTAATTTGTTCTGGACTAAAAATTTTCTTTCGCTATCTCAAAATATTTATTGCTTTTTTGCTTCTAGAAAGTTAAATGAGACAAACTTTATACTCCCTCCTTTCATTTTTCTTGTGACTTTTTGACATGACACATCCATTAAGAAAATAATAATTGATTGAGTAAGTTTACAATATTGCTCTTTTTAATACTCCCTCCATTCCTATTTACTTGTCACCATTTTAAGTTGCACATCCCTTAAGAAAAACATTAATTAAAGGGTAATTTGACTAAATTACCCTTATTTATTACTCAAATTTGTTTAATGTTTCTCATTTTTGCATTATATTAATATCTTTTCATATTTATTACTAAGGGTAAAAGTGAAAACAAACAATTAATTATGCATTGATTTTGTGAAATGACAAGTATTAATGAACATATATTTTTAGTAAGGACGACAACTAATTAGGAACGGAGGGAGTAATAGGTATTGAGAAATGATTTGAAGAATAAGTAATTAATGCGGGTAAAACATGGAATTTTTTTTTTGTCTTTTCTTGATTTATCAAAAATGACAAGTAAAAATGAAAATCAAATTATGAAAATAGTAACAAGTAAATCCGAACGGAGGGAGTATGACCCTAACTTCCTGGTATAATTAATCACAAATTTATTAATATTGATGTCATGACCCAAATAACGAGATCGTGCGGGCACCTATTTGAATCTAAATCGATAGAGGAACCCTTTACTATCCAATCATTATTAAGCAGAATTTCTTGAAAACACCTCATTAAATTCATCCATTCAATTGAAAACTCAAAAGTCATAATTAATATCATCAAAACTATACAAGTTTTTTTAATTCAACAGATTACAACATTTCCCAAGGACCTAGTCTAGACATGTATAAGAACTTCTAATACATAGTAATAACAATAAAATAGAAGACACACCTTTCATCGGTGGAATGAGATATGCAGAAGTTAATGATGGATACTCGCCACTTCAATCAGGAAACTTCAATCTACATGTAACATACCTACACCCCAAAAGGGTGTAGCAAGAGTAGTATCAATACGCCACAAGTACTGATAGGCATCATCAGTCAACTAAAATTCGTTCACACAGTACAATATATAATCAACAAAATCAGCAGATAATCTCGTGCAACAACTTTATATCCTAATTCCGTAACACTTCTTATGTTTTCTCATCAAGCCTGGAGATTTTGAATTATATTTCTTATTTCAATTAGGCCCTAGCAATTATTACTAGTATTCTGTTTCTTTTGTGATAAGTTCATCAACCACTAATACGGTTACTGACTCCTAGCATCATCAAGATTATGTACACCCATCATCACCACTTGGCAAAAGACATAAAATACTCCCTAAACTTATCCGTGTAACTTAGTTTAGCACTTTAACTTTATCGGCGTTTATTCATCCCCTTATTTTAGTTTGATGTGAAATTAATACCTCCTTAATAGGTGACGTGGTAGAAAAAATATTACTCCATCCTTCCCATTTTATGTGGCACCTTTTCCTTATTAGTCCGTCCCAAAAAGAATGTCACATTACTATAATTAGTAACAATTTAATTTTAAAATTCCACTTTTACCCTTACTGAAATGATTTACAATCACACAAATATATAAGAATTGTTTTAGACCACAAGTTTTAAAAGTCTCTTTTTTTCTTAACTATCATATCAAGTCAAATGATGTCACATAAAATAGAACGGGAAAGTATTAGGGTAGAAAAAATACACTAAACATGATCCGAACTATATATAGATGAAATACTTTAAATAATTCACCCAAGATCACAAGTAAATCACTAGATAGAGATGTCAATATAGAAGAATGGTAGAAATACTGACCTTGTTCCATTGCAAGACTTGATTGAAGGAAAACTTTATCTTCTAAACCTTGAAGAGTGCTGTCACAGTGATTTTTTTTCTTAGATGGAGAGAAAGAGATGAGGCGATGTCTCTTCTGGTTTAGGGACCAAATCTTAAAAGAATTCTAAAGTTCCTTTTCAGGAACGGTACCTTTTCCATAAGTTTCCATCAGATAAAGATAAGACCAAGGGGTTTCAACTTATCTAGAATAAACCCCATACTAATAGATACTTTATTTTAGTCCCAAAAAACTTTAATACTTTATTAGCTCATAAAATGGGCTCCTTTAATGATAGCATATATATGTATAATATATTAATATGTGAGTCCACAAAATAGAAATTACTAACAATCTCCTACTTGGACCACATATATTTCTGGATAATCGTACATAGATGAAAACTTTCTTGTGCACAAACTTTTACTATCTTAATTGAAATATCTTAAAATAATCTGGTACATCGTTAGTACCAATATAGAATCAAAGAGATTTTTGTAACATATATGTTACGACCCAAATTCGCTATGAGTGGCACCCACGCTAACTCCCGATGGGAGAACCATCTAACCCTAACTATGCAAATCCAACACTTAAGCCAAAATAAGGCAAACTAGTTGTTTTGCATTAATAAGAACTGAAATTTATAATCCAATTAAACAAATGCGGAATAATAAAGCTAACAACCAATGATAACGACTAAAATACGAAAATGAGAATCTAACTAAGAAAACAAGAATATAATTAATAGATAATGTAGATAGCCACAAGAAGGTCGAAGAAATAGGAACTAAAAGATGTTTCAAATCCAAAACCCCTAATTACATTCAACTAACAAACATCTAACTCTTTTGATGACCAAGAAGGAATCGTAACGCCCTCGAAACCACACGTTTCTAAGCAAAACACTCAACAAAGGCTTACCAAAACTCTCTCAAAAGTATTGTTCATCAATAATCAAAGACAACTAAAGACTAATGACCTAGGATTTAACTATTTATAATCTATTACAAAAGTGACCCAAAAGTGACCCTTGAAACTAATTAAGAAAATAGCCAATCTGTTGCACCTTCCCCTTGACGGTTGACTTGAAGATTGGTCAAGTCTGTGGTGGTTCTTCAAGAAAGACGTAACCCTTAGGCAGTGTTTCCTCTACATGGTCTTCTCTTGATGGTTCACTTTATGGTTAGTCAAGCTTATGGTGGATCTCCAAGAAAGTCGTCAAGCCTAGACAGTGTACTACTTTCTTGGCTTCCTTTTGGCGGCTCATGTGAAGTCAAGCTCTTGACTGATCTTCATGTGATCCATCACTTGAGGCAATGAGTGCATCTCCTCCTCTTGAACTCTTAGTCCAATCCTTAAGACGTGAAACCCTTTAGATGAGATCAAAACATGTTCCAACACGTCCCTTTTCATGAACATAGCTTGCATCCTTTGGAGCTCTATTGCCTGGCTTCTAGTAAAAGGCTTTGAGGGAATTTGGATTGTATCATCCTCTCATTCTTGAAGAGAATTTGACCTCAATTCACAGAATCATCATCCTCAAGCATGTCAAAGAGTGTAAGATTGTACATAATGAATGTATTGTGCACTTGATAGTCCGAAGGAAGATCAACTTTGTATGCATTATCGTTTATCCTCTCAAGTAGTTGGAAAGGTCCATTGCCTCTAGGCATCAACTTAGACTTTCTATAAATTGGGAATCGATCCTTTTGGAGGTTTACCCAAACCTAATCACCAGGTTCGAGCACAAGTCGCTTTCGCCCTTTTTTCACTCTTTTTGCTACCGCTTGACTCTTCTTTTCAAGGCGAAGTCTCACCTTCTCATGTAGCTTCTTCATGGCTTCCGCCCTCTTGTTCCCCTATAAGCTAATCACAACATCACAAAACAAGGGTGTGAGATCCAAGGGGGTAAGGGGGCTAAAAACATAAACATACTTATGAGATCCAAGGGGGTAAGAGGGCTAAAACAATAAACATACTCATATGGAGTTATACCGATAGTCGTGTGAATTACTCTATTGTAAGCAAATTCGACTAAAGGTAAGTGATCCTCCCAAGAGTCCATCTTTCCTTTAACCACGATGCATAGCATAGAACCTAGGCTCCTATTCACAACCTCGATTTGACCATTGGTTTGTGGGTGGCATGACGTAGAGAAAAGAAATTTAGTGCCAAGCCTACCCCACAATGATCTCCAAAAGTGACTAAGGAACTTGGAGTCCCTATCACCAATGATGGTTTGGGGAATCCCGCGTATCTTAACAACATGTTCAATGAACAAGGATGCCACATTGGAGGCATCCTCACACTTGTGACGCTTGATAAAATGAGCCATTTTCGAGAACCGATCCACAACAACAAAAATACTATCTCTTCCCCTCCTTGTCCAAGCCAAACCCAAAATAAAGTCCACAGAAATATCAAGCCAAGGGCGAAGGGGAGTGGGAAGTGAGGTATACAATCCTTGAGGGAGAAGCCTCGATTTAGTGCTTCTAGAATCTACACATTGACCACATACTAGTGTAGCATCGTCACACATTTTTAGCCAGTAAAATTATTCCTTTAGGATTCCAAGGGTCTTGTCAATTTCAAAGTGACCCATCATACCGCCATCATGTAACTCTCTAACAAACAATTCTCACCATGAACTAGAGAGCACACATAGCCTTTTCCCTTTGAACAAAAATTCATTAAATTTAGAATAGGGTATAAAAGACTTACCCCTAATCCATCGTTCCCTATATCATTCCTCACAATCTTTGAAGATTGGAGAAAATTTGGGGTCCTAGGAGTGCATTGTTTTCAAGCATTCAAAACCCATAAATTTAGAATACAATGTGTTGATTAACACATGTTTTCTAGATAATGCATCGGCTACCACATCCCTCCCCCTTTTGTATTGGATTACATATGGAAAAGTTTCTAGAAATTCAATCCACATGGCATGCCATTTGTTCAATTTATCTTGCGCCCGGAGGTGCTTCAAATATTCATGGTCTGTTTGAATCACGAACTCCTTACGCCACAAATAGTGTTGCCAATTACCCAAATCTCTAATCAAGGCATACAACTTAAGATCATACGTAGAGTAGTTCAAGGTTGATCCTTTGAACTTTTTGCTAAAGTAAGCAATGGGCTTATAGTCTTGCATTAAGATGGATCCAATGCCTACCTTGCTAGCATCACACTCTATCTCAAACATTTTATCAAAGTTGGGTAATTACAACAAGGGAGTAGAGCTAGGCACGGATTTCAAAGTTTCAAAAGCTTTGGCTTGCTCATCACCCCATTTAAAAGGCTTATCCTTGCAGATTACCTCATTCAAAGAAGGCACGATGGTGCTAAACCCTTTGACAAACCGCCTATAAAAATTAGCCAATCCATGGAAGCTTCATACTTTACCAATGGATTTCGGAGTTGGCCAATTCTTGATAGTGTCTATCTTAGATTCATCCACCTCAACTCCTCTTGAGCTTACAACAAATCCTAAGACCATTACTTTGTTCATACCAAAAGAGCATTTCTCAAGATTAGCATACAACTTTTCTTTCCTAAGCACATTAAAGATAATTTGCAAGTGTAAAACATACTCTTCAAGGGATTTGCTATAAACTAGGATATCATCAAAGTACACTACCATATATTTCCTAATGAAAGGTTTCATGACATGGATCATCAACCTCATAAAGGTATGAGGAGCATTGGTAAGACCAAAAGGCATAACCATCCATTCATATAGACTAAACTTGGTCTTGAAGGCAATTTTCCACTCATCACCTCGGTGCATCCGGATTTGATAGTACCCACTCCTAAGGTCTATCGTAGAAAACACATAAGAACTATTTAGTTTATCTAGCATATTATAAAAATATAAAAATAAGGTGGAAATACTTTAATGCTATCTTGTTGATGGCTCAACAATCAACACACATGCGCCAAGTCCCATCTTTTTTGGCACCAACAAGACTGGGACCACACATGGACTCATGCTTTCCTTGATATATCTCTTGTTCAGAAGTTCCTCAACTTGTATTTAGAGTTCCTTTGTGTCTTTTCGATTGCTTGATAGGCGGTTTTTTTGGTAGTTATGATCCCGACACGAAGTTAATTTGGTGTTCAATTCCCCGAAGTGGAGGCAATCCCTTCGGGAGCTCCTTTGGGAACACATCATCATAGTCCTGCAAAACAAGGGAAATAGAATAAGGGATAGGAGAAGTAAAGTGGTTAGCATGGAAAGCATGAGCTAGGAGGAGCATGGGTTCATTCTTCTCAACCTCTTTGGATAGATCCTTCTTTCTATCCAACAACCCCATTTGACCCTTTCCTTTAATTTTCTCCTATCTTATCCCTTATTAATCTCCTCTTTTTGGGGTTCCTCCTCAAGAGAGTACCGATTTGTGAGGGTTGGTTCTTCCATCATGTTTGGTTGAATGATTATATTTCCATGGTCTTCCAAGCAAAATGTGACAAGCTTGCATGGGAATCACATCACATAGCATTTCATCTTGATACTTTCCAATTTTGAACCAAATTACAACTTGCCTAGTCACTTTCAATTCTCCACAATTATTTAAATATTAGAGCTTCTATAGTGTGGCATTCTTGGTTGTGGGTAGCTTTAAGAAATCTACCATGGTATAACAAGAACATTTGCACAAATCCCATTATCAATGACCAATGAGCTTACATTCTCATTGATAAGACACTTTGAATGGAATAGATTTTCCCTTTGACTCAGGTCATCTATTGATTTACTAATCATCAATCATCTTACCATAAAGTTCAAAAGCATGAACTCTCCTTCTTGAGTCCAAGTATCTTCTTGACCTTCCCTAACATTCTCATCAACTTCAAACTCATCTTCTTCTTGGGCCTCTTCTTATACCACCTCTTCTCTAAGGTAATATAATCTTCCTTCTCTAAGGATGACGTTTCTACGATTAGGACACTCATTCACCATGTGAACCCTACCTTGACATTTAAAATATTGGAAACCCTTAGGATTAGGAGTCGAATATTTGTTACCTTCATTCTTTAGTGGATACTTTGGAGTAGTCTTTTCTACAGGCTTCTTGTCATAGAACTTGTTAACATCCTTGTTCTTGTTCTAACCCAATGACGATTGAGCTACCTATTTGTTTCCCCAAGAGTTAGTTGATGAGTACTCTTTGGGCTTGAAAGATGTCTTCTCCTTGAGGTCTCTCTCAACATACAATGTCTCTTGAAAGATTTCTTCCATACTAGCAAACTTATGACAAGTCATCAAAGAGGAAATCTTCTTGTTCAAACCAACCCTAAAACAGATGATAGCGTGTTCCTCATTTTCATTATACTCAAGTTTCAAGATCAATTGTTGAAAATCATCATAGTAAACCAAAACACTCTTGTTCCCTTGCCTTAAGTTGTACAACTTAGCAAGCAACTCAAGTCAATATATTTTTGGCACATACGTTCATCTCATAAGGCAATTCAATACATCCCATGGTGGTGGTTGTCCCTCATTAAGAACTTGTTGAAACCTTTTGGCATACTCCTACCATGTAATAGCAAACCCATTGAATTGGTCTACAGCATAGCAACTCTTTTTGACATAGCTGAGGTCGTTGACTTGAAAGATTCTCTCACACGTAGACTCCCATACTAGATAAGCCTTAGGATCACTCTCTCCTTTGAAAGTTGGAAGATTAGTCTTGATAGAATTGATTCCTACATCTCGACCTCTATTGCCATCTTGGTTATTATTATAGTTCCATTGACCTTCACCTTGGGGATGATTTTCCAAGTTTTCTCTACCATGTGGCACCTGACCAAATCTTCCTTCTTGGCCTCTATGTCCTCCTTGACCCATTGGTATATTTGTCCAATATTTCGCAAACATGGTTACTTCATCATACTCCTCATACTCCTTATACTCAACTTTTAGATTTTCTCCAACTTGGATGAGTTGATTTTTGGTAAGTGGTACTTGAGGTGGTGGATTTTGGTTTGGTGGAGCTTGGGGTAGACCTTGGTCATGGGGTATTTGGTGAGGTGGGTCTTGGTTTTGGGGAACTTCTTGGTTGACTTGGGGTTGAAGTGGGAGAACGAAATTTTGGTTATTTAGATAAGTAGTGGTTTGGTTGAGGGGATCTTGTACTTGTCTAGGTGGATTGCACATTTGGTGTAGTGTTCCGGGGGAGATAGTAGTGGAGGTGTTTTGAATATGTCCACTAAAGGAGGAATAAAAGTTTTGAGGAGTGGATTGAGTGGATTTAGACGACCTTCCCTGTTAACCATCCTTCCATCTATGTTTGACACACTTCCTTGGAGAGTGGTCATATGACCTTCCATGGATTCCATTCTCCTACTTAAGGACTCAATTGCCGCTAAGATTGTATTCGAGGTATTGGTATCCATAACATGTGGTGTTTCACCTTCCGAAGCCATTGTACCTATCAAGAGAAATACTAAACAAAAACAACAAACAAGTTAGCATTAGGAAATCAACCTTACAATCTCTACACAGCTTTGTATTGCCTCACACTTGGATCCGCAAATGTTGAAGGCTTGCTTATACTCAAATGGTAGACGAAGTGTAGATTACAACTAGTGGTCAGAATGGATTTTTGTTTGAATGACTCAAAAACAACAACAGACTTGAACCAAGAAATAAAGACGAAGCAAAACTAGAAAAGCACAAAGGAAATAGGAAAAAAAAAAAGAAAACGGACTCAAGAACTAATCACAACTAAGTAGGGTGATTACTAGTTGTTAATTAGTGTAAGAATCAAGGAAAAGATGATTAAGAATTAAGGAAACGAAACTAGAAGTACAAAATGAGCTTACTGAAATTTGTTCACTTAACTGATCACTTGGTGGTCTGTCAGGGTGGTGGGGAACAGTCAAAGGAGTAGTCAACAACTTCCAGAATGTGGTCTAAACTTTTACTTTATGACTGATCGGTTGGTGGGTCGTTAGGCTCTTGGCTGTTCGTCAAGGGAACCGTCACACCAAGTTAGAATATTGTCTAAGGTGAAGGGGATGTGATGGCTTGGCTGGTGGTTTGTCACTGGCTTGGTGGTTCACCAAGTAAACCGTCAGGCCTTAACAACCTTGGATCCTTGTGGGACCTTGTACTTTCTTTGGAATATTCTTTAGCATAAACAAGTACACCTTCTTTTTCTTTTACCCTTCTTGGATCAAACCCTCCTTTTTGAATGTTCTTCAACAAGACATGAAAATTATGAAGAACACATGAACATTCAAAATTTGACCCTCACTCAAACAAACTTGAAATTCGATGAAATTTTAAACCCAAACTCCTTTTAACCTCCCGAACAAACCCCAAACATTTTTAAGCCTCAATTCCCAACCAAATTCTTCAAATTTGAGAACCCACTTCTATTTTTCTTCAAACTTAAGCTCAACAATGGCGGAATACTCAAATCAACTCCGATTAAGCTCAAATTTTAGATTTTGACTCACTAGATACTAGAGAACACGATTCTAGAATCAGAAACACAAACAAGACTCAAAATTTTAAAAAGGACTAAAACGTTTTAACACTCTTTTTTTATTTTTCTAGATAATAAATCCAGGAATAGAATCGTGGAAACGATTCTAAGCTCAGCTCTGATACCAAATGATAATGACCAAAATATGAAAATGAGAATCTAACTAAGAAAACAAGAAGATAATTGATAGATAATGTAGATAAACATAAGAAGGTCAAAAAAATAGGAACTAAAGGATGTTTCAAATCCCAAACCCCCTAATAAATGCAACTAACAAGCATCTAACTCTTACGGTTACCAAGAGGGAATCGTAACGCCCTTGAAACCACACGTTTCTAAGCAAGACACTCAACAAAAGCTTACCAAAACTATCTTAAGAATATTGTTGATCAATATTCAAAGACAACTAAAGACTAATGACCTAGGGTTTAACTATTTATAGTCTATTACAAAATTGACCCAAAAGTGGCCCTTGAAACTAATTAAGAAAATAACTAATCTGTTGCGCCTTCCCGTTAACGACTGACTTGATGATTGGCTAAGTCTGTGGTGGTTCTTCAAGAAAAATGTCACCTTTAGGCAGTGTTTCCTTTACATGGTCTTCTCTTGAATGTTCAGCTGATGGTTAGTCAAGCTTGTGGCAGATCTCTAAGCAAGCCGTCAAGCCTAGGCAGTGTACTACTCTCTTGGCTGCTCATGTGACGATTGGTCAAGCTCTTGATTGATCTTCATATGAGCCATCACTTGAGGCAGTAAGTGTTTCTCCTCCTCTGGAGCTCTTAGTCCAATCCTGAAGATGTTAAACCCTTTGGATGAGATCAAAACATGTTCCAACACATTCCTTTTCATGAACATAGCTTGCATCCTTTGGAGCTCTCTTGCTTGGCTTCTAGTAAAAGGTTTTGAGGGAATTTAAATTGTATCACAACCCCTAGAACCTGAAAGTCATTGTACCAAAATAATATAAATGTCAAATAACTTGTTCAACCCAAAATAACTGGAACTGTCAAAGTCAAAAATAATAAACCAGAAACTGAATAAAGAACTCATGGTAGCGCAAAATATGTATCTCACCCTTGAGTTTGAACACAATCTGAATCATAGCTGAGGTCTCGAAACAGTCACCGAAATATGCTCTGCACTCAACTAAAAGAAGAGCACGTGTAGTAGTAGTACACAAGAAATATTAGTGTACTGATAGGGTCATCGGCCAACCCAAAGTGAGAAATATGAACACATAACCATAACTTAGTAAAATAAGACAATCATAAACACCTACCATGTAACCTTACCTCGAATTCACAATACTTAACGTTATTCAACAACATTATGGAACTTAGTCATTATAAGTCAACATGGATAACAATTCAAGTCAAGACCATGACTACCAACAAGACTCCAAGTCAACAACCATGACACCAGTAATTAAATCAACCATGTATCAATTACACAAGTAATAGACAATAAAGAGTTATGCCACAACTTACAATTAGCCCGGACCACTCAAAGATCCATAAGAATGACAACAATGGCAATTATCATGCAACCCAATTTACATAAAGAAACCACCTTTAGCAATTAAGAATATAAACCCGATTCACTCAAGGAACTAATATAACAATAAGCACATAATCCCCGGTTTGCTCAAGGAATCGTCACACCCTCCAATACCTTGTACATATATGCTTAGGATCTTATGATCGCCCACTAATCCCAGATATCAAGTGCCTACCAACCTTATACCAATCAAATCCCACGAAGATTTCCAAATACCAGTACATTCCACAATAATGAAAAATATCACAGCAATCACAACCACAATGAAAACAGTAACAACACTTGTAAAATTCCAACAAGCTTTCATATAAGTTCATCGCATGCGATTAACACTTAGGATATCAAACAGTCATTACTTTTCTTGAACATGCATTGTACAAGCAATATGAAGAAATAGTTATCATACATACATAAAACAAATTAGGTTTCAACTACATTAAATCATCACCTACCTCAATCCAAGCCTGAAATGCTCTAACGAACTTGAGCATTCCCTTTCCTTGCAACTTTGGCTTGATTGAGGTCTAAAAGCATGAATGTAACACATAAACAATGAAATAATCTACAACATTGAGAATTATAACCTAACCCCAAACTCCAAGGCCAATTTTATGATTATTCCCTCAACCCTAGGGTTTTTCCACCATCAATTCATTTTAAAACGACCAATCTCATGGTTACATTAATGAATTGCAGTCATGAAAGAGTAAATTATTAACTTGAAACCAAAACACAAAGGTTTTACACCTAATTTACCCTATTGCACTAGAAAAATCACCTAGGTCAAGTTAAATCCTTCCCCAAACCCGTAAACTAGTGATTCTAAGGTTTAGAAATAAAAAAACTAGTTAATGGGAGTGATTAACTTACCTTTACGAAGATATCTCTTAAGAATGGATACATGGAACACCGGATGGACCCCCGATAAGTTTGGTGGTAACGCTAACCTATATGCTACTGGGCTCACATCCTCAAGAACCTCAAATGGACCTAAATACCAAGGTCTTAGCTTTCCTTTCTTGCCAAATCTCATAACTCCTTTCATAAGAGATACTTTTAACAAAACTTGTTCGTCCACCTTGAATGGCATGTCGCTTACCTTACTGTCTGTGTACTCTTTTTACCTACTGTGGGTTGCCAACAACTTGGTTTGGATGAACCTCACCTTCTTCTAAGCTTACTTCACTAAGTTCGTGCCCAAAGGTATTATATCACCAGCTTCAAACCATCCTATGGGTGATCTACACCTTCTCCCATAGAGTGCTTCGAATGGAGCCATTTCAATACTGGAGTGATAACTATTGTTGTATCAAAATTCATACAACAGCAAGATCTTATCCTAATGACCACCAAATTCAATCACACGGGACCTCAACATAGCCTCAAGCTCCTGAATAGTCCTCTCTGATTGCCTGTCAGTCTGAGGATAGAAAGCAATGCTGAAGTCAAGCTTAGTGCGCAACTCTTCATGTAGCCTATACCAAAACTTAGAGGTGAATTGTATACCTCTCTCAGAAATAATGGAAATAGACACCCCATGTAACCTCAATATCTCCTTGACATAAATCTTGGCTGATTGCTTCAAACTAAAATCCACCCTAAGTGGGATGAAGTGAGCTGACTTGGTCAACCTGTCCACTATAACCCAAATCGAATCATGCTACCCCAAGGTTTTAGAAAAACTTACCATAAATTCCATAGCTATCCTTTCCCACTTCCACTCAGGAATGGGTATCCTCTGTAGCAAACCCGTAGGCCTTTGATGCTCATACTTCAACTGCTGACAATCATGGTATTTAGACACATACTCCATTATATCTTTTTTCATCCCGTACCACCAATAAAGTTGTCTCAAATCATAGTACATCTTGGTTGCACCTGGATGAATAGAGTATCGAGAACCGTGAATTTCTGCAAGCAAATCAGTAATCAAATCACCAACCTGGGGCATGCACACACATCCCCTCACCATCGACACCCCACACATATCAAGTGTGGTATCAGAAGAATTACCACATACTACTTTGTTCTGAAGTTTGTTCAACTTTTCATCTTTAAACTATCTAGCCTTAATTTGATCAGGGAATATTGACCTTACCTCCACACTAGCCAATAGTCCACCTCTTTTAGAAACACTAAACTGCATAGAAGAAAATACTAGAATCTGAATCTCTCTAGACAAGGGTCACCTTGACACCCTCAAAAAGCCAGGCTACCCATACTTACCATTTTTCTACTCAATACGTCTGCCACCATATTGGCCTTACCCGGATGGTATTGTATGGTCACATAATAATCCTTCAACTATTCCATCCACCTTTGCTACCTCAAATTCAAGTCCTTTTATGTAAACACATGCTGCAAACTGAGATGGTCCTTGAGCATCTCACACTTGACACCATAGAGATAGTGTCTTCAA
This sequence comes from Capsicum rhomboideum, assembly GCA_031232105.1. Lineage (NCBI taxonomy): Eukaryota > Viridiplantae > Streptophyta > Magnoliopsida > Solanales > Solanaceae > Capsicum > Capsicum rhomboideum. The sequence continues at coordinate 15,255,104 of CP124718.1, forward strand.
ATCTTTAATGCAAAGACCATTGCCACCAACTCTAAGTTATGGGTTAGGTAATTCTTCTTATGAGTCTTTAATTTCCTTAAAGCATAGGCATTTACATTCTTGTCCTGCATCAACAGCGCACCCAAACAAGAAAGTGAAGCATCATAAATACAATGAAATCTTTACCTTTAACTAGCAAAAGGTAAAGATTTCATTGTACGAACTATAGTCAAAAGTGTCTTGAGCTTTTGGAAGCTCTCATCACACTTATAAGACCAAAAAAATAGCACCTCTTTCTGGTCAACCTTGTCAATTGAGTAGCAATAGATGTAAAATTCTTTTACAAACCTGCGATAGTAAGTAGCAAGACCCACAAAACTTCTAACCTCAGTCACAAAGTTAGGCCGAACCCAGCTCTTAACCGCCTTAATCTTCTGGGGATCTACCATCACCCTTTTTTTGAAACCACATGCCCTAAGAATGTAACTGATGACAACCAAAACTCGCATTTTAAGAACTTAGCATATAACTGCTTCTCCATCAAAATCCCCAACATAATGTGAAGATGACCTGCATGTTCCTCCTTACTCTTAGAGTAAACCAAAATATCATCAATAAAGACAATCACAAAAGAATCCAAGAATGACTTAAAGATACTGTTCATCAAGATCATGAAAGCTTCCTGCGCATTAATCAACCCAAATGACATCACCAAAACTCATGATGCCCATATCGAGTCCTGAAGGCTATCTTGGGTATGTCCTCAGGCCGAATCTTTAACTGATAATAATCCTACATCAAGTCTATCTTAGAGAAAATAAAAGCACCCTACAATTGGTCAAAGAGATCATCTATCTGGGGCAAGGGATACTTATTAATAGTAACCTTATTCAACTGCCTATAATCAATACATATCCTTAGGCTACCATCTTTCTTCTTAACGAACAACACTGGAGCACCCCCAAGCACTAGGATGAATAAATCCCTTATCAAGCAACTCCTGCAACTGAGTCTTGAGCTCCCTCAACTCTGCTAGAGCCATTAGATAGGGAGAAATATAAATAGGGTGAGTTCCCAGATCCAAATCAATGCAGAAGTCAATGTCTCGATCCGAAGGCATACCAGACAAATCTATGGGAAACACCTCCTAAAATTCTGACACCGAAGGGACTGACTCAATAAAAGGAGATTTTGCACTAACATCCTGGAGATGGGCTATAAAAGTCGAACACCCTCTCCCAACTAACCTCTTATCCCAAATAAAAGATATAATCTTCAAAGGCTTATAGTTACACACACCTTACCACTCTAACTTATCCATTCTGGACATCTCTAAGGTTACTATCTTAATATTATAATTTAAAACAGCATGATACGGAGATAGCCAAGTCATACCCAGGATAATGTCAAAGTCATGTATGTCTAAGATTATCAAATCTACCCAAGTCTGAAAACCCATGAATGAAACAGAACATACACAATACATATGGGTCACTACCACAGAGTCTCCAATCAGAGTAGACACATAAATAAAATATTCAAGTATATCACAAATTAAGGCCAATCCCAAGGCAAATCTAATGGATACATAAGTATAAGTGGAACCCAAATCAAGTAAAATAGTAGCCATCAGATCACAGATGAGAAAAGTACCTATAATGATGGCATCAGATGCCTCAGCCTCAGTCTTGCCTAGGAAGGCATAGCAATAGGCTCTATCATCAAGCTGGGCAACCTCCCTAGCAGGTTATGCTCCACCCTTCCCTACATTACCATTAGCTTATTTTCCAGTACGACCTCCTTAATTATTACCCTACCCACCCTGTGGATAACCCTTACCATTACCATTACTTCCACCACCTCTACCAGCAGGAACCGTAGCCTTAGCATGCTGCAGGCCCTGTAACCCATCCTGTCTTTGAGGACACTCTCTTTTGAAGTGCCCTATAATACCACAAGTATAACAACCTCACTCAAAAGAAGGCCTGTTGGGCGAAGAATAAAAAGGCCCTTGGCCTTTAGCAACTAAGGGGCTGCTGAATAGATCTTGAATAACCACCCGTGGAAGCTGGCAGAACTGACTAAATAGGGCAATCAAAATAATTCTGCTGTCTATAACCCTTGGAATAAGAACCACCAAAGTTACCCGCATTTCGGGACTTCTTTGCTAAAGCTTTAGCCCGACCAACTTGTTGCACCCCTTCTATCTTTTTAACATAATTAGCAACATTATTAAAGGTTTTTCTGGCATAAGTCATATGAATAGTCAAAACCTACAAGTCAGTTATCAGGCCCTTCACAAACAATCGAATCCTCTCCACCTCTGTACCAAGTAGCTGAGAAGAATAATGGGATAAAGCATGAAACTTGGCCTCATAGGTCGCAACAGACATATTACCCTGTTCAAGGGCCAAAAACTCATCCTTCTTATGATTACAAAGAGTATGAGACATATACTTCTCCAAAAATAAGCTACAAAATTGAGCCTAAGTTAATGGAGGCAAAACTAGTGGCGGACACTCCACATACACCCTACACCACTGCTTGGCATCACTTTGAAGTTGGAAAGTAACAAACTCAACACCATGTTGCTCAATAATGCCCAGTTTGTGTAGCCTTTCGTAATAATTAATATTGAACTCAAATGCATCCTTCGTCTTAGAGCCAACAAAAGTAGAAGGTTTCTTCTTCAGGAACTTGGTCAACATGTCATGCTCAGTCCCAGTCATGATCGTACCTAACACCAGATGAGGAAAGATCTTAGTCCCCAAGCCTCACCCATTCTTGGAGCAACTGTAGCAGTAGGCTAAACACCTGAAAACTGATAGACAGGCATAGCAAGAGTGGCCTCAATATGGCCAATCCACTTAGGAAAGAAAACACCTACTGAATCATCTTAGAAGACATAAGGGGAAGAGCTTCACCTCCAACTGGTACCACCTCTTCATGCTCACCAACATTCTCGTTCATCTCCTAAACCTCCTCATAATGATCCTGGGGTAGGAGAGTAGTCACTAATTTCTGATGAGGCTGATTAGTTGAGCTCTACGTGGCTGTCGCTTTCCCTCTTCCCCTTCCACTTTCCCTCTCGCATCCTCATCCCCAGACAGTCAATTTTAGAATTGGAACTGCTAGTGCGGGGGCTGAGGCTCTGGATCCGTTCGCTTTAGTATTCACCATCTGTGAACAAAAGAATGAAGAAGGTCAAATGCCAATTTGTAATTTTATGTCACCAAATACCAATTGGAATCAAGTAATGGCATGAAAAAAGAAGTAATGATAGTTTCCTAAAGTCCTATAGCATCTTGAAGAAAAGTACATACATATCTGTACTATTCTGCAAGACACTATTAGACCCATTTTCATATAATGAGATCAACAAACCTAGGGCTCTAATACCAACTTCATCACAATCCAAACCCACCGTGAGTGAAACCCACACTAACTCCTGGTGGGAGAACCATCTAACCCCAACCATGCAAACCCAACACTTAGCTAAAATAAGGTAAACTAGTTGTTTTGCATTAATAACAACTAAAATCCATAATCCAATGAAACAAATATAAAGTAATAAAAGCTAACAACCCCTAGAACCTGAAAGTTGTTGTACGAAAATACTACAAATGTCAAATTATGGGTTCAACCCAAAACAACTAGAACTGTCTATGTTCGAAATAATAGACCAAAAACTAAATGAAGAACTCATGGCAACCTAAAAGATGTAGCTCACCCTTGATCTTGAACACGATATGAATCATAGTTGAGGTCTCAAAATAGTCTTTAAATATGCTCTGCACTCAACAAAAAGAAGGGCCCGTGAAGTATCAGTACACAAGAAATAATGGTTTACTGGTGGGTCATCGGCCAACCCAAAATGACAAATATGAACACATAACCATAACTTAGTAAAACAAGAAAATCATGAACACCTACCATGTAACCTTCACTTGAGTTCATAACACTTAACCTTATTCAACAATATTATGGTACTTAGTCATTATAAGCAACATGGATAACAAGCAAGCCAAGACCATGACTACCAACAAAACTCCAAGTCAAAAACCATGACACCAATAATTAAATCAACCATGTATTAATTACACAAGTAATAGATAATAAAGTGTTATGCCACAACTTACAATTAGCCCAGACCACTCAAAGATCCAAAAGAATGACAACAATGGCAATTATCATGCAACCCGGTTTACATAAAGAAACCACCTTTGGTAATTAAGAATATAAACCCGATTCACTCAAGGAACCAATATAATAGTAAGCACATAATCCTCAATTCACTCAACGAACTGTCACACCCACCAATACTTTGTACATACACGCTAAGGGTCTTATGATCACCCACTAGCCATAACCTGAAGGGGACGAGCTCTTGTCCATGTACCAAATCCCAAACATTAAGTGTATGCCAACCTTACACCAACAAAATCCCGTGAAGATGTCCAAATATTGGTACATTCCACAATAATGACAGTTATCACAATTATTACAACCACAATGAAAACAGTAAAAACACTTGTAAAAATCCAACAAACTTTCATATAAGTTCATTGCATGCTATTATCACTTAGGATATTAAATTATCATTCACTTTCCTTGAACATACATTATACAAGCAATACAAAGGAATAGTTATCATGCACACTTAAAATAAATTGGGTTTCAACTCCATTAAACCATTAACTACCTCAATCCAAGCTTGAAATGCTCTAATGAACTTGAGCCTTCCCTTTCCTTGTAACTTTGACTTGATTGAGGTCTAAAAGCATGAATGTAATACATAATCAATGAAATAACCTACAACATCGAGAATTATAACCTAATTCCAAACCCCAAGGCCAATTTCATGATCATTCTCTCAACCCTAGGGTTTTTCCACCATCAATTCACCTTAAAACTACTAATTTCATGATTACATTAGTGAATTATAGTCATGCAAGAGTAAATTATTAACTTTAAACCAAAACACAAAGGTTTTACAGCTAATTTACCCTATTGCACTATAAAAATCACCTAGGTCAAGCTAAATCCTCCTGAAAACCCGTAAACTAGTGATTCTAAGGTTTATAAATCTAAAAACTAGTTAATGGGAGTGATTAACTTACCTTTATGAAGAACTTTGGTGGAAATCACCCAAAATTGCCTAAAATCACCTAAGCTTTTCCCAGAAAGAGTTTAGAAAATAATAAATTATTTTGAGGAAATTTCTGCATTAAAAAACGATCACCCCACTATAGCGACCCTAACCCGCTACAGCGGTATCGCTATAGTGAAGTCGCCCGCTATAGTAGGATTGATCGACTTTGATTCCCGCTACAACAGTAGCCCCATAGTGGTCCACCACCCGCTATAGCGGGTGTTGCATGGTAGAAATTCGGGATTGCTCACAATTTTGACTTTTTCATACCCTCAAATCATGATATTCTAGACTAACACCTTTACGTCAAGTTTGATATCAGGAGTTCTACTTACCCGAATTTACTTTTGAAAAATCCTATGGATTCCATATCGTCTTAGCTAACATAAAAATATGTTAATCTTTATTATAATTACCCAATACATTCTCGGATTTTTCTAGATCATACCTCATTCAGATTTTATCCTAGACTGGCCTAGCCTAAAAATTTGAACTCCCAATTCAGAGAAAATATTAACCCAAATTTTTTATACGTTAGACTTACCCGCAACAGCGGAAAGGATCATTATAATATACTCGTAACTAAACTCATCAATGGTCATTAATAGTAGCAAATACCAATGACATAGATCAAATATGGAAATTACATGTAAAATGATCTAAGTCATATCTATTTTCAATTGATCCTACCTTATGACTTTAATAATCCAAAATTACTTTCTTATTCCTTATACAAAATTGCAATAAACGTTAATATCTTTATTTTTCAGAGTTATAAATGAACTCATGAAATTCATAAATTTCATAAAATTTTAATCTGTACATAATATAAGCTTTAACATGTCAAAAGCATAAATAAACAACAAACTCCCACTAATGTAGCTCATCATCAAATTCGACAACATCCATATGAGCCACATACCCATAAAACACTTAAGCTAGCAAACCTTTTATGAGGGGATCTGCAATCATCGAGGTTGTGCTAATACGCTCAATCGATAGAACACGACTCTTAACTCTTTCTTTTACAATCAAAAACTTAATGTATATGTGCTTAGACTTAGACGAACTTTGATTGTTCTTCGAATATAACTCATCTGACTTATTATCACAATAAATTCTCAATGGTCTTTTTATGGCAATGACTATATACATTTCAGTGATAAAATTTCTTAGCCATATTTCCTGATTTGATGCTTCATTGCAGGCTACAAATTTGACTTCTATAGTAGAAGAAGATATTAATGTTTGTTTCATACTTTTCCAAGAAATATCTCCTCTGGCCAACATGAAAACATAACTTGATGTATACCTCCTACTATCAATACATCTAGCAAAATATGAATCAGAATATCCTACTATCTCTAAGTGATCTGACCTCTAATAAATGAGCATGTAATCTTTAGTTCTATGAAGATACCTCATTATCGATTTTACGGCTTTCCAATAATCCATTCCCGAGTTACTTAAATATCGACCCAACATTCCCTTTATGTACGATATATGTGGAGGTATACAAACTTGTGCATATATGAGACTTTCTACTACTGATGCATATGAGATTTTCTCATCTCTATATCCAAATTTAGACTCTGGTGCAAACTAAACTTACTACCTTTTGTCACAAGTGTATCCCCTGGTGCACAATTTTATATGCCAAATCTACTTAGCACCTTATCAATATAAGTCTTTTACGACAGTACAAGAACGTTTACAGTACAATCCCTATGGATCTCTATACCTAGAACAAATGATGCCTTACCAAGATCTTTTATTTCAAATCTACTGGATAGAAATTTCTTAGTTTCATGCAATAAACCTACATCACTATTTGCTAGTAGAATGTAATCTACATATAGCACAAGGATAATAAATTTACTTCCACTGAACTTGAGATATATGCACTTATCAATAGTATTTTTCTTAAAACTAGAAGAAGTTATCACCTGATCAAACTTCTGGTATAATTGACAGAATGTCTATTTTAAACCATATATGGACTTCTTAAGTTTACATACAAAGTGCTTTGAATTTTGAGACTCAAAGGTTTCTAGTTACACTATGTATATCTTCTCTTCAATGACTCCATTGAGAAATGCAGTCTTTACATCCATTTGATGTAGCTCTAAGTCATAATGAGCTACAAATGCCATAATGATTCTAAAGGAATCTTTTGATGAAACTAGAAAAAACATCTCTTTAAAATCTATGCCTTCCTTTTGAGTGAATTCCTTGGAAACTAGACGTGTTTTATATCTTTCAATGTTTCCTTTTGAATCACATTTGGTTTCGAAAATCTATTTACAACCAATCGATTTTGATCCTTGTGTTGACTCGGTAAGATCTTAAATGACATTGTCTTTCATAGACTTCAACTTATATTTCATGACTTCGATCCATTTATCAGAGTTTCGACATGATTTCTCTTAACTAAAACCATAGGATTATCTTCCAATCCCATTACAAAAATCATGTTCTTAGAGATAAATAACATAATCATCCAAAATTATGTTTCTCTTTTCTCTATTAGATCTTCTTTTAGACACTTCAACGTAATCCTAATTTACAACTTGAAAAATATTTGGTAAAGCTACCTGATCATTTTTACTAGTAGAAGGGATATTATCAAATTCATTTTCAAACACAATTTGTTTGTTTTGATTTCTCCCACCATAATCTACATCCTCAATAAATTTGGCATTTCCTATTTCAAAAAAGGATCTATTTGAGGGATCGTAAAACTTAAAACCTCTCGATTGTTAATCTGCGCTTAGTACCCAAGTTACTTGAATGCAAGTTTTCATTACTACATGAGGCTTATCTATTTAATTTGTAAAACTTATCAATTAGAGTAACAATTCCAACAACTAGAACTTAGAGAAATACTACAAATCTCATTTCCTATTGAGCAATTATATCCAGATATTCTAATTCCAAATAAAAACCAGTATCTAATGGAATTCTAAAGACACCAATATCCTCCACAGCTAATTTACTATGGTTGCCCACATGGATGTATCTTTCAACATCAATCGACGCTCAGCTCCTTGGGTAATCTTGCATAGTGGCACTTACGTGAGTAGTTGCACCCGTATATATCCACCAACTATCACTAGGTACCATAGCCAAATTAAGTTCTGAACAAATAATGTTGAGAAGTTTACCTTTCTTTTCACGCCAAACAGCGTACTTGGAACATTCTTTCTTTATGTGATCAATTTTCTTGCAAAAGAAATAAGACTTTGGATCCTTGGAATGGGATGTTCCTTTGTTTGCAGTTTCCTCAGTCTTACTCCTTTTTTTCTTATTGAAGCGGTTTAAGCTCCAGAGGCAGATGTTAAATAAGCACTTTCAATCTTCTCTTGTTTAAGTCTATCCTCTTCTTGCGCGCATTGAACTATAAGCTCATTCAAAGTCCATTCCTCCTTTTGAGTAGTATATGAAACTTTAAATTGACTAAAGTGTGCTGGAAGAGAGATCAAAATCAGGTACATAAGTATGTATCGGACAATTCAAGCTTGATGGTCCTGAGTTTTATCACAATATTAAACATTTACATAATGTACTCTCTTATATTCTTTTTGCCCTTATATCGCATTGAAACAATCTTTTTAAGAATAGTACTTGTTTCAACCTTTTTGTTAGCAGCAAATCGGTCTGCAATTTCTATTAGAAAACCTTAGGCATCTCTATTTTCTTTTATACCACCTCTTAAGGATTCTGGAATAGAGTGTTATATCACTATCAAGCTCATGCGATTTGATCGCTCCCACTTCTCGTATGCGCACTTTTGTTCATTAGGACTAGTTTTGTTCAAGTCCGCAGGGCAATCAAATCTTAATACATAATCAAGATCCATGCAACCAAGCACAATTATAATGTGCTCTTTCCATTTCTTGAAGTTTGTGCCATTAAGTATAGGAATGTTATTCTTATCGGCAGATATAGAAGACACTATAAGATAAAATAAATAATGCTCACTATTAATCATTTAAATAAATCATGTATATTTGCAGATAATTGAATTAAATAAATCTGAAGGGAAAAGATAAATAAATTATAAACCATATCTTTATCACACACATATATATAAAAATGGGTGCATCTCAAGATACCTAGCACAATATTGTCATTTAGTCTTTGGACATAAATAATAATTTAAAAGTAGTATTGACATGACTCAAAATACGTGGTCATAATGGCACCTACCTTGTCCTAACTATGGTAGATATGCCCAACACCAAAAAAAAGAAATAAATGTAAAAAAGATGATAACAAGAGAATATAAAAGTCAAATAAAATAAGATATCAAGGAAAATCTCGGAAATAACATCTCAAAATCTCACAAATACTAGTGTCATGAGTAAGGCCGACAATGGACCGGTCCGGGCCAACCGGTCCGAATATTCGGCAGTTCTGAATCGGTACCGGTGGCTGATGACCGGAGTTGGTTCGGAATCGGGCCTACCTAATCGAGCTGCCCAGAAAAATTGCATATGTCCGAACCGGCCCATTAGTAACCGGTTCGTTCGCGGACCGGACCGGGTTTCGTTTCCTGCCCAACTTTTTCAAATTTTAACGTTAAAATTAATTTTTTTTTTTTTTTTTAAAATTAGCCGTTGACCGGTCGGAACCGGACCGGAATCGGGCCGAACAACCAGTAAAATATACCGTGTCCGCACCGGTCCGTATTCCGGTAGCAAAGGGAACTGGCCTATACCGGGAAGACCGGACATGGGCTACCGGCGCCGGAATCGATACCGAAATTGGTCCGAAATGGGCCAGCCCGGTCCGTCTGCCAGCCTTAGTCATGAGTAATAAGTCAACTCTATTTGTCATCAGAATATGAGCTACAAATATTTGTATGTCTCATAACTGAAATAAAGACAACATAATAATAAAGAAGAAGTCTGGAACATGCTCTAGATGAGGAGCTCACCACGACTTTGAAGTACTCTCAATTCAACATGAAATCAGACTCTGTGGGTCACAATTAAACTGGGATCTGTACTGAAATGGTACAGAAAAATAGGAGTGAATACGGTCCACTTGTACTCAGTAAGAATCATAGGCCGACCAAGAAAAGTAGATAACTAAACATATAAAGAAAACTATGAGCAACGCTTCCACCTGCATACAAAAAAGTTTCCAACAGTGGCTCAAGTCATATAGCTCCTAACAGTATAAATAATACAATTACAATAATAGTATAAGAAGTATCAACACCATAGATATACATATAAGGAAGACTAAAATACACAATATCAATTACATAAGAGAGATGCAAGTGATGCAATGCAATGAAATAATATGTATGCAATATTCAAATGTTCACCTCTTATATACCTTTCGAGCCGAATCTTTCAGGAGAGGACCCATGGGGGGTTCGTAATCCATATACTATCACAATCTCATCAATCAACCTTACCTACACATCCCTTGGCTAAGGTGTTTTATAAAGTGTCTCATTTTTAAAAAAAATATGTATTTGTTGGTGGTACCCGTTCTATGAATATAGATGAATGAATGAGTATGCGTGCTCATAACCAGCTCAATAACATATGATAAATCAACTTGATAATGGTATAAATAATCTCAAGTCACCTCAAATCTCAATTGATCATGATATAAGCCCTCTCATGGAAACACAGAGTAAAGAATCATGTAAGACATCTATAATATCAATCCAAGCCTTCGCACAAGAATCACAATAATGATAAAGAAAAAATAATGCTCAAATAAGACCAATACTATCCCCTGCATGGGCATCTCAATGATAATAAATATCTCAAGTCAATAATAAGATTCACACAAGTTCCCACACGGGCAATAAGATAAAATAATAATAATAAAGATGGATACCACGGTAAAATTCCTAACCCATAGCATACTTTACACGAATGGTTATCTACCTAGCCCGGTCTGAAGAAAGTTAAGCCATAACCTACCTCAAAAGCCAAAAATACGGGCCTGAACCCTTTAACAAGAAGTCTTACCTTTTTGAACGGCTTCAAAATGCTCTCAATCTATCAAAAAAAGATTCTATATATAAAAAGGAGTCTATTAATATCCATATTATCATACTTTGGTTCCGGATCCAAAATAACTTTAAAAATTGAGTCTAAAAAATAAAAGGATAAAACTAAAATTTTAATAAAGAATCATATTACCCATAGTTTAGGGGTTCTAAATTTGAAATCCCACCAAAAACTTAGTTAAAATTAGATTAGAAATCATCGAAATACTCATTTTTTACTTTACCAAGTAGAACCCAAAAGTTCAAGATTAAAATCCAAGTTTTGAAGTTGTTTTTACAATAAAATCAATGGGTAATGATAGAAATTAGGTTTTGAAGCTTACCCAAACAAGTTTGAAGAAAAAGTTTCCTGAAATCACCCAAAACCGAGGTCCCAAAGTTTAAAGATGGAGTTGAGGAAAAATATAAAAAAAGGGACTTATACTCAACGATCACTGCTTAAATGGTTATCTAATCGTTTAAGCGGTCATCGCTTAAGCGGCCAGACTACCGCTTAAGCGGCATTCACTTGCTACCTGGTACATTGCTAAAGCATCCAAGGTACTGCTTAAGAGCTACCCGCCTAGGCGCTTAAGAAACCCCAGGCCTGCTTAAGTGGCAGCACCAGAAGCCTTGCACCAACAATTGTTTAAGGTTTAGAATCTCTCTGAACGGACCCTCAAAATTCATTTAGGATCCCACAGAAATAAACCAATAATGTTACTAGGTAAGTTTGATAATTTCAGACTCAATGGAACCTGATATTTCAGACTCAATAGAGCCATCAAATTTATCAAAAAAGATCGTTTTCAATAAATTTCATCCCGAGGATCTCTTTAGGCCAAAATAACTAGTTTCTCATTTGAACGTTCAAAACTCAAAATATAGTCTCGAAATCCAAACCAACTATGCTACTAACCCAATCAACATTTGGGATCTAATAGAACTGACAAAATCACCATCCGATGCTCGAATCACAAAATATTGATTGAAGTCATATATATATATATATCACTTTAAAGGCTACTCAAAACCTCAAACTCACATAAATCATTCCTGAACGCTTAGGGGACCGTTCCAACCATCTCCATAATCCATGAATGATATAAAGCAACTACAAAGAAGGGCAAAATGATTAAATACAAAAAAAAAGCTAAAAATCACCATAAGGATTGTTATAGGCACTCTTATAGTTCATGAACATTGATTACTAAAACGGCCTAACAATATGCCTTTCTTTGGATCGATATATTATCAGCATATATTACAAATTTATCACATATTCATAACTATCCGTAGTCTGTCTAATATAAACATCTTTTGGGATAATTATTTTGCATAGATAAAACATGCTTACATGTTCAAAGTAAATAAAATCTACACAGTAGAGGTTGTTTTGGCAACATATTGGTTCAATCTACTCACTTTTAAATAAGAAGCACAAATAAAATAATAGCAATTAAAAACAGTAAATCTGGAAAGTGAAAAAAAAATCCCCAAAGTTGCAGAAGACAGAACTAATGCTACTTCTTAAAACCTTTTCTTGACCATTTTTTTCTTTCATTGACAAGATTAAACCTTATCTGAAAAAAACAATCTGTTATACATTAAACAAGAAGCATAGTTTGATATATAATTTGAATGAAAATATTCTCTTAAGATCTCTATTCTCAATACAAACTACTATAACTTCTTAATGCACAACTACTAAACTGTGGGGCCCAATACTGTGATTCCACACTATTCAAATCATTGTTTATTTATATCTTTTGCCACCAAATTTATCTATCTTTAAAAAGAAATAGTAGCCCATGATTCGGAAAATCAAAATAATTCTTGTTCCAACAAAAATATAGTATTATTTTTAGTTCTTTCAATTGGAAAAAAAATTGGAGAATAACAAATTTTCTTTCTGTGGCATTCCACAGTTAACTAATCTTGTAAAAAAAAATTCCACAAAATTCTTCCCTAACCCACAAAAAAAAAAGTACTAGTAGAAAATGTTTCCATCATTGAAACAACAAAACAATGGAAAATATTCATACGTTACTTTCTCTCTTTTACACACACACAAAAAAAATAAACGGAGAACTGGATGTCAACTTTGGCATTTAAGCCGTCAACCTTGATTATCGTCAAATTAAAAGTTTTACAGAAACATTAAACAAGCAAAGAAGATTGAAAAACAGTACAAAAATCTCTATGAAAATTGTCGAAGGCTTCTTTTTAAAATAAACAAAAGCAGAAATTACCATACAAGACGTAGGAAAATAGTGTTTCTTATCCGAATTTGATCCAAAAAATCTTGAAAAAATGCGCCTAAAGATCTAACATGACTGTGCTTTGATACCACTTGATTGACTAATTTAAATAATTCACCTAAAATCACAAGTAAATCACTAGACAGAGTTGTCAATATAGAAGAATGGTAGAAATACTAACCTTGTTCCATTGCAAGACTTGATTGAAGAAATACTTGATCCTCTAAACCTTGAAGAGTGCTTTCACAGTGATACTTTTCTGAGATGGTGAGAAAGAGATGAAGCGACGTCTCTTCTAGTTTAGGGACTAAATCTTAAAAGGATTCTAAAGTGCCTTTTCAAGAAAGGAACCTTTTGATATGCCCAAATACACATCGATTAGAAGTATAAAGCGGTTGTTGTCAAATATAGAATCCAACTTGTCACGACCCAACCGGTCATGAATAACACCCATCCTAACCCTATGGCAGGAGAACCATACTAGTCTCCCCCTTACTCACTTAGATGTTATCCTCACCTTCGTAATAATATTAACTCGCATGTTTTTAAACAATTCCAAAAAAGAAAATCATTTCATAACTAATAACCATCCAAAGACATAATCATCCATAAAACAAATAGAGTGCAAAAATTTCTATTTATTACAATCCCCGAAATCTGAAGTCACCGTACAAGAATATTTAAAAACCTCTAAGTCTGGAAATAACTAGAATATCCCAAAAACATAACAAGAAGGAATTGTCTTAGTCCCAAAATAAGAGACATCAACATCATAAGAAGATCTGAAGGCTTCCTGGACATGGTGCTCTTCCTCAAAATCGGGTCTGAACTGCTAACTAGAGTCAAGGTCACGTGTCAACCACTAGAAGATGTTCTGGACTCAACAAAATGAAGAGTACAAGTAGCATCAGTACATCAACAAGTAATGGTAAGCATCATAGGCTGACTAACTTAACAATGTACAAGTAAGTAAGTCAAACAAGTATAAAAGCGATCATAACAAAACTCATAACCAATGATATCAATCAACTAAACACATCATGATTCATCATGTAATTACAACTTACAAGTTCACTTTCATAGGCATTCATACTTAGTCATTTTCATCAATAACTTATCATCATATATAATCATTATAAAAGCACTCAATGCATATGAGGAGTGCATATATGCAAGATGTGTGCATCATCTCTTACTCTTCTTATCCTCATTCTCAACATCATAATGTACCGGTGTCGTACCCGATCCATTTTCACCACATCATATTGTACCAGTGTGGTACCCGACCCATTATCACAATATATCATATCATACAGGCGTGGTACCCGACCCATCATCTCAACATATCATCACCACACAAATGAAAATGCATGCAGTCATTAAATTACAAGTCATGCTAAAAGGCAATCATAAATATCTAAATCATAAACAAACACAAACCGAAAGTCTAAGTGTTACAACAAAACCATAGCCTACCTCAATTCCTTGCTCAAATTCACCTTTAAGCCACACTTTTACCCTTTCTTTCTCATTCAATGCGTTCTTAATCTATACAACAACAAGAACATGTACCCATTTCAATAATTCATTCTCTTTTAATAATTAGAGATCACAACCCATAAATTTTAGCCATAAACTTACCCTTTCTCATCATCTTAGGGTTTTCTTAACACTTAAACTTCCACACTACTTGAATTAGCATAAATAATCGTAATTCTAGATCCATTAGTATTTTCTAACACCTAGGATCATCTCCTACTGAATTTATACACATTTCCATCATTTTTCATCAATTCCCACAAACTAGGATTAAACCCCCAAAATTCATCATTAATCCTTTTTCTAGTGATTTTCTAAGGTTAAACAAAGTAAATTCAAGTCTAGAATGTAATTACTTATCTTCAAAGATGAAAAACTCCACAAACCCTCTCAAAATCACCTTTCTTATAGCCATATTGCATTTTTTGAAAAAGTGGGGAGTGAAAATATTTTCTGATTTTTAAAACTAAAATTCTACTACACTTTGTTGCTGCAGCGGATAATTACCATTGCAGCGGTTAAACTTCCACTGCAACAGTTTGTGCCCTTTTCCCAGAGGTCGTTGTTGTAGTTCTCGTGCCCGCTGCAGTGGTACTGCTGTAGTGGTTACTTTTTCTATTGCAGTGGTCTGAGGTAGAAACTAGGGACCTCTCCTCAGTTTCCTCATTTTACAACACACAGTATGAATTTTGACATTACAAACCAACCCTTCTATGATAAACGCTATAATCAGAGTCTATGAGTCCATTTCAGGTGCCAGAAGTTGCTACGACTTTCTATACTCGTTGGTTATACAACCATCACATGAAACCACTCTATTACCAATCACATTAATGCTAGATTTTTTTTAACTACCACACCCTCAAGAATAAGCCAATACTAGACTAGCCCTGAATTCCTCACAATTTTGCTAAGGGGAGTCTAGGTGCAACTTCTACCTTCTATTTCAGCATAATAACATTTTGGATCATTACATTATATATCAATTTACGACTCTTTCATCCCTGAATGACAATTGACTCGAAAAGACATAACAACTAGAATAGAGCATACCTGAGTCAATGAACAAGTGCGGATACCGCTTGCGTGTATCTACTTATCTCTCATGTAGCTTCCTTAATGGTAAGATTCCTCCATTTAATATTCACACAATGAATAACTCACGTCCTCAAATTTCTTACATCTTTAGTTAGAACAGCAATCAGTTCCTCTTCATAGGATAGTTCCGTATCAAATAGTTTCGGGTCCTAACGAATAATATAGTCACCATCTTTATAGTACTTCTTTAACATTGAAAAAGGGAATATGGGCTGGAACCCAGACATACTAGGGGGTAAGGCCAGTCTGTATGCTACCAACCCCACTTTCTTTATCACCTCAAAAGTTCCTATGTACCTTGGCCTCAACTTGCCCTTCTTGTCGAATAGCATCACACCCTTCATGGGTGACACCTTTAAGAGTACATTTCCCTCCTTCTTAAACTTCATGTCTCTCACCTTTTTATCCGTATATTCCTTCTATCGGCTTTGAGCCGCTATGAGCTTCTCTTGTATAAACTTCATTTTTTTCATAGAATCCTTGAGCATATCAGTGCCTTAAGGCCTCACCTCAAATGCATCAAACCACCCAATTAGGGATCTACATCGCCTACCATATAAGGTCTCAAAAGGAGCCACGTCAATACTAGAGCGGTAGCTATTGTTGTAGGTAACTTCACACAACAGTATGTATTTGTCCCATTGACCCCCAAAGTTCATAACACAAGCCCGGAGCATATCCTCAAGCACTTGGGTAGTCCGCTTGGATTGACTGTTGGATTGCGGGTGGAAAGCTATGCTCAGGTCCAATATAGAACCCAACTCAAATTAAAACCTCTCCCAGAAATTAGAAGTGAACTGAGTACCCCTGTCGGACACAATTGACACCGGTACCCCATGTAGCCTTACAATCTCCTTCACATAAATCTTGGCTAACTTAGTCGCATTATAATCAACTCTTACCAAAATATAATAACCCGACTTAGTTAATCGATCAATAATAACCCAAATGGAGTCGTATTTCCTCAAGGTTTTTAGGAGACCAACCATAAAATCCATCGTTATCCGTTCCCACTTATATTTCAAAATGGGCAGCTGCTAAAAAGTATCACTAGGATTCTAATGTTTATATTTGACTTGCTGGCAGTTTTGACACTTAACCACAAAATCTACAATGTCACGCTTCATCTTTCACCACCAATAGTGTTGCCACAAGTCTCTATACATTTTGTTGGCACTCGGATGTATGGAGTACTTGGAATTATGAGGCTTTGCCAGAATGGTGGAAATCAAGTTACCTATTCGAGGTACATACAACTGACCTTGGATTCTTAAAGTCCCCTCGTCATCAAGAATGGCCTCATTCTCCTTCCCTTGTAACACCGTTTCTCTGAGGTTGTTCAATTTCTTATCTTCAAACTATCTACTCTTAATCTGATCATAGAATGTGGACCTAGCCTCCATATGTGCCAACACCTTTCCTTTGCTAGTTTTTTGCAATCTCAAAAAATCGTTAGTGAAAGATTGTACCTCTCTTTCCAATGGGCATCTGGACACCTCCAGAAATGCTAAACTCTACATGCTTACTAGTTTTTGGCTTAGTGCATCCACTACTACATTGGCCTTACCTTGGTGATACATAATTAAGATGTCAAAGTATTTAATCACCTCCATATATCTCCTCTATCTTAGATTCAAATCCTTCTAGGTGAACACGTGTTATAAGCTACGGTGGTCGGTGAACACCTCACACTTCACCCCATAGAGATAGTGTCTCTAAATTTTTAGAGCAAACACCATGGTTACCAATTCCAAGTCATGCATGGGGTATTTTTTCTCATAGGGCCTGATTTGTCTCAAAGCATAATCAATCACATTCTGATCCTCCATCAACATAACACCTAAACCCAAACATGAGGCATCACAAAACACAATAAAAATCTTACCCTCGATAAACAGAGTTAGTATTGGAGCCGAGGTTAACACAGTTTTGAGCTTTTGAAATCTCTCCTTACATATGCCATCCCATTCAAACGAAACTTTCTTTTGAGTCAGGCGAGTCATATGCGAAGTAATGGTAGTGAAACCCTTAATAAACCAGTAGTAGTAACTAGTGAACCCCACAAAACTATGGATTTCTATCACGTTTGTCGACCTGGACCAATTTTTAACTACCTCAACCTTTTTTGGGTCCACCATAACACTTATTTAGAAACCATGTGCCCCAAGAAGGACACCGAAGAAAGCTAAAATTCGCACTTAGAGTACTTAGCATATATTGCATCTCTTTCAACGTCGTTAACACAACACGCAAATAAGCTTCATTCTCTTCCTCACTCATAGAATAAATAAATATATCATCAATAAACACAATAATAAACAAACTATAAAGGACTTAAACACTCCATTCATCAAGATCATGAAAGCAGTTGGGGCATTTGTCAAACCAAAAGACATAACTAGAAACTCGTAGTGCCCATAACGAGTTTGCAAAGCAATTTTTGTGATGTCCTCAGCCTTAATTTTTAGTTGATGATAACCCAACCTCAAATTAATCTTAGAGAACACTACATCTCCTTGTAACTGGTCAAACGGATTACATATTCGAGGCAATGAATATTGTTATGAATGGTCACCTTATTCAACTGGCGGTAATCTATGTACATCCTCATACTACCATTTTTATTTTTCACAAATAACATCGGTGCACCCCAAGTAGAGACACTTAGGCGAATAAAGCCCTTTTATAACAACTCTTGCAATTAGGACTTCAAATCTCTTGGCTTTATAAGTGCCATATAGTATAGAGGGATAGAAATGGGTTTAGTCCCCGGCTCTAGGTTTATACAAATGTCAACTTATTGATATGGAGGTATACCCAAAAAATCATCTGGAAATACTTATAGGAATTCACATACCACTGGAACTGATGCTACAGGAGGGACTACAGATTTATTTTCCCAAAGATGGGATAAAAATGCCCTACGCCCCTTTTTTACTAATTTTACTAATTTCTGGGCACAAATTGCTGACATAACCCTCACAGGATTAGGCTTAAAGGTACCCTTCCACTCTAGCTTCTCTCTCTCGAGCATTACTGCAATAATAGTTTCGGCATAACAATCAAAAACAACATGAGAAGGGGACAACCAACTCATCCCCAAAATAATATAAAACTTCTCCATGTCTAGAATAACCAAGTCTGCCAAGGTCTTAAACCCCATGAACATCATAGGACACGCACGATATACCTTATTAACACATACAGACACCCCAAGTGGTGTAGACACATACATAGGAGAATCAATATATTCACAGTCCACGTCCCAACGATAGAAAATTTCACAGACACATAAGAGAAAGTAGAACCGGGATAAAATAATATAGAAGCCATACGATCACAAATAAGAATAATACATATGATCACCACATCGGAAACTTCCACCTTAGGGTGAGCCGAAACTGTATAAAGATGTGCCTTATCACTACCCTGAGCTCCATTTCTACTAACTTGTCCTCCTCTTCGATTGGCCTGGTTGTCGCCCTATCTTGGCCACCACACCCACCTTGTGGACGACCCCTACTATTTTCTCCTCCACCATAACCTGTCCAAACTAGAGCCGTAGAAATTGTTTGTTGCAATTGTAATAACCAAATTCATTGTTACTAGGAAATGCCTCGATATTAGTAGGGAGTATGGATATTATCAGGATTTCATTAGTAAACTTATCTGGGGACACGTGTGTTAAAATTTAGGAATTTAAAGATGTTGGGTTGGGCTGACATCAGCCCATTATAGCGGGATTTATTCTGCTATAGCAGTGCACATGTCGCTATAGTGGGATGACGCAGACTAGAATACCCACTTAAGTGGGTTTTAATTCTTTTCTCCTTTTAATCTAAGATAAACAACGTGGGAGGCTCCAAAAATCCTTAGGGTTGCCTCCCATGTCTTGGAACCATGGAGAAGAGGAGAAAGAGGTACGGATGGGTGCAAACCCATGGATTTTCAAGGGTTAACGTGTTTGTGATCTTGGCAAGAATGGAATTCGCATTCGTTCGCTCTTTCTACGGCTGGTTGACATCCAGGTAAGCTAAGGTTAATTGAGTAACATAGATTAGAGAGTATGAATGTAATATATATGGATGGGAGATTGTATGTCTAGGCCTTCGGGCATGGAGTTTGGATGGCTAAAAATTAGTTAAAGTCCAGGTAGCGTACGGGTATGGGCTATTTGTATACCTTATCATGTTATGTTATAATAATGCTATAAATTGATGGTCCACTATTGTAAACCTATACTTGGGGTAGTGGAAAGGATAAATTACCTGTTATTAATAAACCTTAGGAGAAAAGTGATACTACCAGGTAGGGTATGGGTGAGCTTTCGAAAAATTGATGGTTCACTATTGTAAACCTATACTTGGGGTAGTGGAAAGGATAAATTACCTGTTATTAATAAACCTTAGGAGAAAAGTGATACTACCAGGTAGGGTATGGGTGAGCTTTCGAATAATCTTGGGTGGTAATCCTTATTATCGTTTGGTATGAATCATTGGGGTAGGTGGCATGGTTAAGGCCCTAAATGGTGTATCGGTGATGGTATTATAGTTTAATACAATTTGTGTTATATGTGCATGTTAACTACTTTGTTGTGTAGGCTTGTTAGTGCATGTTATTTGGTGTGGTCAATGCAAAGAATTTTACATTGTTGTATGATTTTGACCTAACTTATTTCTAAATATGGAATATTTTGGTATTTGAGACGTTCTCACGGGTTATTGGTGAAACAAGGTTGGCAGACACTTGTGTCTGGGATTTTAGTACATGGAAGGGAATTTTCCCCTGCAGGTCATGACTAGAGGGTGGATGCATCACCCATAGCGTGTATGTATGAGGGTCAGGTAAGTTTGACGGTTTCGTGAGTGAATCGGGGAACATATTAATGTGTTTAATATATTTGGGATTCTTGTATGGTCTAGATTCTTGTCATGTACATTGGGATTCTTGTTATTGGATTCATGGTTTGTTGTCTTGGATATTATTAGAGTCGGGGTTGTTGATTGGGTTAAGGTTTGACTAGTCTAGTTGTCTCTTGACTTGTCCTGATTTTGCATGACTGAACTGTATTTGGTAATAATATGTAGATTGTTGATTGAATACCCTAAACTTCTTACTTAGTCCTTGATGTGCTAGGTTTATGTTAGTTTTGAGCATGGATTAACTTATGGAACTATATTTTAGTGAAGTGTGATCTGCTTACAACGTAGTCATTTATTTCTTAATGTGGTCTGACTCGTTATATGACCTCGGGTGGTAGAATAGCCAAGGAGGATAGGATTGAGTCAGTAGCCCTATTTCAGTGGGATAGGGAGAAGATCGGGTGTAAGTTATGGGTTAAAGCCCATCTAATGTTTGGGGGCCCTGGTGGACAGGTTACATGTCTGAATGGGTCTTCTCCAGGTATGCTAGGTGACTTATTAGGTTCTTAACTTAGGTTTAGGGATTTCTCCTATGGTTTTTGGCTTTTAAGAGTTATATTAACCCTCAATTAAGGCCAGACTTAGTTGTCAGGGGTGGCAGGGTCGTAAGAGAAAGAGTGGTGTCCCAGAATTCGTAACCGGAGGTTAGTAAGAGGGTGGAAGGGAATATTTGGGGTTGGTTAATGAGTCTAAAAGTATGCATGTTTTCTTTTGAATATCTATGTTATATTTGTGTAATCCAATTCGAGTCAATCGATGAGGCTTACCAGTATGTGCGGTTTGTACTGATGCTACTCTTGCTATACCTTTTTTAGGGTATAGTCTTTTGCAAGAATCAGTGTTGGTCTCTTGACTGTTGCGGTAATGATCCTTCAGCAGCTCCCACTTTCCTTATTCATAGTGGAAGTTATGTCCAGTTTTATCTTTCCTTAGCAGCTCTTGTACCTGTTTAGTCTAAATCCTAAGGTAGTTATATTTCCATACTATTTTTACAAGGGTTATTTTGTAATAAAGTTGATTTCATTAAAGTCTTCCGCTTGACTTCTTAAAGGGATGGTAAGGGGTTCTCCTATCTATGTAGATAAGAGTAGGTGCCCTCACGACCCAGTAATTTGGGTCGTGACAGCATCAGCAGGCCTGCAAATAAGAAATTAGGACAATACCTCCTGACATGCCCCAAGCTCCCACACTCAAAGCATTTGGGTCCTAAAGTAGGCCTCTGAACTGAAGAGGAAGAAGAAGTGTAGTTGTCGGCTCAGGAAAGCTGATAGCTAACCCAAGACAAGCCCCCTGCAGATACTAGCATAGCTGAATGGTAGGTCTTAAAAGAACCACGCCGCTTTGAGAAGCTACCACTGAATTGGCCCGAGGTTCGAGACTTTTTCTCTTCTGCTTTTACCTTTCGCTGTTTCTCAAGTGCTTCAGCTTTATTGGCAAATTCTACAACATCCTGAAAGGACTTACCAGACACAACCACAGATAAGGTAGCCAACTGAATCCCCAAATTTAGACCTTTCACAAAGTACCTAATCCACTCCTCTTCTGTGGTAATCAACTATAGCACATAGCGAGACAGGGCGTGAAACTTGGCCTCATAGGTATCCACGGATATGTTACCCTTCTCCAACCTCAGAAAGTCATATTTCTTCTAGTGATGATAAGTACGGGGAATATATTTCTCAATGAATACATTTTGAAATTGAACCCAAGTAAGTGGAGTTAAGGTAGCCCTGCGCTCCAGAAATGACCTCCACCATTGCTTGGCTTTGTTTCGCAGTTGAAAGGAAACAAACTCCACCCTATACTTTTCAACAATACCCATCTTGTGCAGATGTTCGTGACAATATATTAAGAACTCAAAAGCATCTTTGAATTCTATACCTTGGAATACCGGGGGCTTCATCTTCATGAAATTGCAGAAATAACCCATGTTCATTGTCAGTCATCACCGATCCAAGTACCTGTTAGGCATACACCTCTGTTTCAGAGCCTGCATCCATCTTGGGTGATACAGCAGTGGTATGTTGAAAGGCTATGGATGGAACAGTCAGAAAGAATGAAGTGTAGCCCATGCCAGCCAAGCTGCCCTAAACCCCTAGCACTTGTAGGATCACCTTTACAAACAAAGGCACCTGTACTGCACCATTTGGTGTTGGCTCCACATTCTCTGGAGCTATCATTTCTTCAACCTCAACTACCTCCCCTTCATCCTAAGCATGGCCTGTAGAATCCTGTTATGAGGGAGGGTTCGGTGATCTCTGTCTTGCCGGTCTCCCGGATACCTATACTCCACCCCTAATGGGTGCTACTCCCCGTCCTTCCCTTCTTGCTCTGCCACTAGCTCGAGGCTTGCCCAGGCTATGGCCCTAGTGGCCAATGTGGGTGCTACCACTCTAGTGGAATGAGTATTCACCATCTAAAAACAAGAGTGAAAGGATTATATACCAATTAGGATCTCTCGATACCAATTGGAATCAAGTAATAGCACGACAGGAAGAAAGAAAGGAAATTCTTTTCCTAAAGCCCTGTATCCTTCTGAAGAAAAGTACAGGCATCTCTGTACCATTCCATAGGACTCTGCTAGACTTGTTCTTGTACTACATGATCTACAAATCCAATGATCTGATACTATCTCTTTCACGGCCCAACCAATCATGATTGGCACCCGCCCTAACCCTATGGCAAGAGAACTCTACTGATCTCACCCTTAATCACTAAGGTGTTATTCTCACCTTTGTAATAATATTAACTTGCATGTTTTTAAACAATTCCAAAAAAAGAATCTCATTCAATAACTAATAACCATCCAAAGATATTATCATCCATAAAATAAATAGAGTACATAAACCTCTATTCATTACAATCACCGGGACCTGAAGTCACCATACAAGAACATCTAAAAACCACTATGTCTGGAAATAAATAGAATATCCTAAAAACATAACAATAAGGAATCGTCTTAGTCCCAAAACAAGGGACATCAACATCATAAGAAGATCTGAAGGTTGCCCGGACATGGTGCTCACCCACAAAATCGGGTCTAAAGTGCTAACTAGAGGCAAGGTCGCGTGTCAAACGCTGGAAGTTATTCTGCACTCAACAAAAAGAAGAGTACAGGTAGCATCAATAAACAACAAGTAATGGTAAACATCATAGGCCGACTAACTTAACAATGTACAAGTAAGTAAGTCAAATAAGTAAAAAAACAATCATAACAAAACTCATAACCAATGATATCAATCAACAGAATACATCATGATTCATCATATAATTACAACTTACAAGTTCACTTTCACAGGCTTTCATACTTAGTCATTTTCATCAACAACTCATCATCATAAAAGCACTTAATCCATATGAATGAGTGCATGTATGCAAGATGTGCGCATCATCTCTTACTTTTCTCATCCTCATTCTCAACATCATAACGTACTGGCATGGTATCCAACCCATTATCACCTTATCATATCGTACCTGCGTGGTACCAGATCTATTATCACAATATATCATATCGTACCAGCATGGTATCCGATCCATCATCTCAACATATCATCACCAAGCAAATAAAAATGTAATAAAGTCATTAAATCACAAGTCATGCTAGAAGGCAATCATAGATGTCTAAATCACAAACAAGCACAAAGCCAAGAAAGTCTAAGTGCTACAACAAAACCATAGCCTACCTCAATTCCTTGCTTAAAGTCACCTTTAAGCCACACTTTTGCCCTTTCTTTTTCGTTCAATTCGTTCTTGATCTATAGAACAACAAGAACATACACCCATTTCAATAATTCATTCTCTTTTAATCGTTAGGGATCATAATCCACAAATTTTAGCCATAAACTTACCCTTTCTTATCATCTTAGGGTTTTCTTATCATTTAAACTTGATGAACCCAACTTGAATTAGCATGAATAATTGAAATTCTAGTCCCATTAGTGTTTTCTAACACCCTAGGATAATCTCCTACTGAATTTATACACATTCCCATTAATTTTTCATTTATTTCTATAAACTAGGGTTAAACCCTCAAAATCCACCATTAATTCATTTTCTAGTAATTTTCTAAGATTAAACAAAGTAAATTCATGTCTAGAATGTAATTACTTACCTCTAAAGATGAAAAACTCCACAAA
The DNA here is from genome assembly GCA_031232105.1 of Capsicum rhomboideum. Classification (NCBI taxonomy): domain Eukaryota; kingdom Viridiplantae; phylum Streptophyta; class Magnoliopsida; order Solanales; family Solanaceae; genus Capsicum; species Capsicum rhomboideum. Next base: position 15,280,207 of record CP124718.1, read on the forward strand.
CCCACTGAAAATCACCTTCTCCAGAGCCTTATTGCATTTTTTCAAAAAAGTAGGGAATGAAAACATTTTCTAATTTAAAATTGAAATGTTACTGTGAACTACCGCTGTAAAGGATAATTACCACTGCAACGGTCGCCCTCTTTTTTCTGGAGGGCGCCACTGCGGTTCACATGACCTCTGCAACGGTACCGCTGTAGCAGGTTTTTTTCCTCTACAGTAGTCCGAGGAAAAAACTCGAGACCTCTCCCCAATTTCCTCATTTTACAACACACACCACGAATTTCAACATCGCGAACCAACCACTCCACAATAACTCTATAACCGGAGTACTATAACTCTATTTCAGGTGCCAAAGGTTGCTACGACTTCCTATACTCATTGGCTATCCAAATATCATATCAAAACCCTACTATTACCAATCACATTAATACCAAATTTTGTTCAACTACCACACCATCAAGAATAAGCCAATACTAGACTAGCCCTGAATTCCTCACAATTTTTCTAAGGGGAGTCTAGGTGCAAATTCTACCTCCTATTTAAGTGTAATGATATTTTGGGTGGTTACACAACTAGGTTGGGATCGAATCCCATAGGAAATAAGGTGAAAACTAAGCCTTATGCGGTTAAATGGGCTTCTAGTCAATTACTTTCTTAGAAGTGTGTTGGTTCACAGAGTTTGTTCTTCAATTTACAAAGGTGTTTAAGTAACAATTGTTGAAATTTCAGTGATTGTAATCAAGTAATAGAAAGAACTAGGTTTGTGATTACCATGGCATCATAACACTGCTGTATCGATAATGATAGTGAATCCTTCTATTGTGGAGCATGCAGGGCTATTGACTCTTTAAATACATCTAAATATTTCTCAATCTAATTAGATGATATTCACTTGAGTTCTCTCAAATAACGGGTGATCAAAATGCAAAACTCAATAATTACCCTAAGTTGGCTAATCTTATTACACGATTATCTATTAGATGGAAATTGGAAATTTCAAATCCTTATAATCAAATATTTTCCTAGTTTTAACCTCTTTCTCAAGTAAGTTAAACCTAAGACATGTTCTAATATTTGAAACAATTAGAAATCATTTAAAATGAAAGATTTGATAATACAAACATAACTCTATATGAATTTACACCGATAACTAAACCTAGAGATGTTAACTCACCATGAATCTCACAACCCTAGTTGTGGGGTTTTAGTCACTCATAGCTTTGAAGAAAATACAATAATATAAATCATAGAAGAAGATTAACCTTGCAAAGATAAATTCAATAACCAAATTGTCTTCAAAATCCATGGAGAAAGTACTAAACCCAAAGAAATAACTCAAGAAAAAAATGTGATTTTGTCTCTATAACTTAAGATACAGAAATAAGCCCTAGCAGTGGCTATTTATAGTTTAGAGAAATTTGAAATCCAAATAAAACTCGAATTTGACCGCCTAGCGTATGATGGCGAGGTTGATGGCTTGTTAGGAGGTTGACGTCTCGTCACCTAGACCGTAAACTTGCCTTCACTTTTTGCTGGAATTTGTTTGGCCTTGACAATGTAGTTGATTATGTTAACTTTTTTGTTTTGAATGTATAACTTATGTTATATTTTCAGTTTCATTTTATTTTGTAATATTGACTTGATATTTTACATTGTAAGTCATTTATTTTTTAGTTAGAATTGATAGATTATCTTTTTGTCAAATGTTTCAATAATTTTATGATATTATATTTATCTTATTAATATTTTTGGCAAACATGCATTTCATGATGTTCTTGGAGACCTTGTACTTTTAGTTTTTATGATTAATTTAATAAAAATATACTAATTTGAAAAATATAAATCAGTTCTTTTTTTATAATATTAGTTAAGAAGATATGTTTATTAATTAATATATTTCTAAAAGATAATATATACTTAAATATTTAATTTAATATCATTTATAAAGGATCTTACTTGTCTATTATAAAATTTTAATTTTATATAATTAACTTTTATTTTAAAATTGTAATATAACCATATGATTACACTTGTGCAACCAAACAGTACACTTGTAATTACTGTAATTACATTGTGACAAACAAACAGGTCATTGTTATTACTAGACTGTGTAATTACTAGGCTGGTAATTACTTTCCTAGTAATTATACTAATTTCAATTACCAGGTGGCTTTTCAAATAGAACTTTAGGGTTACTCTGACTTCACCCTTATAATTTTTAATCTTATTATCCAACGTTGGTATGCAACAAAATTTTCTCACAATTTTGAGTTACATTTGAAGAAATAATTGTTGCCCTCCGATTCATTTATTGACATACTCACCCATAAAAACCCAAGTCAAATAAAAATATACTTCAAAAATAATGCACAAATACATACCTTGGTAGAGATTGAATGAAAATCAAAGTGAACAATACAACTTTTTCCCTAGCACTTCTTTAAGAAAAGTACGCACGGGTAGCAGACAGTTTTGATGGGGATTGAGTTAGGTGGATGATTTATATGGTAGAAGAGATAGAGTTATGAAAGTTGGGGAGGTTTAATCGTGGATGAAGTGATGGAAGAGGGAGTTAAGAGGGAGGTCAATCACTTTTAAAATGTCCCTATTAAAAAGAATGGGTTTTGGATCGGGTAATTAGGGTTTTGGATCAGATAATAGTGGATCAGATTAAGACTAATTAGATTAGGGTCGGAATGTTTTAGTTAGGTGGTTGAGGTTGATATTGGATTGGGTAAAGGGAGTCAGGTCGGCTTATTAAAATAAAAGACAACACTTAACTGGGCCCTCTGCACTTTGATGGCTTGTCTAGTAGCTGATGGCTCATCAAGAGTACCGTTAGCCTTAGGCATAATAGTGCTCTTTTATATACTCGGTGATGACATAGTTTACAACCCATCACCTTGTTGATAAATCATCAAGTAGGTTGTAGATCTTATCCAGAATCTAGCTTTTTGTTGGTCATAAGTGACACTTGGTTTGACCAGCCATCAGTTGCCTGACAGGCCATCACCCAAGCTGTCACCTCTAACAGTTAGCTTCTAGCATCTTTGATTTCTTTACCTGCACACTTTAACAAACACATCAACCAACTCAAAGGTATATAGCCTAGTTAAAAATCAAGTTACAAACAATATTCATGGGTTGCCTTCCAGTAGTGCCTTATTTAACATCGCGACACGACTCGGGTACCTTGATTACTCAAACTTCATCATGGTACACCATATCTAATAGTTTTACCTCTTTTATTATCGCAAAGTACTGCTTAACACGTTGGACATTAACTTTGAAGCATTCCCCTTTTTGATTCTCCAACTCAACCACTCTGAAAGGGAACACTTGTGTCACTATAAAAGGATCGGACCACTTAGATTTGAGTTAACCCAAAAACAACCAGAGCTTAGATTTGAACAACAATACAAAGTCACCTAGACTGAATTTTCACTTCTCAATCTTATGATCGTGATATGACTTTATCTTCTCTTTATATAAGATCGATATTTTATATGCTCTCAGTCAGAACTCATTCAATTCATTCATCTGTTCAAGCCTCAAGTTCGAGGCATCACTCCAGCTAAGGTTGAGCTTTTTAAGCACCCATAAGGCCTTATGCTCAAGCTCCACTGGCAAATAACATGCCTTGCAAAAACCAACGCATATGGTGACATCCCAATGGGAGTTTTGTATGAAGTTCTATATGCCCATAAGGAATCATCAAGATTTCGAGCCCAATCAGTTCGGTTGGCATTCCCTATTTTGGCAAAAATCATTTTTATTTGTCGATTCGTCACTTCCACATGACCATTGGTTTGTAGATGACAAGGAAAGCCACCTTATATTACTTGACCTCATACTTTTCTAGTAGAGCACATAATACTTTGTTATAGAAATGTGACCCCCCATCACTGATGATTGCCCTTAGAGTACCAAACTTAGAGAAGATATTCCTTTTCAGAAATGCAGTCACACTCTTGCGTTCATTATTTGGTAGTGCCATAGCTTCCACCCATTTATACATGTAATCCATCACCACCAATATATATTTCTAGTTGAAAGAACTCACAAAGGGACCCATAAAGTCTATGAACCACCCATCAAATAATTCGACTTCTAGGATTGGGGTCATAGGCAACTCATGCCTTCGTGAGATATCTCCTTGCCTTTGGCATTGGTCACATGCCTTCATAAACTCTTGCACATCTTGATAGATTGTGGGATAATAATACCCACATTACAATATTTCTATGTCTTGTGTGCACCACCATGATGTCCCCCCATAGGGGATGAATGACAGCCTTCCAATATACTAATCATTTCAACTTCTGGAACACATTTTCTTATCAAGATTTTAGTACAGAGCCTGAATAGATATGGCTCATCCCAAAAATAATTACTCATGTTATGTAGAAATATCTTCCTTTTATGCAAATTAAGTTCTTTTTGGCATTATATCGCTAACAAGATAGTAAACAAAATTGGCAAACCAAGGCACAAGATCAAGAGTAACTGTTAATACCTGCTCATCTGAAAATGAGTCATCAATCTCTACCTCATCTTCCACTTTCCTCTTATCTTCAATTCTAGACAGATGGTTAACAACTTGGTTTTCATAGCCTTTACGGTCTTCGACTTTAAATTCAAATTCTTGAAGCAAGATCACGCATCTAATCAACTGTGGTTTTGCATTTTTCTTTGCCATGAGGTATCTCAAGTCAGAATGATTTATGTGCACCACCACTCTTGTACCAAGCAAGTATGCTTGGAATTTCTCTAGGGCATACTACAATTAATTCTTGCTCAGTCACTATATAGTTCTTTTGCACTCCGTTCAGTGCTTTGCTCGCATGATAAATCGGGTAAAATATTTTCTCTCGCTTCTATCCCAAAACAGCACCAAGTGCCATCCCACTTGGATCACACATTACTTCAAAGTGTTGAGACCAATCTGGAGTAACAATAATAGGAGCAGAGGTAAGCTTTACTTTAAGGCAATGAAATGCCTTCAAACAAGCATCATTGAAAAGGAATGTAACCTCTTTCGCTAACGACTTACAAAGAGGATTCATAATTTTGGACAAGTCTTTTATGAACCTGTGATAGAAACCTACATGACCAAGAAAACTCCACACCCCATTGTCAGAGATTGGTGGAGGTAACTTCTCAATCACTTAAATTTTTGCTTTATCAACTTTAATACCCTTTTCAGAAATTTTGTGTCCCAGAACAATGCCCTTCTTCAACATGAAGTGACATTTCTCCCAATTCAGCACTAAATTTGCTTCTTCACATCTTTGTAAACCTTGCCAAGATTGGCCAAGCAGTCTTCAAACCCATCACCCACTACCAAAAAATCATCCATAAACAATTTCATAGTATACTCCACCATATCCGAGAAGATAGACACAATACATCTGTGGGAAGTGGATGGAGCATTGCATAAGCCAAAAGGCATTTGTTTGAATGCGAACATACCATAGGGGCATATGAATGTCATTTTCTATTTATATTCTAGTGTAATAGAAATCTAATTATACCCAAATATCCATCTAAGAAGGAATACCACCCTCGGCCTTCTAACCGATCTAACATCTGGTCCATGAAAGGCATTAGAAAATGATCTCTAAGGTCCAAGAGTTCATTTTCTAGTGTCCATGTATACACGCCAGCTTGTGACTGGTCTAAGTAGGATCAACTCATTACGCTCATTAGGAACCATCATTATACCTCCCTTCTTTAGGACATACTATATCGAACTTACCTATTAGCTATGCGAGATCGGATACACCACCCCTGTATCTAACTACTTGATGATCTCTTTCTTTACCGCCTCTTACATAGGTGGATTAAGCCTACGCTGATGCTTGCTTCTTGGGATGAAATCTTCTTCCAGCTTGATCTTGTGAATACAAATCCCAGGAAGGATCCCAATGATGTCGACAATTGTCCACCCTATTACCCTTTTAAAGCATCTAAGCACTTAAATAAGTACATCAACCAAGTTAGCTTCTACGATAACTGGAAGTGTACTATACTCTCCCAAAAATTATAGCATAAGTGTCGAGACAATACTTTCATTTCCACTATCGATGGTTCTTCGATTGAAGGCTTAGCTGGAGAAGTAGGCCTATTTTTCAGATACAAGTCTAACTACTTTAGAGCATAGGAATAGGAACCAATCCCAACCACTACCTTCACTATTTTATCATAATCTTTGATGTCATCACCATCAAAATTTATCATCACTGCAGCGAAGGTTTTAACTCCAAACCTTTCTTCAAAGGGCACCTTAATTTCTTCCTCATCCAAAATATCAATCACAGACACCATATTCATTTTTCTTGGTTGTTTCATGGATTGACATACATTGAAATTAAACTCTTCATTGTTTAATCTGAACTTCAACTCATTGCTTTCCATATCAACCAATACTCTTCCAGTTGCTAAGAATGGTCTTCCCAAGATTATGGGAACTTCAAAATCCACTTCGCAATCCAAGATCAGTAAATCAGAAGGGAATACAAAACTCTCCACATTCACTAAAACATCACATAAGATCCCCACAGGCTTCTTGACTAAACGGTTAGCCATCAATAGCCGCATTGTTATTAGTTTAGGGGCTCTCAAGCCCAACTATTTATAGATCACAAGTGGAATTAAGTTGATGTTTGCACTATGGTCATACAATGCCTTAGCAAAATTAAAGGCTCCAATAGTATAAGGAATATCACAGGCACCTGGAACTTTCTTCTTCTAAACCAAAGTGTGCGGGTAATCACACTACAATGGTGTATGTTATCCACGAGTCCAAAATAAGCTATTCTCTATTTAGTGACCAAGTCTTTCATAAACTTGGTGTACCCTAGAATTTGTTCCAATGCCTCCACCAAAGGAATATTTACTGACAATTGTTTCAACATAGAAATGAATTTATAGAACTTGTCATCCTTCACTTTCTTCTTCATCCTTTGAGGAAATGGAGGTGGAGGTCTAGAGATTTGAGCTAAAGGTTTTGCAACCTTATCCTTATCCTTATTCTCAGATATCCCAACACAAACACTCATAGATTTCTTAGCATCTAATGCGACACCATCACTAACCACCGACTTTCCAGAGTCAGCCAAAACTTTTTGTTTGAAGGCATCATCACCTGCAACTCATGGATCAGAATCTCCAACCTCTCCATTGTCATCAACAATGGGTGTTGAATCGGTCAACACCTTTCTACTTCTAGCAGTGAAAACCATGCATTGGCCATCATATCTCAGGTTTTGAATGGTATCACTAGGCAATGTCCCTCTCTTCCACTAATTCAAAGTTGCGGATATTTTACCCATTTGAAACTCTAACTATTTGATGGAAGTAGAGTGTTAGTCCACTAGATGACTAATGTTAGAGATTTCTCCCTTCATATCTTTAACACCAGAGTCGGTGGATTTGACCCTTTGCAGCACTTTAACTGATATATTTCTATCCTCAAGATTTTTGCATCATTACTGGCCCTATCACTGTTTCCAAAAGGCACATAAAGACCACTTCTATCATTCTTGATCTTCCAGTTGCCTTGATCACTATCCTTGTAACTAGACTTTCCATAACAACTGTCTTTATGATAGTTTCAACCTTGATATCATAAAGCCAGAAACCCCCTATCTGATTATTTAGGTAGTGTGCCTCCTCTTTGGAATCTAATTTAGTAGCCTTACTTTGAGAACTTATAGATTTCACCTTTTTAGTACCACTAGCCAACAAGTGTTTTGTAAGCAAGTCCTTCTGTGTCTTCATATGGGTCATTCCTTGATCACATTCCTTCTATCTTTGTTGTTGTTTAACAAACATGCCCACATAATAAATACCACCTGCAACCTCAGAATCTCTAGTATGCCAAGCTTTGTTTTTCTTTGTGAGCCTATCCAAGATTATTGTTGCATCTGCATAAGTGAGGGACATGAAGGCTCCCCTAGTGGCATTATCAGCAATTAGTTTAGTTGCCGAATTCAGAGACCTGTAAAAAGTCTCCATCAAGTGCTCATCCGTCATATTATGATTTGGGCAGCGAATCAACTTCTTATTAAAATATAGTCATACTTCATGTAAAGCTTCACCAGGCAGCTGCTTGAAATTACTGATCTCTTCCCTTAACTGAAACATCCTCGATAGTGGAAAGAACCTTTATAGGAAAGCTCCCTTTAACTTACTCCAGTTGTTAATAGAATCAGGTTGCAACTCCACGAACTATAAAATTGCATCCCCAAATAAGGACAGTGGGAAAAACTGTAATTAGATGGCATTCTGACTAACTCCTGGCAATTCAAAAGACTTACAGATCCCCACGAAGTTCATCAAATGCAAATTCAGATCATCAATAGACATACCTCTGAACAAAGCTTAACGTGTAACAATTGAATTATAGTGCTGACAATATTGAATTTCTCTTCAGGAGGTAGTGGTGGAAGAATGATGGCCCTAGTGGCACCAACCCTATCCTAATCAGCATTGTTTTCATCATCAACATAAAAAGGCAAAGCCTATTTCTGTCATCTTCTTGCCTTTTGTTGTTGACATGGATTGGCCGGAGCAACATTATAAATTATTGCGCATAAATATCATCACCCAAAACTCTATCATCCTCATTAATGGGTGCATCTTTGTTGTGTTGATGTGCCTGATCAGTAGTAAGCCGTTGTAGAATTGTTGCTTCATGCTCTTGTGCATTCATAACTCTTCGGAGAGTGTTCTCAAGTTTAAGGTTGTAAGGTAATAATGATTCACCCCGACTTTGGGTATTTGGCATGCACTGACATGTACCCTGTAGTAAACAGAAACAACAAATAAAGTAAAATTAGTAAATAAGTATTCCCTGGCAATGGAGCCCAAATTACACCTCAATTAGAAGTATAATGCGGTCATTGTCAAATATAAAACCCAACTAGGTTGAGGTTGAATCCCACAGGAAATAAGGTGAAAACTAAGCCTTATACGGTTAAATGGACTTCTAGTCAATTACTTTCTTAGAAGGGGGTTTGTTCAAAAAGTTTGATATTCAGTTTACAAAAGTGTTGAGGTATTGTCAGAATTTCAGTGATTGTAATCAAGTCATAGAAAGAACTAGGTTTGTGATCACCATGGCTTCATAACACCACCGGATCACTAACAATACTAAATTCTTCAAGTGTGGAGCATGCAGGGCTATTGACTCTTTCTGTACCGACCCAAGTCATTGTTACGCTGAAAATAGGGAGTAAAAACCCCGCCAAATTTACTTAGGCAATTTTTAAGAAATTTAGGGCTGGCATAGTGTTAGATGAATTTTGAGGGTGTATTATACTAAGAAAATCTAGTATTGATGTGAACATTGCTGGTGGTGTTGGACTTTATTTTTAGATAGATAACGAGTTTAGAAAGTCATAGCAACTTTCAATGCATAAAATGGATGTACAGAACTCCAGTGTCATGACCCAAACCCGTCATGAGTGGCACCCATGCTACTCATCTGGTGGGAGAACCAACTACCCCAATGACCATCTCATAATCAACACTTGAAACAAATAACCAAAACTAAACCATCAATAGAATAATATACATTCTAAATTCAAAAATGGTAAGTACAACTTAAGCGGAAAAGTACTTAGCAAAACATCCCTAGGACCCAAAACTCATCTGTACCAAAACATCTATGAATGTCAAGAAGGGGATACAACCCCAAAACTAAGATAAACATAAGTCTAAGAATAGAGAACTATACCAAGAGAGAGATTCCATGGTAGTCGAATAAGCTACTCACCCTGAAATCTGGAATCAACGGCTGGAATCACAAGTTAGGTCTCATAAGAGCCACTGGAATATATGTTGCACTCACAAAAGTAAATGCAAGTGTACTATCAGCACACAAGAACAATAGTGTACTGGTAGGGTCATTTGGCCAACCCAAGATGAAAATATGAACACTTAACTAAATAATAGTACAACAAGTTAATCCATGCTCAAATCATTTATACACTTAGCATAAAACACCAAATAGCAGTTTAGGATTTTAAACAACAGTCAAGTTTAGTCAAGCTAAGTCAACAAGTCCATAGAACTAAAGCAACTATTAAGCATAGATAAATATATTCCCCGGTTCACTCATGGAACCGTCAAACACACCTGAACCTCATACATACACGCTATGGGTAATATATACACCCTCTAGCCATGAACTGTAGGGGACAAATTTCGTCCATGTATTAAACCCCATACATAAGTGTCTGACAACCTTATTCACCAATAACCCGTGAGAAAGTCCCAAATATTGAAACATTCCATATTTTAGAAATAAGGCAGGTCAAATCAATAAGCAAGTAAAATCATTGCATTGACCACACCAAACAACATGCATTAACCAGCCACACTACAAAGTAGTTAACATGAACATATAATACAAGTTGGATTAAACTACAATACCATCACCTACCTCAAATCAAGCGTGCACAACCCTTTAAGCCGGATCTTTGCCTTTTCGTGCAATTCCTGCTTGCTCGTGGGCTAGAACATGCATATAAATACATAATAAAAGAAATGACCTTAACATGACGGGATTTAAAACTCACAGCCAACCCCTAAGGTCAAGTTCATGTTCATTGTCCTCCCGTTCAAAGGCTTTGCTACAATAATTCACCTAAAACTACCAATTCTATGGATAAATTAGTGAATTAACGAGATGCAAGAGTAAATTTGAAACAAGCCAAATCGGCGTTGACCTTTCAAGGACTATAATTCAAGGCCGACACAAAGGGGCCCAAGCCACGATCATCTCAAAGATGCAAGGATACGTTTGGAGGACCCTTTTCAAGCTCCCAAGAGTTCAACACCACGTGTGGAGGATAGCTTGGAGCCGAGAGCCAAAATCATCTCAAGACCTCTACTAAAAGGCAAGCCCGAGAACTACAAACACTCCAAGGATCATGGATGAAGCTAGATGTGTTTGAACCTATCTTAACTTCATTTAAGGAGTGTTGTGTGTTGCCCAAAACATTCAAGAAGGATTGGAAGCCATTGGGGAGGTCTTCGGAGAGCTAAGAGGAGCCAAATGGTGACCGAAAGTCACCTGCGCCCTGACCTGCGCCCGCAGGTGGCCATTTTGGCCTCCCAGAGGCACCTGCGCCCTGATCTGCGCCCGCAGGTGCCCCGTCTGCATGGGCGGGGGCCCAGTTTTGCTGAAATGGGTCACTTTTTAGGCCTATTAAAATGTAATAAATGCCAACACTGTAAATACTAGTTGTCTTTCATTTTTAGGGACTTTTGGATGAATGTAAATGATATGTATACACTTGAGAGTGTGAGAGAGAGAGAGAGCTAGGATTAGCTCGTCTTGAACTTTCGTTTCAAAATGTTGGTTACGTGGGAGATTGATTCCCTCGTGGTTTTCGTAAGTGAATTGGTGCTTGTAGGATTAATTCAATAGAGGTTTTAGGGTTTAAAATACCCTTTGGTTACTTTGATTGTCCTATATTTGTTTCATTCAACCTATCCTTTATTTTCTGCATTTTCGTATCTTTTATCGTTTCCTTATGTTTTTGTGGTTATTTTTGATTCCGTATTTTGTACGCTATCATTTGGTATCAGAGCCGAGCTTAAATTTGTTCCCACGAATTCAATCTTGGGTGTGTTATCATTAGAAAATCAAAATCAAAAAAAATAAAAAATAAAAAATCTGGAATTTTCGTTTTCCAAAAAATTACCAAAAATATATATTTGCGTTTGAGTTTTTATTGTTGATCCAACACTAGGTTTGTTTCTCTAGTGTTATTTCAGTTGGAATCTTGAGTTTGGATTGTGATTTGAGTGGATTTGAAGAGAAACCCCCATTGTTGTTCTTAAAGTTGAAGAAAAGATAGAAAATGGGTTTTCTAGATCCTGTGACCCTGGTGTGAATTTGAAGGTTAAAGAATATTGGAAAGTGTTCCCCACGTTGAAAGGAACATAACTCTGAAAGATCGGCGAATTTCGAGTTCGTTTGAGTGAGGCTCAAAAATTGTGGTGTTGTTGTTCTTGGTGTTCTTGAAGAACATTCATATATTCAAGTGAGAGGGATACCAAAAAGGTGTTGTTTGATCTTTGCAAGACCAAAAATCAAGGAAAGAGAGTGAAAAAGGGCCCACAGAAACTCAAAAATCGGAGTTGCCAACGAGCTGGCAGGGGCATCTGCACCCACCACCTGCGGCCGCATGTGGCCAACGCAGGTCACATGCCATCTTCCTGTCTTCACCTGCATTCAGACATCTGCGTGGGCAGGTCACGACCTGCGTCCGCACCTCACCCCGACTCACTCAGAGGTTCAAAATCCAATTTTACTTAAGTTCCTTTATCTTAGTTTCATTTCTTAATTCCTTAATTCATTTCTTGATTCCTAAACTAATTGTCAACGGGTAATTGTCCTTACTTAGTTGGTCGATTAGTTCTTGAATCCGTTCTTTCTTAGTCCGTTTTCTTTTGTACTTTTCTAGTTTAGTTTTATAGTTAACTTCTTGGTTCAAGTCCGTATTTACTTGTCTTGATTCATCAAATTTTTTTCAAAACAAGAATCAACTCTGACCACGAGTAGCAATTGACACCACGTCTTCCATTGGAGTAGAAATGATCTTTCAATGCTAGCAACTCCTATTGTGAGGCATACAAAGGTGAGAATCTTACGAGTGTTGGTGAGGAACTTTTACTACTAACCTTGTTTGCTCATTTTTGTAGGTACATGGCTCGGATAACTATAACTACGACATAGGCGACTATGATTGTAGTAATGAAGGTTTTGGTTATGACGAAGATGGAGATTATGAAGGCTATGAATATAGCCATGATCAAGAGACGTGTGGGAATGAGAGCTACTATCCCAGAGAAGGATATGAGTCAAATGGTGAGCTTAGCTCTTATGGAGATGATGAAGAGCCTTGTAATGGTTCTTATGAGGATGAAGGAGCATGTGAGGAGCCTTCCACTTCTCGCTACGAGCATGAGGAATTTGTGAGGTATAATCCTTTCTCCTATGCACCTTATAAGAGTTATAGTGGGAATGTACATGAGGATTGCGAAGATTCATATTCCTCGTCTTGTGGCACTTCTTATCGTATTATGAATAGTTACACTACTCCGAGTAAAAGTCGTCCAATAGGAAGAAGAGAATGTGCATCTCCAATGTCTACGGGTACTACATCCTATCCTTCTTATTCTAGTGCACAAACGTTGGGAAGTGGGAACCAAGGTAGGTATGAGGGATATAGTAAGATTCATGATTTCACTAGAACCCCTCTTCCTATCTTCAAAGGAGGACGTGATCCCGAGGCTTATATAGATTGGGAATGGCAATGTGAAAGCTTTTTCAAGAGCTATGATATGAGCGAATTTGAACAAGCCACATATGCCCTTAAGTACATTCAAGGTCCGGCATTGAGGTGGTGGGAACTTGCAAAAGGGCCCAATCAAACATGGAGTACCTTGAAGGGGTTCATGAAGTCCAACTTTGTGCCAAAAGGATACACAAAGCTCTATAATGTTGATCCGACAAGACAAGTTGGCCTTAGAAAGGTGAGTATTTGTGGGGTACCGGGATGCATTCTTGTTCTCGATGATTGGTGCTATGTGAACTACATCACTCCCTTTATGGTCGACTATTTAGGGATTCCTCGAATGTCCAAGCATCACCCATATTTCTTGGAGGGTTATAGGGTTTTCGAGAGTGTGAAGGTTTTCTTCACCCGAAATGAGTACTATGAAGAGGTGTGGTGTGATATATTTCCCTTGGATTTTGGTCATCTATGTTTGGGTGCCAATTGGTTTGAAATACATGGAGTTCCAAATGAGCAAGATTGGCCCAAGATTGTAATGGACTGATGGGGAAATCATCTCTTTCCACCTATCCTTCCCAAGCCTCAAGGAAATGTGACCGCTTACTCCAAGTCCCTTGATGAAGAGAGACAAAAGATTGAGAGGAGTAAGGGAGTGCAAGGTGGTAACCCAAGAGAGAAAAAAGGAGAGGTTGTGAGGAGTGAAGTGAGGGGGTTACCACAACTTCAATCTAACCCTTTATCTTTTCCTTCTCTTAGTGAGGACACTTATGTAAGTACAATCATGGAGAATGAAGAAGCACAAGTTTCCAACAAGGAGTCGACATCTACGGATGTGATGGACAAGATAGCTTCCTAACTCTCGGAAGTAAGAGCCTTGCACCAAGGAAAAGAAGAATCTTCTCATGAGCTTCAAGGTAACAAAGCTAACTCTTGCACCTTAGTAAACATGAATGATCATTGTGTGACTAGCAGCCAAATGTGTGTGAGTGATAGCTTATCTACATGTGAGCCTAATGATTCTTTGCCTTGTGTTGATAATGTACATGTTGAGAGTGTGGATACACTAGTTGATCCTATTGATGACCGAATCAGCTCTTCTTGTAAGATCAATTTGAGTCCACCTAGTGTTGAAGCCTTGGTGTTGAATGATAGTACATTATTTCATAAAAATTGTATTGATCAACTTGCTTGTGAATCTAGTCCACTTCTTGAGGATGTTTGTGATGTGATTAATGAACCTCAAGTTAGTGATGATGTTGATAATGTTGATCATTTGAAAAGGAGTGACCCTTTGAGCATGCCTCTTAATGAAGATCCTATTGCTTGCTTGACTCATAGGGATGATCATGTGTTTGAAGCCTCTTCAAAATTTGATAATTGTCTTTTTGAGAGTGAACATACATGTTCCAATTCTCCTTCTTGGATTGATCCTTCTCTCTTTAAGTATAATTCCTTATTTGAGAATGATGAAATCACTTCTATCGAGTTACCTAGTGGTGTAGATCATGTTACTGAGGTAGCTCATCTTGAGGGCTATACTCTTTATGACAACCCACTATGGTGTGACAACTTTCCTCCAAAGGATGGAAATCTCTTCTTGGAAGATAAGAGTACTCTTATGGGAAGGGATTATGAAGACGTAGAAGGTGGTCTATGTGTCTCGATTATTTCTTCTTCCTTGAGTGTTCCAATTCTTGAGCATACCCTTGATAATGTTCTTTGGCATAATAGTGAACATGTTCTTAAGGGCACCTTAGAGGAAATCAATTTGCGTGACACCTTTCTTTACTCTCTATTTGCTTATGATATTGCCAATGGTTGTGTAGAGAGTATGTCTTCTTGTGATCGAGGCATATGTTGGGAGGATGAGCATTACCTTGACTCATGTTCATGGATACTTCTCCCATTTGACCCCGGTGACCATTTGTATGGTGGGTTTTATACCCCAAACTTGGTGTTTGGTCAAGAGGGTACGTGTCTATGTGGTGCACCAAGTAGCAACACTTCTTTTCACTTATGTGCTAAATGCTTGGTGTTACTACTTGATTATATTGTGAGCTTAAATGCAATATGTTTGTTGACATGAATGGGGAATACCTTTGTATTTGACCCCGGTGATGATTTGGGAGTAATCCCATTCTTGGAGATAGCTAGTGCATTGAGAGGAGTCTTCACTTGGAATGATCTTGTTCATGACATTGCACTTAGCTTTAGAGAATTTCATGTGACTCTTAACTTAAGAGGGGTTATGTTCTTGTTGAGGCGTAGAACCAAAGTGAGTTTTCATGATTGGTTGACTAGTTACTATGGTTCTCTTGGGTTTTCCCTTTGTCAAAGTCTCTTGAGTGGCCAAGTAGTTTTTATTTTGCGGGGTTACACACCCTTGATTGATCATTTTGATTCTTGGCTACATTTTGAATGTGTTCCTCCTTGGCTTGGTGATAAACTTCTTATTGCTAACACTAACCCTCACACCATGAGGATATTGTGCTTGCTTGTTTTCCTTATGGTTTTGCAAGGTTTGGATTCGAGGTCGAATCCTTTTCAAGAAGGGGAGGATGATACAAGCCAAATCGGCGTTGACCTTTCAAGGACTATAATTCAAGGCCGACACAAAGGGCCCCAAGCCACGATCATCTCAAAGATGCAAGGATACGTTTGGAGGACCCTTTTCAAGCTCCCAAGAGTTCAACACCACGTGTGGAGGATAGCTTGGAGCCGGGAGCCAAAATCATCTCAAGACCTCTACTAAAAGGCAAGCCCGAGAACTACAAACACTCCAAGGATCATGGATGAAGCTAGATGTGTTTGAACCCATCTTAACATCATTTAAGGAGTGTTGTGTGTTGCCTAAAACATTCAAGAAGGATTGGAAGCCATTGGGGAGGTTTTCGGAGAGCTAAGAGGAGCCAAATGGTGACCGGAAGTCACCTGCGCCCGCAGGTGGCCATTTTGGCCTCCTAGAGGCACCTGCACCCTGATCTGCGCCCGCAGGTGCCCCGTCTGCGTGGGCGGGGGCCCAGTTTTGCTGAAATGGGTCACTTTTTAGGCCCATTAAAATGTAATAAATGCCAACACTATAAATACTAGTTGTCTTTCATTTTTTAGGGACTTTTGGATGAATGTAAATGATATATATACACTTGAGAGTGTGAGAGAGAGAGCTAGGATTAGCTCGTCTTGAACTTTTGTTTCGAAACGTTGGTTACATGGGAGATTGATTCCCTTGTGATTTTCGTAAGTGAATTGGTGCTTGTAGGATTAATTCAATAGAGGTTTTAGGGTTTAAAATACCCTTTGATTTCTTTGATTGTCCTATATTTGTGTCATTCAACCTATCCTTTATTTTCCACATTTTCGTATCTTTTATCGTTTCCTTGTGTTTTTGTGGTTATTTTCGATTCCGTATTTTGCACGCTATCAAAATTATCCATTAATAAACAAAACCCATTAATTTATTCCTTTATTTTTCCCCTTGAACCAGTAATTAACCAAAATCTGCCCTAAAAACCTCCCTTAACTCCATGAATAAACAATTCTAAGGCTTAATAATTAAATACGAGTTAACGGGAATGAATTTCTTACCTTAACAAAGACAAACGATGAATTTCTGGTGTATTTCTCCCTAAATCGCCCTTCGCTTGCTTGAAAATGAGTTTTAAAAAAATAAACTATTTTAGGGAAATAATTTAATAAATCTGTGGTTTTTACTGCTATAGCAGTAGATGCCGTAATAGCAGTTGTTGACCACCTTTGACCGCCGCTATAGAGAGAATTTCACTGCAATAGCATTTACTTTTATCGCGGCATCGACAGAACAGAATGTTCGTCTTCACCCAAAAATTCCAATTTTTGCAACACACCTTGAACCTTGGACATTTCAAACAATG
The DNA here is from genome assembly GCA_031232105.1 of Capsicum rhomboideum. Lineage (NCBI taxonomy): Eukaryota > Viridiplantae > Streptophyta > Magnoliopsida > Solanales > Solanaceae > Capsicum > Capsicum rhomboideum. The sequence goes on from CP124718.1 coordinate 15,297,413, forward strand.
CCTTTTATGCTAAGATCAATTTTGGGAGTTCTACCTACCCAAATTTGATTACATAAATTCCTACTGGTTCCTTATCGTCTTAGATAACTAGAAATCAATACAATTGCCACCAATCGTTCCTAGATTTCCCAAGACCACACCTCGCATCAAAACTAGCCTAACCTAAATTTTGTAACTTCCAACCGTAAGGAATGTGGATGTGAATTTTAAACATAGGACTCATGCGTAACGATGAAGAGGGTGTTACAATAGATACCAATTTACCAATCGTTCATCCTCAAATGATCAAATGAGAAAAATAGGTTAAATAAAAAGAAAGAAAAAGAGTACCTACATCCTCAAACAATTGAGGATACTTGTCCCGCATGTCCTTCTTGGTTTCCCAAGTGACTTTCTCAACCAGAAGATGCTTCCAGTGAACATTTACCGAACGAATTTTCTTCGTCCTCAATTTCCGAACATCTCGATCTAGAATCATTACTGGTTCCTTCTCATAAGCCAATTCTTTATCTAAAAGCACTTCTTTCCACTTAATAATGTATGGGCTCCTAACAAACCCATGGTAGAGCTAACTTGTATGCAACCGGACCTACATCCGCAAGAACCTCGAAGGGACCGATATATCGAGCGCTGAGCTTGCCTTTATTACCAAATCTCATGACCCCTTTCATGGGAATTAATTTAAGCAACACCTGCTCCCCAACCTGGAAGTCCATGTCTCTTACCTTGCGGTCTATTTACTTATCTGTCGACTTTGAATAGCTAACAACTTGGTTTGAATGAACCTTACCTTTTCTTGAGCATCCTTTACCAAGTCTGTGCCCAAAGGCTTGACATCTCCCTCCTCAAACCACCCAATACGTGACCTATACTTCCTTCTATAAAGTGCCTCAAAATGTGCCATATCAATGCTAGAGTGACAACTATTATTGTATGAAAACTCACACAACGGAATAAAATGGTCCCAATGACCATTAAAATCAATCACACAGGCCCTCAGCATGTCCTTTAGTACCTAAATCATCCTCTCCGACTGACCATCCGTCTGAGGATAAAAGGTAGTGCTAAATATGATCCTGGTTCGCAACTCCTCGTGCAACCTGTCCCAAAATTTAGAAGTGTAATTTGCATCCCTATAAGAAAGTAAGTTGCACCCCATGAAGTCTGACAATCTCCTTGACATAGAATTTAAATAATTGCTGAGAGTTGTAGTCTACCCGAATTGGTAAGAAGTGAGCTAACTTTGCCAACCGATCTACCATCACCTAAATGGAGTTATACTTACCCAAGGTATTAGGTAGACCCACCACAAAATCCATGGAAATGTTCTCCTATTTTCATATGGGTATAGGAATCCTCAAAAGTAACCCATAGGCCTTTAGTGCTCATACCTCACCTGTTGATAATTATGACACTTAGACACATATTCCACTATATCCCTCTTCATGTCGGGCCACCAATAAATCTGTCTCAAGTTATGATACATCTTGGTCATACCCAGATGAATAGAATAACACAAGCCATGGGCCTCTGAAAGTACATCACGAATCAAATCACCAACCCGAGGAACACATAATGTCCTCTTAAACCAGAACACTCCACCCGCATCGAAAGTGGCATCCGCAACCTTCCCGTTCACCACCTTATTCCGAAATGCATTCAAATTGTCCTCAAATTACTTGGACTTGATATGTTCTAAAAATGTCGACTTTACCTCAACACTAGATAACATACCACCCCCGTCTGAGACCACAAATTGCATGCTCAAGGATGCTAAAGTTTGAAACTCTCTAGCTAACGGTCGCCTAGACACTCTCAAGAATAAAAAACTACCCATACTCACAGCTTTTTGGCTCGATGAATCTGCCACCATATTGGCCTTACCCGGATGATACTGAATGGTCATGTCATAGTCCTTCAACAATTCCATTCACCTCCTCTACCTCAAATTCAAATCCCTTTGGGTAAACACATGTTGCAGGCTACAGTGGTCAATTGTAACACCCCGTACCTTCCCAACCCTACTTGATGATGTTGAATAATGTTTGCTTGGGTGTCGAGAGATATAAGTATGTATTTGGTAATGCTAATGACGAGAAAATTGAAATTTGGCCACGTACATGTGATTAGACCTTCGTAGGAGGTGTTTTGTGAGTCCGTGGGAAATTTGTGTAATACCCCGTACATATTCCAACCTCATTTGGTGACTTGGAGTCATGTTTACTTGATGATTAAGATCACTAAGTAAGTATTTTGTAGTGTTTTGATAGGGTATTGGATGATATACAAGTGTTGGAAAAAGTGGCAAAAAAATTCAGCAAAGTACCAAGACTTGCGCCACTCCCTATTTCAGGGGGTGTGGTGCAAGCCTATGATTCATAGGGGTGTCATTTCCTGCGCCACAAGCTTGCTTTGCAGCTAGTGGCGCAAGGCACAAAGATTGTGCCCTTCCGTGCCCGTTTCGCAACGCGATGCTACGTCGATTTTTTTATGGTTTCTTTTGGTTCCTTGGAGTTATTTAAGCATTGTTAAAGCTTCAAATACTTCAATACACTACTACATACTTCTACATGATCAAACCATGAAACAAAAGTAGTTATCAAAAATGTTCAAGGAAGTCATGGACGACTAGAATGTTTATTTTTGCGATTGAGACGACGAATGAGAATCTCGTAAGAGAATATTGTCATGACATTATGGAATTATTTCACCATGAGATATGTGGTGAAGTATACATGAAATTTGGTGGGCTAAGTTGATATATGTTATTGGGCCCAATTTAAAGCCCAAAATGAGCCAAAAATAAGAGGCCCAAAAGGGTCAAATGACCCATTCTTGTGTTTGACAAGTAAACACAACCTTTTGGACTAATTGGATGGATATATATGAGCATGAGGGCCTATATAAAGCCACCACAAATCATATTTTTATTTATTAAAACACACATGCCTTTTTGGAGATATTTCCAACATATTTCTCTCAAACTCTCAAACCCTAAATCCTCTTCTTGGGCAAGAGCATCATCCTACAAGTATTGGTAAGTGTTTATTCTTGTGATTTAATATATTATGTACATGAGAGGTTATGTATATCATGGTGGTTATGTTGGCAAGATGTTGAATAGTGAACTTTTGCTTTTGCTCAAGATGTGCCATTTTTGTGAATTGAACTTGAAAAGTGACTTGTGGTTTTGGTGAAAATGCATGGTATGGGTGAAATATCAACATGTATGGTGTGCTTATGCTCCTAAACTTGTTATTTTCACATAAGTATAAATTATGGGATTTTGGCCGATTTGTTGTTGTGAGGTGTATTGAAGTAATTTGATGGCATAATTGTGATGTTGTGGTGATGGAGAGGTGTAAAGTATGAACTTGGTGTGACATGATCTTGGTGATCATGTATTGGTAAATGTATGGAATATTGTGGGATTATTGGGATAATAAATTCATAAATGATATTTTGGTCAATGTTGGGCATGTTGTGGTATTATTGATATGACCATGCCGAAAATGGTATTGTAGCGAAAGACATGACATTTTGTAAAGCCAAACATGTGACTCATTGTTATTATATGCCATTGTAAGGTAATTGGCAGTTAATGTTGGTTCTGTATGTACTTGTGTTGTAGAGTGAAACATAAGGACGGAGCGGGACTATTGTATGCACTTAAGTTTGTAGAATCGTATTGAGAATACAAGGTATGTAAGGTTACTCTGTCCGTATCTTTCTGTGGCAAATAGTATTCACATTGACATTACGCTTCTCATGTCTCATATTTATGGTTAATGTTCCAAAATCTCAAATAAGGTTATGTTCCAATGGTGATTATACTCATGTCTCTTGTTCATGGATTATTGTCCAATGGTTCCAATAGTGTTATGTTTCCATGAAGGCTATGTTTCCACTAATGTTTATTTACATGTTTCTCGCTCATTGATTATTGATCCAAAGCTTCAAATAAAGTTGTGACTATCATTGTATCGATCTCTCATAAGCAAAGGTATCAATCTCAAAAGTAAAGAAATGAAGTAAGAATAAAGTAAAGCATATTGGTTGTGTTCTTGGGTGTTATCCATGGGGTGCAAAGAACACCCGCATGACGATATGATCTTATCCATGGGGTGAAAAGAGTACCTGCATGATGATGTTCATTTATCCATGGGGTGCAAGAACACCCGCATGATGATATGATTTTATCCATGGGGTGAAAAGAACACCTGCATGATGAGGGCCCAGACAGTATATGAGTGATGTAAAAGTAAAGTAAAGTAAAGGCAAGAGGAAGTAATGAACGCAATGAACGCAATGAATGCAATGAATGCAATGTAAGCAATATACATGTTTCCAAATGCTTATAAAGCAATGGTTTATTTACTTTGACTACTCACTTGTGTTTAACTCCAATGAAGTCTTTATGTTATATACAGTTTCATTTGAGCCTTACATACTCAGTACATTCTTTGTACTGACCCCTCTTGGGGAATTTACCTTACTTGCTGCAGGCGCAGGTACTAGTAGGCCTCCACATTAGGTTGCCAGTTTTGCAGATCTTTGGTGAGCTCCAGTTAGTTCGGGGCTTCTCCGAGTCACAGTTGTACATATGTTTTGGTGTTGTACATGTTGTATAAAGCGGGGGCTTGTCCCGACTTTTGGTTCATTTGGTCAATGCATTTGTTAGAGGCTTTTGTAGACGTATGTGGGTGTATGTATGTAAGATGACACATGATGTCCTGAATTAATGGCCTTAACGGCCAAGTTTCACATATGTATATATATATATCACATGTCCCATGAGTTCCGTTTTTATGATTTTAAAGTCCGTATGTGGTAATGGTGTTTCTTATGACATGCATATGAACGAATAGAATAAAAGCTTGGTTCTCTCGGGCCTTGTCGGTTACGAGTGCCAATAACGCTTCGTTGGGATTCGGGGCATGACATCAATGAAGACCTCACACTTGACACCATAAAGATAGTGTCTCCAAATATTTAATGCAAATACTACCGCTGTAAACTCTAAGTCATTGATAGGGTAATTTTTCTCATGAGGTTTCAACTGCCTCAAAGTATAAGCAATGACACTCCTATCCTGCATCAACCCAGTACCCAAGCCCAAAAGTGAGGCATCACAAAACACAATAAAGTTCTACCTTCAACCGGCAAAAGAATAGGCATTGTAGTCAAGAGTGTCTTGAGCTTTTGAAAGCTCTCCTTGCATTGGTCTAACCAAACAAATGGCACTTCCTTCTGAGTCAACCTTGTCAAGTGCATTGCAATGGACGAAAAGTTCTTGACAAACTTACGGTAATAACTGGAAAGACCCATAAAACTCACCTCGATCATTGAACTAGGCCAAGTCCAATTCTTTGCTGCCTCAATCTTCTGGGGATCCATCATCACCCCTTTTTCAGAAACCATATGCCCTAAGAAGTCAACTGAAGACAACCAGAATTCACACTTTGAGAACTTAGAAATTAACTGTTTCTTCCATAGAATTCCTAAAACTATGCGAAGATGGCCTACATGTTCTTCTTTACTCTTAAAGTAGAAAAGAACATCATCAATAACACAAGAGTCCAAAAACAACTTAAATATCCCATTCATCAAACTCATAAAGTCTGTTGGTGCATTAGTCAACCCGAAAGATATCACCAAAAACTCATAATGGCCATAGCTAGTTCTAAAAGCTGTCTTTGGTATATCCTCCGGTCTTATCTTTAACTAATGATAAACTGACTGCAAATCAATCATTGAAAATACTGACGCAACTTCTAACTGATCAAACAAGTCATCTATGTGAGTTAAGGGATATTTATTCCTGATAGTAACCTTATTGAGATGCCTATAATCCATAGACATTCTCATGCTATCATCCTTCTTCTTAACAAAAAGGACTGGAGTGCCTCAAGGTAAAACACTTGGATGAATAAAACCCTTGTCAAGTAATTCCTACAGGTGAGTTTTCAGCTCTTTCAACTCTGCTGGAGCCATTCAATAAGGTGGAATGGATATAGGGGGAGTGCCCGGCTCTAAATCAATGCAGAAGTCAATATCCCTATCTGGAGGCATATCCAATAAATCTTAACAAAACATTTCCTAAAACTCAAAAACTACCGTAACTGACTCAATAGAAGGGGACCCCGCATCTACATCCCAAAAATGGGCTAGGAACACTAAACACCACTTCCCCACTAACCTTCTGGCCCTGACAAATGATATAATTTTCACTGTCTTGGCCTTATACACTCCCTCCCACTCTAGTTTATCCAATCCTAACATCGCTAGAGTCACTGTCTTGGCATTACAGTTTAAAACAGCATGATATGGAGATAACCAGGACATACCCAAAATTACATCAAAGTTCCACATATCCAGAATAATTAAGTCTACCCAAGTATGAAAACCCACAAATAACATAAAACAAGCACGAAAAACACGGGTTACTGCCACAGACTCACCAATCGGAGTAAACACATAAATAGGGTGATCTAGTATATCACAAACCAGAGTCAGACCCATCGCAAACCTAACAGATACGTAAGAATAAGTAGGCGCCGGATCAAACAAGACAGAAGCCATCTGGTCACAAATAGAAATAGTGTATATGATCACCGCATCAGAAGCCTCGGCACTAGTCTTTCCAAAAAATTCATAACAGTGAGCCCGATCATCAATCTGAGATAACTCCTTTCGCGGCTGCACTTCTTCCCCAATGTCGCCGTTTCCTCGACCACCCCGACCACCTGATTGATTTCTCTGCCCATCCTATGGATGACCCCTGCCATTACCTCCTCCACCTCTACCTGCTGGAACTATAGACTGAGTCTGCTGTTGTGCCTGGCCATTTGCCTGCCTTAAGGAACACTCTATCTTAAAATGACCAACAATACAACAATAGTTCCACGCTCAAGAGAAGGATGACTAGCATAAGATTAAGAAGCCCCTTGGCCCCTAACAACCTGTGTATGAGAAGAAACCTTAGCTAGAACCACCGTAGAAGCTGGCAAGGTTGACTGAATCGGACAAGCTGAATAAGTCTGTTGTCTGTGACCCTTAGAATAAGATCCACTGAAATTCCCAACATTGCGGAACTTCTTGGCTAACATCTTATCCTGACCAGCTTGTATAACCCTTTCCAACTTTTTTACATAATTTGCAACTTCATTGAACCCTTTCCTTGCAGAAGTCATATGAACAGTCAAAACCTGAAGATCATAGTTCAACCCCTTGACATATATTTGAATCCTCTCCTCTTCAAAAGTCAACAATTGAGTAGCATAGCAAGACAATGCATGAAACTTAGATTCATATATCGCATCTGATATGTCACCCCACTCCAATGCCAAAAAACACATCCTTCTTGTGACCACGAAGGGCTTGTGGAACGTATTTCTCCAAGAACAAGGCATGAAACTACTCGCCCAAGTCAATGGAGGTAAAATCGGTGACCGACATTCAACATACACCCTCCACCATTGCTTAGCATCCTTCTCCAATAGAAAGAAAGAAACTCAACCCCATACTGCTAAACAATACCCATTTTATGTAACCTCTCTAGCAATCAATGATAAACTCAAAAGCATCCTCAGACTCAGTACTCTAGAAGGTAGATGGTTTCATTTTTAAAAACTTAGTCAGCATATCATGCTCCGTACCTATCATCATAAAACCCAACACCGGAAGAGGAAAAACATCAGTCTCTGAAGCTTCATCCATCCTTGGAGCCATAGAAATAACAGGGAGAACAATCGAATCTTGGAAAGCCGATACAGTAGGAGTGGCTCCAGTCCCTGCCAACCCACTCAGAAATGGTAACACCTATTGAACAACCTCAGCAGACATATGAGGCAAGGCCACAACCCCAGCTGGTGCCTCCATCTCAGGCTCCACTTCCTGCTCCTATATTGCTTCCCTCTCTTCAAAATAATCCTGAGGTGGGGGAGGGGATAATAACCTTCCATTAGTATGCCAGCGGTTTCTTAAGCTCCACTCCTGGCGGGTATGGCTCATTCCCTTCCTCTCCTTCCTCTCCCCCTCACTCGTCCTCTCCCTCTTCTGGATGGCTCCTCTACTGGAGCGTCTGATATAGGGGCTGTTGCTCGGGTTCGGTTGGACCTAATATTCATCATCTGTGGATAAAAGAGTGAAAGATCAGACACCAATTTGGATCACCAGACACCAATTGGAATCAAGTTACAACATGAAAGAAGTAAGAACAATATATTTTCAAAAGTCCTAGAGCCTCCTAAAGAAAAGTGCAGACGTCTCCGTATCATTCTGTGAAACTCTGTTGGACCCATTTTAATACAATGAGATGGACGATCCTAGGCTCTAATACCAACTTTGTCACTATCCAAACCCGTCATGAGTGGCAACCATGCTACTCATTCAGTGGAAAAAACAACTACCCTGAAGACCATCCTATAATCAACACTTAAAATAAATAAGCATAACCAAACCATCAATAGATTAATATCCATTCTAAATCCAAAAATTGTAAGTACAACTCAAGCGGAAAAAGTACTTAGCAAAACATCCCTAGGACCCAAATAGAGAACTATGCCAAGAGAGAGATTCCATGGCAGCCGGATAAGTTGCTCACCCTGAAATCTGGAATCAATGGCGTAAATCGCAAGTGAGTTCTTGTAAAAGCCATTGGAATAGGCGCTATACTTACAAAATTAAATGCAAGTGTAGTATCAGCATACAAGAACAACAGTGTATTGGTAGGGTCATTTGGCAAACCCAAGATGAAAATATGAACACTTAACTAAATAATAGTACAACAAGTTAATCCATGCTCAAAACATTTATCACTTCGCACAAAATACCAAATAGCAGTTTAGGATTTTAAACAACAGTCAAGTTCAATCAAGCCAAGTCAACAAGTCCAGACAACTTAAGCAACTATCAAGCATAGATAAATATATTCTCCGGTTCACTCATGGAACCGTCAAACTCACCTGAAACTCGTACATACACACTATGGGTAATACATCCACCCTTTATCCATGACTTGCAGGGGACAAATTTCATCCATTTACTAAACTCCAGACATAAGTGTCTGCCAACCTTATTCACCAATAACCCGTGAGAACGACCCAAATATCATAACCTTTCATATTTTAAAATCATCATTGACCAAACCAAACAACATGCATTAACCAGCCACATTACAAAGTAGTTAACATACACATATAATAAAAGTTAGATTAAACTACAATACCATCACCTACCTCGAATCAATTGTGCACAACCTTTTAAGTCGGAGCTTTGCCTTTTCGTGCAATTCCCGCTTGCTCATGGTATAGAACATGCATATAAATACATAATCAAAAAATGACCTTAACATTTCGGGATTTACAACTCACACCCAAACCCTAAGGTCAAGTTCATGTTCATTCTCTTCTTGTTCTAAGGCGTTTTTATCATAATTCACCTAAAACTATCAATTCCATGGATAAATTAGTGAATTAATGAGATATAAGGGTAAATTAACCGTTAATAAAAAAAATCCTTTACTTATTCCTTAATTTCCCCTTGCACTAGCCATTAACCAAAATCCACCCTAAAATCCTCCCCAAAATCCATGAATTATCAATTCTAAGGCTTAATAATTAAATACTAGTTAACGGAGATGAATTGCGTACCCTAACAAAGCCAAACAATGGATTTCTGGTGTATTTCACCCTAAATCACCCTTCCCTTCGCCCAAAATGATTTTTAGAAAAATAAACTATTTTACAGAAATATTTTAATAAATCTGTGATTTCCACCGCTATAGTGGTACCGACCGCTATAGCAGACGTTGACCGCCTTTGACCTCCGCTATGTGTGTCGACTGCTATAGCAATGTCAACGGGATAGAATATGCGTCTTCGCCCAAAAATTCCACTTTTTTCAATACTCCTTGAACCTGAGACATTCCAAACAATGCCCTTTTATACTAAGATCAATTCCAAGAGTTCAACCAACTCAAATTTGATTTTGTAAATTCCTATGGGTTCCTTATTGTCTTAGCTAACAAGAAATCAATACAATTGCTGCCACCAACCCGATCTAAATCATTCTCAAATTTCCCTAGTCCACACCTCACTCTGAATTCAATCAAAACTAGCCTAGCCTAAATTTATAACTTCTAAACAGTAAGGAATTTGGATGTGAAATTTTAAATGTAGGACTCATGTGTAACGACGAAGAGGGTCATTATATCCGGTTATAGAGTTTACCATAAAGGGTTTGATTCGCAATGTCGTATTTCGATGGAGGTGTTGTAAAATGGAAATATTTGGGGAGAGATTCTGAGTTTATGCTCGGGACCACTGCAGCAAAAATTGAAACTGATGCAGCAGAAAAGATACCGCTGCAGCGGTAGCCTTAATTCCATCAAGAATCATTGCAGCGGTAACTTTACCACTGTAGCAGTAAAATACAGTAAAATTTTAATTTTTAAAACTCAGAAATATTTTATTCCCTACTTTTTGAAAAATGAACCAAGGCTCTAGGGAAGGCGATTTTCTGTAAATTTTTAGAAGTTTTCATCTTCGGACGTAAGTTCCTTAAATTCTAAACCTAAATTACTTCTTAGAATTACTGAAAATCATTAGTAACTTGTTCATGGCGGAGATTCGGGTGTAGTCCTAATTCATGAACTTAATGTATTTTAGGGGAATGAGTATGAAATCAGTAGATAATGATTCTAGGATATTAGAAAACACTAATTGGAATAGAATCATAGTTGTTAATGCTAATTAAAGTAGAGTTCAAGAGGTTTGGGGGTAGAAAATCCTAAGATGATGAACTAGCACACTTTCATGGTTAAAAATTGTTATTATTAATTCCTAATGGTTGAAACAAAATATCCGATAATACAAACGTAAACACTATCCAAATTTACATCGATAACTAACCTTAGAGATGTTAATTCACAATGGATCTCACAACCCTAGTTATGGGGTTTTATCCACTCATAGCTTTTGAAGAAAATACAGCAGTATAAACCATAGAAAAAGATTAACCTTGCAAAGATGAATTCAGTAACCAAATTATCCTCAAAATCCAAGTGAAAGTACTAAATCCAAAGAAATAACTCAAGAACAAAATGTGATTTTATCTCTATAATGCAAGATACAGAAATAAGCCCTAGCAGTGGCTATTTATAGTCCAGATAAATTTAAAATCCAAATAAAACTTGGAGATGACCTCCCTACATCTAACGGCGAGGTTAGTAGCCCGTCAAGAGGTTGACGTCTCATCAACTTGGCTGTAAATTCAACTTCAACTTGCATGACAATCTGTTTTCCCTTGACGATGGTTGACTGCCCGTCAATAGGTTAACGTCTCATCAACTCAATCGTCACTCCTCCTTTTAGCTCAGTTTCTCTTGTTTTCTACCTTGTCATCTTTTTTTGCACACTAGAAGAAAAATAATTAAATCTAACAAGAGTTTCTCGAGAACTTGCAATTATTCATAGTCAAAAGCCTCAAATGTGTCGTCAAAATGCCAGCACATCATCTTTTCTATAAATTTCCATCAGACAAAAGAAAAAGCCAAGGGATTTCAACATATTTAGAATACACCTCATACTAATAGATATTTTTATTTTAGGCCCAAAAACTTTAATACTTTATTAGTTCACAAAATGGGCTCCTTTAATGATAGCATATCTATGTATAATATATTAATATGTGAGTCAACAAAATAAAAATTACTAACATATATTTGTCGTTTTCTAATTGAATTATGCAACTAGTTATACTTAATTATGTTTTTCTTACCTTTTTTGTCATTTTAGATTTTATTTTTACCTTTTTCCCTTTTTCTCGTTTCTCTTTCTTCATCTTTTCTACCTTTTCTCTTTCCAACTTTCATCTCAACTCCATATTCCCTCACTACCAATTCCTTTCTCTTCTCATTTCTTTTTTTTTTTTTGTTAAAATTAATCAACTTGATGTAAATATTACACATAATAAAATTGAGATATAATTTATTTATAGGCAAATTTTATGAGGGTTTGCAATTGTTGGTCAGAAAAAGTGTTCATCAATGCCATTTTTTCTGATGAAGTTTCACGCATATGTTTTCTTGTTAAAACATTGATTAAAATAATTTTTTTAGATCTTTCATTTTATTAATCAAAATTTAAGATTCAAAATTTGAGATTGAAATCGTCCCACTCTCACTGAAAAAATTGAATTTCTGATGACTTTTCTTTCTGTTATATGATTGTCTATCTCATCTATGAACTATCTTGTTGAAAAACCTTTTGAATTATGAGCACAGCGTGTGGGTGTTGTGGATCTGAAATTGAAAGAAATTCCACCATGAATGTGTTGTCATAGATATGGTAAGAGAAAATTTGGGGAAAAAGAATAAGAAGAAGAAGAAGAAAGCAAAAATTAAAAAATATATATAAAAGAAATTGACAAAAGAAATTTTAAAAAACGGTGTTATACATGTGTTGCGCGCGTGTATAACACTACTATGTATTGGTATGTATTGTATGGAGAAGGAAGCATTAATTTCACATCAAACAAGATTAAGGGGGTAAATAAATACCCATAAAGTTATAGTGTTAAACTAAGTTATGCGGATAAGTTTAGGGGGAATTTTATGTCTTTGTTTTTTTACGATCATCAATTATTATTATTATTAAGTCTGTCCCCGATTCCTTACCCACAGGCCCAAATCAATCCAGCAACAAGACACCACAATACATACCTTAATCTCAAAAGACAAGGCTACATTTAATGACTGAACCCATCAATCGAAGGCACATTCACATAATTACATTTACTCAACAGCATAGGAAATAAAATAGTCCACAACAATAGGTAGTAATTAAATAACCCAACACATCAAGTCAAACAACCAAGACATATAAGTCACTAAAAAGACATATCAATGTCAATAATAAAAGACATATAAGTCATCAAGTCAGACATATCAAATCATCCCAAAACCCTGCAAGTATAAGTAGCCACATCACAACATGGATCTTTTTTATACTGATTTCACAGTTGTAGAGCCTCTATTCCTTATTATTCTAACTCTGTATCATATTAGAACTCACAAGAATTACTCATATGTACACATATGCTAAAGGATCGTATTTCTTCCCAACTAGTCATGAACTGCAAGGGACAACCTAGGGTCCATTTACCATACCATCCTGGTACCCACTCCATAACACAATCTCTCATCTGTATGCTCATATCGTACTCGAGTCACTCAATCAATAGAATAGTATGTATATTCTCAACCTCTTTAGCATATCTCAATATGTTCTCAAAATCAGCAATCTCTCAGGATAGTTCAACTAGTACACAAAATAAAATAAGTACACTTCATAATCATAAGTCATTTAAGGACAAACTTCAATAATTCTAAGCTTATTCATACAACTTGTAACACTCCAAAACTTTCTCATGCTTAAAGTCAGATCTAAATTAGAAAAATAACTGAAAAAGTTCAAGTCATCCTAGACCAGTATGACTCACTATATGAGTCTTATAGTGAGACCACGAGTTATACTATGACTCATGGTAAGCTATCCAGAATTTCCCAAAATTCCAGTCACCATGAGTCGTGAGACTAGTGTACGAGTCATGCATTGAATCATCTTGATGTCCAGAGGAAAAGTCCTGAAGATTTAAAATTTTCCTTAGGGACCAAGAATCATTGGATGAGCCATGGTATCGAAGGTATGATAAGTACTAAAACTCATAGATCCCTTAAAAAGAACTTGATCAAAATAGGTCCCCAGAGTCCACGAGTCTCAGTACGGCTTGTGGTATCAACCTACGAGTCATATAGTGACTCATAGGTGACCTTTCTAAAAACCTGTTAAACATCAATCCAAGACTCATAAGTTAACCCATGATTTGTGGTTTTATTATACAAGTCGTACAACTACTAGTGAGGTCCTATTTCTCATAATTTAAAATGGTTTTCTAAGGGGAAAAACAGTTTTTTTCTATTTTTTTTAAGCCCTATACTATGCCATTTTGATTTCTTTTGAGGGAGAATAAAGGATAAATATTCGAACTTCCCCTCATTAGCATCAATTAAATATTTAAGTAAAAAAACAAAAGCTCTCGAGTCTCTCAAGCAGTAAAGACCTAGGGTTCTTCTTTAAGTTCAAATTCTCCAAGCTTTAGTTCAAGATTCCCCATCAAATAGTATGAGAGAATTCAATAAGGGTTTCCTTTCACCCTTATGCTCAGAACCTCAGTCTAAAATTATGAACTTTCATGACTTCATTATCTAGGGTTGATATCTTTTTATGCAAACTCTATGATTTTCAACTATAGTACATTCTTTTATGATCATTACACTTGTTTTTGATAATTTTGCTTGATTTACGTTATCAAAGTCTTAGTTTGAAATTTTACAAGTGATTTAGCATGTTTCAAGAACAAATTAGTATGAATTAATCCTATGATCACAAAAATCAATAACAGTGAGCATGACTAGTTCCTGTATTTAAGAACCTTAGTTAATCAGATGATTTGAACTAGTTTTATGCTTATTTTCATATTGCTAGTTTATCTATTATGAGTATATGGTATGTATTTTTAGGATTAGTATATAGCACCGAGTGGATAAGGGTTACAGATAACCTAAGTCCCAAAACTATGTGTTAATGTAGGTCATGTTTAGCCCTTTGAGACTCAGTTTAGTGGATCTACCTCAGTTCATGGTTCTGTATTGACTGCAAGGTATGGAGCAAACCTCCTCAATGTGGTCCAGATGTTAGACTCCATATTTGATCACATGATTTATGTCAGTTAGAAGAAACTCCCTCAGAAAAATAGTTTTAAGCTTAATAAGTGTACGTGACTCACTAGTTTTCATTTCAGATATGATTAGTATATGTATTATTTACACAATACTGTTAACTAATCTTAAATTAAGAAAAATATGGGTCATTATACTTCAATTTATACATGATTTGCTCGACTTTAGTTTTACAGCATGATTTAGATACTTATCCATGATTTACATATCTCGCGTGCTCAGTACGTCCTATAGTACTTACTGCATACTCTCTTTTTTTCTATATCCTATCATGATAAAGGTTGAGGTGCTTAATTCTAGCCGAATAATAAGACACGATCCTAGTGTTAGATTCAGCAGCAGCTTTGGTGAGTCCTCATCATTTAAGGATACATTTCAGTTTTAGCTATGCTTATTCCAGACCTTATTTCAGTCTTTCAGTTTTTTAGTATTTGAGTTAGTTGGGGACTTGTCCCAGTAACTCATTTTAGTTATTAGAGCTTCCAGATACTGTTAGTTTACTTAAATTGGGTCAGATATTATTGTCAGTTATTTCAGCTATTTTGGGATATTCAATTTATTTAGTTTCCCATACTTATCTTTTCATTGTTCATGCTTTCGTACAATATTTACATTCATGATTATAGTAGTATGCCAGTGTCAAGGGTTGACTTAGGGTCATTTGAATTTCTAAGGATCGTGTCTCATCCAGGGTGTAGACTTAGATCATGACAAACATGGTATCAGACCACTAGGTTCAAGGGTCCTAGGATGTATAAAAAGCCATATTTAGTAGCCTTTTCATGGGTGTGAAGCATGCCACACTTATGAGAAAGAGGTTACGAGACGTTTTAGGAAACCATTCTTTTTTTCATGTTCTTTATCATGTGATAGAGTTAAACTTTATTTACTCCTCTAATTCATGTTTTATGCGTCTTTAGATAATGCCTCCATACAAAAATAACAAACAGAGAAATAGATAGAATGTTAATCCACCTGTACCATCGAATAAAGAGGTTACTAATGTGGATTTACATAATGTCATTTAGATGTTGGCACAGTCCATAACTGTATAGGTTAATCAACAGGTAGCAGTTTTCGCTAACCCAAATGGTGGGTTAGTACTATCCAAGTCAGGGACTTTGTTCATATGAACCAGATTGAGTTCTTTGGATCAAAAGTTGAGAAAAACCCATAGAATTTTATTGATGAAGTAAAGATAAATGTGGCTCTGAATATATGGGAGGAATATGTTGATACTTTCCTTGATCGATTCTTACTGATATAGTTGAGGGAGGCAAAGGCTAAAGAGCTTATGGACTTAAGGTAGGGATCCATTTCAGCCAAAGAGTATGGCCTGAAGTTCACTCAGCTTTCTAAGTATGCTACAGAGATGATGGTTGAGCTAAGGGCCAAGATGGGTAAGTTTATTTTTAGGGTTTTTGATTTGGTTAAGAAGGAGTGCAGCACTACTATGTTGATTGGGGATATGGATATATCCAGATTGATAACGTATGCCCAGTAGATTGAGGAAGAGAAACTGAAAGAGAGGGAAAGAGAGAATAAGAGAGCTAGGAAAGGTAATTTTGAGTACAGTCAGTAAAGGTCCAATGGTGCGAATCGATCTTCCTTTCAGCAGAAATCATAGATACCCACATATTCATCAGCTAGTGCTCTGTCTCCAATACCCATACCCTAACATGATCAGAAGACTAGAGCATCAGGATCTATATCTCAGGAAAGTTTTGTAGGGAGACGTACCTACCCTACTTGCAGCAAGTATGGCAAAAACCATTTGGGGAAGTGCTTGATTGGTAAGGATAGTTATTTTAGTTATGGTTATTAGGTCATAAGATAAAGTATTGCTCCTCTGTAGGTAGGGAAATGGAGGTAATCGATCCCAGTCTACCTCTTCAACAGCTTTAACAAGTCGCCTAGTTCAGCAGGGTGCCACTTCTAGTGCAAGTGGTCAGCACTGGAACCACTTTTATGCACTCTCATCTTGCTAAGATCAGGGGAGTTATCTAGATGTAGTTATCAATATGTTACAAGTTGCCCACCTTGATTTTTATGCATTATTAGACACTAGGGCTATACTATCTTTTATGACCCCATATATTGTCGTTAATTTTAGAGTCAGTACAGAACAACTCCTAGAGACGTACTTCGTATCTACTCTAGTTGGTGAGTCAGTCATAGCTAGAAAGGTGTATAGAAATTATCCAATCACAGTCCTTCATAAAGACACCACAATTGATTTAGTAAAGCTAGATATGACTAACTTTGATATCATTCTTAGCATGGATTGACTACATTCATGTTATGCCTTAGTCAAATGTAGATCCAGAGTGTAATATTTAAGTTTCCAGATAAGCCAGTATTAGAGTGGAAGGGTAGTCATTCAGTGCATATGGGTCACTTCCTCTATTAATTTAAGGTGAGGAAGATGATTTAAAAGGGTGCATCTATCATCTAGTTCGGTTAAAGATTCTAAGTCCGAGACCCCAACTCTTCACTTAATTCTAGTAGTTAGTGAGCTTCCAGAGGTGTTCTCTGAGGATCTGCCCAGAGTTCCTCGTAGACTAGAGATTGACTTTGAAATAAACCTTCTTCCAGATACCTAGACCATATCTATTCATCCTTACAAAATAGCTCCAACTGAGATTAAGGAATTGAAAGAGCAGTTAAAAGACCTCTTGGATAAAGATTTCATTTGGCCTAATATTTCCCTGTGGGGTGATTTTGTCCTCTTCATGCATAAGAAAGACGGTTCTCTAAGAAAGTGTATTGACTACAATCACTTGAACAACTTCACAATTAAGAATAAGTATCACATCCACAGGATTGATGACTTATTGAATCAGCTTTAGGGCATCAATTGTTTCTCTAAGATAGACCTCAGATCCGGCTATTATCAGCTCAGAGTTAGGCGTGTGAAATTCCAAAGACAGCCTTCAAAACTTTGTATGGTCACTATGAATTTGTGGTTATATTTTTTAGACTAATGAATTCTCCTACAACTTTTAAGGACTTGATGAATAGGGTATTCAAATAGTATTTGGATATGTTTGTCATTTTCTTTATAGATGACATTTTTGCCTACTCTTGGAGTCAGAAGGAGCATGTAGATTATTTGACAGTTATGTTGCAAACTCTCAAGGATTGCCAGTTTTTTGCTAAGTTCAGCAAGTATGAGTTTTGGCTGAGGTCAAATGCATTCCTTGGTCATGTTGTGTCTAGTGAGGGTGTGCAAGTAGACTCACAAAAGATAGAGACAGTGAAGAACTGGCTTAGACCCACTTCTCCGTCAAGTATTTGGAGTTTTATTGGTCTTGGTTGGTTATTACAGGAGGTTTTTTAAGTGGTTCTCATCTATTGATTCCCCATTGACTAGGCTCAGAAAAAGGTTAAGTTTCAGTGGTCCGAGAATTATGAGAAAAGTTTTCAGGAGTTGAATACAACTTAAGTTCTGACTTTGCTAGAGGGTTTTAATGGGTTCATAGTCTACTGTGATGCTTCCAGAGTTAGACTTGGTTGGTTTTTGATGCAGCATGGTAAGGTTATTACTTATGCTTCCAAATAACTTAAATTTCATGAGAAGAACTATCTGATTCATGATCTTGAGCTAGCAGTGGTAGTATTTGCCTTGAAGATTTGGAGACATTATTTGTATGGTGTTTATGTTTATGTGTTCATGGATCATAAGAGTCTTCAGTATGTTTTCAGTCAGAAGGATTTGAATCTTCAATAGAGAAGGTGGCTTGAGCTTCTTAAGGATTATGACATGAGTGTGCTTTACTATCCAGGTAAGGACAATATAGCGGATGATGCTATTAGTAGGTTTTCCATAGGTAGTGTGGCCCATGTTGAAGAAGGGAAGAAGGAATTGGCTAAATATGTTCATAGGCTTGATTAGTTAGGGGTTCATCTTACAGATTCAGCGGATGGTGGTATTATCATTTAGAATGGTTTATAGTCTTATCTTGTGATGGAAGTTAAGGAAAAACAAGACAGTGATCCTATTTTTCTTAAGTTAAAAGAATTTATGCACTATCAGAAAGTGGAGGTTTTCTCCCAAGGGGAAGATGGTGTTCTTCGTTATCAAGGTCGCTTATGTGTTCCAGATATAAATGACTTGAGGTAGCAAATTTTGATAAAGGCTCATAGCTCTTGGTATTCTATTCATCCAAGTGCCACCAATATGTACCATAATCTATGGGAAGTCTATTAGTGGAATGGCATGAAGAGGGACATTGCAGATTTTATGCCAAGTGTCTTAATTGCCAGGAGGTGAAGGTAGAACATCATAGACTGGGAGGGATGACTCAGGATATCAGCATTCCTACTTAGAATTGGGAAATGATTAATATGGACTTCATAATAGTTTTACCTTTCACGCGATGTCATCATGACTCTATTTGGATGGTAGTAGACAAAATGACTAAGTTGGCTCACTTTTTACCTAACAAAACTACAGATTCACCAGAGGACTATGCCAAACTTTATATTCATGAGTTGGTCAGATTGCATGGGATTTTCTTGTCTATCATCTCAGATAGGGGTAGTCAGTTTATATCTTAGTTCTAGAAGTCTTTCCAGAAGGGTCTTGGTACCCGAGTAAATCTCAGCACAGCTTTCCATCCACAAACATATGGTCCGACAGAGCACATTATTTAGACCTTAGAGGATATGTTGAGGGCATGTGTGATTGACTTCAAAGGTAACTGGGATGATCATTTACCTCTTATAGAATTTATGTATAATAATAGTTTCCATTCTAGCCTCCATATGGCTCCTTTTGAGGCACTTTATGGGTGGAGATATAGATCTCCTATTGGTCGGTTTGAGGTAGGTGAAGCTACTTTGATTGGGCCAAATTCTATTAATGAGTATATGGAGAAGGTTTATTTTATTAGAGAGAGGTAGAAAATAGCTCTGAGTCGTCAGAAATCTTATGCAGATATGTGTAGAAGAGAGCTTGAATTTGTTGTTGATTATTTGGTGTTTTTGAAAGTTTTGCCTATGAAAAGGGGTGATTATATTTGGCAAGAAGGGGAATCTTAGTCCCTGGTATATTGGTACTTATAGGATTTTGAGGCATATTGATAATGTGGCTTATGAGTTAGAGTTGCCCGCAGAATTGGCAGTAGTACATCTGGTTTTCTATGTGTCGTTATTAAAGAAATGCAATGTTGATCCATCGCTCGTTGTTCCTTTGGAAAATGTTGGTGTGAAGGATAGTTTTTCATATGAGAAAGTTCTAGTTAAGATCGTTGATAGGCAGGTTCGCAAGTTGAGGAATAAGGAGGTCGCTTCAGTAAACGTTTTGTGAAGGAATCAGTTGGTTGAGGGAGATACTTGGGAAGCAGAAGCATAGATGATGGCCAAGTACCCACATCTTTTCCCTCTTAGTACCGAAACAACATGAGGTAGCGATCGTTCTTCTTTAGTTACTCCTCCATGTTTCATGCTCTTTTTATCTATTCACAATTCCATGTATGCATTCATACTCTATACATTTCAGCTGAATCTTACTCTTAATTTAAACCAGTCCCAGTCATACTATATGTTCAGATTCAAAAATTCAGTTTTTAAGTTAGTAGTCTCTTCCCTACCAATCTAGTTCAATTTTAGTCTTCATTCGAGGACGAATGATCCCAGGGGGGTCATTGTAACACCCTAAAACTTTTCCATGATTAAATTAAGACCTAGACCAAAAACCCATCTGAAAAAGTTCAATTTATCCCAGACCAGTATGACTCACTGTACGAGTTGTACATTGAGAGACGAGTTATAGTAAGTTTCCAGAATTTCCCAAAATATCAGTTTCCATGACTTAGACCGCGAGTTATGGGACTAATGTACGAGTCGTGCATTGACTCGTACTGATGACCATGGAAAAGTATTGAAAAATTTCCTCAGAGACCATGAATCATTGTACGAGCCATGGTATCAAAGGTACGAGTCGTACTATGACTTATAGACCCCTTAAAAAGAACCTGATCAAAACAGGTCCCAAAGACCACGAGTCTCAGTATGGCTCGTGGTATCAACCTATGAGTAGTACAGTGACTTATAGATGACCTATCCAGAAATTTGTTCAACACCTGTCCAAGACTCATGAGTCAATCCATGATCCGCGGTTTGATTGTACAAGTCATACAACGACTAGTGAGGTCCTATTTCTCAGAATTTAAAATGGTTTTCTAAGGGGCAAATCAGTCTTTTCACTTTTTTTAAGTCCTATACTATGTCGTTTTGCTTTCTTTTGAGGGGGATTAAAGGATAAACAGTCGACCTTCTCCTCATTAGCATCTATTAAACATCTAAGCCATAAAACAAAAGCTCTCAAGTATCTAAAGCAGTAAAGACCTAGGGTTATTCTTCAAGTTCAAATTCTCCAAGATTTAGTTCAAGATTCCCCATCAAACAAAATGTGAGAATTCAATAAGGACTTCCTTTCACCCTTATGCTCAAAACCTCAGTACTTTATTATCTAGGTTTTATACCCATTTATGCAAACTCTATGATTTTCAACTATAGTGCATTCCTTTATGATTATTACACTTGTTTTTAACAATTTTGCTTGATTTACATTATCAAAGTCTTAGTTTGAAATCTTACAAGTGATTTAGAATGACTTGCACAAATTTAGCATATTTCAACAATAAATTAACATGAATTAATCCTATGATCATAGAAATCAGTAACAGTAAGTGTGACTAGTTCTAGTATTTCAGAACCTCAGGTAATCAGATGATTTGAACTAGTTTCATGCTTATTTGTTTATCTATTATGAGCATATGGTATATATTTTTGGGAGTAGTATTTAGCACCAAGTGTATAAGGTTTCAAATAACCCAAGTCTCAAAACTGCGTGCCAGCGTAGGTCATGTTTAGCCCTTTGAGGCTCAATTTAGTATATCCACCTCAGTTTATGGCTCTGTATTGATGGCAAGGTACGGAGGAACTCTCCTCAACGTGAGTCATACATTGGACTCCATATTTGCTCATATAGTTTATGTAGGTTAGAAAAAACTCCCTCAGAAAAATAGTTTTAAGCTTAATAAGTGTACGTGACTCACTAGTTTGTTTGTTTTTTTTTTGAAATATGATTAGTATATATATCATTTAAGCAATACAATTTTCCATTCTTAAATTATGAAATGTGTGGGTCATTGTACTTAAGTCTATATATGATTTGCTCGACTTCAGTTTTACAGCATGATTTACATACTTATCCATAATTTGTATATCTCACATGCTCAGTACATCCTATAGTACTGACCGCCTCTTTTGCGCTATATCCTATCATGATATAGATTCATGTGCTCATTCCCAGTCGTGCAGTTAAACACGTTCCCAGTGCCAGGTTTAGCAGCAGCTTTGGTAAGTCCTCATCATTCGAGGGCACATTTCAGTTTTAGTTTTGTTTAGTCCAGATCTTATTTTTGTCTTTCAGTTTTTTAGTATTTGAGTTAGCTAGGAACTTATCCCAACAACTTTTCTTCAGTCATTAAAGGCTTTCAGACATAGTTAGTTTACTTTAGTTGAATCTGATATTGTTGTCAGTTATTTCAGCTGTTTTGGGATATTTAATTTATATAGTTTCTCTTACTTATCTTTTCATTGTTCATACTTCCGCACAGTATTTACATACATAATTGAAGTAGTATGTCAGTATCAAGGGTTGATTTGGGATCACTTATGGTTTCAAGTACCGTGTCTCGTCCAGGGTGTAACTCGTGTTATGACACAAGCTATGTCAAACCAAACAACCAATCAACCACAAATTATATTCGTAGACCCATCATCATGCTTATCAATTCATAACACATACAAGAGATTATTTTAATTCTAACTCCACAAAAACTCACATAAGTTTCTCTGAATCACTCATAAGCCATTATTATACCAAGGACTCTAAATTCAACTTCTAAGTGTGAGGACCCATTATTACTATTATTATCATATTCATGAACATCACATCGTTAGCCATTTATCAGACAATTTATCCATTCATGCTCGGCGTGAAGAGATTATCTATACAATGTGAAAGAGTTGTATTAAAGAATAGGGAAAAGGGTCAAATTTACCCTTCTACTTTGAAAATTGGCTAAATATACCCTTCGTCATACTTTGGGGTCAAATTTACCCTCGTTGTCATACTTTGGGGCCAAATTTACCCCTCTACTTTGGAAAATTGGCTAAATATACCCTTCGTCATACTTCGCGGTCAAATTTTTTCATACTTTGGGGCCAAATTTACCCTCATTGTTAAGAAACTTTTCACATGTACCCTTCATTTAACAGAAAATCCCAAATCAACGTTAAATGACCCATTTTTAAAAAAATAAAATACACCCTAATCTAACTCGTTCGATCCGACCCACAAAATATACACAAACAAATATACCCCTCCCTCAGTTCTATTGGTTGAATTTTCCCAATGAACAAATATACTTCTCTTTCAACGTGCAGTGCTGGTAGATTGTTTACAAATGAACAAAAAGTAAAATGGAATGGGATAACGTAGAAGCATATAACTAGAGAAAATATCTATTACAAACTCTGTTCCTGTTCCAGTTATGTTCAAATTTCAAAATTTGGTATGCAATTCTATGTGCATCTAGATTCTAGAATCAGTGGATAAGTTTTCTGAGCAAATGACATGATGAAAAATTTGTGTAGATCCAAATTATTTATAAATACATAAGAATGAAGAGATGTCACGATTGGCACTAATGCAGATCCATGAACTGAGGGAGGGGTATATTTGTTTGTGTTTACACTGATGCAGATCCATTTTTCATGAGCTATGCACTAATGAATATCCAGTGGCTTAATCTCGTTAGGAAAATTTGACCAATAGAATTGAGGGGAGTATATTTGTTTGTGTCTTTTTTGTGGCTCGAGTCGGGTCGGACGGGTTAAATTAGGGTGTGTTTTATTTTTTAAAAATGAGACATTTAACGTTGATTTGGGCATTTCAATTAAAGGAAGGGTACATGTGAAAAGTTTCTTAACAACGAGGGTAAATTTGACCCCAAAGTATGACATCGAGGGTAAATTTGGTCTCAAAGTATGATGAAGGGTATATTTAGCTAATTTTCCAAAGTAGAGGGGTAAACTTGACCCTTTTTCCTGAATAACTAGTTACTATTAACACTGATTAGTTGATCTTTATAAATTATGTATATTTGCAAATTTAATCTCAAATATTTATTTATAAAAGGAACATGAAGAGTGATTTATTAATGCAGTGTCTTAGGATATTACGATATCCTATTTATTAATTATGATTCGATAATATTATATAAGAAATTGGAGAAAATTTAATAGACTTCTCAAATAGATATATGACCCTAACTCCCTGTTATCATTAATCATTATTTTATAAATATTTAAGACTTTAAACACTGCTACTAATATTACTTCCCTTTTCTATATTAGAGATTTCTGGCCTATAGTGCTTCTTTTATTTCCTAACATCTAATTCTTAATTATAAAACACAAATAAATACAATCAATTCATTTTTCAAAAAAAATTTATGTTAATAACGCAGATGAAAAAGAAAGAGGTGTGCCTAGATTGGTTATTAATTATAAACCTCTTAATAAATTTTGAAAATGAATTCGGTATCTGATTCCAAACAAAAAGGATTTATTGTCCAGATTATATGATGCCAATATTTTTTCAAAATTTGAGTTAAAATCCATTTCGGATTCAGAAGGAATATCCTTATCATACATATTATCACTCGCTTGAACAATATGAGTTCTAGGATCTATCTTTAATTTTTCTACTGGACTATGAGTCGAATGAATAGTATGCAAAGATGCAACACGGTTTACTCTAGCTGGACCATAAATTGGTTCAACTGGAGATATTACAGAAGGTATCGAAGGCAATAATCTATTGTTATTATTTCCAGAAAAGGATTGTCTATTTTAAACAGAAGACTTATCATCAAATTGAATACAAATTTGACCATCAGGAGTTTGAGAAATATGAGAATATTCAGAATTAGTAACCTTATCGGCTAGCTGATTATGCGGTATAACTGAATCTAAAATCCAAGTATTTGGAAAATTAATTTCTTCCCATCGAATAGGTCAACGAGTAGTAATTTTTTATTTAATGAAATTGGTTTCAAACAAAATAGTTTGATTAGAAGTATCATATAATTTACACTTAGGATTTAAAGTCGATAGCAACTTATAATAAATCCTATAAGATAAACATATAAGTTCAGATCCAGATGCATAATTATAACCATGCGTCTTAACATTTAATGTTAATGCATCAAAAATATTCACATCAGATAAAGACAGTTGTAAACTAGGCTGTGTATTAAAATAAACTGGATCATAAGACACTGTAGATTCTATCGAACCTATTAGAGGTTGTCCAAAATTTAAATTCCGTGCAGCTCGAAGAGCTGCTAAAAACGTTTCGGGTAACCCTTTAAGAATCAGATTATAACTCTCATCGCTCTGATACCAACTTGGCAGGATCAACTAGTCGGGCGGTAGTCCGCGCGGCCAGATGGATCTAGCTAATTTATCACCTTTATGCTGGGACATAAAAATCGAAATATATAGGAATTTTTATATAGTGTATGACTGTATGGAAGGCTTAGCCTTTTACCCAAGCAAGGGGCCTGTCAGGATTTAATACATATTCTTAATGAGCCCGTGTGTCTGGAGGTTCTAACCGGTAAAAGATCACCCTTTTTTCAACATCTTGAATGGGCTATTATACCGGCTTACCAGACATAGTCACTAAGACAAAGCCACTAAGAATAGTACTAGATCCGACTGTACCACCATGTTAGAACCAAGTTAAATGGCTATATAATAATTTCTTTATATTTTGATAAAGCCAGATCTTTAAGATTAAGATGTAAGAGAAGTTAGATATTCAACATAGATATGGAATTTAGCCGTACATAGTCCTGGCTAGGAGAAAGAGAGAGGAAAGAGGTGTCACCTTAAGGACCCGGCAGCAAGGGTCAGACCCGAATGCAAGGGCTAGTGTATGGTGTCCAAATTTTGGACTTTTTCTGATTTTTATTAATAATAATAACTTTACAAAACTTATTACAAACTAAGAAAGAAGAGAGAAGGAGGAGCAAATGAAAGAAGAGAGAGAGAGAGTTGCTAAAACTCTTTCGGGTAACCCTTTAAGAGTTAATGGTTTAAATGCAATTTGAACCATGCCTATATGCAAGAAATTATACCGATTTTTATATAAATCTATATCACGTTTATTTAATAAACGGATGGTCTGCTCTAACAAATTAAGAACTAACGACGTCTCAGTAGTTTTAATTAACTGAGTAGAAGAAATTTTATCAAACCAACCATAATCATAAATGGTTCTTATCAGAACCTTTGGAATAGTCCATTTATTTAATAAATCAAGATTTTGAGGTCTATCAATCTCTTCTAACCTATCATTTTTAATACTGGATTCTCCTAGATCCATTTTTATCCGAACTATCTATGTTGAATACTTCACATCTATTACAAATTAACCTTAAACATCATGGCTCTGATACCAACTTGGCAGGATCTCTGAGACGGACGTGTATAACATACCGTAGACTTTATCATAAACAATGTCATCTAATTCTAAAGCTTTAAGCTTTTCTAACTTACAATTAGGTTCTATATGGCCAAATTTTCCACATCTATAACACTTTACTTTGGAAAGATCTCGATCTGACCTGTATTTTGTAAATCTTTTTGTCTTTTAAGCACTACTTCGTGCTGCTCTTTCTTCCTTGGTTCTATATCTAGAATGTCTTTTTCTATAAGAACCATCAGGGTTAGGATTTCTATAATATTTACCCTTTTTCTTTCTAGTAGAACTAGAAGGTTGGTCTACACCAAATTGTGCACAGAAATCTCCTAGTTGAGATTTTTCCTTCAATTTATCCATCTTAAGCTGTCTGGATAGTTTTAACTCATTACACAAGTTTAGACCTTCTTGTGTACAGATTCCAACGAGCTTGCCATAGGTATAATTTTGATATGGAATTTCACCGTAACTACCGCAAAGAGTTTTTCTAACCCTTTCAGCAAATAAAGAAGGAAGGTCGTCTATAAACTTGGCTTTCCAGTGATCAGTCTTATTTTTGGGTAGTTCCATAACCCTACTAAGGAAAGTATCTTTATAACACCGAAAGTCACTTAAGGTTCTACATCTAAGACCATTAAGGAGAGTTCTGATGGTTTCATAATTACTGGTAAATCTACCATTAAAGTGTTCTAAAATGGTCGTAACTAAAATATAGACTGTATTTTCTCGACCACTTGGTAAAGTATGACCTAAATTATCAACCGCTGCTTCAGGGTTGACAGCAGATATTACTGTTGCTTTGGCCTCTACGGACATATAATTGTCCCACCAGCCTCTAAGTTACCCAGTAAATCCTGCAACTATCATTTTGCAAATAACCTTATCAGTATTTTTTGCACTAGTAGCCTTGCAAATAGTGGCGTACATCATCATCCTATGTACTAAAATAATCATCTGCCTATCAGAAAGGCCATCTATGTTCCACTCATAAATTTCATTTCCACTATAAGACGTATTAGTCTGATTCCAGTCCTTTCTTCTATGAAAACATCTTGGGGAGTGGGTCTAGGATAATAATGCGCTCGCATTCTGGGCTTATCTGCAAAATAGGGGTGGTTAACACTACCACAAAGCTTATTAAATTCTGAAATAGTTTCTTGCCTTATATCAGACGAAGAAGCAATATTATCAGCAAATTGTGAAGACATATCAATAGGCTTAACAGTTAAATCCAAAAACTTCTTATCAAGAATTTCTTCTAAAACTGAGAAAGTTTTTATTTGAAAATCCTGAAGCTCAGGAGGTCTTTGAATAGAACTAGTAACAATCTGAGTAGGAGTGGTGCCAGAAGAAGAGGCAACATTTCTCTTATCGTTACTAATTTTTTTTTTGTCAAAATAATCAATTCGTCTAATTTGATGTTGCTGAGTATTTTTATCAAAGTAGTTAACTCATCTAATTTTTTATCAAGTGAACTAATGTTCTCACCTAAAACTTTAACGTACAAAGACATATAATTATTTTGAGAAATTAATTTATTAATTTCGGCAATACTTACTTCTGCAACATTATTATCAACAAATTTTTGAAAAGCAGTAAAAGTAATCCCTGTATTATTGGGTAGCGTAAAAGAAGATTGTGGTGGATAAATAGTTTGAACAATTTTTCCACTTTCATCTTGATAAAATCTTTCTAAAACATTTATGTATAATGGTAAATAAGTGGTTATAAGCCACTGTAGATTCTATCAAACCCTTTTGCAATAAATTATCAATTTCTTTTTTGCAAAACTCAACCAATTCAGTATTCATCTGACATGGTCTTGATTTTATAGGAATATTTTCCTCGGAAAAATCATCTTCATATGGAAGAGTTACTATGTGCTTTTTCCTGTTCCAGAAAGCACTAGGATGGTAACCATAGATATCACTAGTAATTTGTTCAGAGATTAATTTAATTTTTTCCTGAACTTTAGCAGATTTCATTGTATCACAAATATTCATGCTAAATAATTCAAGCTGTAAAGAATCAATATGCCTTTATTTCATATCAATTAAGGTATTTATATCTCTTGTTACGGGATCTGTAACAAATGTATAACTAATTTCTTTATTATTAAAGGTAGCTTTAAAACCTTTGGCATCAATATGGGTATAAGGATAAATAGCATTTATAAAAGGCATTCCAAGTATAATTGGAGGGTATAACTGGTTTTTAACCAAGAAAAAGAAATGCGGGATGCAGACTTTATTCTGGTAAATATGTGGATTAGGCAATTTATATTTGATATCTAATGCGTGACCTGATGCAAATCTTACCATATGCGTTGTTTTTTGAAATATTTTGTGGGTATTAACCCTTCTTGGATGGAACTAACATCGGCAACACTATCAATCATGGCAACTTCATTAATAGAGAAATCATTGTCAATCAAAATTGTACATTTAATGTACCATTTATGGGCAGTAACAATTTGCATCATTCCTAAAAACATATCATGTTTAGGATCCAGATAAATTTGTTTAGAAATCTCGATTTCATCATTTTCTAAAACATTTTTCTTTTTATCATTAGAAGACTCAACTAAAGAATTGTTTTTCTCAATCTGAGTAATCCAGTGATCACAAATCATTTTATTTTGTTTTAGAGATTTAATCTCCTTTTTCAAATTTTCAATTTCTATTTTCAAATCATCAAAAGACATATCACGTACAGGAGTTTGTTTTTTCCAAAAGTCGTCTATTGACTTCTGATAAAGTATAAGAAGAAGAAAATAATAATTCATTCTTTTGGCTGGTCTGATTCGAATTATTTGAACTCAAATTACTTGTCAAACTAATGATTTTTTCACGAAGGTTATTATCAGTAACCTCCTTTAGAATCTCTATTATATTATCAGAAGTAATAGTCTGAATATTCATATCTTGAAATTGAGATTGAAGTTTATAAAACTCATCATTTTCACACGAATATGTATCACCTTTACAAGTATTATAAGCAGTAAAATTATCATGCTGATTTTCATTATCAGAAAAATCAAGTAAATTAATTTCTTCCCATCAAAGTAGTTAACTCATCTAATTTTTTATCAAGTGAACTTATGTGCTCACCTAAAACTTTAACGTACAAAGACATATAATTATTTTGAGAAATTAATTTATTAATTTCGGCAATACTTACTGCTGCAACATTATTATCAACAAATTTTTGAAAAGCAGTCAAAGTAATCCATGTATTATTGGGTAGCGTAAAGGAAGATTGTGGTGGATAAATAGTTTGAACAATTTTTTCACTTCCATCTTGAAAAAATCTTTCTAAAACATTTATGTATAATGGTAAATAAGTGGTTATAAACCAAGGGACAAAATACATAATTTGATTATGTAATTCACAGGTTTCATAAAATTCTTGTGAAATATTGTGCATATCTTCTTCACTATAAGTGTCAAAAAATCAAGTTTTAAACCTGTTTCATTTATTATTAAAAAACTCGTTTTGAATATGTTTTCTTGCCAGGGATCCTGGACTAAAATCAATGATGTAAGGAATCATTAAATATCATTAGGGTTAAAATCCATTTCGAATGCAGAAGGAATATTCTTATCTGACATATTATCACACGCTTGAACAATATGAGTTCTAGGTTTCACTAATTAAAATAATAATAACCCATAAAACGTAATACAATAATTTTTACTTTTTATATTCTAATTTATGTGACATGTTTTCTATTTTAGTTTGTCCTAAATAAATATCCCTTTTGTGTATTTAGAAACAATTTGTCTTTAAAACTATAATTTTACTTTTAATGAGATGTCTATAATCAAATAAATGTTTAAGGCTTATTTTAAAATACATGTTTAAAAAGTGATTATTTTTTTAAAAAAAAAATTAATGTATTCGTTCAAATAATATTACATAAATTGTAATAAATGGAGCATTTTAGTAGATACCAAATTCTTTTACTTTCTTCTGTCCAAAATAATTGACGTCTTAGCCTTTAAAAGTTAGTCCAAGATATTAATATTTCACTAAATGAAAAAGATACTAATTCTTTTTCCTTAAATTTGCCTTTGACACATATCTAATTCAGTATATATAAATTTAATAAAAATTATGTCAACTTAGAAAGAAAAGAAAATTTCAAATTAAGAACACTACAGTCAAAACCCTTCTTATATAAGTATATTTTACTGAGTAAATAAATTTTTTAATTCACGTATCCAAACTTAATATACGTATCAATTATTTTAGACCGAAGGAAAGGGAGTATAACAAAATTTAATTAATTTGTGAAAGCGACTATTTGCACAAACCATTGTGGGGTTATTTAATAGCTGATTTGGAGTTGAGTTATATGAGTGTTAAATTCTGCATATAATATCACGTTTGACAGTTAGTTAGAAGTTAATATTCATATTTAAAATTAATATGATGTCTGATTTACAATTTAAAAATTTGCACAACTAATATTTGTATAAATTATGATAAAATTTATGTTTTATTTTATACAATATAAAAAATAAAATAACTAACAAATAAAAAAAATAGTATTACATATTTATTTTTTAGATAAAATAATAAATAAATTATTTCCTAAGTAATTCATATATTTTTAATAACTGCATTTAACCACCATGAGCAACTCCAAACTTTTACGTGGTGGGAGGTTGGACGACTAACGCACACTGTGCTGAGCTCTTTTGCTGAATATTTTTCAATGGTCAAACAAAGGACAATAGAAGGGCCCAAATCTCGAAGCTTTTTGTGTTTGGCACCTCAATGGAAGCTTCATTAGAATCAATACTTTACCCACCCACTTAGTTATTTTAATCAATATAATCATCCTTCATACTACTATCTCTATATATTAATTTTTGTGTATTTGTCATTTTGTTCACACCTCCAATGTTGACCAAACATTTAAAAATCAACTCTTAATTCTACCCCCACTTTTTTCTAATGGAGTTATCCCATTTTCCGGCCGGCATCTTCACCGGGAAACATTCCCTTTATCTCATTCTGCTAGTGAACTTCATACCCATTTTGGTAACTTCACAATCTCCGGCCACTACTGAACGTGATACTCTACTGAAAATGAAACATCAATGGGGAAACCCATTATCACTCAACTCATGGAACTCTACTTCCTCGCCGTGTAACTGGCCGGAAATTGAGTGTGATGACGGAAAAGTCACCGGAATTATACTTAAAGACAAAGATATTACTGTTGAAATTCCAAATTCCATTTGTGACCTCAAAAATCTTAGTTTTATTAATTTAGCTGGGAATTATCTTCCCGGAAAATTCCCGAGTTTTCTGTATAACTGTTCCAATTTGCACCATTTGGATCTTTCACAGAATTACTTTGTGGGTCCCATTCCGGAAGATATTCACCGGCTTGGGAAACTCCGGTATCTTGATTTGGGTGGCAATAATTTCACTGGAGATATACCGCCGGCGATCGGAAATTTGACGGAGTTGGAGAGCTTGTATATGCATATGAACTTGTTTGATGGAACTTTTCCGGCAGAAATCGGAAACTTAGCCAATCTTGAAAATCTGGGATTGGCATTTAATGGGTTTTCTCCGATGAGAATACCGCCGGAGTTCGGGAAGCTGAAGAAACTGAAGTTTATTTGGATGAGAGATACGAATTTGGTAGGTGAAATTCCTGAAAGTTTCGGGGATTTTCAAAGTCTTGAGCATATTGATTTTGCTTACAATAAGCTGGAAGGAGAAATTCCATCT
This sequence comes from Capsicum rhomboideum, assembly GCA_031232105.1. Lineage (NCBI taxonomy): Eukaryota > Viridiplantae > Streptophyta > Magnoliopsida > Solanales > Solanaceae > Capsicum > Capsicum rhomboideum. The sequence goes on from CP124718.1 coordinate 15,329,533, forward strand.
GGGTTGTTTTTGTTGAGGAATTTGACGATTATGTACTTGTTCAGTAATCGGCTTTCGGGTCCGATTCCTGAAACTTTTGAGTCGTCAAATTTGATTGAGCTTGATGTTTCCACCAACAATTTGACTGGGAAAATCCCTGAAAGTTTTGGAGAATTTAAACACTTGGAGATTCTGAATCTTTTTTCAAACCAATTGTATGGATCAATTCCAGAAAGCATAGCCAAGATTCCAACTTTGAAGGAATTCAAAGTGTTTAGGAATAAATTGAATGGGAGTTTACCATCTGAAATGGGACTTCATTCAAAGCTTGAAGCTTTTGAAGTTTCACTGAATTCCTTCACTGGAAACTTGCCAGAGCATTTGTGTGCTGGAGGAACTCTCTTTGGTGCTGTAGCTTATGTTAACAATCTATCTGGTGAAATACCGAAATCACTCGAAAATTGTTCTACTTTACGTACAATCCAGCTCTACAAGAATCGGTTTACCGGTGAGATTCCGTCTGGGGTTTGGACTTTGGTGAACATGACAAGTTTGTTATTGAGTGATAATTTGTTCTCCGGGGAGCTACCGAGCAAAGTTGCCTTCAATTTTTCCCGGTTAGAGATCAGTAACAACAAGTTTTCTGGTGAAATTCCAGTGGGAATATCTTCTTGGGCTAGTTTAATGGTACTTCTGGCAAGTAACAATTCGTTTTCAGGTCGGATTCCAGTGGAATTGACGAGTCTTTTTCATATAACACAGCTAGAGGTTGATGGTAATTCGTTGTCTGGAGAACTTCCAGACAACATAATATCATGGAAATCTTTGTCAATATTGGATCTTGCCAGGAACAAACTCTCTGGCAAGATTCCAGCAGCTCTAGGCTTAATCCCTGATCTTGTTGCTCTAGATTTGTCTGAGAATCAACTTTCAGGTCCAATTCCACCTCAACTAGGTGTAAGAAGGATCACTAGCCTTAACCTATCTTCCAATCAACTTAGTGGAAATATCCCTGATGCATTTGCTAACCTAGCCTTTGAAAACAGTTTCTTGAAAAATCCCAGCCTTTGTTCCACCAACTCACTTCCATATCTTCCAAGTTGTAACGCCAAAGTCAGCGATTCCAAAAGATTGTCCCACAGAGTTCTTGCCTTGATTCTGGTCCTTGCAATTGCCATTTTCCTATTTAGTGTTGTATCGACCTTGTTCATGGTTAGAGACTTCAGGAGGAAGAAGCATAAGCGCGATGTTGCAAGCTGGAAGTTGACTTCATTCCAGAGGTTGGATTTCACAGAGGCAAACATTTTGTCAAGTTTGACAGAAAATAACATGATTGGAAGTGGTGGATCAGGTAAGGTGTACAAAATTTCCATTGGCAGACCAAATGAGTATGTTGCTGTGAAGAGGATTTGGAGTGATAGGAAAGTAGACTACATGCTGGAGAGAGAATTCTTGGCTGAGGTTCAGATATTGGGATCAATTAGACATTCCAATATAGTGAAGTTATTGTGTTGTATTTCAAGCGAGGATTCAAAGTTGCTCGTTTATGAGTACATGGTAAATCACAGTCTTGATAGATGGCTTCATGGGAAGAAGAGAATTTCTGTAAGTAATAAAGTCATGGATTGGCCAAAAAGATTGGAGGTTGCCATTGGAGCTGCTCAAGGACTTTGCTACATGCACCATGACTGCACACCACCGATCATTCATCGCGATGTGAAATCAAGCAATATCTTGTTGGATTCAGACTTCACGGCCAAAATAGCTGATTTTGGCTTAGCCAAGATTTTAGAGAAGAAAGGAGAGCTTAACACCATGTCTGCTGTTGCGGGTTCCTTTGGTTATATAGCTCCAGGTAAAAGCAAATTCCAAGCTTGAACTTTATTTTGCAATGACCCCTTTACCTCAATTCTTTAACATTATCGAAAGTATGACTAATGAAGCATTTTCGGCTTGGTTACAGAGTATGCCTATACAACGAAAGTGAACGAGAAGATTGATATCTATAGCTTCGGGGTGGTGCTATTGGAGCTAGTGACAGGAAGGCAACCAAATTTCGGGGAAGAGCATACAAGCCTGGCAGAATGGGCTTGGAAGCAGCATGGAGAAGGGAACACTGTCATCGACAATATGTTAGATACAGATATCAAGGAAGCATGTTACTTGGAAGAAATGAAGACTGTGTTCAGACTCGGGCTTATATGCACGAGCAACTTACCTGCAAGCAGGCCTTCCATGAAAGAGATTCTGCAGATACTTCATCGATGCAAGTCCTTCAGGTATTCTGGAGGGAAATCACCAGATACAGAGTATGATGTTGCTCCCCTCCTTGGCGGCAACAACAGCGAAAAATACATTGCAAGTTACAAACGTATTAATTCCAATAAGGTAATAGATGATAGTAGTGATGATGGTCTAATAATTTCCAGTGTGTAATATTGGAGATAGCCAGAAAGTGAAAGTTCCTTGTAAAATGATCTTCAGAGTATAGGTCCATTAGAATAGTGCCACTAAGTAAAGTATAAGTTTGAGCATGCTGTAAGAATAGAAAACCCCTTTAATAAGAATGTTGTTTTTCTAGTGTACTCTTGAATTTTAACAGCCGTATTAGTTCACTGGGGACGCATCATTTAACTTTGTTTGTTACGTACATTGCAAGAAAGTGGAAAATTGCAATGAAAATGCCAATTTATTCCGACTAAAATGACAGAAGAGCATGCCTAGAGAATAGACCATGAAGTAAACTAGTAAGTTTGAGCATGTTGCAACTCTTAATTCCTTTTGAAACAGATCAAATCAATTATTCAGAGACTGCTCCCAATTTTCGTTTAACAAGACTTTGAATTAGTGTCATGCTATAATCACACTCCACTCTTTCATCGTGTTGTAAGCAAACAATTCCAAAGAAAGGATATGATGTCGACTAGCTCCCTTGAAATTACACTACTCCTTGTTACTGGTTGACCTACTAGAAGAAGGAACACAAATTCTACTTCACTAAACAAAAGAAGAAACATTTGCGTTACTCAGTTATTTCAGGTCACAACGTAGTTCATTACATAGAATTTGTTTTTGACTGAAAATAGCTGACTTTAGTCATATATATCTCATCAAGCAAAAATGATGCCATGTCTGAACTTCAAACATTTTGGCTGAAGTTTAGGTTTGTCAAGCTTAACTCAAAACACAGCATATCTAAAGTTATTTCGAAGTGAATTTAACTTCTCATCACCTACAGAGGAATATGATATGCATCTAACTACAATATATCAGATTTTTACTATAGTCAAGTACTGATAGTTCAAACAAAATAACGTTTTGCTACATCACAATACAAGGGAAGTCTTCTCTAGATCCTCAAAAGAAAAAAATAGCCACTACCCTGTTTTACACTTCATTTTTAAACATCCACATGCTATTAGTTTTTCACATCATCTACGAGGTTCTTAACAAATGAAGCATATCAGACCCACAAGCATATTCAAGGTCTCTTCTCGACACCGGCTCTTGACTTCAACAATAAGTAAGACATTGGTTTAACTTCGAACTGAAGGCACAGCTCCGCTCCGTTTCTTCATTTTTACCCTTATAATTTTTTAATTTTTTTTTTTTTTTTGGGGCTTTTTTGAGGGGGGGAAGGGGGGAGGGGATGCTAGAAAGGCACGGATTCTCATCTCTAAAACTCCTTCATCCAACTTCGAATTGGGGGCTTGAAGACAAATACACACACCATAATCTGCAACCTATTGCTCACTTTAATACGTGAGTTTGGAGACTAATCCAAACACCTCAACTACCATCCGAAAAGCATGCATTTTCACAACCGCACTTGCTTCGAAATACACCAACTTTGGAATGTCCACCCAAATTCAAGCTGTTGACTCCAGACTCAACCTGCTAGAGAGAAACCACGACAGGAACAAAGCGAGAAAGCATAAAGATAACATAACCTATCAAATCATAAAACACAGGTCCTCAGAAACACATGCCTTATCGCACCCTCCTGCACAGCCTCTGAGCTTGTCCCATCCTGGGTTTCCATTTCCCTTGCTAGAGAAAGGTTTGGCTAGAAAATGGAAAATGATAAACAGTAAGTTCTCCATCCTGAAATACCATAAATAAAGCCAGATGCAGAAGAAGTTTAAGCAAGACGTGTATAACCCTGGTGCATAGCTAATTAGGGAAGTAGAAATTTAGTCATAAACACCACCATATATTGGTCAGAGACCTGCCGAGTAAACCAATCAAATTTAAATAGAAATGATTTTTAGAAAAGAAAAAGTGAAATGAGAAACATAATGAGTCGGAATTGTCCAATCATAATCCAAAATCATGACATATTCCCCCATCTCTTGTTTTTTCAAGATTAGCATGAGTCTTGACACGCTTACAATCAAAGGCCCCAACATCATGAAACTCCACTACACAACTGTTGATATGCCCGGCTCTTCAATAGTCATAATAACTCAACAAAACGAAAATGAGATTGAACACTGGAAAATAGGCATGTAAATAGTAATAATGGAAAATCTTTTTTTCTTTGAAAAGATGATAATGGGGACTCATATATGATGTAAAGCTTTGATGAGAAAGTGGTAAATATGGACAAAGAAACTTTTGCACTCCACCTGTGACTTCTCAGCTAAGCCATTACCCAATACTCCATTTCCACTAAGACATCCATCCCCTAGTTGTGAAATCCGATCGGCCAAGCTTATATCACCCTGAAAGGACTCTTAGCTCTCACTATCTTCAACAATTCCATAAATCAGAGTCATCAGCTACAATCAAGAGCCGAAACACACAAACAGAGAGACTCACCTCGCAAGTGAGGTTCTGAACGTTGGAATTTGATATAGGCACTCTTTCAAGACTTTCTGCATAACCAATCTGAATACATGGATCATTGAGCTTCCCAACATTATCCTGATGAAGTGATCCCAAAATGTCCCCCTTCTCATCATTCTGCAAGAATTGAAAAGTCTGGACGTCTCTAGTGCATATGTCTTCACACGGTCTGAGCACCTCCTTGCTTGGGAAGGATTTTATGTTAGAACTATCCAAATCAACTTCTCTGGAAACTCCGAATAAAGTGGAACCCCTTGACATTGTAGAATTTAAACTATCAGGTGTACAAATGGAACTGTCACTCAGAGAGGCATCATTTCTGCTGCCCAATAGCCTATGTAATGATTTGTCATCGGAACTGTCCATTAGACACGAACTCTCAAGCTCCCTCTGTGACTCATCAGAAACGATCATCTGTGATGATCCATCAGACCAACAAGAACTACCTAGAGGAGAAACAGATCCTATCCTCTGCGGACTAATAGAAGCACGTTTCCCTGGTTTGCCCAAATTTACATCAACTGTTTCAGCCTCCTGCTTCCTCTTTGGATGCTTTTCTTCAGGAGACATGCAGCCTTTAGCAACTTTCTCAGGAGTACTATGACTTGTATTCCTAGATGGTCGTGGTCTCTTATAACCATCTGGAAAGACAAATGGAGGAATTTGCTTCCTCCGAACATGAGATACATAGATATCCATGCCTGGTCTCCAATAAGCGTACATGCTTACATCTTGCTTAAACTCATCAACTGTGCCACGAATATCAAACTGTTGTCCTTCTTGCACTTTGACACCCTGTTTCCTCTGCAAGCCCATAAAAAAAGCACAATGTGGACATGGCTTAGATAAGTCTACAAATTCATTAGGATACGGATGGCACTGCAACATCCCGTTCGTGTCCCGCTCTATCTGAAATGCATCAAAGGATAGGCATGAGTTCCAGCGATAGAATCATGACAACTGAATTAGATTTTTCCCTAGCAGAATTGTTTCTCTCCCCTTTGGTACTTACAATTCTCATCGACATAATAAAATCAAAGAACTCAAAATATAATTATCATGACAACTGAATTAGATTTTTCCCTCCCAGAATCTTTCTTTTCCATTAGTGCTTTAAAAAAAATTATACATAGGGGAGAGGGGGAAGGTCGAAATGGGGAATCAAATCCTCACCAACAAGGTGAGAGTATAAGTAACCAACCAAACTAGCCAACTGGTTTACTGAGATACCCCTAATAAGCCAAGTTAGCATTCTTTTCTTCCGTTAGTGCTTATAATTCTCACCTTTAGTGTTAGTTGTCTAAGCCGGGATTCCACCCAGCCTTTCCAAGCTAGCAAATCATCATGATCTGCTGCTACAATGTCAACCTGCAGATAGTTTTTGTAGACCTCAAAGAAAAGATAATGCTTAAAAAGCGCGGTCCACTGTGCTTTACTCAACTCTATCTCCTGGATGACAGAACCATGTGAAAACAGTAAAATTACCAATCAAAATGCGTCAGCAGAGCGAAAAAGGAAGAGAACGACACTGAACTTTTATGTTATACCTCACAAATCTTGTTAGCAAACTGAAATTGGTCCATCATTACTCGAAGAGTACTTGGCGAGACATTGTAGCTAGAGTTCATGCAAGGGTAAGCAGGAGTAATAATTGGCATATGATGGGTTCGGTCTTTTGGATTCTTGCGGGGATCCCAAACAAGAAAACCAAGTTCATCCTCTTCTATTGGGCATAGCATCACCGGATTTGGCCAGCGCCATTGTGTATAAACTCTGAAGAACCTAGAAACAAGCATACTGGGGAGTGCATTGGGATAAAATTGGCAAATGCGAGCAACCAAAAGAGCCCAATTCACACCGCCAAGGAATCCCGTAACCTGAATAAAAAAAGAGTGCAGAAGGGGAAAGTACAAAATCATGCTCACAAACTGACCAGCTTATGAATACTACAGACAAACCAGTGAGGATGTTGAGGGAATAAGAACTCACATTGGAATAAACACCGCGCCTCTTTGCCCAAAACTTTAGACACCTAAGAGTTGTGCGGAAGTGCTGCAAAATTTTGAGAAAATCAATACAGAAATTCAGTTATCATTTATAGACACCATAACACAAGGGGAAAATAGGTTTACGTCAGCATTAGGAACTAATTTCAATATTTGGTCAGCAACTCGGCACCCATTGAGGCTTCGAACAGTTGGTTCATCCACATTGTAGAGTACAGATCGGTCTGAGATATCTAAATCCTGTTAACATGCGAATTACAAGACCGAATTAAATGCAATTCGTCACACAATTCTCATTTAATAATAATTCAAGTACTACATGAACACCTCTGCAGTTTGGAAGGACGTGAAATAAGGATGACGAAATACACACAAGACAGTAATGAAGAAGCTGCTATCTATTCACACTGATCAAATGAAACTAAAATGACTGATTCTCGATGAATTACTTAAAACAGCAGAGACTGATTCTCGATGAATTACTTAAAACAGCAGAGACCTTTAAATTCTACAGCTTTTCAACGTAGGTATAACTTAATAAGTAAAGGATAAAATCTAAAAGAAGAATGTTCCAACTTACTTCAGGGACAACCAAGAGAGAGATACTTGCATAAAGGAGATCAACAGATATTCCTTGAAATTTGAATTTCATAACTGGGACATGAGCATCAGGAACTGGTTGGAGTTCACTAACTTCTTCCTTTTCAGACAAAATATCATGCAGAATGATAAAGAAATCTTCCTGCAGAGAAAACAAAAGGAGAACAAATTTCATAAATGATTGCGATTAATCATCAGAGTGAGCAAAGTTTTGACCAGTAAAAGGGAGGGACTCACATCACGATTGACATAAGAGGGACCAACACACAATGTATCTATGTCAGCTCCAGGGCCATGAACCTGCATACGAAGTTTTGACCATCAACAATGAAAAAGTGACAATAGGCCATTCAGATTAATAAAAACAATAAATATAGAGCTTTGATATGCTATTGGAATAAATCATAGAATGTGATTGCATTTCTTAGATACGTGAATCTATCTGTAGCTTAATAACAACTTAACAAGATGCCAAACATGTGATTTCTACTGCTCCTATTGAAAAACTTGGAATTGAAACCAAAGAAAGACCTATTAGCCGCAATTTTAGCACCTAGTATATATGTTCATATTTATGTCCAATCATCTGATCACCCAATAATCCCAACTTCAAGAATCCTGGCTTCACAGGTTACTTTCATATAGTTTATCAACGATGCATAAATAAGCAAATATTTTACATTACTTCACAAAGAACAAAATATTGAAAAAAACAAGTGAAGTGCTGAAATTTACTTACTCCTAGCCGATAAGAACCAAATGTGAATATTATAGCATTTGCATCCTCCACCATTTGATCAGTGTAGCCTCTCTGGCGAGTCAATTGTTTCACCCATGATTTTACAATCTACACCACAATTTACCAGTCATTACAACTTCATCACAATCAAATTACATCTGAGCAACAGAACCATCAAGCACTTCAGCTGATTTCATATGATGCCAAGACGGCTCACATAAATTTTTCTACGTGAGCCAAGACAAGAACGCATCTGTTGCATAGAATTATGCCTCTTTCTTTTTTTTAATAACCCAGAATTGTGCCTCTATTTTGAAGATTATCAGAAATGAGGCCTTTTCTGTATGTGACGATCCATGAAAAGCATTTGACTTTTCCCAGAGAGATTTCCTATTCCTTAGCAAGAAAGCTATGTGGCTAAGAAAAGGAATAAAGTGGAAAAAAACTCACTAGGTAGTACAAACTACAAAAAAATACTAGGTAATTTCCTCCTATCTACCTAAGACCTTGGTGGGTAGTGACTTAGGAGTGGGCGTTCGGTTCTCCGGTTTGGTTCTGTTAAAGTTCAGTTCAGTTCATCGGTTTTCGGTTTTGCAAAAATGAGCACCGAACACCGAACCTAACTAATTTGGTTCGGCTTTTTGAACTTCGGTTAGGTTTGGTTCAGTGTTTCTAAATCGGCTATTTCGGTGCAAGTGAGAAACAAAATTATCAACACATATCCACTTATCCAGTCCCTAAAACTAGGCAGTAGGCAGTAAAACTAAAAGTTGGATAGATCGACACTCCTTCCTCCTTCCTGCACAGCGAAACTACATACCTTAAGTCTGTTATATGAAAAAACTCTTTCCAACTGAGAGAGAACAGATCAATTATGAAAAAGAACTCGACTATGAAGCTACAAGATCTCCGAGTCATGCTCAGTACAGCAATAAACAGAACAAATGAAACTCCAGCAAATCTGGCTTAATACGAACTAAAAGATAGATTAATTGATTTCATCAAACCAAATGCATGCTCATCAAGGAAATCCGAAACGGCAATATATAAGCAAGAACAACTCCCAAAAAGATGCAGACCTGGCATGCAGTACTGTACCCATGCTTCCTACTTGAGTAGCACATAAAAGTTAAAACAGTAAGACAAAATAAGACACGTCTCACACAGTGTCACGAATTCAGGCTTAAGCAGTGACTGCAAAACACTAATATCAAACTAATGTCATGATTCTTAGACTTAGAGAATAGATAGTACTTGGGTCTGATAGGATTCTTAGAAAATAAATGGGCTTGGACTTGGGTCTTTATTGGGTCAACATATATATTAAATGTAATATAAATATTTTTTAAAACCGTTACCCTTAAATCGAACTACCGAAAAAAAAAAAAAACTGAACCGAAGAACCAAACTAATTCGATTCAGTTCGGTTTTTCTGTTCTCCGGTTTTTATGCCCACCCCTAGGTGGTGTTACCCAATATTTAGCTAGACCTTTGATAGCGGGAGATAGCGAGTACCTGGTGGAATAGTTGAGGTGCTTACAAGCTCACACAAAATATCAACGTTATCAACAACAAAAGAAGAATTGACCAGATAGCAGTGAGAATTGACCAGTTAGCAGTGTCTTGGAAACAGCTCCTTCCATATTTGGAACTTAGCTCCACAAAAGAATATGTAACTACAAACGTGGAAGATCCAAAAACTTAGATCAATTATTACCATCCACAAAAGAGGAAAGTATAGCAACCTTTTCCCTTTAATTATACATTTCATTCTCTATTTGAGTTGCTTCAAACATAATGAGAAGAAAAAAGGTCTAGCCAATAGTAAAGTTCTTTTCACAGGGGAGAGGCCTTCTCCTAATGTGTACTGTAGGAAGGCATTCTTTGTCCCATCTTGGCAAATCGCATATCCACACAACAAAATTCATGGCTTGTGTATCTTACTTTCTCTGCATACAAGCTCATAGATTAATGAGAGAACCCCCATATCCATTTCCGATTCAACTTAATTCCTATTTTTCAGCTAGTATAAACAATTCTCAACTAGTATAAGCAAGTGATACTAATTGATTTATGTGTATGATGCTTCAGAGTAATAAAGCCTTTTGATACTCTTTGTTAACAGACTTACCAGAATATGAAGAGGGTGGGGAACGGGAGAGAAGATGGAAGCAAACTGATTAGAGCATAGAATTCACCTATATCTGCATGCTGATGGAAGCTGGAGCTCAATGAGTAGGAGTTTTGAACTTTATTTACTGAAAATATAAATGGCATATCTTCCAAAAAGAAGAGCAAGTAATGCAGCCAAAAGAGAGATTTTGAACTTTATTTACTGAAAATATAAATGGCATATCTTCCAAAAAGAAGAGCAAGTAATGCAGCCAAAAGAGAGATTCTAAAGATGCTATGTTGCAAAACTATAGAAGATCCAGCCGACATGATCTATACAAAAGTGGAAACAGAAAGGAGAACTTCCACATGGCCATTAGAGACACACAGAGAATGGACTTAAATGTTGAATGGAGAAATCAGAAAAATAGCAGGCTTTAGTTTAACCTCTTATACATTGGTCAGGACAATGATTTGAAACAAATCCTTTTAGCAACTGATAACTGTGAGAAAGATGGCTGGTGGCCGGGTGCTATCTGAAATGCCAGGATTTATAGAAGAATGGAACTTCCAAAGGACTATTTTTCCTTCCTAATCCAAAGTCATACAAATCCTTTGTCATTGACCTCAGGTCTCATCATCTTCTTGTTCTCCTCCGCAGGTTTATTGGGTTTGATCAAAATGACATCATACATGAGAACGAGCTAGATATAACAGAGACAAACTAGCACCAACTAAAAAACTTCTTACTCTTTTATCAGTGAGCAAAAACTTCTACATTACAATCTTAATGCTGAATATGTTTAGAATTTACAGCAAAATAAAGCTTCTTACAATGTGCATTTTAGTTATGACCTAATGTGAACTGGTCATACTCCAATTTGATTATACGATTTCATGTCAAATTTACTCACTATTGAAAGTGAAACTTAGACCACTTGACTCATTTGTTATTTAGAACTGAAAATCAGAAATTACATAAAAATACTAGATCATGCATACTTTTCTATCTAAAGATGCTGGAGAAACTTTCACCAAAGATAAGAAACATGTCATTGGTCAACTTATTCAAACACATAGATATTACTCTGCCACGTATCATGCCAAAAACACAACCAGAAACAACTCCAACCCAGAGGTCTTTTGGAGATTATGTTAATAATCACCCTCCATCCAGATGAGGTAATCATTTTATCACATAAAGAAACTGAAATGGGAGAATGAGTATATGATTTGGCAAACTTAAGAGGACTGTGATTGTACGACCCATATCTACCTGGCGCAGAAAATTTTGTGCCCAATAAAACTTTGACAACACATTAAAAAAAAAAACCAATGAAATCCACAAGTGGGTCTGGGTAGAATGTATGCAGACTTTACCACTACCTATGGAAGATAGGGAGGCCGTTTCCGAAGACCCTTGGCTCAAGGACAGGTGAAAAAAGTAGCAGAAACAACAGCCAGATAAAAGGATAATTCAAGAGAAAAAAGATAACCAAAGCGAAATAAACAACAGATGGTAATAGAAATCTAACACTAAAAAAATACAAGAACAAGAATAATACTCCTGGAATAGAAAAGAAAAACGCTCGACTACCCACTAACCTTCTATCATTATCCTCGGCCTCCGCACTCTCCTATCAAGGGTCATGTCCTTGGTAAGCCGAAGCAATGTTATTAAAAGCGAAAGCTTCATCGCTTAAAGCAAGAAGCGATATGGCGCTTTTCTACCTTGAAGCGAGACATGGCTGAAAAAGCGAGCGCTTCTGAGACTGAAGCGAGAAGCGAGAGCAGTAATAGAAGCGGGAAAAGCTCGGTTAAGCGAGGTGACTGCCGAACTAGGGGTCTATTTTAAAATTTTTATAGAAACACTTACGCGACTTCTTCCAAAACATTAGCGTCTCTTTCACTTCTCTTGCTGAAAGCCTTGCGATTCTCTTTCAGTGCTCTTACGCAACTGCTGAACTTTTTTCAATGTGAGTTTCCTCTTCTCTTCTTCTTTTTATCTCCTTTTCTCTTCTTCTTTTCTCTATTTCTTTGATGCAAGCCTGCGACTGCACTGCTTGGGTTGTCTTTGTCTGCTTCTTTTCTATTTTTTCCAGTTCTTCAACTTGCAGTGTGCGACTTCTCTATCTTCTTTTTCTGTTTTGCAATTCTTTTTCTCTGCTTGGTATTTTCCTTCTTTATTCTGCTCTGTTTTTCATCTATGTTCCCTCTGTTTTGTAATGTTTTTCACTGTTCTGTCTCTGTGTTCATCTAGTTCTAGTATCTATTATTTAGTGTTTAATTTAAGCATTGAAAATTTTCCTTAATATGTTATTTCTATTGAGTTCTTGGTTATTTATCTATGCATATTTAATATTTTTAGTTTTAGTTGAAAAAAGTGTGGGCTTCGCTTCACGCTTCAGTGAAGCAAGCCCTTGTCACTTTTTTTTTCTGCTTCTCGCTCTCCGAAACACTGAGCCGAATTTGCGTCATGTCCTGCCTAATCACCTCCCCATACTTCTTCCGTCTACTTCTACCTCTCCCCGGGCCAACTTATAGGAAGACACCGAGTATGGTGTTGTATATTTACAAATCATAGGTTAGCAGGCTACAGCTTAGCTATTCACAGAACAAGAAAGTCACTATGTCCAATATGCATTCTTTTAATTATGTATTCCAACAAACAGAAACGCTTGTATGCATCGGGTTCATAGGGGTTAATTACATTGCCGCATGGAGATCTCCGTTATTTATTTTTTTATTTTATTTTATTTTTTTGGAGTGTGTGGGGGTGGGGGTGGGGGTGGGGGACGAGACTTTCTCCCTCTGGTAAGTAGCAGACACACTCTTATTTTCAATAGCCAAAACCACCATTCCTATTTTCACTATGGCACAATTCTTTCTCAGAATCATTTCAGCAGCATGTTCCTCTTCTGATTGATCCTTTGAGTGACACATTATTTTTTGTAATAACCATCTTCGCAACACCATGTCAAATTTCCAACAAGAATACTGGCAAAAGCACCTTTTTCTTTTATAAAATAAATGGTTCCATTAATGTTTGGGCAAAAACACACCCGTATACAAGAAGTACACCAGAAAAGTAGAAAACCTACCCACCCAAAAAAAAAAAGGCATGATTTTCTACGGAAGGCACCCAATCTTCTATACAACAAGAAACTTCATGGGTGCGCCAAAAGACAATAAGGGATGGGAGGCTATCATCAACCTAACAAAATTCATCTCTATCCCTTCAAAAGCTCTCATGTTTCTTCCTCTCCAGATAACCCACATAAGTGCTAATGGGGAAATAAATAAAAGGTCCACGCAAGATTCCAAATATCATAACTTCCTCACCTACTTCGACAAGTTCTTCCGACTTCCGCAACTAATTATTTTTGTAAATTTTTTAAGTGTGCAAACTACTACTGAATTATTGATTATCCCACTTTAAGCTCGACGGAACATATAAGAAAGTAAATTATTCTGCTAAAATGGAAGAATGGGGCATTAAAAAAGTTAGGTTCTCAAGTTAAATATTATTTTTTTTGATCAGTGGTTCTCAAGTTAAATATTGTCACATGTTGGACAATATCATAGGCATATTACCTATTACACTTATAAAAAGGTGCATCGTTTAGAAGAAAATCATTTTATAAGAGCCTTAAATTACTGATAAGATTTCCTTTTCTTTTCTTCTTTTTCCTTCTCACACAAATTCTGTGGTACAACATCAAATAAATTTGAACTTGGAAGAACTTTTTCTTTGACTTCTTGACAAGAGCTAGTCTTCCAGCATTCCTGTTTTCCTTTTGTTGTATTCTGCCAGAACCATCTAAAGTACAAACAACATTATGAATTGAATTCAATTTCAACCACTAAACCTCTAAATATTCTGCCAGGGATGCTATTTTCTGCCCTGCACTTCCTTCGATACTTCTGCCTACTAAAGCCCTAAAGCATTCAATACTTCTTCCTACTAAAATGCTAAAATATGAATAGCCCGAAATGCAATAAAACCCCAATTGATCTAATTCTTACATAGCCTTTAGGATGAAGACTGACTAACAAATATGGACATCATCATTATTATTAGCAATGTCCTCAAAAACAGTTGTTTAATAGCAGGGCTCAACAAGAGAGTCTTCACATATTCAGATCCGCCTTAAGCCAAAAGTTGCAATCAGAGGCTAATAATCAACACCCTAACCCAAAAAGAAAAGATCTTTTTAACTTCTCATATAGTGTTTCCATTTGCTCAAAACCCAATATATCACAGCCACTGAATTTAGAATACAATATAGCTGCAAACCAAACACATATTAACAACTCAGAAAACTTCTCAATCATGATGGGGTTGCACCAAGGGTCAGCCCTTAGGGTTGTCGCACTTTATGTGAGAGACTAGTGGGCTAGCCTCCTCCTTTTCCTCTTCTCTTTATTAGTAGTAGTATTTAGTAATTGTGTAGTCTCACGTTCTTTTATGTGTGTTACTATTTGTTGCTTTATTTGTTTTTGTATCGTGCTATTTGGTTGTTTTATTTTTCTTGCAATCCTGCTACGATGGAAGCTCTATTGGAAACCACCTCTCTACCCCACAGAGGTAGAGGTAGAGGTAAGGTCTGCGTACATTCTACTCTCCCTAGACCCCACTCGTGGAATTTCACTGGCTATGTTGTTGTTGTATGCAAAAGTTAAAGCTTGTACCCACAAAATTAATGTAAAAATAAAACAAAACAACTACAACTGTTTAAGCTTCAAAACTTACCTGATCAAGCTGATGCAACACCTCTTCTCTCCTTGATGTCTCTTCCTCGCTCTCATACAACTCGGATTCCTTCAAAAACTAATTAAAAAAAAATCAGTACAAATACATAGGCAAAATTGAGTACAAATAATAAAGTTGCTACCTTTTCTAATGCTGCATTTCTTTGAAGATCTGCGTCGGTGGGGCCAGCAAGAGACAAAGGGTTGGTGACTCCATATTTCTTCGGCGGTGGCGCGGCTTCAGCCGGCGTCGTCGTTAAGCTCTCGGAATCCACCATCAATTACCAAACAAGAAAATCAACGAATTACGAAATAAAGAAGAAAAACCCAAAATTCAAAACATTTACAGATTAAGCCAAGAAAGTGGGAAAACGAGAAATTGAGTGGAAAAAGTAATGAATTTCATATAAAAGAAACGAAAATTAAAGATTAAGCAAAGTGGAAAGAGAGAGAGAGATCTGGGGAGAAAGAAAAGGGTGGAAGATGGGAAAGGGGTCAATGGAAAGCGGTTTCTGGGGTTTTCCGGAGGGGGGTGATCGAGTCCGAGGCAAACAAAGAGGTGTATTTTTGGAAAATGCTAGTCAAATTGGTCAATTATGTGCATCTTGTTTTCTTGTATTTCTAGAAATCCACTTGTTTTTGTCTTCTCATATTAGTACAACTACTCTAGTTGGAAAAAGGACTAAAAAGAGAGATTTATTTATGTACGAAGACAAATTTGCCTCGACTTTTACCTGATTGATTATATAGGATAGGTGGTTGCACCTGTGTTTCCATCAATAGATTGAATTATAGTTTCAGTCAAGGTTGCTTTTGATATATAGTTTACATGTAAATTTATACGATTAATATAAAGGAGTCTTCTTTATATATAGGACTAAGCTAAATTTCTATTATCAATACCTGAATAATGAAGATTCTAAACCATCTTAGGATCATTGACATGCATATTTTCCATGAGCATAAGAGAATTTGTAGGTATAACTGTCTTCCACTTGACTAAGTTTGTGCGATTACAGCACTTCACAACAATTACGTGATTAACCAAGTGATTATGTCGAGTCATGTTATATACAATTTTATAAAATAAAATCATAGCCTCTTTGCTCAAACTTTTGGGAGGCTAACAGTGGTTTTAAAAAAAAAAGAGTTTTATTTTTTTAAAAAAAGAGTTTTTATTTTTTTTAAAAATGAGATGTTTGGTCAAATATTTGAAGAAAATAATTGCTTTTGTAAGTAGCACAAGTTATTTTTATAAGTTCTTAAAAAAAAACAATTTTTACTCAAAAGTACTTTTTTAAGAGCACTTTTTGAGAAAATATATTTGAATGCACTTTTTAAAAGTTTGGTCAAATGTTATTTATTTTTCAAAAGTGATTTTTACTTTGATTAGCCAGATACAATTTTTTTTTTAAGCAAAAGAAAGCCAAATACAATTTATTTCTCACCAAAAATACTTTTTTTTGAAAAACATTTTTATAAAAATACCTTTTAAGAATAAGTCGATCTTCAAAGCATGACTTTAGTATGCTTTCAATTTATAAGAACAAAACTTTGAATAATAAATAATTATACACGAAATTAAGAATAAAGTAATCTTTTATGTGAATAATGAACGTGAATCATTGTTATGGTGACTTATTTGGCAAGATGCCCTTCATAGTCAACATTATCTATAATACAGTTGCTACCATTGTATCTTTGACACATTGAAACTCAAGCTCTAGAACAGTATTCAAAATGCACTATTTCATTTCATCGCTAGTTTACCTTCTTAGATAGGTAAAAAGATCAAAAATGATGTTATTTAGATGTCATCTATAAATTAAAAGAACCAGGTTCTTTCAATAATTATGTAAGGACATTGCGGATATTAAATCAATACAAGGATTTTTACATGAAAAACTCCTTGTTTAAGGAAGGATAAAATCACGACCTATCTCCAACAGAATTTTCCTAAACTTTTCACTATAACTGGAGAAAAAATCAAGGTTACAACTCCTTTTACGCCAAAGGAACTGATAACAACACCTATATCAATCCTTAACAATTCTCCCTAATTATACCCAGTCTACAAAGCCATTTTTCCAATACAAAATCAATACCTAATACAAATCACTGTAAATGTAATAAGCTTATAGTTAAGGACCACAAGAATATAACTACTCCAACTCGAGAACAATTTGAATGTTACTTGATAGGACCAGATTTTTCTCGTTGTAGTAGTTGACTCTCCTTCACTTCACAATATTCCTGTATAGATTTCTCTCCATTCGTGTGGTCTCTCTCTCTCTTCTGTGGTGATAGTTCTCCAAAGTACCAATGCAACACGTTATAAAGAAGTAAGATCACCACTTGTTGTTCTCCAAATCCTAGTAAAATATGTTCCAAGAAATTCAAGAACCTAAATCAAGTTTGACTTGGTTTCCAATTGCTTCAACCTTCTTTTTTTTTCAACTTAATTCCATGTGTTCAATTATGATAATGTTTTTCTGCTTCTGCCAATTAATGTAACAGGATGCCACTTTCTAAGTTCGATGCCTGCAAAACAAAAAAGGAGACAACCAAATAAGTATATTATAGGATAAATATATGAGAGACCATGATAACTAAAACTTAATCTATTATCACCAATAAGAATAGGAACATAGAAGCCAAATAGTTTCATTTATAGTAATTTATTTAGTCAAGTGCACCATAGGAAACTAACTACAGAAAGTCAGTAATGAACAATTATAAACAATACAAATCCCAAATAAAGGATCATTGTTATAGTATTTAATTGCAGTTAGAAATAACCCATCACAAAAACTCTATACCTAAAAGTGTGATTCTAGGAAAACACACTTCACAGATCTTACAACTATGGCCGAGTCAAGAATTTAAATTAGTGAGTATAGAATAGTGCACTCACCGCTCATAAGAAAATGTAGGAGACCATCAACACCAAGATTCAAATTTCGAATGAAACAAAAGATACCTAATGATTTCCTTGCATCTATAAGTCTCAGTGGCCAAAGTTACCCAAGGGTGGCAACAAGTACCAATTGAAATAGTGAGGTGCGTCAAAGTTGGTCCGAACACCGCCGTTATCCAAAACAAATGTAATAAGGGGAACATTGGGATAGTGTCTTTGAATTGATAGATGGGTAGAAAGGTGTGTCATAAGACAAACAATTTTAACCAAGACAATGAAGTGAATTTTAGCATCACTGAGAGATACTGCCACATAAATAAGCACTACCATGCATAAGCACGGAGAGAAATTAAATTGCAAGACAGGAAAGTCTTAAACTTTCATATAATCACGATATAAAAAAAGTGTTTCATGTAATCATGGGACAATTAGGCTTTACCTTGTTTTAATTGTTCAAACGACTAATCAACTTAGCAAGCACTTCTGTGATTACATCCTTGCTTGTTGACATCATCTTCATGAATAATTTTTCTGAGATGTAATTTAACTCTCCTCTTCATCATCCTCATTCAAGTCCAATACTCGCTCTGTAAGAGCATTATCAACCACTTCAACAATCTTAGGCATAGTCTGACCAATCACTTTAAGCTCATGAAAAAAAAAAAAAAGGGTCATCATCACATCTAGTGTCCTTTTATTTTTATTTTTTGGTCAAACAAACATGACACTGTAAGTTCACTCTATCATTTCATGCCAAAAATCTTGGTCTTCTCTTGTCTAGAACCAACTACATTATGAAGTATAAAGTAGACCAGCAGCCAGCCCCCATATCCAGATCTTTATAGGCTTGCTCCCATCAATCAGTTAATTGATAGACTATCAAGTACTTCAAATCTTAAAGCTCCTTAACACACTTGCAATGAGATAACAGAACATGATCAAATACTTGAATTCTTTACAATTTGTTGATCAACCCAAGAGAAAAATCAAGGCTTCATGAAAATAAAGTATGTTATTATCTACAATTTTAGATATACAACTAATAGAGATAAGTTACGCACGCAAAAGATTATAGAGGATATTAATAATAGGATTTTATTAGAAATATGATCCAAAAGAGTCAAGCATGAATGTTCACTTCTCAAGACCTATCGGAAAGAATAGAGAATTATAGAGAGTTGTCCCAAAACTCCCGCAAGTAGACCATGTGACATTTCAATAGCTCTACGTACCTATGTCATCTAATTCTACAATTACACGCAATCCATTATCCAAGTTATGGACATCCTTGATCTACTTAACCCCATTTATTACATGATGTTCATCTACAACAAAAGAAAAATCAAGTGAAAAAAATTAACAAAGGAAAACAAAACAAAATACTCAATTAGTAGTATAGATTAAACCAAAAAAATAGCCCACAAATTCAACTAAACAACTTGCAACAGACACTTATTCATTAAAACACTCTTAAACTAACTTAGGCAATAACTTATAGGATTTCTATCAAACAGTCCTTGTGCACACCTTCAACTCTAAAAGTGAAGAGCTGGGATCTGAAAGTTCAACCTTGATATGTTAACATCAAAATAATGTGATATTTATACCAACAACAAAAATTCCAGCATATGCTTCACAAACAACTGAGCTCAGAGTCAACTACCTTTTAAGTGAACAGCTTAAAAAGTAGAACAAACAAGCAAACGTAATACATAACAATATTTACAAAAGCAGATGACGATTTCAAGTGTCTAATACAAAGAGAACCTCAGTCAAATTGGGAATACATAGATGACCTAATAAGTCTTTGAGGGTTAGAAAGTACGGATTTGATATATTACAGAAAATCGATGGAAAATACCAGAAACCTAAGAAGCAAGCGACAATTGAAAAAATCACAATTTAAAACCCTAATTTGAGGGAAGGGCGACATTCATCCAGACATCAAATTTGACGTAACTCCTAATATTCGACGTGAACTTCACCGGAGACCAAAACGGGGCCGGTCAATGAGAGCTAGAGGCAGATTGTAGAGGTAGGGTTTATTGTAGGACGAATTTTAATGTTGTGCTAGATTGGCGTGTAAAAAAATAAACCAAAAAGTTTAAAGCGATTTCCATTTATTTTTTCTTATTTTTATTATAATAGTCAATATATTTCATATTATAAAGACAATAATATAATAGTTATAAAGAAAAGGTGAAAAGACGATTTTGTCTAAATCGGAGACTTTTAATAAAGGACAAAAAGTTCAAACAATATTTTTAAAGCCCTTCACACTTTTAATATAATAGAGATTAATAGAAAATTTTCAAAAAATACACATAGTAAATATGTCACGACCCAATTTCTGAGTTATGATGGCACCTACTATGTCCCACCAGTAGGTAAGCCAAACCGTAGCCTGGAACTACAAGTAATGGGCTAAATGGTGGAAGATAAAGAAATTACCAGAAGGTAACATATATATAGATAAAATAGGGAGGGAGCAAAAGAATATCCCAAGACCTAGTTGTCACACCCCGAATCCCAACGAGGCATGATTGGCACCCGTAGCCGATAAGGCCCGAGAGAACCAAGCTATGCTTCTATACATTCATATGCATAACCTCGAATGAAGAACATACTATCTCATGTAACTGATAAAATGTAAAATGCCATACATATACATATATAAAACTTGGCCGTTTGGGCCATCACGTCGCACTGTACGTACATATCTTACATCCATACCCACACATGTCTACAAAAGCCTCTAAATACATACACGACCAATGCATAACATCTACAACATCAAATCCAATGTACAACTATGACTCGAAAAGTCCCGAACCAACTGGAGCTCACCAAAGATCTGCAAATACTGTCACTCTACTGTGGAGGTCTACTAATGCCTGTACCTGCAACATGTAAGGTAAGTCCCCAAAAGGGGTCAGTACGAAGAATGTACTGAGTATGTAAGGCCATAAGAAAAACTGAGTCAGTGCATAAGAACTTCAATGGAAATAATTATAAGAGAAACTCAATGTGTGGAATCATGTACCTTTCCTTCATTATTATCATCTCCAATGATACATACATAATAAAAATAACCATGGAATCAACATAAGAGAAATAGCAAATGTGAACAAACTCTCTTTTTGTATGTGGGATACCATGTACATTACATTCTTTCTTTCCCTTGCCTTTACTTTACTTTAAATTTACATTGCTCATATACTGTTAGGTCCCTCATCATGCAGGTGTTCATTTCACCCCATGGATACATCATGCAGGTATTCTTTTTACCCCATGGATACATCATGCAGGTATTCTTTTTACCCCATGGATAAGATTATGTCATCATGCAGGTATTCTTTTTACCCCATGGATACATCATGCAGGTATTCTTTTTACCCCATGGATAAGATCATGTCATCATGCAGGTGTTTGCACCCCATGGATAAAATAACATCATCATTATACATTGTTTTGCTCTTACTTTATTTCATTACTTTGAGATTGATACTTCAACTTGTGAGAGATTGATACTTTGATAGTCATAATATTGTTGGAAGCTTTGGAACAATAACCAATGAGCTAGAGACATGTAGATAAACATTCTTGGAAACATAGCCTTCATAGAAACATAATACTGTTGGAACCGTTGAACAATGATCAATGAACAAGATACATGAGTATAATCACTATTGAACCCTTGGAATATAACCTCATTTGACTTTTGGAACACTACTAATGGATATGAGACATGTGTAGAACTCTATTGGAACTTTGGATCATGACACTAATTGGAACACACCCATATACTTTACCTTACTCTTGTACTTTATGAGATTAACACCTTAGCCAAACACGTACTTACATGCACATCTCACTTCACCCCTTTTATCTCATGAGATTGACAATTTCACTTATGAAGTATAATTATACTAACTTGCACATCACCTCTCTTATTACTCTTATGAGATTGATACTCTTACAATTGGCACAAGGATAATCATCATACCATAGGACTCATAACATGATTGGAACAATGATATGCAACTAAACAAGCTCTCTTTACCTCATTGCTCTTATTGGGATACTTCTCTTAGGATCTACAACATAGGACAACTTAAGCCATAAATAAGAACTAAGTGATTCATGATTCGTATAGGAGTAAAACACATATGATTATCAATATATCAACCCTAGTTAGAATACTATAGAACCCCCTTGGTATAGTACACTTTTGGAACCTTAACATAATGATCACTAAATACGATACATGTGGATACTAACTATTCACCACCCTGCGATGCAATACCTTAGACCATTTGGAACTTTTGACCTATTAGCCAATGAACGTGAGTCAACCAATGGACATGAGTCAATCAATAAACATGAGTTATACGATTCACCATTGACCAATGAATAAGGAACATATGAGTAACTCTAGCTAACTATTGAATATGAAATACCTTAGAGTATTTCGGAATCAAGTGAGTGCTATGACAGTGTGAACATCATATGTTGCAGAAGGATATAAAAGTAACCTTACATACCTTGTCCTCTCAATGTAAGTACACACTATTCACCACCCTGCGATGCAATACCTTAGACCATTTGGAACTTTTGACATATTAGCCAATGAACATGAGTCAACCAATGGACATGAGTCAATCAATAAACATGAGTTATACGATTCACCATTGACCAATGAATAAGGAACATATGAGTAACTCTAGCCAACTATTGAATATGAAATACCTTAGAGTATTTCGGAATCAAGTGAGTGCTATGACAGTGTGAACATCATATGTTGCAGAAGGATATAAAAGTAACCTTACATACCTTGTCCTCTCAATGTAAGTACACAATCAAATATGTGAGCGCAACAATTCCGCTCCTTCTTTACGTTTCACTCTACATCACAAGTGCATAACAAAATTTACATTAACCACCAATTCCTTTACAAATGCATAACATCAATGAGTCACATATTTGCCCTTAAACATGCCATTTCCCCTTGACAAAACCATTGATAAAATTATTATGCCAAAACTTCCATAATATTCCCAACATTGACCAATACATGAAAATCAATACATTTCCCCACAATACTTCTCCTTTACACTTTCTTATCCATAACGCATCACAAATAATCCATCAAAGTACCTTAATACAACTCATAACACATATCGGCCAAAATCCCACAATTTACACTTTTAGCAAAATAACAAGTTTAATAACAAAATCACTCCA
The DNA here is from genome assembly GCA_031232105.1 of Capsicum rhomboideum. Lineage (NCBI taxonomy): Eukaryota > Viridiplantae > Streptophyta > Magnoliopsida > Solanales > Solanaceae > Capsicum > Capsicum rhomboideum. The sequence goes on from CP124718.1 coordinate 15,352,730, forward strand.
TACATGCTCATATTTTGTCCATACCATTCACTTTCATCAAGACATCAAGTCACCTTTGAAGTTTAATTCACAAAAATAACACATCTTTACCAAAACACAAAAGTGCACCACTTACACTTTTAGGCATAACCATCATGATATACATGCTCTCCCATGCATATAATATATGAATCCATAAGCATAATTACTTACCCAAGCAAATGAGTGATCTTGCCCCAAAGATGACTTAGGGTTTGAAAGAGCCCAAAGGGAGCTTTCTTGAAATTTCTAGAAAATGAGAAAATGTGATGTGTGTCTTTATGAAATAAAATCTGATTTTTGTGCCCCTTTTATAGCCACTAACTCATCCTTAGCCACTCTTTATAGTATTAAATACTATATCTAGAAGGTCAAGGGAAGAATGGGTCATTTGACCCTTTATTGGCCCATATCTTGTAGTCCATTTTGGGCCTCAATTTGGGCCCAATAACACATCTCAACTTAGCCCACAAATTTTCATGCATAATCCCTCATATATCACATGTATAAATAATTCCATAATGTCACGACAATATTCTCTTACGAGATCCTCATTCATCGTCTCGATCGCAAAATAGGAATTCTAGTCGCTCATGACTTCATTAAACATTTTTGGTAAATACTTGTATTCCATGGTTTGATCATGTAGAAGTATGTAGGATTATATTGAAGTGTTTGAAGCCTTCACAATGCTCAAAGAACTCCAAAGAACCAAAAGAAACCATCTAAGAATCGTCGTAGAATTGCGTCGCGAAACGAGCTCTGGAAGGCAAAATGTTTGTTCCTTGCGCCACTGCTGCAAAACAAGCCAGTGGCGCAAGAAATGCACCCTCTCTGATCTCAGAGGCTTGCGCCACACCCCCTGAAACAGGGCAGTGGCGCAAGTTTCCATGTCTTGCTGAATTTTTCGGCAATTTCTCCAATACTTGCGTATCGTCCAATACCTTATCAAAACACTATAAAATACTTACTTAGTGACCTTAATCATCAAGTAAACATGACTCCAAGTCACCAAATGAGGTTAGAATATGTACGGGGTATTACATAAATGCTTCAAGAAGTCACAAAACACTTCCTATGAAAGGCTAATTGCATGTACGTGGCCAAATTTCAATTTTTCTCATCTTTAACATTTCCAAATACATACTTATAACTCTCGACACCTAAGTAAACATTATTCAATGTCATCAAGTAGGGTTGAGAAGGTACGGGGTGTTACACTAGTAAGGCCGGTATAAGAGCCACTAACCAAAAGAATAAGAGTACTAGTAATATCGATTTACAAATAGTCTCAAAATGAAAGACTGACCAAAAAGAGGGGAAGGAGAGGGGATCAGCTCCCACTCTGAAAGCTCACCCTATCTCCGAGACCTGTAAGCAGCTGGCTGGAATGTCAATGACATTGGCTAGTACTCGGATCTGCACCAGAAAAGATGTAGAAATGTAGTATGAGTACCAAAACAACGGGTACCCAATAGGCATCATCGGCCGACTGAGCTAAATCATAATAAAAGTATAGTAAAATGCGAGGATGTAAAATAAGTCAAGGGAGAGAGGCAAACCTGAGAACATGCTCTGAGATAGGTAAATAAATAAAGAGACACGTGATGCCGAAATTAAAGTAGTTACTACAACCCAATTAGGCCCCCATAAGCCTAGAGGGTACAAACAAGAGAAGGCTAAACCAAACAAACCCCCATAAGCCCTATGGATGCAATCAAGTAATAGACCATTACCATACTTACGAATCCCTTTCGAACCACAACTTACTGGACTCGAACCGGTACCATAATACCATGAAATAACCCATATACACCGAACTTGAACCGGATTTCCCTCCTCATAACTCACCACAAGTGTCGGACTCGAACCAGTCTTCAAATGCCATAAATCAATAGAATATGCTGGGCTCGAACCGATCTTTAAATGCCATAAATCAATAAAATATGCCAGACTCGAATCTATCTTTAAACGCCATAAATCAATAGAATATGCAGGACTCGAACCAGTCTTTAAATGTCATATATCAATATCATTAACCTAGCCCCGAACTAGGTATATGCTATTTAGTCTAAGGCTCAAGATTAAGGATAATGTCATGAAAGAAGGACTCCTAAGTCTACAAGGATCTAAGAGCGATATCCCAACCCCAAAGCATCAATTTACATAAGAAAAGGGTAAATGAGTTGATTCTACCTTCGAAACAGCCCTCAAATTGGCCAAATGACCCAACTTTTAATAACTAAGCAACCAACCATAAATTCCAACCCCAAACTAGCGTAATATCATACTAATACCATAATTAAGATCAATCTATAAGTAGGGTAAGCCTAACCTATCTGGACGCCAAAAAAAGCTAGATAAAGTCCACTACAGTGGGGCCTTTCCCTTCCGAGAAGCCTCCGCACAATGACATGCTATTAAAATAACACTCTACTCATTAATACAAGAACAACAATACCCATAATGCATATAAATGCATCGGGTCCAAAATTGAGTCGAAAATTCCATGCGGGGCTCGCTTACGGAATCACAAATTTGAAATTGTCAAAACATCCCTCAAGGCTCAAGGATCATTTACCCTCAATAATGGGTGAATTCCAAGCATTACAACACCCAAAATCAACCCACAAAGCTAGCTAGGGTTTTGGGTCTAAACGGAGAATTTACCAAGAAATTAGACAAAACTTACAAGGATTTAGACGAGGAAAAAGATGTTAACGAACTCTCCAAGCTCCCTTGAGTACCCAAGAATCGCCTTTTCTCTCCCACTATCTCTCAAGAGCTTTAATGCTCCAACAGTTAGAGAAAAATGAGGGAAAATGGGTGAAAAGGGTATTAAATGTCCTGCATGTGTCGCTTAAGCGGTCATCGCTAAAGCGCCCCCACCAGCACTTAAGCGCTCCATGACCCGGGGTGGACTTCCGCTAAAATGGATGGGTGCCGCTTAAGCGCACCCCGCTAAAGCGGACAAGCCTCCGCTTAAGCGAAAAGGCGAGTCCAAGGCTCCAGCCGCTAAAGTGGTTTTCGCTTAAGTGGTTGCACCAGCTGAAGCAGCATCAGTACTTGGCAATATTTTGCCAAGTTTCCAACGGGCCCTCGGGATTCGTTCGGAACCCTGTGAACGCAAATGAACTATGCTACCCTATCAAATTTGTCATTTTGGACTCAAAGGCTCACTCAAAATTTCCATTCGGAGTCATTTCGATGAAATATGGGTCCCACACCCAAATGACCGTTTTAACCAATTTCCACCCAATAGCCGAAAATAAGCCCGGAAGTCTCGGGACCCAAACCAAAGGTCCTCTAGCCTAAAATCGATGTTTTGGAGCTGATGAAACTATCAGAATTGGTATACGAGGCCGTCTACCTAGTGTTTAGGCCCAGTCGCCAAATTTGAAAAGCGGTGATTTCAAAATAGGGAAAAGTCTCTAAAAACCAAACGAACTGTCCGGTAACCAAACTGTCAGCTCCAGCAAGTTATAAATGACTTGGGGAAACTATGGGAAAGCTTTAAACGCCGAAATAATGTGAAGAAGTAGAAAATGAACAGGAGGGTCATTACAACATCCACTACTAAAAAGACTTTCGTCCGCGAAAGTAAAAGATTAAAAAGTACCTGAAGGCTCGAACAGGTGGGGATACTGGATCCGTATCTCACTCTCGATCTCCTATGTAGCCTTTTCAACTGGACAGTGCCTTCACTGGACCTTAACCACTGGAATTTATCTGAAGCGTAATCGCCTAATATCCCTGGCTAAAATGAGGACTGGCTCCTCTACGAACGTCAACCTCTAGTCCAACTGAACTTAGTCCCAATAAAGCACGTGAGATTCATCCGGGATATAACGCAGCAACATAGAGACATGGAAAACTGGATGAATAACTGAGAAATCTGGGGGCAAAGTCAACTCATAAACTACCTCTCCAACTGTCCAAAGTATCTCGAATGGACCAATATACCTGGGACTGAGCTTACCCTTCCTCGCGAACCTCTTCATGGGTGATACACGAAAGAAAACTCGATCACCAACTCCAAACTTCAAGGCACGAAGTCTACGATCAGTTTAACTCTTATGCCTACTCTAAGCTGCTCTTAACCTATCCTGAATCACCCGCACCCTATCCAAGGACTCCCGAAGCAAGTCAGTGCCACGGGGGCTAATCTCTGAAGTCTCAAACCAACCTATCGAAGATCGACAACGCCTACCATAAAATGCCTCAAATGGTGCCATCTTAATACTCGAATGGTAGATATTATTATAAGCGAACTCTGCCAAAGCTAAGTGTTGCTCCCACTGACCTCCAAAGTCCATCACGCACGCGCGGAGCATATCTTAATGAACATAAATGGTCCGCTCCGACTGACCATCGGTTTGAGGATGGAATGCAGTGCTAAGATCAACTTGAGTACCTAACTCCTCCTGACAGGTCCTCCAGAAGCTAGAAGTAAACACTGACTGAGCCTCTATTAGAAATAATGGATACAGATACTCCATGAAGGCAAGCTATCTCTCGAATGTAGATACGGGTTGGATACGGATACTCCATGAAGGCAAGCTATCTCTCAAATATAGATACGGGCTAACCTCTTGGCATTGAAGAAGATCTGAATTGGGATAAAAAAAGTTGACTTGGTCAATCGATCCATGATGACCCAAATACTGTTAGAACCACATGAAAAATGAGGTAAACCGATCACGAAGTCCATAGTAATCCACTCCCACTTCCACTCAGGAATGGGTAGCCTTTGAAGCAATCGACTTGGTTGCTGATGCTTGGCTTTTACCTGCTGACAACAAAGGCAATGAGCTACAAAGTACGCAATATCTCTCTTCATGTCACTCCACCAGTAATGTTGCCTCAAATCTCTATATATCTTTGTTGTCCCCGGGTGAATAGAATATCTGGAGCTATGAGCCTTTTGCAGTATCAACTAAATCAAGTCTCCAACCCTTGAAACATAGATGTCACAAATCTCATAATACCCTCTGAATCTAGGGTAGCCCGACTGAACTCACTCCTCACCACCTGATTATGGATGTCACAAAGCCTCCTCAAACTGGCGACAATGAATCTGCTCAAGTAAGGTAGACCTAGCCTCGACACTCGCAAGGATCCTCCTGGAGTCCGAAATATCGAGTTGAACAAACAAGTTGGCTAAGAACTGAACATCCAAAGCCAACGGCCGCTCTGAAGCTGAAATAGAAGCCAAACTACCCATGCTCACCGCCTTCCGGCTCAAGGCGTCCGCTACCACGTTCGCCTTGCCCGAATGATATAGGATAGAGATATCATAGTCCTTCAGCAACTCAATCCACCTACGCTGACTAGAATTAAGCTCTCTCTGAATCATAAGGAGCTGAAGACTACGATGGTCAGCGTAGATCTCACAATGAACACCATACAAGTAGTACCTCCAAATCTTAAGCGCAAAAACCACCGCCGCCAACTCCAAATCATGAGTGGGGTAGTTGCTCTCGTGAATCTTAAGCTACCTCGATGTATAAGAAATAACTCGACCCTGATGCATCAAAACACAATCCAAACCAACACAGAAGCATCACAATAAACTATAAAGCCCTCGCCCTCAACATGAAGGGTCAATATCGGAGCTGAAATGAGTAAGATTTTGAGCTTCAGAAAGCTCAAATCATAATCCTCGGACCACTGAAATGGAACTTCCTTCCTAATCAGTCTGTTCATAGGCGATGTAATAGAAGCAAAACTATTAACAAATCATCGGTAGTAACCCGCCAAACCAATAAAGCTACGAACCTCAGTCGGAGATGTAGGTCAGGCCCAATCATGAATAGCCTCAATCTTTGCTGGATCCACCATAATCTCATCCTTAGATACCACGTGCCCTAGGAATGTAACAGAATCGAGACAAAACTCACACTTTGAGAATTTGGCATAAAGCCTATGATCTCTCAAAGTCTGGAGCACAATCCTCAAATATTGCTCGTGCTCTTCCCCGCTCCTCGAATATACAAGAATTTCTTCAATGAAAACAATAACAAAGGAGTCCAAATAGGGCCTAAAAACTCGATTCATTAAATCCATAAATGTTGCTGGGGTATTGGTTAACCCAAAAGACATCACCAAGAACTCAAAATGGCCGTATCGAGTCTTGAAGGTTGTCTTAGGGATGTCCTCAGCCCGAATCCTCAACTGATAGTAACCCGATCTTAAGTCAATCTTAGAGAACACTGCCACACCCTGAAGATGGTCAAATAAATCATCAATGTGAGGCATAGGATACTTATTCTTCACTGTAACCTTATTCAATTGCCTATAGTCAATACACATATGCATAGAGCCATCTTTTTTCTTTACGAAAAAGACAGGAGCACCCCAAGGAGATATACTAGGCCGAATGAAACCCTTATCTAAAAGATTCTGAAGCTGAGAATTTAACTCCTTAAGCTCTGCAGGAGCCATACGATAAGGTGCCATAGAAATAGGTCGGGAACCCGGTGATGTGTGGTCAAAATTACATATATTTAGTACTATTTACCTCGTATTTAGTATTTTTATTTGTCCTTCTTGAGTATTGATTTTATGAATTATGCTTAATATGAGTATTGATTTTATGAATTATGCTTAATATTATATTTTTATTTGTAAGATTAAATTGGTGTGAAGATGAAGAAATTTGAAGCAAAAACGGAATTAAAGTCGAGAAGTTATATAAGAAAATCAAGCAAGCAGCTTAATGGATTAAATTCATTATAATAATGAATTTCTAACATTTAAATTGAATTGCATACAGAATTGAAGTTGAGGCCGCATGGCCACTGACGCAATACAGTCCAATTTGGACTGGGTGTTTATTTCCCAGTCCATTTTGAACTCAGTTATTTTATTTTGGGGGTTTTCTTGCACCTATAAATATTCCACAAAAGTAGTTTTTATGTAACTTTCAGAACATTGAAACCTTGGAGAGGTAACTTGTAAACTTTTTATTTAGAGAAAGCTTGGAGCCGCCGTGGAGTCCGGAGAAAATTGGTTTATTCTTTTCTTCTCCATCTTTATTAATTTTTCTTTGATAATTCAAGATTCCGTATTTATTCTACTCAATTTGTAAGTTCATAATTATGATTTTGTCTATGATTTCTAATTGTGATTTTCAAGCCATGAGTAGCTAAATACCACAACTAGGATTGTGGGAACCATGATGAATTAATGAAGTAGGTTAAAATACATAGTAATTGTTGGAACGGTGTGAATGCATGTATTGTTATTTCCTTCGTTGTAATTGCTCTTCTAACGGTTGCAAACGTTAGAAACTCGCCTGTATTCTAAACTTGCTCGAGAGAGAGAGAGAGATTAGGAAAGGGAATAACAACAGAGATTTGAAGCTATCAACCTTCATCTAATAACTTGAGCCTTAGCGGGAATAGTTATCTGAGATCCAGGACAAGGGTTAGTAGTGCGACACTCGGAGACCGAGAGGAGAAGAGTGAATTTTGTCTAACCAAGGTCGAGAGACGTTTAGATGAACCTAACTTGTTAGATTTTGCATGCAACGCATCAGAATAGATCACTAGTACATAGAACCTACGGATTTATGAAGTCATGGGGAACACAATCCTAGTTCATCATTCTCATTGACTTTCTCCGCATAAATTGATATTTGTTTGCTTGTTACTTCAAACTAAAAATTGTTACTTGTTCTTTTAAATCCCCTCATTGAAAATAAACGACTAAAAGTCTAAATAACCACATTGACCTAGATTTTAATCATATTCCTCGTGGGATCGACCCCAACCTAGTTGGGTTCTATATTTGATACAGCGACCGCATTGTACTTTTTCGAATGTATATTTTGGGCGACATCACCCTGCTAAAGATCAATAACAAATCAATATCACGCTTAAGAAGAAGACCAGGCAGGTCGGTAGAGAAATATTGGCGAACTCACGGATAATAGGAACATAATCAAGTGAGGGACTCTCAGTACTTACATCATGAATAAAAGAGAGATAAGACTCGCAACCCCTCTACACCAATGTCCTAGCCCGAACATAAGAAATAATCACCATCGGTGCATGGCTTTAAGAACCCTGCCACACAACCGAGGGTATGCCAAGCATGGCTAAGTTAATGGTCTTGGCGAAGCAATTCAAGACCGCATGATAAGGGGATAACCAATCCATGCCCAAAATCACATCAACGTCCACAATATCTAATACAATAAGATCGGCCTAAGTATCAAACTCTCGAATGGTCACCATACATTATCTATAAATCCGATCCACTACTAAAGAATCACCCATAGAAGTAGATACATACAATGGCACAGATAAAGGCTCCCAAGACAACTCTAACTATGGTGCATAATAAGTAGAAATATACGAATGAGTGGATCCCAGATCAAATAAAGAAATGGCAGGCAGACGGCACACTAAAATTGTGCCTGTAATAACAGCATCCAAAGACTCTGCCTCCAGTCTACTCGGTACATCATATAAATGACCTCGCTCGACACCTGGCTGTGCGTCTGACCTACCACCTATCTTACCTGCCTGAGAACCTCCTCGAGAACCATAGGGACCACCCCTGCAACCCTGAACACCACCTTTAGTTGGAGGCGGCACTGATCTGATCGGCTGAGCACTTTGCGGTGCAGGCTGAATCATCCCACGCTGGGGACACTCTATGGAGAAATGGACAAACACTCCACAATTATAGCAAGGTCCCGGAATACCACTCAGTCCAAAAGATCTGGCTGACCCGAAATAGCCACCACGACTAGAAGACCCAGAATGTGCCCCACTCGGAGACTGGCCTGCTCTGGCCGTAAGAATCACTGAAACTGGACTGATCTCCTTCAGAAATCTGAAGTACTGCCTGAACAGGCCCACTAGACTGATCTCCTTCAGAAATCTGAAGTACTGCCTGAACAGGCCAACTAGACTGACCCTGGTGCCGATATGAATGATATGGAGGGTACCTACCCTGAGAACCTCTGCCTCTGAAATGTAAGCCTCTATGGCTCCCACTGAAACTGCCCTAATGACGTGGTCTCTTATAGCTGCCCCCTTGGTCCTCGTGATGTATCTCACTCCATAATCTGGGCATAATCAGAAATCTCAACGAAAGGCCTACTAACAGTAACCAAACTTTGAGTAGCCATGCGAAGAGGAAGTCTCAGTCCCCTAACATAACACTGAATCCTCTCATATTCCGTAAGCAGGATCACAGTAGTATGTCTAGCCAACTCGTGAAATTGTGCCTCATACTCGAGAACTATCATAGAACCCTACTGTAACCCTGTGAACTGATCTCTTAAGTGCTCACGAAGACTACGGGGCATATACTTTTCCAAGAAGACCTCAGAGAACTGAGTCCATGTCAAAGGAGGAGATCCAGCTGGTCTGGAATTAAGAAAACCTTTCCACCAATGTCTAGCAGGCAAGTCCTAATGAAAAGTAGTGTAATTGACTCCATGAACCTCAACTAGGCCTAAATTATGGAGCCTAACCTCGCAAGTAGCCAGAAACTCAAATGCATCCTCGCCTGGAGCCCTTGTAAACCTCAGAGGAGTCAATCTCAGAAATCTACCTAATATTTTCTGCTCCTCAATAGACATAGCGGGGTGGGCGACTACCGGCTAAGCAACCACCAGTGCTGGGGGAATCTGAACTCTGGGTGCCGCAGCTACAGGCTGCGCCCCTACATTCGTACCACTCTGATCCATAGACTGTGCACCATCAGATAGTGTACCACCAACTAATCCCAACAACTGGACCAAGGCATCTCTGAGCAACGACGAAGAAATAAACCCCGGTGGAGCCTGGGATGCCCCCTGGCCCACTAATGTCTGGGGTGGCTGAACCTGTGGAGCAACCTCTGCCTCGAGAGCAATATCTGGATCTAGGGAAGGCTCTCTAACCGGCCCCCTAGCTGGGGCTGCAGCTCTACCCTGGCTACGACCTCTGGGTCGGCCACGACCTCTAGCAGGTACCCTAACAGCGAGCTCGAGGTCACCGTAACCAGTCATCGTAGCTCGCGTCCTAGCCATCTGCAAAAGAGTGAAACAACGAAAACCTTAGAAGAAAGTGAAGTCATCCTAAGAATGTCTTGTAGCCTCCCGAAGATAAGATACAGACGTCATCGTTCTGATCCGCGGGACTCTATTAGACACTTGCTCTTGTACCAACAATACCAGTGAACCTAGACTCTGATATCAATTTGTCACGACTTAATTTCTGAGTCATGATGGCACCTACTATGTCCCACCAACAGGTAAGCCAAATCGTAGCCCAGAACTACAAGTAATGGGCTAAATGGCGAAAGATAAAGAAATTACCAGAAGATAACATCTACATAGATAAAATAGGGAGGGAGCAAAAGTAATGGGTACAAACAAGAGAAGGCTAAACCAAACAAATCCCCATAAGCCGATGGATGCAATCAAGGAATATTCCATTACCATACTTATGAATCCCTTCCGAACCACAACTTACCAGACTCGAACCGGTACCATAATACCATGAAATAACCCATATACACTAGACTCAAACCGAATTTCCCTCCTCATAACTCACCACAAGTACTGGACTTGAACCTGTCTTTAAATGTCATAAATCAATAGAATATGCTAGACTCGAACTGGTCTTTAAATGTCATAAATCAATAGAATATGTCGGACTCGAACCGATCTTTAAACGACATAAATCAATAGAATATGTCGGACTCAAATCGGTCTTTAAACGCCATAAATCAATATCATTAACCTAGACCCGAAAATCAATATCATTAACCTAGACCCGAACTAAGTATATGCTATGTATTCTAAGGCTTAAGATTAAGGATAATGTCACGAAAGAAGGCCTTCTAAGTATACAAGGAGCTAAGAGCGTTAGTTTACCTAAGGGAAGGGTAAATGGGTCGATTCTACCTCTGAAACGGCCCTCAAATCGGCCAAATGACCCAACTTTTAATAACTAAGCAACCAACCATAAACTCCAACCCCAAACTAGCATAATATCATACTAATACTATAATTAAGCTCAATCTATAAGTAGTGTAAGCCTAACCTACCTGGACGCCGAAGAAAGCTCGATAAAGGCCGCTACAGTGGGGCCTTTCCCTTTCGAGAAGCCTCTACACGATGCCACGCTATCAAAATAACACTCTACTCATTAATACGAGAACAACAATATCCATAATGCATATAAATGCGTCGGGTCCAAAATCAAGTCTAAAATCTCACGTGGGGCCCGCTTACGGAATCACAAATTTGAAATCTTCAAAATGTCTCTCAAGGCTCAAGGATCATTTACCCTCAATAATGGGTGAATTCCAAGAATTACAACACCCAAAATCAACCCACAAAGCTAACTAGGGTTTTGGGTCTAAACGAAAAATTTACCAAGAAATTAAATAGAACTTACAAGGATTTAGATGAGGAAAAAGATGTTAATGAACTCTCCAAGCTCCCTTGAGTACCCAAGAATCACTTTTTCTCTCCCACTATCTCTCAAGAGCTTTAATGCTCCAACAGTTAGAGAATAATGAGACAAAAAGGGTGAAAAGGCGATTAAATGCCCTGCAGGTGCCACTTAAGCTGTCATAGCTAAAGAGCCCCCACTAGCGCTTAAGCGCTCCATGACCTGGGGTGGACTTCCGCTAAAGCGGACGAGTGTCGCTTAAGCGCACCCCGCTAAAGCGGACAAGACTCCTCTTAAGCAGACAAGCAGGTCCAAGGCTCCAGGCGCTAAAGCGGTGCCCAAGCCGCTAATACGGCTTCCGCTTAAGTGGCCAAAGGCCCACTTAAGAGATTGAACCAGCTGAAGAAGCATCAACACTTAACAATATTTTTCCAAGTTTCCAACGGGCCCTCGGGATTCGTTCGGAACCCTATGAACGCAAGCGAACTATGCTACCCTATCAAATTTGTCATTTTGGACTCAACGGCGCACTCAAAATTTCCATCTGGGGTCATTTCGATGAAATATGGGTCCCACACCCAAATGGTCATTTTAACCAATTTCCACCCAATAGCCCGAAATGAGCCCAGAAGCCTCGGGACCCAAACCAAAGGCCCTCCAGCCTAAAATCAATGTTTCAGAGCTGATGGAACTGTTAGAATTGACGTATAAGGCCGTCTACCTGATGTTTAGGCCCGGTCGCCAAATTTGAAAAGCGACGAATTCAAAACAGGGAAAAGGCTCTAAAAACTAAATGAACTGCCCGGTAACCGAACTGTCAGCTCCAGCAAGTCATAAATGACCTGGGGCAGCTATGGAAAAGCTTTAAATGTCGAAATAATGTGAAGAAGTAGAAAATGACCAGGAGGGTAATTACAAAATATACTTTATTATTTCGTAGCTCAAAAATACATTACATTTTATAGCCCAAAACCTGGATTGACCCATAAGTGAAGTAACTTTTTTTTTTCTTCTATTATATAGGGAATAATGCTTCTTTAATTTAATTTCCAGCTTCTTCTTTATGATTTTCACCTTTAATTCTCTCCCGAAAAATTTCATACACATTATTATTCAAGGTGAATTATATACAATGAAGCTTGAAAACTTCATATATATCAGCAATTGGTGCAAAAATTCAGCATTGTTTCGAGTTTTTTTTTCCTGTAATTCGAGGTTCTAATTTTTTCGAAAATAAGCTATGTTTCGAGTGAGCATGGTTACAAAAGATCGATTATGTATTGTGGTGCTCAAATTTGAAATTTTGGCTGACTTGGTGTATTTTTGAAGTGTTTTTGGATGAATTTGGTGGTTGAATTCAAGGAAGAAGACGAGTCCCTTTTTTTGGTATAATAGTGTATAAATTTGTATATTATTGTATATGCAATACAGTCTTTTTATTCCGGTAATTTTATATATATATATATATATATATATATATATATATATATAGTTGTATAATCATATATATACACCCAATATGCAACATTATGCAAAATTATAAGAGGTGTATAATACATTCATATGTACAATATTATATACGATTATACAAATAATCGACTTCGTCTTCCTCCTTGATTCCAAGCATCAAATTCATCTAAAATACCTCAAAAACTACAACAAATCGCCCAAAATTTCAGATTTAATTTCCTCAATACGTACCCGTTCATTTGTAGCAATACTCACTCGAAATAAAGCTTATTATGAAATCAGTGGAACATTACATGTTCTTCTTCTTCTCGAGTATTTTCTGAAATTGAACTCAAATATCCTCTAAATCACTTCAAATTTTAAGTTTTGAACTCCTATTGATGTTTTTGATCAATTGAAAGAACACTCAATAATGCCTCCAAGTAAACCCAACAACACTTATTTCAAAATTATTCTAAAATTTCATATGTGAATTTGACTTTCAAACTCAAAATCTGAGATCTGGTCCAAACTTAAAGCTTAAACTCCACTGCAATGGAGTTTATTAAATCAATCAAATTTCAGATCCATTACACATTAATTTCAAAACTAAAATTATCATAAGAAAAAAACAAATAAGGAAAAGAAGAAGGGGAATAAGCTCTCTTTTTTCTTCTGGAAGAAGAAGAAAACATAAAATGAAAGGAGAAAATCGAGATTAAAAGCGAAAGAGAAGAAAAAAAGATGAAGATGAAGATTGAAAATGTGTGTGTGTGTGTGTGTGTGTGTGTGTGTGTGTGTGAGAGAGAGAGAGAGAGAGAGAGAGAGAGGGAGAGAGGGGGAGAGAATAATAATTTGACTATAAATGTAAAGTAACTTTATTTGACTATAAATGTAAAGTAACTTTCTTTTTCTATAGACAAAAGGATTGTCAGGCCTGAACAACAGGTTTATTCACCGACTAGGCCAGCTAGGAGCGTTGAGGCCAAATAGTGGGGAAAGGGTCCTCAAAATCGGGCAAGCATTGAACCTGCCCTGAATTCAGCTTCAGGAAAAAGAAGGTCAACCGCTCCAACAGAGTGAGAGTTGCTTTCCAAACCCAGCAGAAGCTTAGTCTATTAATCAGAAAACTGGCACTAGCCGTCGAGCAACAGCCGCTATTGGACTTAGAGGCGATTAGAACTTCTAGAATATGAGAAAAAGTTCCCTACGCTGAAGATGTTGATTCTCCCTCTCCTTCTCCTGCCATATAGATGGCTTCCTCCGTTGACATAATAGGTGTGTGGGAAGGGACCCATAAAAGAACTAATAGGTAAGGCACCCTAAGCCCATACCCTTCTGTCTTTCTAGTAGCTGCAACCCTTCGAATCCTTACTAGTGTTATAGCTCGCTCGCCCTTAGTTGAGTAAAGGAATTGGTAGTTTGATAAATGGATAGGCCCTGATCGTTGACTCAGTATGATACTTATTCCCGAAGCCCTCAAAAGGAGTGTGAGTGGGTCAGTTTTCAGTTCATGGGAGGGTGGATTAATGAATGACTGCTTTAGCTCTATCGATAGAGGAAATAGGTTCCTAAAGAAATGAAAGGCATTCATCTATCATAGGCTAGCATAGCAAACAATAACGCGAAATCCAGGAAGGGGAGGGGGAATGAATGCCAAATCTGAAGCAAACCGAAAAGCGAGTTCCCGTGGAGTGAGACCTTATAGACTAAAAAGAAGGGATGAAGGAACTCCAGTCCAGGAAACCCTGGGCTTTGAACATGTGCAGGTTTCCATCCTGATGAGAGACTGCTAGAGGAAGGCGAAGCTTTGGGCAGTAGTCATATATCTTATTCTCAAACTGCTACATCGTCACATCTCTTCGCTTTCTAAGAAGCTACTTTAGCAACAACGTAGGATTAAGGCTGCACTGTCCGCTCAAAAATCCCTTATCCTTCACTTACTTTCCTGAGTAATCGTTTGCTAGTACCAGAGTTGGATGCTTACTTCGCTTTTTTTCCTTCCGGCTTGAAATTCACTCGCTTATCCGGAATGAGCTACTGAGTTGGAGTACAGGCGCGAAGACATGGATTTACTTTCTCAGTTAGGCGGGAAAGAGCGAAGCAAGGGCGTAGCAGCTTTCACTGAGTCAAGTCACCCTATAACAGAAAGTCGCGCAACCAAAGTAGCCCTTACTATACAAGGGGGGCGGAGCGCTAAGAAAGAGAAAGCGTTATCACTATACGAAATGAAGCAGTGGCTAGCACGCTAAGCTAAGATCAACCAATGTTCGAACGCAGAGCCTTTATTTCTCAGTCGTCTGTCTTAATAAGTGGATTCCGATTCATGCAGTCCTTCTCTGCTGCATTGGTCTTTTCACTCCCCACTCTCCACCATAAAAAAATCTTTCCACTATATCTCAGGAGTAGTCAAAGGAAGTACGGCGGGTCCGAGTAGGAATAAATTGACTAAGAAGTAGGGCATACAACAATGGATCAATTCATTCAACAAGATCTGTTCGGATCAGACCAGGATGAATGGGATTGGTCTGACCTCTCGCTAGGATGTAAGACTCTCGCCGCTGACAGATGTCCCATGCCACCTTTCGTGAACAGCTATGCCCGAGAATGAATTGTGATATAGCGCCGAACAAGCCACAGCTCTATTCCCGACTCGAAATCCATAAAGGACTTTAAGGGAGATAAAATAGGGGGCACTATACCATACATCCTGCTGCCTTGGGACGACTGCACGTTACATCATAGCAGCACGACCAAATGGAGGTGGAAAGCCCTTGTATAGGTTGGGCATTGGGTAGTTTTTGGTAAGAGCTTAAAAAGTCGGTCATATTTTGCAATGTAAGATTGTCACATGCACTTTTATGTAATTTTTTCTATATTAATTGACTAGTGGGTTGTAGCCCGTGTTGCGCACGGGCTTAGTGATTTGTTAGTCTATGATGTCGTTATATTATCGTCTAATACAAATTTTAGTTGGAATATCCTAGTTTGCAAATCAAAATCAAAACTGAAAAAAAAATAGTTGCTTACTTTATGGGAGTAAACATATTCATTGTCGTGTAGCTTAGTTATTGGGGGTTTCGGGAAAAACGTATGAGGGCATCTTTTAGGTGCGGAATGCTTGTTTAATCTCTGTAATTTTTATCTTCAGAACAACAGTGTTTTCTTTCTAGTTACGGCTAAACATCTAAGTACGTGAAGCCATAACTTAGAAACCAAAAATATGTAGGAAAGAGCAATATGAATAAGCACTCAAACGAAACAAATAATAACGGAAATATTTGAAAAGGTTCACAAAAAAACAACAATAGCGGAACAAACCAACAAAACAAACAATAAGCAAACCAAGTTCAGAGGAAACCACTTCGAACCAGCAGTAACAGTAATTAACCCTTTATTAATTTGGTTGAGATAGCAGACATTGTAAAAATTAATCAACGGAAAAAAAATCAACCAAATTACAAGGAAAAAGCGAAGAGAGACAAAAAAAAAAAAAGGGATAAGAAAGAGACTTAAGTGGTTACATGACAAAGCGGCAATGAAATGACCAAATAATTCTTAGATAAATAGGCATGTTGACGATATTATATCCACTTCAGTTGCCTTCACTGTGGCTTCAAATATATGAAAATAAGTAAATTAGTACGTTCTTTTCCTTTAGTTCCAATATTATTATGTTAGTCAAGAAAACATAGAAGAAAAGAGAAAAATATAAATATTTTATTTGTTCTACATTTTGTCTTATCTAAAGTAGAGGAAATAAAATTAGCTGGTACATATGAAGTGTTAAATTATCAAAAATATATAAATTGTATTCATTCTTTGTTACCATGTCTGCAATTTCATTAGTTTTTCTAAAAGCACATATTAGTAGTGGGTCTTAAATTTCAAGGATTAACTATCTAATGTCATTAATTAGATATTTATAAAAATAATCTTTGTTAAAATTTATATAAGTTGATCCCCGACAGTCGATTTAAATGACTAGGAATGAAGATATTTTCTATAGCAAATTTAAGTCTATAAAAAAAAAGATATGCTTTCATATAAATTTTAATCGTACGAGGAAGATTCATATTAAATCCCCAAATGCAATTGTTATTGACATCACTAAAGATCCCTCTAATCTCATCTCTTGAATTAGCTAAGTATAAACTATTAATATTACATTTAAAAGAGCTTAGGTCAGGCGACTCCCATGTTATGTAAATAATAGATTTTTAGGAGAGAATTTTTTTGTCATGAATTTGTATTCGATCACCTTACTAAAAACGTGTTTAAGTTTAAGAATAGACTTATTTTATTTGGAGAGAATCTCGTTCCATGTTAAACATCAGTGTTATAATATAAAGGAGATTATTTTCTTGTAACTACGATAATTATTGAACATCTTCTGATTTACATTGATAGTTTTATTCATTTGGATATGATGATATTTTTTATTTTATATTGAAAAAATTGTGATTAAAGATTATTTTTGTCTTAAATTATGTTAAATTAAAGACATCTAAAAAAATATATACTCTATCTTTTTTCTGTTTATTATTATAAATATTTTTTTCAAAAAGCATGCAAACACTATATAGTCTATCATGTATCATCAGCTATACAAACTTTTAATTTTATTTAAAAGAGTGTATTTCATATTTAGATATAATCATTGTTATTTAAGGCTAATTTATGGAGGGGTGATATCGATATAAGGTTATAAACCGTCTTATAGAGTTTTTCGTTATTCTCAATTATTCAAGTATAAATATCATTTATTGAAATGTTTTGTTTAATATAGATGTTACGGATTTTATGTTTGATGATATTAGAGATCTTGAAGGATAAATTATTTCAATTTATAATTTCACTTGTATAAATATGAAATGGATATGGTCTTTTTCATGAAAATTTCTTAGCAGACTCTAATGGTTAATCTAGTTATTTTATCAAATTTTATAATTTTTTCATCATTGATAATATAGTAGAGTTTCTCGTCATAAATTTTTTTTTATCTTCGTTAATGTTCTTTCATATGTATGAGTTAGTATTATTTTTCGACATGGGGTTAGGTCGCGTAGTGAGATGATCTTATGCATCGCTATCGTCTGGAGTTTCTATAACATATAGTATCTCTGTTGATTAATTTTCGTAATTTTAAGTTCCCTTGTTATGATTGCGATGCACTACTGCCTGATAATATGTTTGCATATTATGGTTTAAATTTATTTTATCACTTTTTTGACATTAGGATCTTGATTTTTGGTGATTTAAAAGTGAAATTTTCTTACAAAATATTGAGTGAGTGATTTTAATTTGGTTGGAGCTATTATTTTAGATTTTTTTACGATTAGTTGATGAAGATTTCATTGAAAATTGAATTTTTTTTGTCATAGATTAAGAGAGCAAATTTTGCTATATAGAATGTCGATTTAATCAAATTTGAAAATTGAATATAATTTGAACTCATGGGAATAAAAGTAATGTGAAAATATATAAAAATTATGTTTTTTTTCTTGAGACTTAGTTTTGACTTTTTGAGTTAACTTTTGACTCGTCTAATATTATAATATGGGTGTCACAGACTTATTTAACCATGCAGAATAATCTTTTGAATAGATTGAAAGTATTCAAAGATATTATGAATAGGAAAGTATGTTCAAGGAGGTCGGTGATATTTCAAATTGAAAAAAAATAAAGGCTTTAATTTTGATAAAATAATTTTCCTTGATTACATGCTAATTGAGATATACTACGTATATAGGGGTAATATATGATTGTGCTTGAAAATATATGCAAAAAAAAAATTCAACATTTTTTTCTAGAATGTTTAATAGGAATATTTTATCGTATGTTTAGATGCTTGAAAATTTGAATGCCTAAGGCCCCATTTATTTTTATAAAAATTAAGACATCTGAATGTTTAAAATATGGTCTATGAATTTAAACATTGAATGATTAAAATTATTTATTTAATATCTAAATATTTATAATTTATTCATAATGAAACATAATAAGTATATAACCAAAAAAGGATTAGATTTTTATTTTAATAAAATAATTACGGTAACAAAATATAGCTACAAAAAGTTTTAATTCAACATAAATTTATCCGACAGCAATAAAATCCAAATCACTTACAAAAAGATGTTTTGGTCATCTTCTTATTCTCTTTTAAGAAAATGTCTTTGTTCCATTTATCATGAGAAACGTGAGAGAATCATGAAATATAAAAAAGAGGTTGAATAAAAGAGTTCGACGTCTAAAGAGCATAACTTTTAATCATTGCACCAAAAAGGACATGTCCCTAAAAACACATGCAGAAACAGGTCAGTCACTGGACCATGGACAAACTGTAAGTTTTGTTAACATTGACATTATCTTTCTACGTTTCTTAATTCACTTAAACAAAAAATAAGGGGTCCGTCAAGCTTTAGACGAACCCTAATTATATTATTTGTTTTGCATAATTTTCATAGTTGTGTGAATCATATTTTTATATGATATTTTAAACATATTTTTACTTTCATATAGATGTATATAAATACATTGACAACAAATAGAGTTCGAGAAATCAGGAGGGACAATTGACAACAAACAGAGTACTAGGAATGGTAGGTTCATGTACTATAAATCAATTTTGTTTTGTTTTATTGATTTTGCTATTTTTAATTTCTTATTATGGTTGGTAACTCATTTTTACTAGTATATAAGTGGTTGATTAGAGGAAAAGATTGTAATCTTTTTTGAATTTTACATCAATTTTTTTAGCTTGGTTGTTTATCTATGTTTTCTTAAACACACGGTTGATTAATTATGGTGAAAATAAATACCCTTTAATTTTAGAATTTAAGTTTTGTGCACCGTCAGTGTATTATTTTTTTACACCATCAGGTAATATTAACCTGCTATAGTAGGTTACCACTTATTTCTAATTAATTTTCTATTTCTGAAATTATATTATTTTTTCTCCTCCTCCTCTCTCTCCTCTTCAGAGTTCTCCATCTTCCTCGATCTCTCAAGTACTTGTCCCATAAATCAATCACTATTCCATCTCTGTTAATTAATCTCTAGAAATCTCAAATTGTGAATAGACAAATGATAATTTAATTTTATCAATAAAGTTGAAGATAATTGGCACTATATCTCCCATATCAATATTATCTTTTTGTTCTATCTGTAACGACCCTCCTGGTCGTTTTGTGAACTTGACTTATCTTTCCCATTTTAATCTTCCCCGTAGTTTCTATACGTGATTTATGACTTGTGAGGATGGGTAGTATCGATTCTAGATATGTTCGGAACTGATTAAGTCATTAGTTGGGTTCTTGAATTTTAAGTAAGTTAAGTTCGACCACGGTCAACATTTGATCAAGACGACCTCGATTTGGTGTGTTAAAATTTCCAATAGACTCGAAATGATATTTTAGTCAATTTACATATTTGATTTATTTCTATGGAGTTTCGAACAAATTCTGAGAATTTATTAAATTTCGGATATTTTAGATAATTGTTTAATTAGTGATTTAATGGGTCAAAACCATAATTTATTTACTTATGTGGCTAATATAAAAATAATTTTAAGTGAGTAGGGTTTAACATATACAATAGCAATAAAAATCAGAAAATTGGGAGGAAGAGGGCACGAAAGACACGGTTAATATCACATTGCAGCTTTGAGGGGTATAGACCTGTGGCGGCGGCGAGGCAGCCGAGTGCTCCAGGTGAGGACTATAAAGTTCTGTGATCATTTACTCTAGAATATATGTTCTTGGCATAAACTTCTAGTATTTAATTCATATAGAGACTTAGTGGGGGAACAAGGAATAATGGCTCACTTATGGGTAATGATGACTTTATTTTTGACTAAAAAAAACTAAGAAAGGAAAAGTGAATGATGTGGCAAAACCAAAACAATGATGTGAGGGTGAATTTCATATACATACAGTGGCCATACGTGTGTAATTGCAGATTTAGGTGTGAATTTAATAGTTTTATTGTCTTAGAAAATTTATAAGGTAATGATTATCTCATTAGACAAGCATGACAATGGAGTGGATGTTAATGACTTAATGGTGTCTGCATAATTTTGTTAGGAGAAGTACTGGTTCGTAGTTTGCTTCAGATATCCGAGATTTCAATGTGATTTTCTTTTATCATTTTTGCAACCGTAATCTTGATGTAACTTAGGTTTTTAGGTTAGGATTTTTAGAGTAAGAATTCTTAATTTGGGGATTGAATAATGACCCGTTTAGTTAAAATTTTACGTATTAGTTCATACTCTTATGGGGAGTATATGTTTGGACAGATTTTGACCATTCGGAAGCTTTACGGAAGGGCAAGGCCCTTGCAAATTAGCTTGCATTTGGATTCTTCGGTTGAGGTAGGTTATGGTTTAATTGGAGTTTAGACTCGATTTAATTGGGTGTATGCTCCTAAATTGGATGCTTGTTGATTGGTCTTCGGACATACTTGAATTTGATGATATTTGGATTGTTGATACATGTATGAATAATTATTGAAAATCGAACTTGATCGGATTGCCTTATAATCATAAGTGTACTTGTAAATTTTAGTACATCGTATTGTATCCTGAGAGATAGTATGAATTTGATAAAATATACATAATGTGATTATGGAGGATCGGGTACCACACCGGTACGGATATGAATATTGATATTACTTATTTATGGAGGATCGGGTATCACGCCGGTACGGTACATGGACTTAGATTGTCCCCTGCAGGTCATGACTAGTTGGGCAGAAATAAGTCCCTTAGCATGTGTGTACAGACTAATATTGATTTTGAGAGGTCGTGTGGTTTAATAAGCTAATAACCAGCTAATGGTGTTCTAATTGCGAGGTTGAGAAGGACATAGCTGTTGTTTATGGTATTATGGTTGATTTCGTGGTTGTTTACGGTATGGTTGATACTCTTGATGGTTACGTGGCTTGTTTGTAAGCATTGTTTGGCCCGTCATTAATGTATTTGTTGATTCATTAAATACTTGCTATGTGTTGATGCCTGTCTGCTTGTTATTTGATTTATGTTGTATACATGCTATTAAATTGAGTTGGCCTATGATACCTACCAGTGCATAGTGGCTTTGTACTGATATTACCCTGTACTCTTCTTTTGTTGAGTACAGAAAGTTTTCTAGAGGCTCAAACACGACTCTATCTCTAGCGTTTGATAGTTGATCTCGATCCAAGGGTGAGCACTCCATCTCCAAGCTGTCATGGATCATTATATTAGTTCTTGTCCTTCTTTCGGACAATGAGACACTATTTATCTTTTGTTATTTTTGGATATTTCATTTAGACATGGATTTTGGTTCTAGAAGTTCTTGTACGATGACTTTCGGGTCTTGGGGATTTTAATTAGTAGTTGTTTGATTTTCGCATAACTAATGATTAGTTTGAATTATTATTATTTAGTTGGTTTTTATGATAACCTCATCTTAATATTGAGTAAATGATTGGGTAATGGTTTGGGTTAGATGGTTCTCCCACCGAAGTATTAGAGTGGGTGCCACTCATGGCCATTTGGGTCGTGACACTATCACTTTAGTTTTTGCATCTTCTTTCAGTGTATTGATCGTTCAATCATTTTCATTCAATCATGTTTCCAAGTTATTTGTGAATTTTCTCAGGAACAATAACTGCATTCGAATCTTCAGGATATTTGTAATATCCAGAACTGCGAATCAGAAAAATAAGTTGTTGCTTCTTTGAATTCTTTTTGTTCGTCGGAATCATGAGTTGCCATAATTTTAGGAGAAAAAAATTGCAATTAAGAAATTATTTGTGACATTGAAGAATTACTTCTGGCATGATGTTGAGAAAGATCCATGGAAAATTTAAAATTTAGGAAAGGAAATAAAGTTGATTAAGAAAAGATAACTATGAATTAATTGTAGTTAGAGCACAAAGAGGACTCAACTTTTCTTTTCTATATTTTGCCACAATTATAATTATATTTAAAAAGGTATGTAATTAATTACTTAATAAAGTTACCATATTTATCTTTAAAATTATGTAAAGGTGTAAAAAATCTTATAAACTGACGGTGCAAAAAATTTAAACTCTTAATTTTAAGAGTTTGTTGAGAACTTTTCTTCTTTGTTTCTTGTTATTGTCTAGTTAGAGACCTAGTTTATGGGGAAAACACCAACTACTTTTCTACTTAATTTTAAGTACCTAAATTTTTATTTTATTGAGTTATTCTTTTGAGTTGTGGTGTTTATTGCTAATTATGAAAGTGTATGAGACATTCTTGAGGAATCCCTCTTAAATGACAGTGTTGTGAATGACATAAAATAAAGTAGTTATTTTATATATTTTTCTCTCAATCTAATTGTAACGACCTTCTTCGTCGTTACGTGTAATTCCTACATTTAAAATCTCGTGTCTAAATTTCTTTCGGTTTGAAAGTTACAAAATTCAAGCTAGGCTAGTTTCGCACCGTTCCCAAGTGAGGGGTAGTCTAGGGAAAGCTGGAAATGATTTAGACCGATTGGGCGGAAATGGTGTTAATTTCTAGTTACTAAAGAAATAAGAAACCCATAGGATTTTACGGAATTGAATTTGGGTTAGTAGAACTCCCGGAATTGACCTTAGCGTAAAAAACATCGTTTGGAATGTCCCAGGATCAAAGTGTGTTGTAAAAAGTGGGAATTTTGGGAAGTGTGGAATGTTTCAGTATTTGGGACGTTCTCACATGTTATGGTTGGATTAAGGATTACAGTCATTCATGTCTGGGGTTTTAGTACATGGACGGTAATTGTCTCCTGCAGGTCATAGCTAGAGGGTGGGTATATAACCCTTAACATATGTGTATGGGTTACAAGGTATGTAATAGTGTGATGGTTCCTTGAGTGGACTGGGGAAACTGTAATTTCTATGTTTGATATTGACTATATTTGACTTAGTGATATTTGTTGACTTGTTAGTGTTGCCTCTTAAATGCCATTTGTACTTAAGTGCTGAATGTATAATGTGGGAGCATGTGTTAGCTAATTGTACTATATTTTGGTTAAGTGTTCATAGTTTCATCTTGGGTTAGTCGATGACCCTATCAGTACACTGTGTTTTATTGTGTGATGATACTACACCTGCATTTACTTCTGTGAGTGCAGCATATATTCCAGCGGATTGTTTGAGACCCCACTTGTTTGGACATTCGCCTTTGTTTGGACTTGTTACTTTCCTTTAGATTTGGGGGTTGCATCCCCTGTTGACATTAGTACTATGTTTTGGTACATCGACTTTCGAGTTTTAGGGGATTTCAGTTTGGTATTTTGTTTCCGCATTTCTTAAGTTGTTGGATTGGCTACTTATTAAACTATTTATGGGATAGTTTTCGTATTCTACCTAAGTGTTGTTCAATGCTTCTGGGGTTATTGGTTCTCTCACCGGGTAAGTAGTGTGGGTGCCACTCACGATGGGTTTAGATCGTGATACTAATGCTAAACCTCCAAAAATCTACTCTTCGATCATTGATTATGGCCTCGCTGGCAGGTGGTCATCCCCTTCCAGAGTTGGTTTGCCTATTGTAAACAATCTAACCTCAACCACCAACATCACTATCCTTAATTGCACAGTGATCCTTCAAAATATGTTATTACAATAGCATCTAAAATCTATTGCTATTAAGCCTGTCACTTTTATGTATGGTGAACTAATGGTAATGTGGACTATAAAGAAACTTGAGAAGTTAACAATGAGACAAAATTTATAATTTGTTATGATAGTAAAATTCTCTTATAAATGACCAAATCTATATGAATTGAGGACAAACACGATAAAATAGTGATATAATAGATGGATCCCAAAAAATATCAATTTTAAAGCCAAAAAAATAGTTAAGCCTTAGGTAGAAGCATTTTTTAGGAGAACACAAACAAGAAATATTGAAACAGATAAAAGACAAAGAGAACAGACAAGCAAAGAAATTATACACATAAAGATAATAAGCTCAACATATAAAATACCATACAATCCAAAAGCAACCCAGAAAAATAGAGGATTTAACAAAAAAATAACGAATAAGAAAAAACACATATTAAATCAAACAAGGACAACCAAGACATACACAATAATAAACAAACTAATGAGCAAGAACCTGCAACTTCAGAAAGTTCAGGAGAATTGCATACCTCAATGAAACCACCAGAGAACAAGCAACTAGTAATATGAAAATATAAGATACTTGCAAGCTTAATGGAAACACCTACATTTATAGTGACAGACACAATACGACAATCAAGACAATGCCAACAATAAAAAAATGATCACAAAGATAAAATCAGATAATTAAAAAAAGGAACAACATTGGAAACATGCAAAAGAAGCAGATATTGAAGATGATGTTAATATGGAAAATAGTGTAGCAACTGTACAAACACATAGTAAAAGGGACTTATCTTCTAGATAGATTACAAAGATTAAAAAAAAAAAAAAAAAAGGGTAAGCACACCAAAATTAGAGATAAAAGCTTACCTCATAAGGCAAAAAGGTATACTAACAAGAACATCCCCCACAAAAACCACTTCTCAATGAATTGTTCATATATATGAAATACAAGGTCTGTCAACATACAATTGGCCTTTGAGAGAATAGTATTGATAAACAAACAAAAGCTCTATAACTTCAAAGTATTACTGAAACCTTTTCAGTATATATATATATATATATATATATATATATATATATATATATATATATATATATATAAACTCTGGCTAAATAAGAAAATAACTTGCCATAATTTAAATGAAAAAAATACGACTTTTTGAAAAAGACACATTTTAGATGAAAGTGTAAATAGACATAGAGTAGTTGTTATCCTTCAAAACTATTGATAAAGATGATGGACAAAATATATATGATAGTAATGTATTTCGGTACAAATAGATAGATCAGAATTATTTTGTGGGATATTTTATATGCCATTGAAACAACCTTGACTCTTATGGGTGGAAGGAGATGACTTCAATGTGATAAAAAATAATATGAAAGAATATTGGGATCAATCAATTCAATACAAGGAAACTTAAAAAATTATTCACTATATAAATACATGCCAATTAATAGATTTGGGGTTGAAGGGGAGCATGTATACTTGGTGGAATGGAAGATTAGAAATAACTTCCATATTCAAAAAATTACATAGATGTTTGTAAAATCAAGCTTTAACAAATCTATTTCCTAACTTGAAAGTGGAACACCTCAACAAGTAAGGATCATAATACTCTCCTCTAATTTCAACGACTACAGCGAATAATAGGTCAATCAGAAAAACATTCAAATTTTAAACTTTTGGGTGGAACATCAAACTTTCAAAAATATAATAGTAAAAAAAATTAGCAGGAAGTTCACAGTCCTGACCTTTTTTTCAGCTTTCATAATAAGTTGAAAAAGATTAGCAAGAGTATTGTCAAAATAGAATAGGGATACATATGAAGACATTTTTAGACAGATAGCTACTTGAGAAGAAGTAGTGCAGGTTTATGAACAGGAATTTGAGATACACCCTACTGGCATCAAAAGAGAAAGGCTACAGAAGGTATAAGCTGATTTGTCAAATTTTATGCAGTGAAAGTGTAACAATCCTTTCCGTCATTATAACATATTTAGGGTCTAAGTATCATGCCCCCTAATTAGTTGAGTTAGAAAATCTTAAGGTGGGGTAATTTAAATCTAAAAACTAGTATCATGGATATTCATGTTGATTGTGACCCTTATTATTGGGTGTTGTATTCCATTAGAGGGTGACCTAGTGATCTAGACTTCCGTTGAAAAAATTTGGGACTAAAAATAAAGTCATAACATGTTTTAGTGGCTGCCACATTGGGGTAGTTTTTTGATGTCCTAAGCTCATGATTTGTATTGTGAAATGGGAGTCTAATAAGATCCTCCCCGAGTTACTACTTTAGAGCCAATGCAGCGATGGGAATTCCCACTGCAGACTGCTATAACGGTCAGAGCTCCGCCATAGCAAGCCAAGGAATTTCATTAAGGGCCTCCATAACGATCCTAGTTCGCCACAGCTAGTCCGCTGCAATGAGAATCGGGTTGCCACATGTAACGATCCTTTTCATCATTACGGGTAAATTTAGCGTGCCAAAATTTGGATTAAGATTTTTCCCAAATTGGGAGTTAGAAATTTCAGGCTAGGCTAGTATTGGATGAAATTCGAGCACAGTATGGTCTAGAGAAATTCAGAAATGGATTCGTTAAAGGTTATGTAAATCCAGTTAATTTTATAATAATCAATACTATAAGGAATTCGTAGGATCTTTCGGAAGTTAATACGGGTGAGTAGAACTCTCGATATCAAACTTGATGTAAAGGGGTTGATTTGGGATGTCGAAGTCTAAGGGTGTGTTGCGAAAAAGACAAAATTGGGAGCAATCCCGAGTTTCTACCTTGCCTAACCCGCTTAGCGGGTGGCAGGCTGCTACCACTGCACCACTATAGCAGGAATTTTTCTGCTATAGCGGGAGTCAACTTTGGTCAATCCCGTCATAGCGGCGGATCCCACTATAGCGAGGCCGCTATAGCGGGATAGGGCAACTATAGTAGGATATGCGCTAATTAATGCAGAAAAAACCCTAGAAATGTTATTTTCATTCAACTCTCATTTTGGGTATAACTGTGGCGATTTAGGGCAAATTTCACCTATTTTCCAGCAAAACTCTTCGTAAAGGTAAGTTAATCACTTCCATTAACTAGTTTTTCAATTATTAACTCATAGAATCACTAGTTTATGAATTTTGAGAAGGATTTAACTTGACCTAACTGATTTTTCTAGTGCAACTAGGTGATTGGGTAGAAAAGGTTAAAAGTTGTTAAATTACTCTTGCATAACTATAATTCACCATTGTAACTATGAAATTGATAGGATTAAGGTGAAATGATGATTGAAAACCCTAGAATGGGAGGAATGATCATGAATTTAGCCTTAGGATTTTGGGATTTGGTTATAATCCTTGATATTGTTAGGTCATTTGGTTGATTATGTGTTGTATTAGTGTTTTTAGACCACAATCAAGCCGAGGTTGTAAGAAAAGGCAAAGCTCAAGTTCGTTAGAGCATTTTGGGGCTTGGATTAAGGTAGGTGATCATTTAATATAGTTGAAACCAACTTGTTTTATGTGTGCATACAATACATGTTCAAGGAAAGTGAATGACTATTTGATATCCTAAGAGTTAATCAAATGCAATGAACTTCTATTAAAAGCTTGTTATTTTTACAAGTGTGATTACTATTATGATTGTGGTTGTGATTGTTGTGATAGCTGTTGATTATTGTGGGATGTACCGGTATTTAGACATCTTCACATGATTGGTTGGTATAAGGTTGGCAGACACTTGATATCTGGGATTTGGTACATAGACAAGAGCTCGTCCCCTGCAGGTCATGGCTAGTGGGCAACCATAAGACCCTGAGTGTGACGGTTCCTTGAGTGAACCGGGTGTCATGCCCTATTTTTACCGATGATAAATAAAGCACGACTTATGGACTCTAAAGAATTGATTTTGTACATAGTCGCCACCTAATTTTTAAGGAAAATAAGGAAACCTATTTAATTATTGACATGTATGACTTATATTTTAATCTATGAAAACCAGTTTAGATTCTAGGTAAGGGTTCAAATTATTCCAAAGAAAAGGGAATAGGCACCCTTCAGAATCCACAAAAGGTGGTACCCGATTATACTAAATTTATCAAATAGGGAGGAGGTAAAATATTTTTTTTTAAAATATGAGTACGTAAAATATGTACGAAAATAATGTAAAAATGTATGTATAAAAAAGGGTGTGTCAAGTGTATAAAGTCTATTGTTATAAAATATGCGTATAAAAATATGTAAAGATATATATAAAAATGTACAAAATATGTATGAAAAGAAAATACTTTTTGTAAAGAGAAAGCACTTTTTGTAATGTATGAAATGAAAGTATTTTTGTATTATATAAAGGAAAGTTATTTTTGAATAATATTTTTCTACGTGACAAAAATCACGGAGAAAAAAGATTAAATAAAATAAACATTTATTTTAAAAAGGAAGACTACACAATATTTTCTAATGCAAAAAGTGTGAATCAATTGATTAAATACCTAAATCAATTTAATTCCTTTATATAAACATTAACATCCTAAGTTTTGCATAAGCGCTTGTTAATATATACGTAAGTAAAGGATATTCCCGTCCGACGCTCTAAAAGTAAAGTTTTCACTATATTTTATTTTGTGTACAATTATAACAATAAGAATATAAATATGGAGTTTGAACTCCTTTTAAACGCTATTTTTCGGGAGATGTCTCTGAGTACCTATATAAACACTTGATACAATTTTTAATAATGAATAAATTATCATTAAAAATAAAATATGCATATATATAGATTTTTTATATTAAAGTGGGCTCGGATTAAATTTTAGATGCGCCATGGCTACAAAGTGGTTGCTCGAATTATCGATCATCCTAAATCACCTTGCCAAGATACAAATCATAAAAAAATTGTGTTGTCTTGATAATATAAAGATTTTGTCATCGCTTTCAAATTTTTTTTTGGTTACATATTTGTATACGTAATGTTCGTCTTTTTAGTTGTAGAGGCCTAAAAAACAGACGGGAATTTTTTCATTGACCAATCATTTAGAATCTTATTCATCATTAGTGTAGTAAAAATGTAAAGCAGTTAAAGGACAAAATCAGTCCAAAAATGGAAGCAAGGCAGCGAGTAATGTAATGGCAATGGACCATGAGTTTAGCAAAAGCATTCAGGAAAATAATCCAACAAATATCACAAAAACGTAAAAGTTCCACCATATTTGAAAGCAACAACAATAATAGTAAAATGTAAGTTCATAAAAGAAAACAAGTAATGGTCCTACGAACAAGACCAGCACACGTTCATCGAAAAAATTATGTTTCATCGAATAATTAACAACTTCGACCAGATCTACCCCCTAAACGACCAAACAACATGGGAATCAGTTAAAAAAGGTCATTAGAACTGTAAGAAGCATAGGAGATAGTGAAATAGTGTAGCTTCGATGGTGATAACATCGGAGCAACATCGATATGAGTTAAATCTAACCAAATTTAGCTCTTTAACGTGACAGTGATGAGATAATAGAGGGGAAAAGAGAAGTGGCGTTGCTTCCATGGAGTCACCAGAGCAACGCCGAACCGGCCAGATCTAGCACCATTTTCGGCATAACAACAAACTAATAAGAGAAGAAGGGGGAGTGAATAAAAAAAAAAAGGTGTCACAATGGTGGTGGTGTTCGACTACCGGAGATGAAGAATAGGGTGAGAGGGGGCGGCAGTGATGGTGGTGGTGCTGTAATTTTGGACCTGTTTGGACCGACGGAGGTAATCAGTGGCGAAATCGTTGGAGAAGATGGGGAAGAGAGGAAAGTGTTCGCTGGTGAGAAAAATGTGAAGAAAAGATGAAAAAGTACATTTTTTTAAGTGTGTGAATGTGTTGCCCCCTAAAAAATCTTCCCCTCACTTTATTATATATTACAAAAAGACCCATCACTTTAACCAAAGGATACAAGACTATCTTCTTCTTGTCCATCAAAACCACTTTTAATCTATGAGTTATTGTCCAAAGGATTTTTTATCCTTTTAACCAATATATAAAGTGTTATTATCCAAAAGATAAAGGTCATATATAGTCATGTCAAATGTCACCTTTAATTAAGGTGATAAGACCTTGACTTGACCGAATTATTGCTTTATATATTAAAATTAATTGATCCGACTTACCATTTGTGGATCGTATTAAATAATGTACAAAAATATGAGTATTACTATTCAATTACAGAAAATGTAGACAATAATAAAAAAATAATTCTCTTGAAAAAAAATGTATTATGTTTTAAATAATTAAAATTGTAGTGTGCTATAAAGGATTGTAGTGTTATGTTGTGCACGTGTGCATATGACTGTGAAAAATTTAAAATGACAATAAATTAATGAAAATCCTAATATTTATGAAATTATGGATGATTATCAATAAATTGTAAAAAGTTAACATAAGACAATAAATTGGTAAAAATTCTAAAAATAAGGATAACTATCAATAAATTATAAAAAAAAATAATTTTGTGTTCTTTAACGATCAGAAAGCCTGAAGACGTTAATTTTAAGTGCGGAGAGCAAAAATTGGATGTCAACAGTTGTGCCTTTTCATTTTAAGATGTTGTAGAAGTCTTTAGATGAAAGTGTTGCCGTGTAGCCAATTTTGCTTGACAGAAATTATTTTTGACAAAAATTTGACCAAACTCTAATTTAGAGCTGCCTACATATCTCGAGTGTCACGAGAATTAGGTCGGGTTTAGTTCAAAAGATTAGGCATATTGCCTTTTGTCCTATTATTAGGGGTGAAAGACTCTGTGAAATAATTATTAAGAGAAGGACTGTTTGGGAATGAATGCGTTTGCATAGTCCCGACGTCTTTTCAAAATTACCTCAGTATCAAATTATGAGATGCAAGATTATGTACTTGCTGGAGAGAAAGAATGATTATGTGGTTGTGAAGACCGAAATATGCATAGAGCTTCCTACATATCTCGAATGTTACAAGAATCAGGGCAATGTAGTTCGAAAGAAGAATTATGGTAAAATTTTCGGCGATTCTCAAAATTTTGCCCCAGTGTATGATTTATGGCTAAAACTGGTCTCTTTGAAAAGAACTTCACTAATATCTTGTTGTTGTAGATTGTATTTCGAATAAAATGATGCATGAAGTCTCCGATTGTCTACGGAGACTTGATAATAATTATTGTAAAGTCCTCCAATTGTCTTTGGGGACTTGATGACATCTCCAATTGTCTACGGAGACTGATGGATGAATAACGTCTTGGATTGTCTATGAAGACTATGTTGATTGTTGTAAAATCCTCCGGTTGTCTTTGGGGAGGTGATAAATGACGTCTCCAATTGTCTACGGAGAATGATGTTGATTGTCGTGTTCTATTGTCTACGAAGACTATGCTGGTTGTTGTAAAATCCTCCAATTGTCTTCAGAGACTTGATGATACATGACGTCTTCGATTGTCTATGGGGACTTGATGATGAATGACGTCTTCGATTGTATATAAAGACTATGTTAATTATTGTAAAGTCCTCCGGTTGTTTTCGGGAACTTGTGATGCACGACATCTCTGATTGTGTATGGAGACTGATGTTGACTGTTTTCTTCGATTGTCTACGAAGACCGATGTTGATTATCATCTTATATTAACTACGAAGAGTATGTTGGTTGTTATAAAGTCCTCCGATTGTCTTCGAGGACTTGATGCATGACACGTCCTATTGCCTACGGAGACTAATGTTGGTTGTCGTCTTCGATTGTCTATAAAGACTAAGGCCTTCAACTGGAGAGGTGATTGAAATGTAATAGCCTCTCGAATGGCAGGGTTATTAAAATGTAAAAGACTCTCGACTAGCAGAGTAATTGAAATATAATAGCCTCTCGACTGACGGGGCTATTGAAATGTAAAAAGCTCTCGACTAGCGGAGCAATTGAAATGTAATATTCTCTCGACTGACGGGGCTATTGAAACGTAAAGGGCTCTTGAATGGTAGAATAATTGAAATGTAATGACCTTTCATCTGGCGGGGCTATTGAAATGTAAAAGGCTCTCGACTGGAGGAGCAATTGAAATGTAATAGCCTCTCGACTGGCGGAGCTATTGAAACGTAAAGGGCACTAGACTGGCGGAGCAATTGAAATGTAATAGCCTCTCGACTGGCGGGGCTATTAAAATATAAAATACTCATATTAAAAGGTGAGTGCCTGACTAAAAAGTAAAATGCCCGTATTTGAAGGTGGGCTCCTTGAAAAGAAAGTAAATTGCCCGTATTTGAAGGTGGGTATTTGTAAAGAAGGAAATTTACCCCTATTTGAAGGTGGGTATTTGTAAAGGTAGGAAATTTGCCGTATTCGGAGGTGGGCACCTTGAAAAGGAAAGTAAATTGCTCGTATTTGGAGGTGGTCGCTTTGAAAAAGAATGAAAATTGTTTTGTATTTTCTTTGTAAAAATACTGACAGTTGAAGAAGACGTAATCGTGTCTTGACTTTAGTCGGTACCTAAAATTAATAGTGTTTATAAGAATTCTCACATTTTCTTCCCAGCTAACCGAGATCAATTTCGAGGTAATTCCTATAGTTTCAAGTGGTACCTCAGACATACCTAAGTATAGACAAGATTTGTTCGTCTTGCGCTTCAAACAAAGGTTTTGATCTATACCTATCCTCATATTTCAAGTGCCCTCTCTAGAAAGAAACTCCCATTTTCACACATATTCGAGTAGTTTTGTTTTTCAATTTGGGGACGTCTAGAGAAATACACTCACACTCAGAAAGAAATTCAATGCATGCAATTGCGATACCATAGGCTTGGCCTTCATGTAAGTATCCACTAATGTGAGAACACTTGGAATAGGATCATATAGGACTTGTTATCGGCTTGTAATATAGGCTTAGGGTCAAGTAAGATGATAGTTGGGATGAAAGTGACTAATCCCCCAATGAGCGTTGCACTATATTTGTGCTTTTAACATGTACTGAGCTTTGACGCTTGATTTCTTTGTCTTACTTTGTTGCCCCTAGTTTTATATTTTCTTCGACTTCTTTTGAATCTTGTGTAAAAGTCTCTTCCCCCTTCTTTTCAATAAATATATTTTTTTATTTTTCATTGAAGATTCTCCACCTTTGTTGGAGTTCTTTTCTTCTCTTTTTGTGTGGGTTTTTTTTGCTCTTTCTTCTTTGAAGTCGTCTTTTCATTTTTGTTCATCTGAACTTTGTATCCTTTGCTTTTGGCATCTTTGATCTTAAATCTTCATCGGTAATTTGCACGTATTTAGTGCTCTCAAGGAGGTTGGACCAAGAGAGGGATAGTGCATGTAAGCACTCAAAAAGGTATAGGATCGAATGTGGTTGTCCAAAGAAAAGGATTTTCGGATCAAAAGGGGAATGCTAGGGATTAATATCCTTTGGTTGGCTATGAAAGGCACAATCGGGTCAAAAAGGCCTACGATCCTTTCTTAAATCAAGTGTAACTCAGAATTTTTCCTCAACAAACATTTAGGCCAAGTTCTAGATCAATAATGCAATGAATTAATCTAAAGCTCACCACACAATGCACATGAAACAATGAGGTTGGCTTCGTTCTTGTCTTGTGTGTATACAAGAGAATTTTTTCAATTGTCACTTAGGTGTGATTAATAGGTATCAAAAGAATTTATGGTTTACCATAATATCGGTCCTCTCTATTATACCAACTTGTTCTTTCCAATGCACACTCCTAACTATGTTGGTACCAACCAAGTCAAAAATTTTATTTTTATTTTTATTTTTTGAAAAAATAGGACCCAACCAGAATGAGGGTTGCCTATGTATCTTGTGAAAATAAGAATCAAGTCTGCATAGTTCAGGATGAAAGAGTATAAGATGTGAAGCAAGAAAATGAACTTCTTTTTTTTTTGATATTTTTGTAAAAGAGTATTGAACCCAAAAAGTATTGCCTGCGTATGTCACCGAGATAAGAATCAGGTATGTATAGTTCATGAAGACAAAAAATGTGAAATAGGAAAATAAACCCTTTTTTAACAAGGAATATTGTAACCCAAAAGGGCTGCCTACATATCTCATGGAAATGAGAATCAGGTTTACATAGTTTGGGAAGATACAGACTAAAATAAACTCTTTTTTTTGTTGATAAGGATTATTGAACCCAAGATGGGCTGCCTATGTATCTCATAGAGATGAGAATCAGGTGTGCATAGTTTGTGAAAATAGGAAGTAAAATGTATTCATGAAAATGGATTCATATGTTGATGGAATGCAAGACAAAGGTATTTACTGAATATAAAAAAAAAAATTAATGCAAAGGTATAGCCAAACTAGGAGCGATGACTCGTATGTTCGATGTTGGCTGACATCTTTAGTGAGAGAGTGACTCCTAATTGTTTTTGAGGAGAATTATTGTAGCAGTCTCCTAGTTGTCCGTAGAGACCATTTATTGTTGTGATCGTCACCCGATTGTTTTGGAGATGACATATTGCGGCCTCTCGGTCGTCTTATGAGGGCACCTTTTATGGTGTTGACCCCTGAGATGCCTCTATGATTGTGAATTACTATGATCATCCCAACTGTTGGCAGGGATGATTTTCCTGTAGAAATATGAGAAATGAGTGAAAGTAGGGAAGTCATGAAAAATGATAGAGTGAAAAGTGACCATTCAATCAAAGACTCCCCTTTGTCTGTCCCTCTGTGTGTTGATGCCTTATGGAATTTGATGCTCCATGTTTAGTCCATGAATCGTTCATCATACAAGAATAAGAGAAGAGAGTGTTAGAATTGTCTCATATCAAAGATTACGAGGGATGGAGTTAGGCCCCGTGATCAAGTGATGCGTTTGAAATAAGTGACTAATGTGGTGTTTCTGTGAGTTTTGGGAATGATGTTGTTCCTTCTGTGTTCAAAGAAAACTTCTTAGTTTTAAGGAGGGATGTTTGCTTGTATGGACTTGAGACTCATTTCTCTATATTTTATTGCATGGTGCTCCATGATAAGTGTCACTATAAAGAAAACAGGTTGACTTATGTTGAACCCTTTAATCTTGGGAGAGTG
The DNA here is from genome assembly GCA_031232105.1 of Capsicum rhomboideum. NCBI lineage: Eukaryota > Viridiplantae > Streptophyta > Magnoliopsida > Solanales > Solanaceae > Capsicum > Capsicum rhomboideum. The sequence goes on from CP124718.1 coordinate 15,388,249, forward strand.
GAAGTGATTCCGTAATTTCATGACCTACGACATGTAACGTAAAGGATCTCTGACTGGTGAAGTGACTAAAATGTAAATGCCCTCGACTGGCGGGGCAACTGAAATGTAAACACCCTCGGCTAGTGGGGCAACTGAAATGAAAAAGGCCCTCGACTGGCGGGGCAACTGAAATGTAAAAGCCCTCAACTGGCGGGGCAGCTTGAAAGTAAAATCGCTCGACTGGCAGGGCAGTTTAAATGTAAAAAGCCCTCGACTGGCAGGGCAGGTGAAATGTAAAAGTCCTCGACTGGCGGGGCAACTTGAAAAGTAAAAGCCTTCGACTGGTGGGGCAGCTTGAATGTAAAAGGCCCTCAACTTGAGGGACAACTGAAATGTAAAAGCCCTCGACGGGCGGGGCAGCTGGAAAGTAAAAGCCCTCGACGGGCGGGGCAGCTGAAAAGTAAAAGCCCTCGACTGGCGGGGCATCTTAAATGTAAAGGTGGAGGTGTGAGGGAAACAACTTAATGTCTTAAATTTTGAGATTGAAGTCCGATTGGTATTATGATCAGACTGACATATTCTTTGAATTTCAGACTTGAGAAAATTAATTGATGCTTTGGAGGATTTTTTGAGACCGTCATTGGACTATCCTAAAAATTTGTCCCAGTTTGTACTCTTGGGGAAATTATTTTGGAACAGTAGAAAGACCGAACCCTTATGTAGCTTTGCCTATGTATCTCATGGAAATAAGAATCAGGTTTGCATAGTTTGAGCAAACTTGTGGAGTTATATGTGATATATCCGATTTTCATGAAGTGGTGGTCGATTTTGAAAATAGCGTGAAAGGCGACCGAGAGGAAACTGCTTGTAGACATAAAACATTAAAATTACTTTGGTCGGACGACCGAGAGGACGGATGTCAAGCGTAGATAGAGCTTTGACACTATTTTAGTATGTTGACAAGATTGAAAAGGTCAAATGTTGGAGAAGTTATAGCATTACTTCGCCACATTGGCAGGATTATTATGGCTGAAAGGGTGTTGAACCCTTGCTTTTGAAAGTGAATATCGATCGTCATAAATTTAATGGCTTACAACATTTGAAAGAAGAAAACTTAATATTCTCGAACCAAAATCGGGTGAGGATTTAGAGGTAGGCCAGCTAAGAACTAATGTGGTTGAGATTTGGATTTGTTGGGGTTATTGATTTGCGCTCTTAGAAGACGTTTAAAGAGCGGCTTTGAACTGTTTTAAAAAATTGCCCAAGTTTAAATATCGAAGAAATAATTTTGAAATAGTGAAGAGACCGAACCTTAATATAGGGTTGCCTAAGTATCTTGTCATGACAAGAATCAAGTCAAAGTGTAGTTCAGACATATATGTATTGGTGGTTTTGCATGAGTATGAGGGATTGGTAATTGTATTTAAAAAAGAAGTGTGGTATGAATGGGAGTTCGGATTTCAAAATATATTTCCAGAATCAAAAGAATGTACAAGATGTGCTGATAAGTCTTTTTTTTTTAAAAAAAAATACTCCACATCATCGACGGAATTAAAATAAAGTCAACATAATTGTTCTGAATCCATTAGTGCTCGGTCTGTGGACTATCTGAATCAATTTTCACACAAAGTATATCGTAAGGTCCATAACCTTTTGACAAATAGGGCGGCTCCCTAGTTGCGGAGAAGATACCTTGGATCGTCCCGCTTAAGGTGTATGTGACATGACCTATTTCTAGAATAAGAGTTTTTCATAGATGTTTGAGAGTGGGACTGAATAATTGTGAGAAGGCACACCAACCTAAATGCACCAACTCTGAAACTAAGGAATCCAAAGAAGGTTTGGGGGAGTGTGAGACACCCCCCACGTGAACCACAATGTGTGAAGTGTACGATCAAAGACTCGATAGAATCGTGATTACATTTAAATGAAGTGACAATAAATAATGTGTAGCAATTTTCAGAATATACAGATATAATATTTAAAACAAATAATGAATCAAAGAATTGATATATAGAAAAACGTAAGAAATTATGTATGCAAATAATGTATAAAAGTTATGTGTAGCACATATGATTTACACAATTTGTATTATGTGAAACAAATAAAGAATCAATGAATTAAATAATTGTCATTGCAAAAACTTAAAATACCTCCCTCAATTGAGAATTGAGTCTATCATGGTTAGGACCTGGTTGTGTTTCCCAACATAGTCACCATTCTGTCATGCCTTATTTTTATCGAGGTTAAACAAAGCACGACTTATGGACTCTAAAGAATTGATTTTGTACAGAGTCGCCACCTAATTTTTAAGGAAAATGAGGAAAACTATTTAATTATTGACATGTATGATTTGTGTTTTAATCTGCGAAAACTAGTTTAGATTTTAGATAAGGGTTCAAATTATTCCAAAGGGAAGGGATTAGACACCCTTCAGAATCCACGAAAGGTGGTACCCGACTAGACTAAATTTAGTAAAAAGGGAGGAGATAAAAATTATTTTTAAAAAAATATGAGTGCGTAAAATATGTACTAAAATAATGTAAAAATATATGTATAAAAAAGGGTGTGTCAAGTGTATAAAGTCTATTGTTATAAAAGATGCGTATAAAAATATGTAAAGATATATATAAAAATGTACAAAATATGTATGAAAAGAAAATACTTTTTGTAAAGAGAAAGCACTTTTTGTAATGTATGAAATGAAAGTATTTTTGTATTATATAAAGGAAAAGTATTTTCGAATAATATTTTTTTATGTGACAAAAATCACGGGGACAAAAGATTAAATAAAATAAAGATTTATTTTAAAAAGGAAGACTACACAATATTTTCTTATGCAAAAAGTGTGAATCAATTGATTAAATACCTAAATAAATTTAATTCCTTTATATAAATATTAACAGCCTAAGTTTTGTTTCTTCATTTCTAGATCGTGCATTAGAGCCGAAGTTATAGGTGGGATTGTTTCTGACCATAAAATTGTTGTTCTTGTATATTATAGCAAAATGCTGATGACAAGAAGAGGCCGAGGTAAAAGTAAGAGAATAGATAGAATTGTTGGAGAAGGAACTAGTAGAGCCTCGCCTGAACTAGTTAATCAAGGCGGCGCTGAACCAGAGATGGCATCACAGGCTTCTTCTACTCTTCCAGTTTCAGAAGAGTCAAGAGGAAGAGAAGTACCTGTAGAACCACCAGTAAATACTACTGACCAGGACTTAAAGAATGCAGTGCAGATATTGACTCGAATAGTTGTTGCACAGGTTCAGGGACAAGGTGGTCCAATGACAAGCGATGATAGTGCATCGAGAGCAGCTAGTCGAAGGACGCAGGATTTTCTGAAACTAGATCCTCCCACATTCACTGGATCAGATCCAAATGAAGACCCGCAAGATTTTATAGATCAAATCCAAAGGGCATTGGAGGTGATGCATGTGTCGGGTGTAGAAACGGTGGAGCTTGCGGCCTATAGATTGAAGGACGAGGCTATATTGTGGTATGAGGACTGGAAGAAAGCTCATGGTATTGGTGCAAACCCACCTACATGGGAAGAATTTAAATTGGCATTTCTTGATCACTACCTTCCTTATGAAATTCGAGAGGCTCGTGCGGATCAATTTTTGAATCTTCGTCAAGGGAATTTGAGTGTCAGAGAATACAATCTGCAATTTAATTCCTTGGCTCGATATACTCCAAATGTAGTGGCCACAATGACAGACAGAGTACATCGATATGTGGACAGATTGGAGCCATATTTGGTATGAGACTGCACTATTGCTGCCTTAAATCGAGATATAGATATAGCTAGAATATAAGCCTTTGCGCAGAAAATGGAAGATCATAGGCAACGGAGAAGAACACAAGGGTTTGAAGAAGGGTCATCCAAGAGGGCTAGATCTACGGGACAGTCTATGGCGTCCCAAGCAGAGTTCAGGCCTCGAAATTTTAATAGACCGCCTAGGCCTTCATTTTCTTATTCCACGGCAGGCACTTCCTCTCAATTTCGAGGGTATAGATGTTTTAATCAAGCCAGGCAAAGTAGCGGGAGTCGTGGTTCACAGACAGCGGGATCTTTTCACCCGTTGTGTCAGTATTGTAGACGATTTCATTCGGGTGAGTGCCGGCGGGGGACGAATGGTTGTTATTGGTGCGGTAGGACGGGCCATATGATGAGAGACTGGCCATGAAGAGGCTTTGGTAATGTGGCGCGACCTGCGGGATCGATCGTTGCATCATCATCATCGATTTCTTCCCTAGGCAGAGGTACACAGCCGGCGGGTCGTGGTAGAGGTGCCAGAGGAGCGGCTAGTTCTAGTGGAACTCAGAATCGTACTTATGCTCTGGTAGGCCGGCAGGATTCAGAGGCATCTCCTGACGTAGTCACAGGTACATTATCCATATTTTCGTATAATATCTATGCATTGATTGACCCGGGTTCTACATTGTCATATATTACTCCGTTGATTGCTGCTAAATTTAAAAGAACACCGGAACTATTAACTAAGTCAATTAAAGTATCTACACCGGTTGGTGAACATATTATTGCAAAAAGAGTATATCGTAATTATGTGATAACTGTGTGTGGTCATGATACACTGGCCGACCTCATCGAACTAGATATCATGGATTTTGATGTGATAATGGGGATGGATTGGTTGGCTTCTTGTTATGCCACGGTAGATTGCCGAGCCAAGAAGGTGAATTTTTGTTTTCTGCAAGAAAATGTTCTCGAATGGCAGGGTAATGTGGGAGCACCAAGAGAAAAATTTATTTCCTATTTGAAAGCAAGGAAAATGATTGCCAAGGGGTACATATGTCACTTAGTACGAGTGAAAGATAATGGTGTGGAACCACTAACTCCGCAGTCAGTTCCAGTGGTCAACGAATTTCTTGATGTATTTCCAGAGGATCTTCCAGGCTTACCCCCAGAATGGGAAGTAGAATTTGATATTGATGTGATTCCAGGCACGCAGTCTATCTCTATTCCTCCATATAGAATGGCTCCAGCAGAATTACGTGAATTGAAGGAGTAGTTGAAGGATTTGCTGGATAAGGGCTTCATTAGGCCTAGTATGTCCCCGTGGGATGCACCGGTATTATTTGTATGGAAGAAGGATGGCACATTGAGAATGTGCATTGACTATCGGCAATTGAATAAGGTAACGATCAAGAACAAATATCCCCTCCCTCAAATTGATGATTTGTTTGATCAGTTACAGGGTGCCATGTGTTTTTCAAAGATCGACTTGAGGTCAGGTTACCATCAAGTCAGAGTTAGAGAAGAAGATGTACCCAAGACAACTTTCCAAACACGGTATGGCCATTATGAATTTTTAGTTATATCATTTGGACTAACAAATGCACCAGCTGTATTCATGGATTTGATGAATAGGGTGTTTACGCCATTTCTAGACGAGTTCGTGACGGTATTTATAGATGACATCCTAGTTTATTCAAGATCACCAGAGGACCATGCTAATTAATTACGGCAGGTGTTACAGATTCTCCATGAGCATAAGTTGTATGCAAAGTTCTCCAAGTGTAAGTTTTGGTTAAAATCAGTCACATTCTTGGGTCACATTATGTCAGATGAAGGGATACAGGTTGATACACAGAAGATTGAAGCAGTGAAAAATTGGCCAAGACCTACGACACCCGCAGAGATTCATAGTTTTCTTGGATTGACAGGTTATTACCAAAGATTTGTGGAAGGTTTTTCCTCCATTATTGCACCGTTAACAAAGCTTACACACAAGGCAGTTAAATTTCAGTGGAATGATACGTGTGAGAAAAGCATCCAAGAGTTGAAAGATAAATTAACCTCCACACCAGTTTTAGTACTTCCCGAAGGCACCGAAGGTTATGCAGCGTATTGTGATGCTTCCGAGATTGGCCTCGGATGTGTATTGATGCAGCACGATAATGTCATAGCATATGCCTCACGACAGTTGCGGCCACATGAGAAAAATTACCCCACACATGATCTTGAATTAACAGTGGTGGTTTTTGCTTTAAAGATATGGCGTCATTATTTGTATGGAGTTTATGTTGATATCTATACTGATCACAAAAGTTTGCAATATATCTTTAAGCAGAAAGAACTCAATTTGAGGCAACGAAGGTGGTTAAAGCTCTGAAAAGACTATGATATTGATATTCTCTATCATCCAGGCAAAGCAAATGTGGTAGCTGATGCATTGAGCCATAAGGCAGTAAAAAGCACTAGTGGCCAGTTGACTGAAAAGCAAGAGATAATCAAAGATCTACATCAACTATCCAGCTTGGGAGTTTGCCTTATTGAATCTCCAGATTAAGGGGTTGTTGTGCAAAATGCAGCGGATTCCTCCAAAATAGTTTAAGTAAAAGAGAAGCAGTTTGCGGATTCTATGTTATTGCAGCTAAAAGAGAATGTACAACAGGGTTTGACTGCGGCCTTTGACCTTACACAAGAAGGGGTACTTCAATGCCAAGGAAGATTATGTGTGCCAGATGTAGATGAGCTGAGAAAACGAATTATGACAGAGGCGCATTACTCGCGCTATTCTATTCATCCGGGTGCTACTAAAATGTACCATGATTTAAAAGAAGTGTATTGGTGGGGAAATATGAAGAAGAACATTGCAGAATTTGTCACTCAATGCCCGAATTATTAACAAGTGAAAGTAGAGCATCAGAAATCAGGAGGTTACATGCAAAGTATCAATCTTCCAATCTGGAAATGGGATATGATTAATATAGATTTTATCACAGGTTTGCCTCGTACACTGCGGAAATTTGATTCTATATGAGTTATAGTGGACAGGCTTACCAAGTCAGCGCATTTCCTACCAGTCAAGACCACCTATACAACTGAGGATTATGCAAGATTGTATGTCAAAGAAATAGTGCGGTTACATGGGATTCCGATCTCCATTATATCAGACAGGGGAGCTTAGTTTACTGCGCATTTTTGGAGGTCTTTTTAGGAGAGTTTGGGTACACAGGTGAACTTGAGTACGGCTTTCCATCCTCAGACAGATGGACAAGCGGAGCGTACTATCCAAACACTTGAGGATATGTTACGAGCTTGCACGTTAGATTTTCAAGGCAGTTGGGATGATCATTTGCCTCTTATTGAATTTGCCTACAACAATAGCTATCATTCAAGTATCAAGATGGCACCTTATGAAGCTTTGTACGGAAGGAAATGTTCAAAAAATCGCAAACAAAATAAGAACTCATATCAAACCATTTTTTGACATGAATAACCTTTCATCAAAAAGAGACAAATCGAAATGTCACAAAGGAAATAAGAAAAAGTTGCATTCTATCTGTATCAGCTAACATCAAAGGTAGAATAATCCAAGTTCATTTTTTCACACTAGCACTATTAACTATCTAACAATTACTACAACAACAATATCAGTCGATCATTCAAAACCACAAGACAATGACTTAAAGAGAAAAGAGGAAAACAAAGAGAGTCACACCATTTTCATCATACAAAACCTATAACCTTCAAGGCCATCTACAACACATAATCCCACCGTTACTACGACTATGAATAAAAATTGCTACTAAGACGAAGAAGAAGAAAAGGAAAAGCTAACTAAATAAATAACAAGAGAAAGATGTTTTTACCTTTTTCGGGGTAGCAAAACGGGACTCGAACTATGGTCGGAATCTCTACCACCACCCAAAAAAAAACACTTGTTTCTTAGCCGGAATCCAATGCTCAACGGAGTCTTACCAGGATTCTAGCCTAGAAACTTAGCGAACAATTTCTTCCAATTCAGAAGTTCACTTTTCTTGCTTGAACAATTTTTCAACCATTCAAAACTTTTGCTCAGAAGTTTTTCACCTCCCAGACTTGTTCAAAAACAGCTTTACAGCAAGCTATTTATAGAAATGGAAGAGGAATGATTTTTGGGTTATCATTCGATGTGGGATTTTGGGGAAATCTCAAATCCAAAGGCTGTCGATCTACTCAAAATTGGACGATGATTAGAAGCGTTCTCGTCCTTGCCCGTATTATCGACGAATAGGAATGCATCGGGCATCAATTTCTAGAATAACCCACTGATTCTATGGGCTTTCGGGGGGAAATTTTAGAGGGAAAACAATTTTAAGAAGAGGATAAGGTTGAATAGGCTGGAATCGTACTATTCAGTACAAATTCGAATTTCAAATCTTAGGGTATTTTTGGATTTATGATGAATTAGATCCTTGAAGCTTCTAGAGGATTTTCGTGTGCCTCGTGATTGGCATGCGCTTCTTGGGTACGAAATTCGCGAAGGAGGAAGAGGGAAAAGGGCTTTCCGGGTTGGGGTTGTCGTTGTTGATGTTGTCGTTGTGTTGCTGTTGTGTATTGTTGTTGGGTTGATGTTGTTTGCTATTAGATTGTGAAGGAGATAGAGATAAAAGGATTGAGGGGTTGGGCCGGGTCGGTTGATGTTGGGCTGGGCGGGTAGACTAGGTTATTAAAATAAAAAGGGAGAGGGTAGAAATTAGGCCATTTAAAAAATAACCAGTTAGATTAAAATTTAGCCATTGTTATTTTTACTCTAGACCAAATCAAAATCGATTGGCCAACTGCATTGCAATTATGACTAATTTGATTTTGATTACGACCCAAATTTAATAGATCGGACAAATTAAATCAAAATTCAAAACAAATTGTAATCGATTTAACCCCAAGATTCTTGATTTAATAAAAATCAAATAAATATTTTCCAACTAAAATACTTTTTAAGAGCAAATTATATTTAAGTTAAGACTTTATCCATTTTGAATTAATTCTCAAGATAGTTATTGATTAAAATCTAATTTTGATAAAATAATTATTTAAGCAACTAAAATTATATGATCTCGCATACAAGAATACGGAAATGTATAACTCATCACTTAAATGGCAAGTCTAACTCAAATAAATATTTTAGAAAGCGTTTATCCGGGTAAAATAAATACTTCAATTTTATTTAAAACCGAAGAAACTCAGGATTAAATTTAGTCGGGAGGCAAAAATTAGGTGTCAACAGGTGGTTCTCACCATCACTTTGGATTAGGATCGATTATCGACGATGCATGTTGAGTACATGTGTTTCGTACTCACCCTTGCTTCTTTTTCCTTGTTCTTATTTTCTACACCCCGTGCAGGTATTGGTTCAAGTAGTAGATCGTAGATTTCGTTCCTTCAGTGTTGACGTTGAGGAAATCGAGGTAGTGGCTGACCTTTCACAGAGCTTACTCGGATCTCTCTTTATTTATCTTATGCTTTATCCGCATTTAAGATACTTTAATTTATTGATATCATTCTGAGTTTAAAGATTTGTACTAGTGACAACCAGACCTGGGATGTATCCTAAAGTTATTATTTCATCTTTAAATATTTTGAAATTATTCTATTCTTCAAATATTTTGGAATTATTCTATTCTTCTTCTTCTTCTTCCGCTTATGATTTATATAATTATTTGAGTCTTGGGTTACGATAGACTTACTTGTACCGGAGGGTGTGACAGGTGTCATGACGCACTCTATTTTGGGTCGTGACATTACCTCTGATAGCAATCTATATATGTATTTGACGTGCTATTTTTGAATGTAAATACAGATAAAAATAGTTAAATAAAGAGAGATTCAGTCAAATAAGGAGTCTCTATGGAAGATTATGTTACCAAATATAATGTTGCATTAATGGTTATTAAAATCAGAGATAAATGTTGATGATTTTCTCTTTTTTTCTCTCCTCAATTTCTCGCCTCTCTCTCTTTTTATTCTATATCTTTCTCGCTTTTTTTTTTTAATTTTGTATTTCTATCTCTTTCTCGTTTATTTTCTTTTTCTTTTTTTAAAAAAATCTTTTATTTGTATTTGTATATAAACAGTGTCGCGCCCCATTTTTCTCTCGAAAAGCGAGATTCGACATGACAACTCTTTTTTGGGATGAATTAGAGTGAAGAGTTGTCACCTAACGAATTAAGGTGCGTTAGGGCACCATTCTAAACTAATTACGATTAATTAATTAGTCTACGCCAACCAAAAATTCGGGTAAGGATTCAAAATTACCTCAAAAGAAAGGTGTTAGGGATTCAAAATTACCTCAAAAGAAAGGTGTTAGGCACCTTTCGAGGTCCACAAATTTGGGTCCCGACCGAACTTGTCACGCCCCGACTCCCATCGAGACGTGATTGGCACCCGTAGCCGATAAGGCCTGAGAGAACCAACCTTTGCCTATGTTCAATCATATGCATATCATAATCATAACCACCATTACGGAAGAACATGAAAGACGAATAAAGGAAAACATGGGACATATTTATACATACATATGAAACTTGGCCGTTGAGGCCATCCAGTCAAAACAACATATGTCTTGTACACTGATACACCCACATCCGTCTACAAAAGCCTCTAACAAGAGCATTGACCAAACTGAACCATAAGTCGGGACAAGTCCCCGCTTTACACAATATGTACATCACCAAAACATATATACACTCTGACTCGGAGAAGCCCCGAATGAGCTGGAGCTCACCAAAGAACCGCTAACACTGGCAATCTACTGGGGAGGCCTACTGGTACCTACGCCTGCAGCAAGTAAGGTAAATTCCCTGAGAGGGGTCAGTACGAAATAAGTACTGAGTATGCAAGGCTCAGATGAAACTGTACAACACATGAATATCTCAATGAACTCAAATACAAATGACTAATCAATGTAAATAAGTCACCATGTTGCATTTTGGAAACCATGTGGATTGCTTTCATTGCTTTCGTTACTTTCTTTACATTCAATGCTCACTTGTCATTACATATCACAATGTACCCGGGCCCCAACTGATCAGTGGGTCTTTCATATCATGTCATTGTGTTGGGATCGAGTCGAGCTAGGCTTATGCCCCTAGACTTGCCACCCATACATCAATGCATCGGGATCGGGTCGAGCTAGGCTTATGCCCCTAGACCTGCCACCCATAAATCCATACCTCGGGATCGAGTCGAGCTAGGCTTACGCCCCTAGACTTGCCACCCGTACTTGATCATTGACCATATTTGCATTACTTTGTTCATTACTTTGAGATTATACTTTGACAGTCATCACATCACTTTGGAACTTTGGAACATAACATTGTTGGAAGCTTTGAATCATTAACCAATGAGTGAAAGACATGTGAATAAACATCATGAGAAATATAACATTACTAGCACCATGATACCATTGGAACCATTGGACAATAATCCATGAACAAGAGACACAAGTATAGGCACTATTGTAATATTGGAACGTAACTTTATTTGAGCTTTCGGAACATTAACCATGAATATGAGACATGAGATTCACAGATGATCCATGAGTAGAAAATATATGACAATGACTAGTGATAAACGGATATCGGATACCTTAGCACATTTCGGGATAGAACTAGTGACATGTTAATGTGGACACTATTTGCCGCAGAAAGATACGGACAAAGTAACCTTACATACCTTGGATTCGCAATACGAATATACAACCTTAGATGTGTATACAATAAGACCGCTCCTTCTTTATGTGTCACTCTACAACATAAATACATAACGAAATTCACATTACCCACCAATTACTTTACAAATGCATACATTGTCAATGAGTTACATGTTTGCCTTTAAACATGTCATTTCCCCTTGACAAAATCATTGATCATACTATTATTCCAAAAATTCCATAATATTTCCAACATTGACCAATACATGATAATTGATACATTTCCCACAACACTTCTCCTTTACACTTTCTTATCCGTAACACATCACAAATAATCCATCAAAGTACCTTAATACAACTCATAACACATATCGGCCAAAATCCCACAATTTTCACTTATAAACAAGAACAAGTTTAATAACAAAAATAACACCATACATGTTCATATTTTGTCCATACCATGCTTTTCCATCAAAGGCATAAGGCCTAATTCAAGTTCAAATTACCAAGATAGCACATCCTTCACCAAAAGCAAAAAGACACTTTCATCACCTTGCCAACACAACTAGCATAATATACATAATCTACCATGCATATAATATGTTAAACCATAATAATAAACACTTACCCAAGCTTGAATAATGATGATCTTCTTCAAAAGTGGACTTAGGGTTTTGAGAGCCAAAAGGGGTTTCTTGAAATGTTTTGGAAAAACAAAGAAATACATGTGTGTGTATAATGGATAAAAATCAGATTTTTGGTCCATTTTATAAGCTTTTGAGTCCATCCTTAGCCACTCTTTATCATTTAATAGAGTGTTCTGGAAGGTCAAATGGAAGAATGGGTCATTTGACCCATTTGGGCCATGTCTTTCTTCCACTTTTGGGCTTTAATTTGGGCCCAATAAGACATACCCATTTAACCCATCAACTTCCATGTATTATTCACCATATATCTCATGTTTACATAATTCCATAATGTCACGACAATATTCTCTTAAACAATTCTCATTCGTCCTTTCGATCGCAAAAATAGACATTCTAGTCGCCCTTGGTTTCATTGGACATTTTGGATCACTATTCACATTTCATGATTTGATCATGTAGGAGTATGTAGGAGTGTATTGAAGTGTTTGAAGCTTTAACAATGCTCAAAGAACTCCAAAGAACCAAAAGAAACCATCCAAGAATCGTCGTAGGATTGCGTTACAAAACGGGTCCGGAAAGGCATAATGTTTGTGCCTTGCGCCACTAGCTGCAAAGCAGGCTATGGCGCAAGAAATGAGGCCTCTCTGAATCAGGTGGATTGCGCCACACCCCTGAAATAGGGTAGTGGCGCAAGTCTCAGCACATTGCTGAAATTTTCGGCCACTTATCCAATGTTTGCGTATCGTCCAATCCCTTATCAAAACACTATAAAATACTTACTTAGTGATCTTAACCATCAAGTAAACATGACTTAAAGTCACCAAATGAGGTTAGAATATGTACGGGGCATCACCCAAATGCATCACGAAATCACAAAACACCTCCTATGAAGGTCTAATCGCACATGTTAAGTCCGATATCAAATGTTTCCCCAATAACACTATAAAACACATATTCATGGCATCTCAACACCTATGTAGATATGATCCCAAGGTATCAAGTAAGGGTAGAAAAGCACGGGGTGTTACAGAACTCATATATTATGTGGGGGAAATCTATGTGATAAGCAAAAGGTCGATTATTTTATTAACTACATACTAACTAAGTGTTAAAATAAATAAATAATAAACTAAACATACAGCTTAATATTTAGCAATCGTCTAAGTGATAACATAATAAAATACGTAAAGGTAAATCAGATAAGCAGGAAGATAGAAGAGACACAATTTATATAAAAAAGAAATTTTATTTAGAAAGTAAACCTAGACTACCCCAAAGCAAAAAGGAACATGCAAAGAGTAAAATATAATCGAAGTTTTTAAAAGGTTTGGACAAGGGTTAATTTTATCTTATTCGGATCAGCGTCCGACTTATTAACGGATGACAATGTCGCATATCGCATTGTCGGATTTTGCTCGGGTCAACTTCCATTATGTCCAAATGTTCTACCCACCCCACCTAATTGGTTATTAGGGTTCGTTTGGATTGGCTTATTTTAGGTGCTTTTAAGCTAAAAATAGCTTTTAAGCACTTTTGAAGTGTTTGGGTAAATTTAAAAAGTGCTTATAAACACTTGATTTTTGGCAAAAATGCTTAAAATAAGCCAAAAGCCATAAGTTAGGAATCCTAACTTATGACTTTTGGCTTAAAATGCTAAAAAAATAAGTCAAAAGTCATAAGTTAGGATTTCTAACTTATGGCTTTTGGCTTTTAAGCCAAAAGCCCATCCAAACGGGCACTTAATCTTAAAGACGTTCTAAGGAAAGCGATAAAACTAGCGTTCCCTAAAATGTCTACCTATCCCAGCTTAATGTCCAAGAGGCGTTGGACGACCTATTTCGGGTAAGGACCTAAACACAAAGAAAGTCTTAGGCTTCCTAATTAGACTCGGGTTACGTCAATCAAAACAAACAAGACTATCATTTAGCACGTAACGGTTTCAAATATTCCTCTTATTTAATTAAAGTTGATTAGGCGATTAACATGATTGAAAAGATAGTTATTCGTAATTGAGACCTATAGGCACGATTTCTAAGCGAAGGGTCTTAATTAACGTACTGAATATGCTAAATATCAATTTAAATATGTCGTAAATTGTTTAAATATGCAAGGTTTTAATCTAAATGTGCAAGAAATTGATTTTGAATATGCTGAAATTTGAATATGTAGAAAATTTATTAAAATATGCAGAAAATTTTATTAAATATGCAAGAATTTAATTTAATTGTGCAGGAAATTATTAAATATGCGGAAAATTAAATAAAGTGTGCAGAAATTTAATTTGTAGAAAATTGTTAAATGTGCAGAAAATTAAATAAAGTGTGCTGAAATTTATTGTAATTTGCAGAAAATTATTAAATGTGCAGAAAATTAAATAAAGTGTGCAGAAATTTATTTTAATTTGCAGAAAATTAACTAATGAATGCTGAAAATTAATTAAAAGTTGCTGGAAATTGATATTTACATGCTGGAAACTAACATTTATATGCTGAAAATTAACATTTATGTGCTGAAAGTTAATATTTATATGCTGGAAATTTCAAAATTTACATGCTGGAAATTAGTATTTGTATGCTGGAAATTATTTAAGGTGTACAGAAAAGTGTATGAGATTAATGCAGAAAAATCGATGAACATGCTCGAAATTAGTTTAAACATGCTAAAAGTTAATTTTAACATGCTGGAAATTAATTTAATTTTGCTGAAATCTAAAAAATGCTGGAAACTTAAAAGTGCTAAAAAGCTAGTTTTAATATATTAAAAATTAATAATAAAAAAAACGTGCTAAAACATAAATAAAATGCTGAAAAAATTAGTTATACTATGCCGAAAATTAATTGAACACACGGAAAAATAATTAACCATGCTTTAGATTAAATGGGTAGGCCGAAAATTAATTGAACATGCCAAATATTAATTAAACACGAAAGAATTAATTTTAACATGCTGACAGTCGATAAACAATCCTAAAACATGATTTCTAAGTGATAAGACAATTACTAATAGGCCAAAATTTAATTGATAATCCTGAAATGTATTGCCTAAGTGATAAGCAAAATCATACAAGCCACATAATTCCTGCCCCCATAAGCAGTCCCCATAATTTCATTATACATAGTAGAGGTTTATACTCAATTTATTACAGACCCAAAAATGAAAAACAGGAACAAAAATCGTAAAGAGGTAAGGTTAGACAATCCCTTGACAAATTCCAATTTCCCAGCAACTCTTCAACCGTCCTGAATGTTCAATAGTGTCTGTTAAACAAGACAACACACCCCCAAGTGCACAAAAAACAAACATATGACAGTCCTACAGGCTACAACAATCATTTAGAAAAATTCACAAAAAAATAATGCTCTTACAGCTAATCAAATTTAACAAATTAAAGAGTTTATGAGGCAACTAGGACAAGCCTTAAAGTATCTATAATTAACACGTTATAATCAAATGCATAGTCTAGAGAACTAACCAGTTTGATAGCTATAAACAGTCAAGAAAAACCTCGAAGAAATAATATTTAGACCACACCCCACACCAACAGAGCATCAACAGACCGGACACCTTGTTAGAATACCAGCAAAATAAAAATTTTAAAAGTATTTTTGTTTGTAGTGGGAGAGTGATGCTTCAGCCTGTCCTCTGAATGAGAGAAAAATCTTTATTATATAGCAATAGAGTTATCACAAAATAAAGGGCAGAGAATATTATTGAAAATCATTGAAAATCAATTAAAGAATTTCCTTTCCTTAACCGAGTGCACTGAATCAAATAAGAGGAGGAAATTGTGTTGAATTACCATAAATAAATGAGTCAAGTTCTGTTCAAATTATGAGAAGAAATAAAACAATAATCGAAATGCAAGATAGGCAAGACTTACCATAAAAGAAATCGAGCACCAAAGTTGTCACATGTTCAACAAGGAAAGAAAATCAACTAGGGTCAAATCTTACTCGAATTAACTGAGTACCAGGACATTTTGATTCAAATAAGGAGAGTTAATCAATCAAAAAAGGGGAACATGCTAATGTAAATCAATTAAATCTAAAGCTTTTGCTAGAAGGGTCAAACAATTAACGGTCAGTGTCAATCAAACTTACCCAAAATAATATATACACGAATCTATTCTGAAAAGAGGCTCGATTAAAAGGAATTGAGACATGCCAAAGTCAATCAATGAGAAATCAATTTCACCAAAATAACCTAATTAAGCTGTTGCAAATTCGAATTCGAAGTCGTAATGATCAGTCAATCTAAAAGACATCAAAGATCACCGAAATTGTCTAGAACCACATTTATCAAGAGAATGCCCAAAATCATAATTCCGACCTAATTCAATGGTAATTTAGCAACCAATGAAAGAGAAACAGGGATTAAAATTAGTATCCAAATCACGAAATTAGGGTTAAACCAAAGTTGATAGAATTTGGGGTTTGTAACATGTGATAATCTAAGGAGATTAACAAACACTAATCACGAAAAATTGAACCTAACATATGATAATCTAAGGAGATTAACAAACACTAATCACGAAAAATTGAACCTAAAATCTCAAACAATCTCTGTTAATTTCAGATCTATGGATCTGTCAAAAGAAAGAAAAGAAGGACAGAAGAGTATTGAAATTTAGATAGAAATTTAAACAAGAAATCAAGCCTGGGATTCATCATAAAACTTTGAAATTTTTTGATGTAACTTGGCCGGAGCTTGGAGCAGTAGCGCTGTGGGATTCACCGGTGGCACGCCGACGAGGTGGTGAAGGCTGGTCTGAATCAGGAAAGAGAAGATAAGAGAAAAGAAGAGAGTAGAGGAAGGTGAGGCGGCTGCTGGTTGGTAGTCGTCGGGTTGTGATCCACCGGCGGCGGTGATGCACGACAATAGAGAAAGATGAGGAGGGGGTGTTTTGGTTTGCTGTGGGCTCATTGGCGTTGGATTCCTGCCGGCCAACGATAATGGTGGCAGTGTGGTGGAGTTCGTCTGCCGGAAAAGTGGCGACGGCGGCTCCGATGGAGGAGATTGAAAGGTTGAGAGAGAGGGAGAGAGAGAGATCGGGTAGAGAGAGAGAGAGGGGTGTCGGCTGTGGGGCTGTGAAGTGAATTAGGTTAGGGTTTTTTTGGGGGGTGGTTTGATTAAAAGGAAATAAGACGGAGATTTACTCTCAGCCGTTGGATCAATCTTGATCAACGGCTGGGATTTGAAATTGCAAAAAAGGGTCAAAAATTGGTTATTTAAATTGGGTTCAATTAAAATTGGATTGCAATTTAAAATTGGGCTAGATTAAGCTCAATTTAGGCTAAAATTGACAAGAATTGAGTACAAAGTAGCTAGAAATTAAATAAATCAAAAAATTAAACTAGGCTGATATTTAATAAATATAATAATAAAATTACTAACAATAGCAAAATCAATCATTATGAGAATCGTTATGATTAAATTAACTATGAATAAATTATGTATATAAAATCGATGATACGTAATATATTATTTAAAGTTGACGATAAATAATAATTTGAAATAAATTATGCACCTTATAAATTATTAATATGAATTTTAAGAAAATTTATAATAATAATAATAACAGCAATAATAATAATAGACTATGTGTTTGTAAATTATGAGTATGTATGTTTGCGGAGATAATTTAATAAATATTTACAAAATTATGTAAAATATTATATTTAAAATTTTATATATTATATAAGAATATGATTTAAATGCTAAAAATAAATTGCATACCTTAAAATCATGAATACGAAATGTTAGAAATTATTTGATACCAAAATAATAATTAAAATTCGAAACTAATTTTTTTTTTTTGATAAAATAGCAACCCGGAAGGAATATCGGGAGGTCAAAATTGAGTGTCAACAAACAAGTTTATGCATTATTTGAATTTGCTTGAGTCTATCATATATAAAATATACAATGTATCGTTTGTAGTTGTATGTCAAATTTCATTTGTATTTGTATATAAAGATTTGTATCAAATGATACATTGCATATTTGTATGCTTCAATTTGTATCAATAAAATACAATTAATATCAATGAATACAAATACACGTATTCATAGAAAGAGAATCGATCCTTTTTTTTCAATTATTTTAAAATACAAATGATGCAGTCAACTACAAATACAAATACAAACAAATGAAACTACAAATACAAATACAATATGCAGTTAACTACAAATACAAATATAAAACATAGGTCTTTAAAATACAAGTGCATCAATGAAAATAGAACACAAATACAAATAAATGAAACTACAAATACAAAATAGTTCTTTAAAATACAAGTGCATCACCGAAAACAGAATTGTATAAAAATATATCATTTGTACGAATGATTTCAATTGTATCAACAAATACAACTGTATCAACGAACACAAAAACTCAAATAATTGTGCGAATACAAATACAAGTATAAACTGGTGTTAATACAAATAACCATAAAAAATACAAATATAAAACTTAAGTCACCCCAACCACTGTCGGAATCACCACGAAACTATCAAAACCACCATGAAACTGTCGGAACCCCCACAAAAATGAAATAAAATTTGATTTTATACTTTTACAAAATTTCAATCCAATCATTGTCATAACTACCGCGAAAACGAAACATCACTGCTGGATTAATGAAGTTTATGGGTTGTTTCATTACGGTTGCTGGTGTATGGGTTGTTTCATCATGGTTGCTGGTGTTTGAACAATTTTTTGCTGGAAAATCAAAAGGATGTGTGTTGCTAGTGTTTGGATGGTTGTTTTTTTATGGTTCCGCGGTGGTGCGGTGGGTCGAAGGGAGGAGGAAAAAGATAGAAGAGGGGCAGGTTTGTTGGTGAGAGAGAGTTAGGGTTTGGGAGGAAAGAGAAAAGCAAAGATTGTTTTCTTAGCCATGGGGAAGAGAGAAAAGAGAGGGGGGAGAGAAAAAATTTGTAATCAAACTTTTATTCCACGAATAAGGGTAAAGTGTCACGACCCAAACGGTCATGATTGACACTCACCCTAACCTATGGCAGGAGAACCAAACTACACTCAACCCTCACTAACTCAAGTGTTACTTCCATACTCATATTATGTTAACCTCATTTTTAAACAAGTTCTAAATTAGCTTCATTCAACCAATAAGTAAATTGTCAACCGATCTCAAAATTCATAAACTAATAGAGTGCGGAATCCTCAATTTATTACATCTCCGGGATCTGAAGTCACCGTACAAGAACATCTAAAAGAAATCAAGTCTTAAACTAAATGATTGTCTAGAACAAGAAATAAATAAATGAGTGTCTTAGTCCCAAAACAATGGACATGAACAATGATAAGAAGATCTAAAGGTTGCCCGGTCATGGTGCTCACCCTTGAAACTTGAGTCTGGAACTGCTAGCTAAAGTCGAGGTCTCATCTCAAATGCTGGAACACGCTTTGCACTCAACAAAAAGAAGAGCACAGGTAGCATTGGTACATCAACAAGTACTGGTAGTATCATAGGTCGACTCAACCCCACACCATACAAATGAGTAAATCAAATCGATGCAAAACGATCATCACAAAACTTATAATCAAAGACAAATACACAGTTATGACATTTCACTTTAGAGGGAATACAAACTCATACTCATGTATGCTTACACTTAGTCAAATTCAGCAACAAGTTGCATCACAACATAAAATTATAACTGGACATTCAATGCACATGAATGAATATATGAATGCAAGATGTGCGCATCATCTCTTTCTCTTCTCATTCTCATCAACAACTTAATCATCTTATCAACATCACAATCATCATCAACCTCATTGTCACGCCTCGTATTCCAACGGGGCGGACTGGCACCCAAAGTCGTTAAGGCCCGAGAGAACCAATCTTCATTCATGTACACTCGTATGCATGTCACTATCACATATAGATACAAGATGCTAATGGAGGAATCCATGGAAAACATATGATATATATATATATATGAAACTTGGTCGTTAGGGCCACCCCGTCAAAGCATACATTCCTTACATTTCCTTCATTTGTCCCACAACGTCTACAAAGCCTCTAATAGATACATAACCAACCTAAAGTCGGGACAAGTCCCCGCTTTATACAATCATTTATACAATACCAAGTGACTCGAAAAGCCCCGAACCGAACTGGAGCTCACCAACAGTCTGCAGATGACCTGTACTCTACTGTGGAGGTCTACTAGCACCTGTGCCTGCAGCAAGTAAGGTAAGTCCCCCAAGGGACGTTAGTACGAATGAATGTACTGAGTATGTAAGGCTATGAGAGCATGAAATATAAGAACTTCAATGGAATCAAATACAAGTGAGTGAACAATATTAATAAACCACCACTGCGTATGTGTGGAACCATGTACATTGCTTTCATTACTTTCTTTGCTTTTATGTACATTACCGTCAATATATATATATATATATATATATATAGAACCGTCAATATAATATCGTTAATAATATTCGGGCCCCAACTGATCAGTGGGTCACAACATAACATAATATACCATAAATCAATAAAGCAGGTTCGGCCCTAGTTAGGCTTTCACCCCTTTGGGCTACCCCCTGTCAGGTTCGGCATCAAGCTAGGCTTTTGCCCCACTGAGCTTCCCCCCTGATCCAATAACCTCGGGATCGTCTATAGTTAGGCTTTCGCCCCTTTGAGCTACCACCCATAAATCAATGAAGCAGGTTCGGCATCAAGTTTGGCTTTTACCCCACTGAGTTTTCCCCTTGATCCAATAATCTCGGGATCAGCTTGAGTTAGGCTTTCTCTCCTAAAGCTACCACCTGTACTCAAAGAACCCTAAAGTAACCATAAAGTACCATCTATGCATTACCTTTTTCCTTTACTTTTGTGAGATTGATACATTGGTGGTTATAACATTATTGGAACTTTGGAACGTAACATTATTGGAACTTTGGAACAATGTCCACAATTAGGTGACACATGAATAACAATTGGTCATTGAATAAGAAACATGTGAATGACAATATATGACAACTTGAGATGAGATACCTTTGAACATTTTGGAATGGAACAAGTACAATGACAATGTAAACAATATGTGCTACAGAAGGATACGGAAAGAGTAACCTTACATACCTTATCTTCCAAATATGAATACACAACCCTATATGTGAATATAATAATCCAGCTCCTTCCTTATGTGTTACTCCACAGCACAAGTACATAACGGAGTTCACGTTAACAACTAACTACCTTACAAGTGCATAGAACGACAATGAGCTACATGACTGACATATAACGTCATTTCACCCTTCACTACACCATTCACTACATTACCATTCCAACAACACCACACAACATGCCACACATCAACTAAGACATCATAAACCAATAGCATTTCACACCAAGTTTATACTGTACACTTCCCCTTCAATACAATGTCACATTTACCTCACTACATCATGTAAACACCTTTCACAACAACACATTAAAGACAATCCATAATTGATACCTCTGGGTTACTCCTTTAAAGTCATTCAAAAGGTACCATAAGTTGATAATTGCATCCAAAAAGGGTATAGTGGCTTTGGGGGGTCAAAGAGATGCAAAAACAATCGAAACGGGGTTCTAGGCTGACCTGCGAAGCCACCTGCGCCCGCAGGTAGGTGAGGTACATCCGTAGGTGACCATTGGCCTGGTCCAGGGCCATCTGTGTTGGCATCTGCACCCGCAGGTGCCCTACCCGCGAGGGCGGGTGCCCGTTTCAGCCTCCAGGGGTCATTTTCGGGTCATTTTCTGCAATGCATGGTCCATAGTCATAATTAAGCTTATCTTTTCATATTTTAAGTTATCTTGGAAGCCAACGAACAGCCATGGTTTCACAACGCACATAAACATCACCAAACTACGTTTTTCTTTCAATAGACCACCAATTCCATGCACAATTTTCACAACATCAATTTCAAATATTATACACAAGGAGAAAGCAAGTTAAGGGCATAACCACATCATACATGTTGATATTTCATCCACATCATTCACTTCTATCAAAACCTCAAGTCTCCTTTCAAGTTCAAGTCACATAGATGACACATCTTTTAGCAAAAAGTAAAAGTGCACCACTCAACACCTTTAGACATAATCATCATGATCTACATAATATCTCATGCATATAATATATTAAATCACAAGAGTAAGCACTTACCCAAGCTTGCAAAGTGATAATCTTGTCCAAAAGAGATGGTTGCCTTAGGGTTTAAGAGTAGAGAGAAAATATCTTTTTGGTGGAAAAGTCTAGAAATTGCATATGTCTTTTTTTTGATTAAAATCTGATTTGTGGCCTTATATAGTGCCTCATGGTCATCCTTAGCCAACCACTTAGTCAATAATTGAGGGTTTACTTTGATCAAAGAAAGAATGGATCATTTACCCATTTTTGGGTCATGTTTTTTGCTCAATTATTGGGCCTTTAGTGAGCCCATTAACATATGTGAATGCAACCCACTACAATTAATGTATAATACCCCAACCATCTCATGTTTAAATAATTCCATAAATGTTACGGTAATCTCATAGGTTCGGAAATGTACGGGGTGTTACACTCATGAACATCATGAGTTGTGTATCATCATCATCATAATCATCAACTCAACCACATCAATATGTATGAAATGCAATACAGTCAATAATCACAACTAGTGATCGAAAGTCATCACAACATTCAATTCACATATAAGCACAGAGTCAAGCAAGTCTAATTGCTACAATAAATCATAACCTACCTCGATTCCTTGCTCAACGACACTTCTAGGCCACAAGCTAGCCTTTTCTTTCCCTTTCAATTTGCTCTTGATCTAACAAGAAGATTATACACCCATTTTAATAAATTCATCCCTTTTTAACCACTAGAGATTAATAACTAACTATTTTAACCACAAAATTGCCTTAAATCATCATCTTAGGGTTTTTTCCCTCCTTAAACCTCATGAACCCTACATTATTTAGTATGAACCACTAAGATTATACTCCTACTAGTGTTTTCTAACACCTTAGGATCATTATCTACTGATTTTATACTCATTCCCACTAATTCCCATCAATTTCATGAACCAGGGCTAAACCCCCAAATTCCACCATGAATAAGTTTTTTAATGATTTCTATGGATTCTAAGAAGTAATTTAAGTTTAGAATGTAAGAAACTTACCTCCAAAGATGAAAACCTCAAGAATTTTGCAGAAATTGCCCCTTACGAAGCCCTTACTCATTTTTTTTAAATAGTGGAAATGAAAAACGTTTTCTGAGTTTTTAAAACTATCAAAATACTTCATGTTATCGCTGCAGCGGTTCACGACTTAACATTGGCTACCACTGCGGTGGTGGCTTTTTCGGTTCCCTTTTTTGCTGCAGTAGTCCCTAGGCAGAATCTCAGGGATTCTCTTTAGTTATGCCTATTTTACAACTCACTGTTTGAAGTATGATATCGCGAACCAACCCCTCCACGGTAACTTCTATAAACGGAGTTCTACAACTTCGTTTTAGGTGCCAAAAGTTGCTACGGCTTCCTAAACTCGTTATCTATCTACAAATCAAGCCAAACATCACCACAAATACTCAAATTAGTACCAGATTTTCCTAAAGTAGTAGACCCTCAAAATTCGTCCAACACTAGACTAGCCTTGAATTTCTCAAAAATTGCTTAAGAAAGGACTAGGTGCAAAATTTTCCTCCTAATTCAGCGTAATGACGATTTGAGTCATTACATAAAGTAAGAGAGAGATAAAGATGAAAAAGAAAGTGGTTGAAATATGGGGCGTGAAAAGTGGGTGGAGGTGAATATTGACAAGATGAGGATCCCACTAAACTATTGTTATTTTTGTTGTGCTAGGTAATTATTTTAGGGATCGTTTGGTACTTACAATAAATTATCCCAGGATTATAATCCTGGGTTTATAATTCCTGGACTATTTTATACCATATGAGAGGTGGTATAAAATAGTCCCATGGTTGATGGGATAAGATGGGTTATACCAAGACTAAATTTGATATTGGTTTTATACCATGTTTGGTTGATGGTATAAATTAATCTCGGGATAAATCTATACCATAAACCAAATATGAGATAAATTTTATCCATGAAATATCTCACACTTATCCATGGGATATCTCACCTTATACCTCCTACCAAACGACCCCTAAGTGTTGTGATTTAACTTAATTAAATGCTAATATTTGTTATGTTGTATACTTTTCCCTTTGATTTATTATGCTTTGTATCCATTGGAAGGCTGCACTTTAAGTATGTAGATCCCACTTTTTCGAAAAAAATTATAATGGGAGAAGCACAACCAACATTAGTTATGTGAGGCTCTATTCTTCTTTTGACACTTGGGTATTGAACCCATTTATTTACTTTATAATGTCACTCACCATCCCCCTTCTTCACCCATCCCTCATTTTCTTTCATTTTCTTATTTTTTTTATTTCTAACCAATATCAAACTCCCAAATACACAATTAAGTAATTGATGTATTTAATAAAAAAAATATTAACAAACACATTTTTTCGTTAGAATAACTAGCGCCCTTAGAACTATTAAAATAGCTTATTGTTCATCATTTTTTAATAATATCAAATTAACTCAAAAATTCTCTAGTATCGTTACTAGCTTTTTTAAATAGTATTAAACTAACTGTATCACAACATTTTTCCAGTTTCTTCATGATCACTAAGTTTTTTTATTCGGTTTTAATTTATATATTTGTGGTCTTTTTTTCGATGGAAATAATTTAACTTCAAAAACTCTTTTTATCCTTAGAGAATCCACACAAATAGTTAAGGAATGTTTAGAACACAAATTTCAAAAGTCTAACTTTATTTTTTTAATTTTGTGCCAAATCAAACGGCGTCACATAAATTAAGACGGGAGAGTAATATCCTAATGTGAAGATTGATATAATAATAATAATGAGTAGTTAATTTTAAAATTGTATGAGACTTGTTGATTTTTGAAGAAAATTGAGTGCCTTAAGTTTTAATTCAAAAGACTTAGATCCCACCCCGCGACCCAGCCTACTTCGCACAATTTTTTTAAATAAGTTCTTGAACTCCCTTCATCCTCCTATATATCTATCTATCTATCTATCTATATCTATCTATCTATCTATCTATCTATCTCTATATATATATATATATATATATATATATCAAAGTATCAGTGGTTTTGAAACAAGATCATAATTGTGGACCAATAGTAGTTGTGTGAGACTCTTGAATATTGAATAATACAGGTATTTTTAATTTTAACAGTTTACAAGGCGTCTCAAACAAAAAATACGTTTATTAATATTTTTTTTATTAAATACATCAATTGCTTACATGTATATTTGGGAGTTGGATATTGGTTAGAAAAAAAAAATTACAAAAAAAAAAGAAAAAGAGGGGTGGGTGGAGGAAGGAAGTGGTGAGTGGCATGATAAAGTAAATAAATGGGTCTAATATCCAAGTGTCAAAAGAAGAATTGAGCCTCACACCATTAATGTTGGTTGTGCCTGACCCATTTTAATTTTTTTTTTATAATTCATATGCCGTGGTAAAAGGTTTTGGCGTTTAAAAGGGAGGAAAGACTTATAACATAAACAAAGAGACAACAAGACATTTGTTTCTTTGTTCTTGTGAAGGACAATCTGATAAACTTTTTCCTTTTCAAGAAAGAAAGCGGCAAAGATTAGAATATAGATGTGGTTGTGTGGCTCGTATAAAATTCAAAATTTCAAATGGAATATGGGAAGTATGTGAATTCAATGATGAATATAGTCATCCCATGATAGAAGATAATTTAAAACATTTCATACATTCCGGTCGTAAACTCACAGATGCTACTAAAAATATTCTTGGTTCTATGGTTGATGCTGGTATTCGTACAAAAAAAGTTATTCGATATCTTCAGAATAAAGCGGGTGAAATTGAAAATGCAGGATTTATTGAACAAGATGCTCATAACTTTGTACAAGCACATAAGATAAATATGATTAGTAGTGGAGATGCTCAAACTTTGATAAATCATTTTATGCATTTGCAATCAGAGGACTTAAACTTCTTCTATTCTTTTTGAGTTGATGAAGATGGCAGGTTGTGCAATTTCTTTTGGAGAGATAGAATATCTAAATTGCACTATGAGTGTTTTGGGGATGTGATGATTTTTGACACTACTTATCGTACAAATAGATACGACATGATTTGTGCTCCATTTATTGGTGTGAATAACCACTGGAAAAACACTTTCTTTGGTTGTGCATTCTTATGCAATGAAATCAGTGGTTCATTTATTTGGCTATTTCAAGCATTTTTGAAGGCAATGGAAGGAAAAACACCAAAAATAATTTTTACCGATCAAGCTCCTGCAATAGCTATGGCCATTAAAGAAGTCTTTCCTGACACGTGTCATCGATTATGTAAATGACATATTGACAAGAATGCTCAAAAAAATATACTCCAGCTTTACTTTAAATCGGGATTTCGACACAGTTTTGATGCTCTCTTGTGGAGGTGCAATTCAGAAACAGAATTTGAATTGGTATGGCAGAAAATGATAAGTGATTGGGATTGTGCGAGTAATATTTGGCTTCAAAAGTTATATGATTTGAGGAAAAAGTGACGTCCTGCATTTAGTCGTTCTAGTTTCTCAGCAGAAATCAAATCAACTCAAAGAAGTGAGAGCACAAATAAAGTCTTCACATAAATGTCATGCAAGGCAATGAGTATAACTGAGTTTGTAAAGCATTATGAGCAACGAACAACTGAAATGCGAGAAATTGAGGCAGACGAAGATTATAAATCTCGAGGAAAGCTTAAACTTTTCATAGAAGATTGTGGGATATTAAAGCATGCTACTAGTGTGTACACAAGAAGAATTTACACAAGGTTTCAACATGAATTTTTGCAAGGGGCAACCAAAAGAACAATCAATGTTGAAAGTAGTGGTAGTACTACAAAATATATAATTTTAAAGGGTGAAAGTGGGCAAACTGAAGTTGTCCAGTTCAATTCCCTTGAAAATTCTGTTGTTTGCAGTTGTCATATGTATGAGTCTATGGGTTGATTATGTTGTCCCGCATTAAAAGTTCTATTTTATGACTTGAATTTTTCTTGTATTCCTGAGAAATACATTTTGAAAAGATGGTCTAAGAATGCTAAGCATGGGAATGAATTTGAAGAATACACCAAAAAGAAGAAATCAGTACAATCTTCTATGGCAATTCGTTTAAATGGCTTAATGAAAGAGTCATTTGATGTTATGACTTTAGCAGCAGATGATGAGGACTCCGAAGAAATTGCTAGAAAATATTTGTTTCAAGCAAGAGTTGAGATTAGTAAGCATCAAAGTGAAATATACAATGGAGATTGTGGTAAAGATAAACACAAAGTCAGTTCATTTGTTGATCCTTTAACATGGTGTAAAAATCAAGTTTTGGATCCAATTAAGAAAGAAGGAAAGAAAAATGGATATGGAAGAATGAAGTTAAAAGGTGAGCAAAAAAAGAAAAAGACATCACAAATGACATCCAAAAATAGAGCAGGACTAACACAGAACCATCAATCTTTGAATACAACAGTGACTTTTGGCACACAATCAGCCTCAATGCAACAAACATAACATGAGTCCATGGGATTAAGTTCAAAGATTTCGTTTCTCTTTTAATCTATTTTTTAACATAACTTCAGTGACTTTTAATTTGTTTTCTAGGACTTTTAATCTATTTTTTTAAAATTAAATATGCAATTACATGAAAATTCACCCAACACTTTCACCCAACTTTTGACTCAAAACTTAAATTTGCAATCTGCAGCTTGCATGTAGAGCCAAGAGTAGAACAAATAGATCTCAGAAGAAAATGCAATTTAATCTTTGAAGCATATGATATTGTGGACTTGATTTTCGTAATATATTTTTAATTTAGCAGTAAAATTAGTGCAAATAGATATTTTTTGTGTATTTTGATATTAGAACTGACATGCAAAGAAAATCTATGAAAATCTGAATTTATCAAGTATTTACAATATTTTTTTTAAAATTTATTTGTGTAGTATAAAAATTGAAGAGAGATTCATACCTGAAAATCATAGATAAATAAATATGGAAGAAGAAGATTCAAGGAGTTTTTCACCCAATTCTTGATCCTTTTTTAGCATTAGATTGAAGAAGAATTTCACTCAATTTTTATGATTCTTTTCAGCTTTCAATGTCCGCTCTTTTCTTTGAATCAACAAGAACACTAACTAAAATTGAACACCAAGTCTTCAAAGAAATTTTATTTTTTGATCTGCACAACATATTTTGATTTTAATGGAGTTTCTAGTTAAAAGAAAAAAGAAGAAGAAAATGTTGCTTTTTGAAGAGGAGTGTTTTTGGTTTTAATGAATTATCTAGAATTTTTCTTTCTTTTCCTTTGAAGAGATAAAATATTAAAAAGACATGGACCCCATAGTTCACTTTATTTGGGACATAGCTTTAAAATTTTAAAATGGGACCCACTTTTCAAGTGTCGAAAAATCAATGGATCCTCACCTAACTTTGATTGGTTGGACCACTACCATGATAAAAATTTTCTGAATTATATGCATTGTATGATTCTTCTTCCGAATTAAATTTCATACCAATCTCAAAGATAAAGTTCTTGCTAATATATAAATATTATGTGCTCTTGTGAAATATTCATGCTCGTTAACGTTGAAATCTACAACAACACAATTTTTAGATTATAAATATTAAAATTCAACAAATATGTAAAACTGTAGATAATATTTTTTTTTAATAAAGACATGTGCACTAGAATTACCTTCTTGGGCAGAGGAGTCTTTGCCTTTGTCAACATATATATCCTTCATTTTTCTATTTCAAGCACAATCTGCATAAGGTAAAATTTATACCATTAAAAATTAAATCTTTCAAAAATTTATCTTAGTAGTTAGAAATATTAATAGATACTTTTGTTGTTATAAAGTCTCTAGTTAAAATATAATTTTGAATATGTGATCAAACATTTGAATATAATGTTGAACGTATTGTTAGGAACAAAATTAGTACTATCAAGTTTCTAATATTTCTATATGTAATAAGTAACTATTAGTTTTTTATGTTGACAGAATCAAGTGGCCATGATCATTTATGACAATAATGAATGATACACAAGTTTGGACAAAGTAAAAATGTCCAAAAGTGCACCATATCTATTAGTATTGGACAATTTCACACAAAAATAAGTAGTATTTTACTTTCAAGTTATGTGAAAAATATTTATATTGATGATATATATGTATCAAAATAAGGTTCATTAATGAATAATTTTTTAATTTTTATTTAAAATTTTGACAAAATAAGATAAATGTACAAGTACAAATAATATTGAATTAAAGGGAATAAAAGAAATAAGGTTATAGATATATACATTTAAAATATTTCTTGTAACTTTGCATGAGTAAGATTTGAATCTTCTCTTGAAAATGCATGAGCAACAATGAAGTATTTTTACTTTGAAAAATTTACTTTGGTTAGTTAGATATCATGTACAAAGAACCTAATTAAGGAGGGAATATGGTGCCTTCTTTCCCTCCATTTTTATTGTAGTATATACAATTTTTTATCTTTATTTTTAATTTTTTATTTGATTTCTTTTGCTAAGTAGACAATTGGGACCCACTTTTCAGGTGTTATCAAATCAATGGATACTCATCAAACTTTTGTTGGTTGGACCTCTACCATGATAAAAAATTTCTATTTCCTTTTTTGTTTTCAATTCAACACGTCCTTGTATATCATGTGCTATAATTATATTATGGTAATTCAATTTTATTTATCTTACTTTTTGGTCTGTTATATAGTGAGACTTCTCTATAACGTTATCTCGTTATAACGACATTTCACTATAGTAATCTGATTTTTTTCGAAGTTATTTTTTTATGTTATATTTTACTTCTCTATAACAACATTCTACCAATAACAACAATGCCGTTTGTTATTGTGGTACACTTTCTGTAAAATTACCTCTCTATAACAGTATACTCAAATATTATGTACTGATATTTTGTAAGAAATATATTATGTGCAAAATAAAATATCAAAATATTTGTGGTAATCATCATTAATGTCATGTAGATAGTAAATTTCAAGTACACATATCTAATTTAAAGGAAAAAAATTATATTTAAATAGTGCACATCAGTTATTTCATAACTTCACGAGAAAAAGACTACTAATGTTTACCTTTTTCATATTCATGCTATTTCTAATTTTGCATATTTTTGTTTATATCAGCTAAATAAGATCTTTAAGTCAAATGCTATATACATATATAACAACACCTCTCTATACCAGCCATAAAATTTTCGGATAAAACTACCACTATAGAGAGGTTTGACTGTATATTTAAAAATTATGTAAAAAAATATTATAATTTTTCTTCCTGAACCGGGGGTATATCAGAAACAACCTCTCTACTTCTTCCGAGTTAGTGGTATGGACTGTGTGCACACTTTACCCTCCCTAAATCTCCCTTTGTTGGAATACATGGGTATGCTGTTGTATGTAAAAATATTATAAATTATAATAAATAATAATTATATATATATATATATATATGATCGCTAAAAAAATTCATTTATATCATATAAATTGGGATAAAGAAAGTAACATATATTATCTAAAAATTATGTTAAAAATATTATAAATTATACTCCCTCCGTCCCAATTTATGTGATGTACTTTGACTTGGCACGGAGTTTAAGAAAGAAAGGAAGACTTTTGAAATTTGTGATCTAAAATGAGTTATAGATATTTGTGTGGTTGTAAATCATTTCATTAAGGGTAAAGTGGGTATTTTAAAGTTAAATTGTTACCAAATATAGAAATGTGTCATTCTTTTTGGGACCGACTAAAAAGAAAAGTGTGTCATATAAATTGGGACAGAGGGAGTAATAATTAACAACTTAAATATCCTAAAAGCTTTCTAAAAGATTTGATTGACTCTTAAAATTTAATTTGTACCACATAACTTGATACAAAGGGAGTAACATACATTATGTGAAAAATACGTACAAAGTATTAGAAATCATAATAATGAACAATTTAAAATATTAAACAGAAATATATACTCCATCCGTTTAAAAAAGAATGACTTCTTTTAACTTGATACGAAGTTTAAGAAAATAAAGAAACTTTTGAATCTTGTGGTTATAAATTAAAGTTGTGACAAATATACCAAAATGTCCTTTAATTTTATGATTTTAAACATGCCATGTAAAAAAATATAATTAAAATATTATCAAAAAATAAAAGAGTTATTTTTTTAAAAAATAGATTAAAAAAAAAAAATTCATTCTTTTTGATAGAAGGGAGTAAAATTTTTGTTACCGTTGAAATTTCGTTTTTGCAACATAAATTTGACCAAAAGAAGTAGCATTACCGCGCTGCCGTCTAACCCTCCGTCCAGAGCCAACGGGTCGCTTTCAATAACCACTTAAAGAAAAAATTTACATAAATAAATACAAGTACTAACAAATTTCCTACCTGAATGGTTTCTCGGCTTAGCCGAACTCCTCCTCACCCACTCGCCATGGCGGCGCGTATTCTTCCACGCGCTTTCCATCCCACCGTCGCGTCCGCCGCCATGACTGTCTCCACGAACTCGCATTTCATTCTTCCTCCGTCACCGTCACCTACGGTGGCTCATATTTCCTCTTCGTCAATTATTGGCAGGAAGTTTCTTTACGGCTTGAATTGCAAAGAGGACAGGAAATGGAATGTTTCTGGCGGATGGTATGGCAAAGTGTTTGCTTCTCAGAGAGAGTATAGGAAGTCTCGGAAACGGCCGTTGAAGAAGAAAGCAAAAGAGAAAGAGTTGGAACTTAGTGTAAAGATTTGCATTGAAGAGCAATTGCCCGATGATCCTGAAATTGTGGTAATATACCTTAGTTTACTTTCAGAAATACGTTAATTTTGATTTGTGTAACATCTTTTTGCAATGTGTAAAGGAGAGCCTTGGGGTGACGGTAAAGTTGCTGCTATATGACCATGGGCGGAGCCACCTATATCAAAGGGTGGTCAGGTGCAAAGGGAAATTATGTTGTGTATATAGGCTAAATCTTAGCTATTATGAGTCTGTATTTAATTTTGCACACCCTTAATGCAATTGAGAAGAAAATTTGCACATTCTTCGTCAAATTCTTGGCTCGGCCACTGTATATGACCATGTGGTCACGGGTTCAAGCTGTAGAAATAGCCTCTTGCAGAAATGCATGATCAGGCCGTGTACAATAAGCCCGCTGGACCACATGCCTAGCGGGAGCTTTAGTGCACCTGTACTTTTATTTTTTGCAATGTGTAAAGTTTTGACCGTTCGTGTTCAAGTGCAAAATGGCAACAGGAAGAGCATATGCAACTCAAATGTATGCACAATTATGGGCACCTATTGTCTATTGACCATTTTATGTTCCTCATGCTTATGAACAAGGCATTTCTGTGGATAAGTAATTATCACAAAGTTAGTGAAGTGAAGGCTGCCTTCTAAAACAAAGTATTGCCACAGAAATGAATTGAATATTATATCCATGTGCAATAGTTGAATTTCTTCGGTCTGAAGTCTGAACAATGTCTCAGTCATTTTTCTCTGGGAAGAATTTCTATTTATTGTTTAGAATGTTAAGGACTCAAATGGAAAATAATAAGGCTTTGCAAACTGAATTGTATAATTCCCATGATTTCACTTCAAAACTAGGATTTTTAAGGGAAGAAAAATCAAAATATAGAGAAGACAATGCAATGTGAATATGGTCAAAACGAGTTTCACGAGCCAGGGAACAGATATGACCAACAAATAAGTCCTTAGAGGAAACTAGCTATTTATTTTGCAAAATCTTCAGTATCAAAAATGCCAAAAAGCAGTATAATAGGCATATATGCATTTTAAGTACACTAAACCACCTCCTTTTGTGCTAGCGGAAATTTCCAAATAAATATTTCTATCAAGGCAAGAAAGTTTTAGGCACTACTTTGCAGCAACTCTGATTTGTAAATTCATTTCGTTCTATTTTATTCATTCCCACTTCTGGCACTGCAGGATATTGCCGAAATGCTTCGTCTTAATGTTCCAATGGCTATGAAATTTGCATTTGATAATTTGAAAGATTCAGACTATCAAACGAGGGATAGAGCAATTAATGACGTTGGGTGCTTTGAAAGTGTTGAATTATCAGTATTGCTTTGCAATGATGAGTTCATCCGCGAACTTAATAAGGATTGGAGAGATGAGGATAGCCCTACTGATGTCCTTTCAATGTCTCAACATATACCTGAACTTGAGCTTCCAATTGTAAGAAAATGCTTCAATATTTGCATGTCACACCTCATGTAACATAGCTGACTAGGTCCCTGTTCAACAGTTAATGTTGGGAGACATTGTGATTTCGGTGGAGACAGCATCAAGGCAAGCAGAGGAAAGGGGTCATAGTTTACTGGATGAGATACGCATCTTACTGGTAGGTTTCACATACTTCTGAACAGTCTCTGTATGCTGCTGTTAAATCCAAGTTGTCTTACAGTTGATGACCCATTCCTGGGCCTAATTTATGGTGCAATCTGTGGTCATGTCTGAATATTGTCTCCCTGAAAGAAAGGCCGATCTCCCTCTTGAATGTCAATATATCTTCCACGACAAGTACCCTTGATTTTATACTAGGTAGTCCATCCATTGGTGTTCATTAATTATGGACATGCATGGTTTCTTTCACTCCTTTATTTAGGTTGTTTGTTTGATATGGAGTTGCTTTCATGTGGTTATAGATTTAAACCCTTTTGGGTTGTCATTGTCCTGAAGTAGGAAGGACGCCAGTAGTTTGAACCAACTACACTAAAATTTCATTTTGTCTTTCAAGTTAGACAATTGTTGTTCGTCTCCCCTGCAGGTTCATGGTTTGCTACATCTTTTGGGGTTTGATCATGAGATTAGTGATGAAGCTGAAGCTGAAATGGAGAAAGAAGAGGAGCTCCTTCTAAAAAGTCTTGGGTGGAGGGGAAAAGGATTAATTCAGAGCGCATATGATACCGAGGCTGCTGGAAGTCCTCCTTTGGAGAACATTGGTAATGTACCTAATAAGAACTAAAAGATTGTGGCCTTCTATATTTTTTTTGAGAATTGGTAATTTGTATTCTTCAGCATTAAGGACATGCTGGCCACCCTCAAAAAGGAATTACAGTCATATGAAAACAGACTACAAGCTTCCTATTAGCTCTATAATTTGATCTACATCTTCTATACAAAGTTGTTTACACCAGTAAAGTAAAGTTACTAAGCAATTCCATTTTACTTTATGAATGGAATTGGTTCTATCTTCATAACACCTCCCATTTCTTTCTCTCCATACAGATCACCAGATACATGGGGGTATCTATATTAAATTACTCTCTTCTAGTTATGTTAGAATATGAGTAGGAGAAGGAATAATATACAAAATCTTACTTGGAAAAGGATTGTAATGTAGTGTCTACTTGGAAAAGGATTGGAATGTAGTGTCTATAAATAGGGTCTCAGTGTAATAATGTAGATACAACAATTCAATAATATTCTTCTCTTATATTTCTCACATGGTATCAGAGCCTCTACGATCTTGGTAGAGAATCAAAGAGTTTCCGCTGCCGGCGGGCGGCTATAACCCATATATGCCGCCCGTCTGGCCAATGATCATGTTAGCAAAAGATTGGGCCACCGTGCTTCTTTCCGGTGACTATTTTCTCATATCTGATTCACATAGTATTGTGCATTTTTTCGGTGACTTTTTTCTCATATCTGATTTGCGTAACACCGTGCATCTCTCCGGACTACTTCTCATATTTAATTTGCGTAGTACCATGCATCTTTCTGAACTACTTTCTCATAACTGAGTTGCATAGCACCGTGCGTCTTTCCAATGACTCCTCAGATCTGATTTGCGTAGTTCCGTGTGTCTTTCCGGTGACTCCACAGATCTGATTTGCGTAGGGTCGTGCCATCATTCTGATCCTACCCATATAATTTCTCCTTTTTAGTAGGGTCGTGCCATCATCCCAACCCTACCCATATAATTTCTCTTTTTTAGTAGGGTTGTGCCATCATTCCGATCCTACCCATATAATTTTTCTCTTCCAGTAGGGTCGTGCCATCATTCCGACCCTACCCATATAAGTTTTCTCATATTTTGACTACTTTTCAACACTTTTCAGCAGTCAAATCTAATAATCTGGCGGCTTCAGCACTGTTCTGGTGATTCCAGGCTTGTTCCAATCATTTTTTCGAGCAATTCTTTTTATGATAGGTTCGCCCAATCCTTGCGAGCCTTTCCATTAGTTTTGTTTTGGATTTAGGTCGCCGGAATCCTAAACCGACGACCCTCATCAGTTTTCCGGCAAGATCTGTTAGACCTCTCTCATTTTTTTCCGGCGGTTCAGTACAATTTCTGCAAACGCTCATCACTCATTGCTCAAGTTCATCATGAGAGGACTAAGCACATTCAGATTGACTGTCACTTTGTCAGAGAAAAGATATTCTTCGGAGATAGTGTTACAAAATTTGTGAAGTCGACTGATCAACGTGCGATATCTTCATCAATTCCCTCACCGATCCTCGTATTAATTAGATCTGTAACAAGCGTGGTAAATATGTCTTGTATGCACCAGCTTGAGGGGGAGTGTTAGAGTATGAGTAGGAGAAGGAATAGTATACAAAATCTTAATAGTATACAAAATCTTACTTGGAAAAGGATTGTAATGTAGTATTGTAGTGTCCTACTTGGAAAAGGATTGGAATGTAGTGTCTACAAATAGGGTCTCAGTGTAGTAATGCAGATACAACAATTCAATAATAGTCTTCTCTTATATTTCTCACAGTTATTATTCTGTATTGTAAGTTTTTAACGGGATTGAAGAGTTAATCTTACATTTCAACTGTGTAAAGACAGGAAGAAAGAAGGGAGTCTTCGATTTTACAAACCAAAGTTTAGCTACGTCTTCTGTGATATGGATGGTAAGGAAACAATATGATGCTTATAATTGGTTCATTTGATCTGTTTCACCTGTTTATTATCTTGTTGTTTTCTTTCCATTGTTGATGTAAGGTACCCTCCTGAACAGCAAAAGTCAGATTAGTTCAACAACCGCTGAAGCTTTAAGAGAGGCCACTTCTAGGGGTGTAAAAGTGGTCATAGCTACTGGAAAAGTGAGGACAAGCTATTTTCTTTTCCCATATCCTGCAGAGTTTCTCTTATTTCCTTTAGATATATAGTATCTCTTGATGCAATATACTATGTATTTCTCCTGCTTCTTTTCAACTATTATAAGCTTTGTATTATGACTTGGTGAGCAGACTCGTCCTGCTGTCATTACTCTGCTCAAGAGTGTAGGTTTAGCTGGAAAAGACGGCATTGTTTCAGAGGTTTCTCCAGGAGTATTTGTGCAGGTTTAACTTATTCCATTTCTATCCCTAGTTAATAGCATCTTTTGTATAATCTTTTGAGCCATTTAATCTGTACAATTGGATATGGATAATCGAGATTCACTTACAAAATTACATAGAGATTCATTTAAGATAATCATAACGTCTTGTTTTCCTCCCAAAATTAGGGATTTTTGTTGATTGCAGTAATCCTTCCTTCTTGTATCTTTTTCACATTGATTTTCACACAATTTAAGTGAAATAGAAGGTTTTTACATGTTATCCAAATTAATAACTATGGGAAGTGAAGTTTTTCCTATCTCTCCACCCCCCACCCTCCCTAAAAAAACCGAAGTGAAGAATCTTCAAGTGTTGTAAATAAGCTTGTATGTTGAAGGATAGTTCGGAAACAAATGTAACCATTTTGGACTACAGAAAAGGGAAAGTGAAGCAATAAAGGATAGAGGGAGTAGCCCATTTGTGAACCATATCTGATGATGTTATTTAGGACAAACATAAGCTTAGGAAACAACTGCTTGGCAAATTCTTTTCTACAACCCGATTTATTCAGTTTATTGCAGCGGCTATATCACGGCACGTTGACATCAAATGGTCTGTTAGTGTTGTGAGTAAAATTGGGGAGAGTTGAATGAGAATTGGTGATTTGGTGATTTCCTTTATGAGAAGATTATGAAGTTGATTTATATAATCTTTTTCATCTTTCTTGAGAAAACTCTGAAACAATTTAAATGATTATTTTTAGGCGGGGGTGGGGGTGGGGGTGATGAACGGCCGAAAGGAATCGAGTGGAAAATACAAGGAGGTTGAAATGAGATTTGGTAAACATATTCTCTTTAACAAAGCTTATTGGAGTTTGGACATCTCTATATATTATTGAATATCCTTGGGAGATTCTTATGTTCATTTGTTTTCTTTTAGACAAAAATGAAATAAACAAGTGTGAAGTAAACAAATACTCCTATCTTAATCAGGTAACTGTATTAATTAGACCTGGACTTTATTATATTTAAACATATGGTGGTTTAGAATGGAGATGAAATTCAATTTTTTGAAGAATGCATTTTAAAGTTAAAAGTTGTCCCCGTTTAGATTTTTTTGGTTATAAGATATTGAGTTAGTGCTGACAAATGAGGAGAAAAGGTACCCTTTTCGGGAAAAAAAATCAGAGAAAAAAAAAAGAAAGGTTCTTAGGAAAAAGGACACATTTTGGAACATCCCAAAATATAAAGTTGGTCATTAGTTTGGGCTAAAAGGAATAATAATTTCATTTGAAATAAAATTTAATAGCTTTCACTTTTCTAATTTTCCCCCAGGCTATAAGTTTCTTATGTTTTCTAAATCATACACTTAATTTCAGGGGTTGCTCGTTTATGGCACACAAGGCCGGGAAATTTCTCGTAGAAACTTGGATCCAGTTGTGTGTAGAGAGGTATTTTCCTTTGCTTGTGGCCGCCTTAGTTCCCTTTCATTGGTTTACAATCATGTTATTCTTGTTCTTTTGGATCAGGTTTGTATATAATGCTATTTCAGGGGAAGCAACATCTTATACAACATCTCTTTTTGTCCGTTACTCACATAACATTATTCAATCTCCTTGATTAAAAAAAATAATTGCACTACAAAATATTGTGACCTACTAGGAGTAGAGGTATCAAAATGGGCTTGACCCGTGAAACCGACCCAACCCAACCCTTTAATTAAGTGGGGTTGGGCTAAATATTTGTAGCCCATTTAGAAGTGAGGCTTATAAGCCCAACCTCACTTGGCCATCAGCCTCAGAGGCCTAACTTGCAAGCCTCAAAGGTCAGCCCGCAAATTTAAAAATAATTAATTAATATATTTATTTACCGAATTAAAATCCAAAATGATTAAACAAGGTAAAATAAAAGCTAGAAGATGTATGAAGTAAATTACTATTAGACATTAGTAATTACTCATTTAGTCAATAGTCATTAATTAGTAATATAATACATTACATTAATATATTATAAATATATGATAGACCATATTCATATATACGTATTATTTGCCCTTGGATCTTTCGACTTCTCTTTGCTCATAAGTAGCCAGAAAAACTAGGGCTTTCTTTTCTCTTCCTTTTGTGCACAATTTTCTTATTTCTCTGTCCAGATCGTTGTTTTAGTCCAAATCTCCCTTCAATTGAATCTCCGTCCAGTTGAAGAGAAGTTGTAAAACTCTAATTGACTGGTTAGGTAATTTTTAGCACTTTAAATTTTAGTTTTGTAACCGGGCAAAACTTTGCTGCAGATAAGATTTGTAATTTTTTTGGATTATTATAATTTAGTTGTGTAGAAGTTTGTTGGCCATCTTTTTGATTAGCTAGTTATTTATTGTTCTTTATTTCTTTGATATTAACTATTATCGTATACTGTCATCCGTCAATCGTCTTTGAGCGTCAATAGTGCCTTATCCTTATCCAAACGGCTAAATTCAACTCTTTACTGCACAAGAGATTTTCAAATCTCTTGAAAGCTGCGAATACATTTCGAAATCAGTGGAGGAAGCTCGTTCATGCCTTCAAATCTCAGTACCAACTTGCCTTTGGCTGAATTCAGACGTTAAAATCAAATCTGAGGGTTAGGTTTTTTTGACTTTCTCCATATTCATCTTATCTTCTTTGTCTCCCAAATCTATTCAGGGAAGTGACCTCTTCTTTTATTGTTTTTTTTGAATCCGAGAGGCCAATTTTTCAAGTCGGCGTAGGAAGGAATGAGAAGTTAAGAATGAAGCTGTTCATTCGAAGTCTGTCCAGCGAAGCGTTGACTTGGTACACTCGTCAAGACCCCGCAAATGGCGTGATTGGCAAGAGATGGCCGAAGACTTCACGAGTTGCT
The DNA here is from genome assembly GCA_031232105.1 of Capsicum rhomboideum. Lineage (NCBI taxonomy): Eukaryota > Viridiplantae > Streptophyta > Magnoliopsida > Solanales > Solanaceae > Capsicum > Capsicum rhomboideum. The sequence goes on from CP124718.1 coordinate 15,427,622, forward strand.
TCAGGTTTAATACTGAAATTACCCCAGACAGGTTCTCGTAGGCCAACATATAGAAAAAGCCATCAGTCCCAAGTATGTGTTGCATTGTTGGGTGAATGGGAACGGTTAGGTTCTGAGCAGGCAATGAAAGATCAGGTGCAACCCTAACAGCGGGCGGAGGGACGGTTGGAACTTGAGCATAAATCTATGTTGCGCGGACTCTTCGGTTTTGCTGCCGAACCCATCTCAACGCGACACTGACACTGGTGCGAGTGCGGGGTGCATCTCGAATTCGATCAAACGAATCTGGACACGTTAACCAAAATCAAGACAAATTTTGTGGAAAAATTGAGATTCGATTTCTTAATTTTGGAAGGGAGAGACTTCGCGTCGAACTAGATCTTGTGGCGACAGTCGTAAAGTTGGCTGTCGTTGTCGACGTCGGCTGGGGAAAAAAGAGAAAGAATTGGGGAAGAAAGAGAGATCTCGTCTTTAATAATTAATGTTTCTATTAGTACTACTAATTAAGTATAATTAATTACTCCTAATTGAAAAAGTAAAACTAATTTTTGCAAAAGTAACTAAATTTTTTTAAAATAAACGTAACTCCTAAACCTTTTACCAAATAAAAGACCTCCTAAACCTAATCCCTATTTTTAGAATATCTTTATAACTATACTTTTATAATATATGAATTTTTTTAGCCGAATCCTCGCACCCGTATCCATACTCGGATTTGCACTCCCGAATCTTAAAATTAAATTTTGATTAATCCAACTCTCGGATCCGCACCCATCTCGGATACACACACCTGAGTCCGAGCAACTTAGGCATAAATGGGAGCATGTGGTGTTTGTTTAGGTGGGTTTGTTAAGTTGGCGGGAGTGACCGGAGGCAGTTCAACATTTGGAAATTGGAACTGAGCGGGGAAAGTAGCAGCTGTAAGCTTAGTCAAGTCCCGTACTTGGCGTAGTTCTTCCTTAAGGATCTCGATTTCCTGTGTCATGTTAGCCATCTGCTCGTCGTTCTGAGTGTCTAGCAACTTTTGGGAACTCTTGGCGTCATCTACTGGTATCATTGGAGCCTTATTGGATTCTTCAATCATTTTTCTTTGGATCGGAGGTTATATTGTTATTCAGCCAATTTGCGAGTCGACACAAATCATTTGGGGGGATTAATAATGAACAAAAGAAAAGAAAAGAAAGAAAAAGGGAAACCATGTTAGTTTGGCAGATGTCGAAAGATGTAACACATATATACTCCAAATTGGCGTCATTCACATGAAAGTGCATCTTAATATGAATCCTCTTCTTGCCAGAGATAGGCCTACGATGTAAGCATTAATGATTAATTAATCCAAAGTTTTCAACACGTTCTCATATTCAGGACAAGTCTAAACTTCACTAATATCCGAAAGAAGTAGGAGAAACCCCGAGTTACAAAATGAAATTTGAATCCAAGAAAAAGTCTTGATTTCGAAATTACATAATAATTGGCCTACCAACACGGAAAACATCAAGATAGGTCATGCAAAACCTTTATAGAGAACTAAAGATAGGAGGGAGAAGCCTAAGGCCAGGTTGGGTGATCCTCATCGTCGTCATCATAGTCATAATAGGTCCCTGGGTGGTATTCTGGAGTCTCCTTGGGATGCCATCCCTGTTGATTCACATCCCCTTGGGTCCATACTCGGAGTGTGCATCTGGAATGAGTTCACTTTCTTATAGGTCCATGTGCATTACTCCCTTGTCCCTAGGGTCGTATTCATTAGGATCATGTTCTGAATCTTCTTCCGGACCTTCCCTCATCTCTTCTTCTGGATCTTCCTCTATCTCTTCTTCTGGTTCATTGTCAACTAAGGGTATGAGATGGTCAATGGATCTTGGGGTCGCCTGCTGGAACATAGCAGGAGATATGGGCATGAGGTGCAAGAGTTCATTCTTGATTTGATTTGCCTTTTGGATGTCGATGATCCCTTGGAATCTTGCATAACTAGGCATGGCTAAAATTCCTCCCGCCATATACCACGTGTAGTACTCCGGGGTGCACCATGAATCGATCCCCATGCCTAGGCTGAGAATGTCCCTCCATTCTTCTATCAAGTCTCTTATTTTTTCCACAGGGATCCTTCCCTCATAATCTCGGATCCTTCCTTCTGCTAATGCCATGTTGGACCATAAAGTGACATTCTGCCTCATCCCAAACTGTCGGATAACCCTCAATGGTGCGTAGGGATGGATTCCTTCTAGCTCGATCAACTCGAGGAAATAACAATAATTACTTCTCAACATCACTCGATCGCTGACCCATGGTAGCCGCCATTGGATGAGATTTCTAGTGAGGTTAGCTAGGAAAATGCGCCACTCTTCTTCATTTTCGGAACATCCCACATGTTCATCTTCAGTTCATGACTTCGGATTTTGTTGCGTACACATTATCCGCATTCCTTCTCTAAAAGTGGTCCAATGCCCATACTTGTAGCATCAAATTACATCCTCTGAAAAAGTCATATCCTCTAGAGCATGTGGATAATGATTGGAAGATTTCTGATAAGACCATCGGCATAATTGTTACTTTGACTTGTCCTCTAAACATTTAAAGAACCGTCTGGAGCAGATTGATGTTGATACCGTTTCCTCTCATTGGGAAGATCATGATCCCCAAAAAGGCTACTACAAAAGTGATTGCTCGGTGCCTTTCCCAATCAACCCTGGAAAAGAAGAAATCTTTCTGAAATTAATTATAACTTTCTCTCTGGCAGAATCTCTTAAAAAGATATTCCAGCCCTACCCATCCTTCCTCGACCTTTCGCAAACCTGGACCAATTCTTATCTCTAAAGAGCGGAGAAAACCACTTCCTGATGTAGTATGTGGGGCCAAAGGTACCCATCCGATAATGGTAAATCAACGATTTGGCTCATTTCCTCTAATGTGGCCGTGATTTCAAAGTCTGAGAACCTAAAGGTCGCTGTGGTTAGTTCCCAAAATTCAATCATTAGCCGAATGAATAGCCTGTTTACCCTCAGCTCCAACAGATCGGTCAAGGATCCTAGATGCGACTGATTTTATCTCCATGAGCTACCCGAACCACCAATGCCTGAGAATCCGGGGTACCTCGGACATCATCTGGATGTTTGAACGATTTTGATTGATTTGTATTTAAGTAAAAAAAAAGGAAGAGTAAGCCTAATATCTTGAATCTCTTACAGTTTTAATAATTGGATCAATCAATCATTTTTCACACAAAGAAATGTCATTCGGTTTTATGAAGAGCCCGTTGGCGTGAGGGTGGTTTCCTAAACGCGAGGTCAATGCCAAGGATCGACCCGTCTAAGGCTATGCAAAATGACCTATTTTTCTAGAGTAAGAGTGTTTTCCTAAATGGTTAAGAGTGGAGTTGAATAACTGCGATAAGGTGCGTAGTAATCTGAACGCACCAACTTTGAAACTAAAGAATCCAAGGAAGTTTCGGAGGAGTGCAAGACACTCCTCGCGTATTCAGTGTGTGTTTGTGTATGACCAAAGACTCGATAGAAAGTGCAATGACATTATAAGGAAAGCAGTAACAAGTCGTGTTTTCAAACAAATAAGGAACGCAAGTTTGGATTTGGCTTGCGTCCTTTCAAACAAAGCAACTTTGCGTCCTTTCAAACAGAGAAGAAGTGAGCCAAATCGCTGATTTACCATTGGTCGGACGGGTACCTTTGGCCCCGCGTACTACATTAGGAAGTAGTTTTCTCCATTCTTTAGGGATAAAAATTGGTCCTGGTTTGCGAAAGGTCGAGGAAGGATGGGTCGGGTTGAAATATCTTTTTAAGAGATTCGGTCGGAGAGAGTTATAATCAATTTCAAGAAGATTTCTTCTTTTCCAGGGTTGATTGGGAAAGGCATCGGGCAATCGCTTTCGTAGTAGCCTTTTTGGGGATCATGATTTTCCCAATGAGAGGAAGTTGTATCAACATCAATCTGCTTCCGATGGTTCTTTATATGTTTAGAGGACCAGTCAAAGTAACAATTGTGTCGATGGTCTTATCAGAAATCTTCTGATCATTATCCACATGCTCTAGAGGATGACTTTTTCAGAGGATGTAATTTGATGCTAGAAGTATGGGCATTGGAGCACTTTTAGAGAAGGAATGCAGATAATGGCATCGGAGTTGTACGCAACAATATCTGAAGTCATGAACTGAGGATGAACATGTGGGATGTTCCGAACAATGAAGAAGAGTGGCACATTTTCCTAACTAACCTCACTGAAAATCTCATTCAATGACGGCTACCATGGGTCAACGATCAAGTGATGTTGAGAAGTAATTACTGTTATTTTCTCGAGTTGATCGGGCTAGAAGGAATCCAGCCCTACGCACCATTGAGGGTTCTCCGATAGTTAGGGATGAGGCAGAATGTCCCTTTATGGTTCAACATGGCATTAGCATAAGGAGATTATGAAGGAAGGATCCCTGTGGAAAGAATAAGAGACTTGATAGAAGGATGGAGGGACATTCTCAGCCTAGGCATGAGGATCAATTCATGGTGCACCCGGAGTACTACACGTGGTAGATGGCGGGAGGGATTTTAGCCATGCCTAATTATGCAGGATTCCAAGGGATCATCGACATCCAAAAAGCGAATCAAATCAGGAATAATCAGGAATGAACTCTTGCACCTCATGTCCATATCTACTGCTATGTACCATCAGGTGACCCCAAGATCCATTGACCATCTCATACCCTTAGTTGACAATGAACCAGAAGAAGAGATGGAGGAAGATCCAGAAGACGAGATGGGGGAAGATCCGGAAGAAGATTCAGAACATGATCCTAATGAGTACAATCCTAGGGACAGGGGAGTAATGCACATGGACCTAGAAGGAAGTGAACTCATTCCAGATGCACACTCTAAGTATGGACCCATAGAATTCGGTAATGAAGGGGATGCGGATCAATAGGGATGGCAACTCGAGGAGACTCCAGAATACCACCCAGGGCCCTATTATGACTTATATGACGACGATAAGGATCACCCAACCTGGCCTTAGGCTTCTCCCTCCTATCTTTAGTTTTCCGTAAAGGCATTGCATGACCTATCTTGATGTTTTTCGTGTTGGTAGGCCAATTATTATGTAATTTCGAAATCAAGACTTTGCTTGGATTCAAATTTCATTTTGTAACTCGGGGTTTCCCACCCCTTTCGGATATTAGTGAAGTTTAGACTTGTCCTGAATCTGAGAACGTGTTGAAAACTTTGGATTAATTAATCATTAATGCTATTAAGAAGCACTTTCATGTGAATGTCGCCAATTTGGCGTATATATGTGTTACATATTTGTTACATTTTTCGACATCTCCCAAACTAACATGGTTTCCCTTTTTCTTTCTTTTCTTTTCTTTTCTTTTGTTCATTATTAATCCCCCCAAAGAACATTGATTTGTGTCGACTCGCAAATTGGCTGAATAATAATATAACCTCCAATCCAAAAGAAAAATGACTGAAGAATCCAACAAGGCAGCAATGATACCAGTAGACGACGCTAAGAGTTCCCAAAAGTTGCTAGACACTCAGAACGATGAGCAAATGGCTAACATGGCACAAGAAATCGAGATCCTTAAGGAAAAACTACTCCAAGTACGGGACTTGACTAAGCTTACAACTGCTGTTTTCCCTCTCAGTTCCAATTTCCAAATGCTGAACTGCCTCCAGTCACTCCCGCCAACTTAACAAACCCACCTAAACAAACACCACATGCTCCCATTTACGCTCAAGTTCCAACCGTCCCTCTGCACGCCGTTAGGGCTGCACCTGATCTTTCATTGTCTACTCAGAACCTAACCGTTCCCATTCACCCAACAATGCAACACATACCTGGGACACACGTCACTTATGAGATACCTGTGCCATTGGTATATGCTACTGAAGCTCCTACTTTCGCAACATCTACGACGGTCAAAGTCCCGTATGAGGATGATCAGTACGTAGAACTGGAGAAGGACGTCTGATTGAAAGGAGAAAAGTCGATAGCAACGCAACTCAACCGTCTGAGAAGGGCATTAGAAAACATGCAAGTTAGCAGAGGAGAGGAGCCGAGAGCCTGGATTATGACGATCTATGCATACATCTAGACATCTACATGCCGGTAGGGTACAAACCACCAAAGTTTGACATATTTGATGGAAAGGGTGATCCTCATGCACACCTAAGAGCCTATTGCGACCAACTAGTTGGCATAGGAAGGAATGAGAAGTTAGGAATGAAGCTGTTCATTAGAAGTCTGTCAGGCGAAGCTTTGACTTGGCACACTCACCAAGACCCCCGCAAATGGCATGATTGGCAAGAGATGGCCGAAGATTTCTTGAGTCGCTTTAGGTTTAATACTGAAATTACCTCGAACAAGTTCTCATTGGCCAACATACAGAAAAGCCATCAGAGTCATTTCAGGAATACCCGTGGCGATGGAGGACCGAGGCTACTAGGATTCAACCCCCACCAGACGAGAGTGAGATCAAGTACTTTGTCGGAGCTCAAGAAGGTGTTTACTTTGACAAGATGATGTCAATGATGGGCCAGAAGTTTGCAGAATTGGTCAAGATGGGAGATTTTATAGAAGAAGGCATCAAGTCAGGAAAGATTCAATCTATGGTTTCATTACAAGCCGCAAGTAAGCCATACAGTCAGGTTCCATCGGTGTTAACAAGAAGAAGAAGGAAGACGTCTCAACTATCACACCATACTACCAACCTGGAAGTTCTTCCTACCAATACCCTAAAAACCCCCAAATTGTCGCACATACTCCATATGTTCCTGTATATAATACTCATCCACACTACAATCCACCTCGAGCTCCAGCATACCAAAATCCGCCAAGACCATATTCCCCTGTCCAAGCTCCAGAGTCCAGTCCACCAAAATAGACCAGCATATGCACCAAGACCATGTCCAAATCTTGAAGCCAGAAATAACCGCACCTACACACCTATTGCCGAACCTTGGCTCAATTGTTTGAAAGATTGAGGGTAGCAGGATTTTTGCACCCAATCTAGGGAAGAGCCCCTGATCCAACTTCTCAAAATTTTCACGGAAACAAGCGATGTGCGTATCAATCAAGAGTCCAAGGGCATGAAACAGAAGAGTGTTTTGGCTTGAAGAACCAGATCGAGTCTCTAATCAGAAAAGAAGTAATCAAATGCACCACAGCTCCTCCAAATGTGAACAACAACCCTTTGCCAAAACATGAGAATCGAGAGGTCAACATGATTACTCTAGAGGAAGACTATGACTTGGAGGGAACCATTGTGCCTGTTTGGAACACAGAAGTTGCCACTACATCTCCAGCTTAGCCTGTTATCACGGTTCAGTTGAAGGCACCTTTGACTGTCCAAACTTACCTGTCGAGAGTTGTAGTAACCACCACCTGCGACCCAACCCCATAAAACCCAGCCCGCCCTAGATAGTTCGCCACGCGCCAACTGAACCTTTCGGTCGCCGACACCACGCGCGCCATACCCCGGTATGTGACACCCCAGTCAGACTTCCATTTTTTCCAGCTTCAGATCTGTTAATTCCAGTTCTTAAAAACTCCACTTTTTTCTGAATTGATCATGGGGGAAAATAGAATATACTTCAATGTAGGGCATAAGTCTTTCTACGTCACAACATGGACAGCTAACAACTCAGTGTGGTACGAATGGGTGGAAAGAAGTCTTAGGTTGATGAGAAGCTCTGAGATGAGCAATAAGACCATGGAGTGGATCTGCTTCCCTCTTAAAGAAGCATCTGGAGATCAAAATAACACAGTTAGAAGATGGAAGATGGTGGAAAGAGATACGGATCACTCTTGTACGTGAAAGAGTAATGAGCTTGGAAGATACATAAGCATCCTCTCCTTAAATAGGAAGGAAGATCTGTATTAATCATCCCTGAACTGGCATTGAATGCGGGTTGGTGTGACATTGCTTTCAAAATTGAAAAATTCATTAAATGTCCTCTGAGGCAGGGTAGGATATAAAGGTTCAAGAGAGGAAAAGTATTTCAGACTTGTATATTATTCATATTGTGCAAAACACCTTATATACAATTGATAGGCCAAGATTAACTCCTAAATTATAGGAGTATAAAGCTGTAAAATAATGACCTAATATACAGCTGTAAATGACAACTAATATACATTTAATTATGCACAAATAAAAGAGAGAAATCTGCACAATATACTACACAATCAATCATGCCTCAATACGCCCCCGCAAGTTGAAGGTGGGATCAATAACCTTTAACTTGGACAGATGTTGATGAAAAAGCAGACGAGGATTGTTAACTGCAAAGCTTATAGCTGGTCTGGTGAATGACAGATATTGAAGCTTACCAAGTACTTGACGATACAAAGTGGCATCCGCCGGAGGTGTGTCATCCTTTAAGGATAGTGAGGCAGTGGAACTCATGGGAGTTGTAACAGGCTTGCATTCAGACATTTTATGGGCAGCAAGAAGATCAGAAACATACTTGGCCTGAGAAAGAACAATCCTTTCTTTAGTGCGGAGAACTTCAATACCCAAAAAATAGTGCAGCTGTCCGAGGTCTTTGAGAGAGAATCTGGCTGAAAGAACCTGGATAGCTTTCTTGATAACCTCAGAGTTGGATCCAGTGATAATTATGTCATCAATGTATACAAGAATGTAGATCAATGCTCCATTTTGATGACGAATAAATAGAGAAGAGTCAGAGTTAGACTCTTGAAAGCCAATCTGAAGCAAGAATTGCTTTAACTCAGAGTACCAGGCTCGAGGGGCCTGCTTAAGTCCATAAATTGCTTTCTTTAATTTGCACACATAATGAGGAAAATCAGGATGAGCATACCCACAAGGTTGACGCATATAAACATCTTCTTCAAGGTGTCCTTGAAGAAATGCGTTATTCACATCCAGTTGGTGCAAATGCCAATTGTGCTGAACTGCAAGCGACAAAATGAGTCTAACAGTAACAGGTTTTACCACTGGACTGAATGTAGAGTGATAATCCACACCCGGTTGTTGCGTGAAACCCTTTGCAACTAACCGAGCTTTATACCTGTCAACACTTCCATCTGATTTGGTTTTGATACGATAGAGCCATTTGCAATCAACAACATTTTGAGAAGAGGATAGCGGTACAAGCTCCTACGTCTTGTTGTTCATCAATGCCTCAAACTCAAGTTTCATTGCTTCTCTCCAGTGTGCACTCTTTTGGGCTTGGTTATAAGTGGTGGGAAGTGGTTCGGTTAACGCAACTGCAAGATAATTAAATACTTGCTTGGGTTTGGTGATATTGTTCTGTGAACGAGTAACAGGTCGGTGAATGGATGGTTGTTGGGTATGTGAGGAAGCTGTGGTGGAGGATTGGTGATGATTGGGAGATGGGATGGGTGTGGTCACATGGTGGATTGATGAGCAGGGATTTGGAGGTGGTATAGATAAAGGGGTTATCTGGGTGTTCCGATTTCGGCGTTGATACTGGATTAGTGGTTATGTTGTAGGTGGGACAACAATAGGCTGTGTGAGGCAATTTGAGACGGCGGCATGAGTTGGCGCAGCTGCCAAAGATGGACCTGAAGAGGAACCTGCAGGAGGAGTCGCCGGCAATTCTGGAGCAACCTTGATTGGCTGGAGAATCTCATAATCCACTGGAGGCACAGACTTGACACTAGGGTCATTTGACTCTTTGTACAAGATATCCCACTCTAACTTTGAAATTCTTTTGTCTTTTAAAGATGAAAAAAATATCAGAAAAAGGAAATTTATTTTTATAAAAAATAACCTCTCGTCAAATATATATCTTCTGGGAAATAGGATCATAACACTGATGACTGTGATGGGTATTAGAATAGCCCAAGTAAACACAAGGGGTGGACTTGGGTTCTAGTTTGTGTTTGGCATACGGTTTAAGCCACGGATAACATAGGGAACCAAAAGTACGAATGGATGGATAATTTGGAATTTCTCCAAATAATCGTTGGTATGGAGAATCATAATGAAGTGTGCGGGTGGGCAGCCTGTTAATCAAGAATGTGGCTTGTTGACAGGCAAAGGACCAAAATATTGGAGGCATGGAGGCTTGGTGTAAAATGGTTTTTGTTGTTTCAATGATGTGCCGATGTCTACGTTCAGCCATAGCTACTCGTTGTGGTGTGTATGGAGGTGATACAAGGTGCTCAATGCCATTGGTGTGAAGAAATGACTTGAGACCTTCAAACTCACCACCGCCATCAGTGTAAACGGAGAGTATTTTTGTATGAAAATAATTTTCAACAAGGGGTTTAAATTTAGAGAAAATTGTTTGGACCTCACTTTTATTTTTAAGTGTGTACAACCAAATGTATTTTGTAAATTGATCAACAAAAATTACATAATATAATTTTTTGTCAATTGACAAAACAGGTGAGGGGCCCCATACATCACTGAAAATAATTTGTAAAGGCTTTTTGCTCACCAGTGTGTTCTCAGAAAAAGGTTGCCGATGGCTTTTATTAGAAGAGCAGGAATTACAATAATCAAACATTTCAAAATTTGAAACTGGAATTGAAAACTTTTGTGAGAGTGTTTTAAGCACTCTTTTATTTGGGTGTCCTAATTTTCTATGTCAAGATTGTTGAGATTCTGCCATGTAGGAGTGGTAGCTCAGATTGCATTGGGATCCTCCAGTAGGCCACTCATAAAGTCCTTTATTCTGGCCTCGTGCCAACGGTGCCCCCGTACTCAGATCCTTCACAAGAAAATCAAAAGGAAAAAATTCTATGGATGTCAGTAAGACTGGGCATTCTGCCGGAATGGAATGGCCGGACCGGAATGGACCGGAATAGACCGGTACCGGTATGAACCGGACCGGAATAGAACCGGTACCGGTATGAACCGGACCGGAATAACCGGTATGAAACCGCGGTTCCATTCCGGTCCGGTAGTAACCGGTATACTACCGGAATGGACCGGAATGGAACGGAATGGAATAACCGGTACGGGCAATTTTAATATTATTTTTTTAAAAAAATAATTTTTTATATTTTGAATAAATAAATTATTTTTTACATTTTTGTTAAAGAATAAAAGTTATATTTTGTATTATGTATTGTAAGTTTAAATTTGGTTTTTAAATATTTTGAATTAAGTTTAAATATGTTTTTTTTCTAAGTTTTTAAATTTATAAGTTATAAGTTTTTAAGTTTATATTTTTTGAAGTTTATATTTGAATTTTAAAGTTTATATAAAAGTATATAACTTTGTTAAAGTTTTTTTTCTAAGTTTTTTAATTTATGAGTTATATAAGTTTTTAAGTTTATAAGTTGCTAATTTAAACACTCAAACTAAACAAAAAGGAAATGCATTGAGTAAAAGTATGATAAAATTAAAAATCAATACAATTTATTCAAAATTTCAAATTTGTATTACAATTTACAACTATTAGTAGAGAGCGCCTAATTTACGCAGCCACCTTCTAGGAAGGGTTCTGTTTCAACTAAGCCTCGAATGTAAGCTAATAGTTGTATAATCCTATAAAGTTTTGTTCTAACTCTTGTAAATTTTGAGCAATAACCTCCGGTCTTGGTAAAACTTGTTGACGATCTTCAATTTCAATGCCATCGTCACTATTACATCCAATGACTGCATCTAAGTAATCTTCTTGTAATTTAGTTAACTTTGGAACTCCTTTATTTCTTCGTTCGGCGTTGATCCAATCTCTAAAAGTCACCGATACCTCCAAACTGTCTTCTGCTAATGAATATCTATGATCGCCGATTTGAAATCTTGCCGCACTGAAAGCTTGCTCCGAAGCTACGGATGATCCTTGAATAGCTAGCACGTCCTTCACCATCTTGCTAAGTTTTGGATATTGATGCTCACGAGCCCTCCACCAATTCAATAGCTGTGGTACGCCTTCTTGATTTGTAAGAGTGTCAGAACCCTGGTCAAGATATTTAATAAATTCACATTTATGAGAAGAATGAAGACCAAGTGATGATTGTGCTCTACCATGGGCATCTAGTCGAGGCATAGAAGTTTGAGGAACTTCAACATTATCGAATGTGCAATATTTGTCATACAATTCCTTAGCACAAGTGTGAATGCCATTTTGACAAGTTATCAAATCGGGACTTTCATACGGTTGAATATTTAAATTATGATAAATTCCTCTAACCAAAGCTTTTGCACCATGTTCTTTATATTCCGGGTTAAAAAGAATTGCAATTAAATAAATTTGGGGGATGGGAAAAAAATATTTTTTAAATTTTTCAACCATAGCTACAATAGCATTCTTAAAAAATTCATTATTTTTATACTCTGCAAAAAGGGATGAAATAGACCATATATGTATTAAAATTTCAGAAATAGTGGGATAATACGATCCAGAAAAAACTTTTGTAGCATCATAAAATGATTTCAAAAAACCTTTAAGTGCTTCTATTTGATCCCAATCATTTTCATTGAGTTGATGACTAGGATAAGCGTTATGAGAATTAAACATCATAGTAATAGGTTGTCTATATTTATAAGCATCTTCAATCATTTCATAAAAAGAATTCCATCTAGTTTTAACTTGTTTTGGAATTTTTTTATACGGAAGTTGACACGATCGACAAAATTCTTTATATTGTCTAATTCTACTACTATTATGCATATGAAAAATCCAAAACACAGCATTTTCAACTTTATCACAAGTATTATCAAATAATTGAATACCATCCTTCACAACTAAATTTAATATATGTGCAGCACATTTAATATGAAAAGCATATTCACTAATTGGACAAATTCTAGAACGTAGATGAGAAATAGCATTTAAATTAGCAGAAGCATTATCTAAAGTAATGCTAATCACTTTATCAGAAAGAAAATAAAATTCTAAAATTTGACCTACAGTAGAAGCAATATAAACACCGGTCTTTTTATGTTCACAAATTTTATAAGCAATAATTCTTTTTTGCAAATTCCAATTATAATCAACCCAATGTGCAGTAACAGTTAAATAATCGTTACCGTTAGGACTACGACCCATATCAGTGGTAATAGCAGCCCTACAATCCATCATGTAAAAATAGCTACGAAGAAATTGCATATGTTTTTCTTGAAATTCAAAAATATCTCTTTTTACCATACTTCTTGAAAAACCTTCAAAACTGGGATTATATGTATCCCGAATATATGTTATAAAACCTTCATTTTCTCCAAAATTAAAAGGCCAACCACAAACAGCAATCATTTTTGCAAAATTTTCACGATCACGATCCTTATTATAGGGTCGTTGTGTAACAGGACCAGTCGGGTTTGAAGGGTTTAGTTCAGTTTGAAACATGTTTGACCCGGCAATAGAGGGTCCAGTGCTAGAACCGGCATTTTGACGGGAAGCCATAAATGCATTCCATTCTCTCGGATGTTTCTTAATCAAATGGGTTTTTAACCCCCCAGTAGAACCTCCAGACCCGCCAGATATATATTTCCACTGTTGTTTACAAATACCACACGTAGTAACAGTTTTTTCATCATTCAAATAACAAAATTTCCACACAGCTGATTTTAAAGGACGTTGTGTCTTGGTCTTACCCCTAACCGGACAAATAGGGGGACGACTAGCTCCAACCTGAGGATTATCCTGAGTTGGAGCTTCGACACTAGCAGCGGCGGGAGTGAGACTAGTTGGTGTATCATCTAAACCATCATGCACATGTAATTCTACTTCTTCATCTAATTCATCTTCAAAATCATTATGCAATCTTTCGAAAGCTTCATGGGGAATAGGGGTATTGCTATTAATTTCTATGATAGAGGGATGAGCAAAATCAGTTTCATTAACATGCGTAAAATCATCCGTATTAAATCTAACTTGAGGCAATTGAGAAGAACTAGAAGAACCTTGATTTTTTTTTTTACCAAATTTTATAAAATCTTTTGTTTTTTGTGCAATACTTTTTTTACCAAAATTTTTTTGAGAGGAATCCATAATATAATGAAATAAAATATGAAAGTAGCAAATTAAAACAAACAAAACACAACTAATAAATACGAAAAATAAATTAAAAGACTAGAGAGTGGAACGAATGTACCAAACGTCTGCCGTAAAAGCAGACGATTATAACCGAAATTTGAAACTTGAACAAGATTGCTCCTCCAAAAGTCACCAAATTATACTTCAATTGCAAAATAACAATAATAATTATAGATATTGAGACTTGAGAGTAGAAAATTGAGAGAGGATGAGAGTTGAAAAATTGAAATTGTGAATAAAATTTGAATGGGAAAGGGGTATTTATAAGATTTTGGAAGGAGGGGGGGCTGGGGGGGCTGAGGGGGGCCTGGGGGGTGCTGGGGGCCTGGGGGGGTCAAAATAGCCGTTTGGGGGGCCCACTAGCCGTTGGCAACGGTCCCCAACGGCTAGTTTCCGTTGGGTTCCGGAACGGACCGGACTGGACCGGACCGGACCGGTTCGGAACCGGTATGGACCGGTATGGACCGGTACCGGTTTCCCGGGATGAAACCGCGAAACCGGTCCGAACCGGATACCGGTACGTCCCATACCGTTCCGAACCGGTCCGGTCCGGAACGGTACGAACCGGTACCGGTACCGGAATGGACCGGAACGGTACCGGAATGTACCGGTCCGGCGGCCAGTCTTAGATGTCAGATTATCTTTGCAAAATTGAGACACGGATATAAGGTTACGTTTAATCTCTGGTGCACACAAAGTATTTGAAAGATGAAACTTTTTATTTGAAGCATTAATTTGAACATGACGGTGTGAGTTATAGGGATTTTGTTATCGTTACCCATGGTGATATCCTCAGTACCAGTGTAGTCATCCGGACGTTGAAGATTTTGAGAATTAGCAGTCACATGATGCGATGCTCCTGAATCGACAACCCAAGGCATGGAAACAAAGTTTGCTCTGGCTTCCAAGTGATTGTGGGAGCATGAACGACATACATTGGCAGTATGCCCAGTGCGACCACATAGCTGACAAACTGGATGATTTTGTTGGGGGGCCGTTGGATGCCAATTTGGTGATGAGGCTGGTGCATTCATTGGACGCCAATTTGGTGATGAGGCAGGTGCATTTTGCTGCCTGGGATGTTGTGAACGCCATGGTTGTCCTCTCTTATTATTGCGGGGTGTGAAATTGTTTGACAGTGGTTTTTGTGCCACTACAGCTGTAATTGAGGCCTGATTAGGCTCTTTATGCTTGAAGAGAAGTTCTTTGTTGAGAAGCTTGTTGTATAGTTCCTCATACGAGATGGGTGTATCTCGCGCTTGGATAACCGCTGAAATTGAATCATATTCGGGTCCTAGACCACTGAGTATTTTGACAGCAAGTTCGTCATCAGGAATAGGAGTTCCAGCAGTTGCAAGTTCATCAGCAACATTCCTGATCTCGCGCAAGTACTCTGTCATACTGCAAGAGTTTTTTGTGATTGTAGCCAGAGAGTTTCGGAGACTAAAAACCCTTGTATGTGATTTGTTAGCATACAGGTTATGCAGTGTGTTCCACGCTTGCTTCGAGGTGGAACTTTTAGTAATTGCAGAGGTGATTGTAGGATCAACAGATGCCATTAAGGCATTGCGAATCAACTGGTCCTGACGAAACCGGAGTTTGTACTTGGGATTGGGTACCTCTTGGTTGTTGAGGGTTACCGTTTTTGATGGTGCTGTCAAGGTTCCATCTAGATAGCAGTAGAGATCATGTCAGATCATGTCCGAACATGAGAGACTCGGCCTGCGCTTTCCAAATGACAAAATTCATTGGACCAGTAAGCTTTAGGGAAAGTTGCGAACTAGGGTTAAATTGCACCAGATGGCTGGTGTTATTAGCAGGAATAATAGAATCACTTGGATTCACCATGGATGCCATAGAAACGATAGGAAGACTTGAAAGGGATGAGAAGACTCGTTGGAGTTTAGAAAGGCTCGAATACCATAAAGGTTCAAGAGATGGAAAAGTATTTCAGGCTTGTATATTATTCATATTGTGCAAAGCACCCTATATACAATTGATAGACCAAGATTAACTCCTAAATTATAGGAGTATAAAGCTGTAAAATAATGACCTAATATACAACTGTAAATGAAAACTAATATACATTTAATTATGCACAAATAAAAGAGAGAAATCTGCACAATATACTACACAATCAGTCATGCCTCAATAGGATATGCCCCCCAAGAATGACCGAAGCCAACTACTCTTATGCAAAAGCAGTACAAGATAGTAAATGGACTTCAAACAATCTCCGAGAAGCTGATATAAGGAGCAAGAAAGGTATCATTGAAATTTCTGCAAAAGCTGGGAAGCAAGAGGATTGGCTTTTGAAAAGGTGCTTAGTCGGTGGTCTAAATGATAACATAAAGGAGATGTCGTAAGAAGATGGTCTTCATCTTCATGGAAAAGTACCTTCGGGGTAAATATCTATGGTATGGACCGCGTACATTCTACCCTCCCCAGACCTCACTTTGTGGGATTACACTGGGTACGTTGTTGTTGTTGTTGTAATGTTTTTTAAAAGAGTTTCATTTTCTCATTGTTTTTGTGTTATAGATAGAAAGTAACTTCAACATTTCTAAAGGTTATATATTAGCCAAGTATAGCGGGTTATTAAGACCAAAAATAGTTTAAATCTACACCGCGTAAATAATGCCAAGTTCAGGGGTCCTGAGGTATTACTCCCACCGTTCACTTTTACTTGTCCACTTTGGACTTTGCACGCCCCTTAAGAAATAATGGTTAATATGAGTATTTTACTACAATACTCAAATTACTTGATGTATAGTATCAAGTCTTGGGAAATGATTTGGGGAATAAGTAATTAATGTTGAGGGTAAAATAGGAAAAAATGATTGTCTTTTCTTTATATGTTAAAAGTGACAAGTAAAAGTGAAAATCCATTTTTCGACTACTGGACAAGTAAAAGTTAAAGGAGGAAGTACTATTTGTAAACTATGCACCATTATATCTCACACCAACACATGATATTAAATTTACTTGTCAATTTACAGGCATGTCTCTACTCTCTTGAGCATAAGGTTCCTCTTGCTGCATTTAGTGAGAATCGGATTTTAACATTGTTTCATCACCCTCTTGTGGATTCACTTCATACCATATATAATGAACCGAAGGTACCATAATTATCAATAGTCTATATTTTGCTAGACACTATACATGCATTTGGATGTGTTGCGGAATGCTTCATATCTAATCTATTTTGCCAGGCTGAGATTATTCCTTCAGTCGAGCAATTATTGGCAGGGACAGACATACAGGTATGTAGCTGAATTTAGCTGCTAAGCATATGAATAGTACTTTCCCAGTATTGAAGGGTATAGGAGATTAATTGTGTAGGGTTACACTGTTTCTTGAATATATGCCATTCATTATTAAGAGGAATTGCACTTCGCACTAGTACTACACATTTAAGCGTAAAGGAAAAAGGCATCTGAATTTGCTGGAAGAGTCCTTATTTTACTGCATAATTCGGTAGTTGGTTAAATTCAACAACAACAACAACAACAACATACCCAGTATAATCCCACCACGTGGGTGGTTAAATTCAACAATAGACTTTTTAAATTTTGGTTTTGGGTGGGGGCGGCTTACATCTTTCTTGTATGCACATTGCTATGTTATGGAGGTGAAGCCTCTCCTACCCTACCAAAGTTTGTCTAGGCGTCAAATTCCACTCCATAGGTTTGAAATAGTCCATTCATGGTTTTTGTTTACTAATGCAAGTTGAGCTCAGTTTTTCTCAAAAACAATCTTTTTCCTTATTGATTTTGAAGTTGATAATTTACATATTATAGTAATCACCAGTGTTATCAAAAGTAAATAGGGGAAAAAAGTCTAAGGTCTGTTGGGCCTTTAAGCACTGGCTTTAACAAAAAAAGGCGCAAAGGGAGAAAAAAGTACAAATATATATGTTTAGTCCAAGACTAATAATTATAAACATGAATGACAAATATATGAACAAAGAAATTAAAAAAGAAAATACGATGAAGTTAAATATCAATAGTTTAGTGTTGTCTCTTCAGAAGAGACTCATAGACAAGGGAAAGTATGTCTTAGAGCCTTGATGACGACACTGAAGTGCACATTAAGCGAGGCGAAGCGCTCAACACGTTTTGAGCCTTGCTTTAGGGTTAAGCGCGCCTTTGACAACACTGATAATCACAGGAAGTAAGAAAAGTAGTGAGTTAGAGCTCGGGAAGATTAGAAATAAAAGACAATCTAAAGAGATAGAATTAACTACTATATTGAGGGTCGCTTGGTAGTGAAGAAGCAGATGTCCGGTTTGCTAGTGTGTCGGATATCTGGGTTGTTATCCTTTTGACATTCTCATGCTCATGGTTATTTTGTGTCTTCAACGTCCAGGCAAAAGGGGACAGTTGCATCATTGTATGATCTTTTTAGTTTTTTTTTTTCCTTGTTGGGGTGTTGATGCCTGATGGGAGGGTGCGGTGTTTTTTTTTTAGTGGTGGCTCTTTGAGTAAACACATGGTATACACTCCATCTGTAGAGAGGGGAATAGACTCCTCCCTTCGTAGGGATAGCATGCAAAGAGAAACGAAGGTCCAAGTTAAATGGTAAACAGTTCTATCGACCTTTTTTTTTTTTTCTATTGTGTTTTAAATCTTTTTTCACATTTCTTCTTATTATTCAAAAATGTCACTTTTGGCTTCCTCTGCGCTTTTATTTGCTTGTTTAAATTCCAAGTTTTTCATCTGCAGATGGCAGGGGATTTTTTTTTTCATTTAGCATCCAAATTCTAGGTTTGGTTGTAAGTAATACTTTATTGCCAATTTGCAGAAGGTGATCTTCTTAGATACTGTGGAGGGAGTGAGTACTACATTGAGACCATACTGGGCGGAGGCAATTGGAGATAATGCCTCTGTTGTCCAAGCTCAACCGGACATTCTTGAACTTGTTCCTTCTGGAGCTTCTAAGGGCAGTGGAGTAAAAATACTTCTTGATCATTTGGGTGTTAGTCCTAAGGAGGTGAGTGCTATTGAATCTTTTCCATGATCTTTTATATTACCTAAAAACATCTCAAAGCAGTTCAGCAGAAGTTGTTAATCAGAATTACATTGACGCAAAGTTTCTCCCAAAAAAAAAATTATCGTCACACGTAGTGATATTTATCTTCCCTATGTGTAACTTCTTAGCATTTAATCATCATGGTTTAACCAAAAAAATAAATAAATCATCATGGTACACTTAAGTTGCCTTGGAATCCTTTTTTGTAAGAATTAGTACTGTTAACTTGCCTTGGGATCCTTTTCTCAGCATAAATCTTGTGTCATCAGTTTCGTTCCTGAAATATGCTCCATTCTCTGTGATACACATATGCTGAAGAAGTTACCATTAATGGGACTTTTAACCCAAGAAATTTGTAACAATAGAATACCAGAAAAAAATCTACCTCTCACATATCTGAACAATGGGGTTTGTGTGCTAATAACTTTCAGTTTTTTTTTTTTTTTTAAAAGAAATATTTTGAGCTTGTTAAGTTTCAGGAGGCATCGCTGTATACATGCAAGGCATATGTAAATATTTTTTTCTGTCAGATATAGAGTTAATATCACAACGGTTAAATGTGAGGATGGAACTCTGAAATCATAGACTTAGTAAAAATATGCAATCTTAACACATTAGAACAATAACAACAACAACATACACAGTGTATTCCCACAAAGTGGGGTCTGGGAAGGGTAAAGTGTAACAGTCCATACTACTACCTCAGATGAAGTAGAGAGGCTGTTTCTGATAGACCCCCGGCTTAGGACAAAAAACAGTATAACAAGACGTCATAAAAGCAAAAAACAAGATGGACTAACACACCAATAAAGAGTAACAAAAACAAGACACCCATAGAGAAGTACTATAAACTATCTATCCGAAATCACAAACATCACCAAAACACCACGAACAAGAAACTACCAGACACACGCAAAGCACTACTACTACTGGCACAACTACAAGTAAAACATCCCTACCTACTAGCAAGGACGCACTCTCACCTACTAACCTTCTACCCTAATCTACGTGCTCTACACCTTCCTATATAGGGTCATATCCTCAGTAAGCTGTAGCTGCTCCATGCCATGCCTAATCACCTTCCTCAAATACTTCTTCGGCCTACCTCTACCTCGCCTGAAACCATCCATAGCTAACCTCTCACACGTCCGTACTGGGGCATCTGTACCCTTCCTCATCACATGCCCGAACCATCTCAACCTCACTTCTCACATCTTGTCTTCCACCGAAGCCACTCCCACCTTCTCTCGAATAATCTCATTTCTAACCATTTCTCTCCTCGTAAGACAACACATCCACCGTAGTATCCTCATCTCCGCCATCTTCAACTTTTGGATGTGGGGGTTTTTGACTAGCCAACACTCCGCTCTATACAACATTGCCGGTTGGATTGCCACTATGTAGAACTTGCCTTTAAATTTAGGAGGTACCTTCTTATCACACAAAACTCTAGAGGCGAGCCTCCATTTCATCCACCCTGCACCGATACAGTGTGTGACATCCTCGTCAATCTCTCCATTCTCATGTATCATAGACCCAAGATACTTGAAACTATCTCTCTTCTAAATGACCTGGGAATCCAGCTTCACTACCACGTCAGCCTCATGCGTCAAATCGTTGAACTTGCACTCCAAGTATTTCGTCTTGGTCCTGCTCAACCTAAACCCTTTAGACTCCAGGGTTTGTCTCCAAACCTCTAACTTATCATTAACTCCTCCCCGGGTCTCGTCAATCAGAACTACATCATCAACAAATAACATACACCAAGACACCTCCCCTTGAATATGCCGCTTCAAAACATCCATCACCAAGACGAATAAAAACGGGCTAAGAGTCAATCCCTAGTGCAACCCTGTCAAAACAGGAAAGTACTCCGAATCTCCTCCCACCGTCCTCACATGAGTCTTCGCTCCGTCGTACATGTCCATAATCGACCTAGTGTATGCCATAGGAACACCTCTAGCCTCCAAGCACCACCAAAGAACCTCCCTGGGGACTTTGTCGTACGCCTTCTCTAGATCGATGAACACCATGTGTAAGTCCCTCTTCCTCTCCCTATACTGCTCTACTAATCTCCTTACGAGATGAATGGCTTCGGTAGTCGAGCGACCTAGCATTGAATCCGAACAGATTCTCGAAAATAATCACGATCCTCCTCAACCTCAACTCTACCACCCTCTTCCAAACCTTCATAGTGTGACTCAACAACTTGATACCCTATAGTTGTTGCAACTCTGAATGTCACATTAGAATTTTATGGAAATTTGGTGTTCCTCTGATTTCAGCTTGTTATTCAGTGGATATAGTGCAAATCTCGCGATGATAAGCTGCCCGGACACCACGGCTACCCACCCACCACCACCACCACACACACACACACACACAAAAAAAAAAAAAAGCCTATATGGAGTGAGCAGGAGATATCTATATTGTCAAGCCTCTCAAAATCACTGGACATTTTTTATTGGAAGATCTGTTTATGTTTTTCTCCTAGCATCGTGGAACACCTATGTTTTGATTGACAGTGCGGAGCAAGGACGGATCTACAATGTTAACTATGGGTTTATGTGAACCCAATAACTTTTACTCAACCCATGTATATGTATTAAGAAACTCACTAAATATCTTTAAATATGTGACTATGAACCCAATTATTATTGTATATTAATTTGAACCTGCAGTAGGAGTCCATGAACTTTGAATACTGCCTTTGGAGTGTGGCGCTCTCTATTGTTTCTCTAGAGTATAACATTTCCTTGCTCTACAGCCTTAAATTAATGGGGCCATGCCTTGGTGGAATGGGTTGATTTTTCCATTGAATTTTACCTGACTAGTTCAAGCTGGACACAGAGATATGATGAAACTATATCAATTTAATTATATCCAAACCATTTTTAGATCTATATGAGCATGCACGATCTAAAGTTTTGTAGTCTAGTTATAGAGTTTCTCCAACTCCTCTTTCCACTTGTGTTTTCAGATAATGGCCATTGGTGACGGGGAGAATGATGTGGAGATGCTTGAGTTGGCTTCCCTTGGTGTTGCTCTCAGCAATGGATCAGAGGAGGCAAAAGCGGTTGCTGATGTGATTGGTGCCAGCAATGATGATAATGGAGCAGCTGATGCAATCTACCGTTATGCTTTTTGAGGTTGTCTTCAGGAACAGAAGAACTGGAAAACAGGAAGTGGAGAGGGTTAAAAGTACACTTCCATACAGTATTGGAGGTTTAGTTTTCTAGCTTATTCAATTCGAGAAAACTTCTCATTAGCCAGCAATTAGGCTGAAGTGGAGCAAATCACTCCCTTCTCCATTCATACCATAGGCCACTTAAAATGAATTTAGACAAAAGAAAAATCTAGTTATTGTCATTTATCTTATGAAAGAGTGAGGAAAGAAGCATATTTTGTATCTCCAGAGAACATCATTTTTTCCCCCTGAACAGAGGGATATGTCAATGACATCTTATACTCATTTTACCAACCGTAATTAGTTGCCTTCTAACTCCGCGTGCAAGATAAATAGATAGTGCTCCAAAGATAAAATTTTGCCCAATTTTAACACCAAGCCTGTAAATAGATATTACACATGTCTTTTACATATTTATATGTACCAATTCATATGATTTGGTGTAAACCGTAGGCGTGGTTAAGTACTCGAACAATTTTATTTTCTGAAGTCAACAATAAAAGTAAAATTCATTCATAGATTACTGTGTGGTGTATTATTGTTGGTGACATTGCCATTGAAGAAACTTACTCAACTATTTTAAGTACATTTGAGCCCTTCGGATTTTATGTTTTTTTGGTCTATGAAGATAGAAAATACTACTACCGTCCAGTAAATTCAGAGAAAGATATTGCAATCTTGTGTGTAGTATATTACAAAGTTTGAAAGAGGAACATTTTGATGGCTTAAATTGGAGAATACATGACAGTTTTATGGAAGTCACATTTTAAAATACCACAAAATGTCATAAAAAACCTAAAGCTAACAAATAAATGCCCCCCCCCCAAAAAAGAAACTTCTCTTCCACTAAACTCAATATATGAGTAGAGAACAAATTATAAGTAAATGAAAAAGGATAGCATAGCCATCTCCTTAAACTAGAACAAGATTTACAAAATTTAAGGGGAAACACAAGCAGAATATTTATCTACACAATTACTACTTATAAGAGTCGTTTTATTTCTCAAAATTTATTTCTTGATTATACTGAGTCATGGTCACTCCCACCTGTCATGGCCTCGGTGCTTCTTCACCATAGACTGTTCAGCACTGAAAGCAAAAGAAGCTGCTGTCACTGGAAAAAACAAAAAATAAAACAAAATAATTGAACTTCATCATGAAGAATAAAATATTTTAATTGAAGATAAATATATAATTTTGGATTGGATTACTTACATGCAGATATGATGAATGTTTTACCAGCATAATTTATATTTGCCTTGGCCCATGGACAGTAACGGCCAGCAGCAAACTATTATAAATACCGAATATGAATAAAATATTCCCCCCTATTCGACTCACTCCAAAAAAAAAAAAAAAAAAAGAAAGAAGAAGCAACTTTTGGAAATGGAGAGGATAGATTACCACAACTAGAGAAGTAAGAGCACATGTAGTGGCAGCTCCTTTAAATCAATCTTGAATGATGTCTGCATAATCAAGCAAGATTATAAATTTCTTTAAAATAAATGAGAGGATTAGACAAATAATAACTAGAAATGATAATTATCTCACCCTCTTTGTTGAAGAAAAATAAGGTGATTTTCTGATATAATAACTATTAGTTGAGTGATTATATGAGAAAGAAGTGAAGAAAATACCTTGAACATCTTGATTTTTCTGCTTTTCGGTAATGGGTGGCATTTTGCTTATTTCTGTCTCTAATTATAATGAATTATTGTCAAGAAAGTGATGGTAAAATCAAACTATAGTTGTGAAACTTTCTTTTTTTTTTTTTTTTTTTTAAATTAATATTTCTCTGCATAAAAATCCTTATACTGACCATCTCTTCTCTCAAAATAAGGTTAACCTTCTCTATAGTTGTTTTAACAAGTTTGCCAAAAATTAAGGGAAGCTATTAAAATTAAGTGGCCAAAATTTTGGGTTGTTTGATCTTTGATTTGAAAGGAGGAAAGGGAGTTTTCATTTTTCACAGTTTCTCAGAGATTGGTGGGGTGCGCAAAAGGCTCGATGGTGCATCATATGTAGTGTATTTCACAATATATATATAGTCAAGCACAAAAACTCCACTTGGGGGGGGGGGGGGGAGGGGATGGGGGTTGGGCCATTATGAAGAAAAAGATCCTCAATTATTATGAAATAAAATGGTGTCTTGTGACCAATTATAATTTGAATACATAGTATAAAATGAGGATACACTGATCTCATGCAAGATTTTTTGTGGAAAGAGTCATATAACTTTTGTAATGGATTATCAAATCGATCATCTATGTATACAACCACAAGAACCAAAAATAATATATTCAATAGAAAAATTTCAAAAATAAAAATATAACATATACAGCAAGGGAATTACATGTCTAATCATATATGTACTAGGAACAATACAACACAACACAAGTAAAATAACATGTTCAATAGGTGTGAACAACATCATCAATGATTTTAGAGAGAGAAAGACCAACTACTCTCTAAAACTCACCCTGCGAGTTTGCCCGACGCGCCTATGAGCGACAAGAAACCAACCCCACTTGTCCCACCGGAACCACCAGATCAGGAGAATTGCCAAATGGCAATTGATCCTCTTGAGAAAATTTCTTACAACGATATAGTTAAAGAAAAAAGCTTGACTAATGCAGACTACTATAATGATTTCCAAGAAGAAAGCTCATCAGATATATCAGAACTGTCCGACGATACAATCTCCCTAACTGAAGAAAAACAAAGAATATACAATCCTTGACACTTCTCCGTTATCATCAAAGCAGTGGGAAGGAAGTTCAACCACCAATATTTGAGAACCAAACTCTTCGATCTATGGAAAATTAAAGAGAGTTTTACTCTCATAGATCTAGGGATGGATTTCTATACAGTTAAATTTAACTGCGAAGAGAATCAAAAGAAGGCACTTCAGGATGGCCCTTGGTTCATAGTTGGAGCCTTTTTATCGGTTTGAATCTGGGAGCCAAACTTTGTTCCTAACAAATCGAAGATCCAAACTACGACGATCTGGGTTAGATTGCCACAACTACCCATAGAGCTCTATGACAGGGAAATTCTAGAGAAAGTGGGGAAGCTAGTTAAGATTGACACTTGCACCTCTTCAACCTTGAGAGGGCGATATACCCGGATCTGCGTACAGATCCTGATGGAGACCCAATTCCAAACTTCAGTGCTATTGGGCAACATAAGCAGAAAATTCACTATGAAAGGGAAGGAGTCTTGTGCAAAGCTTAGCGATTAGGGCATACGATAGGGATTTGCACACACATCACAATACATCAATCGAAAGAAATTAGACCACCAACAACGAAAACTCTGATTTAGCCAAAACAGGAATGGCAGATGGTCACCTTTAACAAATGAAAAAAGAGGAATCCACAAACCCAAAAACTAGGAGGGCAAGGTAAGTCTCGGACTAATGCCAATACCAAGATCAAAATGTTCGATGTAAGATCAGGTAAGTTCCTTGAAACCCATCAATTCCATTCCAGAACTCCAGCCACTTTTCCAGCCAAAGATCCCGGCGGTAGAGGAAAAGACTCGAAAATGAAACCCTTAGCAATTTAGACCAAATCAAATGTGCTAAGGGCAATATTAGGCCTAAACTTCAGGCTTCTGAGACTTCAAAAAAAAGGCCCATGGAAATGGGGTCCACTTCTGAACCCACTCCCACTCAGAAATCCCAACTGGGCTTTCTTAAGAAAGACTTCACAGTCAAGCCCAAAACCAACTTAGTTAATCCCTTGCCTTCTAAAGACCCGACTAAAGAGTCTTAAAACTCTAAGTCAAAGGGAAAATCCAATTCCCATCCAGGTGTATTGTCGAAATAAAAGCTGACCACCTCCCCTCGTAACACTAAACTCCCCCATTCCGCCATTAGCCAAATGACGACTTGTGCTCCTGGAAACTTGACAATTTCTTCCAGTCAAGTCAAAGAAATTGACATGACTGATAGCAGAGTTACAACTGGCCAACCCGAATGGAGTAAAAATGGTAGGGAAAGGATCAATTCTTCTTCCACTCTTCCCAAAGTATTTCCCCCAACCATACTATCTCCATAAGTTCTTCTCAGGATAAGCTTAGCTTAGATGACAATGTCACAACAGACCTCCAGCAATGCTCTAGCTACCCTAACCTTCACCACTACCTGTGGACCATCAACCAGCCTCATGGTTGGAAATAGGCTTGCTGGACAAAATGGTTCCTCTGCAATTGGAATGAGAGGGAAGAAAGGTCAAGCTGATAATCCAAAATCCACAATACCTGGCGTGAGTAATCATGAAGGGGATGAACCAAGGCCTGCTGAACTTAGGACAGAACATATGGATGACTACCCTTATGAGAATAGTCAGCTAAGCCTCCCAGGGTTCCCTAACTCCAGAAATACTGAATGCAAAAATGACCCTAACAAGCCAGAGCATGCCCTTCTTCCCGCCAAGGATGGAAGGGATACTGGAGAAGGGTCCTCTTTTTGTGCAAATCTTTGGGGTCTCCCCACCCCAGGATGTAACACTACCTCTTTCAACATCTTTTTGCCCCTCACTGGAAATGATAGAAAGAGCAAAAACTCTAGAGGCACTAAGAGAGAATAACAAAGTGATGGAAAAAATACTACCCTCTCTAAAAGTCCCAAGAAAAGAGGCAGTAACTTTGGGAAAGCCTCTATAACTCACATTCGAGGATGTAGTAAGCAAAATGGTCATAGTTCTTCTTCCTCAAAACCTTACACTATTCGACCTGAAAACTTTATTTCCAAGTCCAATGGTAGACAACTTCTTCAAGTCCAAAATAACACCCTTATCCAAAATGAGGAAGAATCTAGAGGGCTTGAACTTGGCAAACCCATTGGGGAAGGGCAAGAAGATCATGCAGCAGGTGAGCACACTAACAACTCCAATGATGAATTGCATCATATGAAATGTTAGGGGAGCTAACAATGCTGAATTCAAAAGTCAATGCAAATCCATGGGAGCTATCCAAAAACTTTCCATTCTAGCTCTTCTTGAAACTAGGATGAGTGACCATAAGCAGATTACTGAAAAGGTTGGCTTCTCCAATAAAATCCAGTACCCTGCTATTGGTAGCTCTGGTGGCTTAGTAATCATGTGGAGTGATGATAATATTTACATTAATGACATTAATATCTCTCCTCAAGGGATCCATATCTCTGTTCAGGTTAGTAGCCCTCCCTTAAACTAGTTCTTTGGTGCTATTTATGCAAGCAACTGTTTTGAGGAAAGAAAGACTCTTTGGAACCAGCTTGTTAACTTTGCTAACTCCATTAAAGATTCCCCTAATAATGCTTGGTTGGTTGGGGGGGGGGGGATTTTAATGAAGTTCTTAATTCCTCATAAAAGTTTGGGGGAAATAGTATAAATTACAATAGAGCTACTTATTTCTGGGATTGTATTAACCTTTGTGGCCTTATTGATCTTGGGTTTAAGGGTAGTAGATATACCTGGACCAATAAAAGGTATAGAAACAAGCAAACACTAATCCTAGAAAGGCTAGACAAATGTCTAACCAATGACTCTTGGATCAAGCTATTCCCTGAGGCTACTGTTACCCACCTTCCTAGAACCCACTCTGATCATTCTCTCCTCTTGATTAGCCTTACCAAGAATCACATAATTTCAGCTAAGCCTTTTAGACTAGAAACTATGTGGTGTTCCCACCCCCTTCCCTGATATGGTAAAAGTTTGGAATAGAGAAACTTTTGGAAATATTTTCCATAAAAAAACATCTCTTAGCCAGACTAGCCGGCATCCAAAATTCAGCTGATTATCCTCATAGTTCCTTCCTTCATGAGCTTGAAAATCACCCTCACTAAGGAATTTATTGACATCCTTAAGCAAGAGTAAGAATTTTGGAAGTTAAAGTCAAGGATCAACTGGCTCACTGAGGGTGATAAAAACACTAACTTCTTTCACACTTCTACTCTAAACAGGAGAAGAAGAAATAGAATTAACTCCTTAAACGATGATCTTGGAAATTGGGTGTACACCCAGAGTGACATCAAGACTAGTATCCTTAAATTTTACACTTTTCTTTTCACAACTGAACAATGCTTCTCATCTCTGAATTGCCAGAATAATTCCTCTTCCTCTGGGTCTATCAGTCCTATTGACCATTCAAGTTTGGAAGCAATTCTAAGATCTGATGAGATAAAAAGGGTTGTGTTCTCCTTCAAGCCTTACTCAAGGCCCCTGGGCCTGATGGTATTCACCCTCTCTTGTACCAAAAATATTGAGATATCATTGGCACTTCTGTGGTCAAATTCTACAAAAATACCTTTGCAACCAGTACCATGAAAGAAAAAGTTAATACAACTTATCTTTGCCTTATCCCTAAATGCACCAATGCCATTAACTTGAGGAACTTCAAGCCCATTGGGCTTTGCAACACCCAATACAAAATCATCACAAAAATCATTGTCAATAGGATGAAGCCTCATCTGGCAAACCTCATTAGCCATAGTCAGTCAAGCTTCCTTTCCAATGTAAAAGCCTCTGATAATGCCATTATTGTCCAGGAGTACATTTCCCACTTTTTAAAAATGAAAGGGAAAAAGGCAAACATGATTTTAAAGATTGATCTTGAGAAATCTTTTGATAGGATTGAATGGTCTTTCATTAGGTAGGCTCTTCACTTCTTTAAGTTTCCAGTTAAGTTAGCCAGCCTCATCATGTCTTGCATTTCCACCTCCATCATCTACATTCTTGTAAATGGTGGTAAAACTGCCTTCTTCAAGCCAACTTAGGGTATTAGGAAGAGTGATCCTATCTCTCCTTACATTTTCATTATATGCATGGAACTTCTTTCAAGGAGAATTGACCATGAAGTGGATATCCTTAACTGGACCCTCATCTCTATTAGCACTAGTGGAACTAAAATCTCCTATCTTTTCTTTGCTGATGACTTGACTCTTTTTGCCAGAGCTGATACAGAAAACTATCAAACCTTAATGAATACTCTAAACAGTTATAGTTATTACTCAGGCCAAAAGATCAATACCTCCAAGTAAAAGGTTATTTTCTCCCACAACTGTACCATAGAAGACAGAGACCTTTTGGAAAATCTTCTTACCATCAAAGCCAAGGATTCCTTTGGTATATACCTTGGCTTCCCCATTTTCCACCAAAAGCCTAGGAATAGGGATTTCCAATTCATCTTGGATAACCTTAATACTAAATTGGGAGGTTCGAAAACTAAGTTCCTGAACATAGCTGGGAGAACTACTCTTGCAAAAGCCTCTCCCAATAGCATTCCCAACCATATCATTCAATTCATCAACATACCTAGGATGATTCAAAAGCTCATTGATAGAACCCAAAGGAATTTTATTTGGGGCTCTACAAATGAGAAGAAGAGAATGCATTTGGTTAGCTGGAACACTGTTACCCTCCCCAAGGGAGAGGGTGGTCTTGGCATCCAAAGAGCCTTTATTAAGAATGAGGCCATGCTCACAAGCCTGACCCGGAGATTTATGAAAAACCTTAATAATCTTTGGGCCAGAGTCCTGAAAGCCAAAAGCCAAATACAATAAAAAGGGAATGAAATGTTCCTTAAATACTTCCAGAATCTGGAAAGGGCTCACTAGAGAATGGAACAACTGTAAAGAGGCTTCTCATTGGATTGTCAAGAATGGTCAGGAGGTTAACTTCTGGCTTGACAGATGGATCCCAAATCCTCCTCCTCTAAGGGACATCATCCATGGCTCTCTCAATCACACTGATAAGGACACAAAACTCTCTGATGTATGGTTACATAATGCCTAGAGTTTTGATACCTTATCCATGGATATCCCTGCAAACTTGAGACATCACATAGTCAGTTCGTTCTTCCCAAATCCTAGAATCCAGAAGGACACCCCCATTGAAGGCTAAATGGTAATGGGTTATCCTCTAGTGCCACTGCCTATCAATATTTAGCCAACAAGAAAAGAAAGGATGTTGATAGTGTAGGGAGAAACTTTCACTGGTTATGGAAGATCCCTACTCCAAACAAAGTCAAATTCTTCCTTTGGCTACTATATCATGACAGGCTTACAATAAACTACACTCTATCCAAGATAGGGTTAAACATTAATCCCACATGTTTAATTTGTAACTACATAATGAGGATATCAGCCACATCTTCTTTGACTGCCCTCACACCCATGATTTTTGGAAAGAACTCCTGGAAAAGGCTAGCAACCCCTCTATGATTACTCTTTCTAGCTTATCTCTTCCCAACTGGAACACTACTTGGAAAGTCACCCAAAACAGAAACTATGACAGACTCCTTCTTTGGAGAGAGCTCCTTCCCTACTGCTTGTGGTCCGTTTGGAAGAATAAGAATCACAAAGTCTTCAACCAGAAGACCCAAAAACCCTTCTTCCTTCAGGCTTATACTGAAGCAGTAGAGTTCATCCAGCTTAGCAATAAGATAACTAACAATAGGCAAATAATCTCTCTTAATGTTAAATGGGATCCTCCACAAAGGGGTAAATTCAAGCTGAACATTGATGGCTCTTACTTGGGTAACCCATGAAAGGGTGGTATAGGTGGTGTTATCAGAAATCAATGGAGACTGGATCATGGGTTTCACAAAAAATTACCTTAGTTCTACTAATAACCAAATGGAGCTCATGGCTCTAAATGAGGGGTTTAAAATTGTTGAATGCCATAATTTTCTTCCCATAGAGATTAATACTGATTCTCAAAAGATTTTAAAGATGTTAAAAGAGGGAAACCATCTTTATAAAGGTGTTATTAATGATTACATGTCAAGGCTAGGAAGGCTGGGAGGACCTGTGGTCCACCACAACTATAGGGAACAAAACAAGGTGGCAGATGTGCTTGCTAAACATGGAGCAAGTTCTACAGATTTTAAAGAAGTTTAAGTTTTTGTAGTTCCTCCGGTGTATTCTTGGCAAACAGTTTGGGCAGACATGTTAGGAACTAGATTTGAAAAATCAATCAGACTCTCTAATGATGCTCAAGTGGAACAAAACCACTTATTTTTTGCTATTAACCCATACTGATCCAAACTAGAAACTATAATATTACTGTGACTTTGTTAAGTTTATTTATCTAAGCATCCTTTTAACCAAAAAAAAACATATTCAATAGGAAAATCACAATCTTTCTTATTAAAAAGGAAAAATTACAGAGCCTAAAATATTATCTATACAATTGTTGTTATTATACTCAATATCAGATTTAAACAAAACATACTGTAGATAAATATAGAATTATTTTACTTCAAATCTCAAAAATAAAACCAAAAAATTATTCCTTTTCATAATGCGTAACATCCCACAAACTCTTAGCTAAGATTTGAACTATTCTTCGTATTTGAATAGGCCCAAATACAATGATTTTGAATTATACAAAAATGTTAAGATCAAGTTTTAAGTGTGGGAAGTATTTTTGGATGTGAATTAAGGTACAAACTCAACCAAGCACGTTTGGACGCGAAAAACGTGGGAATAACCATCAGGCCTGGATTAGGCAGTACTTTAGTGGTCGCGCACTAGGGAGCAGGGATGTGTAACGAGC
This sequence comes from Capsicum rhomboideum, assembly GCA_031232105.1. Taxonomy (NCBI): domain Eukaryota; kingdom Viridiplantae; phylum Streptophyta; class Magnoliopsida; order Solanales; family Solanaceae; genus Capsicum; species Capsicum rhomboideum. The sequence goes on from CP124718.1 coordinate 15,459,362, forward strand.
TAGTATACGTTAAAATAATTTCCCTAAGGGCTTATTGTATCAAAATCTGTCGAGCGCTTGTGCATATGTCCAAACCTCACCTTTCGGACTATTCGGGGATGAACAGTGGGTAAATTGGTATCTAATGTAATGACCCAAACCATCGTTAAGTGTGGAAACGCCCCATAAATAATTTATAATAAATAATAGGCTTAAAATGGACTGAAAAAAAATTAAATTGGGGAGAAAAATTGGGGCCTAAGAGAATTGGGCCTAGAGGCCCAATAATGGACTGGGCTAGACTGCCGGTAGCCGTTGCAGTGGTAAAAATAGTAGCCCAGCTGAGGAATTTTTAAAAACCCTATTTTTTTAAAAAAATTTCCCTAGGTCGCCCCCTTCCTCGAAAAACACTCTGAAAAACCCTACCTACCTAACCATGAGATTTCAAAGGCCAATATTCATGAGAGAAATTTTAAGACACACTCGGAGGGAACCCGATATGGGAATACGTTTAGCACATGCGGGACAACTCACTCCTCTTCTTAGCAGTATGTTTCGCCTAAGAGGTAAGCTAAGATTTATTTTGTAGCAACTAGACTTGGGCTTAATGCATTTAACGTTAATGGTAATATCATAAATATCATGCATTAGGCCATTGGGCATGGAGTTGGATGGGTGGACACTTTGAAAGATGGTTAGGCCTGAATATGATTGTATAACTGTACATTATGTATATATTTTAATTGTGATGAGAGATGGATAAAATGGTAGAGTAATGATGGAGTGAGTGTGCATAGTTTAATATAATTCAGGGCTTAAATTTAGTGGAAAATTGAATGAGACAATATGAAATAGTAAAAAGTGAAATTAAAGGAACTCAATGAATTCTAAATGTCTTAATCATTCAGATTACACTATAGGAAGGGGCTAAAATGTGAGGTATGTCCAGTTGGGGGTTAGTAATTTGTACAAGTGAATCTCGTGACTGAGGAATGAACATAAAAGAGTAATACTATGAAGTAAAAAATAGAATCCCCATTAAAGATAGTTAGGGAAGATTAGAGGTTAATGTGAAACATGTGAGGTTGGGGATGTGGATCGAGAGAAAATGTGTGATAGTGTGAACTTGGCTACAGCAGCCCATACGGAGGTATGGCACATGATGGTCGTGGATATATATATATATATATATATATATATATATATATGTATGTATAAACTAAGGTCACTGATCAAAATGATTTAGACGAATGTTGTAGAACTTAAACTTTCTTGGCTTTGTGCTTTGTTGTGGGCTTGATGTCTATGATTGCCTTTTAGCATGACTTGTGACTTATTGACTGCATTGTATTTCAGTTATACTATACTGATGTGTTGAGGAGATATAAATCGGGTACCATGCCGATACATATATAATTTGTGGTGATATCGGTCGGGTACCAAATCAATATAGATACAATTTGTGGTGATATGGGTTGGGTACCATGCCAGTACGAATATGATTTGTGATGATATGGGTCTGATACCACACCGGTACGAATATGATATGTTGTTGTAACACCCCTACCTTCCAATACATATACAACTAAGTGAACTTGACAAAAATTGTTTAAACTCGAGATAGTAATGTAATACCCCGTATTCTGAGTATACTAGTTCTAGTCATATGGCTCTTGATGTAACCTCGTTATATAGGTTAGGTACCAAGTTTCTTAAGTGATTAGTAACGGTTTAAACTAGAATTTGAGGTTACTATAATGCCCCATACATTTCAGCTTGGGTTTGGCCAAGTTAACTCGATGGAAGTATTTAAACGTGAGATAGTAAGGTAGTATTCTAACTTAAGTTTTAAAGTGTCCATGTATATATAAGTGTGAGGTTAAAGTAAATGGGTTAAGATATAGAAATATTGAATAAAATAAGTGAGCTGCTTGCTTGACTTAAATTGAGCTAGCAGATGACAAATAGGTGCATCACCTACTTTGACTTATTGACCAACCTAAGAACTAAGTAGGTGCATCACCTACTTTGACTTATTGACCAACCTAAGAAATAAGTAGGTGCATCACCTACTAAGACTTTTTGACCAATTTAAAAGGGCCAAGTAGGTACTTTGACTAATGGACCAGATTGAGGCCCATATTAAGTGACCAATTTGTGGCCTATATTAAGTGAAATAAAAGTGAGAAGAATGGGCAGCCCCAAGGCCTAATCTGCCAAAGGCCCAAATGTGGTTAAATCCATATAAAGGAGGAGTTAAAATAAATCAAGTAGATGTGCATAACCTACTTGGACTTATTGACCAACTTAAAAGATGCAAGTAGGTGCATCACCTACTAGGCAACTTGTGGCCAAAGATAATCCAAATTGTGGCTGGAAATTAAAGAGGAAAGACAACCAAAATGGGACCTTTTAAAGTCAAGATTGGGTTCATTTTTTTCTCATTAGATACTTGAAAAATTCATATTCTCTCAAGTCTCTCAAACTTTCTCCTCTCTCCTCCCAACAGCCGCCCTAACTTCCTTTTTAGGGTTCTAAGTGTTCTTCAACTTATTTCTTGCAAAGAATCCCACTATATCACCTTCTCCCCTCCTTGGCTTAATATATGTAAGAATTTTTCAAGGAAAGTGAAGTGGATAGAGTTATAGGTGTTGACAGCAAAGGGGTTGTCACTCTCTTCCTAGGATTAAGGTAAGAATTTTATGTTAAAAGCATGGTTCTTTTCCCTATTTTCATGTGATGCTTATGCTAATTTTCCTCTCCTATTTTAGTGGATTGGAAAAGGTTACAAGGACAGTAATTGAAGGAAAATAGCATATTAAGACAACCAAGGTAAGGTGCTGCCCCCACCTCTAATTACAAGTTTATTTGAACATTCTAGGCATACTTAATTAGAACTCATGGGATGGTGATTGGAAGCCATGAATTCAAGTTTTCTGGTTATATTGATATGTTTGGGGGTTGTATTGCTTTGTTTTGAAGTATGGGAGTTTGTGGATGGCCTTAGAAAATGTTTTGGTAAAGTTGTCACGGGGCAGATTTGTAGGGTATGGTGATACACCATTAATTTAAAGTTGTCACGGGGCTTACTGCCTGGCTACTGTTTTGATGAGTTAAACTACTGTGAGTTGGTTGGTTAGCTACTAATATTAGACTTATTACTTGACACTTGTTGTAGATGAAGATTATTACATTAAAAGACAGGTTGGCACTTCATAAACTATACGAATTGGGAATTGAGGTATGTAAGACTATACTAGTCCATATTCTTTGGCATGAAGTGTTATACTCATGTACCATCAAAGTGAGCTTCTTAGATGATCTTTCATGGTAAAAGATACACTGTGATGGTGTACAATCCCAACTGTACTTGATGAACCTTTCCTTTACTTCCTGTGGTCTAAAAATGTGTCAAAGTGTCACATGTTTCTCTTATATGAGTCAATAAGATCCTAGATTACACATGTTAAGAGTGTCATATGTTAGATGTACAATCTGTCCAAAATTACTTCAATTGTCTAATTGATCATATACTTCTTTTGGCTCATATGTTCACACATTCCTTTTTTGGAATATCACTCCCATCGTGTTAGGATATAATTTGACCTGATAGAGTCTTTAAATGTTTAGTTATACAATTTGTCCTTTCCTGAAATGTGCATTTGTTCTAATTGGAATCTGCCCACGTGCGTCATTAGTTCTCATGTTTGTGTACTCTTTTATTTGTTATCACCTAGTAAATATTTATTATACTATCCAGACGTCTCTATTTGGGGAATTACATGTCTCCACAAGAAATGCATGTACACCCCTATTCGAAATGTCTAAATGTGTTTTAAACAAACCATGTGCTAAGTAGAATCACTTGCTCACTTGTTATACACCTTAGTGGTTCATTTTCTACATGCCCTAATGTTCTTACTTGTCACGTGACTTCATTGTTTATTCGTGTATGTACTTTATACCCAATGAGGTTCATTGAGTCATATAAGTTTCTACGTATCACATTGAAGTGACATTTTTATTCCTATGTAATTGTTACTGCCCCAAGCATATTGTTCACATGTCTATAGTTCCAAAAGCTTAAAAGAGTTACGACCACCAAAAGAACAATCTCAAAGATTAAAGAAACGAGGTAAAGTGAACTTATGTATTTATGGGTGGCATCTCAGGGGTTATAATACCTAGCATGGGCCAATCCCAATCTTTGTATTGATGGGTGGTATCCCAGGGGTGGAAGGAACACCTAGCATGGGTCCATCCCAATATTACGGGTGGTATCCTAGGGCTGAAAGGAAAGCCTAGCATGGGTCTATCCCGATTTGTATATTTATGAGGATTGTATCCCAGGGGTTAAAATGCCTAGCATGGGTCATCCTCTTTTACCACTGATCAGCTGGTCATTTGTATCACATGCCTTATAAAGTTAATAATGCAAAGAAGATTAAAGCAAAGGAAAAAATGCAATGTACATGATTCTACAAGTATAAGCAAAGGTGGTCTTCTATCAATATCTATACAGTTGTACCTGGTTTCATTTGAGCTCTTGTTTCACATATGGTTACTTTATGCCTTACATATTCAGTACATTCTTTCATACTGACGTCCCTCATGGGGGGCACTATGTTTCACGCCGCAGGTATAGGTATTCCAACTAATAGATCTCCCTAATACAAGCACAGAATACTCATCGACTTTTGGTGTGCTCCAGGTTGATTCGGGGCTTTGTCGAGTCTTTAGCATATATTTGATATTATTTTATAGTTAAGGGTATGGCGGGGTCCTGTCTCGACCTAAGCTAAAGTTGTCTATCTTTTAAAGGCTTTGTAGACTGTTGTTAAAGTAAAGCACAATTGTGTATTATTCTCTAGTAATTAAAGCCCCAACAGCCAAGTCATGTATATCCATTATGGGCCTATGTATGTTGATATTTCACCAGGGAGTCTTACCTATACTTGTCAAAGCCTTATAATTATCACAGTTACATGCACGGTAGTCACAAGGTACAAGTTGGTTCTCTCGAGCCTTTAGGGAATCGGGTGCCTGTAAGTCTCAATGGGATTTGCGGCGTGAAAGTTGTGATATGGATCGTGTACCACACTGGTGCGATATGATGTTGATGACGGCGATGAGGTTGCTGAGAAGGGGTAAGGAGAGATGATGCGTACATCTTGCATACATGCATTACTCATGTGTTTGGTTGTGACTCTATTTTATATATGCTCTTATACATGTTCCTATTATAGTAAGTGATAGAAGATAATTTACGAATGTACGTAGGTCCCATGTGCAGACCGGGTTGAGGGTGAGAATCTATGGTTCCCTAAGAGAACCGGTTAACGTAGGACATAATTTTGGTGGAATTCTGATTTCATAGTGATGTGGCATAGTGATGTCTAAGATAGTGAGTACCAAGAGGACTTAAGTGGATATAGATTAAAGAATTGTGGGTAGCATAAGAATGAGTCAGTACGGGAGGAAAAGGTATAGGTTGGAATAGGTAGTCAAAGGACAAAGACATACGAAAATGTTAAATCAAAGGACAAAGATATACAAAAATGTTAAATGACCGGTAGGTCACAGAGATGCTAAAATAATATGTTGATGATTCTTAATTGGGAATTTAGAACCGAAACTTTACTTGATGTTATGATTTTTCCATATTTATTATTGATTTTATTTGTTTCTAACCCTGGTCGGCCCGATGATGCTTACATGTACGTGTGGTTATACTAATGCTACACTTGCTATACCTCCACTCGGGGGTATAGCCATAGTGCAGGTCAGTTGGAGTTTCTATAGCAGCGATGCCAATCAGTCAGCAACAGCTCCTACTATTTCTATTCTACATGTATGTTGTGTCGTGGATGTCCCTACTCCTTGTCTAGTGCTCTTATACTAGTTTACGCTAGGTTATAGGGAGTCAATTGTAGTTGTTTTTTGCATTTATTCTTCATATATGATGTACTAAAAATAAGTTATGAAACGAATTGGTTTAATAATCATTTTCAAACTGTCGAGTTGTTATTAATGTGATAGAAAACATTGATTTAGTGAACATTGTAGTAACTTCCACATTGATGTAATGGAGGAATATTCAGGGTTCTCCTATCTGGAGTCGGCGTAGGTAGGTGCCCGACACGATCTGGTGGGTTGGATCATGACAAAATGTTGAGTAGGAATTTATAAAATAACTTGTAAAAAAGAAATTCGAAGAAGGAATCTACAATTAGAGATATCAAATCAGAGCAAGTGATGAAGGATGATGCATTTCTACTTTGTAGTTTGCACATTGATTATTTTTCCCTTTACCCAATGAAAGATGAAAAGAAAGAATAAAACTTAGAGCTAAGAATAAATATATTTATATTCTTACCTTTTTAACTTGTTAAAATTCAATAACAAGTTGAATTTTATGTTTTTTTTGTATTAACTTAAATACTTATTTAACAATTTTAATTTTAATTAGAAGATTTTTTTTGCATTTACGCCCTTAAATAAAAACTCATCCAACACCTAAATGTATGCCTAGACTGATGGGGCTTATGCCTCACGATACTTTCGCCCCAAAGATCGTCCAAAAAATGCCTTTTAAACACTAAAACGCTCATTGCTCTTTGCTATATGCGCCATGAAGGCTCCCCTTTAGGATTGGCAAAATGGTTAGGAAAAATAAGTAATTATCCAATTCGATCCATTAGATATAAATTGGATAATCGACATATTAAAAATAATTTAAATATAGATATTATTCCTATTATCCACTAAGATGTGGATATCCAAATGAATAGAATGGATATTCATAGTATCAATATCTAATTGTTTGCTTTTTATTTTTATTGAGTTCTTACTTTCTCAAAATATAAGTTTTTTTTGGCTTTTAGCTTTTGTTATTCACCTGACTATTCTTGAAATCATGAATAATATGAATATTCATATAACGAAAAAATATTATATGTTTGTAAACCTATTTTTTATCCATATTAAATATGAATCAAATATTTTGTCCACTTTGTTTAATCCATTTCAAACCCCCAATTTGCCCATTTATCACTCTGATTCTGCTCCCCTCCTCTCACTTATTGACACATTAAATCTAACAATATTCTTCTTGATGATGAATTAAAGCCAAAAGTTACGAATTTTGGATTGGTAAAAGTTCTATCTCAGCATGGGATAAACACAATTTGGTACTTTGGTATCTTAGCATGGGATAAACACAATTTGGTACTTTTGGCTATGTTGCTTAGATACTTATGGTCGTCTATGACATGTTGCCATACGATACGTTATGAAACCTCAACGCCATCCAAACAAGCTGTGGCCCATAACCAATTTTAATTTTTTAACTTCTTGGCTGCTAGGTGATAAGTTTCATTTTTTTAATTGAACGCTCAATTATTTATAATTTTTAATATTATTTTTGTCTGACCTAATTACATTTGATGAATGAATTACTAGAAAAGATTATCAAATTTTTGCGCTCCGCCTCTATTGGTTCAGTAGCCTTCAAGTAGCACAAGACATTAATCAAAGTTTAAATAATAGCTCATCACTATGTCCACTGTTAGTTACTCTGCCTTAGTTGTAAAACTTTTGATCATTTATATTCTTCGAGCAATGACGTAGTCGTGAACAGTGTTTTAAAAAGTAGCTTTGGGACTCGCCCTAGGGCTCACTCTGAAGAGGGGCACTGACAAAATGTCTCGGGACTCATGTGTAGGGCTTAGTTCTATGAAACTTACGTCCTAAGCACCCGACTGTATGCCTTAAAAACGTCTAACGCCCAACGCTCGGGACTCGCCTAATAGTTCTTACACAATTGTGTCAAATTTCTTAGTCAACACTGTTGATCCTCATAATTCTTTACTAAATAAATGATGGTTGGTAATTTTTTCATCTATAGAATAAGAAAATTGAGAGTAACTAGCATATTTACTAATTGAAAACGTCGTGAGAGTGAATATCACTTAACATTTCTGTTTAAAATACATATCCAAATATTTACATCTTCAGCTGTCATTGGTCTTTATGTTTTGGTCCTATATCTCAAAAATTATCATATTTTATTTCGTGAAAGAGTAATATTAATAGTTTATTGAGTATTTATTTTAGGGAGGCAAATTGCATAGTGTTATAACCATACATGTTAAGAAACTGTGATTCTTTTATTATTTGAAAGTTACGATGTTAGAGTTGATTTGTATCTCATAATAGTTTTTATATTATTGAGTTATTTCTACTTGTAAAATGATCTTAAAAGTTTTATTTTCTATGAGTTTTTAATCATGTTTTACATTTTTAAAATTAATAATGTATTTTTTGTATAATTTTTGTATTATTATACTATTTTTACTATATTATAAATTAAAAATTAAAGATTCATGGGGTTTACGCCACATGCCCCGAGGCTTACACTTTACCCCGTGCAATATAAAGCGCCTCGCCTTACGCTCTTGTCTTTTAAATCACTGGTCGTAAATAAGTCAATTGATTCAACATATAGTAGATATGTACATTTTTTTGCATATCTATACAATGTAATTTTCTAGTCAAACAAGGTTAATATGTTGATGTTTCGACGATTCTAAAAATAATCGAGAAGAAGCATTTACCTCACTGGTGACGATTCAAAAGGTATAATGAGGAGCTTGATTTAAAAGAATTCAATTGTTGACAACCTTTATAAGATGTATAAGAATAATGCTGAATAAATTAGTAATGCTGACATAGTTATGCGGAGATTATTTCTCATACATTGTTTGATTTGGTGTATTAAAAATAACACGTGTTGCATAATTTCTAAAAAAAAAATTACTTACAAAATTATTCTTCACAAATATGATGGAAAAGATGAGGCAAAGATTTTGTGAAGCAATTGTGTCTTTAACCACACTAATGCATGTATTAAAAAAAATCCTTACATTGCTAAAATCGTAATTTGCCATGTAGTAATAGTTATACATAACATATACCAACTAGTAACTAATGCAAACATTAGTTACATATAAATTGAAAAGTTTGCCAAACAAGACATTAATAATTCCCAAAACTAATGCATGTATCATTTTTCTAATACATCCAGCCAAACGACCTTTAAATGTGGTGAGATAGCGCAAGGCATACTTAGCAAGGAAAAATGCTAAACAGACAGAGCTTTAGCAGATCAACACTTGCCCTACCACTGTTCTCCATACATCCCATTTTATGAAGTAACAACTTTTAATTGCAATTTAAGTGCAGAATAGAAATAAGACAATGAAGTTTTTTGGGACGATTTTCTGATTTATCAAAAGGAAATTACAATTAAAGCTAAATGGAACTAAAACAAACATAAAATGAAAAAATGAATCTCCATTGCTAACTCGGATCTGCAGGAAGAAGAAGAATAGAAAGAGAGAATTAGGAAAGAAGCTTGGAGAAGAAGAGAAGAAAGAGAAGAGAAAGGAAATGGGAGAAGTGTGACAATTATCGGAATTTCGAATGCCCTCTCTCTCCTATGTTAGTCTGTTGATAACAAACTCCAAAATGATCTCAGTCTTTGCTTCTCATTAATCGAAATTGATATTCTACACAATCTAATGTTTTAGTGAATTTAACTTATGAGTTACTTATGAGTGAAACGGGTTGCCTAACGCATTTTAACTGAAGCTGTAAAGACAATAAGTAATGAAAAAGATAGTTTTACATGGAAAACATTTGGCTCACAAAAGGTGTAAAAAACCACGAGCTGTACCTCTACAGGATTTAACCCCAACTTCACTAAACACAATGAGCCTCTCAACAAAAGCTTATAAACTCTGTAACCTAAAGAATTATAAACTCTAATTCCTAATGTTCAACAATCTCCCTATACTGTTGAAACCCACTTCAAGTTCCCCTATATAAAAATCAGATTATAAAACTCTAGCAACCCTAGGAATTAAATCTAATTCCTAAAAACACACAAATCTCCCAAGGTTTGTATTCCCAAGTCTTCGAGTTATGCAAACTTGAATACTAAAATTCCTAAACCAGTTTATAACACAATTGGACTAAGAAATCATGAAAAATACAACTCGATTAAACAATATTCAAAGCTAGAATCGAGAACCGTAAAACATAGTCCTATGGAACATTCTTTTCCATTTGGTTCTTTGTACTGGAAGCACTTGGATAGCTACGCAGAACTCTCTAAAATATTGTTCTTGTTTATTTGCTCGTGTTCTACCATTTTTCCTCTCAGTATAAGTGCATGAATTTTGTTTTGGAAGACCTTGAGTATTTATAACTCCAACCAAGCAGACTTCTAACTCCACAAGGACTCTCATGCTTCTAGGACTCTCTTCTTGAGTGTTGTTGTCAAAAACTAACTCTCTTTTTCAACATGGTGATCTCCTTATATTTATTTGAGGTAACAAAATTTTGTTCCTTTATTTTTGCACAGTTGACTTTATCCACAAAAATCCTCTTGCAAGTTGAACTCTTTTGAAGCAGTTTTTCATGAACCAACCATGCTTACTTGTTCCATGGCCTCTTGTCAATCATTAAAACTTCACAAGTCCTGAAAAATTTCCCTTTTTTGATGATGAAAAACTCATGTACTTGTGTATTCCATTTCAATACCAACATCTTGACCTGTGAACACTAAATCATGGAACACTTGAATAAACCAGGTTAGTTGACTAGGTTATAAAATCTGCGCAACACTTATCTTCCCCCTTTTGGCATCATCAAAAACTATTTCAACCATATAAATGGCAAAGAATTATGGATTCTGCGTGATGAAATAGTAATAGCAATATGTTTCATGTACCTATTTCATCACTTTGTCAATCATTGAAATCTATCAGTCCGTTAAGAACTCTTGCTTGATAAGGACTATCATCTTCTTGGATGCTTGAGCCTGCATATTTATGGACTCTGTATGTGAATGTGCTTTTTTACAGTCTGTAAGAACTCTTGCTTGACAAGAACTCCCATCTTTCTTGGATGATTGAGTCTGTACATTTTTGGACTCCTGTCTTGGATATGCTTTGTACAGACTTCGTCGTCTTTTCTTTTTGGGACTTTCTTTATTTCAAAATGTCCTTATACAAATTAGACTCTGGATGCAGGAACATATTGATCAACCTCTTTCATGTATGTGTTTGACTGCTTTGTCAATCATTATAACATACGTGAACACAATAATTTCTCCCTTTTTGATGATGACAAACTAATGCTCCTTGTGTACTGTGCTCAACCTATTTCAGTCAGTTCAAAGTCTAAACAAAGTATCAAAAGACACACATTAGACGAACCAGGTCAGAATCATGGGTTATAAATATTACACGTATACACACTTCTCCCTTTTGGCATCGTAAAAAATATTGTGAAAACAAAAAGCACACTAAGATGGGCAAATTAAACGCTCATGGACACTGGGGCTATCATCTATTTAAGCACCTAATATCCAAAAGCTCAGTTAGATATAACAAAGTATATGCAAAGACAAGGAATATCCAGAACCAAGAGACTAAAACCAAACATTTCCATTGATTATTCATAAGTTGCACTACAAATTTTTAATAAAATTTAAAAATAATATTAAAGCACTTGTGATGAGAGTAGGAAAGGTAAAATAACATGGAATGTCATAAATAAAATTTGTTTTCCCAAATGTTCTAAGGGTAAAAGATCATTAAAACTCTCTTTTCTCTCTCCTAAATTTTTCGACCTAAACCCTAATCTTTGATCATCCATGCTGTCGGCTGGTGGCCAGCCACCTCTGATGGCTGGCCTAGTCTCCACCTCCACATCATATTTCCTACCCTTACCAGTAAAGACTAACCCCTTGCAAAACCCTAGCCAGAGCAGTCCTGAAACTTTGACTCCTAAGGGTAAATATGTTGATATTATTAATATGAATAGTCTCAAAGACAAAAAGTTGAAAGCAAAGATTGATGTTGAACCTATTCCATTAAAGAAAGCGGTATTTGTTGATGGCATTCCCACAATTAAATGGACTGAACAAGAAGTGTCCGGGATGAATATAATTAAGAATTTACAGTATGCGGTTGTTGGCAAATTCTCATACAATTGGCTTGAAATATCAGAATTAAGAGAATTAATTCCAAAACAGTATGGCATCGTAGGTGATTGTAAAATTGACTTTCTGAGGAATATACATGTATTAATGCAATTTGAGCCTTTTGAGGACTTCATTAATATCATGTATAAAAATGATTATTACATAATTGCCAAAGATGGATATGCATATCAAATGCACCCTTTCATGTATGATGCTAAATATAAAGCAAATGAAGAAACATCATAGGCGACTACTTGGATTTCATTTCCAGATCTTCTCCCCACTTTCTTTGTCAAATAATTCTTGTTTTCATTGGCTTCAGCTGTTGGGAAACCTCTAAAATGTATTTTGCTACCATCATTAAAACATGCCCTAGTTGTGCTAGGGTGAAGGTTCAGTTGGGCTTGCTTGCTGAAAAATCTGAGTATGTTGAAATGGAAATTGAAAATGATATCAGTCAGGAGAATAGAGTAGTAAAAGTCAAGATACAGTATGACTCCCTTCCTTCTTATTGTAAGACATGTAAGTTACAGGGGCATAATGAAGATGAATATATAGTACTTCATCCAGGGTTACAAAAGGAAAAAGAAAAACCAGAGGAGGCAGCAGTGATAGAACACCATTATCAAATGAGATTATATAAAGGTGCAGTGATTAGTAAATGGAATTCCACAAACAGATTCTTTACAAAGAAAAAAAGAAGAACTCATGTATGACAAGGTAGTTAAGATGAGTAATGTCATAAACACAAACAACTCATTTGAGGTACTGAATTTGAATGAACATGAAAATTAGAAAGACAAGGAAGTTAATATAACTAACCAGGGTTCTCAAAAAGATGATAACACTAGAGATTGGGTGGAACAGGCTTTCACTAGCAGCCCAAGTTCACATGGTACCACTTCAGTAAAGAAAGATCACCATAACAGTTCTTCAAATAAGACTAAGTCCACACCTAGGAACACAAGCAGTAGAAATCAGAAGAAGTCATCAGGTGAAAACAAAACCAGCACAACAATGAGTGACAAAGCAGAGGAAGGGGAAATAGAAGCTGTATAGATGAAGAAAGCAAACGTCAGTGAAAATGTTTTTAGAGGAGAGGTTCAAAGTAATAAAAATGAAGAAGAAATAGAGGCAGCAATGTCCAAAATTGATAAAAGAGAAATAGAGGCAGCAATGTCCAAAATTGATAAAAGAGAAGCAGAAGTAGTAGTGTCCATAACTGATGAATCACAAAATAATGGGGCCATAATACAACAAGCACTTGAATTCAATATCACACACAATAAGAAATTAGTGGAGAAGATGGAAATACAGCAACAACTAACACTAGCAACATACCAAGAGCCACTACAAACTGATAATTCTATGGAATTACAAACAATTGAAAAGGTGGTAGATTCATATTCAGAGATAACCAATAATATGTTGATGTTGAATGTAACAGGGGTGGATAATACAACAAAGCAATAGTTAGCAATCCCCTGTACAAAATCAAGCCCAGTTAGATCTTTACATGAGCTAATCTCACATCAGGTGCATGCAGACATTAGTAAACAAGAAGGGACACAAAATATGAAACCTGTAGAAGATAAGAAAGAAGATAATAATGTTCAAAATAAATTTCAAGTACTTAAAGAGGCTGCTTTATCACCACAAATAGTTATAACAAAAAACAAAGGAAAAAATAAAGAAAAGACACTGCCTATAAGGACCAATCCAAAGAGACGTGTCAAAACTAGATTTAAATGATGATAAAAGCCTTGTTTTGGAATTTGAGGTTTGTAAGGACCCAAAATTCATTCCACAGAATACAGATGTTGCACAGATATCACAAGTTTTCCATCATTGCTTTGATAGAACCTTTCTAAGATATTAATCAAATACAGAAATATGTAGTATGCAAACTATAACCAGAATGGAAAGATTTAGGTTTTTATTCAGGAACATATTCAGTTGGATGTCATTGCTGATTTTGAGAAATAATTATCTTTAAGATCGTTGTTTCAAGAAACTGGTCAGTCTTTTGTGGCTACTATGGTGTATGCAAAATGTGATATTCAGGAGAGATTAAGCTTATTAGAAGATATTTACTCACTGAGTATAACTATGAACTTGACTTGGCTAGTTGGGGGTGACTTTAATGTCATCTTAAGTAATGAGGAAAAGATAGGGGGCCTTCCTTTGTATCCTCAAGAATATGAGGATTTTACTTTTTGTGTGAATTCCTGTGATCTAGTTGACATCAACTTCAAAGGAAGTCCTCTTACTTGGTGGAATGGTAGAATTGACAGTGAGTGCAGTTTAAAAAGATTAGATAGGTTCTTGGTGAATCAATCTTTTCTTGGCTTCTTTGGTTTGGTAGAGTCAGAGCATTTAGCAAGGACTGGTTCAGATCATGCACCTTTGTTACTTTCTTCTGGGAATCAATCCAATATAATAAGAAGACCATTCAGATTCCTTACTTTCTTTTCAGAAAAGGATGATTTTTAGCAAGTGGTGAGAGAAAATTGGGTGTCAGCTAAGGACAGTAATGTTTTTGTGAGCCTTAGGCAAATATTTAAGAAGACAAAGACAGCATTGACTATCTAGAGCGAAACTATTTTGGTTATATTTTCAAGCAATTGATAATCAGAGAAGAAATCGTTAGATTAAAGAAGGAATTATTTGAAGAAGATTCATCTGCTGGTAATAGAATGGTGCTGCACAAAGCACAAGCTGAATTGAAAAAATATATACATTATGAGAAAGTGTTTTGGAGGAAGAAAGTAGGTATTCAGTGGTTTATAAAGGGAAAAAGAACACCAGGTTTTTTCACAGCCTGGTTCATGGAAGAAGAAGAAGATTGTCGATTAACAAGATCCAAAATAATAAGGGGACATGGATGGAGGGTGCTGAACAGGTGGATAATGCAACTCTATCTTTTTATAAAGACCAATTTACAGGTACTGAGAGAGAAGGTGATCTTTATTTGCTAAATCATATCCTTAGACTAGTTTCTGAGGAGTCTAATAGAGCTATTAATGTTATGCCCACCAGGGAAGAAGTTAAAAAGGTAGTGTTTGAACTGAATGGTCATAGTGCTTGTGGCCTAAATATTTTTACTAGCCACTTCTTCAGAGCTGTTGGGATATAGTTGGAGATGATGTTTATAAGGTTGTGACTGCTTTTTTTGAGTGAAATACTCTTTCCAAGTCCATAACTCACACTAATTTGGTTTATTGCCTAAAAAAGATATCATACAATCTTTTTATGACATGAGACTAATTAGTATGAGTAATTTTCTTAACAAGTAGTTTCTAGAGTTTTACATAACAGATTTGAAGAATTACTTCCTACTTTTATTACAAAAAACCAGTTAGGTTTTGTGAAAGGTAGGAGCATCACTGAAAATATGCTTTTAGCACAAGAGATTATCTCTGACATCAGGATAAGGGGAAAACCTGCAAATATGGTGATTAAGCTTGATATGGATAAGGCTTATGACAGGGTAGATTGTACTTTTTTGATAAAAGTACTTGAAAAGATGGGTTTTGATATAGGAGTGGTAGATAAGATTTGGAGACTAGTGGCTAACAACTGGTATTCAATCTTGATAAATGGTCAGGCCCATGGATTCTTTAATTCTACAAGGGGAGTAAAATAAGGGGATCCTTTATCACCAACCTTATTCATTCTATCTACAGAGGTGTTATCTAGAGCTCTTAATTCTTTGTTTCTGGATGCTGATTATAGGAGTTTTGGTATACCAAAATGGAGTGAAAATATTAATCATCTAGCATATGCTGATGATACCATTATTTTTACTTCTGCTAATGGCAAATCATTGAATTTAATGATGGATATTCTCAGAGAATATGAAGACCAGTCTGGATAGATGATTAACAGAGACAAGAGTGCCTTATCACAAGACTACTCATTCTCACATCAAGGAGGTGAAATAATAGACTGGTTTTAACAGAGAAAAATTCCTTTTGATGTACTTAGGATGCCCAATTGGGCATGCAAAGCAGAGAAAGGTGCATTTTGTAGATTTAATAAAGAAAGTGCATAATAAGTTGCGAGCATGGAAGAAAAAGATGCTATCTTTTGGTATTAAGGTAGTTTTAATTAATAATGTTTTGAGTGGTATCCCCATTTATTTATTATCTGCAATTAACCCACCAAAATGTGTTATTCATGATCTACGTAGAATCTTTGCTAGATTTTTATGGAATTTTATAAAGGTAGGCAGAAATAAACATTGGGTGGCTTGGAATGATATTTGCAGTCCTAGAGATGAAGGAGGGTTGGATTTTAGATCATTATTTGATGTGTCTAAAGCCCTGTTTGCAAAATTATGGTGGATCTTTAGAACCCAAAAATCTTTATGGACTAGCTATATGTGGAATAAGTTTTGCAAGAAAGTGAGACCATAATTGGTGGAATGGAGGGGAGGTTCATTAACATGGAAGCTTATGCTTGAGGCAAGGGACATGTTTGATTAACAGATATGGTGCGAACCCAAATGTGGACATTCAAGTGTCTGGTATGACAATTGGACATAATTAGGTGCCCTGCTTTACTACTTGCCTATTGTCTATTAGAAATAGTCAACTTGAAGAGGAGAGTCAATGTTTATCTAATGTTGGATGGAACGCTGACTTAATACAGTTGAATTTTGGTAATGAAGTATGCAGTCATGTTATTTAGAATGCAAAGTGTAATTAGGAAGTTGAATAGTGGGACAAGGCATTGTAGATGTTGAATGCTTCTAGGAAATTTAGTATGGGTTCTGCTTGGGATTATTTAAGAGAGAAAGAAGAGAGTTTTGCTGATTTTCAATAGAATCTGGATGAAAGGGATGCCTTTTAAGGTGTCCTTTTTCTTATGGAGATTATTGAGGAAAAATTTGCCAGTAGGGGAAATCCTTATCAGAAATAGGATATGTGATGTTGTTTTGTGCTGTAGTTGTGAGGATGGGGTTTGAGAATCAGTTGAACACTTATTTATGAAGTTTAACATATCTAATAGTATATGGATTTATTTTGCAGCTTTTGCAGGGATAGATGGTCTTTTTTTGCAAGTCAAAGACAATGTATTTAAATGGTGGAAAACATCTACCAATGCAAAGCTAAATACTATCTTTAAAGTTGTTCCTATATTATCTTTTGGCAAATATGGAGGAGAAGAAATGTGGTTAAACATGGAGGCAGGATGTCAACTGTGAGTATGAGATGGGAAATTTCCAGGAACTTGGTGTATTTAGCCAAGTTTCTGTTTCCATGGCTTAAATATATTCTTGGTACTTGGCTTGATTTGATAATATTTTTGCATGGTTACACACCCAGAATTGGGTATACTGTGGTATGTTAGAAACTACCTAGCATGGGACACTATCGATGCAATTCTGATAGGGCCTCAAAGGGTAACCCTGGTCCTAGTTCTTGTGCTTTCTGCATAAGAGTAATTTGGTTTATACTAAAGGTAGAAGGATAGGGGATACTAACAATCTGGTGGTAGAAGTGATGGCATTGAGAATGGGTTTAGAGTACTGCTTAGATCATAATCTGTTGCCTCTAATTTTAGAAACAAATTCTCTCTCTGTGAAACATATTCTGGATGGGACTTGGGAAATACCTTGGGGTGTGTTGCAATAGAAATAAGAAGGATTCATACCCTAATGAAGGAGGTAGAGATGGTAGTGGAACATACATTCAGAGAAGACAACAAGGTGGCTGATTTTATTGCTAACCAAGTTTTCTTTTTTACAGGTACTGATAGACTAATTTATTCCATATTTCAGGAGTTACCAAGAGAAGCAAAAACACTATTGAACATGGATAAAAACCAAGTCCCTAATCTCAAGATTAAAAAACTCCAAAATAGGGATTTTAATAATGAGGTAGAGTAAATGCAGTTAGTGTTTTGATTATCAAAAGAACTTGAATCAACAAGAAAGACATTAAACAACAGATCGGGGAGGTAAGAAGAAACAACAATAAGATAACATAGAAAGTGTTCAAAAAATCACAGATTGAGATATATGTAATTCACTTACTAGATTCGGTTAGAATGGAACCTCATCTTTCAATTTCTTAGACAGTGGTACTAGGTTCTTGTTGAGCTCAACCTGTCAAGAAAGAAGAAGGGGGGGGGCAGAGGGTGAAGTTAGCTACTATAATCAGGTATATATACATAAGGAGGAAGATGTGTGGTACTTATCTAGGTATAAGAGGCATAGATCTAGTTAGTTGAGATGGAGAAGTCTCCAATTTTGATGATTTCACGATGTTTGTGAGAATTTTAAATGCCTAAGGTGAAATACACGCAAAGCTCAACTACACATTTCAGATTTCAATCCTCAATACCGGATATGACTTCTTCCTTTCTTTCCTTAGTCAGCTAATTTTATGGAGCTTGGATAGTATGGTCATGATATCACTGAAGTAGATGATGCAAAAACTTTGATCCTTACATGGAAGAGAAACAGTGTCATTTACAGCAGCTGAAATAGTTTAATCAGCTCAGAGACAAGTTCATCATAGCTATACGGAGTTATTTATGAATGGATCCTTCACAGGTAAAGTTGATTGGAGAAGAGAAATAAAGAGAATCAAATAGAAGCCATGGAGATGCAAAGAAGGTGACTAGAAGATTCCTTATTGAGGCTATTCAAATGGATAGTTGTCAGATTATTTTTGTTGTAATTATTTTTGGGCCGGGTCACTTTTGGACCTAGCCATTTCTTTGTACATATGGATTAATTTTTTTAAAAAAAATTAAAATGGGCTTCATGCTTGATTTTAACCTAAAAAAAAGAGTAGGAAAGGTTTGGGCGAGTCTAAGGATAGGATGACTAGGCTTTTGGTGAAGGAGGATTATTCTTTAACTTAAACAAGCCCTGTATGTTGGCAAAGTTTGCAACATTTTTCCTTTTCTAATTCAGCCTTAGGGCATGCATAGTCCCTCTAAGAGCATCTTTCTCAATATCATACTACACATGAAGCATGTCCAAGGTCTCAAGGTGACAAATACGAAGTGCTGCAATCTCATCTTATTTAGCATTCAAAGCGTCCCTTAGGTTCTATAAAGGAGCATTGGACCCCCTCAATGAAGCAGGTACACCAACCTGGTTCACAGATTTAGAGTACTTAGTCCTATTGTTGGATCGTACAATGGTTTCTAGTTTGACCTCGGCTTCTTTTTATTTACAGCTTTTAAAAGAAGGTCTGGTCAAAGTAACAAAGGCATGTTCATCCTCAAGAATAGTGTCCCTGTCATCAGTTTTGTCTGTAGGTATAGAAGGACTAGGTGCCACAATATGTTCCATAGGTGCAGATATTTCAGAACCAATCCCTAATTATCCATCCTTGTTCACCAATCCTAAATCCCTTGGTACAGTGAACCCAACAGGAGAATTAGGTTCTACTAAGGGGTCCCCAAACATTTTCTCCAAAATAAATGCATCATGAAAATTGAGCCTATCAGATGAATCTAATTCAATTGTGGGGTCACCCAAATATTCCTCCTCACAAGGTACATCCTCCTTAACTCTCTCAGCAACATTAACAACCTCATAGATAGATTCACACTGATTCACACCCAGATGATTTCTTTTAACTTTGTACCTTAATTTTATTATGATCATACACAACAACAACACCTTCATCGATAATAATTCTTGTAGTAGCTACTTTATCAAAATAACTATTCACCTGAGCAACCCTTAAATCATTAATCAATTTTGGCTTTGAGAAGAGGTGCGATGAGATGATGATTTTATCAAAAAGAGAGTCATCATTACCTTGGACTTTTTATTTTTGAAAGAGAATGGCTATGGAGTTCCTTTATGAGTCAATTTCTTTTGGTCAATTTGGAAGGAATAGGTACAAATGCTTTATAATTATTTTTAATATTTGAAAAAAGCTTTGATGCACATACCTAGATCAATATTTCAATGCTTGATCCTGTTTTCATTTTTCAAGCCATTTTCCTGTGACATAGACAAGTATAATGTTATATTGCATGAGTTACTTGAACTTAAAAATGGTATAGAGACATACAACTAAATGTACAAGCCTAAGCATAAAATTACACTTAATGTGCATTTTGTATAGTGATCTTTAGCCAATCATTGAGGGATACTCATATAATCTTACTCATCCCTAATTAGATTCCTAAAATGGACCAGGTTCATCCACATGTTTCATCTATCACAAGGTTTTCAGTCTTTCCAATTCCATTCCTTCTAAAGTATTGGGGTCATTCTCTGAAACAGGTGCTCATGTGCTTGGCGACCCTACTTTCCGATTTGTTATTCCCCCTATTAATAAGCTTTCTTCTTGTTCATCCAATGGAATGGGTGACATAATATGTTCCCTCATACTCTTCTCAGTGGTTGCATATTCATCTTTCAATCTCCTCCAAAGACTACCTTTTTCACTCTTTCCTATAGTAAGTGAGAGGAACTTTTATTTATTTCCAGTCATATGTCTTGCAAGCGCTATCTATGTGTCAATTCTGCTTGCTTCCACTCAATTTTTCCTGCAACTAAATCAAAGGTTAGTTTTAGGAACCTAGACAAGCTTGGGTCCTTTCTTATGATCAAAAGGGTGTATTAGATTTCTTCTTGACCATGTAGGTAACGTATTTCAGTACCTATTTCTATTGTTATTTTTGGGAGATTTTTTTTCATCAGTTTTATGTTTCTATTCAAAACATTATTAGTTTTAGGACATTCAGTAGTAGGATGACCAATTTTTCCATAAGTATAACACAAATCCTTATTGGAAATAGTTTCTTTGTGAAATTCTTAGCCTGCCTTTTCATTACGAGTCCCACCTCCTAAATGATTCACAATTCTAGATGATTGAGTCCAACGATTTGCTCTTCCAAGATTCAACTTTAACCTAGACACTTCTAGATTTAATCCTCTTACTTTTTCTCTTTCACACAAAGATTCATCTTTGTATTTTTTAAGTTCTGAATCAACCTTTAGTTGATTTTCTCTTATAGTTTCCTTTCCTTTTTCAAAAATAGACAAGTTTAAGATTTTTGATTTCAGATTTAGGTTGGTTGAATCAAGTTTGCTGACCTGTTCCTTTTGGGTACAATTTTCCTTATCCTTGGCAGTCTTATAAGTCTCAAGATCAATATATTCAAACTTTAGACTTGCAACAACATTGAATAGCTGATCACTATCAGAGGTTAGCTCATCAAAATCATCAATTATAGCATTCATCAAGGAAATAAGTCTCTTTTTAGAAAAAAGATACAACTTTTCTTTTAGATCAATGATACTTACCTTAGAGTTAACTTCTTCTTCCTCCATGTCTGAGTCTCCTATAGCCATAAGTGTAATTTCATCAACTCTATCATCATCAGATTCTTCTGAGTTTGATCCTTATGTAGCCATCATAACAAATGATTCCTTTTTTTTTTTTGGAGTCAGATTTCTCTTTTAATTTCAACTCTTTTTCAGCTCTTTCCGCTCAATTTCCCATAATGGATAATTTTTTATCATGTGATCTATCTTTTCACACTTGAAGCACCATCTTAAGACTTATTATTAGAACATCACCTACTACTTATTCCTTTCTTATCTTGTCACTTTCCATTTTAAAAAATCTTTTGAAGTTCTTGGCAAGCTTTTTATAATCCAGAATTGATTCTTCGCTATCAGACATCTTTAATGCCAGTGACTTATCCTTAGTTCCCTCCTCTTTTTTAAAGTTCCCTATAGTCTTCACATACGCGTCCATAAGAGTGTCCCAAATTTTTTATTTTGTGGTGGTACAACCTGAGATCCTAGTGTATTCATCTAGTCTAAGTCCGCAAATAAGAATATATTTGGCTTTTGCATTCTTTCAAGCATCTTGAAGTTGGACACATCATACTCATTCTTGTCTTTTATTACGTTCTTATTTTCAACATCCTTCTTCATGGGGTATTGAGGTCCATCAATAATTATGTTTCAAAGTTCGTAGTCCACAGCCTGAAGAAAATCGTTTATCCTTTCTTTCCACCCTGAGTAGTATTGTCCATTAAACAATGGAGGCCTATTGATGTCTTGTCCTTTGCAATATCCAGTAGGTGGTGCAGAATTCATCTTTGATCTTATCTTAAGGTGTTAGCATTCCCAAGAAAACCCATTCTGATACGAATTGATATTCTACACGACCTAGTATTTTTGTGAATTTAACTTACGAGTTGCTTATGAGTGAAACGGGTTGCCTAACGTGTTCCAACAGAAGCAGTAAAGATAATAAGTAATGAACACGATAGTTTTATGTGGAAATCATCTGGCTCACAAAAGGTGTAAAAAACCACTACTTGTACCTATATAGGATTTAACCCCAACTTCACTAAACACAATGAGCCTCTTAACAAAAGATTACAAACTCTGTAACCTAAGGAATTATAAACTCTAAATCCTAATATTCAACAATCTCCCAGAATGTTAAAACCCACTTCAAGTTCCCCCACTTGAAAATCAGATTACAAAACTCTAGCAACCCTAACAACTAACTCTAATTCCTAAAAACGTACAAACCTCCCAAGGTTTGTGTTCCCAAGTCTTCGAGTTATCCCAACTTGAAGACTAAAACTTCTAAACCAGTTTATAAAACACTGGCACTAAGAAAGCATGAAAATTACAACTCGATTAAACAATACTCAAAACTAGACCCAAGAACCGTAAAACATAGTCCTATGGAACAAGTTCTTCAATCTGGTTCTTTGTACTGACAACACTTGGATAGCTAGGCATAACCCTCTCAAATATTGTTCTTGTTTATTTGCTCGTGTTCTACCTTTTTTCTCTCAGTATAAGTGCATGAATTTCATTTTGGAAGATGCACCACAGAATTTTAACAAAATTTAAAAATAATATTAAAGCACTTGTGATGAGAGTAGGAAAGATTTGGGAGAATCTAAGGATAGGAGGACTAGGCTTTTGGTGAAGCTGGAGCATGAGATGATGAAGGAGGATCATTCTTTAAGTCAAACAAGTCCTGTATGTGGGCAAAGTTTGTAGCATTTTTCATTTTCTAATTTAGCCTTAGGGCATACATATTCTCTCTAAGAGAATCTTTCTCAATATCATACTACACATGAACCATGTCCAAGGTCTAAAGGTGAGAAGTACGAAGCGCTGCAATCTCATCTTCTTTAGCATTCAAAGCATCCCTTAGGTTCTATAAAGGAGTATTGGACCCCTCAATAAAGCAAGTACAACAACCTGGTTCACAGATTTAGAGTACTTAGTCCTATTGTTTGATCGTACAATGGTTTCTAGTTTTACCTTGGCTTCTTTTGTTTACATCTTGTAAAAGGAGGTCTGGTCAAAGTAACATAGGCAGGTTCATCCTTAACAATAGTGTCCCTGTCATCAGTTTCGTCTATTGGTACAAAAGGACCAGGGCCCCACAATATGTTCCATAGGTGCAGGTGTTTCATAACTAATCCCCAATTTCCATCCTTGTTCACCAATCCTAAATCCCTTGCTATAGTGAACCCAAAAGGAGAATTAGGTTCTACTGAAGGGTCCCTAAATATTTTTTTAAAATAAATGCATCAATAAAATTGAGCCCATCGGATGAATCTGGTTCAACTGCGGTGGTCCCTCAAATATTCCTACTCACAAGGTACAAGTCACGACCCAAATCACCGGATCGTGAGGGCTTGTATATTTCTTGTTAACTTGGTTCTAAGATGGAGACACAGTCGGATCTAGTACTATCTATAGTGGCCTGGTCTGGTAAGCCGATTTCTTAAGCCTGTTAAAAGTTGAAAAAGAAAGGGCGATCTTTTTCGGTCAGAACTTCTGGACATGGGGCTTATTATAGATATGTATTAAATTCCTGACAGGTCCCTTGCTTGGGTAAAAGGCATAAGCCTTCCATACAGTTAAAAGAAATAAATAAATTCTTTTATATTTCGAGTTTTATACTCTTCAGTATAAAGGTGCTTCTTTAGCTAGATCTGTCTGGCCGTGCGGACTACCGCCCGCCTCAGAGATCCTGTTAAATGGTATCAGCACCTACTCTAATCCACCTCCATAGGAGAACCCCTTACCACCCCTTAGGATATTAAGTGGAACCTTTATTAAAATAATAACTTATCTTTATTACAACAGTTTTACAAAATCAAATGCGAAAATTATAGACCACCCTAGGATCTAGTATAAACAGGTACAGGAGAGGAGTAGAAGCTATAGGAGATCACTATCCACATCACCTGTGAAACATTAACTGATCCTGCAACCAGAATATACCCCAAAAAAGGTATAACAAGAGTAGTATCAGTACAAATAACACGTACTGGTAGGTATCATCGGTCGACCAGGTTTAGATCACATAAAAACAATGTAGAAATCTCAAAAAGAAAACATGACAACTTACATAACAATTTAATTCGTAACACATTCATCCACTTATGCTATTGTCATCCCTTGTTTTAACTAAAAGTACTTCCATTCTTATTCCCATTGATCATTCATCACCTTCACATCAAGTGTTATCCATCCTAGCTCTCACTTGTTTAACACCTATAGTTATTATAAGCCAATCTATTTCACTTTTGCCTCGATGAACCTCAATGATAAATGAAAACCAATTATCATAACCTTGTAACAAGTACAACTATGAACACACATTATGATAAATACCCTAAGTTTATGACACTTAACCTTTTCAAGTAACTCTACAACTTCAGTCAAATACAAGTCAAGAGACAACAAGTCAAGTCAAACCATGACCAAGTCAATAACCCTCCCTAACTCTAACAATATCCAAGTCAATAGACCATGACTCTAACCATATCCAAGTCAACAAACCATGACTCTAACAATATCCAAGTCAACAACCATGACTCTAACAATAAGAATTCCAAAATATATGACAAGTAACCGGACCACACAAGAATCCTAAATATATCAAGCAACATCATAATCTAGTTCACTCAAAAAACCCACCATAACAACCATAATATAACTCGGTCCGCTCATGGAACCAATATAAATAGAAATACCTTGTACACACATGTTAAAGGTCTTATGATCGCACACTAGCCATGACCTGTAGGGGACGAGCTCTTATCTATATACTATACCGGCATGGTACCCGAGCCAACCAATGAATCATAATATCAACCAATCCTGTGAAGATGTCCAAATATCAGTGCACTCCACGATAATAACAGATATCACAATAATTGACAACCACCCAAACATTTGGTCAACTCGAGCTAATCATTCCATATAAACAAAAATCATTCTTTAACACACCAAGTCACAAGTAGATATGATTCATTGATTTCATAAATTATAACATCTCCGAAGACCAATCCACCACTTATTCAAGTAAGTATTATCAATCCATCTTTATCAAATTTAAGTATCCTTTTTAGGAGTGCACATTCAACCCAAATGAGTCTAAACTTTAGTTCAACATATATAAATTTATTCACTAATCTAATCCTCATTTATTTATACCGAGACTGGGGATTCCACTATTATCTAGCAACCCTACAATTAAGTCATTACTAGGTTCAAGACCTACTCCATTAGCCAATCATTCAGCTATATTCAACTTACAATCTAGTTTTAGTCGTGCACCTTTATACCCTCTACTTTCTAACCCTTAGCCTAACTTGACTTTAGGCTCTTAAGTTATGTCACCGCCTCTTCATACTATAATCAGTTCTCATCACTAACTTTAAGCAAGATTATCCCGTATTTTAACACGCATAATATCAAGTTCACCCTTTTTATGGTATTTAGGCCGAATCACTAGATTATAGGCCACACCATCTCATTATCATCTATATTTACATAATTCACATTAAAATCCATCATGAAGTCGTACAAATACAAAAAACCCATCAAGGATTCAAACATGAACATATTAATACACAATTAAGTCTTTATTACATTAAATCTACATTTCATCCATCCAAACTCCCTGCTCGCAGGCCTAAGCATGATTTCTCTCGTCAAATCTACATTATGGATGCGATTACTAAACACAGTCTACTCCACATAAACCATAACCTACTTGGACGCCAAGCTTCTATAACATATAAGCTATACCATGGATGATCTTCCTTTTTTTCTTCACATTTTTTAAGGCTAAATAATCCAATAAACAACAATTACAAGAGTAATTAATAAACTACTCTTCAAACGAATACCTTGGGAATTAAAACCCACTAATTTTACCCTTATTCACGGCTTACAAATTTACCCAACTCCATTAATGGAGTTTTTACGCTAAAGTTTCCACCTTTATTGAATTCAAGGTCCCCAACTATCAATTTTTATGTTTTTAAACTTTAATTTCATACTAGGAAGAGTTAATTCACAATCAAAAATCAATTCTAGGTGAAAATACATATGCCTATGGATTTTCTCGATAATTCATGAGCCTAGGATTCTAAACCACAAGAATTTCACCATAAATTCCCCATTCTAATGATTCCAAAAAATGAACGGATTAAACATTGTTAAAAAGGAGTAAAATCTTAACTCAACAAAGGATTTCCGCCCCAATCATGAGCAAATCGCCCCTCTAGGGCTTAGGAATGAATTTTTTGAGTTTTTGGGGCTAAAACCCGTAAAAATCTGATTTTAAACTACTATTTACGTCGCTATAGAGACTTGAGCCTGCTACAGCGGCCTCCGCTTTTTCAGGACAGACAGTCTTCAGTAAAATGGTCATAATTTTTTTACTCAGGAAGCGGATTGACAAATGGTCAATTGCGTTGAAAATAAGACTCAGAGATCTTTAAGTTGGTGGTATTGGAACCCCTAACTCCTTATATTCTAGGAGAAGTGATCATTTGAAGTTGACCCCAGTTTAAACTTAGCCCAAAACGAAATCGACAAGGATACTTTAAACATATCTTTGTGCTCCGGGTATTGTATGACCCTAATACATAGCAATGCACTCCCGTACTAAAGAATTAATCCTAACACTTATGATAAATGAGAAGCACATGCCTTTACCACATATATTTTCAGTAACGACGGAACCGGTCGCTACAACAGATACTAATTTACCACCTGTTCATCCCCGAACGGGCATTGAGAGAAGAGAAGCACGAGTTCAGAATTAGAAAGATAATTCTTTCAAAGTTGCGTATGCAGTGCCTTAGCCACTCGCTATCGTTTATCAGCTAAATCACCCCAAATTGTCCTTGCCTTTCCCCAAAATTAGTTTTTAAAATAATGAAATATTTTGAGAAAAAATATAATTAAACAGTGATTTACCTTGCTATAGCGACATCCCTATAGCGACCTATGTCACTATAGCGATATTGATCCCGCTATAGTGGGACTTTTTCTGCTTTGGAGCATGTTGCTATAGCGATATGGATGAGACAAAATGTCCAATTTTCTTCGTCACTCCCCTTTTTCACAACACATCTTAAATCCAAGACATCTCAAACTAATCCCATTACGTCAAGATCGATACTGGGAGTTCTACTCTCCCGAATTTGATTCTAAAAAGTCCTACATGTTTCTTATCGTATTAGATAATACGAAATCAAGATAAAATTTATTATATCTACCCAATCCATTCTCGTATTTTCCTATACCATACGTCGCTCATATTTCATCCAAGACTAGCCTAGCCTAAAAATTCTAACTACCAACCCGAGGAAAATCTTAACCCAAATTTTTGTACGCTAGACTTATCCGTAACGACAAAAAAGGTCGTTACAAAACCACACAATGCCGGACTTCTATTGGAACTCACCCTAGCCTGAGATTTTATCAACTTCCATCCTAGGGAAAACTTTACCCGAGCAATTACACCTTAACAATGATATAACGAACACAACATCACCAAATACTACACCGTGTTTTCCCCTTGAGATATCTACCTTATGACCATTTTTTACCCTTCCATGATCAATTCATAAGAATAGACCATCTAGAGTACAATCATCAACCAATACACCACTAAGGGCTTATTAACACATAAATTCTGCACCCCAACTCACATTAGTCTATTCAGCCCTCAATAATCATTCTTTCTCAAACAATCCACTCATCTATTATCACACAAGGACAACCATACTTCTTTAGCCCCACAAATAACTTAAGATTAGTCAAATTACCGACTTTGTGCTAGGGTTATTGTATGACCCTAGTACCTATCAAATGCACTCCAATACTAAAGAATTAATCCTAACACTTATGACGAATGAGAAGCACATGCCTTTACAACATATATTTTTAGTAACTATGGAACCGTTCATTACAGTACATCCTCCTTAACTCCTTCAGCTACATTAACAACCCCATAGATAGATTCACCCTGATTCACACCGAGATGATTTCCTTTCACTTAGTACCTCAATTTTATTATGATTATAAACAATAAGAGCATCTTCATCAATAATAATTCTTGTAGTAGTTACTCTCTCAGAATCACTATTCACCTGAGCAACCCTTAAATCATCAATCAAGTTTGGCTTTGAAAAGACGTGTGATGAGATGATGATTTTATCAAAAAGAGAGTCATCATTACCTTGGAATTCTTATTGTTGAAAGAGGATGGTTATGGAGTTCTTTTAGGAGTCAATTTTGTTTTGGTTATTTTGTAAGGGAAAGGTACAAATGTTTTATAATTATTTTTAAAATTTGAAAAAAGCTTTGATGCACATACCTTGATCAGTATTTCAATGCTTGATCCTGTTTCATTTTTCAAGCCATTTTCCTGTGACATAGAAGAATATAATGTTATATTGCATAAGTTACTTAAACTTTAAAATGGTATAGAGACATACAACTAAATGTACAATCCTAAGTATAAAATTACACTTAATGTGCATTTTGTACAGTGTTCTTTAGCCAATCATTAAGGGATACTCATGTTATCTTACTCATCCCCAATTAGATCCTACAATGGCCTAGGTTCATCAATATATTTCATTTATAGTTCCCTCTATCACAAGGTTTTCAATCTTTCTAATGCCATTCCTTGTGAAGTATTTGGGTCATTCTCTGAAATAGGTGCTCATATGCTTGGTGACCCTGTTTTCTAATATGTTATTCCACCTTTCAATAAGATTTTGTCTTGTTAATCCAATGGAATGGGTGACACAACATGTTCCATCGTACTCTTCCCAATGGCTGCATCTTCATATTGCAATCTCTTTCAAAGGTTACCTTTGTCACTCTTTCCTTTAGTAAGTAAAAGGAACTTTCATTTATTTCCAGTCATATGTCTTGCAAGCACTATCTATGTACCAATTCTGCTTGCTTCCTCTCACTTTTGCCTGCAACAGAATCAAAGGTTAGTTTTAGGAACTCAGACAAGCTTGGGTCCTTTCTTATGATAAAAAAGGGTGTATCAGATTTCTTCTTGCCCATGCAGGTAACAACTTTCTATATCTATTTTTGGGAGTTTCTTTTTTCATTAATTTTATGTTTGTATTTAAAATTTCATTAGTCTTAGGACATTCAGTAGTAGGATAACAAATTTTTCCACAAGTATAACACAAATCCTTAGTAGAAAGAGTTTCTTTGTGAAATCGTAAGCCTGCCTTTTCATTATAAGTCCTACCTCCCAAATGATTCACAATTCTAGATGATTGAGTCCAACAATTTGCTCTTTCAAGATTAAACTTTAACCTAAACACTTCTAGATTTAATCTTCTTACTTTTTCTCTTTCACACAGAGATTTATCTCAACTTTTTTAAGTTTTGACTCAACCTTTAGTTGATTTTCTCTTATAGTTTCCTTTCATTTTTCAGAAATAGAAAAGTTTAAGATTTCTAATTTCAGATTCAGGTTGGTTGAATCAAGTTTGCTGACTTGTTCCTTTTGGGTACAGTTTTCTTTATCCTTGGCAGTATTATATGTCTCAAGATTAATGTATTCAAATTTTAGACTTGCAACAACATTGAATAACTGATCCCTATCAGAGGTTAGCTCATCAAAATTATCAATTAGAGCATTCATCAAGGAAATAAGTCTCTTTATATAAAAAAGATGCAACTTTTCTTTAAAATCAATAATACTTACCTTAGAGTTAACTTCTTCTTCCTCCATGTCTGAGTCACCTATAGCCATAAGTGAATTTTCATCAACTCTATCATCATTAGATTCTTCTGAGCTTGATCCCCATGCTGCCATCATAGCAAATGATTCCTTTCTTTTGGAGTCATATTTCTCTTTTAACTTCAACTCTTTTCCAGCTCTTTCCTTTTTCTGCTCAATTTCGCACAATGGAAAATCCTTGATCATGTGATCTATCTTTTACACTTGAAGCAACCATATTGAAGCAACCATCTTGAGACTTATCATTAGAGTATAACCTGCTACTTGTTCCTTTCATGTCTTGTTGCTTTCCTTTTTTAAAAAATCTTTTAAAGTTCCTAGCAAGTTTTTTATCATTCAAATCTGATTCTTCGTTGTCAAACGCCTTTCATACTAGTGACTTATCCTTAGTTCGCTCCTCCCTTTTAAAGTTCTCCATATTCTTCTTATACATATCCATAAGAGTGTCCCAATTTGTTTTGAGGTGGTGCAATGTCACAACTCAAGACTACGCCCTAGTCATTACACGGTGCTTAGAGTCACAAGTGTTTCCAAGCTAACCCATGACCTATCATGAAACTAAGAATACTGTACAAACTGAATAACAATGTGTGAAAGCAAAATTCTGAATGATATATGAATAATCAAAACCAAATGTCAATGTTTAAAATAAAATGGAAATCACTGAACATAACATAAAACTGAATGTCTACTGTCTGTCTGAAAGCCTCTACTAAGATGAGTTGCTGGGACAAGCCCCCAACTAACTTTAACTGTCTGAAACTAAAATAGAGAAAACAAATGAAATACTAATAACTAGTCCTCGAATGATGAGGACTCACCAAAACACAGCTGTTGAAGTGATGTTAGATCAAGCTAACCGCAATCGAGATGCTGAACATCCAAACCTATATTATAAGACAATATAGCATAAAGAAAAGTATGCGGTTAATATTTTGAATGTACTGAGCATGTGAGATATACACTACACTATATAAGATGAATATTCTGAAAGTGGAATGATGACCTGAACATGGGACATAAAGCTATAAACTATTATAACCAAGAAATAAACATATACCACTATAAGATGCTGAATAAACTGATTACAAGGACAAACGAGGTTTGAGACTGAACTATGGGAGGTTTTTGTAACCGACATAGACCATGTGAGCAACATGGAATCCAACCTATAACCCAAGTTGGGAGGGTGTTATATACCTTGTCAAGGGTACAAACTATGATTGGCGTGAATTGACTCATGAGCCCATTAAGAGCAAGAGAGACACTTTCAACTGGCGAGGACCCCTTTTACCTATGGTGTCACGTAGCTTGGGACTTGGGTTATCTAAACCCTTGTCCTCTCGTTGCTAAGTACTACTTCCAACTGAAAGTAAACTGATATACTGTCATGCTCAACAATAATGATATTCTAAAACTGTAAGCTAAATACTTTATCTAAAAGCATTCTAAATCATGAAGACTGAAAGAATGCATATTCAACTGACAATACATGATATCCTAGGTCATCGGGTGTTCATAACCCGCCATCTCAGAAGAATGCAACTAAACATGGCAATACTATAATTTGAATGTAATAAGGAATTTCATAACTCAAACCCCAAATTAGGGATTTATCAATATAATGAGAGTTCATAGTCATGAGTATATAAAGATGCTCAAACTTATGGGAAAACATATATTCATGGTTTAGTCAAAGCAAGAAGCTGAAAGATAGTGGAATTCACTCTTTTCATGGGAACCCTAAGCTTGAAGGGTGAATTAAACTTGAGGAATTGAGTTAACTTTGGGACTCAATGGGTGAAAGGAAACCAAATGATGAAATCCCACATACCTGTAGATGAAAACCTTAGTGAAACCCTTGAATTTGGAGCTTGAAGAAGATAAACCCTAGTTATGCCCTGGAGAAGAGAAATTGCCTCTTTTTCTTTGTTGACACTAAGTGTCGAATGATTTCTGAGTAATGACGGACTTAGGGTAATTTTACATTTAATAACCAACCTTGAAGTATCTTAAATGACGTAGTTTAGGGGTTTAAATATTGGGAAAAGACTAGAGTACCCCTTACAAAAAGTAACTGAAAAAGCTGTAGAATATGACGTACGGACCATCCCATGATTGTGGGACCCACCTATGATCATAGGTGATGCTTGTTTTTGGGAGAATGGATTGAGGATCTTTGGACTCCATCAGACGAGCCTTGGTACGATTATGGGACCCACCCACAATTGTGTCTTGGTTCGTAGGTTGGAAGTCCAAGCCGAATCAACTTTAGGAGCCAAGATCGTGCCCAAGATCGTGGTACCCTTTCATGGTTGGGAGGTATACTTGTAAAACCATAGGTTTTTATGGATGTTTCATGCAGACGAGACCATTGTACGGTCTTGGTTTCTATTCATACTATCTCATTGCTAAATAGTGCTTCACAAAAATGGTCATAACTCTTAGCTCTAGAATCATATAAAAATGAAAAAGGATTCATTGGAAAAAAGAAATAAAGACCTTTCATTTGGTGGGTCTTGAGCTCAAAAACACTTCAGAATCTAGGAGTTATGCTCGTGATAAGTTAACTATAGAAGGATTCTTCACAAGAAATCAATCGGTAAGGAATATTTCAACTTGGCTATGAGCTAGGAGTTACTTGTGGCCTTAATACATGTCCAAATCACTTCTCATACTACCAAAACATGAAGTTTCATTCTACATGTACTTGAAATATGGTTCTAATCTTGGCTTGGATTTTTGGGGTGTTACATGCAACCTAAGATCCTGTTGTATTCATCTAGTCCAAGTCCGCAAATAAGAATATACTTGGCTTTTGAATTTTTTACAAGCATCTTGAAGTCATCTTCATCATACTCATTCTTCTATTTTAATACGTCCTTATTTTTAGCATCCTTCATCATAGGGTATTGAGGTCCATCGATAATTTTGTTCCAAAGTTCGTAGTCCACAGCTTGAAGAAAATCTTTCATTCTTTCTTTCCACCCGGAGTAGTATTATCCATAGAACAATGGAGGCCTATTGATGTCTTGTCCTTCGCAATATCCAGTAGGTGGTGTGGAATTCATTTTTGATCTTATCTTATGGTGTTAGCTTTCACAAGAAAACCCGCTCTGATACCAATTGATATTCTACACGATCTAGTATTTTAGTGAATTTAACTTACGAGTTGTTTATGAGTGAAACGGGTTGCCTAATGTGTTCCAACAGAAGCAGTTAAGATAGTAAGTAATGAACATGATAGTTTTACGTGGAAAACATTCGATTCACAAAAGGTGTAAAAAACCACGACCTGAACCTCTACAGGATTTAATCCCAACTTCACTAAACACAATGAGCCTTTTAACAAAATATTACAAACTATGTAACCTAAGTAATTATAAACTCTAATTCCTAATGTTCAACAATCTCCTAGACAAACCCACTTCAAGTTCCCCCACTTGAAAACCATATTACAAAACTCTAGCAACCCTAGGAACTAACTCTAATTCTTAAAAACACACAAACCTCCCAAGGTTTGTGTTTCCAAGTCTTCGAGTTATCCCAACTTGAAGACTAAAACTCCTAAACTATTTTATAACATGCTGGCTCGAAGAAAGCATGAAAATTATAACTCAATTAAACAATACTCAAAACTAGACTCAAGAACCATAAAACATGGTCCTGTGGAACAGGTTCTTCAGCCTGGTTCTTCATACTGGCAGCACTTGGATAGCTAGGCAGAACTCTCTCAAATATTGTTCTTACTTATTTTCTCGTGTTCTACCTTTTTTCCTCTTGGTATAAGTGCATGAATTTCATTTTGGAAAACCTTGTGTATTTATAACTCCAACCAAGTAGACGTCTAACTCCACAAGGACTCCCATGCTTCTTAGACTCTCTTCTTGAGTGTTTTAGTCAAACACTAACTATCCTTTTAAGCATATGGTGATCTCCTTATGTTTACCTGAAATAAAAAACTTTTGTTCCTTTATTTTTGCACATGTGACTTTATCCATAAAAGGTCCTCTTGCAAGTTGAACTCTTTTGAAGCAGTTTTTCATGAACCAACTATGCTTACTTGTTCCATGGCCTCTTATCAATCATAAAAACTTCACAGTCCTAACAAATTCTCCCTTTTGATGATGACAAACTCATTGCCTTGTATATTCTATTTCAATACCAACATCTTGACCTGTGAACACTAAAGAATGGAATACTTGAATAAACCAGGTTAGTTAACTAGGTTATAAAATCTGCACAATGCTTATCTTCCCCCTTTTGGCATCATCAAAAACTATTTCAACCATATAGATGGCAAAACATTATGGACTCTGTGTGATTGAACAGGTAATAGCAATATGTTTCATGTACCTATTTCATCACTTTGTCAATCATCATAATTTATCAGTCCATTACGAACTCTTGCTTGACAAAGACTCTCATCTTCTTAGATGCTTGAGCCTGCATATTTGTGGACTTCGTATATGGATATGCTTTGTTCCAGTCTGTAAGAACTCTTGCTTGACAGGGACTCCCATCTTGCTTAGATGCTTGAGTCTGTACATTTTTGGACTCCTGTCTTGGATATGCTTTATACAGACTTTGTGGTCTTTTATTTTTGAGACTTTCTTTATTTCAAAAAGTCCTTATACAAGTTAGACTCTGGATGCAAGAACATATTAATCAACCTATTTCATGTACATGTTCCACTGCTTTGTCAATCATCAAAACATACATGAACCTAATAGAAATTAAATCTTAACCCTTTTATTTTAAGTTTTGGTTATTACTTTTCACTCCCTCTTTTATTTTGTCTTTAACCTCTAATTATAACATTCCCCAGGCCTTGAAAACATCCTTGTCCTCAAGGATTAAAATCAGGAAATTTGGCTTGATATAGTCATAATCTTCCTATGTAGCATCCTTAGGTGGAAGATTAGACTACTGAACAAGGATCTTAACAGCAGCAACATTACCCTTATGCACCATTTGCCTTTGTAGAACTGCCACTAGAGTGACCAAAAACTGATCATCATTTCCAGTAACTAGTAAACAAGTTGAACCAAAACCTTGGAGCCCACCTTCTTCTTAATCAATGATACATGAAATATAGGATGTACCAAAGAAGTAGGGGGTAGCTCGAGCTTGTAAGCAATTGCACCAATCTTCTCCAAGACTTTAAAGGGACCATAGTACTTAGAGCTCAACTTTAAGCTCTTCCTCAATGCCAGGGAAGATTGCCCGTAAGGCTGCAGCTTAAGAAACACCATATCTCCCACTTAGAACTCTTTTTCAGATCTGTGTTGATCAGCATATAACTTCATTCTTTCTTGAGCCTTGACAATATGGTCTTGAAGTAATCGTTGCATCTGTTGTCTTCTTATAAGGACATCTTCAACAACAGGGACTGTTTTTTCAATGGTTGGGCCTAATGATAAGTGGGGAGGA
Organism: Capsicum rhomboideum; assembly: GCA_031232105.1. Lineage (NCBI taxonomy): Eukaryota > Viridiplantae > Streptophyta > Magnoliopsida > Solanales > Solanaceae > Capsicum > Capsicum rhomboideum. The sequence continues at coordinate 15,494,879 of CP124718.1, forward strand.
CTATACCCATAAAGAGCCTCAAATAGAGTGCACTGGAGACTTGTGTGAAAAATGGTGTTGTACCACCATTCTGCTAGTGGTAACTATTGTTTCCATTGTAGTGGTCTGTGAGATGTTATGCACTTGACAAGTTCTCAATACACTGATTAACTCTTTCTGTTTGACCATCACTTTGAGGGTGGTATGCAGTGTTGTAATGCAATTGAGTACCCAGTATTCTGAATAGAGTTTTCCAGAAATAACTGAGAAACATCCTATCTCCGTTAGTTACAATTGATTCAGGTAAGCCATGTAAGGTATGGATATGTTTGAAGAACTTATGAGCCACTGTTATTGTTGTGTAAGGATGGGATAGATCATGAAGTGAGAAAACTGGGTTCTTCTATCCACAATAACCAGAATAGTGTCCTTGCCTTGAGACTTAGGCAATCCACCAATAAAGTCCATAGTAATATGCCTTCATGCTTGATCAGGGATAAGTAGGGGTTGTAAGAGCCCAGAGTAGTGCACATGCTCCCCTTTGTTCCTCTGGCAGACTTCACAAGCAGCTACATAATCATTTACCATTCGTCTCATTCCTGGCCAACAAAATACATGAGACAATCTTTTGAATGTGCCTGCTTTCCCTAAATGACCTCCAACTGGTGAGTCATGGAAACTAGAAATTAGTTGTTGCCTTAGTTCACCAGTAGTACCAATATAAAGCATCCCCTTCTTTCTTAAAACTCCAGAGGAATAATAATATAGATGAGGTCCTAGTTGGTTAGTTGTAGCTTCAGCAATCATTTCTTCAGCTAGTACATCTCCTTCATAGCTGCTATTTATTTCAATCATCCACTTAGATTCTGTCCCTCCTCCATTAGGCTTAATCCTTGCCCTTCATCAACTTCAAATTTCCTGGATAAGGCATCAGCTACCCTATTCTCAGCTACTTTTTTGTAATGCACTAAATACTTTCTGAGACTCTTTTGTTGTATGGTTTTGGTGACCTTTTGCTCCAAAAGAAACTTCAAACTATGATGGTCTCTCCTGAAAGTGAAATGTTTGTACTGGAGGTAGTGCCTCCATTTATCCATAGCACTTAGAAGTGCCATATACTCTTTCTCATAGATCGATCTACCCCTGTGTTTAAGAGCTAGCACTTTACTAAAATAGGCAATTGGTCTATCACCCTGCATCAACACTGCACAATCCCACCTTGGCTGACATCCGTTTCTACAATGAATTCTCTGGAGTAATCAGGTAATGCTAGTACAGGGGGTGTTGGACATAGACTTTTTCAATGTCTCAAAGGCTAAGGTGGCATCTTCATTCCAATGGAAGGAATCCTTTTTCAACAACTCAGTAAGAGGCATATAGATGCTTCCATAATTCTTCACATATTTTTTATAATAACTAGTCAGGCCAAGAAAACCCCTCAAGGCTTTGATGGTGGTAGGTCTTGGCCAATCCAGCAAGGCTTGAATATCTCTGGGGTTAGTGGATACTCCACTGGTAGATATAATGTGGCCTAGATATTCTATTCTTGGTTGCCCAAAAGAACATTTTGACCATTTGGCAAACAAGGAATGTCATCTCAAAATTCTGAATACCTCCCCTAAATACAACAAATTTTTCTCTAAAAATTTATTATAAATTAATATGTCATCAAAGAAAACCAAAAAAAAAAAAAAAAATCTGAGTAGGTTTTGAAATGCCTGATTCATCAGAGCTTGAAAGGTATTGGTCAGCCCAAAAGGCATGACCTTAAACTCATAATGGCCCATATGAGTCCTAAATGCAATCTTATGAATATCTTCAACCTTCATCCTAATTTGATGGTAGCCATCTCTCAAGTCCACTTTAGAGAAAATTACTGAACCTTAAAGCTCATCCAGGAGGTCATCAATGATGGGAATGGGATATTTTTCCTTAACTGTATCCTCATTAAGACCCTGTAATCAACATAGAATCTCCATGTCCTATCTTTTTTCTTAACCAGAAAAGCAAGGGATGAGAAAGGTGATTGACTATGATGAATGATCCCATTACTCAACATTTCATTAACTTGTCTCTCTAGCTCTTCATTTTTCATAGTAGTTGTACATATAAGTTCTTAGACTCACAGGTGAAGTTCCTGGTTTGAGGGGAATTCTGTGATCAAACTCTCTTGGTGGGGGTAGGGATTTAGTCTCACTAAGCACATCCCTATAGCCAGTCAATAACTCAAGGATGGTCTTGTCGAGCTGTTCTTGCTCATACTCACCACTTGACTCCATAAGGAAGAAGTGACCCAATATATTTTGGCCTTTCCTTATCAATTTACCCATTGTACTCCCACTGATGAGGTTGAGTTGACTATTCTCAGGAATAGCATGTAGCTCCACCTTGTTAACCTTTTTGCTTATTGTAACACACCTTTTTTCATGATCAAATTTAGTGGGATTGAACTTCTTCATCCAATCATTCCCTAACACAATGTCACACCCTCCTAGTTTAAGAATTCTTAAGTCTTCCTTGAAGGTTTTACCTCCCATTTTCCAAGTAAAACTGGGGTAAGTTAAGCTACAGTACATATAATTGCCATCAACCACAGTAACTCCGATGGGATTAAAGTAATCAGCCTGATAACCTGTCTCCACTATAGTTACTTCATTAATAAAAATATGAGTGCTACCAAAATCAACTAGCACTGACAGTGACCTCTTCTTAATAACCCCACTGACTAAGATTGTATCAACCCCATTACTACTATCTGATAGTGCATTCAAACAGACAGCCTTTTGGATCCCCACCTCGTCCTTAATCTCTATCTCAACTGGTTGTGCCAATTCATCGGAGCCATTAGACCCTCCCTCATCATTAGAGTTCAGTTGTTGTTGATCTGGAGGTAACACTTCACTGGTGCTCACCATATATTGTAGTTGCTTCATTTTGCATTTATGACTTGGCAGGTACTTCACACCATACCTAAAACAAAGGTGATTGGTTTTTTTTATATTCATAAACCTCAGGACTCAACCTGAGTGGGCTAGGTTTGGAATTAACTACCCATGTAACCCTTGGTACCACATGATTAACAGTTGGTCTAGAGTTTACTACCTGCCTCACCACAGTCTTAGCCTTCTTCTGTGTAGCTTCAATAGCCTTCTCTTGCATTCTATCTTGTTGAATGGTATAGCCTAAGGTACTAGGCGTAAACATTTTAACAACATATCTTATCTCCTCCTTAAAGGAACCCATGAAACTAGACAAAAATTGAGCCTCATTAAGAGTAGGGTTCTTGATTTTCATTTGAGCTTTTAAGTCCTCAAACTTCTCCAGAAATTCATCTACACTTCCAGTTTGTTCCAGTTTATTGAATTTCTCTACTATATCATCCAACCCAACATCCCTAAACCTCACAGACAATTCTTCTTTAAACTCAGGCCAACTGATTGCACCCCTACTCAATACTAATGAATTATACCATGTTTTAGCCACCCCACTTAAATACAAGGTAGCCCTATCCACCTTCATGTTATCAGACACTCTATTAAGGTGAAAATAACTTTCACACTTGTGAATCCACTCCTTGAGGTCATGACCTTTCGAATGTTGGCAATTCCCACTTAGGAGGAGGAACAGTCGTCGGAGGTCTCGCAGCTCTACTATCAAGCCCAGGTACTGGTAACTAGGAATGTGCAAAAACCGAACCGATCAATAAACCGAACCGATAAAAATGTTATTGGTTTATTGTTATTGGGTTATTGGGTTAACAGTTTTTTAATGGTTTTATAAAAAAAAAAAAATTAGATTATTTGTTCGATTTTGGTTTTTTCTTATTGGGTTATTGGGTAAACCGATAACCAATAAGAATATACTAAATTGCTAATTTATCCCTATCTATATTATTATATATTTCTCTTTAATTTCTACACACTAGCAACCCTATTCAATTTCCTAAACTAACATTTAGTTCAAGTTTGAAGATTCATATAAATTAAAACACATCATGTAGGATTTTGGCTGCAACTAAGATTCAGTTTCTTTTCATGTTAGTTGCTACTATTTTTATTTTATGAGTATTTTCTTATGGGTTAAACTGAAAATCAAACCGTTAAGGACTATAAAACCGATAAATCGAAAATGGATAAAAAAATATCTTATTGGTTTGGTTATTGGTTTAGCATATTTAAAAAACAAAAACCGATAAACCGAATTGATAATACATAAAATCGAACCGAACTGACCGATGTACACCCCTACTGGTAACAACCCACCACCTCCTAGAGGAGTACCTTTATAACCTCTTGGTGGTCTTCTCTCCGACTGAGTCAAACGATCCAAAATCAACTCAAGGGTACCTTGAATCCCAGTTTGAGTGTTGAGCATAGCTCGTTGTTGTCGCTATTTCATCCAGTAATTGATCATGTTGTTGCAGTTTTTCATCCTTATTCCTTCAACCATAGTTAACAAGGTCGTAAAACTGAGGCTCTGATACCAATTTGTTATAAACTAACAACTTTTAATTGCAATTCAAGTGCAGAAAAGAAATAAGACAATGAAGTTCTTCTGGGATGATTTTCTGATTTATCAAAAGGAAATTACAATTACAGCTAAGTGGAACTAAAATAAACGTAAAATGAAAAAAATGAATTTCCATTGCTAGCTCAGATCTGCAGGAAGTAGAATAATGGAAAGAGAGAATCAGGAAAGAAGCTTGGACAAGAAGAGAAGAAAGAGAAGAAGGAAAGAGAAAGGAAATGGGAGAAGTGTGACAATTACCGGAATTTCGAATTCCCTCTCTCTGTCAGTCTGTTGATAACAACCTCCAAAATGATCTCAGTCGTTGCTTCTCATTAATTGAAATTAAATCCTGACCTTTTATTTTAAGTTTCGGTTATTATTGTGCACTCCCTCTTTGATGTTACTTGTTGCTGAAATTTGCTCTCGTCCTGGAAAACTTTCTTTACTCCTCCTTCCATCTTTACTTGTTCAGTTTATTAAAAATAATTGTCCAATTTTACTTGCCTAATTTGAAAAATCAAGAGATAATTTATCATTTTGTGTCTATTTTACCCTTGTTATTAACTATTGTCATTACCCAAACTTTTAAATTTATTATATTCAAAGAGTGATATAATAAAATTATCCTTTATTTATTATATTTCTTAAGGGGTGCGCCAAGTCACACATGAACAAATAAAAATGAACCGAGGGAGTATTACTTTCTCCTTAAAGATGACATTTTCTCATCGTGGAAATTACTGAAGTCAAGAGTCAACTGCAAATTTGATGTACATTTTCATTTCGTTTTTCTGTCAATATATGCTTTGGGAAAAATCCTTCTTTGATTGTCTTCTTTCTGTGCTTCCCACTCCTCTTCCATTCAACTTCTCAAACTATTGTAGAAAGTGCAATTTTGTTAGAGCTCAAACTTTTGTGGGGAAATCCAGCAGACTTGCAGCTGTGGAATCTCAGTTCCTCCGTCCACAATTGCCATTGGGTTGGCATTTGGTGTTCTCGTGGTTCTGTTACAAGCCTTAGTCTAGGCTTCATGACTGTTACTAGAGAAATCCAAGTCCCACCAATATTTGTGGGCTCAAACACCTCATAGTGATCGAACTTGCAGGTGTCAATTTATGTGGAGATTTTCCAACAGTTCTATACAACTGTTCAAATCTGGAAATTCTTGATCTTTCTCGGAACAAACTCCATGGACAATTACCTAGTGACCTTCGTCGAATGTCTAGACTAACTCAATTGGATCTCAGTGGAAACTTCTTCAGTGGCACCATTCCAGCAGTTGTTGCTCAACTTTCCAAATTACAGGAGTTGTTTCTCGGAAGGAACAATTTCAAAGGCTCTGTACTCCCAGAGATTGGAAACCTTTCAAACCGTGAGATCTTGGATTTATCATACATGGAGAAATTTGAGCTATCTGTCATTCCAAAGGAACTAGGTGAGCTAAAGAATTTGAAAGAACTCTGTCTCAAGCAATCAAATTTGATGGGAAACATACCAGAAACCTTATCTGGTCTTTCCAGTTTAAAAGTCTTGAATCTTTCAAGCAATTATCTCAGTGGAAGCATTCCAGGTTTTTTGCTTAGTTTGAAAAATTTGAGAGTTTTATCTCTTGACCATAATCAACTTTCTGGCAGCTTATCAACCCCAGTTGGAAAGCCAAAGAACTTTAAAGTACTGGATCTTTCTTGGAATCGTTTGTCTGGAAATATCCCACCACAACTTGATGGAGACAATTACTATGACTTCTCTGGTAATCTTTACCTCTGTACCTCTAATCCCCGCCGCACTCCATATGTTGTCATGTGTAATAATCAGAGTCATGGTCACAAACACCAGAGAACCATGATCATACTTTTTCCACTCGAAATTCTTGTAGTTGTTCTTCTTTTGCTTTTGTGCTACACTGGAAGCAATCCCTAAGTAAGTTTTTGAAGAAGGAACAGAATGATGATTATCAGTTAGTTCATTTTCGAAGAAGCTTAGACTTCACAGAAAGTGATACTCTGCAAAATTTAGCTTAAGAGAATTTGATTGGAAGTGGAGGATCAGGAAAAGTCTATAGAGTTGGCGTCAATCCAAATGGGAGGTATGTTGTTGTTAAGAGAATAGGCAACAAAAACAAATTGGACCAGAGACTGGAAAAACAGCTTCTTGCAGAGGTTCAAATATTGGGTGGGATTCGACATCCTAATATCGTTAAGCTGATTTGCTGCATTTACAATGAGAACTCAAAACTTCTAGTTTATGAGTACATGAAAAATCAAAGATTAGACAAATGGCTACATCACAAGAAAAGAAGTGCATTATTGGTCAGTCAAGCCCAGAATATTGTCTTGAAATGGAACGTTAGGCTGCACATACGAATTGGAACAGCACTTGGTCTTTGCTATATGCACCACGATTGCTCCCCTCCTATCATTCATCGAAACATTAAATCAAGTAATATCCTTCTAGATGATGACTTGAATCCAAAGATTGCAGATTTTGGACCGGCAAAAGTTGTATCTCAGTGTGGAGTTCATCACACTGAGACTGCTTCTGCAGTTACTTTTGGTTACATTGCTCCAGGTACTTGTGATCTACTTAACTTTTGATTGATTTTACTTTTCATTTTCTTGGTAGTGTTCTTAAGTTGACATAACATTTTTTTGGTTTAAATTTCAATCAGAGTATGCTTAAACACGGAAGTAAATACGAAGAGCAATGTGTATAGCTTTGGTGTGGTGTTACTGGAGCTAGCTACGGGGAAGGAACCTGTTGACAAAGGTGAACATATGAACCTATCACAATGGGCATGGAAACATTGTGAAGAAGGCAACCCTATTGTAGATGTTCTTGATGAGGAAATCATGGAACCAGCAGACTTGAAAGCTATGACTGCCGTCTTTAAATTAGGACTAATGTGTACCAACAAGTTAGCCTCTTCTAGGCCGTCCGTGAAAGAAGTACTGCAAACTCTTCTACTCTTTGACTACTAGCTAAAGCTAAACGTTGAAGAAATGGAGATGTTAGTTCCTCCATGCTGGCCAAATGAAGATTCCCTTTAAGAGAGTATAATCTAAAGGTTTCTTCCATTGAGTTAAATACTAGTGATTGTATACGCCTACATCCAAGTGCGTCATAAATGTGGTCTAAACTCTATTTTATATGTTACATAGGAGAAAAGCTTAAATAATGCAAAATGAGTAGTTTGACCAAGCAAGACGAGGAAAAAAAGAAGAGTACTGATACACTTTGCTGAAGAAAAAAAAGAGTTACTAACTTCCATCAACTTTTATCTCCACTCACTTTGGTAGGGCGGACAGTCTTGATAAAACTAATTACATAAAAAGGGGAAAAAAGTAGAGATATTTAATTTTCATTTCCACTCTCTTTTAGAGGAGAAGATTATTTCTTTTATACTATTTACCATCATTTTCCCTTCTTTACCTTCCGTTTTGGTAGTCTTCCAGGAAAGCATTTGTTTCTTTGTTTTCATGCTAACCAACATGATATTTTATTAGATCTTGTATGCGAACCAACTCGTTTGAACTTGCAAAAAGTTCAAGAAAACAGATTCAATAAAACCTGCATTCCACTTTCTACAGTTCAGAAAACATGATCACTCACCAGGAAATCATTATATGAGCAGTTATAGCTTGTCCTCTGCGAATGACATGGACAAACGACTTCTTCCTCCAATCCTTGATATATGAGGCAGGAAAAAAAATAACAAGTAACAAGACTACCATAAAGGAAGAAGAAAAGTAGTCATATGATGCAAATCCAATCTAGTACATTTGTGCAAAGACGAAGATATTCATAGATATCATTTAAGACGGAGTACATAGTAATGGAGCACCAGTGTATGCTCTCACAACAAGCATATTAGGATCTCCCAACCAGTGCCTTAAGCAGATTTATCATAGTGAGTGTTTCTCCTTGCGCATTCCAAGATTGTCTTGTCAGCAGTAATGAAGTATGCAGCAATAGAAGCTGTTCAAAGTAAGAAAACAAAGAACAAATTAGGGACTTCGAGAGACTTGTGAGTGGCCGCAGAAGGAATATTAAAGCAAACAGAGAAATTATTACTACTACGGAGTTACATAGTAGTAGAAGATCACCAAGCATATGTTATTCTAGAGGTACAGTACCTGATATAATGTCTGGTGACGAAAAACAAAAGGAGGTTGCAAGAAAAATGAAATAATTATGTCACAAATGCCTATTTGTGATTTATACTTACAAGTTTATAATGATCAACTTTAGCCCCTTAAGTCTGAACTAGTTTATTTCTGTATTTTCATTTAAGTCCTGAATGTTAGTTATTTTATTTGCTAGTTAGTCCTTAGGAGGATCGTGACTATTTCGGAGAACCAGTTCGGTTTCATGCCAGGTCGCTCGACTACCGAAGCCATACACCTTGTGAGGAGATTGGTGGAGCAATATAGGGAGAGGAAGAAGGACTTGCATATGGTGTTCATTGATCTGGAGAAGGCGTACGACAAAGTCCCCAGAGAGGTTCTGTGGAGGTGATTGGAGATTAGAGGTGTGCCTGTGGCGTACCTTAGGTCGATTCAGGACATGTACGACGGAGCGAAGACACGTGTGAGGAAGGCAGGAGGAGATTCGGAGCACTTCCCTGTTCTGACTGGGTTGCACCAGGGGTCGACTCTTAGCCCTTTTTTATTCGCCTTGGTAATGGATGTTTTGACACGGCGGATTCAAGGAGAGGTACCTTGGTGTATGTTATTTGCAGACGATGTAGTGCTTATTGACGAGTCCCGGGGAGGAGTTAATGATAAGTTGGAGGTTTGGAGACAGAACTTAGAGGCGAAAGGGTTTAGGCTGAGCAGGACCAAGACAGAGTACTTGGAGTGTAAGTTCAGTGCTGTGACGCAGGAGGAGGACGTGGTGGTGAAGCTGGAGTCTTAAGCCATTCAGAAGAGGAGTAGTTTCAAGTATCTGGGATCTATGATTCAGCGGGATAGAGAGATTGACGAGGATGTCACGCACCGTATTGGTGCAGGATGGTTGAAGTGGAGGCTAGCTTCGGGAGTTTTGTGTGATAAGAAAGTGCCTCTGAAGCTTAAGGGTAAGTTCTACAGAGTGGCCGTCCGTCCGGCTATGCTGTATGGTGCGGAGTGTTGGCCAGTTAAAAACTCCCACATCCAAAAGTTGAAGGTAGCGGAGATGAGGATGTTGCGATGGATGTGTGGACTGACCAGGAGGGATAGAGTTAGAAACGAGAGTATTCGAGAGAAGTTTGGAGTGACTTCGGTTGACAACAAGATGCGGGAAGTGAGGCTATGATGGTTCGGACATGTATTAAGGAGGTGCACGGATGCTCCAGTACGGAGGTGTGAGAGGCTGGTTGTGGATGGTTTTAGACGGGGTAGAGGTAGGCCGAAGAAATATTAGAGGGAGGTGATTAGGCATGACATGGAGCAGTTAGAGCTTACAGAGAACATGACCCTCGATAGGAAGGTGTGGAGGGCGCGGATTAGGGTAGAGGGTTAGGGAGTAGGGAGACGTTCGTATTTGTAGGAAGGAGTGTTTGTAGGAGTGTTTGTTTGTATCTGTGCCTGCTGTTTTTTAGCAGATTCTGGTTCGCGTGGCTTTGGTGATGATTGTGATTTCCGAATGAATAGTTTATAGTATTACCCTGTGAGTGTCCTGCTTCTTGTATTACCTAGCGCTATGTTATCTATTTTGTTTTTTGTTTTTTGTTTTTTGTTTTGTTTTTGTTGGATATTGTTATCTGTGTTGAGCCGGGGGTCTATCGGAAACAGCCTCTCTACTTCACCTGAGGTAGTGGTATGGACTGCTTACACTTTACCCTCCCCAGACCCCACCTGGTGGGAATACACTGGGTATGTTGTTGTTGTAGTCCTTAGTTTGTTATTGGAGAAGGACACGTGTCAGCCTATCCTTGTAGTTGGTTGTTTTTGTATCTGTTGAGTTTGTTAATGAAAGGCATCAGAAAAATTATTCCAACTTTCCTTTCTCTCTTCTTCTTCCTTTCTCTTTTCTGCATTTAGACAACAAGAGCTTCTTGTTACAACTGGTATCAGAGCAGCAGGTAGCTCCGCCGCCAATGGCTAATTCACCGGAATTTCAAACCTTACAAGACGATGTAAGAGCCGTTAAGAGTCAACTCGCCGTTTTTGTCAACAATGCCAGTAAACGGTTCGAAGGATTAGAGCTACACCAAGAGTAGATGGAAAATCAATTGACGGAAATTCATGAAACTAACAAGAAATTGGAGCTGATTATTTCGAATCTGGGGGCTGCAATCTAAATCCCCTTTTTCGACCCCAGTAGAGCTGAATTTACCCCACTCGCAACTCCGGTGGGAGCTCAGGGAAATCAAAGCTCATACGACAAAGGTCAACACTCAAACTCAAAGACTCCAATGGTAGGAAATCAAACTTCGTTTACTCCCTCTACATTGAAGTAGGCAGGGGATTTACCTTCCCACCCACCCCTTTTTACTCAAGCCCCCTTTTTTTAAGAAACCATAATTACTCCACATCTGCCCAATTTTGTCCACTCCCATAGTTCACACGGTTGAACCTATTACTAATTCCAGAATCCTTAAACCAAAGATTAATTTTCCTGATTTTGATGGCACTTACCTATTAGGATCTCTAGAGAAGGATCGATTCACAGGGCGATATATAAATTCAGCTCATTGAAGGGAGGCTGAAACCTTAGAGCTCAATGGAAGAGAGAACTCCAATCTCTTCGGCTCGTTAAAGGAAAGGTGAATCCTTAAAGGTCAATGAAAGAGAAAATTCCAATCTCTTGCTTTTTTGCTGAAATATGACTTATTGATTTATTCTTCAAAAACCCCTTTAAATAGGAGTTATGTTACAACAATAGTCTAACCCTTATGAAAGTAGAAAACATAAAACCCTATTCTAGAAAATCTAATCCTTATGAAAGTAGGAAAAAACCCTATTCTAGAAAATCTAATCGTTATGAAAGTAGCAAACATAAAACCATATTCTAGAATAATAAATAAAGCTACTTAAAATATAATTAAAAACTTAACTAATATTATTTCCACGCATCCACAACATTACTCCCCTCACGTTGAAGAGCTTGTCCTCAAGCTCGGATTTCAGGGGGGTCATCCAGAACTCCTTGAATTATCCAATTCCAGTCCTAGCCAACTTTCCTTGAAACTGACGTTGATAAATTTCAATTGTACCAGTTTGTGTGACTAACCGTGTTGCTACTTTGAGGAGGTCCAAATCGCTGGAAACAACGTTTCTGAAATTCTTCCCAACTTATTGGGCTTGTTGCTCGATCAAGCTGAAAATACCATAATTATGCTTCTCCCAACATGTGAAACGCAGCCACTTCAACCTTTTCTGCTTTCGTTGTATGTTGATTTTCAAAAAATTGCTCATAACGATGTCCCCAAATTAATTGGTCAGTGTCATCACAAGTAGGAAATTTCATCTTTGCATACCTTGGTACTGTCAAATGGGAATTACCACTTGTTGGATGATTCTGATCAGTCAACTGAATAGGCGGTTTATTGCCTTTAGTAGTAGGAGTTGTTGCTATGCCAATTGTTGCTAGTTTTGTGGAGCCAATTCCCAAGCTAGACAATTGTTCTTGGATGACTTGGACAATTCTTTCACTGAGGCGTTGTTCCATTGCTGCAATTTTAGAGTCCATTAGAGTTTTTGTAATCGCATGTTCTTCCTGGAATCTGAAATTGATCTCATCGCCCATTGTGTTAGGCTCTGATACCAAATTGTTAGAATCTCTAGAGAAGGATAGATTCACAGGGCGATATATAAATTCAGCTCGTTAAAGGGAGGCTGAAACCTTAGAGCTCAATGGAAGAGAGAACTTCAATCTCTTCAGCTCGTTAAAGGGAGGCTGAAACCTTAGAGTTCAATGGAAGAGAAAACTCCAATCTCTTGCTTTTTTGCTGAAAAACGACTTATTGATTTTTTCTTCAAAAACCCCTTTAAATAGGAGTCATGTTACAGCAATAGTCTAATCCTTATGAGAGTAGGAAACATAAAACCCTATCCTAGAAAGTCTAATCCTTATGAAAGTAGGAAACATAAAACCCTATTCTAGAAAGTCTAATCCTTATGAAAGTAGGAAACATAAAACCATATTCTAGAATAATAAATAAAGCTAATTAAAATATAATTAAAAACTTAACTAATTTTATTTCCACGCATCCACAACATAACCCTAGAAGTTGGCTTAGAAAGTGAGAGAAATTTTTTGAGCTTTATGGAGTTCCAGAACAGGAGAAGCTGAGTTATGCTTCAGTTCACATGGGGGAGAAGGTGGATATTTGGTTTGATAGCTACATACTTAACCATAGGGAGGTAGTCACTTGGCAGATGTTTTGTTCTGAGGTTTGTGGGAGGTTTGGGAATATCAGACCTCAAGACATAGTGGATGAATTCAACAATTTGGTGCAAACAGGATCAGTGACTCAGTACCAAGAGAAATTTGAAGAACTCTCTAGGTATATGACCATCATAAAACCTTTGTTGAATGACAAACAAGATCAGTGACTCAGTATCAAGAGAAATTTGAAGAACTCTCTAGGTATATGACCATCATAAATCCTATGTAGCTAGTTTCATTAGTGGACTCAAACCTGAGCTTAAGCCCTTAGTTAAATTAGCCAATCCCTCCACTGTCATGGATGCATATGAAACAGCTCTAGCATATGAAGAATCTTTTATTGCACGGACTCCTTTTGTAACCAAAAACCCCATGAATCATCAACCCAAACCCTTGAATATTTCATATCCCAGGACCTCTCAAAATCCAAAACCTACTATGTCTTCTCCTAATCCTCAGCCCTTGAGGCTTACATATTCAAACCAAAAGGCAGTCACAAGAGCTCAATTCAAACCAAACACCCTACCACCACATCTAGAAGCCTTGAGGGAACAGGGGTTGTGTTATAAATGTAGGGAAAGGTATTATCCTGGTCACCAGTGTAAACAAAGGGGTTTACATGCTATGGAAGGAGTGGAAGGGGATGGTGATGTGGATCAACAAGAGGAGTTTGTTGATGTACCTGACACTTTGGAGGAAGAACCAGAAGAACAGGCAAAGATCTCTTTAAATGCTTTACTGGGAATGAGTGATTCCAGTGGAAACATCTCTACTATTAAAATTGTAGGATATACTGGAAAGGTGGCCGTGACTGTGATGATTAATAGTGGATCTACCCACTCTTTTATTGATCCTTACATTGTGAAATCCCTAAGATTACCCGTCAGACCAATGCAGAGGCCAATGAGAGTGAGAGTAGCAAATGGTGAGATCATGAACTGTCAACTAGAGAGCCCGTCATTTGGGTGGAAAATGCAAGGTGAGCAGTTTAATTTTAAGTTGAGACTGATGAAGGTAGGAGGTTGTGACATGATCCTTGGTATGGATTGGATAGATATGGTGGCACCAGTGGTCTTACACACTAGACCCCATAGTCTAAGCTTCATGATTGAAGGGAGAATGATCACCCTGCATGGAGTCACTGATGACCCTGAGGTTACCACTGTTGACACTGATGAACTAAGGAGAATGTTGCAGTGTGGAACGTGTGAAGTAGTGGCTGAGTTAGCAATGATTAGTGCTGGAACATCTCTTACAGGAGAGAAAAAGATGCATCCAAGTATACAGCAATTGTTGAACAATCGTGCAGAGATTGTTTCAAGAACCAAAAGAATTACCCCCTGAAAGAAGTTGTGACCATGTTATTAACTTAATCCCAGGAGCTCTACCTTTCACTATCAGACCATACAGGTATTCCTATGACCAAAGAATGCAAGTGACTCTATCATTAATGACATGCTTAAAGCTACTGCTGCGATCCCTAGTCAGTCCTCTTTTGCATCCCCAGCCCTGCTAGTTAAGAAGGAGGATTCATCTTGGAGACTGTGTATTGATTATAGAAGGCTCAATGGTTTAACTGTAAAGAACAAGTACCCTATACCCATGATTGATGATTTGCTAGATGAGTTGTATGGAGCTACTGTTTTCTCTAAATTGGATTTGAGGGCTGGTTATCATCAGGTGAGAATGAAGAGAGGAGAAGAGTACAAAACAGCTTTTAGGAGCCATAATGGTCTTTGGGAGTTCAGAGTTATGCCTTTTGGGCTAACTAATGCCGCTGCCACATTCCAATCTCTCGTGAATGATGTGTTTAGGGACCAGTTAAGGAAGTTCATATTAGTATTCTTTGATGATATACTAATTTACAGCAAGACAATGGAAGATCATATTAAGCAGCTGGAAATCGTGCTTAAGTTACTTAAAAAGAATCAGTTGTTTGTTAAGATGAGTAAGTGTGAATTTGGTCAATCACAGGTGGAATACTTAGGCTATATAATCAATGGTGAGGGTGTAAGTACTGATCAGTCTAAGGTGTCTTCTATGATTGAGTGGCCACACCCAAAAGCAATGAAGGAATTAAGAGGATTTCTAGGATTAACAGCTATTACAGAAAGTTTGTGAAGAGGTATGCTCAACTAAGCAAACCACTGACCAACCTGCTGAAAAAGGGTGAGTTTAAATGGAACAATGAAGCTGATAAAGCTTTTGATCAGCTGAAGATTGCAATGACCAGTGCACCTGTTTTAGCACTACCTGATTTCTCCAAGACATTTGTTTTGGAAGTTGATGCATATAACACTGGAATTGGTGCAGTATTGATGCAAGATAAGAGGCCAATAGCATTCATGAGTCAGGCACTAAGCAAAAGGCATCAAGGAATGTCCACCTATGAAAAAGAGTTAGTTGCACTCCTACAAGCAGTGGACAAATGGAGGCACCACCTACACCCTCAGCACTTCATAATTAAAACTAACCACTTCAGTTTGAAGTTTTTTGCAGGATCAAAAGATTACCACTTCCTTACAACACAAGGGCTTAACCAAATTGACGGGGTTGAGCTTTGAAATCCACTACAAAAAGGGAGTAGAGAACCTGATAGCTGATGCATTATCCAAAAAAGTAGAAGGACAAGCAGAAGTTACCTACACTCAATGCATGGTGATCACTCAGGTGCAACCTAAATGGATTGAAGAGATCTTGGAAAGCTATGAAGGTGATCAATAGGTGTTACAAGCCATTACTACATTAAGCAGCAACCCTGATCCTAGTTTAGCATTGTCTCTGCAACAAGGGATATTGAGGTATAAAGGAAAGGCTTGGGTTGGGAATCATGGACAACTAAGGCAGCAGCTCATAAGCACCATTCACAATTCAGGCATTGGTGGTCACTCTGGAGTATGGGCGACTTATCAGAGACTCAAAGCAGCATTTTACTGGCCTGCTACGATTGAGCAGGTTAAAGTGATGGTACAAGAGTGTGATGTTTGCCAAAGGTGTAAGGATGAACAAGTGGCCTACCCTGGTTTACTTCAGCCATTACCAATACCTGAGAGAGCATGGGAGCACATATCTATGGATTTCATTGAGGGAATGCCAAAATCAGAAGGGAAAGATGCAATCGTAGTGGTGATTGATAGATACAGTAAGTATGCTCTCTTTATTCCACTATCTCATCCTTTTACTGCATCTCAAGTAGCTAGAATATTCTTGGACAATATGTACAAGCTACATGGTCTGCCTAAAAGTATCATCACTGATAGAGATAAGGTGTTTCTGAGCAATTTCTGGCTAGTTTATTTCTGCATTTTCATTTAAGTCCTGAATGTTAGTTATTTTATTTGCTAGTTAGTCCTTAGTTTGTTATTGGAGAAGGACACGTGTCAGCCTATCCTTGTAGTTGATTGTTTTTATATCCGTTGAGTTTGTTAATGAAAGGCATCAGAAAAATTATTCCAACTTTCCTTTCTCTTTCGTCTTCCTTTCTCTTTTCTGCATTTAGGTAACAAGAGCTTCACTCTTGTTACAAATTAATACTCCTTGGTGAAAGAATCAGAAGATGAGTGTGGTAAAGATTACAGCTTTTGCACCGGAGATACCCAAACTAGACATACTAGATTAAAGGAACCGAATGATGAAGTTTCTCATAGGTAGATGACTGAAGCATTCAGGAACTTTAAGAGACTACCGCACTTCATGAACAATTAACACAGGGTAACTGAAGATGAAGTGATGAAGTACCTACCCAGTATTACATGTCTTTGGGTACGAATACACGATCAACATACTGCAACGTATCACTTAAAAGAAATAGTGCAAATTATCCTAAATGAAAGGTCTTTATAGTGCATCTGAGTTACTTTTTAAGAAGATAAGTCCACAAAGTCCGTTTTTCATCAAAACAATGCATCCAAAAGTGTAATATTTTGCGAAGGACTTCACTTTCTCTGCCTAAGAAAAGGTGCTTTTATACTCAGATCTGTTTGTGATATCGACTAACGTTCTAATAACTTTTCTATCAAATCTTATAACCACTTCCACAAGGTTTTATTTAAAGTTGTTCACAAAGTTTTGCCATAAAAGAGTAGTACCCTCGTGTTTACATATAAGGGTATTGAGTTCTTCCACATTTTACAGGGATGATAGAAGTTACTGGTAAAAGATTATAGATTAGCCTTAGTGTATGTGAAGGTGTGTCCTCTTCTTTTCCTCTTCTTTTGGTAGGTATCTAAAGAGCTTCATAATGAAGTAACTTGATAATATTAATGAGCAATTTGAGAAGAAGAAAAGGCTTCTTTCATGTTTTAGTATGTCTGTACACCCCATGAGAAGGGGTAATGAATCCTATAACTACTTAAGGAAAGATAATCAATTACAATAAAAGAAAATATTTTATTCCTATGATTACACAAGGGAAAATAAAGCCTCCTAATATCATGTTCATTAATTAACACAATCAACAATTAAGTATTAAAATTATTTGGCGACTTGGATTAAATAATTTATCGGTCAATAAGAAAATTCAACCAATGTTTTCACGGAAAAGGAGGAAAGACCAAGCTTAGACACTGTTGCAGTGAACTGTATAATCTTGTATTTGGCAGATGAGTAAGAGTATGAAATTGGTTGGGACATATTATTTGAAGCTATTTAGGTTGTGTTTGGTATGAACGAAACAACAACAACAACAACATACCCAGAGTATACCCACCATGTGGGGTCTGGGGAGGGTAAAGTGTACGCAGTCCATACCACTACCTCAGATGAAGTAGAGAGGCTGTTTCCGAAGACCCCCGGCTTAGAATAGATAACAATAGCAAACAAAAGTCATAAAAACGAACAACAGGAAGAGATAACACATCGCTATATACTAAAAGAGGCAAGACACCCACAAAGTATCACTATAGTCTATTTATTCGAAGTTACAAACATCTCCAAAACAACACGAACAAGAATATGTCCAAGAAACAACAGGCACAGAAACAAACAAACACTCCTTCCTACCCACTAACCCTCTACCCTAATACGCGTCCTCCACATCTTCCTATCAAGGGTCATATCCTCTGTAAGTTGTAACTACGCCATGTCATGCCTAATTACCTCCATCCAATATTTCTTCGGCCTACCTCTACCCCCATCTAAAACCATCCACAGCCAACCTTTCACACCTCCGTACTGGAGCATCCGTGCACCTCCTCGTCACATGTCCGAACCAACGTAACCTCACTTCCCGCATCTTATCCTCCACCGAAGCCACTCCCAACTTTTCTTGAATAATCTCGTTTCTAAAAAATGTTCTCCTATTTTCTCATGTTCGTTTGGCTAAAAATTTTGGAAAATATTTTCCCTAGGAAAACAAGTTCCTTCAAACCAAGGAAAATGATGTAATGACCCTCCACGTCATTTTCTACGTTTTCATGCTTTTTCTGCGTTTAGAGCTTTCCTACAGCTGCCCCAGGTCATTTATGACTTGCTAGGGCTGACAGTTCGGTTACCGGGTAGTTCGCTTGGTTTTTAGAGTCATTTCCCTGTTTTGGAGCCTTTGAAGTTAAGGAATGGGTCTCGGGCCAAAACCTCAGGTAAACGGCCTCGGATGCCATTTCTGACAGTCTCATCTGCTCCGGAATGTCAATTTTAGGCTAGAGGAAGGGTCCCGAGGCTTTCAAACTCGTTTGGGCTATTGGGTGGAATTTGGCTAAAACGGTCACTTAGGGTGCGGAACCCAATTTTTTATTGAAATGACCCCGGATGGAAATTTCGATGGCACCGTTGAGTTCGGAATGTCGAATTTGGTAGGGTAGCATAATTCATTTGCGAGCACGGGACTCCGAACCAATCCCGAGCACCCGATCGAAGTCCGTTGGTACTTGTAAAATTTGGCCGGTGCCAAGTATCTGGTGCAGCCACTTTAGCAGCCAAGAGACCGCTTTAGCTGGGCTTCGCTTTAGCGGCCACCGCTTAAGCGACTCTGGACCGCTTTAGCGGAGCTTGGCCAGACAAGGCCTGGTCGCTTTAGCGGTCATTTAGCCGCTAAAGCGGCCATCGCTGGTACTTATATATATATCACTCCTCTCTCTTTCAGCTTTAATTCTAAGTGTTAAACCACCATTATAAGTTTAGAAAATTGAGGGGAATCGAGTATCTGGTGCTAGGTTGAGTTAGTGACGTTGTGGTAATCGTTTTATCCTCATTATATCCATAAGTTCCGCGTAAACTCTAGTTTAATTCTCCATTTTAGTTTCTATATTTCGAACTATATTGGGACTGATTTTGGGGTTGGTTGAGCTCAGAATTGGCTATATTTATGTGGCAAATGATCCTTGAGCTGAGTGAGATGCTGTGACGGTTTCAATTTCGTGATTCCACAAGCGGTCCCCACGTGGGATTTGTTTTAGTCCAATTTCGGACCCGGAGCGTATACACGCAATATGGGTATCGACTTTCTCGTCTTGATGCATAGATCATTGTTTTGACAGCGTGGCAGCTCTCGGAGGCTTCTCAGAAGGGAAAAGCTCTGGTATAGAGGATTCGGCGAGCTTTCGGCGGCGTCCAGGTAGGCTAGGCTTACCCCTTTCTCTAAATTGTGCTTAATTATGGTATTAGTGTGTTATTGTGCTAGTTTTGGGTGGGTAGTTTTGGCCCGATTATTGTTTTAGCATTTTAAATCTTATTTAGCCGATTAGGGCCCCTTTTCGGTAGAATTCGGACCCGTTCTTCCCTAGTATAGTGTATTATCATCCTCTAGGACTAGAATTAGTGCTTATGGTACCTTGGGATGGGGCTGGGAAGCCTTAGACTAGATTCAGGTAGGTTTTGCCTTAGTTTGGGTTATCGGGACCCTGTAGTGGGCCCCACTGCCCCTTTTAGATAGAATGTCTGCAATGAAGCTCCTTTAAGTTTAGTTAGACTCATGACTACTACCTTAGGCTATTACCTTGGGTTGGGGTTGACTTAGACTTGATTACTGGCCTGTTTAGCTTCTTTTCCCCGGGTAGGTTAGTAACTGACCCTGGACCGCACCTCCTTGACCTAGAAATTGGGACCCGTCTGACCTTAGTGGATTTAACCGCCCGAGACTGATCTATATGATTATATGGATTGGAGATAGGCTTGAAACCCTTAGATTTCAGCTAGCTAGTTATGCTTATATATATACATTTTGTTTCGATTCAAGTCCGGCGTATATCGAACGAGACTAGCATCGGTTTATTATTATGGTTTGCTTCTTATGAAATTATCGATTATGGTTACGATTGGCTACTTATGAGTTCCGTTTCAAGTCCGGCAACAGTCTATGGCTACGGTTGGGATATTCTGGTGTTGATTATGGATGTAACTGGGAGTTCTAGCAGTTGTATTGGATTCTGTTGCATTATTATCCACTATTTCAGGTTCGAGCCCGGCGTTTGGCCTCTTGTTATTATCCACTGGTTCCGGTTTGAGCTCGACATATACTTTTATTATGGATCTGGGGTGGAAGGTTATTTAGGGACTGATACAGTTAAAGATTATTACTGAGAGGGCAGTATACCATGCATATCGTCTATCTTGGCTTGTTATGAGTTATGTCGGTTATTTATGACTCTTATTTTAGATTTCCGCTTGTTTGCACCCATCGGGCTTCTGGGGGCTCGGTAGGGTTAATTGTCTTCTTGTGTGTGCCTTTTGGGGGCCCAGTTAGGTTGTAGTTAGTCCTTTGCTTTCATTTTCGAGTTACTTCCTTTATTGCATTCGCCTAGCATATCTTATTAATTACATTTCTGCCCCTTTTACTGTTGACTTGGCTCACTCTTGCACTTTATTTATGTTTTTACTATATTTGAGCTCAGTCGGTCGATGATGCCTACTGAGTACCCGTTGCTTTGGTACTCATACTACACTTCTGCATCCCTGATGCAGATCCGAGTACGAGCCACCATCGGTGACCCTATCCTCGAGCCTTATTACTGATCTGGAGACGGGGTGAGCTTTCTAGAGCCCGGAGTTGATCCTCCTCCATCTACTTCAGTGACAGTCTTTTGTATTTCCGAGACTCCTATGTATATATGTATATTTTGGATACTGTCTAGTACTCTTCTTTTTGGTTATAGTGACTCTTGTACCAGCCTTACCAGGTCATGGGAGGGATTCATTTTATATATTTTGTCCTCTTCTCTCCCTTGTACAGTATACTATGTATGTATATCTTTTCTGAAACTGCCTATAATATTGTTATCATTGGTTTCATTCTTGTTTCCCTTTATCTTCTGTCCGTTAGCCCATTACTTGTCGTTCCGAGCTATGGCTTGGCTTATCTACTGGTGGGTTAAAGTAGATGTCATCATGACCTGAGAAATTGGGTCGTAACAAATGACTTCCTTAATCAAAATAGGGAAAATAAGTTGCACATACCACTATCAAAATCACCCACCCCACCCCAAAATAAAAAATTCTTACCCACATCGTATCCCGACCCCCACCCTCCAAAAGAATTTTAATTTTTTTAACAAAAATTTCAAAAAAAATTTCTTACTCCACCCCACCCCTCCCAAAAAAAAAATTAAATTTGTTTTTTAAAAAATTTCAAATTTTTTTCTTACCCGACCCCCAGCCCCCCTCCCCCCCCCCCCCAAAAAAAAAAAAAAAAAAGAAATTTTTAAATTTTTTTTTAATTAGTCTTTTAAAAAAATTTCAAAAACTTTTTTCTTACCTCACCCACCCCAGCAAAACAAAAACAAATTAATTTTTTTTAATTGTTTTTTTAAAAAAATTCAAAACTTTTTTCTTACCCTACCCCCTACTCCCCCCCCCCCCCCCCCAAAAAAAAAAATTGTTTTTTAAAAAACATTTCAATTTTTTTTTTGTCTTACCCCACGCCCTTACCCTATTTGTTCTCATTGTTTTGTGTTAAATATATACAAAACTTTTAGAAAACATTTTCCTATTTGCGTAACAAACACAAGAAAATAAGTAAGAAACAACTTGTTTTCTTGGAAAACATTTTCCTCCATATCGAACACACCCTTATTGTTAAAGTTTGAATTTACTCTTATACATTGATTGGCGTTTATGTTATCATAATCTGTTAATAGTATCATTTAATATCCTGAAGTCTCATGATAGATTGGCATTAAACAAAATACTGCTATTTGATTTAACATTTCACATATTGATTTAACTGCTTGGAAAGTCCTACTATAGCATGATACTCACACGCAATGCACGTGCTCATTCCCGTTTGAGGAAAAATGATCAAACAAGAAGAAGATGAAGAAAATAATTCACATAGAATGTAGTCTAATAAGATGGGAGATATAGAATTGGTAGCTTTTATGTGTCTTCACCTGTATATAAGCCTAATCATATAATCACAGACCCTTCACACAATCAACAGTCGAAGGACTTATCAATAAAATATGTGAACATATGTTAAGGTCATACCAGCAGATATGATGAGTGCTTGAGCAGTATAATTGAGATTTGCCTTTGCCCAGGGAATTGTCCTCACAGCAACCAACTGAGAATCGGAGAGCCGAGATTTATAAGATATAGGCAATTGAGAAAATACAAAACTTTCCCATTTAATGTATATATTCTCCATCACAGTAATGGTGTTACCACATCAAAGCATTAGAAAAAGAAGAGTAGATATCACTAAAAGAAGGATCCGTTCCATGAAGATAAGATGCTATCAGGGTCATAGTTAGCTAGAACAAGATTATTTGTACTATACAGTTAAGCTGACAACCAAAAAAAATTCGGACACAAAGTAAAATTGGTATGCCATGACAGTCTCATTTTCCCCCTTTCATGATTGTGGGAGAGTCATGGTTGAAAACGTTATTTTCTTCACATGAGTTGCTGTCGACACTATCTAGCAACTTTTTGACCATCAATAGCTATCAGAACCATAGGACTGCAGATAGATGGAACTCTTAACGAATTAAAAAGGGCAGCCCGGTGCACTAAAGCTACCGCTATGCGCGGTGTCCGGGGAAGGGCCCCACCACAAGGGTGTATTGTACGCAACCTTACCTTGCATTTCTGTCAGAGGCTGTTTCCAAGGCTTGAACCCGTGACCTCCTGGTCATATGACAGCAACTTTACCAGTTACTCCAAGGCTCCCCTTCAAACAAGGGATGCAACACGAGGACTTCCCAAGGGGTCACCCATCCTAGTACTACTTTCGCCCAAGCACGCTTAACAAAATGAAATTCGAAGACAATATTGCATTTCTATAGCAGGTGTATAGTCTAAAACTAAAAATGCTTGAGCAATGCTATTTTACCAACTTACCTTTCTTTTTACTTAAAACTTTTGTGAAGAACAGAGAAAAATTATTACACTTGTGGTGCTTAACTGGTATTATATGCTTGAGAAGAGAATTGGAAGAAACCAAGCGGAAACAAGTCAAAAGGGAGACAAAATGAAGAAAGGAAAATCTGCTCAGCTACTACCCTTCGCGGAAAGGATTGCAATCGTGAGAGGTCAAGAAGTTACACGACGTGACCGCAAAGGCTGGGAAAACATTGATTGGATACTTGCTATTTTATGAATGGGTTTTCGTAATTTAAACTTGTGCTATTATTGCTTTCCAAAGGGAGAGATCAACCCTAGGACATTCCCTATTAGCCTTAATGAAAATCAAGAGAAGAAGTTGAGGTAGCAGTAGATTAATTAACATTTTTGGGACTTTAAACCTCATGTAATGGATGTAACCTAGGGATAAGAATAATCTAAATGTAGCCTAAAATTAGAATGCTTTTTATTCTTTGTTAGTTTGATTCGACATAACTAGCTAAGATAGACTCGCTAATTTGTTGAGACACGGTTAGTGGGCAGTCAAAAGTCCATTAGTTGTTGAGAAACACTTCTGGGTAATTGATTTCCAAGTTGCTTGACATATGAATAGGTGGCGGAACTTATTAAATGCAATGCATTAGTCTTGATGTTAACTGCTTCCCTATTTTCCAAGTCCCTTGATTCCCTTTGCTTGAGCGTGCGGCCATTGATCACTTTATATGCTTTTTAGCTAGTTTTTATCGTTATTAGGTTTAATTAAAGTATCAACTCTTGAAAAGTGTTTGCCTTAGCTTAATTGATAATAATTCCTCACTAGTTTGACTGCCCCCTATTGTTCCCTATAGAATTCGACCCCGATTCATAATTAGGTAACTTATATTACATGCAACCGCGTACACTTTTCATTTAATAGGAGTGGATTTGGATGTTATCAGGTAACAATCAATCACCAAAAGAACATCAATTCACGAACCGTAGGAATTGCACTAGCAACACATGCAACTGCAGCAGCTTTAGTTCCTTCACGGACACCTTCTGCAAGTTCAGCAAAATGGACAAACAAATCAGGTATTAGACATATCTTTTCAATAAATTAAAATAACGAAAATTCATAAAAAGGCAAACTTCCCATATAACATGTACATTATCTAGCAGAGCAAAACAAGAACAAGCTGCTTTGACATAAGTCAGCAGACTGAAGCTACAATTCATGAAGTTTGGGATCAACGAGGTTCAAACATAAGGACTAGACTTTGAAATGGCTGGGAAGTTATCAGAATGGCTGAATTCTTCAGAAGTTTGGAGCCATTCCAAGGTACTACAACAAGTGAAGCTAGATTGATTTGACAGAAACATAGCAAAGGAGACTGCACATGGAATCTTCATATGCAGCACTTAATCACTATGGATAGCAGATTCACAATTGGCCGTCGAAGCACATCTGGAAAGTGAAATATCATATAAGATGGCATGTTTCTCATGATTCATTGCAAAGGAAGCATGCCTAACTCAAGATAACTTGATGAGAAGGAGAATGAAACTGTGCTCAATATGTTATTTGTGTGAGACAGGAGTAGGGAGCATTAATCATCTCTTTTTACACTGCCCACTAGCTGATAGATATGGCAATTCTTTTTTAACGTGAAAGACATCAACTGGATTATGCCCAACTCTACTGGAGATTTTTTGGTTTGCTGGAACAATGTTGGAGGTTCTGTTTCGCAGAAAATTGGTGTAACAGAATTTCTGCTTGCATATGGTGGACTATTTGGAAGAAAGAAACACAAGATGCTTTGAAGAAAGAAAGATCCAGCAATGTGCAGAAAATCAAAATGACTGTCTACTTTTATTTCATATTTGGTGTAAAGAAGAATTGGTAGAAGATGCTGATACACTGCTAGACATCATAGAGGCCTAGTAAGAACAACAAGGACCTACTTTTACTTTTTGTAATGTCAATATGGTTTCCAGCACTTTCTTTGTGTTGATGATATGTTATACGGTTACCACTCTCAAATAAAAAAGAACAGGAGAACTTTCTTTTTACATTGTAAACATAGCAGAAAAGTAGTTGAAGTAAATATTCATACGACGACTAGATAAAAAACAGAGCATTCAAAATTTTGAATGCACTAAAGTATGTATAACAGGAATTAACCTAAAACCAATCATTACAAATTTTCAATCAATTGTAACATAATAGAACTCGACGCAACTTTCTAACAGCTGCTGTTTCTTTTTAATAAGTCTTCATAACAACCTACAGAGAGGTGAAATAATGTAGACTAACAGAACTTGAAATTAGCAAAGATATCATTCACGCAAAGTTTCTTTTCCTTCATGATCATGAAGAGATTTATCCCAGCGAACCAATTTCAAAACCATAAGAAGCATTGTAATGTAAGAAACCTGATCACTTTAACCAACCAGAAAGCAGAAGCAACTTTATAGTTGTTGTTTTTTTTCGATGAATAAGATCACAAGCAATTTTTTTTTTTTTTGATAAGTTAGGCAACAAGCAACTTTACTGTATAGAACTTCAAAAGAAATAGATTACATGGGGTATTTTGATGTGATGAAAATGCACGATCTATCTGTTTATTATCAACACCATATGAATTCTTTTACTCAAAAAAGATAGAAGGAAAAGAAGAAGAATTTGAGCAAACATTTGTTATTAGGGAGTAGGGACTAGAATAATCAGAGATGGGATGTGTGATGGAGATGATACTTTTATAGATTAATCAGATATGGGATGTATGATGGAGCTTAGTATTTCAATACTTTGTCAGATATTGATTGCTTGAAAGTTTCTTTTGAATTAAGTGTAAACGCAAATCAAAAATGTGCACATATATGTATGTGTTTGAAGAATATGCATCTTGGGACTTGAAGTTGTCCAATGCATACCATCATCACCATAATAACGGATTTTATTTAAGAAATAGTTATAAACAGAATCAACTAACTATTAGCATGAGAAATCCCACTATAAGTATACATCACCAGTTCTACTTAGGTTTAAGCCAGCACGAAGCAGTCAAAAATGTGTTACATTAAGGCCATATTCCCACTGATCCCACATATGAACTTGAGTATTTCAACCACAAACTCCTTGCAAATTGGCCTTAAACTTCACAGGAACCATATTCCAGTCTACCTTTTTTTTTTTACCAGACAATAAGATGTTATTTCAGCCTTTCTAATAAATTTTTTTAGCCTTATGTGGATATCTATGTTACTCGGACTCTTCAAAGATGTTGTCGCACCAGTGTCAGATCCTCCAAAATGCACTACTTTCGGAGGATCGACAAGTAGCATTTTTTGAAGCATCCGAGCAACATAAGTGGATATTCCTAAGACCAAAAAACTATTCTAGGTCAGACATGCCAAGTATGCAAAGCAACAAAAGTACCAAACCATTGAGGTATATCATGATTTTGCTATTTTCATATTTTGTATTACCACAGGGCTGATTCGTCCCTATTAAGTAAAAGTATCTTCTACCTCTTCCACAAGAAATAATGACACAAAATGTACTGAAATCGTGAGCTAGCCAGCTTCATAGTTTGTTCTAGTTATCACAGTGATTTGTTCATCCAGGGCCATGAACATGATAAATGATTTTCCAAATAGACTGGTGCATTTTATATTTTACAATATTTTCAATTCTTTCGAACACCAATCTAGAACATAAACTACAAAACCCTCTTACAACATGAGGTCACCAAAGCTACTTCCCATTATATGACAAAACTTGCTAATCAAAGCTGTTTTAAATGGGAAGCTTGTACCTGCAGAAGAAGGATGCCAATTACAGATATGATCAATTAATATTTCATTAACAGCCAAACTAGACTTGATCCACCAGAAAAAACTCCATATTATAAAATGGGGTCTATCTAGTTTTCCAGAAAAGCAAAGTCTTGAGCAGAATCCTAAGGTAGAGGAAAGAACCAGCAAAAATGCTAACAGTAAAGTTCCTATCTTTTGACTTTTAATAAGAAGAATAGAAGTTGAGGAGGATATATTACAAAAAGTTAGTAAAGTGACATCCAATCAAGCAAAAATACTCTTAATCACAAAACAAAGCTAAATAGCTAGAAAAAAGTAGGGGAAATTAGGAACCTTGAGTACATTCCCTAGACTTGCGAATTCTGTCCTCCTCAAATGCAGAAGCAATCAACAATGACTCCCTTCGCTTTGCCCAAGAGTCCCTCATCTCTGATGAAATTCCCATCAAGAATACTCTGATTCAGATGGAAAGGAAAAGGCAAAAGTATTCAAATAAAACTTAAACAGAAAATGACCTAACTGGGGGGTGTAGTATTTGCAGATTTTTAGTTGAGACGAATAATTTTATTATGGTGGAGAAAGCAAAAAGGAATATTGATATGCAGTTGAGAGGGCCGCCAGTTGAGGAGTTGTATTCTGTTGAATTCCTAAGGCAGTCAGCAGCACGCAGAAAGGCCACCCTGTTTTGCCTGCTCTCTTCCTATTTTGGACTGACCTTTTAGTTTATTCAAAAAGAATATCATTTTTTAATAAATAAAAATAATTTAATTTTTAAATTTTTTATTATTTTAATATAATAATTTATAAATCACACAAATATTAAGGTTTGTTTTAGATGATAAATTTTAAATTATTTTTTTTTTATTAAATTTTATGTCAAATCAAACTGCATCATATAAATTGAGACACGTATAATTTTAACTATTCTTCCCTCTTATTGCCCCCCCTCCCCCCAAAAAAAAAAAACTACTCTTCACTTTTTAATTTATTTATTATTATATTTCATTCCTAATCAAATAATGGCATATAAATTAGGACAAAAAGAATACTAATTTCTTATCAATATATTATATTTGAAAATAATTTAATTTAAAATTTCACCTTTAATATAATCTACATCTACATCTACATCTACAATATATTAAAAGTGTGAAGACCCTTAGAAAAGTGATTTGAACTTTTTTTTCTTTCATTAAAACACTCCGCAATAGACAAAATAGTCATTTTTTATCTTTTTAATATTTAAAAATAAAATTATAATTTAAATATTAGGACTTTAAAATCAACTAAATATGGTGTATTAATGTTTTTCTAAAATGAGAATTGGGTAGATCACGCCGGTGAAGGAGTCCTAATTTGTCATACTACGTAACTAATTAAGGATCCTAATTTAGTAGGTGTTTGGCCATGAAAATTAAAAAAAATTAGAGTTGGAGTTGTGTTTGACTATGAAAATAAATTGGAGTTTTTTTGTACTTTTTGTGAGAGAAGTTAGAAGTAAAAAAAGTGAAAACAAGTGAACAAATACAATTCCAAATTGTATTTAGAATTCTTATGGCCAAACACTATAATTTTCACTAAAGTGAAATAATTTTTTGGGAAAAAGTGAAAAATTATCATGGCCAAACGGATTCTTAGTTTGGATTGCAAGTGGTAGAATATTCCTTTATAAAAAAGAAAAATAAATTTGAATAGGATTTATTTTTATTTTATTTGTGATTTGTAGTATTTTTCTTTTGTAAGCATACAATTCTGCTAACTTTTACCTCTTTATTATATCTTATATCATTTATTAGGGTTTATTGTTATTTTATTTGTGATTTGTAGTATTTTTCTTTTGTAAGCATACAATTCTGATAACTTTACCTCTTTATTATATCTTATATCATTTAATTTTTTTTCCTATGTTGATGTGTTTTATATTTAATTAAATTATTTAGTTTTTAATAACATGATTTTGATTTATGTTGCAGTGCATTCATGACATAATTCATGAACTCTGCCTCGGAGAACACACTTGATATGCCGCATTGAATAAGACATCTTCAGAATATTCACCTTACTACAAGTAATTTAATTTTTTTTTAATGATTATACTTGAATATTCTTTCAATGATTAATTTCATTTATCTAACTCAAAAATCGTAAAAAAAACACCACTCGAAGGGAAGAGAGTCATTCATAAATACACTTAGTGATAAAAGTTTTTCAAACACACAAATTTAAGTCATACAACTTACAAATATTTTAAATTTTTTGTCGATTACGTTACTCTCCGATATACCAAGTTTTTTCCCTTTTTAAGTTGTGTCAACTTGTATTTTTTTTTTTTATTTCAATGAGAATGTAAATATATTTGCCTTATTGAAAAAATATTTTTACTCTTAGCTAAACATTCACCTTTTTATATTTTAAATTTTTTTATCATTCTATTTAAGTAATATTTTACTCAAATTATCTAGAAACCTACGATCGCTTTTTAAAGGAACGGAGAGGGAAGGGCACCGCAAGCCAAGGCACATGTAGTAGCAAGACAGAATATTTAGTTTTTCTTTGATGTGAACTAATCATGCTAATGGTGTAGTTGCATGTAAAGTTGTTTGTGTTAATATCTCAATTGACATTAGGAGTCTATTTCTTCTTAACTTGGCAGGAAATACATATCAAGCTTCTGAAAATTAGATCCTTACTCAGGTAAAGTTGAGTTTGCACAGTTGTATCTTAAAATTATTTATAATATTGATATAAAATTTGGTATTCTATTTAAAGAGAGAGCAAAGTGCAAGCAGATCTTATCTCTACCTCAAGGACATGAACATTGAGAATGTTTTGTTGTTGTTGTTGTTCCAATTGCTGAACCGAGGGTCTATTAAAAACGGTTTCAATCTCCCAAGGTAGGGATAAGGTCTGCATACATACTATCCTCCTAGACGCCACTTATTGAATTACACTAGATATTGTTGTTGTTGTTATTCCAATTGCTAATGTCAGACTCTAAAGAATTTTGTTCGTGTCGGTTTTTTTTATCTATTTTCCCCTTAAATTGCTGAATTACTT
Source organism: Capsicum rhomboideum (assembly GCA_031232105.1). NCBI lineage: Eukaryota > Viridiplantae > Streptophyta > Magnoliopsida > Solanales > Solanaceae > Capsicum > Capsicum rhomboideum. The sequence continues at coordinate 15,524,867 of CP124718.1, forward strand.
TAGGGTCATAATGGAGCTATTTGAACTGAGTTAGTGAATAAGATGAAAAAATCAGAATTAGATTATAATCTTTAAAGTTTCTTAATAATGCAGTTCATAACAAGGAAAAAGGGTTGCATCACAAGTAAGGATGTAACACCCCGTACATTTTTGAACTTATTTGACTACCTTAACATTTATGGAATTATTTAAACTTGAGATAATTGGTGTATTACCCACTAAATTTATTGGGCTGAATTAATATTATATTTATGGACTTAATTGAGGCCCAAATTAAATAAATAAGACATGGGCCCAAAAGGAGATGATCCATTTAAAAATGGACCAAGTATACACATCATCTACTTGGAATTTTTGACCAAATAATTGGCTAAGAATGGCCATAAGAGAGGCGGTTTGGAGGGGCTATTTAAGGCTGAAATTCAGCTCATTTTTCTACACAATACACTTGTAAATATTATATTTTCAATCAAACATTTCTCCTCTCTCAAAACCCTAGCCGCCCTAATTTTCTCTAAGGATTTTTGGACAAATCTTCCACTTGCAAGCCTTGGTAAGTGTTTACCCTTATAGATTAATATATTATATGCGTAAGAGGTTGTGTATATCATGTTGGTTATGTTGAAAAAGTATTGAGCAGTCCACTTATTGTGAAACAGTCCACTTTTGCTTAGTCGCTAAAGGATTTGTCTTCTATGTGGTTTAAACTTGAAAGGAGACTTAAGGTCTTGAAGGAATTGAATTAGATGGATGAAATTTTAGTATGTTTAAGTGTGGTGCTGTCCCTAATATGTTACTCCTTGTGTATGACTTGTGGAAATGTTTATACGTAATTGTGCATGGAACGTGTGGTGTAGTGGAAAGAGAATATTTTCTTGTGATGTTGATGTGAATTTTGAAGCCATTGTGGACTGTTTTTGGTGTGTTTTTTTGAAAGGTATTTAGGTTACTTGATGGAATAAATATGTGACGTGGTATTGAGGTGGAAATGTAAAGTATAAACTTGGTGTGAAATCCTATCGGTTTGTGATGCCTATGTTGATGTGTGGACTATTTTGGTATTGTTGGTGTTGTGAGGCAGTAAATTATATTGTAGGAGGGTGGAATGAAGTTATATGGTAGTAGAAAGGAAGGTGAAATGATATACCATGTGTTTGGTATGTTGGATGGTTTTTACTTTCCGTCAAGTAGCTAATTATCGCCTTGTGAACTTGTAATGTAATTGGCTTTTAATGTGAGCTCCATTATGTATTCATATTGTAGAGTAACGCTTTAAGGAAGATTTGAATTGTTGTAGTCACATGTTGGAAAGATAAGGTATGTAAGGTTACTCTTTTCCGTATCCTTTGGCCGCACCTATTGTTCACATTGTTACCAAACTTGTTTCCACTCCGAAATGTTTTAAAGTATCTCATTTCAGGTTTGTTAGCAGTTGTTATTTACGTGTCTCTTATTTGTTGACTATTGTTCCAAAGCTTCAACAATGTCATGACCACCGATGTAACAATCTCACAAAAATTTAAAAAAAGAAGTAATGCATATTTGGTTAAGTACGGGTGGTAGCTCTGGGGGCGAAAGCCTAGCTCGAGCCGATCCTGATGGATTATTGGATACAGGGGGCAGCTCTGGGGGTGAAAACCTAGATTGAGCTGAACCTGATTTATTGATTTGTGGGTGGTAGCTCTAGGGGCATAAGCCTAGCTCGAGCCGATCCTAATGTTACTTACCACTGATCAGTTGGTCCCGGGCATTGCATTATGTATATTGATGTGAAGGTAAAAGGAAAGAAATGAATGTAATATACATTGTTCTTCATATACAGTACGGTGGTATATCAGTGTTATCTATTCACCTGTGTTTGATTCCATTTGAGTTCCTATATTTTATACAGTTACTTATAGCCTTACATACTCAGTACATTCTTTCGTACTGACGTCCCTTGGGGGACCTGCCTTATTTTTTGTAGGCACAGGAGCTAGTAGACCTTCACAGTAGGGTATGGGTCATCTGCAGGCTATTGGTGAGCTCCAGGTTGATTCGGGGATTTCTGAGTCATTTGTATATATTTTTGGTACTGTGTAGTAGTTGTATAAGGCGGGGACTTGTCCCGACCTTAGTCATGGTTATATATCTTTTAGAGGCTTTGTAGACATTGTAAAGTCAAACGTATAAGTGTCTTACCTTTTAGACGTTGTGGCCCCAACGGCCAAGTCTCGTATCTGTTTTGAACGTCTTTACATGACGTCCGTTATCGATATATTATATCTGCATGTGGCAGAATTTTTTATTCACTTAATGACATGCATATGAATGTACTCGGTCATAAGTTGGTTCTCTCGGGCCTTTATGGCTACGGGTGTCTGTCTGCCCCAATGGGATTTGAGGCGTGACAACAAGTCGCATACATGAAGGCTATAAATACATAAACATTCACTAGAGCTAGGTAGACAAACATTTAAAGATATCATGTTTTGGTTATTTAACAAACATCAAGTTGATTAAATTGTTCTGTACACTCTTTTTGTAATGTCCCTATTACATTTAGCTCTCATCTTTAATGTGATTATTATTGTTATTAGATTATTGATACCAAGAACGATATGAATGTAGATTGTCTTTTGCAAATTTTATCAGCCTTTATGGTCATGATTGTGATTATTGGAACTAGAGGATGGCACCGTTGTGTTTGTATCTTCAAGATGTTCGCCTCCCAAATCTTGTCTGATGGTGATTTTGGAGAGGAAGAAGTCTCCTAATCGGCTTGTAGATGACGAGGAGGTCAAGATGATAACTGTTGGTAGTTTTTTTCCCCCCTCATATATGTGAAAAAATAATTCTAAAATATATGGTAAGAGAAAAGTCCTAAAATATATAGTAAAAGGAAATATGACCGTTTTTTTCTTTCATAAGTTTTAAATGATAAAGAATCCTAATTTTACGTTTTGCTGACTCTGTGTACGTTGCATACGTGTGCATTTTTTCTCTCCCTAATATATGTGAAAAGAGAATTCTAAAATATATGATAAGAGAAAAGTACTAAAATATATAGTAAGAGAAAAATATGACCTGTTTTTTCTTTCATAAGTTTTACGTGATAAAGAGTCCTAATTTTACGTTTCGTTGACTCTGTGTACGTTGCATACATATGTATATCTTTTTATGTCTTACACATTACCTTAATTTACTTATCAAATTTACTTAAAAGTTACATAGAGAAGTGGCAATAGCATATATATTTTTTGGGTAACTAACTTTTATATCAAGGGAACGGTAGTAGCATATAAGCTGCCAACTTGAATTTTCTATTTTCATGATACATATCATCCTTTATACTTGAACTAACTAATTGTCCATCACAATTTTAAGTAAATTTCTTTTTTGACTAAGAAGAGTAAATACTATCATTAAAAAAATAAAAAATAAAAAAGAGTAAATACTATCATTTTTTACTTTTACGGCGAATATAGGTAAATATCTAAACCTTCAAAAGTTTAGTCTGTTTCACAAAATAATTTTGGAGATAATGAACTATTATATTAGTAGTCAGTTTGATTTGTGATAATAAAATACAAATAATGTTTTAAACTAAGAAATATACAAAAGTGTTATGAATCTCTGCAATGTTCTTATGGATGACAATGGGGCGGTGCGGTTATTTTTTTAACCCGCGAATTTGATAACCGCCCCACCCCGCCCCGCATAATATTTAAACCTGCATAAACCCACCCCACATCCATACCTGCTCACACATGCACCTCCCCTTCCCACATTTTTTTGAAAAAATTGTAAAAATGCTGATAAGGAAATTTAATACTGCTAATGGTAGTAATAATACTGCTCATATAGTACAAAAGACACAGTGAGAGAGTTAACAACAAAAATACCATCCAAGAAATCAGTGATTGGACACACCAAACATTCAATAATGTAAAAAAGAAACATAGCCCACACAATAGATGTAAACTCAGACATCTGTTGCCAAATCCCACTACCATAAAACTCAGACAAATAAGACACCAATCAGCTCTTGTTTTCCTTTTAAACAACAACAAAATAAGTCCGCATCATGGGTGGGCAATGTCATCCAAATGCAATCTAAGGACACAAACAGGCTACAACAGCCACTACTGACTACAACAACCTCTGATGGCTACAGCCCAGTAAGTCCACTTGAATCTGGCTCTTCCTCTTTGTTAAGTAATATTGGACATGAAACTTGGTCGATCGTTGAAGTTGAACCTGAAAAGAAAAGTACGTGATTCAATTAATCAATATTGTATTAAAAATTGAAAACTATTATTAACATAACAAGTTATTAACAGAATCACTTACCATTTATTTCATTCCATAGCCAAGTGCGAGCACACATTAAAGCCTCCAAAGTAGTAGGATGAATTCTACTACGATGCGGACTAATCAACCTCTCACTAGTGCTAAAAGATCACGAGCCATCTTCTGCAAAGTAGGAAATTTTAATCCATTTGTCTTCCACCAACTTAAATTATCAAATGATGGAGTTCGTGGTAACACATTTTCTTCTAGGTACAAATCCAACTCAGATCTTGTGTCCACATTAGCCCTACTAGAAGCGACAAACCTATCAAAGCTAGACAGTCGATTTTCCTCAACAACACAAGCAACTTCATTAGAACTAGATGCAGCATGTGAAGTAGGTACTCTACTTTTATATTCTTGAAAGAGATTGAAACATTGGGTTCAAACTTCTTGAATCTTACTTAAAGCAACTGTTTCTTCATAAATTTGTAGAAGATAGAACTCCACTAACTTCATCTTGTGCCTTGGATTAAAGATAGCAGCCACACCCATCAAAATATGCATCTTATTCCAATATTTATTAAATTTCAACAACATTGTCGATGTCATGGACTTAATCAAAGAATCAAGACTGTTAACCCAATCTTTCAATTCTATCTTTATTTCACATACTTTTGAAAAATACTGACTTGAAGTTGGATATAGACTTCTTGAGAATTGTTCAATAATATGATAAAAGAGCTTCAACTTAGCACAAACTTGTTCTGTTGCACTCCATTACACTTCAGTGGGATAACAATGATAATTGGTGTCAGTTAGAATCAACTTCATAAACACATCTTTATAGTGTAGCGGTACTTGCAACATTAAATATGTTGAGTTCCAATACGTAGGACAATCATACTCCAACTTTTTGCTATAGGAAATACTTAGCAATCGTGCAGTTTCTTCAAACCTTTCAATTCTGCTTGATGACCCTATCCAATATAAGACTCTATCATGCACATTAATAAGACCATCACCTATCACCTTCAATCCTTATTACACAATCAAATTCAAGATGTGTGTGGCTGTCACGACCCAATATTTGAGTCATGATGGCGCCTATCGTAACCCACCAATAGGCAAGCCAAACCTCCGCACAGTCCTCAAATGCTGCTCGTGCTCCTTGCTACTCCTCGAATAAACCAAGATGTCGTCAATAAACACAATGACAAAGGAGTCCAAGTATGGCCTGAATACCCGATTCATCAAATCCATGAAAGCTGCAGGGGCATTAGTCAATCCAAAAGACATCACCAGGAACTCATAATGGTCGTACCGAGTCCTGAAGGCTGTCTTTGAGATGTCCTCAGCCCTAACTCTCAACTGATGATATCCAGATCTCAAATCTATCTTTGAGAACACCGCGGCACCCTGAAGCTGATCAAAAAAATCGCCAATACGAGGCATCGGATACTTATTCTTTACTGTCACCTTATTTAACTGCCTGTAATCAATACACATTCGCATAGACCCATCCTTCTTCTTTACAAAAAGAACTGGAGCACCCCAAGGCGACACACTCGGCCTAATAAAACCCTTCCCCAAAAGATCCTTAAGCTGACTACTCAGCTCCCTCAACTCAGCAGGAGCCATACGATACGGAGCCATAGAAATAGGTCGGGTGCCCGGCTCAAGGTCAATAATAAACTCTATATCACGCTCAGGAGGAAGGCCAGGTAGGTCAGTCGGGAATACATCAAGAAACTCACGAACAACAGGGACGGAGTCAAGTGACGGACTCTCAATGCTAGCATCCCGAACATAGGCAAGGAATGAATCACAACCCCTCGCTATCAATCTACGAGCCCGAACATATGAAATAATCCCCGTCGGTGTGCGGCCAACAGAACCCTGCCACACTACCGGGGGTACACCAGGCATGGCTAAGGTCATGGTCTTGGCAAAGCAATGGCACTTCTGCATCTTTTTCCCCCGTGCAGATCCGGGCACTAGTCGACGGGTTTGACGTGACTCTCTTTCCAGCACTGACTCCGGAGCAGGGTGAGCTTACTGACGTCCGACGCAGATCCTACTCCATCTATATTGTATAGTCTTTTGCTCTCGAGACTGTAGTACTTGTTGTATATATTTGGTTTCTGTCTTTTTTTTTTTTTTGACATGTCTAGGAGTAGCGGGGCCCACTACGGGGTTTCGGAACCAAGTCTGGGCTAAGGTTCCCCAAACCCCTACTAACAACGGTACAACATTAACCAACCCTATAAAAGTAATATCTGGCACACCACGAGGATAACAGGCCCGAAACACATCCGAACAAGGCCCTAAACGGCCCAAAAGGCCTAGTCATAGCAAGCCAGTGCCAATCCACAACTACCAGCCCAAACACTAGCATAATAACATGCAAATACTATAAACAAATAGTAAAATGATCCTAATCCGGCAGCAACTCAAAACCCATACCACATTTAGTTTACCATACAAAACCAAAGCTTGCCGCTTCGAATAAATGTTCCATACTACCCCAACTAGGATCCTCCCAGTAATATTCTATTTAACATAAGATATATGTATACAGACAAATCTGATATAGTGGTATAGCAGCCACCTATGTTAACTAAGAATGGTTGAAAAGGACCATGTGAAACCATGTTTATATGGGCATTTCTTTTCAGCTACTGCCTACTAGTAAGAAGAAATGAGGAAAGTAAATTTTGTTAAAGTCAACTATGGACATCTATCTAATTTAGTAATAATAAATGCTAGCATGCAAAGTGAACATGAATTAAAGCCACCACTTACTACGAAGTTCGATGGATACTCCCTCCACTTCCACGTGGAGTGGAGGTGTCGACACATTAATTATTTATCAGATTTTTATATGTATTCGGGTATTGCATAAGTCCGTGATAAAATAAATATAATATTTTGACTATACCATAATTAATAGAAAATTATTTCTAACAAAACCTCTATAAAAGAAAAATATTATTTTAACATATTTAAATTCACTATCTCCGTTTTAATTATTAATAAATTATAAAACTATTATAAAATAGTATAGATATCTCGTAACTAAAGAATTGTATAAATTTCAAAAACATTTTCGAAAGGTCATTAACTATGTCATTTTACCAAATTCAAATTTAATTTAATATTTTACCATGTGCTCGGTCTAGATAATATTCTCAAACGAACTGCCTGGGAACCGAACTGTCAGTCCCAGCAAGTCATAAATAACTTGGGGCAGTTATAGAAAAGCTCTAAACGCTGACAACACACGAAAACGAGGGAAATAATCGGGAAGGTCATTACAGTGGCACAACGCGCATGAAACACACTACCCATCAACAATAAATCTCCTTTACAAAGTTTCTAATTTAATAAGGTCTTCATCATAACATTGTTTGTGCTATAATTATCAACTGTAATTGTTGATATTCTTCTTTCAAGATTCCACTCTAACAAACAACTAAGCAACACACTACACAAAGTATCCTTATCATGTGGAGCAGGGACATAAATAAATTTCAAAATATGGCTTTGAATCCCTCACGAATCATCAATGAAATGTGTTGTAATGTCCATGAATCTTTTTTTATTATTATCTAAAGTCCACATATCAGTGGTTAATGCAATTTTACTTGTAAGTTTTTCCAATAAATTAGAAGTTTTTTATTTTAAATTGTCAAAAATCTTCAAAATATGATTCTTAATTGTGTTCCTGGATACCATTTTGAACAATGGCTAAAGATTAGCAATAAACTTTCTAAACCCTACATGATCAACAATAGACAAAGGATACTCATGCAAAATAATGGCATGAGCAAGTTCTCTACGTGAAACATCTTGATCGAAATAATGATGTTGGCTAGTTTCATCACCCCCTGAACCACTTCCATTTTCTAAATTACTTGGCTTATTGGGACATCTACGAGTATGTCTCTCATAGACGATGTCCCACAATTTCTACTTGATTTGATACGAGCATTGCAATACTTACAAATAACATAGCGAGAACCATTGAACATCACTGATTTAAAATGATTCCATACTTTAGATTTCAATTTCGTTTTTCTAGATTCCGAAACTTTATTCATTTGAGAAGACCTTTGGATCTCTCCCTCAGTTGGTTGAGTTGGTTGAGGGAGAGTACTTGAAGATGAATCAATTGTATTTTTTTCGTCATGAGATTCCATACTTATCTATAAACACGCAAAATTTGTCAATAAATCAGATCAAGATAACACAAGAAAGTTCTTACAAAGTATCAAGAACAATTAAAAAGGAAAAAAAAGACATACAGAGTCTCTGAATCCAACTACATACTTGTTTTACAATAATAGTTCTGACTTCTGAATCAGGTCTATAGAGTATTATTTGGAGCCATGTCAAAGGCCTATAAAGTATTATTTAGATCACATTTTGAGCTCGATAATAATGAAACTTTGACAAGTTATAAGAGAAGTGGGGATTATAATAGGCAAATTTAGCAAGAACCATATTATTATAAGATAAAAATTTTGGCTCAAACAAAAAGAGAATCAAATCAAACAAGAGACCAAAAATAAGAAATTTGTGAGATATTATGGAACAATCTGTAAATGGGGACCAAAAACAAGAAAAGAACAGAAAAAACAAGAAGAAATTGTAGTGGAAATAAAAAGGCGAGAGAGGAAGAGAGGTTAATTACCATAGCAGAGTCTTTGCTACAGAGACTTGAGGAAAAAATAGCGACAATGAGAGTGAAAGATGTGAAGTCGCGACAATGATATCCAGAGATGAGAGAGTCGTCTTTTTCACTGATTCTAATTTCTTAAGACCTAACCCGCACCCGCCCCTACCCAGTAGAAAATAAATTATTTTTACTTTTGACCCGCACCACCCAGCACCCAAACAACGCTTATCTCAACCCGCATCGCCCCATTGCCATCCCTAAATGTTCTAGAGCAAATATGAATTCTTTGGTGGTTATGCAGTAGTTAGAGCAAATAAACATTTGCTCTTTGCTTTTCATTTTTATTTGAATTATAAATTTCTTTTGTTGTAAAAATATTATTTACTCCATTATTTAATCCTGGAATAAATAATTGAAAAGTACCATGGAAAAAAGCTCAATGTTTTGTTTCTTTTCTTATATACGTGACTTACATACATTCACTATCAATTGTGGAGTAATCGACTTAATTATGGTGTAGGGATTAGTTTAAATATTTAAAATCAATTATAATTCCTAACCTAAATAATTTCTTTATTTAATATAATTACTAAAAATTTTCTTCTTAAATCTTTCCTTATTCAATAGACAAAATTATTTATTTTCTAAGATCTAAAATTTTGGTTATGTGAGCAAGATAGGAAATTCTAAAATTTCAATAGAGACAAAAATGATTTTTCGTGAATACAGTTACCTGGTATTTGTTACTGGTGTGTGGGAGGTGACAGGTATCCCGTGAAATTATTGAGTTGCTTGAAAGATGATCCAAACATTACGATTATCAAAAAATATATAAATTTTATTTACCTATCGTATCAGTTTGATACCTCTCATTTTTATCTTTTAAACAAATATTGCATTTATTTTTAGCACTAATTGCTATTAAATGTAATTTATGCTAATTAATTGATGCGCATATACTAAAATTAGAAGAATACACATTTTGACCTGTAAACAAATATGATATTACATATATTGTAACTTTAATTGTAATATTATGTACTTCAATATTTTTTATACAATCTTTTATATTGACATAATCACACGTACGTACGTACCCTAAACTGGTACTTATATAGATATAAAAGTATTACGAAAAAGTGTCAAAACTATCTCTATAATATTAAATTTGTTTTAAAATTATCCTCTATCCGCTCCCCCCCCCCCCCCAAAAAAAAAAAGTTAACATCAACAATCATTGACGTCTATGAAGAATTCACCTCTAGAAAGCAAACTCAAACCCAAAATTTTTACTCCTTTTTATTAGTTGTCAAATATCAAAGTAAGAAAAAGATTTAAGGAGTTAAAACCTATGTTTGAAATATATCTTCCATTTTGTTCTAAAGATTTGAGAATTTAAGAACGTTACCATTATTCTTTGGATTAAAATCCCTTTACTACTTCTAAAGAAGATTTGTTCTAATGGTACTTTAATTTATTTTCAATTTTGAAAAAAAAAATCTTTAGATGATGTAATGTTCATTTAGTTTTTTTTTTTTTTTTTTAATACATTGGTGTACTTCTTACAACTCTAAAATATTAAATATGTCAGTTGTAGAAGTTGATTTTATGTTTCTTTTCTCCGAAAGTTGATTTTATGTTTGTTGTGGCTTAGTGGAGGTGGCTTTCAAATGAGTGAAGTTTCTTTACCATTTAAACCAAGGCTCCTAGTTATATCGATTTGATGGTGGCATTGCACTTCGATGAAGACATTCGCTTGAATTCAGTAAAAAATAGCATGATAGATACCTATCATAATTTGTGGAATGTGTTGGATAGATTGGATACATTGGAGCTTTTTTGATTCCACACAGATCAATAGAGAAGTGCTACACATATTTTTATAAAGTTTTTGTCACGACTCAATTTCTTAGATCATGATGGCACCTACTATAACCCACCAGTAGGTAAGCCAACCCATAATCCGGAACAACTAATAATGGACTATCACGAGGAATGAAAGAAACAGCGGAAAATAATCAAATGAAGAGACTAATATAATGATAATATCCCAAAACCTGGTGAAGTCAGTACAAGAGCCTCTAATACAACAGGAGTACAAAGCGAAATATAGAATAAATGCAAGTACAAGCCGTCTCTGAAATGCAAAATAGAGATCAATCTAATTAATAATAGGGAGAGCAGGAATACTCCGAACGTCAGGAGCACACCCCAAATTTTCGATCCAAAGCTGTTCCGCACAATGCACAAGTCAACAGTGAGAACTTGTACTATGATCTGCAGGCTGCAGAAGTGTAGTATGAGTACCAAACACGTGGTACTCAGTAGGCATCGGCCGACTGAGCTTCAAATATAATGCAAGTATAAATAACATGTAAAGCAAAAATATAACTACAGGCAGCTATCCAAGAAACTAAGCATAATAATGCTAATGGGGCAACAAGGATAAACTATCCTATTCTAACAGTATTCAAGAACTAAAGTACCATACCATTTATCACTAGTCAATATACCAATGAAGAGTGAAAGAAGGATATATAGTAGTATACAAGGCCAAAGAATACATATACAATATGAATAGACAAAGAAAGAGAGGGTATACGGTAATACCCCCCCCCCCCCGCCCCACATATATATATAACTCAAAGGTAATATCCTGAAGGAGCCAACCTAACGTCTCAAGGAGTCATAGCCAAGTAAGGGAGATAATACTAGCATAATCAAAGCCTCTAACCAAAGGGTGACTAATCATGAGGTAACTTAACAATAATGCACCTTATCGTAATAGAAAAAGGGAAATCATAAACGTACCGACAATCTCGGTTACCAGTCCATAATCATCCTGCCACGAACTAACCATAATAACTAATAATAAAGTAACCGACTAGTCCGGACAAATAATAATCTAATCGGGCCCACATAAACCTAGAACCTTCAAGCAAACACTCAGCAAACAACAATCATAGCTTTTACCTATACAACCCCCCATAAGGCCGATAGATATAAGTACCAAACAATCATACTGTTGATAGGCAATGCATATGAATGAATGAATATAACATAAACCAATAGTACCATACCCAATCCGAGTGACATAATGTACTAAGTGTATACACCTTCTCTAGCTTAGTAGTTAGTAAAGTCAAGACCTATGGTGACCATCCCTCTCCGACATTGTGGCTAAGGACAAAGTGGCCCCTAGGGAACTCGGGATATCCGTATACACTGCCTGGTCCCGAACCAGGACTTCTAATAATCATCATAATCAATCTACTCCGTCCAGTACTGAAGAGATATATAAGTATAATAAGTGCACGGATTCAAATCGTGACTAAATGAGTGTAAGTCTACAAATTCATTGCCTGAGATCAATTTCGAGACTAAATCAGTATAATAGCATAGAAAAGGTCGGAATCTCTCTCGATCGAACTAAATAGTAGTGGTAAAAGAGTGGATGATAACGGACTGGAATCAATCTCGGTCTAATTTCTAAAATAGCACATTTAGTTCCAAAAGCTCATAATCCATTAAGTAAGGTGGTACAATTCCCGTTATAAAAGAATCCATTTTAAAAGTGAAAAGTGAAAATAAATCCCTTTTTAGAAAACAGTAGTAAAATCAAGGTTTTGACTGGAATCGTACCACTAAGTGAGCATGAATGCGCCTAAAAGTATGCATGCCATCACCAGTATCCAAACAATACAACCATAAGCATCTATAAACTAGAATCATGCCCTCTTTAAGGGTAAAATACTCACCTGGAGTCGTCCAACTGGTATCGTAACCACGGCCTCGGGCCCAACAGTACATAACTAGTATAATAATATCACTAAAATTCGGGGAACTACTATCCAATTCGCTAAGTAATATGGTGAGTATTATACTAAAGGATCATTAATATCAATCTATGGTTAACATGTCTATAATCAAGGATATTATGGCTCTAGGGCCATAACGGGTATCCTAGGCTAGGGTTTAGATCACATTTTTATCCCAAGTTCCCTAAATAGACTAAGTCATGATTTACTAGTCATAATCTAATCATATAATCCCTACTTAGCATGCAATCTATATAATACGCAATCTCATAGAGAAAGTAGACAGAAGTCTACCTCATAGCCAAACCACATTCTTGAACCATCAACAAATCACTCATTTTTTATCCACGATCTTGAAATGATGTAACACTATAAAAATCATAATCTACATGTTAATAGGAGTAAAACAAGACTCATATTGCGATACAATACTTCGAGTTAAAATTTGGATCTAAAATGGGCCCGTGAGACCCACGCATGAAATCTCAAAATTGAATCTGTCAATAGGTCTCTCTTGACTTAAGGAACTTGTATCCAAAATTTTAGCACAAATCGAGCTCATTAGCTTGCCCAAATCAGCCCCAACGTAAGAGGGTTTCAAGAATTAAAATGGAGAAATTAATAGAAAAGGAGCTCAGAAATTATGACATTCGAATGAGGTAAAAGTCACCTTGACATGTTCGTAATATCCCCGGCCTTAAACTAGTGATCCCAAGCTAATTTCCAAGCTCCCAAGGGCTTCAATGGGCATTTTCTCTCAAGAAAATGCCCTAAAAGCAGTGGGGCTTGAGCTTTTAACAAAGCAACCCCATTGCTTAGGCAGCACTAGGCATTGCCCAAGAGGTATCACCTAGGCATCCAATGCCTCACCAAGGCGATGGCATGCTAAGGCAACCTCAGCGCCAAGGCGGCACAAGGCTCGCCCAGGCGGCCAAGTCCTCGCTTGGGAGATGGCCATGCCAATGCAGCCTACTCTCTTAGGCGAAATCGCCTAGGTGGCCAAGGCATCGCCATGGCAATGGCTCTAACAATAGCAGCATCGTCTCTTGGCCAAGATGCCAAGTCTCTGATCGACCCCTCGGGACCCGTTTAGAATCCCTTGAGGACAAACGAACTTTGCTACCACACTTATTTTGAAATTTCAGACTTAATGGCGTCATCAAAATTTCCATTTGAGGTCGTTTCGATCGAATGTAGGTCCCACACCCAAAGGGTCATTTTAACCAACTTCCGACCAATAGCCCAAAATGAGTCCGAAAGTCCCGAGACCCAGACCAAGGGTCCTCCTAGCCTAAAATCGATGTTCCAGAGCTGATAGCGTTGTTGGAATTTCCATTCAAGTCCATTTACTAGGAATTTTGGTCCCAAACCAATTCCTTAACAGCGAAAGCTCCAAAGTAGGAAAATGAGCCTAAAACCCATACGAAATGTTAGATAATCTAACCGATAGTTCGGATAAGTCATAAATGACCTGTAGATGCTATGAGAAGACTTTAAATGCTGAAAATGCGCAGAAATCAAAAAAATAACCGGAGGGTCATTACAGTCATACCAAATTAACAAGTCAATCGTCAGTCGAAAAGATACATTTAAGCTAGAAAATAATGTGTGGAATTAGGCCTGTGCACGAATCGATTCGAATAGATTTTAGTCATTATTAAATTGAAATTTCAAATTTCAATTTGTTAAAATTCTTATCCTAACGCGATCTATTCTAGGTCTAATTCGATTCATTTTTTATTATTTCGATTCAATTTTACGAATTGATTTATTTGATTTTGAAATTTAAACAGGCAACTATTTTTATTTCAATTTTAGAGCAAACATAATAAAAAATAACAAAATCTTAAAATTAGGCCTTAATGACCTAAAGTAACATTGCATTGCAAGTTTAAAGTGAAATTAAAATCCAACCACAATGGTTCAAAACTCAAAAGTACTATTATTTAAAAATATAATGATAGTAGCAACAAAATCAAAAAAAAAACCAAAAAAAACCTAGTAGTAGATAGCACCATCTCCTTTTCAACCAGCAAGCACTCATCTCACCAACCACGCCGATGAAAGGAATGTAAGGTTGTGAGTTGTGACTCTTGAAGTTAAGAAATTAGGATTTAGGTCTATACTCCCTAAAATGTAAATGGTAAAGAGAGGTGTAGATTTCTAGGTTTTTAAATTAAAATACTCTAAATGTGGGTCTGGGCTATGGTATAAGTATCTACCATAAATAAAAGTCTGCATTTTGTAAGTGATTGATAATACTAAATACCATTATATATATATATATATTTTTTTTTTTATTTTTTTTATTTTTTTTTAATATTCTCACTCACACTTACAAATATTAGTTGAATACTCTGGTACTCAAGCTCTAAGGTCGATTTCGCAATGTAATCTTTATTTGATAATTAAGCTGCGTAATTATTTTTAGTCGTCCATATCTACCCTTAGTATGTGGTTAGTCTTTTAAACTGCTTAAGAATTTCGATGGATCAACATGCAAATTCCTAGGATGTTAAAAGTCAGCCAGGGCCTGAGAGTCAAAGGACGTGTGTTTGTCCAGGGTGAGGTTGAAGAAGCAGTTCTTAGGTATAAAAGTTTAAAGGAAAGAGACGAGCAGGGTAAGACCACCGATGGGATAAATAGGATAAGGACTTAGATATAAAGAGAGATAGTTAAAAAAAAAATTACTTTAATTTTGGGAGAAAATACTTAGAAACTAGTAATTAATTAACTTATATTACAGAAGTAGAATCCGAAAGAGAAAGTATCGAGTAGGATTTTACACATATTGAATCACCCCTCTGAAAATCAGTTCATTTATTGAAATAAATCCAATCTAAAACAACCAACAACCAACCCCTTTTATTTTAACCTGAAAATTCCTAGGATGTTAAAAGTCCGCCAAGGCCTGAGAGCCAAAGGACGTGTATTTGTCCAGGGTGAGGTTGAAAAAGCAGTTCTTAGGTATAAAAGTTTAAAGGAAAGATACGAACAGGGTAAGACCACCTATGGGCTAAATATGATAAGGATTTAGATATCAAGAGAGATAGTTAAAAAAAATTACTTTAATTTTGGGAGAAAATACTTACAAACTAGTAATTAATCAACCTATATTACAGAAGTAGAATCCGGAAGAGAAAGTACCGAGTAGGATTTTACACATATTGAATCACCCCTCTGAAAATCAGTTCATTTATTGAAATAAATCCAATCTAAAACAACCAACCCATATATATATATATAAATCAAAATTTGTTACCAAAACACCTTCTAAACGAGTTTACTAAACCACAGAAAGCCATGCAAATGGATGACTCTCATAATACTTATACTCATTATGTAAAAAATGCTATAGTTAGTTTCAATAACACGTTTTCAAATTACAAGACTAAATATAAGTTAGGATACATGTTAACAAGGAAATTAGATATAAAAGCAGACTTTGTAATAGGATTAGATTTTATGGTCCGAAACAATGGAGGATGTTTTATTACCAGAGATGGAGTACTTTTTACAAAGAACATTACAATAACCCCCTCATTTTTTGGAAGAAATGTACAAAGAGATACTAAAGTAATAAAAGATTCAAAAAGAAAGCTAATCAATCCAGACACCGTTTGTGATAAAGGAACAGATTGTACCTGCAACAAAAATTTATTATCAGAAATAATAGATGAACAAGAATGGATAGATATAGATGAAGATATAAAAAAGAACTATAATTTAATTGAAGTACAGGTAGACAAATATAATTTTGGCAGAAATAACATAGGAATTATTAAAAATCAAGCCGATCTGCAGAAAATAATTCAGAAATTAGATGACATAGATATTATAGGAGAAAAACCCTTAGAACATTGAAAAAATAACCAAATAGAATGTAAGTTAGAAATTATAAATCCAGAATACACTGTAAAAACAGCCGCAATACAAGCCACTAATGAAGATTTAAAAGACTTTGAAATACAAATCAAAGAACTTCTAAACTTAGGAGTAATTAGGAGATCAAAGTCAAGACATAGATCAGCAGCATTTATGGTTAGAAACCATAGTGAGATAGTTAGAGGTAAAGCTAGAATGGTTATTAATTATAAAAGACTTAATGATAATACTGTAATGGATGCCTACAAACTTCCAGACAAAATCGAATTAATTAATAGAATCCAGGAAAGAACAATATTTAGTAAATTTGATTGCAAGTCCAGATATTGGCAAATAAAAATGCATGAAGACAGTATTGAGTGGACAACTTTCACTTGTCCCGAAGGACATTTTGAGTGGCTAGTAATGCCATTTGGACTTAAAACAGCTCCACCAATTTTCCAACGAAAAATGGATAACATATTTGGAACATACAAGCATTTTGTATTAGTATATGTAGATGATATCTTAGTATTTAGTTATAACATGAAAGAACATCTAGAACATCTACAGACTGTTTTTAATTTGTTTATAGAAAATGGAATAATAATTAGTAAGAAAAAATATGCTTAGTATTCTAAGAAAAATTATAACTACATAAGTAGATACAAGGAGGAGGAAGTACCGAGTAGGACTTTACAACTATAAGAACACAGCTCTTCAAATCAATCAACTCCAACACCTTTAATCAGCAAAGGTTTATACAATCCTTGAAATAATCCTTATTTCTAAGTGTTTAAATTTATTGGAATCAGAGCTTTAAGTTTCTAGGCCACCATATAACATAGTCTGGAGATAACATACATAAAGATAATACTTTAATACTCGAAATTCTTAGAGATATCCAAATTAAGCAGACAAAAATCTTTTACCAAATAGAAGAAAAGTTAGACTTTCTAAAAATTCAATATACAGAAATAGAGAAAAGACAACTTAATAAAGAACCTCAAGAAAATACTTTTCATACAGACCTTAAAGATTTAAAACAAGCTAAATAAGAGTAATAATCCTCAATAAATTTAAACACTTAGAAATAAGGATTATTTCAAGGATTGTATAAATCTTTGCTGATTAAAGGTGTTGGAGTTGATTGATTTGAAGAGGTGTATTCTTATAGTTGTAAAGTCCTACTCGGTACTTCCTCCTCCTTGTATCTACTTATGTAGTTAGGTATAATTTTTCTTAGAATACTAAGCATATTCCCCGAATATTAAACTTTTTTTTTTTTTTAGGCATACCCTATTCATCTCTTCTTCTTAAACTTATACTTAAGACCTGTTTCTTTGATCACACCCCGGAACCGTTAATTGATTTAACTTATCCTTAGCAATACCCTTTTCATCTCTTTCTCTTAAACTTATTACCTAAGAACCGCTTCTTTGACCGAACCCTGGATAAACATTATCCTTCAACTCTCTTGGCTATGACAGACTTCAACATCCTAGGCATTTACCGGTCAATCCATGGGGGTTCATTAAGCATTTAAGAGATTAACCATATACTAAGGGTTGCTATGGATCATTCTAGGAATTTACAGATCAATCCATGGGAGGTCTTTAAGCATTTAAGAAGTTAACCATATACTAAGGGTAGACATATGAACTTATCAATATAATATCAACATGAACATTAATAACATGATATTACATAAACATGAAAACTACTTTACATGCATAGGGGAATAGTACCTAGTTCTAAGAAAACCATAACCTACTTACATGGTAGAGGAGAGAGGGTTCCCTTTCGGGAGTCCCCGAGGTACTCCTGGTTGAACTGGAAAATAAACACGCACACACTTACTTACAAACACACACTCTTTTTTGTATTTTTACAATAGCTCACACTCTCAAATATTTAGTTGACTATGCTGAATGCTAATAGTAGTAATCGCTCCTTGCTCTCTATTGTTGTATTTTTATTGACTGTATTACTTGCTTTCCTATCGTCTTTTCTATACAAGATATACATCCTTCTAGGTAACATTTGCTACATGTAGCTCTTCTAGTTTTACTAGGGTACCAATGACAAATATAACATTGATTGCTATCTAAACCTTTATGCTTTTCAAACTCATGTAGACACTATTTTGATTCTATAATATTTACTAGGTTAAAACTGGTTACAGCAGTGTTTAAATTTTCTAATCCTACGTCTTTGTCTGAATCTGAAGAGTTTGGATCGTTATCATAGTCTATACTAACAATATAATATATTCTTTCTGTGTCTGACATATATTCGTCTACGTTTATTATAGTTTCGTTAAAATCTTCTATTAATTGAGAATTCCTTGTTCTAGTATTGTTTCTTTTAGGACAGGTATTCGCTAAATGGTCTGAACTACCACAAGTAAAATATTCTAAAGTATTTTTATAACTTCTATTATCTTTATATTTTCTCACATGTTTGTCTTTATTTAAATAAGGTTTTCTGGCAGAAGATTTTCTCAAATAATAACTTTTTTGTCTATAATCATTACGTTTGTATGGTTTTCTATGTTTCTTATATCTATTTTTTCTTTGGTAATTGTCATCATAACTTTGTGTAGTATAAATAGTCTTACAAAAATTTGTTTCTCCTTTCTTTAATTGTTTCTGTATTTGTATGTTAGTACATTTTTCTTGTAATATGTCTATTATATGTTGTATTTTATGTCCTATTGACCATCTGGCATTAGGATTCTATAATACACCATCTCTTTTACCCCATCTATCTTCTATTTCTCGTCCTAAGGCACCTGGTAATTTATTAAACAATTTCTTTCCTAAACCTTGGTCAAAAGCGTTGCCACTTATACTTGTATAATAAAAGTAATCTAAGAGAAAAGGTTTAATGTGATGCCAACTACTTATACTTAATTGTTCTAATTTTATTAATGCTTTTTGTTGTAATATTAATAGTCCACTATTTGGATCTTCTCCTGTTATTAAACTATGTATTTTATTAGTAAAGTTATATGGGTTAGCTCCTAAGTCTAATAATTCTTTGAAGTCATTGGGAAATTCTCTTTTAAAACTTTTCCATAAACCTTTTGTAGATTCTCCTAAAACCGTTTCTAGATATTTATACATAGTTTCTGAGTCTATTTCATTATATATCTTAATATAGTCTGCTACTACGATTCCTTTCCATAAATCAATAACCGTATTCCAATTTTGAGGGTCGTGTGCTGCTATATTAAGTATTTTACCTTTATCACCACCTTCTTGGAGAGTGATAGGTTCTTCTATCGGCATTCTTTTTCCTATTGGTCTTACACTTTCTGATTCAGTTTCTGGATTTTGTCTATATACTCTATGTCTAGGAACATTTTCTGTATTGGTTTCTACCGTATGTATTTGACTAGTTCTTTGGAAAGGGCTTGAGCTAGTAGAAGCTGATTCCATAAATTCTTTAATACTTTTATCTGTTTCTGAAACTACATCGTCTGAATTATCAAATAGTTCTCTATATCTTATATTATCTGTTCTTAAAGTACATGTCCTGAAATGGTCATCTACTTCAAAAATTTCTAATTGTCCTAGCTTGCATCCACTACATTTAAAGCGTCTCTTTTTATCGGTTGTATATATTTCTCTTGCCTTTTGTATAGTTTTATCTACTTCAAATTCTTCCAATTCAATTATATTCATAAATTCAGTTTTTTCTGTTTTCTCTACTTCTTCTTCTATCTCATTTTGATTTGTTTTCTGATAGTCTAAGAATCTAATGGAAGTCTCTCCCTTTTTGTTTGTATACATTAGATGGTCTGTGGGTTTTAAAGTCTCTTGTTTATCTTTATCTTTATGTTCTAGGTTCCATTCTAAACCAGCATAAATTTCTGAGTCTATTTTTATGGGCTTCATTAGTTTAATTCCTTTATTTCCCATTAATCCTACCACATCGTCAACTTTTAATTTAAATTTGCTACCACTATTATTAGCTAATTTTCTGAGGAATCCGACACAAACTAAGAGGTTATTTCCTCTGGTCATGTCTTCATATCCTTTAGTCTGAATACCTATCTTTATATATTTTCCAAATTCTGAAGAATTAATCATAAAGTCTGGACTACAGTAAAATATTCCTCCGTTATTAGTCATATCTACTTCAGTTAGTCCTATAAGGGATCTTTGAGAGTCTGACCATCTATCATCATATATAGTTATTAGAGCTTTTGTTCCTAAATTCTTTCTTGTTAATCCTTTTAATCCTATTATTATTAAACCCATGTGCATTAGGTTCATATGTCTTTTTTGAATTTCTTCTGAGGATTCTGTACTAATTAATGTAAGATTCTCTTGGTTATGTCCTATTACACATATCTGTTCTTCCCTATAATGTCTATATAACAAAGCTTTTTGAGAAAATAAACATGCACTATATAATACTTTGGGATTTAGTAAATTTAATTTATTTTGTTGGAAAATCTGAATGTCTTTGTCAACATCTATTACTTCGTCTAATTGTTGTGAAGTTGATGCAGTGCGTCTTCCGAAAGTCATTATGTTGGATATTATATTGTTACTTAGTCTATTATTTTGGGTGTAGCTATGTCGTGATCTTTCTTCGTTTTGTCTCCTACCTGATAAAAAGTCCATGGTCTTACCTTTCTTACTACTGGAGTCCTATCTTTTAGTGGAGTTACTTCGGTTCTTTTTAATTGATCGATTAATTCGTTTAGAGTATCTTCTGGAACTGGTGGATAGTTAATTTTGTTTAATTCTTCTAAATGTTGTTTTAATATTTCTTGGTGGTCTTCTATAGTTTTACCTTTAATTAGTCTTTCTATATTTTCGTTGAGTTTTAGGAGTAATAAGATTACAGTATTATTTTGCTTAATAATTATCTGGTCGGCCTTACTTTGAGGTGAATGGGTACTTAAGCCTTCTGGGATTGGTGCTATTTGTTCTGCTTGTTTAAGTATTTCGGTATATAAATGGTCATTCATGGAAGGATTATTACTCTTATTTGTTCTATAGCTTGTTTTAAATCTTTAAGGTCTGTATGAAAAGTATTTTCTTGTGGTTCTTTGTTAAGTTGTCTTTTTTCTATCTCTGTATATTGAATTTTTAGAAAATCTATCTTTTCTTCTATTTGGTAAAAGATTTTTGTCTGCTTAACTTGGATATCTCTAAGAATTTCGAGTATTAAAGTATTATCTTTATGTATGTTATCTCCTAAATTTAGTAGTAAGTCTACTATACTATTTAATTGTGGATCTTCGTTATGTAAACTATGGTCTCCACTGACAAAATTACACCTAATTAAAGAATTGTCCTTTAATCTTTTATATTTTCTTTCCGGAATTAATTGTAAGTCTAAGTAGTCTAATTTTTTGAGATTTGTTACTTTATCTATTTTATCTATCCTAGTGCTATCCAGATTGGTTTATTTTTATACCACTCTAACCACTCTTTATAATTAGCTATGTCTCTTTCTATACCTTGTAATTCCCAGCTAATATTACTTGCTATTTGATCTAAATCTTTTGAATTTAAAGACCTTAACTTTTTTAGAGATTGTTTTAAAATTCTTTGTTTCTTTGTTGAGTATACTAGTCTTATTACTTGAGTAGTGTATAAAATATTATTAGCTTGTATCTCTCTGGCAAGTGGATGAGTTTTCATATACTAGTCTATCCTAACGGGCAATTGTTTAAATATTCTTTAAAATATCTTCTACCTTCTACAGTGTCTTTAATATTTCTTTTAACTGTAAGTAGTCTAGTTTGTAGTCTATTTTGGTGTTCACACCTTCTATGATAAGTTTCTATAGATATATTCTTGTAATTTTCTTTAGTTGCGTTTTTAAAATCTTGTAAATGTTGGATCAATTCGTCCTGTACTTGTCTTAATCGTCTTTCTTCAATATATGATTCACGTATCTGTATATTGTAATGATTTATATAATTGCAATAATTATCATTTCTTCGCATTAAAAGGAAATTATAATAGTTTGTATTAGATATTCTTGGGCTTGTATGTCTATTTTTACTTGTTCTATTTCTTTCTTTATATAGTTATAATAATCTATTATTTGTTTTCTTAGGTGAACTTCTATATCTAATTCTAAATATATCTTAGATCTTGTTAATACTGTTACTAACTTTTGTTCTAAAAATTGTATATAATTTTGGCCCTGCTGGATACAATATAGTCTTTTGCTTAATTCCTTATATCGTCTACGATATTTGTTAATAGTAGTCTTTGAATATTGCATAAAATTCTTATCCTAAAGGAAAATATTGTACTCTATTTCTTAAAAACTTTATATAGTCTTTGATATTTTTAATTTCGTTTTCTATACGTCTTAACTCTCGTTTATGAGTATGTTGTAATGATTCTTTAAGTATTATAGCTTGTCTTAATTTTTGTTTAGAATCGTATATTTCTTTATAATGATAAGCAATATTTTTAGTATAAAAATATTTTTTCATATATTTAATAACCTAAAAAGTTGTCTATATCGATGATTATTCCTTATATGTTGAAGAGTATATTGATTGTGTCTTGTTAAAGTATATCTAATTAATTTTCTTTGATATTGTCGTAGTTCGGCGATACAATAAGGGATTCTACTGTTTTGTATTATTCCGTCTTTTACTTCGGAATTAATGTGTAAATTCTGAAGTTCTGAGTATAATTGATTTATTTTCCTTTTTGTCTCGTTATATTCTTGAAAAGTAGTAATTGGTCTGTTCATATATTTAGCCTAGAGGAAAATAATCTATCTTTTTCTTAAGTCTTTTAGCTCTTTTTTGTAATATTTTTATTTGCTCACTGTATTCTACTATTCTTTGTGCTAAGAATTGTACCTTTCTTTTGATAGTTGGATCGGTTTTAAATTCATCTTCAAAATAATTAGCGAAATATCTAAATTTTCTTTCTAATCTATCGTGCGCCTTTTCTAATTCTTGACAATTTAAATTAATCTCTATTAGATGGTTCCTAAGATATCTAATGTATCTAGCAAAATCAGTCTGTTTCATATAATTGTTATCCTAAAGGGTAATGATTAATTGTATAACTGCCTTTTGTCTGTATTTTATTTGAAGAAAAAGTTCTAAAGTTGGTTCTTCTAAATTCGTATATTCTTGTACTAAGTCGGCTAAACGTAGTTTATTATCTAAAAGAAAAGATCTAAGAGTATATATATATATATATATATATTATTGATTTTTTGAATCAATTCGGATCTTAAACACACCCAACTAAATTCGATTCGAAAAATCAAAATATTCTAAAATTAAATTTGTAAATCGATTCAAATTGTATAATCCAAATCAAATTACCAAATTTTTTTTGAATTGATTCAAATATTCATATTGACCCGATTTGTACGCAGCCCTAGCTGAAAGCCTGAAATATTTATTAGGTAGTGGTAGATGAACAAAGGAAATTTTAAAACATATGTAATAATATAAGGATAGTGTTATTTTCTCATCAAACAAAAAATTAGTATTCAAAAATATTAACTTCAACAATAAGTTCAAACCAACTTATGTACAACAAATGAAGTTCTAGCTCTGTATTAAAATCAAACATGAACTGTAAACACTATTCAAACTATTTCTGAAAAAATAGTAAAACAAAAAGAAAGAGATGAAGATTGAAGAATCGAGCCCACTGAATTCACAGTGTGTCCTTAAGAAAATTATTCCCCTTATTGTACTCGAGTTTAATGGAATATATCCTCCCAGGATTGAATAAATCACTCACCAAAATAGCGATACCTCACACTTGATTATGCTAGTGTTAGTTCCCTTACTTGGTGGCCATGATACATAGGTAGGCTTCCTCGGGTTATTTCCTTGGAATTTAGTCCTACATGTGTATATATATATATATATATCAATATGGCATTACCGCATATCCCTTTCTTTCCTTATCTATTCATATTGTATATGTATCCTTTAGCCTTTTATACTACTATATATATCCTTCTTCCACCCATCATTTGTATATTGGCTAGTGATATACGGTATTGCATCTTCGACCCTGCTTACTGTTAGAACAAGATAGTTTATCCTTATGGCTCTGTTAACATTATTACTCAGTCGGTCGATGCCTACTGAGTACCACATGTTTGGTACTTATACTACACTTCTACAGCCTACAGGTTATAGTTCGAGTTATCACCGTTGATGTGTGTATCATGTAGAGCAGCTATGAATTGGAGACTCGGGGTGAGCTTCTGGCGTTTTGGAGTATCCCTACTCTCTCTCTTATTGTTAGACTGTTCTCTATGTTCTATTTAGAGACATCTTTGTACATATATAGTTATCTTGTATTTCACTTGTACTCCTGATGTATTAGAAGCTCTTGTACTGGCTCCACCAGTTTTTGGGATTATGTTAGCCTTTTTATTATATTTATTCCTCAGTTCTCCTTATTTGTCTTGGTAGTCCGTTACTAGTTGTTCCGTACTACGGGTTGGCTTACCTACTAGTGGGTTAGAGTAGGTGTCATCATGACCTGAGAAATTGGGTCGTAACAGCAGCAAAAAACTATTGAAAATAGTGATGCTATAAAAGATTTGAGGGAATGAGAGTTAGCTCTAATTCCTCAAGTTGGAGAATTATTGGAGGAAAAAAATGTGAATGCTTCAGAGACGTCGCTAGTTGACTTAGGGCAGAAATCAATTGATGTTGAAGCTGCTGAAATTTCTGGACGCAGTGGTTTGCGAGAAGAAATACATAATGCAACGAATAATTGGACAGTAATTGCACAAAAACACTTGGTTGGTTCTTCATCGACTAGTCGAAGTAAGTCTCCAGGCTATAAAAAGGAAGCGACTAGGAAGATGCAGTTGCCTATCGATCCTAAGGTAAATTTATCTATTCAAAATAATTTTGCACCTTTGTCTAAGTCTCATTTGGATAGGGTTGAACCATGTGTAAATGAGAAAATTAATATTCAAGGGGAGATAAGTGCTTCTAGGTGGGCTAATTTGGTTGATGAAGAAGCACATGTTTCACCCCCTCTCTTGAATGGCAAATTAAGTCTAGAAGCTCCAATATTTGTACCTAAAAATGTGATTCTAAAGAAGAAACAGCTAGGACTTAGTCCAACTAATTCTTATGCTACTGATTTGGGCAACGACTTTCTTGATGAGATGAGGAAGATGATATGTTGGATATATGCTTTGATAAAGCAGCTAGAGATGGAGATCTCTCACCTAGGCAAAATAGAAGTGGAAGCAACAAAAGCAAAAAGAAGACACATGGAAGGCAACATCGTTGGGATGGTAAGGTGACTGGAGAATTTGTTCCAAGGCACATACCGATGCGGCTAGCAAAGCAGAATCATATGACAGTGCCAACAACTTTAAAAAAATCCAACAAATCCATGAAGAAGTGATGAACTATCAAGTGATGTTGGATAGATTTGAAGAAGAAGACAAGAGGAAAATACTTCAGGATATTTAGACGGGCAAACTATCTTTTTTAGTTCATACATATATAAAAGGAAGTTTAAGATTAATAACTCAACCTTCTTCTTGGTGCTTATTAGGGATGGCAATGGGGCAGTGCGGGTTTAAGCGCATGCAGGGCGGGGCGGGTTGAGATAAGAGCGATTGCGGTGCGGGGCGATATGTGTCAAAAGTAAAAATAATTTATTTTTTATGGGGTGGGTGCGGGTTAGGGCTTAAGAAATTAGAATCAGTGAAAAAGACGACTCCCTCATCTCTCACTCTCATTGTCGCGACTTCGCATCTCTCACTCTCATTGTCGCTACTTTATCTTCAAATCTCTGCAGCAGAGACTCTGCTACGGTAATTAACCTCTCTTCCTCTCTCGATTTTTTATTTCCACTACAATTTCTTCTTGTTTTCTCTGTTCCTTTTTTGTTTTTGGTCTCCAATTATGAATTGTTCTGTTTGATTTGATTCTATTTTTGTTTGAACCAAAATTTTTATCTCATAATAATCTGGTTCTTGCTAAATTTGCCTATTATAATCCCCACTTCTCTTATAACTTATCAAAGTTTCACCATTATCGAGCTCAAAATGTGATCCAAATAATACTTTATAGGCCTTTGACATGGCTCCAAATAATACTCTATATACCTGATTCAGAAGTCAGAACAATTATTGTAAAACAAATATGTAGTTGGATTCAGAGACTCTGTGTGTCTTTTTTTTCCTTCTTAATTGTTCTTTATACTTTGTAAGAACTTGCTTGTGTTATCTTGATCTAATTTATTGACAAATTTTGCATGTTAATAGATAAATATGGAATCTCATGACGAAGAAAATACAATTGATTCATCTTCAAGTACTCTCCCTCAACCAACTGAGGGAGAGGTCCAAAGGTCTTCTCAAATGAATGAAGTTTCTGAATCTAAAAAAATGAAATTGAAGTCTAAAGTATGGAATCATTTTAAACCGGTGATGTTCAATGGTTCTCGCTATGGTATTTGTAAGTATTGCAATGCTCATATCAAATCAAGTAGAACCTGTTGGACATCTTCTATAAGAGAACATACTAGTAGATGTCCCAATAAGCCAAGTAATTTAGAAAATGGGAGTGGTTTAGGGGGTGATGAAATTAGCCAACATCATTATTTCGATCAAGATGTTTCACGTAGAGAACTTACTCATGCCATTATTTTGCATGAGTATCCTTTGTCTATTGTTGATCATGTAAGGTTTAGAAAGTTTATTGCTAATCTTTAGTCATTGTTCAAAATGGTATCCAGGAACACAATTAAGAATGACATTTTGAAATTTTTTGACAATTTGAAATAAAAAACTTCTAATTTATTGGAAAAATTTACAAGTAGAATTGCATTAACCACTGATATGTGGACTTCAGACAATAATAAAAAAGGATTTATGGCCATTACAACACATTTCATTGATGATTCGTGGAGGCTTCAAAGCCATATTTTGAGATTTATTTATGTCCCTGCTCCACATGATAAGGATACTTTGTGTAATGTGTTGCTTAGTTGTTTATTAGAGAGGAATCTTGAAAGAAAAATATCAACAATTACAGTTCATAATTGTAGCACAAACAATGCTATGATGAAGACCTTATTAAATTAGATTGTAAAGGGGATTTATCGGTGATGGGTGGAGTGTTTCATGTGTGTTGTGCCGCACACATCTTGAATTTGATTGTGCAATAAGGATTGAAGGTGATAGGTGATAGTGTTAGTAATGTGCGTAATAGTGTCTTATATTGGATAGGGTCATCAAGCAAAATTGAAAGGTTTGAAGAAGCTGCACGATTGCTACGTATTTCCTATAGTAAAAAGTTGGAGTATGATTGTCTTATGCATTGGAACTCAACATATTTAATGTTGCAAGCAGCGCTACACTATAAAGATGTGTTTATGAAGTTGATTCTAACTGACACCAATTATCATTGCTATCCCACTGAAGTGTAATGGAGTGCAGCAGAACAAGTTTGTGCTAAGTTGAAGCTCTTTTATCATATTACTGAAAAATTCTCAGGAAGTCTATATCCAACTTCAAGGTTGTACTTTTCAAAAGTATGGGAAATTAAGATAGAATTGGAATATTGGATTAAAAGTCTTGATCCTTTGATTAAGTCTATGACATCAACAATGTAGTTGAAATTTAAGAAATATTGGAATAAGATGCATATTTTGATGGGTGTGGCTGCTATCTTTGATCCAAGTATACAATGAAGTTGGTGGAGTTCTATCTTCTACAAATTTATGAAGAAATAGTTGCTTTAAGTAAGATTCAAGAAGTTCGAACCAACCCAATGTTTCAATCTCTTTCAAGAATACAAAAGTAGAGTACCTGTTTCACATGATGCATCTAGTTCTAATGAAGTTGCTTGTGTTGTTGAGAGAAATTGGTTGTCTATCTTTTGTAGGTTTGTCTCTTCTAGTAGGGGTAATGTGGACACAAGATCTGAGTTGGATTTGTACCTAGAAGAAAGTGAGTTACCACGAACTCCATCATTTGATAATTTAAGTTGGTGGAAGACAAATGAATTAAAATTTCCTACTTTGCAGAAGATGGCTCGTGATCTTTAAGCCATTCCTGTCTCATCTATTGCTTCAGAATCAACATTTAGCAGTAGTGGGAGGTTGATTAGTCTGCATCGTAGTAGACTTTATCCTACTACTTTGGAGGCTTTGATGTGTGCTCGCTCTTGATTATGGAATGAAATAAATGGTAAGTGATTCTGTTAATAACTTGTTATGTTAATAATAGCTTTCATTTTTAATACAATATTGATTAATTGAATCACATACTTTTCTTTCAGGTTCAACTTCAACAGTCGACCAAGTTTCATGTCCAACATTAGTTAACGAAGAGGAAGAGCCATATTCAAGTAGACTTACTGGGCTGTAGCCAGATTTGAGTGGACTTACCATCAGAGGCTGTTGTAGTCAGTAATGGCTGTTGTAGCCTGTTTGTGTCCTTAGATTGCATTTGGAGGACATTGTCCACCCATGATGCGTACTTATTTTTTTGTTGTTTAAAAGGAGAACAAGAGCTGCCTAGTGTCTTACTTGTCTGAGTTTTATGGTAGTATGATTTGGCAACAGATGTCTGAGTTTACATCTGTTGTATGGGCTATGTTTCTTTTTTACATTATTGAATGTTTGGTGTGTCCAACCACTGATTTCTTGGATGGTGTTTTTGTTGTTAACTTTCTCAGTGTGTGTCTTTTGTACTATATGAGCAGTATTATTACTACCATTAGCAGTATTAAATTTCCTTACCAGTATTTTTATAATTTTTTTCAAAAAAATTCAAGGCGGTGTGGGTGTGAGAGGGTATGGGTGTGGGGCGGGTTTATGCGGGTTTGAAGTTTATGCGGGGCAGGACGGGGCGGTTATCAAATTCGCGGGTTAAGAAAATAATCGCATCGCACCCGCACCACACCGCCCCGTTGCCATCCCTAAATTGTTTATATTTTTACACTACTAAGCATCCTCATTTGTAGTATCACCATAGAGTGCATCATAAACTCTATGATGATCATAGAATACCTAGTTTTTTCTAATTCTTATTTTCTTCGTACTTGTTAATTAGTATAGTTTCTTTACCTCATTAGGATTGTTAAGGTAAGGCCTAGGCCCTCTTGCTTGTACTTATTCATGTTGAGTTTTTTTAAGGGATAAGGACAATAATAGCCTGTCGGCCAATACATATCCCACCAAATAGCCTTAGAAATTGTAATTCCACCAAATAGCCTAAAAAATTGTAATTCCACCAATTCGATGGCTTTGTTTAATTTTTGTTTTTTTGACTTTCTCACCTTTTTTTTGTGTCTTTTTTGTTTGAGCTCTTTATTAGCTCTTCTATTTTTTTAACAATCAAAATTTGTAGTTTGAAACTTTGTAGTTTTTTAAAAAATTACATACAAATTTATAATATTATCATTGCTACTTTTTTTTATTAACCAAATACAAAATAATGCACTTTTATTTGTTATATAAAAATAACATATTTTATACAATAACTTTATATATATATATATATATATATATATATATATATATATATATATATATACAATAATAATACATTTCTTATATACGTTCTATACATATACATATTTTGTAGAATAATGATACAATCAATATATATATATATACAGTCCTTATACCATATTGATACAATCCATCTACCATATTGATACAATTTCTATACACATCTTATACATATACATATTCTATACAACAACGATCAATTTCTATACAACAATTATACAATTTTTATACACATCATATACAACTTTTAGCTACAATAATTATTCAGATATATATTTTATACAATAATTATACAGTTTCTATACACATCTTATATTGTTTCTACATATATCTTATACTAGATTAGTGTACGTGCTTTGCACGCATGTCTCGTATGTCTTGATACGGAACTAAAAATAGTTGATATAAGAACTCAAAGTAGAAAAAAGTTTCTAACAATTCTAAGTAAAAAAACAAAGAATTTAACTCCTAAACTTAAATTTTATAATCGAAACAAATACTCCTTAACCTAAAGCAAGTGCTCGAAAATTTGACACTAAAATTTTTAGGCCTTTAGTCACGTGCAAAATACAAGCTTTTTACGATTAACTATTTTAAAAAAAGTTCTTTTCTCTTAAATCAACAATATGGATTTTAAGAGTTTGGATGTAGGAGCTAAATTTTTTGTTCTTTGTGTTAAGGAGCATGTACTCCTTAAGTTACTTTCTACTACTATTATTTTTAATAAATTAAATATTAATAAAATTGAAATACTTAAACAAAAATAATAACATATCCAATTTAGTCCCACAAAGTAGGATCTGGAGAGGGTAGAGCGTATCAGACCTTATCTATACCTCAGAAGTATAGAGATTGTTTCAGATAGACTCCAACATTATCACTTTTTATTACTTAGAGTCATCTACTTAAATAAGGAAAGGGTTTGCGTATATATATATATATATATATAGAGAGAGAGAGAGAGAGAGTAAGTAGATTCTTATTGGATATTAAACTCCTAGATATTAGGAGTTGTTATATAATTTAATTAAGAAAAAGATTAAAAGTCACAATTTTATTTAATTTGAAAGTACTAAATATCAGAAAATGATTAAATGACTAAATATTTGAATCGTTTTGCTTCAACACGGTACCTTTTTTTCAGCATAAAAACTGCATTGCATGATAGAAATATTATACAACTTAATGGAACAACAAATCTCTTCATTATCATCAGTTCAAAAATATTTGCAACACCATGGTTATGTTGAGTTCCCAACTTCCCTCTAATGGTGTTTTCTCATTCTTGTATTGTTAGGACTATATTAGATGTTGAACCTCCTTAGGCCTCTTCATATGTTTACTTTTTATATTTGAAATCCACTTAGTAAAAATTCAAACTCTGCAACTGATCAACCATGTCAGCCGGTCACTGTCCTCGAGTTTGGTGCGATTTGGTTTTTTTCCAGCATCAATTGTAACGTGTGCTGGTATATCAAGTGATTTTGTCCTTTCTTGCAAAACCAACATATCATCTTCACCACCTCATTCACCTGTCCGCACATCTCCCATCTATTTCCTTTGAGTTTTCGGGCTTAATATTAATTATTAATCCTCAAATCAAGCATTATAGCAAAATATACACTTCATTTATTATTTCTTTAAGAAAGTACAAAGTCCATTATAAAGCATAGATTAAAATACCTCTCAATTAGCAATTGTCTTTAAGAATACACCATAATAATTTATTATCGTAAACTTTACAAACAGACAAAGATTTTAGAAAATTTACCTCAAATCAACCTGACATACCAATAAACAATTAATAATTATAAAACATAGATAAAATTAATAGCGACAATAGCTAAGAAACATTTTATTTATTCTGTAACAAACAACAATTAGACTCGATAATACATAACAATAGAAAATACATACATATTTTAGTTGACATAATAAGAAAAGTAAGCTGGCAACAATGTAAAAAGAGAGAGATTTGGTGACGAAGAAAACCTAGAAATCGTATGCAGAAACAAAGCTGAGAGTAAAAACGATGCAGAAAATTTGAAACTATAAGTCTTTTTATAGAAGTAGGGGATTCACGAACCAAGTAGGACACTAACTAATATTTTTGGGACAAAGTCACGTAGTTTAAAACCTAAAAGAATTGAAAGTGTATGGAATGAGAAAATTAATTGTATGGCAAAAGGTTTAATCATGTATCTTGGGAAAATTAGTTGTAGACGACCAATTTTTAAGAAAAAGTGTAGCGGAAAAAGGTTTAATCATGTATTTTGGGGAAATTAGTTGTAGCCGACCAATTTTTAAGGAAAAGTGAAGCGGAAATAATTTATTTTGATAAAATTAATTGTAGGAAAATGGTGAAAAGATGATTTTTTCTGCTGAGACTTTTAATGAAGGACAAAAAGTTCAAATCACTTTTCTAAGGATTTTCACACTTTTAATGTATTGTCGATAGATACGTATTCTATATAATAGCTATACAGTTTCTATACAATTTCTATACACATTCTATATAGTTTCTAAAAATGGTCAGTTGGTGTAATTAAAATAGGAGAGTGGCTACCCCATGGCATTTCTTTGAAATGGCCATTTAGTGGAATTTCTTTGTCCTAATGGATATGGGGTGTTCTTTCCCCTTTTTTTAATTTACTGTTAATAAAAAAACCACTAGACACTCAATCTAGTGGTATAAATTTTATTTAAAAAAAAAGAAGAAGAAGAATAAGTGAAGGAGAAGGATATTTAGGAAAAATTAGATAAAATATCAATTGGGTTAAAATTTATCATCTAAAATAATTCAGTTATCATTAATAACCCAAAATCATCATTTAGCCGAATTTCTTGCCAGCGAAGTGCATATAGAGCATTTGTAGTGTTTTTTAAAAATTCTTACCTTCCTTAGTGGAACAAATCTGCAGTTTTAAAAGACAAAATTTCTTTCACTTATAAGTGTAAAAGATAAAATTATTTTCTAACACCAAAAATTAAAAATATCTTCCTTCAAAATATGAAAAAACAAAATTACTATTTTTCCAACAACTATCTTCATTTCTAATTTTATAATAATAGTTGTTATAATTAACAAGTTGTCATTATAATTAATTTGCAGTACTCAAAAATTCTATTAAACAATCTTCGATCTGTTAATATTATAATTAATCTTTAACATGTTATTCTTTTTTCTTCTAACAAAGGTAGTTCACTTCCTAGTGCGTCAAGATCCAAACCAACAGTTCATTGAGAAAGATGAATTGCTATAATGCATAAATATTATATATGGATATATATACATCTCCAATAAATAGTTATACATTATATATACATAATTATATATTAATTATACACTATCGATACATTACATATACGTACGATCATTTTTGTCACTTGTATAGTTACGTAAGAAAACCTAAAATAAGTTGGAACGGTGGTGGATAGCACGTCACATGGCGTCCACCTCATTAAAATATCAATGTCATGTGAGGTTGAGTCCATCTTGGACAATCCTAATAGAGGAGAGATGTATTTGAATCACTGAGATATTTTTGTTCGAATAATATAACGGAGAGTAAATTTGATCCTTTTGCATGGTGAAAGACAAATTTGACCCTTTCCTTTAGTTAAGTATATTACCTTCCTATTCATTTTTATATAAAGAAAACGTCTAAAATGTCCCTAACATACTCGAAACTGTTTAAATTTACCCCTTTTTTCACTTGTTGGACTATAATTATTCTTGACATTAATTTTGGGGTTAAAAATGGTCTTCCTTTCAGTTGTTAGACCTAAATCGTCTGTATGGTTAAAAATGTCTATCCTTTTAACAAAATTATGAGATGACATATGTAAGACTCTAATGAAATATCTTGAATTGATTTACTAGTCCATGTGGATATTAGATCCAATTCATAAATAACCTAATCCCTCTCAAATTTATTTGTTTGAAATTATTGAAGCTTAATTTCTAAGAATTCATTATTATTAAAAGATGAAGAAGTTGAGTTGAACTTAAATTCGGAATCGATCGAAACTTATTTGCACCGAATAAAAAAATCAGCTTCAAATAAAAGAGACATTAATGTCTTTTGAATTTATCCAGTTACAAAATGTGGAACAAGAAGAAATTGGGTATAAGAAAATAGTTTCGAATTGTTTTGAGTTTACTCGAACGAGTCAGGTAATTTATAATTGGGGCCACTTGGAATAAAAAGTTGAGCGTCATCTGTATAACTAGAGGTAATGGCCCGTGTCAGCACGGGCCCAACATTGTAAAAAGTTAGGACAAATAACATAAATCTATACCTTAACTTATCAAATTTACTCAAAATTTCATTACTACAGAGTAATTACAAAAATTCCAATTTCACTTTCTCTCTCTAGAAAAACGGATACATAACACAACCCCTCCATTACAAATCTCATACTCTCTTCCCTCTTCTTCCTATTAAAATCCTCTCTTTTTCTCTTCTTCCCAGATCTTCAAACTTTCCAATTTCCAACCCTAAATCTCTCTTTCCCTCTTATCCCATTCAAATAATGGGTCAATATTCATCCACCCACTGCGGTGGTGGTCCGAAACACCGTTGACGTACCTCACCACTCAACCATCACCGCTTTACCTCTAATAATTCTGACTTTTTCTCTTTTATGAATTCAGATGAAAACGAGTCAACAATAGGAGTTCGAAGATTCGTCAATGGAGTTCGGAGATTCATCAATGGTGTAAGAGACTGAGTTGGGTTCTATTTGATGGCTCGCCGGTGAGGGTTTACTAGCGATGGTAGCTTGAGACAGGGACGGAGGGAGTTGGGGGTGGAATACAGAGGGAGTTCGGAGATTCGTCAATGGAGGTTGAAGATGGTGATATTAATGGAGATTTATAAGAATGATGTATCTATTAAGGGAGTTTGGAGATACATAAGAATGATGTATCTGATTGAAAAGGATAAGAAGATACATTACGTGACCCTCCACCAAATGTACAAAAGCTATGTATCTTACTGAATATTATGTTACAAATATATAAGAAAAATGTCTTTGGTTGAAAATCTGACAAAAATCATGTATCCGAATGCTTTTTGTGCTACTGATACATCTGAATGTATCTCTTTGATATTAATACATAAGAGTTATGTATCGGTATTTATGTATCAGTGGATTAGTTCGGTATTTGTGTATCAAATTGTGATATATCGGCGCCTGACTTATGTATCGCGAGAATCTAAAATCCGGGATTTTTGTAAATATGAAAATAGTCGGGATGGATTGTAATTAGGTACTAAAGAGTCGGGGTTTATAAAATTTTCCCAAAAAGTAAAACAAATATTTTCTTCGTTTCGTTTTATTTGGTCCTTAGAGGGTTGTTTCAATTTACTTATCTAATTTATGAAATCAAGATAATTTTTTATGTTTTTCCTTTTTATCCTTAGTATTAAATAACAACATAAAGTAATAGTAATAGTCAAATTTAGAATTCCAGAGCAGTATCAATAAAGTTAATTTAGTAAAATTACATTCCTAATTAAAAATTTCTTAAGGAGTGTGTCAAGTCAATATTTTTTAAAAAGTCCATTATTTATAGTTAAAAATAATTTAACTTTAAAGATCTTATTTTATAAGTATTTTGCACGTTAAAATTTATAATTATGGATCCGAATATGTTAATATAGAACTTTTTCTTTGTCAAATAAATTTTCCTAGTGTATGAAAGAGTGAAAATTTTGTATGTCAATATTTAATCTTATTGGGTGTATATGCCGACTTAATAGATATTTCTTCAATTTTTTTTACTTGGTCCTACGTTGACTTGACACATGTCCTAAGAAATATTTATTAGGAATTTATCTTACTAAATTAATTTTATTTGTA
The DNA here is from genome assembly GCA_031232105.1 of Capsicum rhomboideum. Lineage (NCBI taxonomy): Eukaryota > Viridiplantae > Streptophyta > Magnoliopsida > Solanales > Solanaceae > Capsicum > Capsicum rhomboideum. Next base: position 15,560,893 of record CP124718.1, read on the forward strand.
TGTTTTGAAATTCTAAATTTGAATATTAATATTTTATATAGTTATTTAATCATAAAATTACTATTAGAAGAAAATAATAAATTTCTCTTAATTTGCTAAAATAAATAAGTAAAAAAAATTATGTTTAGTATAAGAGCCAAAAAAATAAAAGAAGAAATATATGACATTTGTTTAATTTTAACATTAATTAGAATTAATTAATATAAATTATCATTTTATAAAATTACTTAATTATATTAAATTTAAACAGTTTTGATAAAAACCTAGATATAGACCGTACTTCCTCTGGTTCATATTAAGTGAATTGTTGAAATATGGCACATTCCTTAAAAAAAAATATTAAAGGCTACTTTTCATTATTACATTTTAAATTACTTCCAAACCATTCTCCTTAAAAAATATAAAGTAGCTAAGAACATCACTAAAAAAAAGGATAAATAAGAAAAAAATCTCAATAATTCTTTTGAACTTCAAAAAATTTAAATGAAAAATATAGTGGAAAAACTATTTATCTTTCACATAGTCAAATAAATAAATATATGAAAGAAATTAGAATAGATCATATTCAATTATACATTTCAATAAGGGGTGGTAGAGTGTACAAGAATAGTGCAAAATATGATGTATTAGTAATGTTAGTATTAGTTATGCTGAGATTATTTCTTATGCAGTGTTTGGTTTGATATATTAAAAATAACTTGCATTACATATTTTAAATAAAAAAATTATTTACAAAAATACCCTCTATAAATATAATGAAAATGATGTGAAAAAAGTTTTGAAGGGCTATTGTGTCTTTACCCATGTTAATGCATGCATTAAAGTCCCTTGCATTTGCTAATACCAAGGATTTCTCATGTATTAGTTATGTATAACATAATACACAGTAGAGTGTATAACTAATGCTTATGTTAAAAAAAATACCAAACAAGGTATTAATAATACACAAAGCTAATGTATGCATTATTTTTTCTAATGCATCCACCAAACGACCCCTAAGAATTTATCTTCAATGGATCCCACCATATTCAATAGCACTTGGGGCATGATTGTAATTCAATGGAAAAGGGAGAACTTTCTTTGAAGGTCATGATTGTAATCAAATGAAAAAGGGTGAATTTTAAAAAAAAGTATTGCTAAGGTTCAAATAATAAAGCATTGAAGACCGCCTTTGTCAGCAAGCTAACCCTGCAAAAAAGCTTTTAAAGACTATTATATATTACTAGTTTAGGGTACGCGCTCCGCGTGTGTACCTCGCTTTAACGAATTCAATTTTGTAAAATCACTTTGATATTATAAAAGAAAATATGTTTTGATTAATAAATAAATTAATAATTTTATTAAATACGAAAAACACTTAAATAAAAAATAAATATATTCATAGAAAACCATATGAAACCATTAAAAACCACTTTAAGCTAAATTAAAAAAAACTACCAATGCTATAGAACGTCAAGAAAAAAAGCTTAAAAACTTTCCCGATATGACATATGGGGCAATTCATATATCGTTAGAAAGTGTTACAGGAAAACAAATTAATATTCTGACTTTTATAAGGTAAAATAATATGTTATGGAAAGAATTTACCTAAAGTATTCCTATTAGACACTTTCAATCTTTTATTAAAATTGATTTAACAATTGTTCTATAGTAGTTACTATATCTAAACTGAGCCGGGGGTCTATCGGAAACAACCTCTCTACTTCATCAGAGGTAGTGGTATGGACTGCGTACACTCCCCCCCCCCCCCCCCCCCCCCCCAGAGTCCACCTAGTGGGAATACACTGGGTATGATGATGATGATGATAGTTACTATATCTAAACATATGGTCAATAGTATATATTCCAACAATCTACCACTTAGACTTTTAACCATCACAATTGTTATAATATACTATATCTAAACGCATGATTAATAGTATATATCCCAACAAAACTATATATAAACTTTTAGATTGTTACCTTTGTCCAAAAAAAAACAAAAACAAAAAAACTATACACTTTGAGACATGATTTTTAGTCCTAACATTTAAAAAATAAAAATCAATTATAATTTTATTATCTTATCATAATCCTTTCTTTATTAAACTAATTAGGAGTCAAAAGTCTTCACCCTTAATCGATATCTCAAATTCTTAAACTTTAATGTAATTATTTACTAATGCTAACTTCTACAACAAACTCAAAATACAAAAAGTTTATCTCAAATCACAAACAAATTTACCTCCGCAATCATCTACCCTATCAATCTCAAGTGACTTTAAATGCAGAATACTTCTAAAACTCACCTCCTTTTGATTTTTCCCTTTTGAAATTTTGAAATTGTAATTTGATAAGAAATCTGTAAACAATAATAATAAAAATAAATAAGGATTAAATTAAGGTGCAAAAGATGTCAAGCCAGGAAATACAAAAGAAGAGCTCCAAGCTTCTTTGTGGGTTCCGTTGAAACCTGCAAATATAACAAAAAGAAATAATGAGTACCTGGACTAAAGAAAAGAAAAAAGGTGAGAGATTAGAAAACAAATTTCGAACGATTTTTTTAATTGTTGGCGTTTCTCTCCTTAAATAAGGATAGAAGTAATATAATGGTTTGAAAGTCCTAAATTATATAATTTAAATAAGGTAAAAGTTAATTTACCATGTTCAATAGGTTTCAAACTCCTAAATAACAGGAAAATAAATAAATAATTAATTTTTAAATATAGAAAATAGTAAAAAGACGATTTTGTCTATTGCAGAGTGTTTTAATGAAGAACAAAAAGTTCAAATCACTTTTCTAAGGGTCTTCACACTCCATAACAAAATAATTGACATATATTTTTTTTTAAAAGTCAAATGATATAAATTTTAATTAATATTTTAAGATGTATTTTTTAATTATATTGATAAAAGAAAAGTTATAACGTATAGTACTTTTTATATAGTTTTTAAATATTTAAATTTTAATTTTAAAAATTAATTAAATTGATTTTGAGAAAATAAAATATGTCAACTATTTTAAGAGGAAAGTAGTACAAGGAGGGGGCCTTTTAACCCATAACATAACGTTAATGACAATTGAGGACCAATAAATGGAAGAACTCCAAATTGAAGTCATTCACCTTTTATGTTAGGCACTTATCCTTTTGTTTTATTTCAAAGGGATATCACCCACCTATCCCTGTCTCAGTAGCGCCACCCCTATAGTTTGTGGTGAAGCAGCAATGCTTGCAAACCCTAGCTTCCATGGGCGACCTTTGCAGTTTGTACCAACAGTTCGCTGTCTCAACGAACTGTGCAGGTCCTACCCCGCTTTCCCTCTACAGCTACACAACAGATGCTATCAATTTCTTGCTTCTTCAACACTGGAAATCAGGAGGAACAGAAGAAGAAAAAGAAGAAGCATTAGCCAAAGTTCTACTCAATTCTCCATAAGAGCTTTAGCTGTGGATAGTGCTGGAGTTCAAGATTCACCCTTCTCTGTTCGAATTCCCGTTGGCGATAGACATATAACAGTTGAGACAGGTCTTATAGGAAGGCAAGCTAGTGGGGCTGTTACAATTAGAGATGGTGAAACTATTATCTATACAACTGTTTGTTTATCCGATGTACCAAGTGAGCCCGCTGATTTTTTCCCACTTTCTGTTCATTATCAAGAACGTTTTTCTGCTGCTGGTCGGACTAGTGGAGGATTTTTTAAACGAGAAGGGAGGACGAAAGATCATGAGGTTCTCATTTGTAGATTGATTGACAGGCCTTTACGTCCTACTATGGTCAAAGGGTTCTATTATGAAACTCAAGTACTCTCTTGGGTGTTGAGTTATGATGGTTTGCATCCACCGGATGCCTTGGCGGTTACGGCTGCTGGAATTGCTATGGCTTTGTCGGAAGTACCAAATTCAGAAGTTATAGCTGGAGTTCGAATTGGTCTTATCGGTGATAAGTTCATTGTGAACCCAACCATTCAGGATATGGAGAACTCGAAGTTGGATTTGTTACTTGCAGGCACCAAAAATGCAATATTGATGATTGAGGGGTACTGTGATTTTCTTCCGGAGGACAGGTTGCTTGAAGCTGTTGAAGTTGGGCAGGATGCTGTGCGGGGTATTTGCAAGGAGGTGGAAGGTTTAGTGCAGAAATGTGGAAAGCCAAAAATGTTTGATGCAATCAGATTACCTCCTAAAGAGCTGTATAAACTAGTCGAAGAAATTGCTGGCAGTGAGTTAGTGGAAGTTCTACAAATTAAAAACAAGATTCCAAGAAGAAAGGCGTTATCATCATTGGAAGAATATGTAATAAGCATATTGTCTGAGAAGGGCTATATCAGTACAATGGGAGCTCTTGGGTCAACTGAGATGATGCCAGATTTGCTAGAGGAGGACGAAGATGAAGAAGTGGTGGTTGATGGTGAAGTTGATGAGGGTGATGTTCACATAAAGCCAGTTGCAAGAAAAACTGTGCCATTGTTGTTCTCTGAGGTAGATGTGAAGCTGGTATTTAAGGAAGTTACTTCCAAATTTTTGCGGAAACGGATTGTGGAGGGAGGTAAGAGAAGTGATGGAAGGAGCCCTCAGGAGATACGATCGATTGATGCACGCTGTGGACTGCTTCCTAGGGCACATGGGAGTGCTCTCTTCACTCGAGGTGAAACACAGTCATTGGCGGTGGTAACACTTGGAGATAAGCAAATGGCACAGAAGATAGACAACCTTGTAGATGAAGATGAATACAAGAGATTTTATCTTCAGTACTCATTTCCACCCTCGTGCGTTGGTGAAGTTGGGCGGGTAGGGGCCCCATCTAGAAGAGAAATTGGTCATGGAATGCTTGCAGAGAGAGCACTAGAACCAATACTTCCTCCTGACGATGACTTTCCTTACACTGTTCGTGTTGAGAGTACCATCACTGAAAGCAATGGCTCATCGAGTATGGCGTCTGTATGTGGTGGGTGCTTAGCTTTGCAAGATGCTGGTGTTCCTGTCAAGTGTTCTATTGCAGGTATTGCAATGGGTATGGTTCTGGACACAAAGGAATTTGGTGGAGATGGAACTCCACTCATCCTTTCAGACATATTGGGTTCTGAAGATGCATCAGGAGATATGGATTTCAAGGTTGCTGGAAATGATGTTGGTATTACAGCATTTCAGATGGACATAAAGGTAGGAGGAATTACGCTGCCAATCATGAAACAAGCTCTGTTACAAGCAAAAGATGGTCGAAAGCACATTCTTGCTGAGATGTCAAAATGCTCGCCACTCCCTTCAAGAAAGCTGTCAAAATATGCTCCGCTCATCCATGTTATGAGGGTTAAACCAGAAAAAATAAACCTTATAATTGGCGCTGGTGGAAAGAAGGTGAAGAGCATTATTGAAGAAACTGGTGTTGAAGCTATTGACACACAAGATGATGGCGTGGTTAAAATAACTGCAAAGGATTTGTCAAGTCTGGAAAAGTCAAAAGCCATCATAAGTAATCTAACAATGGTTCCAACTGTTGGTGACATATATATGAATTGTGAAATTAAATCTATTGCACCTTATGGTGCTTTTGTGGAGATTGCGCCTGGACGAGAGGGATTATGCCATATCAGTGAGCTGAGTGCAAATTGGCTAGCTAAGGCTGAAGATGCTTTCAAAGTTGGAGACCGCCTGGATGTCAAGCTCATAGAGATCAATGACAAGGGGCAACTTCGCTTAAGCCGACGTGCATTACTTCCAGATGCTGAGACCGAGAAACAAAGTACAAAGCCACGCAGTGCTAGCCTTCCAAATGACAAAGTAGTTTCACCGAAAACTTCAGACAAGGGTAAACCTAAGAAAGCTGTAACTGTATCAAAGGATGGGGGGTAATTCAATCTCATTTTGAAAATGGGGCAGGCTCTTAGTTGGATATAAAAGAGGATGGGGAGTTGGGAAGAATTGAGTTATAATTGGATTGGCTGAAATTCAGATACTTTTTTTTTTTTCTTCTGTCAAATTGAGAGAGGGGTTATGACTCAAGCTGACATGAAAGTTAGCAGGTTGGTTGTGACGGGTTTAAGAATGGAAGAAAATGTAGATGCAGTAATTTTCTTGGCAATATATGCATCCCGTGTGATCAAGACGCATGGTTCTGAAAGCCCAGTACGATCAGTTTATACATCCATGAAGCTTGTTTTTTTAATCTCTGCTGTAACCATTCTGAATATGATTGAAGCTAGGAAATGTAAGCTGCCAGCAAATCAAACTAGAAAGCGAAGTAGCAAGGCTGAGAAGCCACTGTCTTGAAAATTTTGGGTTTCCACCAGAAGTTCCTGGTTCAAACTCAATAGTTTTTGATGTAATACCTTGAAGCTACCAAGAGATGATGTGATGTTGTTAAGTCCTCATTTTTATATATAAATTTGGCTATTAAAAAAAATGAACGGCCAGCTTGATCGTACCTCAGCTAATTCCACGGGATACCTCCCACTAACAACAAGTATCAGGTAACTCTATCCACCAAAGCTAAAACAAATGAAAAGAAATCACCTAGTGTTTGTATCTGTTGGAAATTACCTGTTGTTGTGCATAATTCATTCCTTGATAGTTGATAGTACACCATCGATCAGAATAAAGCACTAAACTTTTTCCTCTCATCCCTTTTCCTCTGTCAGCATAGGTGGATTTAAGGATTATCCCATGATCACTTAATCATGTGTTTATTACTATTATCCGTACTTGCTAAACCTTAGCACTTGATAGGCTACGTCAATTAAATAGCACCGGGGCACGAGAGTTCGTCATTCAACTTTCTCGATGTTATACAACAACAACATACCTAGTGTATTCCCATTAGGTGGGGTCTGGGGAGGATAAAGTGTACGCAGTTCATACCACTACCTCAGATGAAGTAGAGAGGCTGTTTTCGATAGACCCCCGCCTCAGAACAGATAACCATAACAAACAAAAATCATAAAAACAAACAACAAAAAAGAGATAACACATTGCTAGATAATAAAAGAAGCAAGACACCCAGAGAGTAATACTATAGATTATTTATTCGAAATCACAAACATCACCAAAACAACACGAACAAAAATCTGCCAAAAAAACAACAGACACATATACAAACAAACACTCTTTCCTACTAATACGGACACCTTTTTACCCACTAACCCTCAACCCTAATCTGCGTCCTCCACACCTTCCTATCAAGGGTCATGTCCTCTGTAAGTTCTGCTCCATGTCATGCCTAATCACCTCCCTCCAAGTGTTAAGGAAAATTAATCCAACGTAGAACACAATTCTCTCAAAATCCATCTATTTGTTTCATCAGTCGACAAATACAATCACATGTACAATAACAGAAACTGTATTTAAGATTCATAGTCTATGTCGTACTTGAATTAAATATATTTCATAGAGGGACACATTTGTTATTTTGATGAAGAGATACAATTTTTGAGGACTTTTCCCAACCGTATGTATGTCTTTTCCCATTTTATTTAATATAGGGCTGGTCGCCTTTATACAACTTGGCTTCGCTTATTATCTTATTTGGGTATGGATCTGGATTGACCCATATGACTGACCCAAATTCAAATTTCCAACATATATAGTGATCAATGCATACTTTGAGAGCTCGATTGCTATACGTCTGTCAGGAATATATAGTATCTCGATTAATGGAACTTGGGTCTTAAATTTGAGTACATCATTATGTTTTTATCTCAAAGACAAACATAAAGAACCAGTCAATGAGTACAATTGATTAATGTGATAATTCTTAATGATCTTCCTGATCTCATGATTCTCTTAATCTCAACGTGATATGCTTTTCTAGAAATGTCCCACCAGAAAACTTAATTGAAAGGAGTATTACTAATGGAAATTTTGTTAAGAGGATTTAGCACTAAAAGCTTCATATGAAGTGCTGAAATCCTAACGGTCCATGAAGCTTTAAGCTGGTCGAAGAATGACTACCACACAACCCAAACTGACTAGTAACTACTGTTGAGGTGAATTGTCTTTTGGCCAAGCAAGCATCGAAAAAATTTGAGAGCCGCAATTCTTATTATGATATTATCGTGCAAAATTGATTAAATCAGTGTGCCCACATGTTAACTAGGGCTGCATTTTCTAAGTCTAACGCTATGAAGTAAATTACGCATCCCCATCTTGTACATTTACGATTTGAATAATAATTGAGCTGATTGTTTTTTTCAGAAAAAAAAAAAACACGGAGAAGATAAATGTGGCTGTAAATTGGTTCTACAATATCTTTATTTGAGGTTTCACGTTCTTATATCCACGATGTCACAAAGCTGACTTATTTCTCATACAAAAAGGTTAGAAACACCACAGAATGAGAAATCTAACCAACAGAACAAAAACCCAAATTTAAGCAATTCCATTATATATAACCAACCAAGTGCTCAATGACAAAAGCTTATACCAGTTAAAACATAGAAAAAAGAAATACAATGATAGAGCAGTTGATGATTACAAGCTTCTCCTCAGTAAACAGCACGCATGATGACTTCTTAACGGCCACAAATATGTAAGGATGACACTAATACACTGCAAAAAGTTTCAACTCATCATAAGGTGTGGATAAAAGAGAACAAGAAAACTGATGTCAATGGCAGAAAGTTGGAATCAACTTACCAATATGCCTAGAGACCTTGCTCAACAAGATAGTCACCCAGCCTCTCAACAATCATATTGCACTGTCCAGGAGTCATTGGCTCATCATATATTCCAATAATCAAAGCCTGGTTGGTCTTCTTAATGGTGATACCACCTGGACCCTGAAAATAACAAGGGCATGACATCATTACAAAGAATCCAGACTAAGCCACCACAAAGAACATAAAATATAATGGAAACAGAATGTTATGTTAGTAAAATAATAAACATTAACAGAAACCAAAGGAGCCTCAAGCTCCTAACTCTCAAAGGAACTCGGCATGTATCCGTCAATTCATTATTGTGACCAAAAGATACACGAGGATAATTAATTATTTTCGCATTCAATGGAAGTTTTTATGTAGGTTCTTTCTTCTTATCTTTTTGGATAAGAAAGTTCTTATGTAGCTTGTTTCAGATTTGGAAAGGATAAAGTTTTGTTCAACTCCAACAGGTCATTCCAGTATCTCAAGGAGGCCCAAGTGAGTTAAAGCACTTAACAAAATTAGAAATTAGAAGAAAAAAAACAAGGATCATATACCTTCTTCCCTCGGATCACCGCTCCTGGCTCTCCTTGAATCACCATGTATTTTGTTCCCCCAAGATATAAACCAGTTGGAGCAAGTGTTCCAGGTTCCGCGAAGTCATTCATTATGCCTGTTATTTCTTCTGGCTTGAACTGCCATAGAACATTATAATCAATGAGTTCAACAAATAATTCAATAACAGACAGTTTAATAACAACATATATCATATGTCTCTGAAAACGAAAAATTGGTCTCTTTCATCCGTCCCCTCTTTACTAGCTCACTAAGCTTCACAAGGGAATGATGGTGGGCACAGAGGAGGAGCCAGGATTTCAACTTTGTTGGTTCTAGATTAGAACGACAGTAATTAGATTATAAATTTAATATTTGTACATATTTAATAAATTTCTTAACACAAATACATTGTCGGAAGAAAATGTTACTGGGTTCGGCCAAACCTATATCTGGGCTTCTACCTCTGCCCTCGGGTGGCAGTTTAGTTAAATGAAGAGAAGAGATAACAACCACGAAAGGAAAGAGCGAGAAACAGGGAAAAACACAATTAATTTTTTTTTTTTAAAAGCACATTACCATTTATAATAACCACATTTATAAGATGTAAACGCCACACTAGCATAAAACAAATCAAGAACATCAATCATCATGAATGCAAGGTTTCTCAACTATTTAGCTAAGCTGCTATAGGTGTAACCTGAAACTTCAACACAACTAATCAGAAAATATATCCCCTTCCTGCGATCCCCCATTGTTCCCAGCCAAAAGGATGGGGGGAAATCAGTTAAGAACGTGAGGTTTTCGAATCAGACTGGCCGTTAGATAAAAGTTCAACTGGAGAGAAATAGTTCTTGAGTTCCACCTTTATATTTTGTTCCCTTTGGCTTGCTACTCTCTTTTACATCAATCATCTTCCTCTTCTTTGGGCCACATGCCCCCATCTTCTAGTTAAACCTTTGCAGACATGTAAGGCTCTCACCATTCTCTCTTATTTTCTTGACATGTTCTTCAAGAGACCATACACTCTCACTTCCCACACTCCCTCAGAAAAATAAAAATAGAAAACCAGGGAAGATGATAGGTTCAACACCTTCTTGGATTAGCACATCATTAGTATGCTCCACCAAATATATATGACTCTCACCAGTAGGATCAACCAGAGTAAAGCCCATAGAAGCTTTACCAACTATAGAAATAGGGGTAAATGAAACGCCTGAAATTCTTTAACTTCATTCCAGGTAATTCGTCTCCATATTGTACAACGGTTTACATCTCAATCTTCATAGAGAGGGTCCCAATTCCCTTAAAACTTCCTGATTTCCTTTGAAAATGGTGGAGTTCAGCAACTTACGCCCCCAACAACTATTTCACCGGATACTAGTTATCCCCCACCCGCACATATATCAAGTAACTATGTCCACCAAAGCTTAGGCTGATGGGAATTTACTGATTTTCTACAATAGACCCTTGTGGTCCAGCCCTTCCCCAGACTCTGCGCATAGCTGGAGCTTTAGTCCACCGGGCTGCCCTTTTTTCTTCTTATATAGGTTTTAAGCAACCAAGGGCCCTAGAAGAGACAAATAATCTAATATTCCTCCTTACCATGCCTCCAAAATTCTGTTTGACCTCAAAACATTTGAAGATTTTTCATGCTTAGCACTTCTGTTCCTGGACATTGAAGTATTTGATTGTAAACAGTATTTCACTCCCTTAATTCCTAAATAACTGTATATATATATTGGTGGCTCTCACATCTTAATTCCAGCCTCATCTAGTAATCATAATGAACGATATCGATATAGATGTTAAACAAAGGAAAATATCCACAAGCAAATTAAGCTGAGGCAATTAATCAACTACTCTTCATCCCAAATTAGTTAACATCAACTACAAGAATCCTCTGCATCCATTCAACTCTGTTCAGATCCATTTCATATAACACTAAATAATCATCAAAAATACTTTCCCATATCTATAATACTCATCTCTCTAAGCTACCAACACTTCCCAAAAAAATTAATAAATAAATAAACCATCAAAATCTTCTCCCATAGACATCCCAATTTTCTATTTTCATACTAAATCCACCAAATATACACCAATTCAACAAAACACCCAAAATTTTACTTCATAATTCTGAACTAGTAATAAAGTAAAAAATCAAGAAAATTCTGAACTACTTGAATCTGAGCAAGAACCACAGAAACAAAAGCAACCCAGATGAAATCTATCAAAATTAGAAGTGGGTATAGAAAGAAACCTGAGGGAAATTAGCAGATTGAGCCCAAACAGTTCCATCTTGACCAATAATAGCAGCAGAAGTGAGATGATTACCTTCAATCTCACAAAGCAAATGGTCATCAACATAAGTTTGCCACGACATCTTAAACTTTCTCTCAATTCAGATCTAAATGCTTCACTGAGAGTTGTTGTGCTTGACGAATAAACAATACTACTAAAGAAAATGAGTTGATAAATGTGATAACGTTTTTCTACAAGTTGCGTTGATGTTAAGCTCATTAATTATTTCTTCTTTAATCTAAAATGCTCAATATTTTTTCTTTTTTCTTTTTTCTTTTTGTGTAGAATAATTACTAGAAGATTCGGACAACTGCAAAAATCTCCTTTTGACTTGAAGTTTGACACTTTATTAACAAATCATATTGTTATTCGTGTCTTAATTTTGTCCTTAAATTAGTTATTCTGTAGTTTTATTACAGTAGTTTATACTTGTACAAAGTTCAAATATATTTGATTAGATATGAAATTTAAAATATAAGAAATGTTATAAGTTAGTATGAATGACCATTACTCTTCTTCGTGATAACCTCCACTATTCTTTATGGCTGATCTTAATGTTTGTGCACTGCTCAAAAATCTTGGGAATAACTAATTATTGCATGACTATTATTTAAGATGTTTGAGCATGTTAGATCTTATTGATTTACTTAAATGCAGCACAACTCATGAGCTCAAGAAACATGAATTTTAGTGAGGGAAAGTCTGTCACTAAAAGTTTAAATTCGGTCATTATAAGTCATTAAAGACTGGAAAAAAATCGATTGTCACCGATTGTTAAAAAATTGACGTTAAAAGTTAAAGAACATTTAACAACAACATAAATTTCGATCATTATATATCCTTTTTAGCGATAGAATTGTCCCTTCGTCAATTTGTCATCTGTCAGGGAAAGTCTTTAACAACAACTAATTCGATCAGTACATGTACGATTAACAACTAAAATTTATTTTCCTTCACTAATGCTCATTTAAATATTTGATAAATCAATTGTAAAAAAGTTTCAAAGATCGCGCTCACTGTTAACCAAAACTATATACTACTGAATAGTAGTAATTGTTATTTCATACTCATTAACACATCTAAAAATATACTAAATAGTTAATATTTGTATAAGACTTTATTGTTGATACAAAAAAAATCAAGAAAGATATAACATTCAAGTTGTACGACATCATCTTTATCAACTCCTAAAATGAGAAAAATTACAGCATATATACATAATATTCTTTGTACTGTTGTAAAATATATTATTGTCACGACCCAAGCCACATATCGTGCGGGCACCTACCTAATTCCACCCTAGATAGGAGAACCCTTATTGTCCAACCCTTCATTTAATGTGGAAGTTAAAATAATTATATTTCAATGGAATAATTCAATCATCTAATTGAATAATCCTTCATTCAACCAATTAATTCAGTTAACTCATATATAAATTTAGTTTAATATATTTGATACGAAAAAGTAATGCGAAAAATAATCAACAGTGAATCTCTAGAAACTAGCCTAAACCGGTACAAGAGCACTAGACAAGGAGTAGAAAATTCCATGACGCAACATCCATGCAGAATAGAGAGGGCAGGAGTTGTTGGAGAATGATCACTGTCACTACTATAGAAACTCCAACTAACCTGAAACATGGGAAGGAATACCCAATGCATATGAGGAATGAATGTATGCAACATGCAATGCTTCTCTTCCTTTCTCAGCACATCACCATAATCATTAACAACATCACAATCATGAACATCATGATATAACAACATACTCATTATCATCAACATCAATATCATTAGCATCATGAACATCATGAGCTCAGTATCATCATCACCATCATCATCATCAACAACCTCATCAGTATCAACAATGTCATGAATGGGTATGCAATGCAGTCACAATCACAAACAGTGCCCGAAAATAGTTACGTACTTTCAGTTAGAAGTGTATGCATAACCCCAGAGGGACTACCTTACCACATCACCTATACTAATTCTCCCGATATCACATCACTCTTATCCCGTTTACCCTCTCTCCCCCTTTCTCTCAGAGGACCGATGATTCATTTGAAAATGTGCACATGTATACATTTTACGTTTATAATCAAGTACCCTCCTCTAAACTACCTGCAATTACTTAAAGGCCAAAGCTCACCCCCTTAACTCCTGTCAACTATGCGCACTTTTAAGTCTTCCTATCCTGTTAGATGATATTTACGGGACGAATACTACCATTCTAGTCACCTTATAGACTTAGCTTTTACGTTATACTTACACCTCATTATTATTCCCAATACAAGAACGGTTTATCAAGATCACTAACAATGACCCAATTCTAACTTAGTTTGTTATTTTTCCTTCCTTTTCCAACGTATTTAACTCTCACTTCGCTCCTACGCATTTAAATCTGCTTAACAAATCTTAATACTACCACATTCGGTTAATTAACTACATAAATAACCCCCAACTGATTTCAACATCAACTTCCTATAACATTTAAGCCTACCCGAATTATTATTCATTTCGTCCATCCAAACACCATGCCCGAAGGCCTAAAACATAGAATCTCCCGACATTACTATTAATATTACATACATCAAACCCCAGTCTACTACAATTAACCATAACCTATCCCGTAGATGAAACATGCGGCTGTTGAGAGGAGAGAGTTGTCCCGCACGTGCTAAGCTTCTTTCCATATCGGGTTCCCACTGGGTATGCCTCGAAACTGCCCTCATGAAGCTTAGCCTTTGAAATCTCATAACTATGGAAGTGGGGTTTATTCAGGGTGTTTCTGGTAGGGGGGAGATGACCTAGGGGGATAAAATATAAGAGGATTTTTAAAATTACCTCGGGCTGGCTATTGCTGAGTTACCGCTAAATTTTCCCAGGTACATTAGGAGCATTTTATTTGTCGTAATTTTTTTTTGAGGTGCTTTCACATGTAACGATGTTTTGGGTTGTTATATTAGATACCAATTTATCCACCATTCGTCTTCGAACGACCACGGGTAAGGATCAAGAGTTTTGGCACAACTATACGAGGAAATTCGGCCTACAATATGTCGAAGGAAAGACGATCTTAGTTTTTCACTAGTTCGTATTAGCCTACCCTCATTTCAATTAACAACGGGACCAACATACTGACCATCCCAACACTTTAGCAGGCCTTTACACTAGTTCGCTTTTTATTTACCTGACTTACAAGGACCACAGAAGGAAATTACAAAATATTCATGTGCCAATTATTTCAAAATGTTTGGATGTCGCACAATACCACAATGCACGAAAATTTGAGACAAAACTGACACCCGAGTATTTTTACTGTAGCGATGGTTGATTTATCGCTGCAACAGAGGTTCATGGCAGAATATTTCCCCCATTTGCACTCCTCACTCCAAACACTCTCAATTCTCTCTGTGCAATCTCCTCCCGACTTTAATTTTAAGGTAACTTTTTCATCTCTTACTTTGCATATTTCTCATTGTAGAATTGTAGAAACTTCGTTAGGTTGAGAATTTTCGAATGGTTTTTGGTGCAAGTTTTTGAACTCAAATTTTGATGGTGTTCTTGAACGAAATGATAAGCATGTTAGGTTTTCTTATATTTTCCAGGCTCCTACAATGTTCTGGATGTAAGATTGACGTAGTTTATGGAGAATTCGGCCATGGGAGGGGTGGAAGGTGAAGGGTTATCTTCCCCAATCAATTTGGCTAATGTAGGTGTGAATTTGTGTGTTATACTCTCCTATTTTAGTGTAAAAAGGCTTATATGAACTTCACCAAGCCTGGTCTACCCTTAAATGTCGAAGATACGTAGAAAAGTTAAAATTTTTCCATAGAATGGGAGATTGATGGGTTGGGGATGATGGAACCGCTGTAGCGGTAAATTTTCTGTAACTGCTGTGGTTCCTGGCAGTAGCTCCCCATATTTTTATTTCTTTGCAGTTTTCAAATTTCTTCCCTCCAGTAACACCTTAATATGATTTATAACTTTGT
Organism: Capsicum rhomboideum; assembly: GCA_031232105.1. Taxonomy (NCBI): domain Eukaryota; kingdom Viridiplantae; phylum Streptophyta; class Magnoliopsida; order Solanales; family Solanaceae; genus Capsicum; species Capsicum rhomboideum. The sequence continues at coordinate 15,576,360 of CP124718.1, forward strand.
AATGGTGATGTTTGCAGGATTATCATGGACCACTAACCCCTCTACAGCAGATTCCTCGATACCGTTAGCTGAGATCGTTATGAGGAAGGGAGGCATATTAGGGGCTTTCTCCATGAAAGGGGTTTTGTGATGAGGGATGTAAAAGACGAGGCCCCAAACTTCTATAATCAGCTGAAAACTTTTGGATGGAAAATACTAACGGAGTTCATCCTTGAGTGTAACCTGGCCTTAGTCTGGGAGTTTATGCTATTCCTTCTAGCGTGGAGTGGTCAGTACCTCTCCCCACTATTTGAATCCGAGGAAAGAATGTCCCAGTGGATGCTGCCACCATCAATGAAACTCTGGGGGACACAAACCCCTTAAACGCGACCTTTGAAGTTAAAGTCTAGGAGGCGGACTTGAAATGGGCGGCCAAGGTCTTAGCACCAAATGGTCGAGCGAATGAAGTGAAGCGGTCGGGCCTTAAAGGGACCAAGAGTGCTTAATTTTCAGTGAAGGCTAAGGTATGGCTGCAACTGGTGTCCCAGAGGATTCGTTCTTCAGGAAACATGACGGATGTGGTTTTACACTGGGCTATGGTGGTGGCGTGTGCTCTAGAGGGGATCTAGATGAAGTGGGGGGCACAAATTATGATAAGAGGAGACACTTTTATACCCAAGAGATATAGGTGAGGGATCTTTTCTTGCCTTTTTGATTATCAAGCTGTGCAAATGGGTGGATGTACCCACGAAACATCACGACACTATAGAGGAGTATGATACGACATACAACCCATTGATAGGCAGGGGCACACAGGGAGGAGGTAAGAAGAAAATAAATATGGGAGAAGAAGGTGAGAGTAGTAGAGCTGGTGGGGGTGAGGATTCTGGCATCCCTCCCACTCAGTCTCCTGCTTTTCTTAGTGGTTGGGAGGCCGACCTTGCTGCTGTGCGGGGATTTTAGAGAGGACACAGTTACCTCTATCGAGATTGGCTACTTCGAGCTTGGCTAACACCATGGACTCGGATGAACCTATGTAGAGCTCCAAAGGGAGCTTAATGAGGAGAAGAAGAAACACCGCTCTTGGAACCGCATGCTAGTGAGGATGTGAAAGGCAGTATAGGTGATGTTCAAGTGTGCCTACCCTACCAAGAAACTTCCGAAGCTGACAAGGAAGGATGCCAAGGAGTTTTCATTCCTTAGCGGGATGAAGGAGGAGGGTTCAGATGCCTCGAGCCTTGGAGATGACGCCACCAGCTAGATATCCCCTCTGTTTTTATATTTTATTGCTTGGATTTGGGTTGCCCCATTTAGGGCTTGTAACAAACAATTTCTCTTTTTATTTTTCTTGCATTTTTAGGACATCTGTTGCTACCGCACTTCTATAATAGTCGTTTTAGCTTATTTTGCATGTCAGAAATGATTTTTATCTTTAACTATCGGGAATATAAGGCTGCTTTGCAACGATTGCCCAATCATAAGAACAGGAGGAAAACCTGGCAGGTTACTGCCTGAAGTCGCTACAGTGGTTAATCTTACCGCTGCAGTGGTACTGCTGCAGCGGTAACCTCCAGTGGTTCCGGTTTTCATCTTCTAATCAGTTCCCGACCCTTTTTTCCTATGAAATTCATTCCCACTGGCACTTCCATTATTTATTACCTTTTAGTCTAACAGGCACCCGGGTGGTTCGTCAGGATTCAGACAAAAGTCAAGAAATACTTCTAATCACAGTGAGATGAGATGTAACTCAAGTCATAGAAATGGAGACCCCCTCAATATCACATTCGGTCCCCACGATGCCCGGGTCCCTTGGGCATACATTGTTCAAGCAACACAAATAACAAATAATTGCACTCAAGAGTTTTAACCCTCGCACATAGTAAATCATTATATACTACACTTAACACAATCCATACTACATATTCCTACACATTATTACTTACATCAAGTACTTCACACAATATTAGCAAATTATACCAACTCGACTCCCTATGCTTCTTATTGACCTGTACTAGTTAAAATGTCATGTTCCAACCTTTCAATGTGTGGAGATACTAATTCGAGCCAACCAGTCCCAATCGTGAGAGTTGAGATACTAATTGGACTCGACCTGGGGAGAAAACATAGATGTGGCACGGTAAGAGAGAAAAAAGTGAAATAGATTCCTAGATGCCTTGTAACCTCCTATAGATTTGATGTGGACATCAACACACCAATCCACAAGATTCTACTCGATATTTGCTCTTGTACTGGGAGATCAGTAACCTGAGTTCTGATACCGTCTTGTCACGATCCAAGCAACGAATCGCACTGGCACCTACCTGACCCCACCATAGATAGGAGAACCCTTATTGCCCCATGCTTTATTTAATGCGGAAGTTAAAGCAATTCTATTTCAATGATATAATTCAGTAATCTAATTGAATAATCCTTTATTCAACCCATTAATACAATTAACTCATATATAAATCTAGTTTAATACATTTGATATGAAAAAGTAATACAGAAAATAATCAACAGTGGATCCCCAGAAACTAGCCTAAACCAGTACAAGAGCACTAGACAAGGAGTAGAAAAATCCATGACACAATATACATGCAAAATAGAGAGGGCAGGCGCTGTTGGAGAATGATCACCATCACTGCTATAGAAACTACTGACCTGCAATATGGCTATATCCCTGGAAGGAGATATAGTATGTGTAGTATCAGTACAATCACATGTATTGGTAGGCATCATCGATCGACCTGGGTTAGAAACACATAATAATAATAGCAAATAGGAAAGAAGTCATAAACTTAAGTAAAGTTTCGGTTACTAATCTCATCCACACACACTTGTTTATTTACACCTAGTTTCCTTGTGACCTACTTATCATTGAACATTTTCATATATTTTTGTCCTTAAAAAGCCATTCTTCCTATCTTGGTTGTCCCGTCATGTAAGACCCTATTTCTAACCTAGTCCGAACAACTCTACAGGGTTTGCTACATTAGTACTTGAGAACACTAGTAGGAGATCGGGTTCTTTATTATTTAATCTTTTTAAAGTGTACACACCTATTCATGAAATCTTAAGTACATGTACTCATGACATATTCACCCAAGATTTACCAGCAAGTTCTAACCATCAACACACTTACCAGTTTCCACAATCAGGTAATCACAACATATAAATGGGAAGGAATACCCAATGCATATAAGGAATGAATGTATGCAACATGCAATGCTTCTCTTCCCTTCTCAGCACATCACCATCATATCAACAACATCACAATCATGAATATCATCATATAACAACATAACTTATTTTAATTAGAGACCTTAATTTATACATAGATATTCACAACCATCATGAGGTATGATTATGCTAATTACTAATCTCGGCTTACCATGCCTCACCCTTCAATAACTTTCCTTAATGTAATTTGAACATTCATGACATTTATGTTTTAATCGAGTTATCTAAATTTCCTTCTACTATCCTTCACTGTATTGTCCAAATTTCCACTAATCTTAAGGGTCCTAGAAGATATTAAACTACATATATTCTCTCCACCATCTATTCGTCTTCTATCATAATTAAACATTAATATAATGTACAGTAATACAACATATTCGAGCCTAATCAGATTTTAAATGTGTCCATCCATCCAACTCCGTGCCTGAAGGCCTAATGCATGATACTCCAAACTTCACTATCAAAGTTAGATGCATCTAGACCAAGTCTAGTTGCTATAGAGTAAGCCATAACTTATCTCTTAGGAGAAACATACTACTATAATGAGGAGTGAGCTGTCCCACGTGTGCTAAGAGTATTCCCATGTTGGGTTCTCTCCAGGTGTGTCTTGAAACTTCCCTCATAAACTTTGGCCTTTGAAATCTCATAGTTGGGGAGATAGGGTTTTTCAGAGTATTTTTGGAGGAAGGGGGCGACCTAGGAAAATAACGAGAAAAAGAGTTTTTAAAAATTCCTCGGCTGGGCTACTGCTTCTTACTGCTGCAGTGGTTTTTTACCGCTGTAGCAGTTGTAGCGGTTATCGGCAGTCCAACCCAGTCCATTATTGGGCCTCTTGGCCTAATTCCCTTTAGGCCCCAATTTTTCTCCCCGATTTTAATTTTTCCTGGGTCCATTTTTTCCTGGGTCCATTTTGAGCCTATTATCCATAGTAGATTATTTTTGGGGAATTTTTACATGTAATGATGGTTTGGATCGTTATATTAGATATCAATTTACCCACCGTTCATCCCCGAATGGTCATAAGTGTAAGGGTCTGGACATTTACACAAGTGCTCAACGAATTTTAACTATAATAAGCTTTTAGGAGAGTTATTTCATCATCAACTAGCTCATTATACGTCCTTTCTCCCAAACAAGTCACTGCCATTGTGCTTCCTAATTTAGGCTTGATGGTTAATTTTGTGTTTCCCCGAGTTGATGTACATAATTAATCCATGGGATAACTCCCTACTATGGTTACCTCAACACGGTACGACACTACAACGCACCAAAAGTCAGGAAAAAAATTAGTTTCGAAAAGGTTTTACTGCTGCAGCGGTAACCAACCGCAACAACGATTTGTGATAGTTTTAAGTAGGGGGAAATGTTCATTTCCCCCATTTTCACTCCAAACTCTCTCAACTCTCTCTATGAAATCCCTCTCCAACAAAGAATTCAAGGTAATTTCTTTGTCTTCACTACTTACTTCATGTATTTCTCATTAGAGAATCGTAGGATCACGTTAGAATAGAGAGAGGATGTAACTTATGGAAATTGAATTTGGTGGTGTTTTTAAACATAGTAGTTAGCATACTAATCTCTTTTACATTTTCAATGCTCCTACAACGTTCAGGACATAAGATTGACGTAGTTCATGGTGGATTTTAGCTATGGAAGGGTGAAAATTAAATCCAGGTTCATCCAACTGATAGGATATTATGTATTCATGAGTATTTCCCCTTGAAATTGATGCCTCTCATATGTCTGTAGGAATTTGCTCAACTATAGTGGTGACATCTCTGTGCAGGTCCTCTTCTAGTTCATCTTTTGAATTAGACACCAACCCAATACCCTCACCTTCACCAAGTGCTCCTTATTTGTTCACATATTTATTTTTATCAAATATTACATGTATGCTCTCCTTTAAACACCTGTTTCTCTTATTGAAGACTTTGTAGGCCTTGTTTTGTGAGGAATAACCTAGAAATATTCCATCATTACTCTTTGCATCAAATTTATCTAGAGCATTCTTGCCATTATTGTGAATAAAACATTTGCATCCAAATGTTTTAAGATAAGTGAGATTAGGTTTTATCCTTTTAAGAAACTCATATGAAGTCTTGTCAAGCAGTGGTCTAATCAGGCACCTGTTAATAAGATAACAGTCTGTGTTTACAACTTTAGCCAAGAAGCTCTTGGGAAGACCACTAGCTATTAGCATGGTTCTAGCCATATCTTCAAGTGACCTATTTTTACTTTCTATTACTCTATTCTACTGAGGAGTTCTTGGAGCAGAAAATTTGTGATTGATCTTGGACACATTTATACATCCAAGTATTATACCCATAGTTAAGTTTAGTTTATAAGATAATTCAATTATATTCTCATGTAGTTTGATTAAAATGTGTTCATAAACTAACATATGTGATTAGTCATTTTGGTAGGTTGAAAGTGCATTTAAAGCGAGCTACTCTTGAATCAAAGGTCCAAGTCTTGATGGGGGAAATTAAATACCGAATCATGGGACACTAGAATCACTAAAAATTAGTATACGGAGTCAAATCCATACCACAGAAGAGACGTGTAACATCCCAATCTATGGTATGGATCAAGAATACAAGGTTGGAAATTAAAAAGTGGCCAAAATAGTGCATACTCGTATCATTAGCGTGACACGAATATGGAACACAACAATTCAATATGAAGTGAAAGCTGCCTAACTATATATATTGTTACATCAAGGCATGATAATTTAAGCAAGCACCTTAATGGAAAGTTAGGCAAAAGACACTATCTTTACTATATAAATGAATGGAGAATTGAAGAGTATATACCTGGCAACGTGGCACGGATTAAATGGGAAATGCTTAAGTTGGAGAGAATTTGGGATTGCTAAAACAGTCCACATATGCAACCTTAGCATGACATAACACTTGGAGCAAGGTAGAAATCAATTTGAGTGAATTGAGGGCTGCTAGAAAGTGTATGTCTGTGTCCTTAGCATGGCACGCTGCTTAGGCAACAGATAAGGCCTTACCATAGAGCTTAGGCTCCGCAATGCCAAAGTGGCACAGACCTTGGTCAATTCAGCAACAATTTGTCCTACACTATAAATAGGACACTTAACTTTAATTCTAATGACCTATCACAACTTAGGGGCTGCTGCAACATTGAAAGAGGCTTTAAATAGGGTTTTTATTCTTCTTTCTTCCATTATTTAACTTATGTATGAACTACATTAATTTTGTAATTGTGAATTAGATCATGAGTGGCTAAAATCCCTCTTTCTAGGGTTAAGGCTACCAAACATAATTGTATAGCTTTTTTGAATTGATTTAAGGTTGTTTACCATATTTGATTGTTCTTATGTTCTTGTTATTACTATCTTAATGCTTAACTACCATTGAAATACATCTATAAATCTTGTGTGAATTCGAAAGAAGGAACATTAGCGTAAGAACGAAGAACGTAAGGAATGAGTTCTTGTCTTTAAGAGGAATTAAAGATAGGATTCACGTTTAGGATAGGAATATACCGAACACTCTTTATTTGGTTACAAAATAGGAAGAAATATAAATGTGTTCTAATTAGGCCCTCATGTCCCTGTTCAATGATGTAGTTGTGAGGCTAGTTTGAATAGACGATTAGAGGCTCGGAAGATCATAATCATGATATTAACCCCGTGAATCAACAACCCAAAATAGATAACTTAACCAATGAGAAATTATCGCCATACATGATTGTGTATTAAGATTGACCCTGGAATTCTCCTTGATATTATTTACAACCCAATTTACTTACGTCTTTACTTGTAATATATAATTTATAATAAGAAACCAACGAATCATTGGTTACAGTCGCACTTATTAAATTTCATAGTAGTACTTAAATTGGATATTTGCTAAAACACAAGTCCCTATGGGTTCGATATCCAGCTCGAAAGAGCCACTATATTACTTGTACGACCGCGTATACCTACGTGTGTGTTTGGATGCAACAAGTTTTTAGCGCCGTTGCCAGGGACTTGAAAATTAGCAAATTTTTGATTTTAAGTTTTATTATTTTAATTTATAAGTGCTAACAACTTGGTCTTAGCCATTGATCTTGCAGGTACAAGTTTGTCAATTGAAGCAAACTGGCAAAGGAAAGAGATTTGGTTTACCCACATCCCAAACCTGAGTAACACTTGCATCTGTTGAGAAGAGACGCAACACTTCTCTATCCAATCCCACAAGTTCAGAAAGATCAATTATAACAACCCTTATTGTGATTTTTAGCTTTTCCTATGTTTTAACTGTTTTTTCCTTTTATGTAGTTGCTATATATCATTTATGAGTTGTGGGGATAATTGACATGGTCCTCGAAGGGTTCAAGAGTGATTTGAGTGAGTTTGAGGTTTTGAGTGGCCTTAAAAGTGATTAGTTTAACTTTGGTCAATATTTTTTATTCGAGCGTCGGATGGTGATTCTGTCAGTTCCATTAGATTTGAAATGTCTATCTTTGGGTTATTAGCATAGTTGGTTTGGGTTCTGAGTCTTTATTTTGAGTTTTGAGCCTTTAGATGAGAAACTAGTTAAAATAGCTTACAGAGGTCCCGGGAATTAACTTGTCAATAATGACCACTTTCGATAAATCATATGATTTCATTAAGTCTGGAACGTTGAAATTAACCTAGTAGAATTATTAGTTTATTTCTATGGAATCCCAAATGAATCTTGAGGGTCCGTTCGGAGGATTTTGGATCATTTTCTTTAGCTGAGTTGCTGATACTTGGTGCATGCAAGGTCCTTATTTGCCTTTCTTGGGGTCCCTTCGTATTCACAGAGAAGAAATTCTCTGGTCATCACGAACATGAGATGGTGGCCATATTTTCAATGAGATATCACATGGATCGGGTCGGGTTTACCCATCGCGGTCGCGAGGCCCACCTTCTGTGATCGTGATGGATTATTTTATGTTGGTCAATGGTGACCCTTGAGATTGCAAGGTAGAGGCCACAATCGTGAGGTACTATTCACTTGAACAGTATAATATATCTAATTTCTTGATTTTTTACCATTTTTGTACTTAGCCCCCTCGAGATTGGCAATTTTAAAGAAGGTTTTCATCAAAAGTGTTTGTGCAAGCTTCTAAACATAATTTACATCATTATTAGTTGATTAGATTTCAAAAACATCTTCAAAACTTTGATTCTAAACTTCAAATTTTGGAGTTTTACCTGATAAAGTGAGAAAATGGTTTTTCTTCAATTTCAAGCTCGATTTCAGCTTGTTTTTTGATGGATTTTCATATTTAGAATCATTGAAGTATGGAAAACATGTTTCTTCAATAAAATTCCAATTTTTACCTTTTTCTTTTGGGGTCGATTTTCAAACTATTTTTAGACCCAAAATAAAAGTAGCTAATATGGGTATCGTTAGACTCTTTTTTGACGTGTAGTTTATGTTTTTGATAGATTGGGGTCATTCCAATATTACATAAAATGGAAAAGCTACTTTTTGAAGGGTCAAGGCTCGTATTTTGATTTTTCAAGTTGGGTTATGGCTTAACTTTCTGTAGACCGGGCTAGACAGTTAACCATTCATGTAAAGTTCTATTGGTTGGGGAGTGTATCATGAGATTCATCTTCTGAGTTTATTATTTTACCATGTGGGGGATTATGTGAGTATTATTATTGACTTGAGAGATTATTATTATTGTGATACCGTGCAAGGCTGGTATTGGTCTTGTTTGAGCACTATTTTCCATTATTATTATTGTGATACTCGAGTGGGGGATGATATATTTGATGTCTCAGATGGCTCTTTATTATTGTGGTGCCATGAAATGACTTATATAATGATTTATTAAGATTTAAGCTCATTTAATACCATCATTAAGTTGATTCATTATATGATTTATTTTGGTTATGGGCATGCATTCTCATTTCGTTCATCCATATATATGGAATTGGTACCTTAGAGAAATACTGATTTTAAAAGAAAATGAAATACTTTACAAAAGGCCTTGACTGAGGGATGTGCCATTAAGGTTGATTGATATATGATATTGTGATAGTATATATGGGTTGTAAAATTCTCATGGGCCCTATCCTGGAAGCTTATGCTTAGAAGGTGTATACTAGGTGATATTGAGACATTCTATCCTTATCATACCATTGTATTGCATCATTTGCATTTATTTGATGTGTTTGTTATCGTATAATTTAGTGTTTCTTTATATATTCATGTGTAGTTATTCTTATACTATTATTATACTTGTAGAACTGTTAGGAGATACAGCTTGAACAACTGTTGGGAACTTTTCTGTATGCAGGTGGAAGCGTGATCATAGGATCCTTTACTTATTTAGTTTTTTGCTTTGCTTGGTCGGCCTATGATGCCTACTAAGTACAAGTGGATCATACTCACTCCTATTTTCTGTATCCTTTTGGTGATGATCCCAATTTGAGCGCAAGCTGTGAAGCTTAAGATCATGTTGTGTGAGGTTATTTTGGAGTACTGGTGAACTTCTTGTTTGGGGCTTGTTTCTAGACTTCATCTTATCTATCTTGTCTTTACTTTATTATTCAGAGACAAAGTTGTGTATTTTCATACTCTTTATCAGTATTAGGGCTCTTACTTATGACACTAGATTTTGGGTTTGGAGTTGTATTTATTTCAGTTTTAGATTTGTTTTTTTATATATATGGCCTGACTTTATTATAAAGTCTCGTATATTGGGTTTTATTTATTTCATTTCTGCATCTTTATCTCTTTTGGTGTTGGGCTTACCTACCCAGGGCTAGGATGGGGTAGGTACCATCATGACCTCGACTTTTGGGTTGTGACAAATTGGTATCAGAGCGCAAGGTTCACCGGTCTCATGAGTGAAAGAGCAAGATGTCTAATAGAGTCTTACAGATCGATACATTGACGTATGTATCTAACTTTAGGAGGCTATGGGACATTTTTAGGAAAACCTCTCTAATTTAATTCCTTATCGTGCATGTTGTTCATGCCAAGTATTCGAAACCTATATTCCACTCATTTCCTGCATAGATGGTGAAGAATAGATCCAGATATGTTGAGGATATTGAGCCAGCATTCACTGTTGGAGCCCCAGTTAGGGGGAGAGGTAGGGGTCGCGGTTGAGATAGAGGTAGAGGTAGGGCACGTGGAGTGGCTCCAGCTAAAGGATGAGCTAAAGCGACCTCTCCTGAGCCTGAGATTGAGCATGATAAGGCGAATTATCGAAAAATGTGGGACCAGATCAGGACCCTCAAGGTCTCATGGTTACTCCAGTATTACAGGATCTGTTGATTCGCCTTCTGGACTACTTGGATGGCATTCCCTAATTAGGTATTCTATCGGGTACACTAGATGGTTCTCAGACTACAGGAGGTGTACAACCTTCAGGGTAGGCTCCTACTCTTAGTTTTTAGACTCTCGAGGCACAACCAGCTGTTGTTGTTGCCCCACTTGTTGAGACATTGCATACTAGACTAGTTTTTCCACCTATACCTCCAGGTTCTGTTATGTTTGCTAATGAGCAGAAAAGATTCATCTGATTGTTCCCTCATAAGTTCAATGGTGCCATTGGTGAGGATGCTTATGAGTTTTTGATTGATTGTCAGGAGAGGTTGCATAACCTCAATTTGCTTAAGTCCTATGGTGTTGCTTATATAACCTTCTAGTTGAGTGATGTGGCTAGGAAGTGGTGGAGATCTATTGTCAGCTGTAGATCAGTAGGTTCTTCTCCTTTGACATGGACCCAGTTTTATGAGACTTTCTAGAGAGGTTTGTGCCCTTTAGCTTGAGGGACCAGTGGAGAGATAAGTTTGATTATTTAGAGCAGGACTCCATGAATATTCCAAAGTATGAGATTCGCTTTTAATGCATTGTCCAGATATGCCATTGCTAGCATTTCCACAGAGTCTAAGAGAATCAGAAAGTTTGTGATGGGTTTGACTAGTTATTACCAGTTTGCAATGGATCAGTTAGTGGTTTCTGGTGGTTCTTTTTAGAGTATAGTGGTTCACACCAAGATTATTGAGACTATTTGCTAGGGTATACAGGATGATAGTGCTAAAAAGGTGCGGTGACTAGGCGATTTCAGTGGTTATTCATACTGAGATAGGGATTTCTCAGGCAGAGTTCTCATAATTACCATGACAGATCGATTCAGGCAGATATTCAGAGTTCAAATGGTAGGTTTGGGGGGTTTTGAGACTTCGAGTGGTCAGAGATCAGGTCATGTAGGCCGAGGGTCTTGTTCTAGTTTGTCGAGTTATGGATAGCGTTCTGGTTCTTCTAGCCCTCTCAGTATGATTTAACTAGTATGAGGTGTTTTGTGTGTGATGAGCATGGTCACTTTTAGAGGGATTATCCCCAGTGTGTGAGTAGTTGTTGTTGTTGTTGTGAGTGGTCCATCCTAACAGGGTTCTAAGCTTCAGCTGTGTCCGACTCCAATACGTATCAGCAGTCAGAAGTGGTACACAGGGCAGTAGAGGTGGTTCTAGAGGTACCAGAGGTGGGGCTCAGGGAGATCATGGTGGTGGACGAGGAGTCACTTAGACTGGTAGAGGACGTGGTCAGTGTTGTTGACACCCAATTTTGGCTCAGTTTTTTCAAAATAAACACTTTTATGCTTCTTATTTCTTAAAGAGCACAAGAATAATTTTTATATATTTCTCGTTCAATTTTAGCACAAGTTATTGATTAATTATCTCTTTTCTTTAAAATGTTAGGATAATTATCAATTTATTATTATTTTTAATTATTTTAGCACAGTCTTTATTTTAACATAGTCTGCTAATACAAAAAGATGGAAAAGATATTTTTTGCACAAATAAGTTAAATATCCATAATTTTGGATAAGATCAAATAGTCATGGTTTTGGATAACCCATGATTTTTCCAAAATTATGGTAATGAACACACAGTTTTGCTCTTAAGTGATTTTATTATGTCTATAAAACTAGTAAATCTCTTCACAATTGGTGGTGGTGGAAATTTTCAAAAGGACAAACCTAAAAGATATTTTGATTCCCTTTGCTATTTTTGGCAAAAATAGCCACCACCGCCCACTAAAACAGTCCAAACCTCACCTCCATTCACCATCACTACTCCGGTGAAACCCCGTTACTATCATACCTCCATTCATCACCACTGGAGCTCCGATAAATTATCACCAATAGCTATCTCACGTCTCTCTTATTTCTGTCACTGCTCTGACGAGGAGCTTTAAGCTCCGATGAACCGGAAGCAAACCAAACAACCCCTTTACCCTACTTTCTTCGATGAAACCTGCAACCCCCCCCTCCCCCCCCCCCCCACCTTCATTCACATCTTCTTTCTCCTCTACACCAAAATCCTGACAAAACAACCCCAGTTTCTCCTTTTTTCTATTGCTCCGACGAGGAGCTTTAGCTTCGGTGAACCGGAGCAAACCACAATAACCACGGCTAGACCCTTCTCCCTTTATCTCAATGTTTTTTTTAAAGTTTAGTTTTGTTTTCGTTTGTTTTATTTCCCTGGTTCTCCGACAAGCTTGTTGCTCTGGTGAACGACAACCCAAAGAATGAGCTCTGGCCAGCCATGGATAACGCATCCATCGCAAGGTTAGCACTAGCGAGCCTACTACTCCGATAACCACGAGGTCCAACCAACAAACCCAATGAGTTCTGGTGAATAGGCCTATAACACAAGCACTACTGCCGCCCTCATCACTGGTCGACTCCATATCTAGACAGAATTGTGACGTATCTGGTGATATCTTTCCTTTGTATTCTTATATCTTCATTCACTATTGACTATTTGGATTTTGAATATTGACTGGTTATTGGTTTCAAAATTATTATTGTTATTATCCTTTTATTATTTTATTATGGTTAATAGATAGATTTAGTTTTAGTTTATTATTATTTTGTTAAATATGATGTTGTCTTTACTGTTAATCTTGTTTTAGTCAAATGTTGCTCATGATAAGTATGGTCACTTGTGCACTGATTTGGTACATGTTTAAATTTTGTCACAATTTGTGTTTTCTAGCTATCTGCTTCAATTACTACTACTATTTTCCTGATGGTTCACAAACCGTTTCAACCATTTTTCATTATCTTTTCGTAATATACTTGGCCAATGATAAAATCTCTCTGTCGAATTTTAGAGGTCTTTCAATTACGAAAGACGGATTTTACTTTTAAGTTTAATTATTTCATTTTAATTATTAATATACTTGGCCTATGAAGAATTTTTTGTCGATTTTCAAGGCCTCCAATGTGCAAAATACGTGTTTTACTTTTTCTTTTATTATTTTACTTCATTCTCTATGTATATATTTTATGGTTATTATATTAGTGAAAAATGAATTTATCTCCTCCTCAATTGAAAAAATAAGTTCTGGCGAGACCCATCTTTGTGGATTTCGAAGGGTGCCTAACACTTTCTATTTGGAATAATCTGAACTCTTATCTAGAATCTAATTGGTTACGCAAACATTTAATTAATTGGTTTCCTAATTTTTCGAAAATTAGGTGGCGACTCTAAATGTTTTAAACTATTTTTATTAATTATTTTTTGAGTCCCGAAGTTGCTCCTAATGAAAATAGGGATGTAACAAGTGCTATGCTTTTCCTAGGAGACCTGAGGCAGAGGTTTACGATGCAGTTATTATAGGAATCATTCCTATTTTCCATCATCTTGCTTCAGTACTATTTGACCCTGGGTCTATATTCTCTTATGTGTCTGTATATTTTTCTACTAGTATTGATGCTATGTGTGAGTCCCTTATTATGCCTATTCATGTTTCTACCCCCTAGGCAATTCTTCAGTGGTGGATCGGGTGTATCGATCATGTGCGATGACCTTTTTGGGGCGTGAGACTTGGGTGGACTTGATTATCCTCGATATGATTGATTTTGATGTCATATTGCGTATGGATTGGTTGGCTCCTTATCATGTGGTTTTGGATTGTTTTGCAAAGACCGTGACTCTATCTTCTCCGGGTGTGCCACGGTTAGAATGGAAGGGCACGCCAAGTTCGTGTTCAAAGGGGGTTATATCTTTTCTACATGCTCATCGCATGGTAGGGAAAGGGTGTCTTTTCTCTTTGGCCTATGTTCGCGATACTAGTGTTGATTCACCACCTTCCTTGGATTCTATTTGAGTTGTAAGAGAGTTCATGGATGTGTTTCCTTCAGACTTACCTGGTATGCCTTCGGACCGAGGTATTGATTTTGCCATTGATATTTAGTCACACACTAAGCCCATTTTTGTTTCTCCCTATAGAATGTCCTTGATTAAATTGAAAGAATTGAAGGAGCAATTACAGGATTTATTGGGTAAGGGTTTCATTAGACCAAGTTTGTCTCCTTGGGTACTCCTGTCTTGTTTGTGAAGAAGAAAGATAAATCCACACTCAAGTATATTAATTATCGGCAATTAAACAAAGTGACTATTAAGAACAAGTATCCTCTTCCTCGCATCGATGGTTTGTTTGATTAGCTTCAGGGTACCTCAGTGTTTTCTAAGATTGACTTGAGATCTAGTTACCATTAGTTGAGGATTAGAGCTTTAAATGTTCTAAAACAACTTTTTGGATGCGGTATGGCCATTATTAGTTCTTGATATGTCTTTTAGGCTGTATAATGACCCAACAATGTTTATGGAGTTGATGAACAGAGTATTTCGACCTTATCTTGACTCTATTGTAATTATGTTCATAGGATATCTTGGTTTATTCCAAGAATGAGGCTGACCATGTGAGGCATTTCAGGGCCGTACTTTGGAGATTGAGAGATGAGAAGTTGTATGGAAAGTTCACCAAGTGCTAGTTTTGGTTGGATTGTCTTTCTTTCTTAGTTCATGTGGTGACCAAGGATGGTATCATAGTTAATCCAGCCAAGGTAGCGGCGGTTCGTGATTAGGATAGACCTACTTTTCCTATCAAGATTCAGAGTTTTGTTGGGTTAGCGGGCTATTATCAATTATTTGTGCAGGGATTGTCTTCTATTTTAGTTCCTTTGACCAAGTTGACTTAGAAAAAGATTATTTTTCAGTGGTCGGATGATTTCCAGTGGAGCTTTCAAAAGCTCAAAGAGTTTTTGACTTAGGTTCCTATCTTGACTTTGCCTGAGGAGGACGTGGGTTTCATTGTGTTTTGCGATGCTTCCAGAGTTGGCTTGAATGGTGTGTTGATGTAGAAGGGTAATGTGATTGCTTATGCTTCTCGATAATTGAAGGTCTATGAGAAGAACTACCCTACTCATGATTTTGAGTTAGCCGTGGTTGTGTTTGTGCTTAAATTATGGTGACATAATTTGTATGGAGTTCATTGTTAGATTTTCTCCAATCATCATAGCCTTTCTCAGTGAGATCTTAATATGAGATAACGTAGATGGCTATAGTTACTTACGGATTATGATCTCACTATTCTTAGCTTTTGGGTAAGGCTAATGTGGTAGCAGATGTCTTGAGTCAAAAGGCGGAGAGTATGCGGAGTTTAGCTTATTTGTTGGTGGAGGAGTGGCCTTTAGCCTTAGACATTCAGTCGTTGGCTAACTAGTTAGTTTGACTTGATATTTTGACACCTAGGCATGTTTTGGCATATGTAGAGGCTAGATCTTCATTGATAGATCAGATTTGAGCTCGATAGTTTGATGATTAGAATTTGAGGGTGATTAGTGATAAAGTGTTGAGTGGTGAGGCAAAGACTGCATCTCTTAATCCCGAGGGTGTTTTGAGGATTGGTGGTTGTGTTTGTGTGACGAGAATTGATGGTTGGATTAGACTAATCTTGAAGAATGCTCATTGTTTAAAGTATACTATTCATCCAAGAGCGGCTAAGATGTATCATGATTTGAATCAACACTATTGGTGGTGTGAAATATAGAAGGACACTGTGGATTTTGTGGCCAAGTGTTTATATTGTCAACAAGTGAAGTATGAGCATCACCGACTGGGCGGTACTATGCAAAGGATGCCAGTTCCTGAGTGAAAATGGGAGTGAATCACTATGAATTTTATTATTGGCCTATACCTAACTTTGGGGAAGTTTGGTTCCATTTGGGTGATTATGGATAGGTTGACTAAATCAACACACTTTGTACCTATGAAGGTGAACCATAATGCGGAGAAGTTGGCCAAGATGTACATCCGTGAGATTATTTTGTTGCATAGTGTACCTATCTTTATCATTTATGATAGAGGTACATAGTTTAGCTCAAATTTTTAGAGTTCTATGAAAAGAGAGTTGGGTACTTAACTTGAGATGAGCACAGATTTTCACCCTCAAATGGATGGCTAGTCTGAGTGGACCATTCAGGTGCTTAAGGATACACTTTAAGTGTGTGTTATGATTTTGGTTGTCATTGGGACTAGCTATTGCCTTTAGCAGAGTTCATCTACAATAATAGTTGCCATTTCATCATTCAAATGAAGCCTTTTGAGGTTTTATATAGGTGGAGGTGTAGATCCCCCATGGTATGGTTTGATTCATTCGAGTTTAGGCCTTGGGGAACTGATTTATTGAGAGACTTAATGGATCGAGTGAGGTTGATTCAACAGAGGCTTATGGCTGCCTAGAGTAGGTATAAGAGTTATGTCGATCGACGAGTTTGTGATATAGCATTCATTCTTGGTGAGCGGGTTTTATTGAAGGTATCACTTATGAAGGGTGTGATGAGATTTGAAAATAAAGGGAAGCTTAGTCTGAGATTTGTTGGGTATTTTGAGATTTTTGAGAAGTTTGGAGATGTGGCATATAGGCGAGCTTTGCCTCCACATCTGTAAGCTGTTCATCCAGTATTTCATGCCTTAATGTTGAAATAATATCGTCCAATGATTCTCACATGATCCAGTGGGATTCAGTTGCATTAGATCATGATTTGTCCTTTGAGGAGGAGCATGATTTGTCCTTTGAGGAGGAGCCTATTGCTATTTTGGATAGGCAGACTAGAAAGTTAGGGTCGAAGTATATTAATACTGTGAAAGTTCAGTGCAGACATCGCTTGATTGAGGAGGCTAAGTAGGAGGTTGAGTCATTTATTCAGAGTAGATATCCCCATCTTTTTACCAATTCAGGTACTTCTTTTGCTTTTTCGTTGGAGGATAAACTCATGTTTTGGTGGTGGATAATGTAACAACCCTTGTAGTGATTTTTAGCTTTTCCTGTATTTTGACCATTTTGCCCTTCTCTATAGTATCTATATATCATTTATGAGTTTTAAGAATGGTTGGCACGGTCCCAGAAGCATTCAGGAGTGATTTCAGTGAGTTTGAGGTTTTGAGTGGCCTTGAAAGTGATTAGTTTGACTCTGGTCAATATTTTGTGATTCGAGCTTTGGATGGTCATTCTGTCAGTTCCATTAGATCCAGAATGTCGATTTTAGGTTAGTAGCACAATTGGCTGGGGTTTTGAGTCTTTATTTTGAGTTTTGAGTCTTTCGACGAGAAATTAGTTAAAATAGCTTAAAAGGAGTCCCAGGGATTAACTTATTGATAACGACCTCTTTTGATAAATCTAATGGTTCCATTGAGTCGAAAACGTCTAAATTAGCCTGATAACGTTATTAGTTTATTTTTGTGGGATCCCGAATGAATCCCGAGGTTTCGTTCAGAGGATTTTGAATCATTTGCTTCAGCTGAGTTGCTGATATCTGGTACATGCAAGATCATTCGATGCGTTTGTGGGGGTCCATTTGCATTTGCGGAGAAGGAATTCTCTGGTCATCGTGAACGCGAGGTGGTGGCCGCATTCGTGAAGAGAGATTGCATGGACCAAGTTGGGTTTGCCCATCGCGGTTGAGGGGCCCATCTCCCCTATCGCGATAGATTATTTTATACCGGTCATCGCTGACCCTCACGATCACATGGTGGAGGCTGCGATCGCGAGGTACTATTCGCTTGAACAATTTAATATTTCTCATTTCTTGATTTTTCACTATTTTTGGACTTTGGGACCTCGTGATTGGTGATTTTAAACAAGGTTTTCATCAAAAGTGTTTGGGTAAGTTTCTAAACATAATTTCCATCATTATTCATTGATTAGATTTCAAAAACATCTTCAAAACTTTGATTCTAAACTTGGAATTTTGGGGTTTTACCCCGTAAAGTGAGAAAATAGTTTTTCTTCGATCCCAAGCTTGATTTCAACTTGTTTTTTCATGGATTGTCATATTTAGAATCCTTGAAGTATGGAAAATATGATTCTTTAATAAAATTCTGGTTTTGCCTTTTTTCTTTCGGAGTCGATTTTCGAACTATTTTTTGATCAAAAACAAAAATAGCTACTATGGGTATCGTTAGAATCTTTTTAATGTGCAATCTCTGTTTTTGATAGATTGGGGTCATTTCAAAATTGCATAAAAAGGAAAAGCTCCTTATTGAATGGTCCAGGCTCGTATTTTGATTTTTTTGAGGTGGATTATGGCTTAACTTTCTTCAGATCAGGCTAGGTAGTTAACCATTCATGTAAAATATTCTATGGGTTGGGGAATGTATCATAAGATTCATCTTCTGAGGTTATTATTTTTTTGTGTTGTCCGTGTGGGGGCTTATGTGAATATTATTATTGACTTGAGAGATTATTATTGTTGTGATACCGTGCAAGGGCTGGTATTGGTCTTGTTTGAGCATTATTTTCCATTATTATTATTGTGATGCCCGAGTGGGAGCTTTAATTAATATATGTGATGTCTCTCATGTCTCTTTATTGTTGTGGTGCCATGCGATGACTTATACCATGATTTATTAAGATTTTAGGAGCTTTGAGCTCATTTAATACCATTATTGAGTTGATTCATTATACGATATTATTTTGGTTATGTGCATGCATCCTCATGTTATTCATCCATATACATGGAATTGATACCATAGAGAAATACAAATTTTTGAAAGAAATGAAACACTTTACAAAATGCCTTGACCGAGGGATGTGTCGGTAAGGTTGATTGAGATATGAGATTGTGATAGTATATGGGTTGCGGACCCCCATGGGTCCTATCCTAGAATCTTATTAATGTGCCGACATTTGACGCTTTTAACCAAGAGTAAATGCAAGTTCTTATGTAACTGTTGTTAGATTTGATGGCCTTTTGTGTTTAAATGCAGGAAATTGGACCAAGGCTAAAAATAGAAGAAACTATTCTAAAGAGGTCAACTTGATGGTTCACATGACGGATCGTCACTCGATTCGCCAAAGAAATTTAGAAACAAGGCTTGAAGACCACCCTATGATGGTTTGGCTCACGTATCGTCAGACCTATGAAGAATCGTCACACTAAGCCATTAGGTTTAAATAGAATGTGCAACATCTCTATGTCTTCTGACGGATTACTGTAATTAGTTGCCTGAAGTCTGACGAACCATCATACCAAGTCGTTAGAGCCAAGGCGGTCAGGTCCGTTTCAAATTTGGATTCAAATTTCCCTGAAGCCTATAAATATCTAGTTTAGGGTTTAGAATAGGCGTCTCTCATATTATATTAAAACTTACTTAGTTTTTCTTCTAAGTGTTGAAAGTTTGGGTTTTGAAGTTTTTTCTTTGATTTTTGTCAAGGATTAAAGTCTTGGATTTCATCTTTGTAAGAATTTCTTCTTTCATCTTAGGAACCATGTCTAGATAAAAAACCCACAACTAGGGTTATGGGATCCATGTCAGAGTAACAATTTCTAGGGTTGATTTTGGTTTGGATTCGAATAATATATGTATATTTATTGTTAATCTTTTCATCCTAATAGATTTATAATGGTTGTAAATATTAGAACAAGCCTTAGGTTCAACTTGTTTGATATAAGAGGTTAAAACTGGGAAAAAGGATTAACAACGAGGATTCAGAGTTTCTAACCTCCGTCGAATTGGTAATGTTGTAACAAGATTAACCAACTGGAGGCTAAAATTGAGTTTCATATTTTCTCCTCCTTAAGTTTGAAAGAATTAAGATGACAGTCATCTAACTAGGTTGAGAAACGTTTAGATGCATATCAGAAATCAATTGCTTTGCATTACGTGTATTAAAAGAATCCATTACCATTATTAACCCGAATGTGTTATAAAGTCATGGTGAACACAAGCCCAGTTTGCTTTAAATATCTTGTATTAGATGTTAGCCATTATACTGTTTTATGTGATAATCTCAGGATTTATTTTTTCTTTTTGAATGAATTGTCCTTTTGAACATAATCAAGACAAGGAAAAGAGGTATTCTTTATTTTTCTTGATATTCTTGGCTTGAGCATAACCAATCTCTTTTCAAACTCCCTTTACTTGTAGGAGTTGTTGTCTTTTTTTCCTTTTGAATGAATTATTTCTTTTATTTTTGTGTATGGTTGATAACCGAGCAACCGAACCCAAATTGATATAGCCAAACCAATAATATATTTTATACTTGGTGGTTTGGTTTCAATATTTTTGAAAACCGATTATATTGGTTTGGTTATGGTTTTGACCAATAACTGACCCAAACCGACCTGTGAACACCCCCTACCGACGACTATACAACTATTAATATGACTGACAGTTCAGTCAAGAGGCCACTGGGGATACTGTATGATGTGCTAGTGAAGGTTGAAAACTTTATATTTTCTGCTGACTTTATGATCCTTTGATTGCAAAGTGGACTTCGAAGTACCTATAATATTAGGTAGTCTGTTCTTAGCTACTAAAAGAGTGTTGGTTAAAATGGAGAGCAATGAGTTGAAGTTTAGATTGAACAGTGTAGAGGTGAAGAGATGAAACAACCGAGAGATATGAGTGTTATATCAGTTGTTGATGTTGTTGATGAAGCTGAAGTTGAGGTATCCATTAAGAAGAAGTTTGCTGTTAAAACCTTAACTTTTATGGTGATGAATTTTGATGGTGAAGATATTGAAGATTATGAGGAGAATGTTAATGCTTTGGTTGGAATGGGTTCTTATGCTTATGCCCTAAAGAAGTTGTACCTAGATCTGAAAAATAGGCCAACTCCTCTAGTAAAACCTTTAATAGAAAAGCCACCGGTATTGAAACTTAAAGATTTGCCTAGCCACCTTTGATATGCATTCTTGGCTGATAATGATACATTCCTCGTGATCATAGAATTTGATTTGGTAGAGTGTCAAGCAGAAACACTTGTTTCTGTATTGCAGAGGTACAAAAGGGCTATTGGATGGACTATTGCAGATTTTATCGAAATTCCACCAGGTTTTTGCACCCACAAGATTCGGTGTGGTTCATATTTGCTTTGAAGATGACTTATTGATGTTTTGTAAAGATGATTTGACTTCTATACAGTTACTTCAAGAAGCATTCCACAGGTTCTCAACTGTCACAGGCTTACAGGCCAATAATGAGAAAAGTTCAATCTTCCTGTCAGGAGTTAAACCAAAATTGAAACAAACCATTCTCTCAACATTGGGGTATGTAGAAAGGGAGATACCTTTCAAATATTTAGGGGTTCCAATATCCTCAAAAAATCTCACTACAGCTTAGTGCTTGCCTCTGGTGGAGAAAATTACAGAAAGGGTTAGGTGTTGGTCTGCAAAGCTACTTTCTTATGTTGGAAGGATCCAGTTAATCAAGTCTGTAATATTTGGCATGCAGACATATTGCGCACAAATATTTGTCCTACCAAAGAAACTACTAAAGATGATTGAATGTGTATGCAGTACTTATTTGTGGACTGGTTCAACTTTGAGCTCAAAAAAAGCACTGGTTTCCTGGGAAAAGCTCTGCCTTCCAAAGGCTGCAGGTGGACAGGCTATATCTAACTTGAAGATGTAGAACACTACTGCCATGTTGATGTTACTATGGGTTGTTAATGATAAAAAGGATTGCTTGTGGTTAGATGGGTTTATAGTTTTTACATAAAAGATAAGCCAATTAAGAACTGTCTAATACCAGCCAATACAACATGGGTAGTGCGAAAGATTTTGGAAGCAAGGAACCACTTAGGGTCACTGGCTATGCAAGGAGATCTAGCAACAAAACTAAATGCAGTGGTGGAAGCAGGTAAATTCTCAATCTAAAAAATGTATCTTAGTCTTATGCCCTCCCATCCAAAGGTCTCCTGGAAGAGTATAGCTTTACAACCAAACATTCATCTAGACATAGGTTTGCGCTATGGCTGGCTGCTTGGAGGAGATTAGCAACAGTGGAAAGGTTAATGAAGTTTGGCATTCAGGTTCCACCTGAGTGTGTATTTTGTGGTGCAACTGTTGAAACTTTTGATCATCTCTTCTTCGAGTGTAGAACTACAAGAACTTTATGGTACAAGTTTCTAGTTTAATTGGGTTTCAACAGACTTATTGGTACCTAGTAAGATGAAATGGAATGGATTGACAGATGGGCTAGAAAAAAATCGGGCAGAGCAGCTGTTATCAGTTGTACCTTTGCAATGGTGGTATATGTTCTTTGGAGGGAAAGGAATGCAATGAGGTTTCAATCTCAACCCTACCAGTGTTATTGAGTTAGTAAGGAAATTGCCTTACATATTCATGTTCGAGAGAGATACCTGATCAAATGAAAGCCCACACTGCAACAACTTGACAATCTACCTTAAAGTGGACTTGAGAAACCTTATAGAGTATATATAGAGATGATGTATAGATTATGATAGATGCTGTTTTTTTCAGTATGTTTAGAAAAGTTTTGAGAGTAGTAACTGAGAAGTAAGTGGTTAGCACTTGCTTGGCTTTGTATAGTCACTTTTTGGTTATTAATAAAATGATCAGATTTCGACCAAAAAAAAGTGTACTCCTAGCATTGAGCACCAACGAAGACTTAACCCATCGATGCAAGAGGCGGTGAATAAAGAAATAATCAAGTGGCAAGATGCAGGTGTTGTATACCCAATATCGGATAGTAAGTGGGTAAGCCCTGTATAATGTGTCCCAAAAAAAGGAGCAAAATGAGTTGATTCCACTAAGGCCAGTCACTAGTTGGCATGTTTGTATGGATTACAGAAAGCTAAATTCATGGACTCTTAGGGATCACATCTCATTGCCATTCATGGATCAAATGCTTGATAGGTTGGCAGGGAGAGGTTGGTATTGCTTTTTGGATGGTTGTTTGGGTTATAACAAAATCTCCATTGCACCTGAAGATCAAGAAAAGACTACTTTTACATGCCCCTATGGGACATTCACCTTCAAGCATATGCCCTTCGGGTTATGCAATGCTCCTGCTACATTCCAAAGGTGTATGATGTCTATTTTCTCAGACATGGTTGAAGATACTTTGGAGGTATTTATGGATGACTTCTCAGTTGTCGATAATGCTTTTGAAGACTGCTTAGCCAATCTTAGCAGTTCTTTGCAAAGATGTGAGGAGTCTAATCTTGTACTTAACTGGGAATAATATCACTTTATGGTTGTCACGACCAAAATCACGGATCGTGCGGGCACCTACCCAACTCTACCCTAGATAGGAGACTAAAATCACGGATCGTACGGGCACCTACCCAATTCTACCCTAGATAGGAGAACCCTTACCACCCAATCATTCAATTATTGCAGAAGACATTATTAAACCTTAAACATAAATAAATCCATGAATAAATAACCTTTATTTTTTAACAATAAAACTTTATTACAAAAAGATACATTGCTAATTTCTACTAAACAACTTCCCAAAACCTAGTCTAAACCGGTAAAAGAGCACCAAACGAATGATGGAATGACCTTAGACACAACATCCATGTAGGAGTAGGATCACAAGAGCTGCTGCAGAATAGACACTGCTGTACTGATAGAAACTTCAACTGACCTGCAACATGGCTATGTCCCAAAATGGAGATATAGTAAGTGTAGTATCAGTACAACCACACGTACTGGTAGGTATCATCGACCGACCAGGGTTAGAAACATATAATAATATATAGAAAACAAGAAAGATCATGACAAGCATACAAGCTTAATAATTGAGCATACTTAACTTACTTCGACTTCCAACCTTATCGCCTTTGTTTTACTTAAGCAATATTAATTTACCCTTAGGGCATGACTAACTAACTACCTTCCATGAATTAATCTAACCCTTAATTCTTACGCACTTACCTTATTATAGAAACTCTATATACTTTTCTCTCTCATTAATCTTCTTTCGTTACAATCCTTGCTCCCTATTATACTACCATTAACAATTGGAATTGTAACAGTTAAGAAAATTACTAGCCTCGACAACTTTACAAGCAAGGACACTACAATATACATCAAGTTTGCAACTCTAAATATAGGAGGGCAATATTTATACATAAGTCAGGACGTACCTTATATTCACACTTTTCTACCATGCCAAATCATATCCATCAACATAACCGTCCGACTCAAGAAACCACATTATCTCATCAAATAACTGGTCCACATAAGGAACCATGACATATCATTAACATAACTTGGTCCACTCAAGGAACGACAATATCTCATTGAATAATTGGTCCACACAAGGAACCATGACATATCATCAACATAACTTTGTCCACTCAAGGGACCATCAACCACATATAAATATAAATTTACATTCAATGCATATGAATGAATGTATGAATGCAAGATCTGTGCATCATCTTTTTCTCTTCTCAATCTCATCAACATCATTCTCAACATCATGAACATTATGATTTCAATATCAACATTATCATCATCAATATCATCAACAACATCATGAACATAATGATCTTAATATCATCATCATTATCATCAACCGATCATCACTAATATGTATGAATATGCAAATACAGGATGCAATCAATAATTATAAGCAATGCCTGAAGGCGAATCATAAACACCCAATTGAAATTAGATGCAAACAACATTGATCAAAATAGAACTTACAATTCATGACAACCAAGTAAATACAGTCAATAATCACAAGCTCATCATTTCAGATAACAACGAATGTCCACTAACACATGAAATCACAAGTATGCCCAAAGGCCAATTCACCACTTGCTCAATTTAGCATTATCAAACACTATCATCAATCAGAAACATGTCTAAAGACTAATCAATCAAGTACCCATTTTAGGAGTGAACATTCCATCAGGACTGATATCTACACTCTAATTCATCATCCTAATTCATTCACTAATCTAAATTTCTTTTATTCATACTGAACCGGTAAATTCAGTTACTAGCTAGTAACCCTTACACTTAAGTCATATCTAAGTTCAAGGCTCTATCCCTTTTAGCCTATTATTCAATCATTCGACTCTATTCAACTTACAATTCTAGCTAGAGTCATCCACCTTTACACATCTTACTTTTTAGCACTTAGCAAAACTTAACTTTAGGTTCTTAAGTTATATCATCACCTCCTCTTATCATAATCAATCCTCCTAACTATCTTCTAGCAGGAATACTTCATACTTCAATTATACCCAATATCAGGTTCACTCTTTTAAAGGTATTAAAGACTAACTCTATAGATTAGAAGGTCACCTAATCTTTCTATCAGTATTCACCTTCATATATTAACGCTATAAATCATCAAGTAAGTCCTACATCACAGACACCCATCAAGGGATCCATACAAGACACAATACATATAATTATATTATTATTACACTATTTCCATGTTTTATCCATCCTAACTCCATGCCCGTAGGACTAGATATGAAATTCCCGTGAACTATAGTTATTACATGCATCTAAACCAAGTCTACTGCACATTAAACCATAACCTACCTGGGCGCCAAGCTGCTGCAACAAGTAAGCTATATCACAGATGATCTTTCTTTTTCTTCATGTTTTCGAAGGCTAAATTCAAACCCACTATTCTACCCTTATTTATGGGTGTATAACAATACCCAAGGGTTAATTAACAACTAACTAGATCTATCATGCTCAACAAATCTCTATTAGTGGAGTTTTAAAGCTAAAGGTCCCATCTTTATAGAATTTAAGGTCCCTAACCATCAAAATTCATGTTTTTAAACCATAATTTCATACTAGGAAGAGTTAATTTACAATCTTAAATCAATTCTAGGTGAAAATACTTATACCCATAGGTTTTTCAAATGATTTCATGAACCTAGTGTTCTAAACCATAAGAATTTCTCCATAATTCTCTATTCTAATGATTATAGACGATGAACGGATTAATCAATGTTAAAAAGGAGTAAAAATCTTACCCCCAACGAAGTATTTCACCCCAACTATGAGCAAATCGCCCCTCTAGGGCTGAGGAATAAAATATTTGAGTTTTGGGACTGAAACCCGTCAAAACCAGCCTTAAATACTATCCTGTTACCACAATAGCGGTTAGATTACTGCTGCAGCGGTACTGCTACGGTGGTTAACTTCTCAGCCCTGGGAGTGTTCAGTAAAACAGTCATAACTTTTTACTCTGAAGGCGGATTAATGAACGGTCGGATGCGTTGGAAATAAGACTCAAAGATATTTTATTAGGTAGGTATTTGGACCCCTAACTCTTTATATTCTAGGAGATATGCTCATTTGAAGTTGACCCTAGTTTAAATTTAGCTCGAAACTCAATCGTTAAGAACACTTTCAATTCAACTTTGTGCTAGGGGTATTGTATGACCTTAGTACATGTACAATGAACTCCCATACTAAAGAATTTGTCTTATAACTTATGGTGAAATAGGTTCTCATGTCTTTACCGTTGATATTTTTAGTAACGACGGAATGAGTCATTACATTAGATACCAATTTACCCAACATTTGTCCCCAAACGGTCATTGGTGGAAAGGAGAGTTTTTAGAATGATTTTTGGAGTTCAGCATACACAATGGTTATGAAACTAATGCAACCTCCCATCAACTTCTAACACCATTTGATAACACTTACCAAACCGCCATCCCATAATAACGCCAACCAGCTTACACACCATATATCACTTAGCTCAAGGCACAAAGCATGGCCACTATAACTCAAGGAATACGATTCATGATAAAATTTATGTAACGAGTCATCTACGATACCCAAAACACCACACGATATTATAGCGTACGAATATTTGGGACGACAACGGAGATAGCGGGGGGAGGGGGGGGGGAAGGGTGAGACTGTGTACCACTGCAGAAGCACTTTTACTGCTGCAGTGGTGAATTTTTCACTACAGCAGTCTGAGGCAGTAACTTGTGACTTGGTCCCAGTTCAGGCCATTTCATAACACACTTCTGGGAATTAGATATTGTGAACTAACCCTTTTACGACAATCGCAGTAAACAGAATTCTACCAACTTATTTTACGCATCGAAAGTTTTTATGAGTTCCTAAACTTGTCCTCTAACTCATTAACCATTAAAATACACCAATCAACACACCATGATCCACCATAAAACACTAATCCACATAATTCTAGATTTAACCAAAGCCATAATACTATGCGGTTGTCATTCCTATACTAGGAACAAGTTTAGTGGGGTACTTACACCCCATCCAATGTTATAACTAATACGACACCACCAACACATCACTATGAGTTTCCACTATCACATATACTCTCCATCACAACTCATATTAGTCTATTCGACCCTACAACATACCTCAACCACTCAAGAGGCAATACCAACCTAAGGTTATCATGTAATAATAAAAGGTATATGAATATGGTAAAACTCATCTAACAACTCTGCTCCCTTGATCGACCCTGCAACTAGAGATCATCAAACAAAATCAAGCTAACTTATTTTACCAACCTTATCAACTCCACTACAATACATTCAAGGGATATTATTCACCGATAATTATTCCCATACACTAAGCATTTATGCAATATCAGTCCATAATCAGCCAACTACAAGTTCAGTCTAGTATTCCTGCCTCCTCACTAAGCCTATGAACATTATTTAACTCATTTTTTTTCACATCCTTAAAACTTAATCCATTATATTCATACATAACCACTATGGTTTTTTTACAATCGGTTAGTCTACCTTTAGGACACCAACGCCCTTATCCTCTCATAAGATTATTCAAGTCACTTAACTAATTAAGCTAGATAATTGTCAATCACACAGTTAAGTTTCAACTTACCAATATCAAGGAAAACTATTATTATCATCTCCCCTTTTCGTATTACAGAAAACAATCAACTTTATATATCTAGTCAATTTACCTTATGTTAGTGACATCAACTACACAACTCACCTTACGTTCAAGTCAGTAAGGTATTGTAAATAATTAAATTCATCTCAGTTTAACCAATCACTTATTAAGGAATCATTAACAAGTCGACTCATTAACTAGATTATTCACAAAAGGATTACCTAATAGCACTTCAGACCAAGATATAATCATCAAGGATCGGACCACATAATGATCCCAAGTATAATAATCAAAGGTTGGAACCACAAAAAGATCCTAAGAATAATTATCAAAGGTTCGGACCACACAAGGATCCCAGTTATAATCATCAAAGATTGGGACCATAAAAGGATCTCAAGTGTAATCATCGAAGGTTTGGACCACACAAGGATCCCAATTATAATCATCAAAGTTTGGATCACACAAGGATCCCCCAGTGTAATTATCATTAATTGAACCACACAAGGTGTCACGACCTAAACGAATGTGAGTGGAACCCACCCTAATCTATGGTATAAGAACCATACTATCTCACCCTTATAACTTAAGTGTTACGTTCACATTCATCTTGTATTAATCCTCATGTTTTAAATAGGTTCAAAAAGGTCTTCATTCAATAAAGAATAATTATCAAATGACATTAACATCCATAAGATGAATAGAGTGCAAAAACCTCTATTTATTATAATCCCTGGGACCTGAAGTCACTGTACAAGAATATCTAAGAATAAACTAAGTCTGAAACAGCTAAAATATCCAAAAACATAAATAATGGAAAATCGTCTCAGCCTTAAACAAAGGATATCGACACCAAAAGGAAGATTCGAAGGTTTTTCGGTCATGGTGCTAACCCTAAAACTCAATTCTAAACTACTAACTAGAGCCGAGGTCGAGTGTCAGCCGCTGGAAGATGTTATGCACTCAACAAAAAAAGAGTACAGGTAGCATTAGTACATCAATAAGTACTGGTAAGCATCATAGGCCGACTAACTCAATAATGTACAAGTAAGCAAGCCAGATAAGTATAAAAACAATCATAACAAAACTCATAATCAAGACATCAGCAACTAAGGCAACATCTAAGGAAAATTCACAAGGTTACTTTCATAAGCTTTTACACTTAGTCACATTCAACAATAACTCATCATCATATGTAATCATTATAAAGACACTCAATGCATATGAATGAGTGCCTGTATGCAAGATTTGCACATGATCTCTTACTCTTCTCCTTATCATCAATAACATCATAATGTAACAACATGGTACCCAAGCCTTTATCACAATATATCATATCTGTACTAGCTTGGTACCCGACCCTTTATCACAATATATCATATCCATATCGGCGTGGTACCCGACCCTTTATCATCCATCATCATCACAATGCATATAAAATAAAATGCAGTCTATAAATCACAAGTCATGCTAGAAGGCAATCATAGATGTTTAGTTTAAAAACAAGCACAAAGCCAAGAAAGTCTAAGTGCTACAACAAAACAATAGCCTACCTTAATTCCTTGCTCAAGTCACCTTTAAGCCATACTTTTGCCCTTTCATTCTCGTTCAACTCTTTTTTGATCTATAACAACAAGAATATATACCCATTTCAAAAATTTACCCCCTTTTAACTACTAGGGATAAAAAATTACTGATTTTAGTCATAATTTCACCCTATTTCATCATCTTAGGATTTTGTATCTCTTAAACCATATGAATTCTCCTTGAATTAGCATGAACAACTGTAATTTCATCCCCATTAGTGTTTTATAACACTGTAAAATCATTCTCTACTTAATTTATACACATTCCTTCCATTTCCCTCAATTACAATAACTAAGGCTAAACCCCAATTTCTACCATGAATTTATTTCTAAAGATAAGGTTGTAGAAAGTAAATTCAAGTCTAGAATGTAATTACTTACCTCCTAAGAAGAAAAACTCCAAAACCCCTATGGAAATCGTCTTTCCTAGAACTCCATTGCATTTTAAAAAAAAGTAGAGAATGAAAATGTTTTTGGATTTTAAAACTGTCAATTTACTGCGTGTTACCGCTGCGATGGATAATTACCGCTGTAGCATTTAAAGTTCCTCTGTAGTGGTTCGCGCCTTTAAATTGAGGTCAGCTGCTGCGGTTCCTTTTACCGTTACAGAGGGCTGAGGCAGAAACTCGGGATCTCTCCTCAGTTTTTCTCATTTACAACACACACCACAAATCTTAACATCGCAAACCAACCCCCATTGTAAACTCTATAACTGGAGTTCTTTTAACTCCATTTTAGAAGTCGAAAATTGCTACAACTTTCTTAACTCATTGCCTATCCAAATATCACATCAAACATCACTATCAACCATCACATTAGTACTAGATTTCATTTTAGTAACACACCTTAAAAATTGGCTAAGGGGAGACTAAGTGAGAATTTACCCTCCTCTTTCAGCATAACGAGAATTTGGATTGTTACATTAGATACCAATTTACCCCTTGTTCATCCCCAAATGACACTACGCCCTAAATAATATAGGGAGACAAGGAAGGTACTTGGGTCAATGAACTAGTGTAGATATCGTTACATATGTCCGCTTCCGTCTCCCAAGTAGCTTCTTCAATATTACAGTTCCTTCATTGAACCTTCACATAAGGAATGACTCAGGTCCTGAACTTCCTCATATCCTTAGATAATATAGAAATTAGTTTCTCTTCAAAGGACAACTCCTTATCAAACAATTTAGGGTCCCAACGAATGATGTAATCACCAACCCCATGATATTTCTTTATCATAGACATGTGGAATATCGGGTGAACCTCAAACATACTAGGGGGTAAGGCCAGTCTATATGCCACCGACCCCACTTCCTTCAAAATTTCAAAGGATCTAATGTATCTTGGGCTCAACTTGCATTTCTTGCCAAACCTCATTACACCCTTCATGGGTGACACTTTTAGAAGTACCTTTTATCATTCGACGAACTTCACATCTCTTACTTTATTATCAGTGTACTCTTTTTATCGACTCTGTGCGGCTATGAGCTTTTCCTGAATGAACCTAAATTTCTCCATTAAATCTTTAAGCATGTCAGTACCCCAAGGCCTTACCTCAAATGCATTAAACCACCCAATTAGGGACCTATACCTCCTACTATATAAGGCCTCGAAAGGGGCCATGTCAATACTAGGGTGGTAACTATTGTTGTAGGCGAATTCACACAATGGTAAGTATTGGTTGCATTGATCCCCTAAGTCCATAACACAAGCTTGAAGCATATCCTCAAGCACTTAGATAGTTCGCTCCGACTGACTATCGATTTGTGCATAGAAAGTTGTACTTAGGTTCAATCTAGACCCCGACTTTGACTGGAATTTCTCCCAAAAATTGGAGCTGAACTAAGTAAATTGGTCTAACACAATCGAAATCGGTATCCCATGTAACCTTACAACTTACTTCACATAAATCTTGGCCAACTTAGCAACATTATAGTCTACTCCTACCAGAATAAAGTGAGCCGACTTAGTCAATCGATGTACAATGACCCATATAGAGTCGCACTTCCTCAATGTATTTGGAAGACCAACTACAAAATCCATCATTATCCTTTCCTACTTTCACTCCGGAATGGGCATTCTATTAAATATACTACCAGGCTTCCAGTGTTCGTACTTAACCTATTGACAATTTTGACACTTGGTTACAAAATCCACAATATCCCATTTCATTCTTAGCCACCAATAATGTTGTATCAAATCCCTATACATCTTGTTGGCACCGGGATGTATATAGTACTTAGAAGTATGAGCCTCTACTAGAATAGTCAAAATTAAATTACCTACCCGAGGCACGCATAACCGCCATCGAATCCTCAAGGTTCCATCATTATCAAGAATGGCCTCTCTTGCTTTACCCTGTAACACCTTTTCTCTGAGGGTGTTTAACTTCTTATCCTAGAACTGCCTGATTTTGATTTGATCATAAAATATGGACCTGACCTTCACATGTACTAACACACTTCCTTTACTAGTCTCCTACAATCTCAAAAAATCATTAGCCAAAGACTTACCTCTCTTACCAATAGGTGCCTGGACATCTCCTACAATGCTAAGCTTCCTATGCTTACTGTTTTCCAGCTCAGTGCATCCACCACCACATTGGCTTTATCGGGGTGATATAGGATTTAGATGTCATAATTCTTAATCAGCTCCATCCATCTTCTCTGTCTTAAATTCAAATCCCTTTGAGTGAACTTGCGTTGTAGGTTGCGGTGGTCTGTAAACACCTCACACTTCACCCCATAGAGGTAGTGTCTCCAGACTATTAAAGCAAACACCACAACTGCCAATTCTAAGTTATGTGTTGGGTAGTTTTTCTCATAAGGCTTCAGTTATCTTGAAGCATAAGTAATCACGCTCTGATCCTGCATCAAAACAAGACCTAAACCCAATCTTGAGGCATCATAATATATAATAAAATCCTTACCCTCAGTAGGCAACGTGAGAATTGAAGCTGAGGTCAATAAGGTTTTAAGCTTTTGGAAGCTCTCCTCACACTTGTCATCCCACACAAATGGGACTTCCTTCTGAGTAAGGCGAGTCATATTCAAAGCAATAGCGGTAAATCTTTTAACAAATCGACGGTAATAACTGGCCAACCCCACAAAACTCTAAATTTCTGTCACATTTTTCGGTCTAGTCCAATTTCTAATGGCTTCAACCTTCTGCGGGTCTACCATAACTCCTTCTTTAGAAACCATGTTCCCCAAGAAGGACATAGAAGAAAGCCAGAATTCACACTTATAATACTTAGCATACAAATGAGCTTCATGGCCTTTTTTATTTTTAGAATAAACAAGTATATTATCGATGAACACAATAACGAATGAATCCAAAAAAGACTTGAACACCCCGTTCATTAAGATCATGAAAGAAGCTGGGCATTAGTCAAGCCAAAAGACATAACCCAAAACTCGTAATGTCTGTAACGAGTTTGGAAAGTAGTCTTTGGGATGCCCTCTACCCTGATTTTAAGTTGATGATAACCCGACCTCAAATCGACCTTAGAGAACACTGCAACTCCCTATAGTTGGTCAAACAGGTCATCTATTCTAGGCAAGGGATATTTGTTACCAATGGTCACCTTATTTAACTGGTGGTAGTCTATGCACATCCTCATGCTACCATCTTTCTTTTTCACGAACAACACTGGTGCACCCAAGGAGAAACACTTGGGCGAATAAAGCCCTTTTCCAACAACTCTTGCAATTGAAACTTTAACTCTCTCAACTCTGCTGGTGCCATACGATATGAAGGGATGGAAATGGGCCTAGTTCATGTCTCTAAATCTATACAAAAGTCAACTTCTCAGTTTGGAGGCATACTCGAAAG
Organism: Capsicum rhomboideum; assembly: GCA_031232105.1. Lineage (NCBI taxonomy): Eukaryota > Viridiplantae > Streptophyta > Magnoliopsida > Solanales > Solanaceae > Capsicum > Capsicum rhomboideum. The sequence continues at coordinate 15,609,943 of CP124718.1, forward strand.
ATCATTCGAAAAAACTTTTATGAATTCACATACCACTGGAACTGATGCTATAGGAGGGACTACAAATTTATCCACCTAAAGATGGGCTAAAAACGCCCTACACCCCTTCTTTACTAATTTATGGGCATGAATTACAGACATAACCTTTACAGGATTAGACTTAAAAATACCCTCCCACACTAATTTTTCTCTCCCGAGCATCACTATAGTGATTGGTTTAGCGTAACAATGAAGAATGGCATGATAAGAAGCCAACCAACTCATCCCCGAAATGATATCAAATTCTTTCATGTCTAGAATCACTAAGTCAGCTAGGGTCTTAAACCTCATGAACATCACAAGACATGCACGATACACATGATCAACACATACAGACACCCCAACTGGTGTAGACAAATACATAGGAGTATCAAGATATTCACAATCTAAGTCCCAACCCATAGCAATTTTCACTGACACATAAGAGAAGGTAGAACTGGGATCAAACAATATAGAATCCATATGATCACAGACAAGAATAGTACTTGTTATCACATCATCAGAAGCTTCTACCTTAGGACATGTCGAAACCTCGTAAGATGTGCCTTATCACCACCCTGATCGCTACCTCTACCACCCTGAGCTCCATTTCTACCAACTTGTCCTCCACCTTGGTTAGCATGGTTGGCACCCCTAGCCTGGACACCACGCCCACATTGTGGATGACCCCTGCAATTTCCTCCACTACCATGACCTGCCAGAACTAGAGTAGTAGAAGTCGGTTGCTAATACCTTCTGATATGTCCCAAACCCCCATACTCAAAGTATTTAGGTCCCAAAGTAGGCCTCTGAACTGAAGAAGATGACGACGTATAAATGCCAACTTAGGAAGGATGATAATTGACCCCAGATGGGCCCCCTACAGATACTGGCATATCTGAATTATAAGGCCAAGAAGAATCACAACTCTTTGAGAAAGTCCCACTGAATTGGCCCGAGGTACGGGCCTTTTTCCCTTCCTATTTTTCAAGCGACTCAGCCTTTTTAGCAAATTCAACAATATCCTGAAAAGACTTACTAGACACATCTACAGATAAAGTAGCCAACTAAATCCCAGAATTCAGACCCTTCATAAAGTACCTAATCTGCTCCTCTTCTAAGGTGATCAACTATAGTGTATAGCAGGACAATGCATGAAACTTGGCCACATAGGCCGCCACAGACATGTTACCCTACTTTAACCTCAAAAACTCATCCTTATTTTGATCAAGATAAGTGAGGGGAACATATTTCTCAAGGAATACATTCTGAAACTGAGACCAAGTGAATGGAGGTAAATCAGCCCTGCACTCTACAAATGACCTCCATCATTGCTTGGCTTCGGTTTGAAGCTGAAAATAAAAAAACTCCACACCATACCTCTACACAATATCCATCTTGTGCAGACGTTCATGATAATCTATCAAGAACTCAAATGCATCTGCAGACTCTATACCTTGGAATACATTGGGTTTCATTTTCAGGAACTTGCAGAATAGCCCATGTTCATCATCAGTCATCACTGGTCCAAGTACCTATTGGGGATACACCCTTGTTTCAGAGCCTGAATCTATCTTTAGTGCTACAACAACAGCATATTGCAAGGCTGTAGGCGGAACAGTTAGAACAACTAGAGTGTAGCTAGTGCTAGCCAAGCTACCCAAGAACCGCAACACTTATTAAATCACCTCCGCAGAGAAAGGCACCAGGGCTGCACCATTTAGTGTTGGCACCACATTTTTCGGAGCTACCATCTACTCTTCCTCAATTTCCTCCTTTTCATTTTGAGAATGGCCTGAGGCATCTTTTAGTAGGGTAGGGGACGGTGATCTCTATCTTATCGGCCTTTCGGTTGCCTGGGCTCTACCCCTAACAGGCACTGCCTTTTTTTCTCTCTGTCTAGCTCCACCCCTAGCTCGAGGTCTGCCCTAAACTACGGCCCCAACAACTGGTGCAGGCACTGTTGTTGGTACTACTGCTCTGGTAGAACAAGTATTCACCATCTGTGAACACGAGTAAAAGGATTAGATACCAATTTGGATCACCAGATACCAATTGGAATCAAGTCATCGCACGAAAGGAAGAAAGAAAGTCCTAAAGTCCTATAGCCTCCCGAAGAAAAGTACAAACATTTTCGTACCGTTCCCAGGACTCTAATAGACCTGTTCTTGTATGACAAGAGCTATGAATCCAGTGCTATAATACCATTTCTTTCATGACCCAGACGGTCGTGAGTGGTACCCACCCTAACCTATGGCAGGAGAACCATACTAACCTCACGTTTACAACTCAAGTGTTACATTCACATTCATCTAATATTAATCCTCATGTTTTAAATAAGTTCAAAATAGTCTTTATTCAATAAAGAATAATTGTCAAATGACATTAACATCCATAAGACGAATAGAGTGCGGAAACCACTATTTGTTACAATTCCCGAGACCTGAAGTCACCGTACAAGAACATCTAAGATTAAACTAAGTCTGAAACAGCTAAAATATCCATAAACATAAATATGGGAAATCGTCTCAATTTTAAAACAAAGGACATCGGCACTAATTAGAAGATCCGAAGGTTACCCTGTCATGGTGCTCACCCTCAAAATCAAGTATGAACCACTAAATAGAGCCGAGGTCACGTGTCATCCGCTGGAAGATGTTCTGCACTCAACAAAAGAAGAGGACAGGTAGCATCAGCACATCAACAAGTACTAATAAACATCATAGGCTGACTAACTCAACAATGTACAAATAAGCAAGCGAGACAAGTATAAAAGCAATCATAACAAAACTCATAATCAAGGCATCAACAATTAAGACAACATACAAGGAAAATTCACAAGGTTACTTTCACAAGCTTTTACACTTAGTCACTTTCAACAATAACTCATTATTACATGTAATCATTATAAAAGCACTCAATGCATATGAATGAGTGCATGTATGAAAGACGTACGCATCATCTCTTACTCTTCTCCTTATCATTTACAACATCATAACATACTAGCTTTGTACCCAATACTTTATCACAACATATCATATCCGTACCGACGTGGTACCTGACTCTTTATCACAACATATCATATCCATATCAGCGTGGTACTCGACCCATCATCATCCATAATCATCACAATGCATATGAAATAAAATGCAGTCTATAAATCACAAGTCATGCTAGAAAGCAATCATAGATTTTTAGTTTACAAAATAAACACAAAGCCAATAAAGTCTAAGTGCTACAATAAAACCATAGCCTACCTTAATTCCTTGCTCAAGTCACCTCTCTTTTGTTCTTGTTCAACTCTTTCTTGATATATAACAACAAGAATATATACCCATTTCAAAAATTTACCCCTTTTTAACTACTAGGGATAAAAAATCACTGATTTTAGTTATAATTTCACCCTATTTCATCATCTTAGGATTTTCTGTCTCTTAAACCACATGAATTCTAATTGAGTTAGTATGAATAACTGTAATTATATCCCTTAGTGTTTTCTAACACCCTAAAATCATTCTCTACTGAATTTATACACATTCCCACCACTTTTCCTCAATTTCAATAACTAGGGCTAAACCTCAATTTCTACTATGAAATTGTTTCTAAAGATTTTCTAAGGTTATAGGAAGTAAATTCAAGTTTAGAATGTAATTACTTACCTCTAAATATGAAAAACTCCAAAAACCCTCTGAAAATCGCCTTTCCAGAGCTCCCTTGCATTTTTCAAAAATGTGGGGAATGAAAACATTTTCTGGTTTTAAAACTATCAATTTACTGTGCGTTACCACAGCGGTGGATAATTACTATTGTAGCAGTTAAAGTTCAGCGGTTAAAGTTCCACTGCAACAGTTCACACCTTTAAATTGAGGTTTGCTGCTGAGGTACCTTGTACCGCTGCAGCAATTACTTTTTCAGCTGCAGCGGTCTGAGGTAGAAACTCGAGACCTCTCCTCAATTTTGCTCATTTTACAACACACACCATGAATCTTAATATTGCGAACCAACTCCTCCACGATAAACTCTATAATCGGAGTTCTATAACTCTTTTTCAGGTGTCAAAAATTGCTACGTCTTTCTTAACTCGTTGCCTATTTAAACATCACATCAAACATCACTATCAACCATCACATTAGTATCAAATTTCATTTTACTGACATACCTCAAAAATTTTCTAAGGGGAGACTAAGTGCGAATTTACCCCCCTCTTTCAGCGTTACGACAATTTGGATCATTAGACAAAGATCCTAAATATCATTATCAAAACTAGACCACACAAAGTTCCCAGATATTTCTATCATCAACGATCATACCACATGGGGATATCCAAGTATATCTTCAAGGACCAAATAGAAATCAAGGCATTCTTCAAATCATGGAAAATCAATATATATCTCAAATCACAGAAATGAAGACATACCTTGAAATCATACCTAACCCTTACGATTCACGGATATTCTTTTGCAACCACTCATCTCATATTATTTTAGCAATTATTTGCACTTAAAAAGCTTGACAATCAAACAACTAGGTAATAGTATGATGAAATAATAACCATCCATATAAGTAATACAAGTCTCATTCTATCATACCACAATCAAAAACATTTAAAGCATAAGTATTTTAACACAATATCAAATGAATTTCACAACATTACAATTCAACTCCTATGATTCTTATTGACCTTTACTAGTTGGAATACCCTATTCCAACATTTTAATATTAGTGAGATACCGATTGGGACCAACCAGTCTAATTGTGATGGTTGAGATACCAATTAGACTCAACTCGGGGAGACAACACTGAGATGGGACAATAGGATAGAAGAAAGTGAGATAGACTCCAAGATGCCTTGTAGCTTCCTACAGATTTGATGTTGACGTCAACACACCAATCCGTAGGAATCTACTCAATATTTTCTCTTGTACTGAGAGACTGGTACCATCTTGTCACAACACAAATCATAGATTGTGTAGGCACCAACCCAACTCTACCTTAGATAGTAGAACCCTTACCACCTAACCATTCAATTATTGCAGAATACACTATTAAACCTTAAACATAAATAAATCTATAAATAAATAACCTTTCTTTTTCAACAACAAAACTTTATTTTAAAAAGATACATTGCAAAATTCTACTATACAACTTCCCAGAACCTAGTCTAAATCGGTACAGGAGCACTAAATGAATAGAGGAATGACCCAAAACACAGCATCCATGTAGGAATAGGATTATAGGAGCTACTGTAGAATAGAAGCCGTTGTACCTATAGAAACTCCAACTGACCTGCAAGATGTCTATATCCCCAAATGGAGATATAGTAAGTGTAGTATCAGTACAACCATATGTACTAGTAGGTATCATCGACCAATCAGGGTTAGAAACATATAGCAACATAGCAAAAAAGAAAGATCATGACAAGCATACAAGTTTAATAATTGAGCATACTTAACTTACTTCGACTTCCAACCTTATCGCCTTTGTTTTACTTAAGCAATATTAATTTACCCTTAGGGCATGACTAACTAAATACCTTCAATGAATTAATCTAACCCTTAATTCTTACGCACTTACCTTATTATAGAAACTCTATATACTTTTCTCTCTCATTAATCTTCTTTCGTGACAATCCTTGCTCCCTATTATACTACCATTAACAATTGGGATTGTAACAGTCAAGAAAATTACTAGCCTCAACAACTTTACAAGCAAGGACACTACAATATACATCAAGTTTGCAACTCTAAATATAGGCGGGCAATATTTATACATAAGTCAGGACGTACCTTATATTCACACTTTGCTAACATGCCAAATCATTTCCATCAACATAACTGGTCCACTATGGAACCACAGTATCTCATCAAATAACTGGTCCACACAAGGAACTATGACATATCATCAACATAACTTGGTCCACTCAAGGAACCATCAACCACATATAAATATTAATGTACATTTAATGCATATGAATGAATGTATGAATGCAAGATGTGTGCATCATCATTTTCTCTTCTAAATCTCATCAATATTATTCTTAATGTCATGAACATCATGATTTCAATATCAACATCATCATCATCAATATCATCAATAATATCATGAACATCATGATCTCGGTATCATCATCATTATCATTAATTCATCATCACTAATATGTATGATAATGCAAATGCAGGATACAATCAATAATTATAAGCAATGCCTGAAGGTGAATAACAAACACCCAATTGAAATCAGATGCAAGTAACAACGATCAAAATAAAACTTACAATTAAGACCAACCAAGTAAATACAGTCAATAATCACCAGTTCATCATTTTGGATAACAATGAATGTCCACTAACACATGAAATCATAAGTATGCCCGAACGACAATTCACCACTTGCTGAATTGAGCATTATCAAATACCATCATCAATCACAAACATGTCTGAAGACCAATCAATTAAGTACCCTTTTTAGGAGTGCACATTGCATCAGGACTGATATCTACACTCTAATTCATCATCCTAATTCATTTCACCAATCTAAATCTCTTTTATTCATAATGAACCAGTAAATTTAGTTACTAACTAGTAACCCTTACAATCAAGTTATATCTAAGTTCAAGGCACTATCTCTTTTAACCGATTATTCAACCACTCGACTCTATTCAACTTACAATTCTAGCTAGATTCTCCACCTTTACACATCATACTTTCTAGCAGTTAGCAAAACTTAACTTTAGGTTCTTAAGTTATATCATCACCTTCTCTTATCATAATCAATCCTCCTAACTATCTTCTAGTAGGAATACTTCATACTTCAATTATACCCAACATCGGGTTTGTTCTTTTTAAGGTATTAAAGACTAGCTCAATAGAATAGAAGGTCACCTAATCTTTTTATTAGTATTCACGTTCATATATTAACGCTATAAATCATCAAGTAAGTCCTACAACACAAACACCAATCAAGGGATCCTTACAAAACACAATATATACAATTATATTATTATTACACTATTTCCATGTTTTATCCATCCTAACTCCGTTCCCATAGGCCTAGATATGAAATCCCCCGTCAACTTCAGTCATTACATACATCTAAACCAAGTCTACTACACATTAAATCATAACCAACCTGGGCGGCTAGCTACTGCAACAAGTAAGTTATATCACGATTGATCCTCCCTCTTCTTCACATTTTTGAAGTATAAATTATCTAATAAACAACAAGTATAAGAGTAATTAATCAATTACTCTTCAAATAAATACTTTGAGAATTCAAACCCATTATTCTACCCTCATTTATGGTGTATAATAATATCCAAGGATCAATTAATTACCAACTAGCTCTATCATGCTCAACCCATCTCCATTAATGGAGTTTTAAAGCTAAAGGTCCCATCTTTATAGAATTTAAGGTACCCAACCATCAAAATTCATGTTTTTGAACCATAATTACATACTAGGAAGAGATAATTTACAATCTAAAATCAATTCTAGGTAAAAATACTCATAACCATAGTTTTTCCCCATGATTTCATGAACCTAGGGTTCTAAACCACAAGAATTTCACCATAATTTCCCATTCTAATGATTATAGATGATGGCCAGATTAATCAATGTTAAAAATGAGTAAAAATCTTAACTCAACGAAGAATTTCCACCCCAATCATAAGAAAATTGCCCCTCTAGGATTTAGGAACAAAATATTTGAGTTTTGGGGCTGAAACCCATAAAAAAACAGCCTGAAATACTATCCCATTACCACTGCAGCGGTTAACTTCTCAATCAGACAGTGTTCAGTAAAATGGTCATAACTTTTTACTCCAATGGCGGATTGATGAACGGTCAAATGACTTGGAAAGAAGACTCAAATACCTTTCATTTAGTTTGTATTTGGAAACCTAACTCCTTATATTCTAGGAGATATTCTCATTTGAAATTGACTCTAGTTTAAACTTAGCTTGAAACTCAATCGGTAAGAACCCCTTCAATTCAACTTTGTGCTAAGGAAATTGTATGACCTTAGTACATGTACAATGCACTTCCATACTAAAGAATTGGTACTATAACTTATGGTGAGAGAGGTTCTCATTTTTTTACCATAGATATTTTTAGTAATGACGGAATGGGTCATTATAATGGTGAAGGAGGGCACTATTTTGGGGCACAAGGTTTCGGCAAGACATATTGAGGTTGATAGAGATAAGATAGAGGTGATTGAAAAATTACCTCCACCAATCTCAGTTAAGGGATTTAGAAGCTTTCTTGGCCATACAGGGTTCTACAGGTGGTTCATTAAAGACTTCTCCATAATTGCTAATCCATTATGGATATTGTTGGAGAAGAAAGAGAAGTTTGTGTTTGATAGTGACTACTTGAAGGAATTTGAGTGCCTTAAAGGAAAGTTGGTGGTTGCACCCATTATTGTTGCTCCGGATTAGTCCAAACTATTTGAAGTGATGTGTGATGCGAGTGGGGTCGTACTTGGGGATGTTCTTGGGCAGAAGAGGGAGAAGATCTTTAATCCCATATATTATGCTAGCAAGGCCTTAAATAGAGCACATAAAAACTATATTGTGACGAAACATGAGTTACTTGCAGTTGTCTATGCCTTTGAGAAGTTTCGAGCATACTTACTTGGCATGAGAGTTATTGTGCACACTGATCATGCTGTCTTAAGATACCTCATGGCAAAGAAAGATGCTAAACCTCGATTCATTAGATGGGTATTGCTACTGCAAGAGTTTGACTTTGAGGTCAAAGATCGCAAGGGCTATAAAAATAAAGTAACAGACCAGTTTTCTAGAATTGAGGATGAAAGAAGGGTGCAGGATGAGTTGGAGATCGATGAATCTTTCCCAGATAAACATGTATTAGCTACATCTTTTATTTTTGTGCCTTAGTATACTGATTTTGCTAATTATCTTGTCAATGATATAATGCCGAAAGAGTTGACTTTTCATCAGAGAAAGAAATTTCTCCATGATGTGAGAAAATATTTTTGGGATGAGCCATATCTATTTCATCTATATGATGATAATATAATTAGGAGATTTGTACAAGAAGTGGAGATGTTGAGCATTTTACAAGCTTGTCATTCTTTCCTAGTAGGGGGACATTATGATGGTGATCGTACAACCCATAAGATATTGCAATGCGGATACTATTAGCCCAATATCTACAAAGACGCCCAAGACTTTGTTAAAGCATGTGACCAATGCCAACGACAAGGATCTATCTCTCAGAAGCAGGAATTACCCATGTCTACAGTTCTGGAAATTAAATTATTTGATATGTGGGCATTGATTTCATGGGCCTATTTGTGAGTTCTCCTGACCAAAAGTACATCTTCGTGGCATCAGATTATGTATCAAAATTAGTTGAAGTTGTACTTTTGGTGGAAAATGATGGTAAGAGTGTGGCTGCGTTCTTGAAAAAGAACATTTTCTCTAGGTTTAGGGCTCCACGAGAAATCATAAATGATGGGAGGTAATATTTTTTCAACAAGGTATTTCGTATGCTTCTAGGAAAGTATGGAGTGAACCAACACAAGGTATTTACTCCTTATCATCTACAAACCAGTGGGCAGGTGGAGGTATCAAATTGAGAGATCAATATGATATTAGCCAAGACAGTAAATGCTAATCGAATCTATTGGGCTCGAAAGCTTGATGATTCATTGTGGGCTTATCGAACAGCTTTCAAACACCAATCGGTATGTCTCCTTACCAACTTATCTTTGTCAAAGCCTGTCATTTGCCAATTGAACTCGAGAACAAAGTCTTATAGGCGCTCAAGAAGCTCAATTTTAGTTAGAGTAATGTTGAATATTTAAGACTAGAACAAATTAATAAAATGGATGAGTTTTGACTACGAGCTTATGAGAGGGTTGCCCTCTATAAGGAGAAAATGAAGTTGTATCATGATAGAAGAATTGAGAAAAGAGAATTTAATGTCGGGGACTAGGTGTTACTATTTAATTCAAAGCTATGGTTGTTTCCACGTAAGCTCAAATCTAAATAGTCTGGGCCATTCAAGGTTAGTCAAGTATTCCTATCTGGAGCCAATGAATTGGAAAACAAGGATGTGAAGCTTTTCAAAGTGAATGGCCAAGGGTTAAAGTAATACTATGGAGTTTCAGAGGAGCTAAAAGTTCTAGCATTGGTGTATCTTGATGAAGTCTGAGTAATCAAGATACCCGAGTCATGCCGCGATGTTAAATCAAGAGCTAATGGATGGCAACCCATATATTATTGTTGTACTATAACCCTTATATTAATTTTTATTCTTGAATTTGGTTGATGTGGGTGTCAAAGCATGTAAGAGGAATTGACAGATAAAGGCATGGAGGAATTTCATTTTGGTTGACGCTGACGTTTTGCCTGATGAATTATCAGAGTTGTGATGAACCGTTGATGTGCCATGTTCACATGGCACTTTCGGTGCTTAAAACAAAGAAAATATGCACTAACTTGGGTATGTTTGGTAGGTATGATGTGTTTTCTATTCTATATTGCAAGAGAATAGGTTTTTGGTGGCAAAATGATCAATAAGGAAGAATCATGCTTGAAAATGGAGTATCTGAAGATGAAAGAACCAGGACCCGCACCAGAGAGTGACTCACGATAGGACTGACGTGCCGTGAGTCCACTCACATGACATGAGTGTGTGTCATGAGTCAACTTCTGAAGATGTCAATGTTTCCTAATTTCCACGAAATTGGCCTACGTGGCGTGACTTGGTTCCACGACACCAAGTCACGATACCATGGAAAGTTGCCGACTCTGTTTTCCTGTTTTGTTTAGGATAGGATTCATCTTGTATCTATAAATACCCCTTGTCCTATGTTCAGGAGTTAGCCAGTACATTATTTTGAGAGTTATTTTTCGTTATTTTGAGTTCGAGAACATATTATTGATTTTGTAATCTTAGAACATCGATTCTAGGGTTGTTTATTAATATTGAGATTTTAGAGTTTTCTTCATTATTGTGAGTTTACAACTATGTTTTCATTTTTGAATTCTTCTTGTGTTCTTGTAATTATGAGTAGCTAAACCCATCAACTAGGGTTGTGTGAACCATGAGAAATTAACAAAATGGGTTAAGTGCAAAGCAATTCTGAACCGTTGTGGATGCATGTATTGTTATTACCTTTATTAAAATTGATCTTATAATGATTGCATACATTAAAAACTTGCCTGTATTCTAGACTTTCTCGAGAGAGAGGTAAAGATTGGGAAAAGGGAATAACAATAGAGAGATGAAGCTATCAACCTTTATGTAATAACTTGAGCCATAACAGGGAAAGCTATCTGAGATCTAGGAAAAGGGTTAGTAGTGCGACACTCGAAGACCGAGAGGAGAAGAGTGAAATTCGTCTAACCAAGGTCGAGAGATGTTTAGATGAACCTAACTTGTTAAATTTTGCATGCAATGCAGCGGGACAGTTTTTCCAAGCACAAGTAACTGGTGGAGTTAAGGAATCATTGGGGGATAACAGTCCTAGTGTATTTCTCATATTGTTTACAACTCCGAAAATCAACAATCGTTACTGTAACCACTTATTCACAAACCCCCCCAGTTTTATGTATTTGTCAATAACTCAGACTAGCATTCTGCATAATTTTGTCCTATTCCCTGTGGGATCGAACCCAACCTAGTTGGGTTCTATATTTGATACAATGACCGCATTATACTTTTCTAAAGGTATATTTTAGGCGACATCAAATTTTGGCGCCGTTGCCGGGGACTACGGTTACAAAGTTGAGTATTTGCTTGTTGGAGTTGATTGGTTTTACTTTATTATACTTTTAAGGGCACACGCCGGTGTATGCCCAATACAAGAAGTCAAGGCAATCCCCTAATTCCACTAGATCCTGAAATAGAAAGAACTCTGAGAGCTAATCGAAGAATGGTGAATACTGACGGAGTTCAGGATCCCACAGCCGTGGGAGACATTCATAACTAACCAATTCAACCAGTTGGTCATGAAACAGCAGACCAAACTATTGCTCAATTATCATGGGAAGAGCAAGCTAGGCAAGATGCTCTTAGACAAGCAGATAGAGATAATCGAGCTATGCAAAAAGCAACATAATGTCTGGCTGATACTGAAGAAAGACAAAGAAGACTAAGGGCACACCAACCACCTCAAAGACCGCATGTGCCAGTTTATGATGATCCTGAGGAAGAAGATGTGGCTTATTTTGAGCCGATAAAGACTGGTGCCATTATTCCACCAGAATTACCTCAGGGTACTAAGTTTGACATTACAAGTACCCTGATCCACCTGCTTAACTTGAAAGGCGTATTCGCCGGTCTTCCGATGGATGATCCTAATATGCATGTGATAAACTTTATGGGGGTCTGCACTTCTTATAATTTGACAGGAGTGGACCAAGAGGCTGTTCGGTTGAGATTATTTTCGTTCTCTTTAACAAAAGAAGCTACCTCATGGTTGGCCGAGTTACCACGAGGTTCCATCACTACTTGGAAAGAATTGAGAAATCAATTTCTAGAGAGATTTTTCCCACCTTCTAAGATGCTGCAGTTGAAGGATGAGATTTATAATTTTAGACAACTACATTCTGAAGCACTTTATGAGACATGGCTAGGTTCAAGGAAAACCTGCAGAATGTGCCAAATCATAGGATGAGTGGTAGGAGTTTACTTGAAATTTTCTACAGGGCTTTGAATGCAAATACTAAGGCTATAGCAGATACTATCACTGGCGGAGCATTTATGAGTCTGAGGTGGGAACAAGCTTCAGAGATTTTAGATTGTGTCACTAAGACCAACTGAGGATGGCATACTCGGGAGGCAGATACACCTACTGGGACATACACTATTAGAGCATCAGCAGCACAATGGGCGTTTGATAAATCTGTAGCTCAAGAGGTTGCACAGCGAGGACGGAATTGGTTTGTTAGCCAAACAGATTGCTGCTAGAGATGTTGAGAAGGTGCATGCTGTAGGCCTACAAGGTAAAACATCCAAGCATGAAGATTATGAATTTGATGAGGAATCTAAATACTTGGATCGAGAAGTGGCGAGTTTTCAAGCCAAGGGACAAGGGTCTAATCAAGACTCTTGGAACTCGAGCCAAGGGAATCAAGGTCGAAACTATTATGGAGGAAACTACAACATGTCAGGATATAGAGACAGAGAGCGAGATCGTGATGGAGATTGGAGATGAAAAGATGATTATAAAGAGAAGAGCGGTGCTTATGTTCCACCAGGGAATCGTGATACTGACTACGAAAATTCACGAATGGAAACCCTTCTTAACAAATTGGTTAAAGTATCAGAAAACCAAGAAATTTGCTTGAAAGATTTTAGGGTGGACATTTTGGGAATAAGTCAGAAAATTGAATCTCACTCAACTACCATAAAATAGTTGGAGCAGCAGTTTGGGCAGATATCGGTGGCATTGAACCAACGTCAACCAGGCACTCTTCCAAGTAACACCATCCAAAATCCTAAAAATGATGATCATTGTTTAGCCATTACTACAAGAAGCGGGAAGAGCACGACTAACCCACCTATTCCTGCGAATGATTAAAAGAAAGATGAGCCAGTGGTGGTCGATGAAGAGGTTGTGATGGAACCAGAAAATTTAGCAGCGGACAACAGTATTAATAAGGAAGTTGCATCCGAGAAAAGAAAGGAGAAGAAAGTTCCACAATTGTTAGAAAATATCCCATGACCTCCTTCTCCTTTTCCTCAAAGGTTGAAAAAGACGGCCAAGGAAGGAAAATATCAGAAGTTTATTACAATGTTGAAAGAGCTATTGATCAATATCCCTCTTGTTGAGGCTTTGGAGCAGATGCCCGCCCGGTTAAGCGAAGTTCATAAAAGATTTAGTGACAAAGAAGAGAACTGCCAGTTTTGAACTGGTAGATAACTTGCATCATTGTAGTGCAGTTGCTTCGCATTCCCTAGTAGAAAATAAGGAGGATCCAGGAGCTTTCACAATTCCTTGTACTATCGGGTCTTACAACTTTGCAAAGGCACTGTGTGATTTAGGAGCTAGCATTAACTTAATACCGTTAGCCTTTTTCAAGTAGTTGGGGTTGGGAGAACCAAAACCAACTTTGATGAGGCTTCTTATGGCAGATAGAACTGTGTAAAAGCCGATGAGTATTATGTATGATGTTTTGGTGAAAGTTGCATCTTTCATCTTTCCAGCTGACTTTGTGATTCTAGATTGTAAAGTTGATTTCGAGGTTCCTATCATCCTGGGGAGACCATTCCTTACCATTGGTCGTGCTTTGGTTGATATGAAAACTAGGCAGATGAAATTCTGGTTAAATGATGAACATGTTACTTTCAATGTTTGTCGTTCCATGAAGCAACCGAAGGATATGCGGGTAAATTTTGTAATTAATACGCTTGATGATAGTGCCATAGTAGTTCCAATTGAAGAAAGGTTGGGGTAGAAGCTCTTGCAGTTGTGGTTATGAGTTTTGATGGTGATGGTACTGAGGAATATGATGAGATGGTTGGAGCGCTTGCTGGTAAAGGATCCTATACTTATACTCCAAAGAAACTCGATCTTGATCTGAAGAATAGGGTAAGACCACCAGCTCGCCCTTCTGTTGAGGAACCTCCAGTCTTAAAGCTTAAGACTCTTCCTCCTCACCTTCGCTATGCATTTTTGGGTGCCAATAACACCTTGCCCATAATCATCTCTTCCGAGTTAGCAGGAGGGCAGGTAGAAACTCTAGTTTTGGTACAGAAGAAATTTAAAAGGGCCATTGGTTGGTCCATTGTTGATATTATAGGGATTCCATATGGTATTTGCACTCATAAGATCCAGCTTGTTCCTGAGTGTATACCAAGCATTGAGCAACAACGTCGTCTGAACCCACCTATGCAGGATGTTGTGAAGAAGGAGATCATTAAGTGGTTAGATGCAGGTATAGTTTATCCCATTACTGATAGCAAGTGGGTAAGCCCAGTTCAGTGTGTGCCAAAGAAGGGAGGAGTCAATGTAGTTCCAAATGATAAAAATAAATTGATCCCAATAAGTCCAGTAACCGAATGGAGAGTTTGTATGGATTATCGGAAGATGAATTCTTGGACCGAGAAGGACCATATTCCTATGCCCTTCATGGACCAGATGTTATACCGTCTTGCTGGTATAGGATGGTATTGTTTCCTCGATGGTTATTCAGGTTATGCTCAAATTTTTATCGCTCCTGAAGACCAAGAGAAGACCACTTTCACTTGTACATATGGGACATTTGCGTTCAATAGGATGCCTTTTGGATTATGCAATGCACCGACAACTTTTAAACGTTGCATGATGTCCATTTTTTCTGACATGATGGAAGACACTATTGAGGTATTTATGGATGATTTTTCGGTTGTACGAGACTCTTTTAACGACTGTATAGCTCACCTTGCTAAGGTATTGCAAAGATGCGAGGAGTGCAACTTGGTGCTAAATTGGGAGAAATTTCACTTTATGGTCAAAGAAGGTATTGTGTTGGGGCACCGAATCTCAAATAAGGGTATCGAAGTAGACAAAGCAAAGATTGAGGTGATTGAAAAATTACCCCCACCAATTTCTGTGAAAGGTATTCGAAGTTTCTTAGGTCATGCCGGCTTTTATAGAAGATTCATCAACGATTTCTCTAATATTGCACATCCGTTATGCAAACTTTTGGAGAAAGAGGTAAAGTTCATGTTCAATGAAGAATGCCTATAAAGCATTCGAATGTCTGAAAGAGAAGTTGATTTCAGCTCCTATCATTGTCATACTAGACTGGACGATGCCATTCGAGATTATGTGTGATGGTAGTGGAGTAGCTTTGGGTTTAGTCCTTGGTCAAATATATGAAAAGATTCTTCATCCTATTTACTACGCTAGCAAGGAACTGAATCCAGCCCAGAAGAATTACACTATAACTGAACAAGAGCTGTTGGCTGTGGTTTTTACTTTTGAAACTTTTTGATCTTGATTGGTATGACGGTGATTGTAGATACAGACCATGCATCACTTTGGTATCTTATGGCGAAGAAGGATGCTAGGCCAAGATTGATTCAGTGGGTGCTTTTACTGCAAGAATTTGATTTTGAAGTCAAGGACCGAAAAGGAACCGACAATCAGGTCACTGACCATTTGTCATGCCTTGAGGAGGAGGCCATGCTTAAATTAAGGGATGATCTTAATATTGATGATATTTTTCCAGATGAGCAAGTGCTGGCAGCATCACAAGACTTAATCCCTTGGTTTGCAGATTTTGCTAACTTTTTGGCAAGTGACCTAGTAGAAATGTCATATTAGTAGAGAAAGAGATTCATGCATGAGGTGAGAAAGTTCATCTGGGATGAACCTTATTTGTTTAGTGTGTGTTCGAAGATGTATTCCGGAGGTCGAAATGATGAGTATTTTGGAGGCATGTCATTCATCTCCAGTTAAGGGTGATCATGGAGGTGCTAGGACTGCTCATAAGGTCTTGCAATGCGGGTACTATTGGCATACCATCTATAAAGACGCTCATGAATATGCTCGGTCTTGTGACCAATGACAAAGACAAGGTAATATCTCATGCAGACACGAACTTCCTATGACACTTATCCTTGAGCTCAAATTGTTCGATTATGGGGAGTTGATTTTATGGGCCCATTTTTGAGCTCATATGGGATGAAATACATTTTGGTAGTTGTCGACTATGTTTCTAAGTGGGTGGAGGCGATTGCGCTTCCCAATAATGAAGGAAGAAGTGTCACGACATTCTTGAAAAAGAACATATTTTTACAATTTGGTACACCCCGAGTAATCATTAGTGATGGAGGATCCCACTTCTGCAATTGGCTGTTCAAAACCCTGCTTGAAAAATATGGTGTCAAACATAGGGTGGCCACACCTTACCACCCTCAGACAAGCGGGCAAGTTGAGGTGTCAAATCGTGAGATTAAGTCTATTTTGGCAAAGATGGTGAACGCCAATAGAACTGATTGGGCGAGAAGATTGGATGACGCTTTATGGGCTTATTGAACTACATTCAATACACCTATTGGTACGTCTCCATAGCAGCTGGTTTTTGGTAAATCGTGCCACTTGCTGGTCGAACTTGAACATAAAGGATTATGGGCATTGAAGAGGTTGCATCTGGAATGGAGTGACGCGGCTAAATTGAGACTAGATTAGATGAATGAGATGGATGAATTTCGTCTACGGGCGTATGAAAGTTTAGCACTTTAAAAAGAAAAGATGAAATTGTATCATGATCGAAAAATCGAACGACGAGAATTTCACCCAGAAGATTTGGTATTGCTCTATAACTCTAGGCTTCGCCTTTTTCTTGGCAAACTGCGGTGGTCTGGACCATTCACTATTGTTAGAGTGTTCCCGCTTGGCGCAATTGAGCTGCAAGGTGATAATGATGTCCTTTTTAAGGTAAATGGTCAGCGTGTGAAGCTTTATTTGGGAACTGCGGAAGAATTAAAGAGGAGTGAAGAGCTTAGTCTTGATAAAGTCTGAGTAGTCAAGCCATCCAGGTCGTGCTGCGATGTTAAATTAGGCTCTTCATGGGAGGAGACCTATGGTCTGGATGGTAAAGTCTGAATAGCCAACCTAGCCATGTCGTACCGCGACGTTAAATTAGGCGCTGCTTGGGATTCAACCTAAGGTCCGAGTTAGTTTTGATCTGATCATTGGAGGATAAGTTAGCGGGAACTTACAATATTGAAACTAAATATGTTCAGTACAACCCAACACTGTTTCACGCCACATAAGTTCATCCACGTAACGTGGGTTGGTACCGTAGAAGTCAAAAGAAATTACATGCTTGTTGAACACGACCTACGCCAGTGACCCACGTGACGTAGGTCAACTCACGTGGGTGGTGCCATGAAAATTAGAGGCCACTTGACACCTACATAATCCTACCTACAACAGGAGACCCACGTGACGGAGGTCAAACCATGTCACGTGGGTGGTGCCGTGAGAGTCAAGAACCCTCTAATTAACCAAGATTCAACCCAACCCAAAATATATATATATATATATATATATATATATATATATATATATATCGGTATACTCCTCAAATCTGACCCAATTTCAAATCCAAAGCAACCCTTCTCAAATCCAAATCTTAACATAAACCCTATTTTCAAAAATTCAACAAATTCCCATAGAGCAAATCCAAAACTCTTAAAATCCCAAATACCAACTTCCAAATTCATCAAATCCCAACTACCTAAACCCCACAATCCCCAAAATCCGACCAACCTAATCCAAAAACAGACCCACCTGACCTAAAACAGACCTACTCAACTCGATATTTAACCCACCCAACCCAGAATCTAATCAAAAACCCGACCCAATGACGCTAAAGTCAAACCCCAAATGTGGATACATGGGTTCTTCATTAAGAATCCGCACTAAAAACCTCAAATTTATGACTAGGTTACGTGATGAAACTTCGGGGTCCAATAAAAATGGGTTTGAAGAGGTATACGAGCTTACTACTGCTGATTATACACTGGTACCTCGTACCACGAGGTTACAAACTAGGGCACAGCTATTACCCGGGCAGCACTTCAGCCTACTTTGTAACCTGCCAAGCCGACTGCTCTTGATCAGTCTTCTGATTCCACCCCCAGTATGAAGAGGGGGTGGATGCTTCGGCAATCGGTGATGAACAAGAGGTTAATATATCTGAGTCTGTGAAAATTTTTGCAGGTCCAGATGATTCTATGGTTGAGGCGACAACATCTATTTCTGGCACTGGGGGGCCAGATTCCACGACTTCCTCCCAAAGAAGGGAAAACAAGTGATGGTATGTTCAGGGGATGAGGGACTTTTATGATAGGGATGCAAAACTTACTGAGCGGGGAGTGTGTAGACGTAGTATTACTGAGGATCCCTGGTATCGGCTAGAGGAGTTAAATACACTACCTGATATTAAGGCAGTGTTTGATTATTATGGATTTGGGTAGATGAAAGAGCCTCCGGGTCACCATAGCCCAGAGTTGGTTTGGGAGTTTTATGCTTCCTGTGCTGCGTCTATTGAGTTGATCACACCTGTTGAGCAGCAGCTTCGGGACCAACCACCATTGACTCACACTTTGATTTGGGAGACCAAAGTAGATATCTCTGAGCAGACCATCCACAGATTCTTGTTTGGTGCTGAACGTCCATTTCCAGCCATGACTGCTGAGTTTGATCACCATATGGAGACTGTATGAAATAGGACTAAAATGAAGGACGCTGATCAGTGGTTGGAGTTACTACGATATATTGAGGGGTATATAGCAGAGGATGGTGTAGACGCTAGTTGGGTAACTGGGAAGCTGGACATCAAAAAGTCTATGCTCCACTTTGCGGGATGATTTTGGTGGTTGGTAGTTAGGCATCGATTAGGTCCCACTAATGCTGATAATTCACTCACATTAGATCGGGCTGTTTTGGTAGCGAGCATCATTGCTGGTTATGATATTAATATCGCTCGCTACATCGTTAGGGAGATCTATGAGCACGCCTTCAGAGATTTTACTAGCATATCTTTCCTTTGTCTGATTCAGGGTCTATGTGATAGTGCTGGTGTGGTTAAGATGTCGCCAGTTGATCATTATATCAAGGTAACCCGCATTACTGATATTAGATTGATGCAGCAGCGGGGAGCTCACTCAGTTCTTCCCCGGAGGTCTCAACCTTCCGTGTCGTCAGGTGTAACCCTTTTTGAAGGGTCTGGAGATAGAGAGGAGTTTATTAGTACGCCTATGCCCATTCCAGCACCGGTGAGTGTACCATAGACTTTATGTGTACCTACTGAGGGCACAGGCCTAATTGACGATGAGGTACCAGGCACTACTGCACCACCGCCCCCCTCTGGTATTGTTTCAGTTTTGAGGGACTTCCTGCAGCAGTTAGTTGATAGGCAGATGCAGATGTTTGAGAGGCAGGATCACATAGAGGGCTAGATGGCTAAGTTGGTAGCTCAGCTTCAACCATGGGTTCGGACCACAGTGGAGGTTGCGGAGGCTAGAGTCGAGGCCCGGATGACTGCTGCTATGGATAGATTTATGAGAGAGATGCGTGGGTGGATTGACAGCTTTGAGACACGGATGGCTACCCAGATGGGTTCAACACAAGTTTTTGATATAGCATGTTTGACACAGGAGGTGGCTGCATTGAGAGAGGAGGTTAGAGCTTTGGTACCAAGCAACACTCCTGTCATTCCACCTATGCCCATTCCGGCCTCGATGAGGCCAACTTTTGAGGTGGATTTGTTTGCTGACGAAGAGCCCCTATTGATAGAGCCAAGAGACCACGTAGTCTAGAGAATCAGGGTGATAGTGGTGATGAGTTCAAGGGTGATTTTTGGAGAGCGGTTAAGGCCTCTAGAGTAGAGTACCATACCCGTCATATTGCTCAGGAGGAGAGGGCATGGGGTGCATCCTCTAGTCAGATACCCCCTTCACCGGACGCACCTAGAAGAGAGCCCAGAGAGCATGCTGATGATCCCGCTATGGGCGAGCCCACATCCAGTGCCTAGGGCACCGCAGGTATGTCTTCACTCCCTTACACTTATTCTATTTATAGCTGTCCACTAGGGGAAGTGCACCATTTTTAGTTGGGGGTGGGGGTATACCACCACTTAGGGGTTTTTGTTGCCGTGTTTTCTTTTTACCCAAGTGTGCTATCATAGTAGAACTGACACTTTTAGGTCATCATTTATAGTATTTATGTGTTTTTATGATTAATTAGGAGAAAAATAGGGGAACTTTAGTGCAGTCCAATTTTGAATGATAAGGATGCTTTTGTTTTGTGTAAAGGACACCCCTCCTGAAATTTTTGTTTTGAATTGTGTGTGTAGTATGTTAGTTGTGACAGTTGTTGGATCTTGTTATGGCATTAGTATTATATGCAAAATGACTGTAGCTAGCAATGCATAAACTGGATAGGTAGTAGTTGATAGTGTAACCTTGTGCTATGTGTGTGTGAGGTCATTACCTAGTTCACTTTGTGTGTGCCATCCAAAACTTGCCCAGTTAGTCTTGCCTAGGTTATAGGATAGTGGTTAGGAAATGATCATAGGCCATTTTTGAATAAGTCCACTTTTAGTCTAAATGCCCGACCAAATGAATTAAATATCCCTTGATCCCGATTTTGAGCCTTGATTGACCTATTTCTTTCATTAGCCTATTCACCTTCCCATTTTGACTTACAATGAACCTGTCTTAGCCCTGTTCCCTCATTGGACATTGTGTACCTCAACTCAGGCAAATCACCCAAGTTGAGGGTGGCTACTATAGGGGTGCATAGATTGATTTGGGTATAAAGAAGGGGTTAGTAAAAAAAAAAGAAAAAAATAGATTTGGGTGTGAAGAAAAAGAAAAAAAAAGAGTGAAATGACAAGAAATTGCAAAAAGAAATGAAAAAAAAAAGTTGTGTTTTGAAAGTGAAGAAAATCACACCCCAAAATCTGAAAATAAATGAAGGAGAATAAGGGAAAATAAAATGAGAATGGTTGGAAAGTGGAGCCAAAAATAGTGTAGTGTCAAGGAGGTTTGAGTCATCATATCCATATGTACCACACTTGTCCCCAAACCTACATTACAAGCCACTGAAAGTCCTATAGTGATCCTAGTCCAACTGTTCGAGAAACTAAGGCGTAGAAAATAAGGGCAAGCCTATGGTATTTCATGCACATTGTTTGAACTTCTTTGTGAGAGAGAGTGTTTTGACCCAGTCCCTGCTTTGATATTCATTAGTATATTATGAGTGTATGGGACTTGTTTTTTGTGAAAGTACATGGGTTGCATTGATAGCGACTATTTGTTCGGATAATGTCATGTGCATATATGCTAAGTTATTTGTTCATAATCTGATGCCACCACTTGATCCCTTCTATGTCATGATAATATGTTGCATGTTTACACACTGAGGTTTTGATTTTCAATTAGGATGGATCATAAAAGTTTTGAGGTCAAAAGCAATGAGTCGACTGCCATAGGTCCCTTAGGTTTCTCTTAGTTAAGCATCATCATGTTTATTTTGTTTTGTTTGCCTGAGGACATGCAAACGTTCTAAGTTGAGGGTGTTGATGTGTCATGTTCACATGGAACTTTCGGTGCTTAAAACAAAGAAAATATGCGCTAACTTGGGTATGTTTGGTAGGTATGATGTGTTTTTTGTTCTATATTGCAAGAGAATAGGTTTTTGGAGGCAAAATGATCAATAAGGAAGAATCATGCTTGAAAATGGAGTATCTGAAGATGAAAGAACCAGTACCCGCACTAGAGAGTGACTCACAATAGGTGAGTGTGTGTCGTGAGTCAACTTCTGAAGATGTCTATGTTGCCTGATTTCCACGGAACTGGCCTACATGGCGTGACTTGGTTCCACGACACCAAGTCACGATACCGTGGAAAGTTGCCGACTCAGTTTTCCTATTTTGTTTAGGATAGGATTCATCTTGTATATATAAATACCCATGTATTGTCCTATGTTCAGGAGTTAGCCAGTACATTATTTTGAGAGTTATTTTCCATTATTTGGAGTTCGAGAACATATTATTGATTTTGCAATCTTGGAACATCGATTCTAGGGTTGTTTATTAATATTGAGATTTCAGATTTTTCTTCATTAGTGTGAGTTTACAACTATGTTTTCATCTTCGAATTCTTCTTGTGTTCTTGCAATTATGAGTAGCTAAAACCATCAACTAGAGTTGTGTGAACTATGAGGAATTAAAGAAACGGGTTAAATGCAAAGCAATTCTGAACCGTTGTGGATGCATGTATTGTTATTACCTTCATTAAAATTGATCTTCTAACGGTTGCAAACATTAGAAACTCACCTGTACTCTAGAATTGCTCGAGAGAGAGGTACAAATTGGGAAAAAGGAATAACAACAGAGAGATAAAGCTATCAATCTTCATCTAATAACTTGAGCCGTAACAGGGAAAGTTATCTGAGATCCAGGAAAAGGGTTAGTAGTGCGACACTCGGAGACTGAGAGGAGAAGAGTGAAATTCGTATAACCAAGGTCGAGAGATGTTTAGATGAACCTAACTTGTTAGATTTTGCATGCAACGCAGCGGGACAGTTTTGCCAAGCACAAGTAACCGATGGAGTTAAGGAATCATTAGGGATCACAGTCCTTGTATATTTCTCATATTGTTTACAACTCTGAAAATCAGTAATCTTTACTGTTACCACTTATTCACAAAAATCCCCCAGTTTTACGTATTTGCCAATAACTCAGACTAGCAGTCTACATAATTTCATCCTAATCCTTGTGGGATCGACCCCAACCTAGTTGGATTCTATATTTGATACAACGACCGCATTATACTTTTCTGAAGGTATATTTTGGATTTTCGAGTTGTCAAAGAAGGCCAAGAAAAATGATAAACTAGGTAAGGGTTGATGGATCGTGTGAAGAATTGTCAAAAGGCTGATGATTAATCACCCTAAATCATCAGCCACAACATTCGAAGAGTACATTCTACTCAGGTATGATCGTTCATGTGACGAATTGTCACGAACTTGGTGAGTTGCCACATTCTTGGCAAAACAGGTAAGTATTATTTTTAAAATCTAATGACCCGAACCAACCCGAAAACACCCAAACCCTAATTCTAAACTTATCCAACACTCCAACTGAAATCTAAATAAACGCTGACCATTTAATAGAACTATTTAAATTTTGAATCGATTTCACTTCTCCTCTTCCCATTAGTAACTCTCACACTACGCATAACCCCATTACTAGCTTAACCCCAAATTCATTACTCTTTTAAGCCCATTCTCCACTTCTTAAGACCTACCAGTTCTCCACACCACATCCATTGTCTTGTAAGTTTATGTGTTAGTGAAAGTGTCAACCATAAGAAATAGTTTACTCTTCATCATCTTTAATCAAGGTAAGCATATGCTTTACTCTGCTATTCATGTTGTTATTAATGGTGCATTCAATACATGAAGTGGGAAACAACACAACTTTCAAATTATAATGTTTGAATTCAAAGTTGGATTGTGTTGTTATCCAATTCAAGGTATGAACAATTAATTTTAATTAAGGGATAAGTTTGAGTACCTCGAAGGTAATTTAGGCATTTGTTAAACCTCTATATCACTACGAGGCTCATGTATTATGTGGGTATGTCCAAGTAAAGGTATTTCACAGAATGAACTGATTCGAAAAATTGGTATAATGAAATGCCTGAATAAAGAGAATTCACTAACAGCCATGACGATTCACGTGATAAATCATCACAGGTGTGACAAATCGTCAAGGATACTTGTCACAAGTAGTATAGTTCCTGAATATTTTGTCTCAGCCTGACGGTTCATCTAATGAATTATCAATCTTGGGACGAACCATTAGGGCAAGCCATCACAGGATCACTTTTACACTGTAAGGACCTAATGATTGGGGTGACGACTAATCGACCCCAAACCATCAAGCTTAAGCAGTTCATGTGTTTCAAACACTTTGAATAGTTTTCTTATTTCTTGACTAATTTGATCCCTCTATAGGTACAAATGACTCAAATGCGTTAAGTAACACATGGTGGAGCATGAAAAAAAAAGACAGGTCTACCTTGACCCTGAGACTATGAGATGAACCTAAAAATATGGTAGAGGAGAATGAAACAATAGACTATAACACCAAGAAAAGTGTAAGGAAACAAGCAAACACCTTCTAGTCTGAAAAGGATGATAAGTTGTCACAAGGAGAATATAGTAGTGATGGGGATAATAGTGATAGTTCAAGATCAAACCCCAATAGAAAGAGTGGTACTGAAGCCACCAAGAGTTCGAAAAAGGCACCTAAACTTGTGAGGGGTGATGCATTCAGAAGTAAGGCCCTGGGGGTCAAGGATGCTATTCGATGGAGAGTCAGGGTACAGTGAAATATTATCATGATGGTCTCTTTCCAACCTAAAGAGAATCTTAAATATACCTATCATTGATGAGGTTTAGATTATAACAATAGAATTACCAAAATACCCAGACATTGAGCGGCAATTCAATGAATATGGTTTTGGTTGGACGAGAACATCGCTTGGAAGTTACTACCCAACAATAGTTTACAAATTCTATGTAAACTGCATAGATACCCTTCATCAGTTATGCAAAAAGGGACAGAATTCGACTGATACACAAGTGTTGGACAGGGTCCAAGTTCATGGGGTTCTAGTTGACATTTCTAAGCATACGATCAACAGGATCTTATATGTCCAAACTTATGTACCTCCAGAAAGCACTCTAGAGTTTGAATATCGGATAATGACAGTTTTATGACAGCAACCATGGTTGGCATAAATGTTAACTGAAGATGAGCCTTCATAGTTGAAAAACCCAAAAGAGAGGATATCGAAGTCATCATTGACCATTGCTGCTAAGTTTTGGTGGGCATTGTTATAAATGAGGTTGATGCCTATAGGTGGAGATGGAAATTTAGATGAGAACAGGGAAATGATGGTTGCTAGTCTAATGTCAGGGTTTAAAGTAAACATCAGACTTGTGATTGCAAATGAGATGTATGTGAGGGACACAAAATTGGAAACATCTTTCCATTTTCATGTCTAGTGACCAAGCTATGAGTAAATGCAAGAGTGACTATATTGAGTAGTATTGACGACAAAGTGGTGGCCTGCCAAACTCAAGATATTGGAAAAACTAGGGATGATTCAAAATTTGAGTTGCGGGTGCACAAAACTCCATCCTTTGGACCTTACGCTCAAATTACTCCAGAGGACTTTGTTACTTCCTCAGGTATGAACTTAACTGTCATCCTATCTAATCCATAAGGTACATCTGTTGTATCTGAGGTTGTTGCCACTACCCTAACTATTGATACTGTTGACACAGCTTCTATGCCACCAGTATATTCAGAGTACAGGTTAACTCTAGATAATTTAGTAAAAATGTTCAAGAGACAAAAAAAGTTTGAGAAGCAGCTACAACAATAGGCCAAATAATTCAAGCCATTTATACGTCAAGCTATTAGAGAAGCATTAAACCTATATGTGAAGCTGCACGCCCGCATCGATAACATGGAGGTGAGGGTAAATGAAAGGCTGAAAGAAATGTCAGTGCCAAACTTAGTTAAATTTATAGTCGCATTGAAAAAGGCTGAGGTCGACATCGCAGCACTATAAGGTGCAGCTACCATGGTGTTCCCAAATCCAAAAGTGGTGGAATCGAAGAAAGATGACTCTTTAGTTGATTTGATAGGGAGACCTCTCAAAGCCAGTGGTAAGAGGCCAGTCAAAGGTAGTAAAGAAAAGAAGAAGCCAAAGAAAAAAAAATGCCGCAAGAGGACTGAAGAAGAAGAAGGTGTAACAAAGGCGAAGAAATTCTCTAAAAGAGCTAATGCTTTAAGAGAAGAGCGAGTGAGAGCCCAAAATTCTGGGGATTCTTCTAGATTGGTGCGTTAGGTGGAGACTTTGGCTACGCCAACCATAGCGATCGAGGTTACTTTTGATAATTTGAGCATATCGGTCAACACTGGCATCACTGACCCTGATCCTAAGGCAAAAACGTCCTCCAACATTGTGCCAAACTTCGATGCCTAAGGACTTCATATGTATTCCTTCCTCCTATAAGCTTAATTGTTATTTTTATGCATTGGGAACAATGCATGGTTATTTTGATGTGGTGGGGGTACCTATGAGTCTGTCACTACCTGAGGGTTTTTATTGCCGTATTTTTTCCCTCGGGTGTGCTATATAGTAGAACCGATATGTTTAAGTTATTTTATAGCTTTAGTGTGTTATGAAAGGAAATTAGGTTAAACTTTTAGCGATCAATAGCCTAATTTTGTATTGTACGATAAATAGAGGCCCCCTCCAAATCTTGCTTAGTACATGTGTTCTGGATATTTGAGTGACATTAGTGTATATGGTTGAAATAACTTTGCTTAAGTTGAATTGTTATTGTGATAGTAGGTATTGATAAGTGCTTTTCTGTGCCAAGTGTGTGTGAGCTTATTTTGCATTTCTCTTACTTTCTGCGTGTATCTAGAACTTGCTCGGTCTATTCTATTAAGTTGTAAGTTGGTATGGGTTAGGAAAGGATCACATGTGTTATTTGAGTTTAGTCCACTTAACCTAAAAAGACTGCCCAAATAATGTGAATAATTCTCTTGATCCCTATTTTGAGTTTATTAGACATTTTTTTATTCAGTAGTCGTTCGCTTTCCTTATTTTATCCTCGAACCTCTATTTTGGCCCTGGTCCCTCCTTGTACATCGTGTACCTCAATTCAAGTAAATCGCCTAAGTTGAGGGTGGCTACTATGGAGGTGTATGAAAAGTGAAATGGAGTATGAAAAGATGGGTTGTTGATGAAAAGGACTAGTGGGTGTGAGTATGTGAAAAAGGAAGAAAAAATGAGAAAGTCGAATCAAAAATGTTGCTACACTTGTGAATGAAAATAATTGGTAGAAAAAGGTGAATAAGGTGGAATAATTAGTCTCAAGTGGAAATAAATGTACGTTGGTGCCAAGGAGGGATGAGTCACTAATCCCCAAATATATCCTACCTGTACTCAAACCCTTATTACAAGCCACGAAAAGTCATGTAGTGATCTTGGTCGACCTTTTGAAGAACTGAAGTAGAATAGTAAGGGTAAGCCTATGGCATCATATGTGCATTGTTTGAAATTCTTTGTAAGCATGAGTTTATTTCTTCCAGTCCCTAGTCGAATTGATTATGTGTGCGTGGGACTTCCTTGTAGTAAGGGTACTAGAAAAGCATTGTTAGTTACTGACTGTTAGGATAGCGGTTGTGTGTGTATGCAAGTTATTCATTGATAGCGTGATGACATTCTTATATCCTTCCTAGTTGACATATCAAATGATTACTATATTCTTTGTTGAGCAATGATAAGGAAGGGGTAGGTGTTGGAAAGAACTGCAAAGCGCCAATTGATTGCTATGGTTTGGCTTATCTTTCTTTGGATTTAAGCATTTTTCTGGTATAAGTTTATTTTGTTTCTTGAGGACAAGCAAATGTTCTATGTTGAGGTCGTTGAAGTGCCAACATTTAATGGCATATTTTACGCTTCTAACCAAGAATAAATGTACGTTTTTAAGAAACCATTATTAGATTTGATGGTTTTTTATGTTTGAATGTAGGAAATTAAACCAAGGCTAAAGATAGATGAAACTGTGGTAAAGAGATCAACTTGATGGTTCACTTAATGGATCATCAAGTATGTGACGGATCGTCACTCGAATCGCCAAAGCAATCCAGAAACAAGGCCTGAAGACCACTCTATGATGGCTTGGCTAACAAATCATCAAACCTATAACAGATCATCACACCAAGCCATCAAGCTTAAACAGAATGTGCAACATCGCTATGTCTTATGATGGAACTGTGATGAGTCATCAGAAGTCTAACAAATCGTCAGACCAAGCCATGAGAGCCAAGGTGGTCATATCTAATTTAAATTTGGACATAAACTAGTATCTCTATAGATTAACTGTCAGCATGAAAGTTTCCTTATTGAAATCTAATCTTATTTATTTCTTTCCAGATGAGGGCGATCACCATTGTAAAAACACAACAGATAAGTGTCCTTTGCTAGACTTCTTATTTGCCCACCCTGAGATCCACTAGAGTTCTGTATGCCAATCTCCAATCACCTTATGTATAATCCCAAACATTTTCAACCTATCAACTATGGCAAGTCTTCTCAATAACACCAATCATAGTATAACCTGTATCTTGGATGAAATCCTTTATGCAACACTATACACTTTCAGGGGACCTTAGGGATGAGTGGTCTCAAGGAACCATACATCCTCTTAATAGAGAATTTAGAGTTAAGAGCCACAACATCCAATTTGATCACCATGTAACCCTGGGTCCTATATAATATAACTTCTAGCCTCAAAAACCTTCCTAACAACCCAAGTAGCATTCACAAGGACCTCACAGTCATTTATATTTTATCCCTTGATGTAGTATATATGAACCCTCCTTATCCAGAGATAGTCCTTCTTCTCAGCTATGGCCCAGAGTTGTTTAATTATTGCTACTCTATTCCAAAGCCCAAGATCTAAGACATTGACACCCCCTTCTCCACCTGGATAGCATACCTTTTTCCAAGAAACAAGAGACTTTTTTGACACTTCCTTTCATGTCCATAAGAAAAATCTACAATGACCTTCAATTAGCTTTATGATTCTTTTGGGAAGTATGAATATTTGAACCCAAAAAGTCTGCATCCCAAAGAGAAAAGACTTGATTAACTGAAGTCTACCTGCATAGGAGAAGAGTTTTGCAGACAACATTGTATTATATCAGTCATTTTTTCAACTAATAGACAGTTTTTTTTATGACAAAGGTACCCCCAAGTACTTGAAGGGTAGAATGCCTTCACAAAAGACACAAGCCTGAAGAATCTATTACTTGATCTCTTCTTTAACACCAGAGAAGTATATAGAGCTCTTGTCTAGATTTGCCTGTAATCCTGAGGTTTGAGAGAACTTTTGAAAAGTTGCTTGCATCAACTGAACTGAGTGAACATCAGCTTTATAGAACATCAGTAAATTATCTCCAAAGAAGGCGTGTATAATCTATAACTTCTTGTACCTGGGATGGAATTGAAATGTTGCATTTGTGATCAGTTCATTCAGCTCTCTTTGTAGGTACTCCATAGCAATTATAAAGAAGTGGAGGGACATAGGGTCCCTTTGTCTTATTCCCTTTTTCCCTTGAAAATAGGTAGTCAAACCATCATCAATAGTAAGAGAGTAAGACACTGAGGAAACACGTTCCATAATCCAGTTTACAAATCTAAAAGGAAACCCCAAATCCATTAACATACTCTTCAAAAAACACCACTCTATTAAATCATATGCCTATCTAAATTCCACATTCATTACAAATCTAGGGGATAGTCCTTTTCTAGTATACCACTTTAGCAGTTCATGGCTAAATATCACATTATCAATAATACTCCTTCCTTTTATAAAGGCAGTTTGAGAAGGGCTTATAAGGGAACTAATAACTCATTTGATTCTGGTTGTAAGTACTTTTGTGATGATATTGTAAATAGTGGTACAGTAAGCAATAGGTCGATAATCTTTTACTAGGGTGGGAGAGGCAACCTTAGGGACTAAAGTCAAAGCAGTACAACTAAAAACCTTAAGGATCTTACCAGAGATGAAGAATTCTTTAACTGTCTGTATGACTTAATGTTGCACAGTGCTCCAGTTCTGGAAGAAGAACTCAACTAGGAAACCATCAACCCAGGTGCCTTGTAACTTGGCATATATTTCATAATGTTAACAATTTTCTGGTCTGTCACCTCTATTATTAAACAACATTGTAAGTAAGGCCCTTTCTTTATCACTACTGAATTTGGCTTTGGCAATTGTAAGCAAGGCCTTTTCTTTACAACTACTAAATTTGGCTTTGGAAATTCTTCAGCACAAGTCCTTATCAGTGCAGTAAAGACCTTAACAAACTTTGCTTCTACCAAAACAGGATCAGTTACTTTACTGGCCCCCTCATCATACACAGTGGTAATATTATTTTACAGTATCTGAGCTTGCATTGTGCATGGAAATACATAGTATTAAAGTCACCACTGGACACCCACAGGGATCTAGACTTTTGTCTCAGTACCTGCTCATCTATTGTATTCCATTTGCCTAGCTCAAGCAGTAAACTTTTCTCCTCCTCAATCAAACCCTACTCCATAGGCCCAACAAGCATCTGTGCTTGTACTATATCCAACTTCTGTCTAGCATATTGAATTTTTTGTGCATAAAAAGCCATATGACCATTTAACTCTTTCAGACCATCCTTCAAATATTTTAACTTTTGATTTAATTTATACATCCTGGTACCTCTCTTCTCTTGTGCCAACACAGACCTCAAAATATTAGAGAAACTAAGATGATCCATCACTGTCTTAAATAATTTGAAAGGCTTTGAGTGCAGAGTGACATAAGAATTATACTGAATAAGGATCGGAAAATGGTCTGATACCCCAAGATATAGGAAATCAGCTTTCACATGACCATAGGACAGTAGCCATTGAAAGTTTCCAAGAGCCCAATCGATTTTAGAGTATACCCTGCTTTCCAGTTGTTGCTTATTGTAGAAGGTGAAATACCACCCTTTTAACTTTAGATAAGATAATTAAAGTCACCACATAATAACCAATCCCCTTAGATTGAGCTTTGAATTTGTACTAGATCAGCCCATAGACTATTCCTAAGAATTGCTTCATTCTTGGCATATATTACTATAAAAAATGTAGTGAAATAATTTGAGGGGTTCTCTAAATGGCAGTGAATGTATTGCTCAGAGACACTGAGTATTTGTACTTGAATATGAGGTCTCCAAAATAACCATATTCTAC
This sequence comes from Capsicum rhomboideum, assembly GCA_031232105.1. NCBI lineage: Eukaryota > Viridiplantae > Streptophyta > Magnoliopsida > Solanales > Solanaceae > Capsicum > Capsicum rhomboideum. Next base: position 15,641,310 of record CP124718.1, read on the forward strand.
CATTAGATGGGTAGTTACAGCATGTGTTCCCGTCTTGAGCCATTTTTATTAAAATCCCCTGTGATTTCTGTTCTTTAACTCTTATTTGCAAACAATCAAAAACCCCAACACCATACTTCTACAGAAAAATGAGCACCTTCTTCTGTCTTTGAGCCTGGTTTAGGCCCCTTACATTCCAGGTGGATAATATCATGGGGGGTATTGACTAACCCCAGGCTTCACTGGTTGTCCCTCACCAGTGATAGAATTTTTAGGACTCTTAAATCTATTTGAAGTATGCACAACTTCGATAGGGTAGTTACCTGATAGCTAGAAGGTCCTACCTCCTGTGAAGTAGGGGTGTCTGATGCAGGAAACCCATTTACCTGTTGATCTACCTTGGACTGGTACCCATCCTTTTGCACTGGCTTGGGAACGACAACTTTTGTGTTCCATTATTGTCTCACCTGTCTTTTCTTTCTGCAATTTCTTTTGTTTTCTTAGGCACGTCCTTAAATTATTTTTCTTCTATAGCTTGTGGATGAGTTTCATGACATTCAACAATAGTGTGCCCAAAATGCAAGCACCCAGTACAAAATCATGGCCTCTAATCATAATCCACTGCTTGATTTATCACTCCAAAGGGGTCACAATCTCAATTGAATCGGGGAGGGGTTGAGCCATATCCACTTCAACCAGTATTCGTGCGTATAAGATGCGTTCCATTTCTCTCATAACTTTATCCATGTATATTGGCTTTCCGATGGCACTTGCTACTTTACTTAATACTTCATAGGACCAATACACTACTGGCAGTCCTGGAAAGATGACTCATAAGGGTATAGTGGTCAAATAATCTAGATTGAACTCAAAATCAGCCTCCTATCGTTGCACTACCAGGGTTTTGTTGTGATAGGAGTAGGGTCCTCCTATGAGCACTTTTTCACAATCCTTTGTTTAAAAGATAAAGTATTCATCGTCATGGGCAAGGATTTGGGTTTTTTTGGTAAAATTCCAAACATGCCTGATATAGATCTCAAGGGACTTCATAAATGGGGTGTCACCAATCACATATCATATAAGTGCATTTCTCCAATAATCTAGCTGAGGTTTAAGATCATCTTCATTAATATAGACACACACCTTCCCTGGCTTCGTCGACGGTGGAACATAGGTCAGTGCCTTCCTTTTTTGGGACCCCTGATTTGCCTAAATATCTCGATGTTCAGCTAGGGTAGGGTTTGTTGAGGTAGCCGCTTCAGATTACTGAAGACGGCGACCAGTTGGTGTGGCTCCCAACTTCCAATATTCTATAGAATGACTAAATTTAACAAGTCTGTATCCGATGTAATCTTTTTCTCTACCTATGGAATAGACTGAAAATGAGGGGGGAGAAAGCTGTCAAACTTCAAAAAAGAGAGCCTTATCTGATTTCCCATGGACGGAGTAACCAACTTCACCGAAGAATCCATAATCTCGTTGGAGATAACGTATTTCTTTCTCACAATATACAATAGCAGATCCTAGTTATCGTGCATCGAGAGAGAGAGAGGACACATTTTTTCTACCCCAAAAGACACTATCTTTACTACATAAATGAATTCAGAATTAAAGAGTACATATCTGGCTAAGTAGCATGGATTAAAGGAGAAATGCTTAAGTTGGAGTGAATTTGGGATTGCTAAAATAGTCCACATATGCAACCTTAGCGTGACACAACATTTGGAGCAAGGTGGAAATCAATTTGAGTGAATTGAGGGCCACTAGGCAGTGGATGCCCACTTCCTTAGTGTGGCACGCTACTTAGGCAACGGATAAGGCTTTACCATGAAGCTTAGGCTCCGCTATGCCAAAGTGGTATGGACATTGGTCAATTCAGCAATAATTTGTTCTACACTATAAATAGGACACTTAGCTTTAATTCTAGTGACCTATCACGACACAGGGGATGTTACAATATTGAAGGAGGCTTCAAATACAGTTTTTATTCTTTTCTTTTCCATTATTTAATTTGTGTATGAACTACATTAATTTTGTAATTGCGAATTGGATTATGAGTAGCTAAAAACCCTCTTTCTGGGATTGAGGCTACCAAACATGATTGTATATCTTGATTTTGAGTTGGTTTAAGGTTGTTTATAATATTTGGTTGTTCTTATATTCTTGTTATTACTATCTTAATGCTTAGCTACCATTGAAATACATTTATAAATCTTGTGTGAACCCGGAAGAAGGAACATTAGGTAAGAACAAAGAACGTAAGGAATGAGTTCTTGTCTTTAAGAGGAATTAAAGATAGGATTCGCATTTAGGATAGGAATATACCTAATACGCCTCATTTGGTTACAAAATAGGAAGAAATATAAATGTATTAAAATTAGTCCCTCACATCCCCACCAAATGATGTAGTTATGAGGCTAATTTGAATAGATGATTAGAGGCTCAAAGACCATAATCATGCTTTTAACCCCGTGAATCAACAATCAAGATAGATAACTTAATTAATGAGAAATTATCATCATACATGATTGAATTAAGTCTTGACTCTGGAATTCTCCTTGATATTGTTTACAATCCAATTTACTTACGTCTTTACCTGTAATATTATTTTATAATAAAAAAATCAACAACTCCTTGGTTACAGTCGCACTTATGAAATTTCATGGTAGTACTTGAATTGGATATTTGGTAAAACACAAATCCCTGTGGATTTGATATCCACCTTAAAAGAGCTATTGTATTACTTGTATGACTGTGTACACTTGCATGTGCATTTGGATGCAACAATTAGCATTAGCTCCATTGCCTGGGACTTGAAAAATTAGCAAATTTTAGATTTTTAGTTTTACTGTATTAATTTATACAACTTGGTTTTAGTCACTGATCTTTTAGGTACAGGCTTGTCAATTAAAGCGAGCTGGCAAGGGAAAGGGATTGGGTTGACCCACATGAGGACATATAAGAGAGATTCAAGTTTCCTTTTGGAATATTTTTTCAAATTAGGTTTAAGATTAGAGTAGCATATCTTAATATCTCCTTGTCATTGCCATTGTATTAGTCTAACCCAACCATGCATGAGGGAAAGAATGGTTTCCTTTGAGTTATCTTCTTCATTCTCATCCTCAGTATCACTGATAGCAATTAGTGTTAGAGTATCCTCATAATTAGCTTCAACCATTGCCAGTAGGGATTGATTTTGAGGATCATCGTCATCAGATTCATCAATAATGTCTCCCATGGTAGCCAAAGCCTTTTGCACAACCAAGTCAGCCTCTAGAGATGTCATCTTCCTATGAGAGGGAAGAACAATGTCCCCCCTTTGATCTTTTGGCTTTTCAATAACATTCTTCTTGTGTTCGACAACCTATTGTGGACAAAATTTGATAAAGTGATTAGGATTTCCACACTTGTGACATAGTTGTTCACGAGTGTCCTTTTCTGGATTTCTTGGAGTTCTCTTTTGAAAGTTTTAACCTTTTTGGAACATGCACTGGAACTTTCTAGCGACTAAGGCTAGATTCTCTTCTTCATAGTCAACAGTCTCAGCAGCCTTAAGAGATAAGGTCTTATCCTTCTTTTGGTCACAATCTCCTTATCTTGATTCTTCTTAATTTCATAAGTTGTTAAGTTTCCAATCACTTCATCAATTGCTAGAGTATCAAGATCTTTAGCTTCAGTGATAACTTCTACCTTGCTTTCCCAAGATTCTGATAGCACACCAAGCAGTTTTCTAATAGCCTTTTCAGTAGGAATGAGTTCTTCTTTCATTGAGAATTGCAGTGAACCTTGTGTGCATGTTCTATATAGTTTTACCTTCTTTCATTCTGAATAATACATATTGTCTATTCAAGTAATCAATCTTGACATTTTTATAGCAGAAGTACCTTCATGGATAATTTGAAGAGTGTCCCGTATCTGTTTAGATTCTTGAAAAGATGAGATCCTATTATATTCATCAGGTCATATTCCACAGATCACAATTTTCTTTGCTTTACCATTGTTTTAAATAGCAACCTTTTCAGCAACATCTCATATTTTTTCTATCCTTAGGCACTTGTATCTTACCATCAATAGTGTCCATCAAGAATGACATTTCTTAAGTCAAGACTTTCTCCAATGATATGATCCATCATCCTATTCTTCCACCAACCATAGTACTTGCGATTAAACAGTAGAGGTCTTCTTTGTGAGGCACCTTCCTGAGTGAAGAACGGTCATAGGATCCTTTTCAAGGTGTTTTCCTTAAGTGAAAAAACTATGCTTTGATACCAATTAAAAAAAATTAGTACCAGCTGCCAACACAAGAACCAGGTTCCTGTGCAGATAAGTAAGAACAATAAAATAAAGAACACAATAATTTTTACGTGAAAAGCTCCTTGCTCAAGGAAGTAATGACTACGAGCTACAATGTGCAGGATTTCTCAACTCCAACCCACTAACCTTCAAACAGAGAAATTTTCATGATTACAACTCAATAATCAAAGGTACTAACTCCAACACCAACTCTCAATAGTTCGTTATAACTGTTCTACTAACAACTCTTCCAAGAAGTCAAACTCGCTTCTTGTTACAAGCCTCACCAATTAATTAAACAAAAGACTTCCCCAATAGAATAGTTATAACTCAATAACTAAACTATTACAAAACTCACACAGTGCTCTCTTCCTTAGAAATCAAGAATAATCAACTATGAGTTATTCTTGAAGCTTCAACGATTTGCCTTTGTGTTGTTCTCCTACTGCTTGAGAATAGTGCCTTCTCAGCGTATGCAATAGGTAATTATTCACAAATTAGTTTTCCTCCTTATATAGCATGATTTTTTGGGCTTTTTGTGTCCTAAGCAAGTAAGAAGGGCCTTAAGGTCGCTCTCTTCCTTGGTTGACAGGGATTCAACAAGTAGAGTCCTATGAGGATTCTATTTGCCATATATAAAATTATTTCTTTTACTTTATCGTTGAGTCATGTGACACACACTCATGCTTCATCATCATGGGCTTCATAACACTTTGTCTACCATCAAAACATATAAAAAAGTCATAATGGGAACCATATTTAAGAACTGAATTCTTAAAGGATTCTTCAGGACGTGTGATTTCATATCATGATTTGAAATCATGAGATGAAATCCTAAATTCACCAAAAACCTGGATTTGAGAATTTCATTTCATGATTTCACCTTTTTCAAATATAAAAATTGATCACAAGTTTATATTTTGTAATAAATTTTTTTTACCATTTTAAACTTTGTAAAAAGGACTCATGCTCGGCGTGAAGAGATTGTAGGTACCATGTGAAAGAATTATATTACAGAATAGCTAGTTACTATCTTTATAAATATGCAATTTATCAATGCAGTACTATATTAGCATATTACGATATCTTATTTATGACCTATGATTTGGTTATTTAATAACATTATTTTATACTATAAGAATTGGAGAAAATTTAGTAGTTTTCACAACTTGTGGGGTTTTCATGTTTATAAGAAAACATACAACTTAAAAATTCAAATTGCATGTCCAAACAAAACTTCAAATTCATCTCAAATGATTTCATATCATGATTTGAAATCATGATTTCATATCACATGACTAAACGGGCCCTAAATTGTTGTAAATGGAATACCAATTCACTCAAATTATCCCTCCTTTAAGATCTTCCAATGTCAATGAACTACTTCTTGAAATTTTTTAGGTAAAAAAAAACACTGAAAATCCGAATTGATTTTTCATATACTCACCCAGTTAATAGTTATTATCTCAGAAAATCACTTTTTTGTTGTATGAATTTAGAGAGATAAAGGAGAAGAAGGTAAATTTATTTTTGGTTTAGGAATTTTATAAGTGAATAAAGAGAAAAGAAAAAAAAAGAAAAGGGAAAAATAAAGGGAAAATTACAGAAAAATACACTTACCAAACCTACATTACATTTCGTGGCCCAAAACTTACATTTCATTTCATGGCCAAATTCGGATTTGGCCTTAAACTGCAAAGTAATATTTTTATCGGTTATATAAAGAAAAGAGCTTTTCTTCAAATAAAAAGGCAAAAAAAAAATTCATAGAGAATTACGATGCGTCTGTCAAGATTTCCAACTTCCAGGTCCACTTTTCTTAATCTTTCCTCTATAATTTCTCATATTCATTCTCAATTTCATCGATATCTAAGAAATTCTCCATAAGTGTAAAATTCAATTGGAGATTGGATTTGGGTTTGAAATTTTTGATGGCACAGATTCAAAATTTCTGGGTGCGTAGGTATGAGAAATTCTTCAATGTTTTCAACATAGTGAGGAACAAAGAGTCGAAATAGTTGTAGTATGATTTTTTTGGATGTTCAGCCACTGTTGAAGCTCGAAGCTTCAGAATTTGAGAATCAAATTTCAGTAAATAAGTTATGTTTTGAGTGGGTATGGTTACAAAAGATCGATTATGTATTGAGATGACCAAATTTGAAATTTGGATGATTTGGTGTAGTTTTGAGGTGTTTTTAGATGAACTGGTGCTTTGATTCGAGGAAGACGATGAAATTCATTTTTTTGTATACATTTGTATATTGTTTTGTATATTGTTGTATATATTTGTATATTGTATTGTATATTATTGTATATATTTGTGTACTGTATTGTATATTGTTGTATATACAATACAATCTTTTTGTTTCGATGATTTTCTTCTTCCTCTCCATTTTATACACACTTATACAATGTAGATATATTATTTAAATATTATATATACATATGTATATATTTGTATAGTTATATATATTATTGTATAATTTAGTAGCATCTCCAGTAGCTGCTTTTACGAATATCAACTATTAAAGTAGCACTTTATTGGAAGAGAAGAGGGGAAAATGGAAAAAGAAAAGGACAAATAAAGGATAGGTGATGGATAATTAAGTTATTTATGGATGGCAGGGTGCTATACCCATGTATACTATGCTACTCCCATGTCAAAGAGTTTTTAATTTTTGTGTATGGACAACATCAAACCAGTTGGGGTGAATTTTGGAGGTATGTTAGAATAAAATATTTCTTAGATTGTGCATCAGCATTTTTACTTCAGAGTCAAAAACAAGAAGCTAAGTTTTGTGATCGGTCATGAGGTGGTCTCTTCCCAGTTCCCAATGTAGTCACTATGGTGTATTGGTGTTGTTAATTTGGCTAAAGATATAAAGTAATTTTCTTTTTCTATATAAATAAATCATATAAGGTAATGTAATCTAGAGTGGGAATATTTTGTAATATAATATTATTAGTTGCATTTTTTTGTAATTCTCCCAAAAATAAATATGATGGTGAGGTGGCATTCGCCTAATCTTAATATTAGGTCACATAAGATTTTAAATTGTCATGGTGGAAAACGTTAAAATGAGAGGTATTTTTATTAAGTTTCTTAACGGAAGGGGTATATTTCATCTCATAGTACAACCAGGGGCAAACTTAACCAATAAAAAAATAAAACCCTCGTGGCTCTTCAGAATTGATTAGTATGATACAAGCAAGTGAGTAATCGAATAATTTGATGAGTCTTTTCTTTATTTTATTCTTCATCTCTTTTAATTTTTTTTCCCCAGATGATCACTGTGTTCCGCTTTATTACAGTGTCTTAGATGAGGTTGCAGTCAACTTGTGATTTCAGAGTCAACAGTTGAGAAGCAAACCGCAATAAAAATATGAGGAGAAGATTTGCATTTGATTACTCAGTCGAATCAATTTGAAAGAGCTAATGTGCACCATATTTTAAAGTTGATTTCCTCTATGAAGTGCTAAGTAAGAGAGAGTAAACCAAAAAAAAGCTAGGAGTGGTTGATGCTACGAGAACAGTTCTTAATTAAGAGAATGTATGAAAAGTTGTTAGGGACATTCCAAAGTCACTTTGAGAAGGAACACTTGTAACAATTTTAGATCTCTTAAGTAGTTGTTTCTATTGGTGTTTGTAGCTCATAAAAGACTTTACACTAGAGATAAATTACTTTAGTTTTTTTTTCTAAAGAAAAATAGTAATAGTTGAAAGATATTATTGCTTTAAAAAAATAAAAATGATTTTTGTAGGCAAATTCAAAAAATATGTGTGATCATCCACAAAAATAACCCTTAAAAAAGATATAAAAGTTTAAGGTAAAGGTTTTTTAAGCATGAAAATTTCTTCTTAATAAACTAATGCAATTTTTTCAAAAAAAAAAAGAATTAAATTATAATTTTGGTCAAATGAGTTTGAGGTAAAAAAAATAAAGAAGAAGAGGTTTTAATGACATGACATGTGTTGTTAAAAAAAAAATTAATGACATGACATGTCAATTAAGAGAGTAGGAAACTTTTGAGGTACATATTTAGGAGTACTATTTTTTATAAAAAATAGTGATAATTGAGTGATATTATTGTCTTAGCAAAAATAAAAGTGATTTTTATAGGCAATTTTGAAAATATGGGTGGCCATCCAAGAAAACAACTTAAGAAAAAAAAAGTTTAAGTGCAAATAAAATATTTCTAAGCATGAAAATTTCTTTTTAATAAACTAATGTATTTTTTAAAGAAAAGAATTAGATTATAATTTAGATTGAATGAGTTCATGAGTTAAATAGGTATATTATTTTAAAAAAATGATTTAATGACTTGGCATACAAAGTAAAAGAGAAAGAGAAGTATAAGGTAGGGGTGGGCGTTCGGTATTCGGTTCGGTATTTTCATAGTTTGGGTTCGGTAATTCGATAATCGGTAAATGAAAGTAGATACCAAATACCATACCATTAAACTTCGGTTCGGCAATTCGGTAATCGATAAATTGAACTTCAGTTCGGTATGAAATTTGGTAATACCATATTAAAGTTGGTAGACTCAAGGCTACCGATAATAGTTTAGAATAATATTTTTCAGCACTTGCCCAGTGGCGGAGCCAGAATTTTCACAAAGGGGATTCAAAATCGAAATAAGTAAGCACAAGAACTAGCCGAAGGGGGCTCAACATCAACTATATATACATAAAATATAATTTTAACAATGTATAAATAGTATAATTTTCCGCCGAAGGGGGTTCGGATGAACCCCCTAGCCATAAGGTGGCTCCGCCACTGACCCTGCCATAGTAGCTATCTTTTGCACTTTTCCGATTTTCTCATGTGCTAAGTCAATTGATACCCTTCATGTGATATTTGATTTCACCCCTAACATTAATCATCTGATTGCCGGTAATGCTTCAGCAACCATATAATTATATTAGCAAAGAAGTCACTATCATATGCTATCAACTTTGATTACATGTTTGCCTTCACTTAGTTTATAAAAGAATTTTTTCCAAGCTTATGGACTTTAACAGCCAATAGCAAAACTAATTTATACAACTAGAAGACATCTAGGAAATTAATTAGGAAAGGCTACATACACAATGTCTTCACCAACTTTGATACACCAAATCTTACCTATTAATACATGTACTCTGTGAGTTTGTGTCCCTTGATGGAGAAAGGAACCATGCTCTTTTATGATCTAAATTTTTGTGAGTAACTAGAAAAATTCAAAAGCTAGCAGTTTATAAACAATAGACACAACACAAAACTTGCATGACGACAGACTGACTAGCACGTAAAATCGCCCCCCCTGCTTGTATAACCTGTTAGCAAGTAATCATCCATTTTTGCCATGTTGCTACCAAATAGATCAGTCAATTAAATTCCAAAACACACCACATTTTATGGTCTTACTTCATCATCATTCACTCTTTATGTCACGACCCGAAATCCCATTCGGGCCGGACTGGCACCCGAAGCCGATATGGCCCGAGAGAACCAATCTTTTCTCATGAACATTCGTATGCATATCCTCGTATGAACCTTACTATACCTCATGCAACTATGCGAAAGTCATGGATATGGACACATTTGCCATATATATATATATATATATATATATATATATATATATATAACTTGGTCGTTGGGGCCATCACGTCGAAATGAACGTACATCTTACATTCACATACCCACCTATGTCTACAAAATCCTTTAACAGATGCATCTACAAGACCAACTTAAAGTCGGGACAAGTCCCCGCTTTATACTACATTTACAACATCAAAACAAATATACAACTTTGACTCGGAAAGCCCCGAAGCAACTGGAGCTCACCAAAGATCTGCAGATGGTCCACAGCCTACTGAGGAGGTCTACTAATGCCTGCACCTGCAACATGTAAGGTAAGTCCCCCGAGGGGGTCAGTACGAAGAATGTACTGAGTATGTAAGGCTCATAAGAAAATCCTCATACATAATAACAACAACAATGGAGTCAATATAAGAGAAATAGTGAATGTGAATAAACTCTCTTTCTGCATGTGGGGAACCATGTATATTACATTCTTTACTTCTCTTGTCTTCATATTTATTCATCTTTATTGTTCTACCCATGCTAGGCTATTCTGTCGCCCCTGGGATGAGATTAACCCATGCTAGGTACTTTGACCCCTGGGATATTATGTGAACCCATGCTAGGCTTTCGTGTCGCCCCTGGGATGTCATTAACCCATGCTAGGTACTGTGACCCCTGAGATGTTATCGTAACCCATGCTAGGCTTTTGTGTTGCCCCTGGGATGTACCATGATAACCCATGCTTGTATTTTATATCGCCCCTGGGATGTATCGGGATCGACCCATGCTAGGCTTTTCTGTCGCCCCTAGGATACCACCCGTGTTATTGGGATTGACCCATGCTAAGTATTTTAACCCCTGGAATACCACCCATGATTACTTATTAATTATACATTACTTCTTTCTCTTGTTATTCTTACTTCCATTCTTAAGAGTGATTGAGACATTGAGGATCATAACCTTATTTGAGGCACACTCATATACACAATTCACTTCACTCATTTACTTCATGAGATTGACATCTTTACTTATGAGGAATAGATATATTAACTTGCACATCACCTCTCTTATTTCTCTTATGAGATTGGTACTTTTACTTGTGAAAGATTGGTATAAAGATAATCATCACATTATTGGACTTTGGAACATGACATGATTGGAAAAATGCTTTTCAAGGATAAATAGATTCTCTTATGTTATTACTCTCTTGAGATAGTTCTTTTAGGAATTACCATGTTATGACATCTTTGGCACTTCAATCAATGAATAAGAGATAAGTGAACCATAAGTCATCTGAGAATAGGACACATATGGATACAATATACGTCAACCTGAATTGATATACTTCAAGGCCCCTCGGGATTGAAACAAGCCCAAAGTCAATATGAACAATATGTTGCAGAAGGATACGAAAAGAGGAACCTTACATACCTTATCTCCTCAATACGAATACTCAATTCTATAAGTGGACACACTAGTCCCCCTCCTTCCTTATGTTGCACTCTACAACACAAATACATAACGGGATTTACATTAACCACCAACTACCTTACAAATGCATACAACGATAATGAGTTACACAATGGCCTCAAAATGTCATTTCCCCCTTGACAATACCATGTATGAAACTATCACACCAACAATACCACAATATTTCCAACATTGACCACAATATCATTCATGAATTATTATACCAATAATCCCACAATATTCCATACATTGACCAATACATGATAACCAATAGCATATCACACCTAGTTCATACTTTCCACTTTTCATCATCATAACATCACAATTATTCCATCAAATTACTTCAATACACCTCACAACAATAAATCGGCCAAAATCCCATAATTTACACTTATAGAAAAATAACAAGTTTAGGACCATAATCACACCATACATGTTGATATTTCATCCATACCATGCACTTTCATCAAGACAACAAGTCATCTTTCAAGTTTAAATTCCATAGATGACACATCTTTTACAAAAACACAAAGTGTCATGTTCAACACTTCCAAGCATAACCAACATGATCTACATACTCTCCCATGCATATAATATATTAATCCATAATAATAATCACTTACCTAAGCTTGAAAGATGATGATCTTGCTCCAAAGATGACTTAGGGTTTGAAGAGCAAAAGAGGTGTTCTCTTGAAAATTCTAGAAAAAGTAAGAAAAAAATGTGTGTTCTTGTGGGTTAAAAATCTGATTTTTCCTCCCTTTTATACACCCTTGAAGTCCTTGCTCAATGATTGATGAGTCAAAAGAAGAATGGGTCATTAGACCCATGTTTGGCCCATGACTTTTTTCTTCATTTTGGGCTTTATTGAGCCCAAATCACTTAACCCAATAAAATCAATAATTTCTCATGTTTAAATCATTTCATATGCATTATGATGATATTCCCACTCACGGGATTCATATTCGTAGCCTCAATCCCAAAAATAAGTAATTCTAGCCACGTATGGCTTATTTTGACAATAAGGGCAAAATCGTCATTTTGACGCCGAATTCATTCACGAGTAATTTTATCATACCAATATAATATTTCACTTATTCCATGTATATGCTCATGGTTGTAGAAGAAACGTGGCAAAAATCGGACCGGTACGTCCTCGGGCACCCTTGGGACTTAGAAAAATTCCAACTTTTGAAAAATGGGCAAAACCACCCTGGCACGCCCTTGGGCGCGCCAGATCGCTGCCTCTGGGCTAAAAAATTTTAGCCCAGAGCGGCCTAGCACGCCCTCTGGCGCGCCCCATCCTTTATTTTTTTGAAAATTCCGTTTTTCGACTTTTCTTCGCGGGTTTGGTTAGATACTTCAAGTTCTATTCTTTAACTTACTTATTACCTTTAATATCCTTTGTTTAGAGGTTCTCTTAGACTCATTTTGAACCCCACAAATGCTCCATAAAAATCCCAAAACACCTCCTATGAAGGGCTAACCACATGAACGAGGCCAAATTTCAATTTCCTCATCATTAACATTACCAAATGCATACTTATAGCTCTCGACACCTAGGTAAACATTATTCAACGTCGTCAAATAAGGTTGAAAAGGTATGGGGTGTTACACTTTAACAGAATATATATATATATTAATATATCTAAGACCTTTATTTAATAAATAATTTGGTATTCAATAAATACCAAATACCAAACGGTAGTAATATCTTATACCAAACCTGAACCCAAATACCGTAATTTTAAAATTTTACTCCCAAATACCATACCAAATACCAAATTATCAAATACCGAATACCAAATTTTTTGGTTCGATTCGGTAATTCATTTTTTGGTATTTTATGCCCAGCCCTAGTATGAGGTATTTAGTGTTTTCTGAGAAAAATAGTAATAGTTGAATAATATTATTGTTTTAAAAAAACAAATGTGATTTTTGTAGGCAATTTGAAAAATATGTGTAACCATCCACAAAAATAACCCTTAGAAAAAGATATAAAATTTAAATACAGTCAAATCTCTCTATAGTGAAAATTTTTGTCCACCAACAAGGGTTGTGGTTGAGTGGTAACTACTCCTTCATCCTTAGTCAGAGGTCTGGGGTTCGAGTCCCTTTAGGTACAGAGTCGCCTTTGTTAGGAAGCAATTTACTCCCCCAATGTGGAATTTTTCGACGCGAATCAGGATTTAATCGGACTCCAATGTGGGTACCGGACATCGGATGGGAAACAAAAAAAAAAGTATATATATATATATATATATATATATATATATCTGTAGATTTCATAGCTCCTATAACGAGGTGATGTTATATATGCATAGTAACATTTGACTTTTAAATTTCATTTAGCAGTTATACACAAAAATGTGTAAATTTAAAAACATGAAATCGCGTGATTGAAACGGGTCATTCCTGCCTTTTATGCAATATTTTAAAGTTTTTTAACATTCTTAGCTTAAAAAAAAAAACAAAAAAACAAGGAAAGCAGGAGACTAATTTCAAATCGAAGTCCTGCCAGTCGAAGGAGCAAATTTGCAATTTTGACTGGTGTATCCAATTCGATTTTGTGCCTTGAGATGAGTAATAAAACATATGTTCACATCTCAAGGTATATATACATGTTTTTCTTTTTGGGTGAAACTTATTTACACCCCCAAACTTTACTTTAAAAATCAAACATCCCCCTTAACATTGAACAATAATTATTCTTCCTCCTTTTTCCTATATAATATCTATTTTACCCTTAATATTTTCAATCTTCTATTTATATAATATTTTTTTATATTATATATTTATTTTTCATAACCTAGGCATTTATCATTTTTATTTAAATTCATAACATTATCAGTAAAATAATTCTTTTATAAATTAATCACAAAATCTAATGTTATCTTTTATGATACAAATTTTTTATATTATATGTATTAAGTATGTATGTATGTATGTAATTATTTATATAGATGAATGTTTTAATATTACATGCATTGAAGTATATTTATAAAATTATAACTACCTATTAGTTTCACGTATAAATAGATATTAGAGTTTTTATTTTTAATAAAATTAATTTTTATTATTTTGCTCATTTATTTCATTATAAAACGTCATTAACTTATTTTCTCAATTGATATTTCTCACTTTTCTTTTTTCATCTAAAAAATAATTTTTAGTTTTTAATAGAAAATATGGTATATAGGTTAAAAAATAAAAATTGTGTTTATAAAGAAGTTTTTTTTAAAAGTTTTTTTTAAAAAAAAAAACATACAAATGTTGATATAAATACAAGGGTAAAGTAGATATTTTGAAAAATTAAATAGGAAAAGGGGGGGGGGGGGGGTGATTATTGTTCAAAGTTGAAGGGGGTGTTTGATTTTTAAAGCAAAGTTGGAGTGTGTAAACGATTTTCGCCCTTTTCTTTTTTGCTCAAAATTAATGGGTGCACGAGATTCTCTCCTCACTACGCGTGAGTTTGCCTCTACTCACACCTTCATAACCTCCTTCCATTATTCCCTCTATGATCTCAATTGTTAATGTCATGCATAAAACAATATTTTTGCAACCTTGCCTCGATGTGATAATATAAACTTGTAGAGCTATGAGATTTGATAAACTTGATAAAATAGAAATTTTTACAAAGTTCTAATCTCATTTCTTAACCTCAAAAATGAAATTTATGATCTTGTTCAGTTTTAATAAATAGGTGTTGTTTTTCGGATTTAGTAAGATCTGTATTTTTCAATCAAGAACTTAAAACACATGTTCAAACTAAAGTATGAACAATTAAATGAAGTTGTAACTCTGTATTCACAACTTTGAACTTCAACAATAAGTTCAACCCAACTTATGAACAACAACAAAATGAAGTTCAAACTATTTTTCTGGAAAATAGCAAAACCAAACGTTTAGAAAGAGATGAAGATTCGAAGATTCAAGTCCACCGAATTCACGGTGTATTCTTAAGGAAATTATTCCCCTCAAGTACCCGAGGTTATGGAATATATCCTCCCAGGATAAAATGAATCACTTCAACAGAATAGCGGTACCTCAAACTCTGTCGAACTACTAACTTACTCAACAATTTGTAAATCACATTTGAGTTTTTAGAAAGAAGAAGAGTGTTTTTCCTTCAAAATTTAGTGCCTATACCTGAGAAAAAAATTAGGTATTTATAGCCAAAAGGTAGTTTTTTAGAAAAGAAACAATGGTTCTTGAAAAGACGTACTGTTTCGGACCGTCGGGACCACCTGCACCCGCAGATGGATGACCTGCGCCCGCAGGTCGCCTTTTGTCAAAAAAAAATAGAAACTTCCAGCCCACCTGCAGACCCCATCTGCGTTCCCAGATGGTGACCTGCATCCGTAGGTCGCATTTCCATTTTCAAACAGTGCCTCGAAGGGTCGCATCCCTTCGAGGTGCGTTGTGACATGCGTCCGCACATGCTCGTGTGCGTCCGCAAATGGAGAATATTTTTGAATCACATTTTTGGATTAAAACATTATTAACTCTCAAGTTTCAAATGAATTTTGTCCAAAAAGATAATATCTCGATCGATCATTTTTCAAATTCAAATCCGAAGCCGAGCGACCGACAACTACGACGGCGTGAGGCTTGCCTTCTTATTGACTCACTATCCACATAAAGGCATGCTTCTATATTTAAGCTTGAAGAAGTTTCCTTCTCCCATCATGTGGGAGAACCACTTCTTTCTTAAAGTGAAAACTCAATTCACTTTCCCTCCATTTTCTTTCCTCTATTTTCCATTCATATTTCATCACTTAGAACCCAATAATCCCCCACATGAATAGGGAATGACTATTTCATCAAAAAATATACGAACAAGTGTGTGATCTATAAGCAAAGACTAATTGTATCTGGATAAGTAGGTTTCCCTTTGAACTTTTTGTAGTGAACTTGCATCGGATGCACTCGGTCAATCGATAGATGCGATATCTTTGAACCGTCAAATTTTTATGTACACCTAGACAACACAAATTACACAACCAACCTTTTACCGTTTATATTTCTCACAGTTTTTTTATTTCAATCATGAACACTACCTAGTTTCATAAAATCTTAGAAAATAGGCCTTTACTATCATTTTCCTTGAAGCGACTTCCACTTCACTCTCACATAGGTGATTCCTAAACGTTTAATCCTATAGATCAAATTGTTTGGTCATACCTGCCAAACTTAGAAACCATTAAAAAGTTTCAAACCATAAGCCTTATCCTTGTTTCCTAAACATTGTCTTCATCATGAGAACAGATTTAGTTAATTGACAATATTGAACTGCCAGTCACAACTTTGTTTGATCTCCTTGAACCTAGCATTTGGGATATCCAGTCTGCTAGGTAGAGTTACCGCCGTGATGACTTGTCCTAGGCCGTAAACTCATTCCCTTCGATGATCTCTCAACTCCCTCTCTAAATAGGCTTTTTGTAAGTAGATCCGACACATTATCCTTTGACCTCACATAGTCAATCGTGATAATTCCACTAGAGAGTAGTTCTCTAACTGTATTATATCTCCATCTTATATAATGAGATTTACCGTTATACATCAATATCTTTACCCTACCTATTGCAGCTTGGCTATCACAGTGTATGTATACTAGTGCCAAAGGTTTGTACCAATATGGAATATCTTTCATGAAATTTTGGAGCCATTCAACTTCTTTACCGGCTTTATCTAATGCGATAAATTCAGATTCCATTATATAGTGGGCAATACATGTCTGTTTGGATGATTTCCAAGAGTCTGCTCCTCCACCTAGAGTAAACATATGTCCACTCGTGGACTTTACTTCATTTGACCGATGATCCAATTTGCATCACTATACCCTTCAATTACCGCAGGATATTTGTTATAATGCAAAGCATAGCTTGAGTATGTTTTAGATACCCCAAAACACTTTTTATTGCCATCTAATGAGTTTGATTTGGATTACTTGTGTACCAACTCAATTTACTAATAGCACATGCTATGTATGGTCGTGTACAATTCATGATATACATCAAACTTTCCAACACTCTTGCATACTCCAATTGTGAGTCACTTTCACCTTCATTCTTTTGAAGTGCAAAACTCATATCCAATGGTGTCTTGGCAATATTGAAATCCAAATACCTGAACTTGTCAAGTACCTTTTCAATGTAATGAGACTGTGACAATGCCAACCCTTGTGGAGTTCTACGAATTCTTATCCCTAAGATCACATCAGCAACTCTAAGCCATTTCATACAAATTTACTTTATAGCATTCGCTTCATAGCATTTATGTCAGAAATGTCTCTACTGATGATCACATGTCATCCACATAAAAATAAATAATGACTTTGTGATTTGGAGAGTCTTTAATATAAACACATTTATCACATTCATTTATCTTGAATTTGTTTACCAACATGATTTGGTCAAACTTTGCATGTCACTATTTGGGTGCTTGCTTTAGTCCATAAAGTGACTTTACAAGTTTGCACACTTTCTTTTCTTACCAGAAACCACAAAACCCTCGGGTTGTTCTATGTAAATTTCTTCCTCCAATTCTCCATTCAAGAAAGTTGTTTTCACATCCATTTGATGGATTTCAAGACCATATACCGCAGCTAATGCAATCAACATCCGAATGGATGTTATCCTTATTACTGGCGAGTATGTATCAAAATAATCAAGGTCTTCCTTTTTTTCTAAAGCCTTTCACAACCAGTCTTGCCTTGTACTTGTCAATAGTACCATCAACATTCATTTTCCTTTTGAAGATCTATTTAGAACCTAAAGGTTTATTTCCTAGAGCAAGATCAACCAATGCCCAAGTATGATTTGTCAAGATTGAATCAATCTCACTATTGATAGCCTCTTTCCAAAAGGATGAGTCCGCGGACGATATCGCTTCTTTAAATGTTTGAGGCTCATTTTCAATAAGAAATATTACAAAATCTGATCTGAAGGAAGTTGACGTCCTTTGTTGCTTACTACGCCTTGGATTCTCTTCATTAAGTATATTCTTCTTTGGTTCATCCCTAGGTCGTTTAGACCCTTTACTAGATAGTTCATGTCTAGTTGTATACGGATAAATGTATTCAATGAACTCAACATTATCTTATTCAATTACCATATTATCATGAATATCCGGATATTCGGATCTATGAAACAAAAATTGACATGCTTTACTATTTGTAGCATATCCGATGAAAACACAGTCCACTGTCTTTAGTCCTATTTTCACCCTTTTGGGTATAGGAGCTTGGATTTTGGCTAGACACCCTACATTTTGAAATATTTTAAGCTGGGTTTCCTTCTTTTCCACTTCTTATATGGAAAAGATTGTGTCTTACTATGGGGCACTCTATTAAGCATTCGGTTTGCTGTAAGGATAGCTCCCCCCCCCCCCCCCACAACAAGTTTTGCAGTAAACCTGAACTTATAAGTAAGACATTCATCATTTCCTTTAACATTCAATTTTTCCTTTCCGTAATCGCATTTGATTGAGGTGAATATGGGGCAGTAGTTTGATGGATAATTCCATTTTCCAAACATATCTCAGCAAAAGGAGATTCATACTCTCCACCCCTATCACTTCTTATCACTTTAATCTTTTTATCCAACTAATTTTCAACTTCAGTTTTATATTGCCTAAATACTTCTATTATTTCATCCTTACTATTCAACAAATAAGCATAACAATATCTAGTGCAATCGTTAATAAAAATAATATAATACTTTTTTCCCACCACGAGATGGTGTTGACTTCATATCATAAATGTCTGTGTAAATTAAGTCTAAGGGATTGAAATTTCTTTCAACAGACTTATACGTATGCTTAGCATACTTCGATTCAACACATGTTTGACACTTTGATTTATTGCACTCAAAGTTAGGCAAAACTTCCAAACTAATCAGTTTTCTCAAGGTTTTGTAATTGACATGTCCTAAACATTCATGTCATAATTCATTTGACTCAAGCAAGTAAGAAGAAGCCTCAGCTTTATTCATTTCGATAGTCATTATATCAAGTTTAAAAAATGCTCTCATTGAGGTAGCCCCTTCCTACATACATTTCATTCTTGCTTATTACAACTTTCTCCTAAACAAACACACATTTAAACCCATTTTTAACGAGAAGTGTTGTAGACACTAAGTTCTTCGTAATAGTAGGAACATAGAGAACATTGTTGAGAGTCAATACCTTACTAGAAGTCAATTTTAAGAATATCTTCCCACTTCTTTCAGTCTTGGCGATTGCATTATTTCCTATGAAGATCACTTCTTTAGGACTAACGGTATCATAAGTAGCAAAACTTTTTTTGTTCGCACACACATGTCGAGTGGCTCCTGAATCAAATCACCATTCATTTGGATTTCCAACTAGATTGCTTTCAGTGAGCATAGCACACAAATTTTCAATCTTTCCAGTTGTTTTCAACATGTTTATCTTATTTCGTTTCTTGTTCTTCTTCAGAACTTGACAATTTAGAGCTTTGTGGTCAACTTTACTACAATTGTAGCACTTGTCTTTGAACCTTTTCTTGTTCTGCTCTTTCTCTTGTCCAGAAGATTTTTTTCTCTTCTTATTATGTGTAGCATCATCTTTAACAAGATTTACACCCATCATTGTTGATTTCTCACACAACTTATTATCCTCTTCTATTTTGAGACGAATCACAAGATCTTCCAAACCAGACAATTAGTTTTCAAACATTTCTTTTTCAGGAACATGAGGATCTCTACTTATGAACTTTTGCATTTCAAGTTTGGTCAGTCAAACTAACATTATTTGTTGTCATTCTTTGAAGTTCACACCAGAAAAAATTTTCTGCTTTCTCTGTCATTGTCATTGCTAGAGCAACATCTGAACGGCTTAATGACGCAACGTTGGTTGCCGTTGGGACAACACTATTCACAACCGAATCAATTTGTTGTTCAATTTCATTCTTCATTTTCCTGTCAAGCTTTGACAATCAATTTAGTATTTCAAAATACTAACAATAAAGACTTAATCTTTAAACCACTTATTTCTAGTCAACACTGAAGTTTTTATGTCTTCAAATCGTCAGCCGAATGAACTTTGAAACTTGACGAAGTTTTTATGTTCTTCGGATCAGAATCAAATTCAAACAGAGTGAAAACACATAGGTTTTAAACTCCAGAAATCAATACAGAGAGTTCAATGAATCGATGAAGTTTTTATATTCTTCGAACCGAATTTCCAATCTAATTTCTCGGCAAAGTTTTTATATTCTTTAAATTGAGGGAGTAGAAATAAAAGATTTAGTCTCCATAAAACCAAACACAATACAGATAAACCACGTACTTATTAATTTCCTTGAGATTGTTGTTTTTCGGGTTTAGTAAAATCTGTATTTTTCAATCAAGAACTTCAAACACATGTTCAAACTAAAGTATGAACAGTCAAATGAAGTTGTAACTCTGTATTCACAGCTTTGAACTTCAACAATAAGTTCAACCCAACTTATGAACAACAACAAAACAAAGTTCAAACTGTTTTTTTGAAAAATAGCAAAATCAAACGTTTAGAAAGAGATGAAGATTAGAAGATTCAAGTCCACCGAATTCATGGTGTGTCCTTAAGAAAATTATTTCCCTCACGTACCCGAGGTTATGGAATATATCCTCCCAGGATAAAATGAATCACTTCGACAGAATAGCGATACCTCAAACTCTGTCGAACCTACGAACTCACTCAACGATTTGTAAATCACACTTGAATTTTTAGGAAGAAGACGAGTGTTTTTACTTCAAAATTTCATGCCTATACTTGAGAAAAAAAATCAGGTATTTATAACCAAGAGGTGGTTCTTCAGAAAAGAAGCAATGGTTCTTGAAAAGACGCACTATTTCGGACCGTCGGGACCACATGCGTCTGCAGATTGTCCACCTGCGCTCGCAGATCGCCTTTTGTCCAAAAAAACAGAAACTTTCGTCCCTCCTGCGGACCCCATCTGCGTCTGTAGATGGTGACCTGAGTCCTCAGGTTGCATTTCCTTTTCAAACAGTGCCTCGAAGGGTCGCGTCCCTTCGAGGTGCGTTGTGACATGCGTCTGCACATGCTCGTGTGCGTCCGCAAATGGAGAATATTTTCGTATAGGATTTTTAGATTAAAACATCATTTAACTCTCAAGTTTCAAATGAACTTTGTCCAAAAAGATAATCGATCGATCATTTGACGAATCCAAAGTCTTAACCAAGCAACGGCGACAACGACAACAACGGCATGAGGTTTGTCTTCTTATTGCCTCACTATTCACATGAAGGCAAGCTTCTATATTTAATCATGAAGAAGTTCCCTTCACCCACCAATGTGGGAGAACATTTCTTTTTTAAAGTGAAATCTCAATTCATTTTCCCTCGATTTTCCATTCATATTTCATCAGTTAAAACTCAACAATAGGAGCATAATTTAGTCTATTGTTGTTACTGCTATAACATTCTTCTATGCACGTCAAACATCTAGAACACCTCAATCAAATAGCATGCAAACAAAGTACGGAACTCTCACACTATCTGTGCATAAATTAACATTCTAGACTTGCGCGTAGACAAATATTCGACCTTTTGTTGGGTGGCATCACTGCGGTTAATTACCACAATGCGGAATCAAAATTTACGTGATATCTGGTCTGAATATTGACAAGAATGCTTTTTGAAGAATAAATACTACTTTGTTCGTGTTCTTAAAAAATCCAAACTTCTCTAATATCCAGTGATAAGATCAGTTGCACATATGTACTTGTCATTTAGACCTTATTTGTTTGTGATTAATGAATGCCTTAATTTCAATTATTGAAATTTCGGTCATTAGGTTTGTTTGTTTTAGGTCTAAATTAATTTTAATTATTCATATTTTAATCATTAAGTGTATCTACTTTTTAAATTGTTCAAGTTTCATCAAAGAATAGGTTCTCTTTTTGGGTATGTTCGGCAAGGAGGAAAATATTTTTCATGTTTAGTAGGTCAAACATTTAAATAGTTTTCTCTAGAAAAACAAATTCATTAAAAATGAGGAAAATGACTTTCCTAGTGGAAATAAGGAAAACAAGTTTTACAAGTGATATTCCACGTTGATTGTGTCCTTCTCATCCCCACCACCCCACACCCCTACCTCTGCCCCAACCTTCCGTGGTATTTGTCTATAATATATACAAATGTTCTTAGAACAATATCTTTTTTTATATATACCGAACACAAAATAAATAACTAAGAAACTCCTTTTCCGAGAAAATATTCTACGCAAAAAACATTTCCCTTCGTATACCGAATAAACAGATAAACTTTACACGATTATCAATTACTCCCTCCGTTTCACAATAAGTGAATTGTTGAGGTAATGCACACCTATTAAGGAGAGAAATTTAAGACATAAATTAGACGTTACTTTACATTTTTACCCTTTTTAATTAATTGTCAAACTACTCTTGAAAATCCAAACAATAAGTAAATAGGAGCAATTAAGTTTCTTGAATTCATCACATAAGAAATCCAAATGAAGGGTAAAATTAAAAAAAAAAAAAAAAATAACTCTTGAAGATTGAATAATGAACTTATTATAGAATATTAAAAAATCCATTAACAATTAATTTATTATTAAACGGGGGAGTACAAAATAATAGCATCGGAAGTTCAATCATAATAAACATCGAAAGATTTACGGTAGGGTCATGCATAGTTTATTTGGATAGGAGCTTTATTAAGTTCGACCGGAAAATAGCCAAAATAGTAGGGAAAAGGTTCCGAAATATATCCAAATTTTGGAAAAATTTGCTGTAACACGCTCAAACTTTGCGGGGATTCTATGACCCCCCTGTACTATTTATTAGTGTATTTTTGTGACGTTTATTTGCTTAGCTGGACCACTAATTCAGTCGCGCGCTCAGTGCGCGTGTATTCGCATTTAGGTCCAGTTATGCAAATAAATATCACTAAAATACACTAATAAATAGTACATGGGGGTCATAGGACCCCCGCAAAGTTCAGGCGTGTTACAGCAAATTTTTCCAAAATTTGGGTATATTTCAACTTTTTTTCTCAAAATAGTACTAGTTGTAAGCTGTAACTAATATTATACCCGCAATAATGTGAAAAAATGGATGACTGTGTGAAATTAACCCATCTAATCTATTGGTTAAGAGTTTATAAGTATAAAAATTCTGAAATAAAGGTCCAAATGAAACTTACTAATAGCAATTGAGTAAAGGGTGGTTTGGTAGCTGGTTAAAGTTAAACAGGTATTGATAATACATAAAGTAGTTAGTTATCCACATACTGGTTATTTCTCCTTCATACATGAATTCCCGCATAACTTGTACAATATGTATTAATTATGTTGGTTTCTAAATTGTAAATCAAACAATGTATTAATTTTATATATAAATAACTTACCTCATAATCAACTACCAAATGTGATATTACTGATTTAATACCTGCATAATTCACTTTAAACCGGCTACCAAATGACCCTAAGAACATGTATGGTCAGCCCACCATTTACCTGTTTTTCCAAACCCATAATCCTTCAAATATATTTTAGGTAGAATTGTTAAAATCAAGTTTAATGTTGATACAAAAAAGTAAATGAATTACAAACAAAAGTTTAAGTAATGGTGAAAAATGAAATCTGGTCGTAAGTCATGGAATGTGAGGGTGGGGGTTGGGGGGATGGGGAGCAGGGTGTGTGTGCTTATTTATTAGGCGTTTGGTCATGAAAACTAATATTTTTTTGAGTTAAAGTTAGAATTGGAGTTGTGTTTAGCCATGAAAATAAGTTTGAGTTCTTTTTGACTTTTTGTGAGAGAAGTTAAAGTAAAAAAAGTTTCAAATAAAATTTTAAATTATATTTGAAATTCTTATGGCCAAACACTATAATTTTCAATAAAATGAAATAATTTTTTTTAAAAAAGTGAAAAATTCTCATGGTCAAACCTGCTCTTATTCTGTGAGAGTGACGGCAATTTTCTTTATCACTAACTGTGATGAGTGTGTGCAGGTTTAGTGAGTGGAGTAGCATTTATAATTATTGCTTGAATTCACGTGGCTTTTGATTTGGCATCAAATTTTAGAATGAAATTCTATATGAAAAAAATCAAATCGCTATAGATTTTTGTCCAAGTTTCTTGAAAAAGTGTGTTTTAAAATAGCTTTTTGAAAAAGAAATAATTTGTAATTGATAAATTTATATTGAAAGTATTTATTAAGTATATTTGATATTAGAATGTTTTAATAATTATAGACAAATTATGCCGGATCAATCTTTTTTTAAAAGTACTTTTGTGTAGAAAGTGAAACACATATTGCAGGAAGAACAAGTGCGTGTTAAATTGGTAATAGTCAAACGCATAATTGTCTCACTAGCTATCTACAGTAGTAATGAACAAAAGCATTTTCTAAGTCTAATAAGATTAGGACCCTTTTCATAGTTAAGTGACTCAGATTTATTAGTTTGCTTGGAAATTCCTTTCAGTTTTACTATTATTGATTAATATATAGTATATTCGGGGTCGTTTAGTTGGATGTATTAGAGAAATTAATATATGTATTAGATGTGATATTATTTAATTCTTTGTTTTATAGAATTTTTAATACATGTATAACTAATAAATGTATAAGTTATACATCCTATTTAGTATGAGATTAACTAGTATATGTTAGTATCTTGTGTTCAAAATAGTAAACAAGAAACATAAAACTGGAAAAATAGAAAAACAAAGAACTTAATTAAAATATCCAAGTTCACAATTTTCTTGTGTGTACTTAAGGAATTTAACCCCCTCACTGTACCCGAGGTTTTGGATTACTTCCTCCCAGCATAAAACGGATATACCTATCGATGGAGTAACGGTACCTCAAACGCCAACGACTTCATCAAACGCAAAGAACGGCAACAAATCACACATGACTCTATATTTGTTTGTTAGAAAATATGTAGAAGAAGTCCAGAAATTTTGATTCAGAATATTGAGGCTAGTCCTGTGAATTTATAGCCAACGAAAAGGTAGTATGAAGAGGTGTTTATTGTGCCTTATCGAAAAAGTCACAACTTATAGGAAAAGTCACAGCCTATAAGAAAAGTCGCAACCCATCGGAAAGGTCACAACCATTCAAAGTGAAAAGGTGTCTATTCAAATTGCATCCTTTCTTTTGGTGTCTTTTCAAAGAAACCACCTATCCATTTGTCATTCACACCTCTTAAAAACTCAACAATCCCCCATATGAATGGAGAATGGCTATATGATGAAAAACATGCATGAAAAAACCGTGTGATTCATAAGTAAGGATTAATCACATCTGGATAAGTAGGTTTTCCTTTGAACTTTCCGTAGCGAACATATGTCGGATATACAAGGTCAATTGATAGATTTGATATCTTTGAACCGTCGAGCTTTGGTGTATACCTAGACAACCATATGTCACACAATCAACTCTTGAACCGTCTTTGGTTCTCATTATTTTGTTCGTTTCACACATGAACACTGCCGATTAATAAGTGTGTAGAGAATTGTCCTTACAGAATTCTCCTTGAAGCGGCTTACACTTCACACTTACATAGGTGATTCCTACGTATGCCATCCCGTAGATACATTATTTGATATACCCTGTATCAAATTTAGAAACCATTAAAAAGTCTTAACACTTTATCCTTGATACTAAACATTGTCTCATCTGAGAATGGATCAATATTTTATTTTGACAATGTTGAACCGTTAATCATAACTTTGTTTTCTCCTTGAACCTATATCTTGGGATCACCAGTCTTCTAGGTAGAGTTACAGCCACGATGACTTGTCCTCGGTCATAGTCCCACTTCCTTCGATGATCTTCAACCACTTCTCTAGTTAGCGCTTTTATAAGTGGATCCAACACGTTATATCTTGACTTTACATAGTCAATTGTGATAATTCCTCTAGAGAATAGTTGTCTAACGGTATTATGTCTTCGTCGAATATGACTAGATTTCCCATTATACATAACGCTCCCAACTTTTCAATTATCGCTTGACTATCGCAATGTATACATGTGTCAAGAGTTTGATATAATTTCTTTCAAGAAATTTTGGAGCCATTCAACTTCTTCACCGACCTTGTCTAAAGCTATGAACTTAGACTCCACTGTGGAATAGGTGATACGTGTCTGTCTTGACGATTTTCAAGACACTATTGATCCTCCACCAATGGTAAGAAAATATCCACTTGTGGACTTAATTTAGTCAATTCGATGATTCAATTTGCATCACTATATCTCTTAATTAACTGCAGAATAATTATTGTAGTGCAAATCACACTTAAAATTTAGGATAATATCATAGACTGAGGACTACACTTAAAGTGACGTCATTATACCAATACTTGTGGATTATTGACCTCAGTTGTGGCCACAACCTTTCAACAATATATATTTCTCAATCATTCCACTTCTTTTAAGTCTATTTCTTCAAATATTCAACTAATAGCACATTCACAAATGTGAAAATCCAAGCTATTATCGATTTTTATTCTTATCATTAATTGGTTCTTCGATTTATAGATCAATGAACTTATATATTCAATGAACCGTCTTGTCTTTTCAAAGAGTTGTCTCTCAACAAACACATCTTATCATGAAGAGTCACAACTTTTCAAGTTACATCCATTCACGAAATTATAGAAAATTGTCTTTAATGAAAAGACATACGATAAACCATCAAATGACTAGTTCAATCAACTAGTCTTTACAAAGACGGAACTAGTGAAGTGAGAAATTTCACTAACTACCATATCATATGGTTGACATAATACACTAAAATCAATAAACCAACATTTTCTGATTCTATTTAAAATCAATATCCTTTACTATTGGTGGCATATTCTATAAAAACACAATCAACATTTTTCGATTCCATTTTACCCTTTTGGGTTTAAGAACTTGCATTTTGGCCAAACACCCCACACACTTTGAAGTATTCAAATTGAACTTTCTTCCTTTCCATTTTTATATGGAATAGATTATGTTTTCTATGGGGTACTCGTTGAGTATTCGGCTAGCCATAAGGACAGCTGCCCCCACAAGTTCTAGAATAAACCAAAAGTTTATCAACAAAAACTAATCATTATTACTGATTAATTGATCATCAGTTTTACCAACCAACAATAGGCAAGTAGCCTTTCACCAACGTTCATATCTATATAAATAATTGTATTTTAATAGACGCATATTTTCATGAAAAATCATGACATTTCAAGTGGCACCCTATCATGAAAGAACGAATATAATTATTTTGAACAAGTAGATGTTCAATTATCAATTTGGTGGTTTCATAGACTAGTCATATACTAGTAAACTAAACAACCACCATATCAAATATATGTAGTAATAGTAGCGGTGAAGAAATCAGAACCATGTTTAACTGTATCATCACAAAAAGATTTTTGTTTGAGGTCACCATGGAATTATCTTCCAAATCAAATAGATTTACTCGGTGAAGTTTTTATATCTTCAAACCGAGTACAAAATGAGTAGAAAGTCATGTAGACTTTAACCTCAATAACAAAGTAAAATTCTAAAGATTTGGTTCATAATTCTCACGGTATTTTTCTTAACAAGAAAATTTTCACTTTTCAAAGTGCAACATCATTTGACACATTATTTACGCAATCATCAAAACTCCATTTCTCATGATATCACCAAGAAATCACACAAAAGTGTCATCTCTATTGAGGCTAGCAATTCTTATAATTGCTCCTCCGTTCTTACTGCATTCTATCCAATTATATACCAACTATTAATTTAGATATACAATATGAGATTACAACATAGTAGACAGTTACCCTAAAATCAAATAGGATAGAAAAATTAAAATGAACAGAGTGAAGAAAATAAATTCGATTACTGCGACATCTTTCTTCATCCATTGCTTCAAATTTGAGAATCTCAGAAAATTTATGGGCAATACCTATGCATTCTCAAATGACCATATACCTCAAGTGAACCGGTGCATTCTCAAAAGGTCACCTGTTTGCTTAGACAACCTTTACAAAATTGTCTTGATGGGATAATGATCATGAGCATGGTTTCTATGCTTTTTCAACTAAGGCGAAAGGACTTTTATCACTTTATTCATTCATATATCTTTGCTTTGATGACTTGATATATACACGAGCTTCACAGTAGGCTAATTAAGTTCGATAGAGGCATTAGAACCATTTCGTCTAACAGCGTCTCTCAAAGTAACATCATAGTTTCTCTAATTTGAGATCCACCTTTCATTAGACAACCATCGCAAGTATAATTGGTTCTTCTTATATCTTACAGAAGTTGGATTCTTATAACATAGTAAACTTTAAAAACTTGAAGAATGAATTTTCTTCATGGCGTCGTTAGCGCACAATTTTGAACCAGTGTGATGGATAATTTTTCTTTCAATGCTGAAAACGTGCCCACATCTTCTAAGATCAGATTAAGAGACATTACTCCTCATTACACACATAAGGCATCCAATCCTCTGGGGGGGTTTTTTCCTCTATGTATAGCAATCCTTATGAGAAATCGACAATTTTGACAGTGGAGTGAAGACATCTTTAATTTTAATAACCAATATAACAAGATATATCCTTGGTTTATTGCATCCGTCGCGCCCTATTTTTCTCGTAAAAAGCGGAATTCAACGTGACAACTCTTTTAGAATGATTTAAAAGAGAAGAGTCTCCACCTAACGAATTAAGGTGCGTTAGGGCACCATTTCAAGCTAACTACGAATTTATTAATTAGTCTAGTCACCAGAATTTGGGTAAGGGTTCAAGTTACCTCAAAAGAAAGGTGTTAGACACCTTTCGAGGTCTACAAATATGAGTCCCGACCGAATCCACACGTTATGTGGGGGGATTCTATGTGATAAGCAAAAGTCAATTATTTTATTAACTTAATATTAGCTAAGTGTTTAAAATAGGGAAAAAAATAAACTAAACATGTGATTCAGTTATTACCTAATTAATAATAACAATCTAAGTGATCAAGCAATAAGGTGCATAAAAATTGTGAATCAGATCAGCGAGGAGATAGAAGGGACACCATTTATATGACAAAAGATTTATTAAATAATAAACCTAGACTACCCCAAATAATCAAACATTCAAAATAAAGAAAAGAAAATCTAATTAAAAAGATTTGGACAAGGGTTGATTTTATCCTATTCGGATCAGTGTCCGGCTTATTAACAGATGACAATATCGTATGTCGCATTGTCAGATTCTGCTCGGGTCAACTTTCACATTTTCGTCTATCTACCCACCCCACCTAGTTTGGTTATTAAGCCTAAAGGCATTCTAAAGAAAATGATAAAACTAACGTTTCTTAAAATGCCTACCCGTCCCAACTTAATGTCCAAGAGGCGTTGGACGATCTATTTGGATAAGGGTCTAGACATAAAGAAAATCTTAGGCTGCCTAATTAGACTCGGGATTAACATCATGCAAAAAAAAACAAGACTAGCAATTAGCACATAAAGGTTTCACGCAAGCCTCTTGGTTAATTAGAATTGATTAGGTGATTAACATGCTTGAAAAGATAATTATTTATTTTACGTAATTGAAACCTATAGGTATGATTTCTAGGCAAGGTGTATTAAGCAAGGGTGCCGGAAATTTAATTAATATGTTGACAAATAATTAACAGTTACTGAAAATTAATTAACAATTGCTGGAAAATAGTTTTTAATATGCTGAAAAATAGTTTAAGATACTGAAAGTTAATTAAATAGGCTGAAAATTAATTAACAAGTGCAGGAAATTTGTTTCAAAATGCTGAAAATTAAATAAACATGCTGGAAATTAATTTAAGATGCTGAAAGTCAATTTAAATGTGCTGAAAAATAAACTTAAATGTTGAAAATAACTTATACGTGCTGAAAATTAATTCAAGAATGCTGAAAAATAAATGTTAAGTGCTGAAAATCAATTTCAATGTTCTGGAAAATAAACTTAAATGCTGAACATTAATTTTTATGTGCTGAAAATTAATTTAGGAGTGCTGAAAAATAAACTTAAGTACTGAAAATTAATTTTTATGTGCTGGAAATAGTTTAATATGCGGAAAAATTAATTTAAATATGCCGAAAATTAATTAATAATCCTAAAGCATGATTTCTAGGTGATAAAGTAATTCAATTAAACATGTTTAAATTTGTTACATGACCTTATATGCATGGTATCTAAGTGATAAAATACTCAAGTCACAGAATCTCCGCCCCCATAAACAGTCCCCGTAATTTTTATTAAGCATAGAGTTTATACAAATTATTACAGACCCATAAAAACAAAAATCAAATTAAAAATAAACATATGGAATCTGGTAACAAGATCTTCAAGCTCCCTCTTCTTAGGCAACTTCTTCGAACCACAAAATGTTTGCCTCCAACCTGTTGAAAACCAAACAAAACACCCCCATCAACACTAGAATCCAAAAACAGCCT
Source organism: Capsicum rhomboideum (assembly GCA_031232105.1). Classification (NCBI taxonomy): domain Eukaryota; kingdom Viridiplantae; phylum Streptophyta; class Magnoliopsida; order Solanales; family Solanaceae; genus Capsicum; species Capsicum rhomboideum. Next base: position 15,672,077 of record CP124718.1, read on the forward strand.
CTAACAGCCCATAACCAACCCTTGACGCTGTCGAGATCCCAAGGATCTCAAGGATCCCGGACTGACTCACGTCAAAGGGGTTATAGGATTCACAAAGGTCATTTTGGATGACCGCAAAGAGAATATGAAACAGGCATTCCAGTTTTAACATGACAATTAGTGAGGGCATATGTAGACGAACAAGTGTTGAATATAATCACACAAGTCAAACAACATGCTTATACATTATTATTTAGACTAACGTAGAAGTTTGTCTGCACTGAGCTACCATGTAAGAAAAATAAAAGATCGCTTTGACAGAGAACTAACCAGTTTCGAAGTGAGAGTAATAAAGACAAACAAGAACCAACACTTTCAAAGTAAGGGACCAGTGACAACTAGCAACCAAAGCCGTCTCCACAAAACCAAAAGCAGAAAAATTTAAAGTCGAAGAGAGTAGTGCTATTAAGCCTTGTCCATAATAATGGACTACTATTGTTTATATAAGGTATATAAGGTACATCAGTAAAGGGAAGAAAATAAATCAAGGGAATTCTTTTCCTTAATCATAATCAAATCAAAATTAAATAAACAGGTCACAATTGACATAAATAACCAAGTAAGAAAGCTGTCCGAAATAATTAAGGAAATAAAATATTGGACAGATGATTTTGAGGCTTGATTTTAAATAGGCATATTATCAAAAAGGCAATGATATCAATCTAAGTACCAATCCGTTTAAAAATATATACCAGAAAAGTGATCAAATTAAGCCTAAAATCAGTCCAAGATTACCAAATAAATCAAATTCAAAGATTGTCATAATTCAAATTCAAAAAAGAAAGAAAACGACAAGATCAAAATCACTAAAATTCTAACTCGATTTACAGAAAATTGTCATCACAATACCCAAATTTATCATGAAAAATAACAAGGAAATACGACTTAATCAATAGATGAGTCAAACAGAGGAACACGATTCAAGACGATTCACGCAAGCATACAAAGCATAGAGTAGCATGAATAGGCGAATACTAATCAAACTCAATACAGAATTTACGCCAATATCCAAATCACAACGAAATCAATCATGCATCGAGATAGAGAGGCAACTAATTGAGCATAAAAATGAATACTAAAAGGGATCATACCGGAGACGAACTCGTAAGAATTTGTTCTTAGAATAGAAAGCTTGCACCTTCAATAGAAACAGAGACGGAAAGAGTGTCTTTAAAACCTCCGATCCCTTACTGATGTCGCCCAAAATATGCCTCCTAAGAGGTATAATGCGGTTACTTGTCAAATATAGAACCCAACTAGGTTGGGGTCGATCCCACAGGGAATAGGTCGAAGTTGTTTAGAATACTAGATGGAGTAATTGGAAAGTAAGTAAAACTGGGGGGGTTTGTGAATAAATTGTGTCAATAACAATTGTTGGTTGTATCGAGATTGTAATCAATAAGAGAGATTCACTAGGACTGTGATCCCCAATGATTCCTTAACTCCACCAATTACTTGTGCTAACAAAACTGTCCCGCTATGTGGCATGCAAAATCTGACAAGCTATGTTCGTCTAAACGTCTCTCGACCTTGGTTAGACGAATTTCACTCTTCTCCTCTCGGTCTCCAAGTGTCGCACTACTAACCCTTGTCCGGGATCTCAGATAACCATTCCCGCTAAGGCTCAGGTTATTAGATGAAGGTTGATAGCTTCAAATCTCTGTTGTTATCTCCTTTTCCCAATCTCTACCTCTCTCTCGAGCAAGTCTAGAATACAGGCGAGTTTCTAACGTTTGCAATCGTTAGAAGAGCAATCACAACGAAGGAAACAACAATGCATGCATACACAGCGATTCAGACTTGATTTGCACTTAACCTGTTTTGTTAATTCCTCATGGTTCACACAACCCTAGTTAATGGGTTTAACTACTCATAATTATAAGAACACAAACAGAATTCAGAGATGAAAACATAATTATGATCTCACAGCAATGAAGAAAAGCTGAAATCTCACTTATCAATAAAACTCGAATTAGGGTTTGTAACTGCAAAACCAAGAAAATATTTATGAACTCAGAAATAGTATGAAATAGCTCTCAAAACAATGTAATGACTCCTTCTCAATGAATCTCGCACATAGGACTATACATGGGTATTTATATATACAAAGCTAATCTTATCCTAAGCAAAATAGGAGAACAGAGTCGGCAACTTTCATGGTGTCGTGACTTGGTGTCGTGGAACCAAGTCATGCCACGTAGGTTGATGTCGTGGGAATCAGGCTCAATTAGACGTCTTCAAAAGTTGAGTCACGCCACCTTTCCACGTCACGTAGGTGGACCCACGCCAGGTGGATGCCTGGCATGGAAATCAGGCACTTTTTTCATACTGGGGAGGTGACTCACGGCACCACTCACGGCACGTGAGTGGTGTCTTGACTCCCACTCCGGTGCAGATTCTTGTTCTTTCATCCTCAGACACTTCGTTCTTGGGCTTGATTCTTCCTTTTTGATCATTTTGCCTTCAAAAACCTGTTTTCCTGCAAAGTAGGACAGAAACCACATCATACCCACCAAATACACCCAAGTTATTGCATATTTTCCTTATTTTAAGCATCGAAAGTGCCATGTAACCATGATGTATCACTTACACGATTCTCGCTCCGTCGGGGCTTTTCAAAACTCATCGGAGAAAAGGGTTTTTAGGGGTTTTGGATTTTGAATGGAGAGAAAGAGGAAGAGAGTGGTGGATTCCGCCAATGTTGGTGATAGTGTTGATGCCGACGAGAAGAGGCAGAGAGTGAGAGAGTATAATGGTGGAGAAAGGGAGAGGGGGAGACGAGAGAAATATGAGAGAGAGGGTGGCGCTGTTGGGTGGTTCACCGGTCATGGTGGCCGGAAGTTGTGTTGGTCATCGAGGCTAATGGTGGCGCGGTGGTTCATTGGGGAAGAGAGGGGAGAAGAGAGATAAGATGACGGTCGACTGTGTTGGGTGGCTTTCCGACAAAGCGAAGGCGGCGGGAGGCTCGCCTGGGCAGCCGCCGTGATGGAACCCAATGGAGAGGAGATCGACAGGTTGAGAGAATGAGAGCAATTATGGATTTAGGGTCTTTCTCCTTAAAAATGGAAGGAGATTATGGATTAAATTAGGACCATTGATTAAATGAGATGGATGGTCACGATTAAATTTCAATGGTGGGTCGGATCTTGGATTAAGAAATTGGATCATGGATTGGGTCCAATTTAAATTAAATTAGGGATTAAAATTGAGTAAAATTGGACTCAATTTAGGCTAGATTTGACATTAATTGGGTAGAGTTGGGCTAAAAATTAAATAAATTGGGGGAATTAAATCAAATTAGGCTGCTATTTAATAAATAATAACAAAAATTAACCTATCATTGTTATGAATAAATTACGTATAAAAATATATTATTTAAAATTGACGCTAATAGTAATTCTAGATAAATTAGGCACCTATAAATTATCAGTGTAAACTTTAAGAAATGCTATAATAATATTAATAATAATAGTAATAAACTTATGCATTTGCAAATCATGAATATGGATTAAAAATATTTGCATAAATAATTTAGTAATACTATTATGTAATATAATAGCTTTAAATTAATAAATTATACGTATACGATAAAAAATGCATTAAATATTTTAAAATGCAAAATGTCAAAGTTTATTTGGTACTAAAATAATAAGTAACGAAATATTAATATTACTAATTATTTTTATAAAACAACAGCCTGGGAGGGATATCGGAAGGTCAAAATTGGGTGTCAACAACATCTTCTTACTCTGTAGGATTATTTGGAACATGTGAGTCCCATTTTCATTTTAAACATTCAAGTGACAGAGCAAAATTCACCATTCAACCCGCAGTCAACTATACGTTTTCTTCCGATTGAAAAGGTAAGAGCCCAAGTTGAGAGGATTACAACAAACACCATGAAACTAATTGCTAGCCTGATCGACGGAGTCCTGTTCTGTTAGACCCAGTGGTCCGTCTACCGTCGGCCACTCAACTCTTAGCGGATTCCGGTGGCTTGATGTTCCACTTGGAAAAGTTGTACTCCACTTGGAGATGAAACTGATGCGAATTGATCAAGCAACCTCCGCTGCAAGGCTTGCATCCTGGCACTTCGTTCCACATCAAATTTTCGTGAATAAGTTTCTCAATAATATACATTAATATATTCTAGTAAATCAATGGCGCACCACATGGACAACACTTCAAAAGGTGTCTTTTAATGAAGAGACACATCCATAAAAACGGTTTGTAATGGTCTGTTTGTAACATGTCTTTACAGACAAACATGGACTTATTCCAATAAAACCATTAATATGTCAGCTATCATCGCCCAAATCGGTGTACATCTATACATTCTTGAAGGACGCATTTTAATCCAAAAACTGTGAGACATACCAATAATAAATTTCCAGTGGTCTTGCCTCATCACGCAACCTTACTACCTCATTCTCCATTTCATTGTTACTTTTGTAACCACACAAAGAACACATATTATTTGCCATGATAAAAGTTCAATAATAATATATAATCATTTCTTATCTTAAGTAACTAGGAAAACAACCTTTCACTAGTTTTATTTAACCATCGACGTCAGAAAGACTTGAATCATTATTCACATATTCTAATATTTCAAACTACTCAATTAGAAGTCAAGCATGAAAGGCACACGATGTTCTGTACAAGAAGGTAATTGCATAGTTCAATTGCATACTTACATAACAATACCTTAATTATTGGGCTTTCCAAAGTTGACACAATATTTAACTTTTCTATTGTTTTGTCTCTCCAACAGAACACAGAAAAAATAGATAAATTCCTTAAGATTGTTAGTATTTTGTGTTCAAAACAAGAAACATAAAACTAGAAAAACAGAAAAACAAAGAACTTAATTAAAACATCCGAGTCCACAATTTTCTTGTGTGTACTTAAGGAATTTAATCCCTTCACTATACCCGAGGTTTTGGATTACTTTCTCCCAGCATAAAATGGATATACCTATCGATGGAGTAGCGGTATGTCACACCCCGAATCCCAACGAGGCATGATTGGCACCCGAAGCCGATATGGCCCGAGAGAACCAATCTTTGCTCCTGAACCTTCGTATGCATATTATCGTGTGAATCGTATTATTCCTCATGCAACTATGCGGACAACATGAACATGGAAACATATGCTATATATATTAGAAAACTTGGCCGTTGGGGCCATCATGTCAGAATGAACTTATAGATCTTACATTCAACTTCCCACATAAGTCTACAAAGCCTCTACAGATACATGACTATGACAAACCTAGAGTCAGGACAACATCCCGCTCCATACTCATATACAATATCAAACCAATATGCATAATGACTCGGAAAAGTCCCGGATCAACTGAAGCTCACCAACAATCTGCGGATATCTCGTCGCCTACTGCGGAGATCTACTAACACCTGTGCCTGCAGCATATAAGGTAAGTCCCCCAAGAGGGGTCAGTACGAAAAAAAGTACTGAGTATGTAAGGCTATATGAAACTATAATAATACATAAATACTGCCAAGAAATTAATCGTACGGGAAATAATCAATCTGAATAGACCTCCAACCTGAATATGTGGAACCATGTTCATTACGTCTATTATTTCATTACTTGGTCATTCATTATTACCATCCTCCTTTTTATAACAATCTTCATGTTAATATATATATCTTCACGCAAGGGATATATTCTCATTTCTTTACCATTATCTTCGTTACCGTTCACTCAATCAGTTAGTGGTTTATAATACCTTATGGATCATCGCCTTATAAATATATAATACCGGGTCTCCACCTTTGGTGGGCTATAATAGATAAATATATAATACCGGGCCTCCACCTTTGATGGGCTATAATATATAAATATATTGTAACACCCCGTACTTTCCCAACCCTACTTGATGATAGTGAATAATGGTTACTTAGGTATCGAGAGTCATAAGTATGTATTTGGTAATGTTCAAGATGAGAAAAATGGAAATTTGGCCTTGTACATGTGACGAGCCTTTCATAGGAAGTGTTTTGTGACTTCTTGAAGCATTTGTGTAATACCCCGTACACATTCTAACCTCATTTGGTGACTTGGAATCATGTTTACTTGATGATTAAGATCACTAAATAAGTATTTTGTAGTGTTTCGATAAGGTATTGGACGATACGCAAGTGTTGGAAAAATGGCCAAAAAATTTAGCAAAGCATCAAAACTTGCGCCACTACCCTGTTTCAGGGGGTGTGGCGCAAGGAACTAACATTTTGCCTTCCCGAGCTCGTTTCGCGATGCAATTCTACGACGATTCTTAGATGGTTTCTTTTGGTTCTTTGGAATTCTTTGAGCATTGTTAAAGCTTTAAACACTTCAATACACTCCTACATACTTCTACATGATCAAACCATGAGACACAAGTAATTATCAAAAATGTTCAAGGAAGCCATAGACGACTAGAATTCCTATTTTTGCGATCGAAACGACGAATGAGAATCTTGTAAGCGAATATTGTCGTGACATTATGGAATTATGTAAACATGAGATATATGGTGAATAATACATGAAAGTTGATGGGTTACATGGATATGTATTATTGGGCCCAAATGAAGGCCCAAAAGTGGAAGAAATACATGGCCCAAATGGGTCAAATGACCCATTCTTCCATTTGACCTTCTAGCTATAACATTTAATGCTAAAGAGTGACTAAGGGTGGAACTTGAGGGCCTATATAAAGGGTTAAAATCTGATTGTTTATCCATTACAAACACACATGTTTTTCTATCTTTTTTTCTAGACATTTCCAAGAACCTCTTTTGCTCTCAAAACCCTAAGTCAACTTTTGGAGAAGCTCATCACTATTCAAGCTTGGGTAAGTGTTTATTATTATGGTTTAACATATTATATGCATGGGAGATTATGTATATTATGTTAGTTGTGTTGGCAAGGTGGTGAATAGTGTATTTTTGCTTTTGGTGAAAGATGTGCTATCTTGGTGATTTGAACTTGAATTAGGCCTTATGCCTTTGATGAAAAAGCATGGTATGGACAAAATATGAACATGTATGGTGTTATTTTTGGTATTAAACTTGTTCTTGTCTATAAGTGGAAATTGTGGGATTTTGGCCGATATGTGTTAGGAGTTGTATTAAGGTGATTTGATGGATTATTTGCGATATGATATGGATAAGAAAGTGTAAAGGAGAAGTGTTGTGGTGAAATGTATCAATTATCATGTATTGGTCAATGTTGGGAATATTATGGAATTTTTGGAATAATAATTTTGTCAATGGTTTTGTCAAGGGGAAATGACATGTTTAAAGGCAAACATGTAACTCATTGATGTTCTATGCATTTGTCAAGTAGTTGATGGTTAATGTAAATCTCGTTATGTACTTGTGTTGTAGAGTGACACATAAAGAAGGAGCAGGACTATTGTATGCACCTCTAGGATTGTATATCCGTAGTGAGAGTACAAGGTATGTAAGGTTACTCTTTCCGTATCCTTCTGCAGCATATGGTGTTCACATTATCATAGTATTCATTCGATTCCGAAATACTCTAAGGTATTCCGTATCCAATAGTTGGCTAGAGTTACTCATATGTCCCTTACTCATTGGTCAATGGTGAATTATATGAATCATGTTCATTGGTTGATACATGCCCATTGGTTGACTCATGGTCATTGGCTAACATGTCAAATGTTCCAAATGTTCTAAGGTATTGCATCTCAAGTTGGTAAATAGTTGATATCCACATGTATTGTAGTTAGTGATCAATATACTAAGGTTCCAAAAGTGTACTATTCCAAGGGGGTTCTATAGGATTCCGATGAAGGTTGATATATTGTTATTCATATGTGTTTTACTCCTAGACGAATCATGACCCACTCATGTAAGAGTCCAAGTTCTAATAGAGTTACGCACATGTCCCATATTCATTAGTAATATTCCAAAAAGTTCAATGAGGTTATGTTCCACGGTATCAATACTGGTTATATTCATGTATTTTGTTCATTGATCATTGTCCAATGGTTCCAACAGTATTATGTTTCCATGAAGGTTATGTGTCCAAGAATGCTTATTTCCATGTTTCTCACTCAGTGATTATTGATCCAAAGCTTCAAAGAAAGTTGTGACTATCATTGTAATCATCTCTCACAAGCAAAAGTACCAATCTCTCACAAGTTAAAGTATCAATCTCAAAAGTAATGTAAAGATACCAATCTTACAAGAGTAAAGATGTGAAGTAATGTATAATGAAAGAAAAGGAAGCAATGTTATGTTATGTTATGTTATGTTATGTTATGTTATGTATGTTAATCCTACCCATGGAGTAGATGTATGTTATTAACCCACCATAGAGTGGATGTATGTTGACCTACCCATGGAGTAGATATATGTCATTGCCCACCATAGAGTGGATGTATGTTATTGCCCACCAAAGAGTGGATGTATGTCATTTCCCACCAAAGAGTGGATGTATGTTGTTACCCACCATAGAGTGGATGTATGTTAACCCACCGAAAGAGTGGATATAATGAGCGTTAATCAAAGGAAGAATCCATGGAACAAAGGTATCACATGTGAGTGATCAAAAATAGTAATGCTAATAAAAGAAAGGTACATGGTTTCATATATGGAGTTTTCTCTTATCATTATTTCCATTGAAGTTCTTATGTATTAATGCAGTTTTTTTCTTATGGCCTTACATACTCAGTACATTCTTTGTACTGACCCCTCTTGGGGACTTACCTTACATGTTGCAGGTGCAGGCACTAGTAGGCCTCCACAGTAGATTGTCAGTGTTGCAGATCTTTGGTGAGCTCCAGTTAGTTCGGGGCTTCTCCAAGTCACTGTTGTACATGTGTTTTATTTGGTACATGTTGTATAAAGCGGGGACTTGTCCCGACTTTTAGTTCATTTGGTCAATGCATTTTGTTAGAGGCTTTTGTAGACGGATGTGGGTGTATCAGTGAAAAAGGCATATGTTGTTTTGACTGGATGGCCTCAACGGCCAAGTTTCATATGTATGTATATATATGTCCCATGTTTTCTGTTATTCGTCGTTCAAGTTCTTAATGGTGGTGATGCTTCTGTGATGCATATGCTTGAACATAGGCAAAGGTTGGTTATCTCGGGCCTTATCGGCTTCGGGTGCCAATCATGTCTCGATGGGATTTGGGGCGTGACAGTACCGGACCTCCACTTTAGTGGGCTATAATATATATGTATATAGTACCGGGCCTCCACCTTTGGTGGGCTATGATATATATGTATATAGTACCGGACCTCCACCTTTGGTGGGTTGTAATAACTAACATAGCATAATATTGGGATTATTCCATCTTGAACTTATACCCTTTAGATTGTGATCCATACTCAATGAAACATAAAGTAACCATGTGTGCATTACTTCTTTACAATCTTGTTTCCTTAACATAGTTAAGAGAGTGACACATTAGAGATCATGACATTAATTAAGCACACTCTTATATACACAATTCACTTCACTCCTTTACTTCATGAGATCAACATCTTCACTTATGAGGAATAATTATATTAACTTGCACATCACCTCTCTTATTACTCTTATGAGATTGATACAAAGATATTCCTAAAAATATTGGACGTTGGAACATGACATGGTTGGAGAATGCTTTTCAAGATAACTAGATTCTCTCTACATCTTACCCTCTCTGAGATAGTTCTCTTGGAATCCACAACATCATGACAACTTAGGAGCTTCCGTCAATAACTAAGAGATAAGTAAATCATACTTCATCTAAGAGTAAAACACATATGAATAACAATATATATCAACCTTAGTTGGAATACTATAGAACCCCTTTGGAATGGAACACTTTTGGAACCTTAGGATAATGATCACTAATTACGATACATGTGGATATCAACTGTTCACCAACCTGAGATGCAATACCTTAGAACATTTGAAACTTTTGACATGTTAGCCAATGAACAAGAGTCAACCAATGGACATGAGTCATAGGATTCACCATTGACCAATGAGTAGAAAACATGTGAGTAACATTAGCCAACTACCGAATACGGAATACCTTAGAGCATTTCGGAATCAAATGAGTACTATGACAATGCAAACACCATACGCTGCAGAAGGATATAGAAGAGTAACCTTACATACCTTTACTTCCAAGTATGAGTACACGAGTCTATATATGAACACAACAATACAGCTTCTTCCTTACGTCTTACTTTACAATACAAGTTCATACCGAAATTTACATTAGCAACTAGTCACTATACAGGCGTACAAGACGACAATGAACTCTGTGACTACCATATAACGTCATGTCATCCCTTACAATACAATCCACTGCATTTCCATATCAACAACACCATAACATTACACACACTGACCAAAAGATTATACATTGATAGCATTTCACATCACACTTACCCTTTACGCTTCCTCATTATCATTCCGTCACAATTACCCTATCAACTTGCCTCATAACAACTTATGAACAATCATACATACTTAAAATAGTCCAACATGCCTCCATACGACACTTTAAAGTCATTAAAACGACATCACAAGTTGATAATTACATCCATGAAGGGTATAGGGGTTTTGGGAGGCCAAAGGGATGCAAAAACAAGCAATTCGGAGTTCTGGGCCAATACGCTAAGCCACCTGCGCCCGTAGGTGGATGACCTGCTTCCGCAGGTGACCTTTGGCAGTAGCCAGAGGCACCTGCGTTGGCACCTGCGCCCGCAGGTGCTTCGTCTGCAAGGGCGGGTGCCCGTTTCGGCCAAAAAGGGTCTCTTTTGGGTCTTTTTATGCAATGAATGGTCCATGATCATAATAAAACTTATTTTAACATAATTTTGATCATCTTATATGCCAAAAATAATCCATGGTCTCACAACACACATAACAACACCCAAAACCACACTTTACGGTCAATACGTCACCAAAACCATAACCAATTTCACAATAGAAATTCCAAACATTATACACCATGAAAAAACAAGGTAAGACTATAATCAAATCTTCACATGTCAATATTGAATCCATCAAGTCCACTTCCTTCAATATCACAAGTCCATGTTCAAGTTTACAAGGCAAAACCCTTCACCGATTAAGCACACACAAGTTGTTTTACACATAGTGAACTTCCCACACTTCACCAACATAACCAACATGATATAAACCATCTTCCATGCATAAAATATAGTAAACCATAATAACAAACACTTACCAAGTCTTGTACAAAGGTGCTCTTGGCCACAAAGATGAGAGCTTAGGGTTTGGTTGAAGAGAGAAATGTTGTGAAAAATTCTAGACAAAGCATGGGTGTCCAAATGGATGAAAAATCTGATTTTCATGCTTTATATAGGCCCTCAAGTCTCTTCTTATCCAATTCTCAACATTAATTATCATGTTTGAATGGGTCAAATGGAAGAATGGATCTTTTTTCTCCATTTGGGCCATACATTTGGGCTTAAATTGAGCCCATTTGCATATATTAATTTGGACCAACGCTTTCATGTACAAATCCTCTAAAATCTCATGCATGTTTAATTACTTCCATGTATATCACGGGAATTCATTTGGTTCGGAAATCTACGGGGTGTTACACGGTACCTCAAACGTCAACGACTTCATCGAATGCAAAGAACGGCAACAAATCACACATGACTCTATATTTGTTTGTTAGAAAATATGTAGAAGAAGTCCAAAAATTTTAATTCAGAATATTTGAGGCTGGTCCTGTGAATTTATAGCCAATGAAAGGTAGTATGAAGAGGTGCTTATTGTGCCTTATCGGAAAAGTCACAACCTATGAGAAATGTCGCAACCCATCGGAAAGGTCACAACCATTCAAAGTGAAAAGGTGCCTATTCAAATTGCATCCTTTCTCTTGGTGTCTTTTCAAAGAAACTACCTATCCATTTCCCATTCACACCTCTTAAAAACCAAATAGTATCCACTGACAGGAGATATTTATTTTACACATTCACTTAATCTTAGCCACACATCTAGTTTTCCTTTTATTTTTACTTCTTTTTTTGAAAAAAACATAATATTCACTCCCCTAATCCCCGCTTCTTCCGCACATCTGATTTGCTTCTAGTTTTATCCTCTTCCCCTCTCCTTCCTCTCTCTCCTAGATTTTCTCATCTGTGGTGTTTTTGATTTTTGAGATAATTTATTCAGATAATCACAAAACAAAAAAAATCTTTATAAATTGAATTACGAAAAAAATGAAATAAGGTTCAGATATCTTTGATTTTAGTCTTATTGTTTGAATTGGTACATGTTGCAGCATAGGGATCATCAAGGTTTGTTATTAGTTCTAAATTTGTCTTGCTGATTGATTGAATTAATGAGAGAAAACATTTTTCTTAATTTAGTCCCAAACATTAAAACTAGATCTTAAAATTTCATTTCTTGATATATCACTTTGTAAATTAATTTAGTTTATTTCGACATATTTAAATCTGAAAAAAAGATAGAGAATAAAAAACAATCATATAAAACTGTGATGATGATTGCCTCAAATCATCAATGATGTCTGCTGGTTTGCTTCGATGGGGTTGCATCAATACGGATACAGTAAAATTATTGAGGATGAAAGAAGTCAAGAGTCCTTATTTTTGATAAGCCAAGTCATAATCTTAAATGAATTAGAGCCCAATTTCCCTTATTTACTATTTTCCTTTTATATATTTAGATATTAAAAGGTAAAAAGAAAAGAAAAATTAGATGTATGGTTAAGATTAAGTGATCGTGTAAAATTAAGCATCCATTGTCAGTGGACAGTGGATACTAGTTAACTTTAGTATTATAAGATGTATAACTCATATATAGCAAACCATGCATGATATAAGTAATACAAGGATAATTAATACTCCCTCTGTTCTCTTTTACTTGTCACTATTTTCCTAATTGAATTTCTATATTTACTTGTCACTTTTGACATATCAAGAAAAGACAAAAGAATTTTACCTATTGTAACCTTAACATTAATTGTTTATTCAACAAATCATTTTCAAGACATATTACTCTAAACATCAATTAATAGGGATAGTATGGTAAAATAATCATATCAATAATTATTTTCTTAATGGGTGTGCCAAGTCAAAAAGTGACAAGTAAAAGCGAACGAAGGAAGTACATGAATAAGCATGATTTTAGACAGAATTCCCCTTAATACATCAAATCAAACATTTGATAAGAAATAATCTCAACATAATTAATTTCAACAATAACTAAATCCAACATTACTAATCTTAATATTACTAATACACTCTCTATTCAATATTATTCTTATATAATTTACCAAACGACCCCCACATTCCAATTTCATCAAAGAATAGGTTCCCTTTTAGGATATGTTCGGCAAGAGGTGAAAATATTTTTCAATTTTTCGTGTTTGGCTGGTCAATTTTTGAAAAATATATATTTCTCTAGAAAAATAAGCTCATTAAAAATGAGGAAAATTATTTTCCTAGTGAAAGTAGGGAATACAAGTTTCACAAGTGACATTCCACGTGATTGTATCCTCTTCATCCTCCAACACACCTCATTCCCACCACCCCCACACCCCTACCTACGCCCCAACCTTCCCTGATATTTGTCTAGACTACAAATCCAATCTTAAAACGATTTATTTTTTGCGTATATTCCAAACAAAAAAATAAATAAATAATTCACATATTTTTCAAAAAAATATTTTTGACAAAAAACATTGTCCTTCGTATATCGAACATAAGCGGATAAAATTTACATGATTATAAATCACAAATAGCATCTAAAGTTCAATCATAATGAACAAAGATGAGATTAATAGATTGACGGGTCGGCCAGTCATGAATAGTTTATTTGGCCGTGAAATAGCCAAAGCAGTAATTTTTAGAAAAACAAATAGTGAAAGTTAACTAATATTATACCGCAATTATATAACAAATTGGATGACCTTGTGAAATTAACCCATCTAATCTATTGGTTAAGAGTTTATAAGTTTAAAAATTCTGAAACAAAGGTTCAAAATTTACTAACAACAGTTGAGTAAAGGGTGATTTGGTAGTTGATTAGAGTTAGACATGTATTGATTGATAAATGATAATACACAAATTAACTAGTTATTCACGTATTAGTTATGTCTGCTTCATTCGTTGATTCCCTCATAATTTTATACCATGTACTATTAATTATGTTTTGCATAATTCACATTCAAATTAGCTACCAAATGACCGCTAAGAACATGTATGGTCAACCCATCATTTACCTGTTTTTTCAAACCCATAATCCTTTAAATATATTTTAGGTAGAATTGTCAAAATCAAGTTTAATGTTGATACAAAAAAATAAATAAATTCCATACATCAATTAAGTAATGGTGAAAAGTGAAATCTGGTAGTAAGTCATGGAAGGTGATAGTGATATGTGGAAGGGTGGGGGTGGGAAGGGATGGGGGAGGGGGTTTGTGTGCAGATTTTCTCTCTGTGTGAGAGTGACGGCAATTTTTATCAGGCTGTGTAGGTTTGAAATCACGTGGCTTTTGATTTGGCATCAAACTTTAGAATGAAAATTTTAGTATATGAAAAAAAATCAAATCGCTCTAGATTTTTGTCCAAGTTTCTTGAATAAGTGTGTTTAAAATAGCTTTTTGAAAAATATTTATGAAAAGGAAACAATTTGTAATTGATAAATTTCTTTTAAAAGTATCTTTTATTATTATTTTATAGTAGGATGTTTTAACGAATACTTAATAGACAAATTATGCAGGATTAATCTTTTTTAAAAATACTTTTAATTATCAAATTACATAAAAGATAATACTAATGTCCACTTTACACTCAAGGTCGTTCTGTAATTACTTTGGATGTGAGTTATGCAAGTACTAATGTTGCATAAGTAATACACGTTTGGTTGTTGGTTAGGAGATAAATTATTCAGGTATAAAACTAATACAGTGTTTGATTTGCAAATTAGAAACTCGCATAACTAATACATGTATAAAGTATGAGGAAATGTATGTATTATTTTATACTTGATAGAAATTGGAATAAGTAATACATATATAACAATAATACATAAATTTCCTGATAACTAATCCTATATTACTAATACTTGTATGCTAACCAGCTACCAAACGACTCCTTAGTATTACACTTAAATAGAGAAGTAATTTTAAATATCTTTTATACAAATATTTTTATTTATTTAGAGCTCTGTTTGATCAAGCTATCAAAACTTTCTTATTTTCATGAATATTTTTGTTTTGTAAAATGGACTTAATTTTTTTACCCATAACATGACCCAACCTTTTATTTTTCTTGTAAACAAATTTTATAATAAAATTAACATATCAAACTTTTCTTTACACAAAAACAAAAGTTCAGTAAAATTAACATAATAAAAGTTCAGAAGTTACCTAATGACAATATATAGAATTTTAAGTGGACAAAAATAGCATGAAAATAACAACAATTAAGAATATGTATAATTATAACCCCCCACCCCCGCGCTCCCAACAACAACCACAAAAGGAAAAAAGGAGGAGGCCAACACACCATTTACCCGTCTTTTCAAATCCAAAATCCTTTAAACATATTTTTTTTATGTAGATTTGTTAATATTAAATTATCAAGTTTAATTTTTATTCAAGCAATGCTGAAAGCCTGAAAAGTGAAATGTGGTTTAGGAGGGGTGGAATAAGTGGGTGGTTGGGTGGGGTGGGGGTGGGGTTTGTGAGAGTGACCGACTGAGTGAGGCAGTTGTGTGCAGATTTAGTGGAGTGCAAACGCTGTTAGTAATTAATACTCGGAATAAAATCGCTTTGATTTGGCGTCAAATGTTAGAATGAAAATTCTATATGAAAAAAGAAGTAAGTTTTTGTCCAAGTTTCTTGAAAAGTGTTTGTCTTAAAATAGGTTTCCGAAAATAATTTTTAAAGAGAAATAATTTGTGTTTGGTAAATTTATTTTAAAAATATTTCATTATTATTATTTGATAGTAGGATGTTTAATGATTGATAGACAAATTATGTAGGATCAATCTTTCCAAAAAATATATTTTAATTATCAAAATTATGTAAAAAAATATTAAATATTATACTATCCATTTTACACTTAGGGTGCGTTCGGTACGAAGGAAAATATTTTCTATTTTCTCATGTTTGTTTGTCCAAAAGATTTGGAAAATAATTTTCCTAGAAAAACAAGCTCCTTCAAACAAAGGAAAATGACTTCCTTAATCAAAGTAGGGAAAACAAGTTGCAATGTTCATTTTACTCGCAAAATCACCCATCCCACCCCAAAAATAAAAACTTTTTACCCGCCCCTATGCCGACCCCCACCCCAACCCCTACCACCCCTCTCCAAAATTTTATTTAAAAAGAATTTCAAATTTAAGTTCTTACCCCCACTCCCTCCCAAAAAAAAATTAATTTTTTTATTTTATTTTATTTTTAAATTTTCAAAAAAAATTCTTACCCTACCCCCGCGCCTACCAGCCCCCCCTCAAATATTTTTTTTTTTAATTTTAAAATTTTGTTTTATTCAAAAAAAAAAAAAATCTTACCCTACTCCCCCACCCCCAACCCCTACCCCAACCCCACAACCCCCAAAAAAAAAATTTAAAATTTATTTTTAGAAAATTTTAAATTTTTTAACTTACCCTCCCCCCACCCCCTACAAGCCCTGTTCCCCTCCCACCCACCCCAAAAAAAAATTGAAACTTTTCTTAATTTGTCTTTTAAAAAATTTCAAATTTTTTTCTTAGCCCACCACCTATCACCTACCCCGACCTCCACCCTTTACCAGCCCCCCCACCCCCCCACCCTACTAATTCCCAAAAAAAATAATTTAAAATTTATTTTTTAAAAAAAGAAATTAAATTTCTTTTCTTACCCCACCCGCTTACCCTATTCGTTCTCATTGTTTTGTGTCAAATATCTACAAATGTTTTTAGAAAATATTTTCACTACTTGCGTAACGAACGCAAGAAAATAAGTAAGAAACAACTTGTTTTCCTAGAAAATGTTTTTTTGGAAAATATTTTTTATGGAAAACATTTTCCTCCATACCGAACACACCCTTAGTGTTATTTAAATAGAGAAGTAATTTTAAATTTACTTTTTTATTTAAAATTACTTCTCTATTTTAATTATCAAATTATATCTAAAAGATAATCGAACATTTAGTGTCTTAATTTTACCGAGCAAACCTACTAATCCTTCCTTTTCATTTTAATTTCAATCTTTTTGAGTATTGAAAATCTTAGGTCTCCGTGATTTGGTTTGATTTTGTATATCACCGATTCGATTTATCGATTTTCAATTTGTGAATTTGATAAATTGATAATCAAATCAATAAGTGGGGTCTGGGGAGGGTAAGTATACGCACTCCATACCACTACTTCAGATGTGAGATAGAGAGACTGTTTTCGATAGAACCCCGCTCGAGATAAAACAGTCTAGAAAAGAAGAAGGAGAGATGCAACACGAGGACATCCTAAGGGGTCACTCATCCTAGTACTACTCTCGCCCAAGCATGTTTAACTTCGGAGTTCTGATGGGATCCAGTGCTTTAGTGCTGATATGATTTAACCGATAAGAACTTGGTGGACGGAGTTACCTGGTATCTGTTGTTGGTGGGACATGGGAGGTATCTCGTGGATTTAGTCGAGGTGCATGAAAGCTGACCCAGCTACTACGATTATTAAAAAAAAAAAAAAAAGCAACACCAAGCCTAAACCCGACAACTGGGTCGGGTTGACCCGGTTCCGGCCCGGTTAGAACGGCCCAGTAGTAGACCGGACCCGGAATCGGTATGGGAGTGGGATAGGGGGGTTTTAGGGGGATGGGTCAGTCAAGGTAACGAGACCGGTAGACCGGCCCAGTTAGAAAATCGGATCGGGTCCACCGGTGCACCGGCCCGGCCCGGTTAATAAATTTTATTTTATTTTTTATTCTAATGGGGCCTGCGCCTGCTGGGCTGTTTTGGACCGTTGAGGCCCAACGGCCATAACAGCCTTTTAGGATATTTTTTCTTTTAAAAAAAATTTAATTCAAATTTTTTTTTTTCCTATAAATACATGTCATTTCAAAAAAAAATTCTTACAATCTCATTCTCTCTTAAATTTGCTAAAATAATCTCATAAAGTGTTCTATTATATTTTATTATTTTGCAATTACAAATACTACGTGGAAGTTTCCAAAAGTACTCAATTGATCAACTTTCGAATACTTCAGAAATTTGATATTATCGTTCCATCTCTTACTTTTAATTTTTAATTAGTGTATTATTTGTTGAATATTTATTTGTATTATTTTTGTGTTTTTTGGATAATTGTTAGTTTAATTTGTAATATGGATAAATTAAGGAAAGTCGGTAAAAGTGTTAGAAATTTTTGTCCCGGAAGTGGTAGTGGTAGTGGTAGTAAGAAACAAATTGGTTTCGGTAGAGGTAGTTCAAATACTCGATATACTCGTGTGCCTTCGGTACCAATTAGCGAACCCTTTGAGAATGAAATAGGTGTAGGTGCTCACGATATGAATTATTTAGAGGCCCAAGAAAATTATGGTATAGAAGAAGAGAATAAACTAGACTCGGTTGATGTAGATGAAAATGATGATGATGTTGATGTTACACCCGAATCTGGTAATGTTAATGTTCAATCTGAATCAGTTAATCTTCCTCCCCGGCTCCCTGTAAGATCTCATAAAAAACCTAGTATTGTGTGAAATTTTTATACTCGAATAGAAGGAACTACTCAGGTTGAATGCGATCTTTGTCAGTTAAAATACGAGCATAAGACCAGGGGTAATAAAGGAAGTACGGGTCAGTTGACGAGATATTTGAAGGATACACACCCAATAGAGCTAGCTCAGGTAACTGGTGGTGGGACAGTTGGGGGCCCAAGTCAAACTAGATTGAACCCAAAAACCGGTAAATTAGTTAATGATTATAATAAAATGAAGGATCATGAAGAATTAGCAAAAATGATAGTTGTGGGTTGTTTGCCTTTCTCTTTTGCTTTTTCTGAAGCTTTTATTCATTATATTCAGGCAATTTATAATCCTATGTTTGAGGGCATTCCTAGAAGTACTTGTCGGTCCGATATTTTTAGACTACATGCACAATATGTTTACAATTTATCTGCATTATTAAAAAATCTTTCAAGTAGAGTTGCTTTAACTTCTGATCTTGATCGTGCTATTAATAAAAATGATTATTTAATAATTACTTGTCATTGGGTAGATAGTAATTTTGTTATGCAAAAACGTATTTTAGCATTTTTGTATGATGAAGACCGTAGACACACTGGGAAATTTATTTCTGAATCTATGACAAAAGTTGCAAGATATTATGGCATTGACCGTAAAGTTTTATGTATATCTTTTGATAATGCATCTAATAGCAACGCTACTATTGACTTGTTAAAAATTGAACTTTCTCCACCGTTATCCGAAATATTTCATGTTAAGTGTGCTTGCCATATATATAATTTAATTATAAAAGATAGTCTTGCTTTTTTTGAGTCTGCTATTGAAAAAGTTAGACTCGCAGTTGGATTTATTCAAGGAAATAATAGAAAAATTAGACTTACCAAATTTTAAAAAAAATGTAAGGAAAATGGACTTAGACCGAGATTAATGCCTGAAGAAATAGATATTAGATGAAATTCTACGTATGATTTCTTAAATACTTGCGATATTTATAAAGTTCCTATTACTATGACTTTTAACCAATTTGCTAGTGCTTTTTCCGATAGTATGTTACAAAATTCAGATTGGGCTAAAATTGATGATATTGTTAATTTTTTGCAAAAATTTTATCTAGCTACGGTTGAATTTTCTGGTGCTTATTATCCTACTGTTTGTAATATTTTAGCTTATTTAGCCGACATTTCTTTATTTCTTAACGAGTATAAGTCTAAACCAGGTTACAAATATGCTATTGATGCAATGATTGATAAATTTAAAAAATATTTTTTTCCGCTTCCCCCTATTTACTTAGTTGGTGCTGTAATAAATCCATATATGAAATATAATACTATGTCCGAATTTACTTCTCTTATTTATTCTGCTTTAGAAGTAAAAGCTAATGAAGAACCTTCTTTGTTTACGGCTATGTCTGATGCGAATAGTTACATGAACACATTATACAATCATTATGCTGATTTACTTGATAATGTTTTACCGTCACACATTACACCGACCCCTGCTCCCCATCCTTCTGAGGAACCATCATCTTCTAAAAGACAGGCACATAGTATGCCTGCTTATTGTATTTCTGATCTATCTGTTTGGAATAGATTGCAGCCTTTATCGCAAAGAACCGTAAGTCGGGAAGAGCTTAAGTATTATCTTATGCAGCCTACAGAGGATCCTAGAGGTAGAATCAACACGCTGGAATGGTGGAAGAATAATAAAAGACAATATCCTATACTTTCAAGATTAGCTAGAGATATATTGAATGTTCCAATGTCAACCGTTGCATCAGAGAGCGCTTTTAGTCAAGGACGGCAGCAGATTGGAGACAACCGACACTCATTGGGAGGCAATGTCATGAATGTTTTAGTTTGCCTTAGAGACTGGATTAGAGCAGAACGAAGAAATCAAGGAATGTTCGTGGAGCCGTAAGACGAAGAAGATATTGAAGAAATAATGACTTCAAGAGAGAATTCAGCACAATCAAGTCCAATGCATGGCTTTGGTGCCGTTGATTTTGACAATCCATAGCCAATTCCCGTTAATGTTAACAGGGGTGAATTGGAAAAAATGATGAAAAATTTGTAGAATTTACAATTAATCAATTGAATTTTTATTTTTCAATTTAACTTTGTGAAATTTGTGAAATGTAATTGCAACCTTGTAACTTGTAAGTTTTGAAACATTTTGCAATCAATTAAATATTAAGTTCATTTACTCTTTACATATTTTTTCCATTTAAAATTTAAATTGAATATCTTGTATGAATTCAATACTTTTAATATAATATTATCAAAGTTTACTTAAACTTAAAAAAATATATATTGAAAAATAATATTAGCAAATATTACTTAAACAAGTATTGACATATAAAAATTCTATATAAGTTTGACTTTTCAATAGTATATGTCAATACTTAAATATATTGAAGTATTATTCTTTTAAGAAGTATATGTTGTTGAATATTGTATGCATATTCTTTTAAATAGTAGTTTATGTTGTTGAATATATTTCATTTATATTATATTAAGTAATACTTTAGTATATGTTGTTGAATATATTGTATATATATTCTTTAAAGTAGTAAATATTGAATGTATATATGTATGTATATTCTTTAAAGTAGTATATATTGAATGTACATACGTATGTATATTCTTTAAAGTAGTATATATTGAATGTACATATATATGTATATTCTTTAAAGTAGTATATATTGAATGTACATACATATGTATATTCTTTAAAATAGTATATATTGAATGTATATATGTATGTATATTCTTTAAAGTAGCATATATTGAATGTACATACGTATGTATATTCTTTAAAGTAGTATATATTGAATGTACATATGTATGTATATTCTTTAAAGTAGTACATATTGAATGTACATACATATGTATATTCTTTAAATTAGTATATATTGAATGTATATATGTATGTATATTCTTTAAAGTAGTATATATTGAATGTATATATGTATGTATATTCGTTAAAGTAGTATATATTGAATGCACATATGTAATTGAATGTATATATGTATGTATGTTCTTTAAAGTAGTATATATTGAATGTATATATGTATGTATATTCTTTAAAGTAGTATATATTGAATGTAAATACATATGTATATTCTTTAAAGTAGTATATATTGAATGTATATATGTATGTATATTCTTTAAAGTAGTATATATTGAATGTATATACGTATGTATATTCTTTAAAATAGTATATATTGAATGTATATATGTATGTATATTCTTTAAAGTAGTATATATTGAATGTAAATATGTATGTATATTCTTTAAAGTCGTATTTTAAGTAGTATTTATTGAATGTATATTAAAAAACAATCAAAGTTCAAAATATTTTTTTTTTTTTAGTCGGGACCCGGTAAACCGGCCCATTAATATGGACCGGTTGCCTAACCCGGACCGGCCCATTAAGACCGGTCATACATATTAAATGGGTCGGTGCTGGATCGTTTGGGGGTTTGTTACTGTTGGGCCTGGCACGGACCGGCCCAGTAAGAGTCACGACCGGACCGGACCCGGACCAAGCTCGATAAAAATTACCGAACCAGAGCCGGGTTGACCCGGTCCAACCCGGTTAACAGGCTTAACCAAGCCAACCCCTTAAAAGATGTATCACTATCTATAAGGAAAAAAAAAAAAAAAAAAGGACAACTCAAAAGAGATGTTACAATAACAATTGTTAAATTACTCAATTTTTGTCCACTATACTAAAAATAAATATCTAACAATACTTGTCTAGTTTAGAAAATTAATGGATAATTTTTCCTTTTCTATCCATTTACCCTTACTATTAAATACTTTTTATGACTCAATGTATTTCCAAGACATTAAATTTATTATATTCAAAGGGTGATGTAGTAAAATTATTCATATTATTTATTATTTCGTAACATGTGTGTCAAGTCAATAGTATACAAATATTATTGGATAGAGGGAGTAAATTCCAATGAAAACTAAATTTAGGGGTCCGGAACGAAAGTAAGAATTTAGAAATAAAAATTATTTAAAATTTTAAATCACAATTATATAATTAAAGATAAAAAGATACTTTTTAATTGTCTCCATGTATATCCATCTTATAAAAACACTGGTGAACACTTAGGCTGCATTTGTTTTTATTAAGAGTCAGACATCTGAATTTGAATGCACATCTGAATGATTAAGATGTTGTCTCTAGATCTGAAAACTGAATGATTAAGACTGTTTGTTTTTCACCATCTGAATGTGATTTATTTATTTGTAAATATAATAAAAATATAATTCAAATAAAAAATTAATTATATATTAGAAAAATATTTAATTTAATACAATAAAATTATTATTTGATTAAAAAAAAGAAATATTTATGTTTGTTAGTGATAGTGGAGATGGTTTGTAATGGTGGTGGTGGTAGTAATGATTGATGTTAGTGACTACTAATATTGGCAGTGATAGTTGTGATGGTAGAGATGGTTGGTATTGTAGTTACTATCATGATGGTGGTGATTGGTAGTGGTGGTGGTGGTTGTGATGTGAAGTTGGTTGATGTTAGTATCTGGAGGTGTTGATCGTAGTGGCTAAAAAATGTATATATGATATTGATGATGTGTTGGTGGTATAGTGGAGATGTTAGCTGGGATGGTGGAGATGGTTGTTAGTAGAGATAGACTGTAGCGATGGTAGTGGTTGATAGTGGTGGTAGAGGTGGTGACAATGGTGGTGGTGATGGCCGAAAAATGTATGGAGGTTGATAATGTGTTAGTGATAGTTAGTGGTAGTGCTAGTTGTGATAGATGAATTGATTGGTAGTAAGGATTGGCCGGTAATGGTTGATGGTGGTAGTGGCATTGGCGGTGGATATGATTAGAATAATAGAGGTGGTAGGTGTGGTAACGGCTGACAGTAGTGGTTGGTAGTGATATTGGTTGTCAATGGTGGTTGTGATGGTGGAGGTGGTTGGTGGTGGTGGTTGACAATGGTGGTGGTGGCAGAGGTGGTTAGTGGTGGTGACAGGTGATTGTGGATAGAGTGGTGGTGAATATTATCCAACACAAGAATACCTCTTAATGATACTAAGACTTGGTTCCAGATGTGAATGATTAAGACCTATTCAGATCTATTTAAAGCTAGAATCTTAATAAAAATAAATACACTTAATGGTCTGAAGTCTAAATCATTCAGATTCAGACCTTCATTAAGTACAAGCAAATGACGTCTTAGGTCGTGCCAACCACATCCTTAGGCTTTCAACAGAGACGCTGATAGTTTATAAAAGTAGGAGTTTTTGCAGAGACAAAGTGAGAGAAATCAGTAGAAAAAGGGTTTGAACTTGAAAATGGTGAAGTTTTCTCTCGAGATTAAGGCTAATCTTGTCAACCTAACAAATCTCCATCCAGAAGGTGGATGTAATGATCCCAACTTTGAATATGAGTTCAAGGTACGTAAGTGATATGTATAGCTCTTTTCATTTTTATCTTCTTCCTTCTAAAAATTTCACATTGAATTTGTAGATGTTTAGTAAGGAATTGAACTTTCTTTTGATATGAAAACTCCAAAAGACAAAAAAATTCTAAATACCCTTTGTTTCATTTTGAATAAACAATACTCATCTACCTTTTCCACAGCTTAAATGTTCCTGTGGAGTGAAGACACAAAATGTAATTTGTGTTACCTTAGATTTCAGCATACCCAAAAAAAAGGTGAATCATGTTCAAAAGGTAAAGTAGTATTTTTCATCTGAAAATTCTGATATTGCCTTAGTTTCCTATGTGAAAACTATAAATGTTGATTTCATCTTCAGTGCAAGAACTGTTTTAGATCCATGTACGTAGCTATGGTACCCGGTTTCGGTCGTCCATTTACTCTGTCTGATAGTGAGACCGGAAAGTATTCGTCGGTAATGGTTTTCGACTGCAGGGGTTGTGAACCCCTCGATTATACTTTCGGGGGAGGGTGGAAGGAGGAATCGGTACGTGTGTTTCTTGTTTTTTTTTTTAAATTTGTTTATAACACTATGAATATTATTAAATATCTATATTTTGGTTGTTTTTTTTTGTTTTTGTTTTTCACCCGGTGTCCGGTACTAGTATTAGAGTCCCGATTAATCTGGATCGCGCACTGCAGGGCCCATTCTGGAGGTGACGCTTTCAACAGGATTTCCTTCATACCCAGGACTCGAACCCGAGACCTCTGGTTAAGGGTGGAGCAATCCCACCACTACACCACAACCCATGTTTCACCAATATGTAAGTCTTAGGAAATAATGATATTCTAATGTACCTGCAAAATAGAAAACATAGTTAGCTAAAAAATCTGCAACCTAGTTATCCTACCTCATTGTGTGCTCAATCTGAATGTTACCCTCTCTCATCCATTCTCTGATCCTTCTAACCTCCATGACTATGTTCCATTGGGGTAGCCACTCTCCCTTTAGGATCTTCTTCATAGCTAAAGAGTTTGTCTCAAAAATGACAGGTACATATTATTTCTGTACACAACATTCTAGACCCTTTTCATTTGCTTTAGCCTTTACTCCTAGGTTAGTATTGTGAAACACGGTGGCTGCTTTTGTCGGAATCAAATCTCCCCCATCTTTTCTGATGCAAAAATCCGATGAACCAAGACCTGGATTTCTTTTTAATGCACCATCAGTGTTGCATTTGTACACATAAAAATGAGGATGCATCCAACAAATAGGTGTACAGCTAATCCGAGTGGTCTGACTTTCTAAGAATTCTACCAAATAAGGCCAATACAGAGGGATGTCTTTTATCGTAGGAAAAGACATTCTTGCTAGAAGGTTTATATTGAAATCTATCTCATAAATCACTTTGTGTATAAACATCCTTTCCCATGAATGATAGTATTTCACCTTTTTTTAGGAAAATATGGACTCGGGGGTCCATTTTATTAAATAATCAAAATCCAACCTGATTCAAAGTGAGCCCAACCTAAAAAATTAAAACAAAAATTATTTACATCCAAACCCAGCCCAAAAGTGACCGAGTTCAGGATATAAAAACATGACCATACAATGTAGGGTATCCTAATTTGTTCCTCCTTTTCTCTATCTCTTCCAGTTCCATAGTGAGGTTGTCATCGCTGTCTCTTCTAAACGCATGTCTCAGGCTCCTTTTGCTCTGGGTAATCATTTATTCATTGTCAATGGAGCTCCTTCTTCTTTCTCAGCTTGTAGAAGTAAGATTCCTTTTTTATTCTGCTTTTTTCTTAATAACAATAATAGTCATTGCTTTCGTGAATCCTTCACTCTTTCTAGGTGTGTAATTTGGTGGAGGTCCAAGAGTTCAGGTGAAACTCAAAAGAAGGTTAGAACCCTGTATTCAAACTCCATAGCTCTATATAAGCATTCTTGACTTTGGTTAACCTCTGTTCCTCCTTCTATACTCGTTGATTTTACCTTTTCTTTAGATAAAGCAGACAAGGAGAAAACCATGTCGTTCCCAGTTCTCCTTCCTATTGGGCTCTCAGTTGGATACAACTTTGAATTGTAGATCTGGTTCTAAAACTGTCACACCCCAAAAATGGTGGGGACGAACAAGAACCGTATGTACTTACTTTACAAGCAATATGTTACATATACGAGATTATAAGGCAATAACGAGCAGGATATTCAATATGAGTTTTATATACACACGAGGGAGTTCTATGGAAAAAACACACTATACATTACAACACTACATTATGTCTATGAAGCCGCTAGCAAGTGTAACATACTATACCTCTAATAACTAGTTGGGACAGGCCCCAACATGCCTAACTAGAGATCTGTACATATAATAAAAAATACTAGACATAAACTGGCTTTAGAGAGAGATGGAGCTCACCAAAATATCAGTTGAAACGGTAACGGAACCTAACATGGGCGTCTGCTATCCTGTGAATCTGAGCCTGCATCAATAGAATGTGGTGTCCCCAATGTGGAGACGTCAGTACATATACAACATGTACTGGCATGAAAAGCAGACAGAATAACAGCTGGATAAGTGTGGAAGCTCATATAAATCAAGTACCAAAGTGAAAGAATTATGAGCATACAAGTACTACATATATGATGTGAAACTGTAACCTATGCACAAACTTTATTAGTTCGCCATATAATGTTCAGGAGAGCGTTTATCATAATTTAGTGCCTATAATTTGCCTAAGTGATGTATTTAACCTATTTGTAGTACACATAATCACAAGATGGCCTACCGAAGGCAATCTGAGTCAAGTATAAAGCGTATGTTGCTCAAATACTCATTGTTGTGAGTTCATACATATAACTGTATTCGCAGTATGATACAAGGTACGCCCCCAGGGGCTCACTATGAGGGTCTGCCCGCAGGCCATACGTGTCATGACGTTCCAGCTGACTCCAAATACAAATGATGCCACAAAGGCGGGTACGCCCCAATGTTTGGGCTCACTATAATGGTCTAGTCTCGATCATGTGCACAGAATCACATCGAGCGGATGTGCCAAGTAAAATCTATGTACCCTTCCATCGTTAACATTTATCAAATAATGCCTCAAAGGCCTATGACATGTGAATTACGGTATTGATCATATCCCTATTACATATAAGTGCAACTATGTTATGGCTATTTACTTTCATTTATGACATGTGCTATATATATATACCATGTGACCTAAGAATTTCAAGTAAGGGAACTTACGATAATACGGAATATTGTGAAGATTCGATATAAAGAGAGCAAAAAAGGATGCTTATAGGCTTGACGTAGGGTGAGGGGACAATATATAAGATAAATAAGGATCTCATCCTCGCATTTCATGAAAACTATATTAACGTTTATAAAAAGAGCACATGATGTAGGGTGGTGCCTTAATGGCGAGGGAAGGTTTAGCTTTACATACCTTAATGCTTTACTAGCTACGATAGTATTCCAAGCCTCAAACAATTTAACCCGCGAAAGTGTTGCCTTTATCTTCCCAACCACTAGTTCCCGCTATTCGATAGGCAATCCACTAACTACAAGGATAACATATACGTCCATCAATAACCCGTAGGTGCATTTAATAATTTATTCCGATAATCTTCACTTATGCCTGAAATTAATCGAATTCCTTAACAAGAATCCAGAATGAATTCTTTAACTTTTCCAACTTATATAATTCATTATCAAATCAACCCAATTGATAAGAATTCCTAAAAACTCCACTTTTATCAAAATTTTGCCTTTTCCCTTTTTTCTCAAGAACCCAAATTACAAGACCCATTTCAAAAGTAGTGCGGAAGTCCAAATCAAACAATAATCCACAACTTATACTACACCCTAACATATATTTTATAATTAAATTCGAGTATGGAGTGAAGAAATTATCTTTTGGAATTAACCCCAACTTGAGTTCTTGATAGAATTTTTAGAAATTCTTGAATGAAAACTAGTAGTTTTCTAGCAACCTAGGACCATGGAACGTCTCTCCTTTGAAAGAATGTTTGTATGCTTTACGATCCACCAACTTTTCTTGTCGATTTGATGAAATAGGGAGAAGTAACAGAGAGTACTTTGATCTTTATTTGGCAGCTCACGTTCTGGGAGCAAATTTCCAAATGAAATCATCCTTATCCTTTTTCTTTACTTTGTATTTACTTAAGGAATGGTATGAAAAGTCAAAAATGAGCCCCACAACTTGAAATACCTAAAACACCCACACATTAAATTACTAACACTCACATATCCATTATCTTACCAACAGTAACCATATTAGTATATGCACTCCAATTATATATATGTATTACACCATTTGCTAATGCACCATAATTCTCTTTATAGACCCGGAGTTGCACTCGTTTAAGGTGTTAACTTAATTCAAATTTTTTTGAGGTGTTACAAAGAAATCAGGAGGATTCATCCAAGTGAACTCTCGAACTCTAGCTGTTGTCGTATTAGCTACCTAGTGGACTGGTGCTATAGCCTGTTGGTTAGTCTGGGTGATTATGGCCTGAGAAAGCACATTGAAAGCAACTCTGAACTCAGCATTTAGAGGGTCTGCTGGATCTGGTGGTGCTTGCTGATTTCCATTTCTCCTTCCGTTAGTTCTTTTGGGAGGCATTTTCTGTTAACACATAGAGCATGAATTAGAAGAAGGTTTTAATAGAGTTCACACTCTATCGCACGACATGAATATGAAAGAAGTGAAACTTTTCCTAAAATATTTCATAGCCTCTTACTAATAAGTGTGGCGCACTTCACACCCATGAACAAGACTCTACTTAATGCAGCTTTCAGACACCTTAGGGCCCTTTAAACCTGGCTCTGATACCAAGTTTGTCATGAACCGAGACTACCCCTAGTCGTAACATGATGCCTAGGGACACAAGTGACCTCAAGCTAACCCATGGCCTAGCATGACACTATAAATACTAAAATACTGATGTAAACATTATGCGGAAGCTGAATTGAATGATGAAATAATAATCAAAACCAACAACAATTGCTGAGTTTAAAACCACAAAACTGAACATCTAACTGTATGTCTAAAAGCTTCTACTAAGACGAGTTGCTGGACAAGTCCCCAACTAACTCTAACTGTCTGAAAACTGAAAGGGGCATAGATGAGAGATGCTGCTAATTAGCCCTCGAATGATGAGGACTCACCAAAGTACTGTTGTTGATTTAGTAGGAGGTCGTACTATGTGAGATCCGGATGCTGAATGTTAGAACCTATATTATAAGACAATATAGCACAAAGATAAGTATGCGATCGGTACTTTAAATGTACTGAGTATGTGAAATAGGAAATATATGACATAGGCTTAACATGATATCTGATATAAGACCAAGTAATAAACATGTGTTGTATGATATGCTGAATAACTGAGTACGAGGTCATACAACTATCTGAATCTGAACTGTGGACTGTGGGAGCTACTGGTAACCGACATACCCCAATTTGAGCTAATCGGGGTCCAACCTGTAACCCCAGCTGGAAGGGTGCTCTATACCTTGCCAAGGTGTACGTTGATGACATGGTTATCACAGGTAATGATGATGAGGGAATTACCAAATTAAAACATCACCTTTTCCAGCACTTTCAGACTAAGGATCTTGGTCGATTGAAGTACTTCTTGGGCATTAAGGTTGCTCAATCCAAATCAGGAATTGCTATTTCACAAAGGAAGTATGCACTTGATATTCTTGAGGAGACAAGAATGGCAGATTGTAGGCCTATTGATTCTCCAATGGATTCAAATTTTAAGCTCCTACCAAGTCAGGGAGAGCATTTAAGCGATCCTGGAAGTTATAGAAGGCTGGTAGGAAAGTTGAATTATCTGACTGTGACTCGACCTGATATTACCTTCCCGGTTAGTCTTGTAAGTCAGTTCTTGTATTCTCCTTGTGATAGTCACTGGAATGCAGTTATTCGTATTCTGCGATATATAAAATCTGCTCCAGGGAAAGGACTACTTTATGAAGATCGAGGACATGAGAAAATTATTGGATATTCAGATACAGATTATGCAGGGTCACCCTCTGACAAACGATCCACTTCTGGATATTGTGTTCTAGTTGGGGGAAATTTGGTGTCTTGAAAAAGTAAGAAACAAAATGTGGTTCTAGATCTAGTGCGGAAGCAGAATATCGAGCTATGGCGGTGGCACCATGTGAACTCATATGGATCAAGCAACTACTGAAGGAGTTGAAATTTGGAGATACTAAAGAAATGGAACTCGTGTGCGATAATGAAGCTGCACTTCACATTGCATCGAATCCGGTGTTTCACGATAGGACCAAACACATAGAGATTGATTGTCATTTTGTTAGAGAAAATTTACTCTCAGGAGACATCATCACAAGGTTTGTGCGGTCAAGTGATCAGCTTGCAGACGTATTCACCAAGTCCCTAGCCGATCCTAGAACGAGTTATTTATGTAACAAGCTTGGTACATATAATTTGTGTGCACCAGCTTGAGGGGGAGTGTTAGAATCCTATGAATATTCTTTAGAATATTCTATAGAATATGTAAATATAGTAGGTAGCTTGATTTACTCCTATTATAATTAGGTATTAATTAGATATTGATTTGTATTGATTAGGTATTTATTTGTATTCATTTTCTTTCCTTTTAGGACATGTAAACTTAGCTATTTAAACCCCAATAGCTTGAGGGAATAATCAAACTGAGTTTTCTCTTATTTCTCTTCCAATTCACACATTGAAATTTTGTATTTTTTTAAGTGTGTATTGTAGATATGATGTATTTTTGTGTGTTTGTGTAGGAAAATAGGTTCCGAAAGCAAAGGTGGGGAAAGTGTGCTGAAAATAGCTAAGTATGATTTGTGAAGTCTTATGTACGACCCGTGAAGTGAAGTACTAGTTGTTGACACTCAGTTTTGGCATGACCTTTTCAAAATAAATAGCTTTAGTCTTTTTATTCGATAAATTGCACAAACATAATTTTTACATATTTTTTGTTCAATTTTAACACGAGCTATTGATAATTATCTTTTTTCTTGAAAATATTAGGATATTTATCAATTTATTATTATTTTTAGTTAATTTCTGACTGACACTAATTTTTACACAGTCGTTTTATAATAAATGTTGTTTGAATTTTTATTAAATCATCATTTTATGTTTTAAACTCAAATCATATTCTTATCTGACATTAAATACATTGGTTAATTTATTTTATCACACTCCGTTAATTCATAAAAGAAGAAGTAGATATTTTTACAAAGATGAGATCAAATACTCACGGTTTTGGATAACTCATGGTTTTATATAGTCCATGATTTTTCAAAACCATGGTATTGAGTACTCGGTTTTGCTTTTGAGTGGTTTTGTTTTGTCTATAAAATATATTTACTCCCTTTACAACTTTTTTGGTGGTGAAAATTTTCAAATTTGACAAAATAATTCAAGATAATTATTTTTCTTCTTTCACCAATTTTTTCCAGGCCACCACCCACAGGAATCCAACAACTCCGTCCACCAACCCCTCTTCCCCAATTTTTGTCGTTGAGTTCTCAGCCTTATTCCCCATCAATACAATACCATCAATTCCACACCACCGCCGCCATCTCATACCGAAGCTCCGAGCTCCGATAATCACTTGACCAAATTATCCCCATTGATCTCCTCTACATCGCAACTCCGACAAACAATGGGAAAACACCACCCAACAACAAACAACGACCAACTCGATCAGATCTGACCAAAGTTTGATCAGATTTAAGGA
Organism: Capsicum rhomboideum; assembly: GCA_031232105.1. Taxonomy (NCBI): domain Eukaryota; kingdom Viridiplantae; phylum Streptophyta; class Magnoliopsida; order Solanales; family Solanaceae; genus Capsicum; species Capsicum rhomboideum. The sequence goes on from CP124718.1 coordinate 15,704,034, forward strand.
AGTCTGAGATCCTAACTTTGAAAACTAAGAAGCATGGCAGAAGAATAAGGTGGGGTCATCCACCCCTTGATGAAATTATTGAGAAAGATATGCTTCTAGCTAGGCCCTAGAGGGCCCTAGAGAGTATTCCTATCCGTTGTTTTATTTTGATTAATGTTTTGGAGACAAAGCATGACTTTAAGTGTGGAGAGGGATAACTTTCAATATTTGTTTAGGGTGAAGTATGCTATATGAGTTGCTTTATTTTTATTTGCTTGCTTTAGTTGAGAAAATTTGAAAAAAATTTGAAGAAGTCCAAAAACACAAAAAGATTTTTTAGTTTTTGGAGTAGAATAATTTTTGTTGGTTTTTAGCTTTCTAGTTCTTTAGTATAGCATACTTCATCCACCCTTTGATTTTTCTTTTCAGTTCTTTTTCGAATGGAGGCCCTTTAAACCGAGTATCTTTTATTTTTAGTAGTTTTTTATTTTTAGGTAGAATAACTTTTTCCGACATTGGATGGTTGAGGGAGGAGTTAGTCATTAGAGAGTCTTTAGGACCAATTGAATGCTAGATGCTTTAGTTAGGTGCTACACTTGACTGAATGATGCAAATGGTTTTTGCATTTGAAGCATGATGTGAAAAGTGAATGACTCCTTTTGAGACATCTAGGCTCTTTTACTTGACTCTGACATGATTTTTAGCTTAAATTGTAACTCTTGTTGTTTGTTTGATTGAGAGTCTGTAAGGATACTTCTTGAGTTGAACATGTGCCATGTGTGTGTTAGTTTTTAGGGCATAAGTGAGCCAAGGAGTATTCATGATTTGGGTAAAAATCGACCTAAACTAAAAAATTGAACCAAACCGGTTAAATAAATTAATTTTTATTTGGTATGATTTTACATTTTTAAGAACCGATAATGTTTGGTTTGTCTTTTGCTTAGTTCAAAAGAATCGAAGAAAAAACTGAACAGAACTGACAAATTTTGTATAGCAGTATATATTTTGTATACTTATATATACATAATATATTATTTTTTATGAATAATTTTAAATATCTTATATATGCTTTCGTCAAAATTTATTTATAATTTAAATATCTACTATTACATTTATGTCATGTTACTGTTTTATGTGTTAATCTCGAGATTTATTTTTTCCTTTTTAATAAATTGTCCGTTTGAACAAAATCAAGACAAAGAAAGGAGGTCTTCTTTATTTTTCTTAATATTCTTGGCTTGTACACAACCAATCTCTATTCGAACTCCCTTTACTTGTAGGAGTTATTGTATTTTTTCCTTTAGAATGAATCGTTTCTTTTATTTCATAAATGGTTAATAATCGAATCAAATCGAACCCAAACTGATAACAACAAAACTAATAAATTTCTATTATATTTTGTTTAGTTTGATTTCAATAATTTAAAAACTGATTATATTAGTTTGGTTTTGATTTTGACCAATAACCGATCCAAATCGATCCGTGAACACCCCTAAGTAAGCCAATGTTGGGTTCTAATGTAAAAAAGTGAATGGAAAATGGAGTGAATAAATATGGAGAGAACATAACATTTTGCTTTTGCTTTTTTTGGAAGAAGCATTTCTCCCACAATGGTGGGAGAAAGGAGCGTTCAATTGCTTAAATACAGAAGCACTTCTTCATGTTATTAAAGGGTTGAGAAGAAGACAAGTCTCATGCCGTCATCGTCATCGCTCGCTCGACTTCGGCTTCGAAAAATAATTGAGAGATTATCTTTTTTGGACAAAATTCATTTAATCTTAATTATTTAGTAATTGTTTAATCCAAAAATTTGATCGGGATTTTTCTCTAATGTGTGGGTGCACAAATGTGATTGTGCTGGCCATACAAGCATCACACAAGCGTCACCCAATAAAAAGATATGATTCTTTAGTTCACTGTTTATGGAGTGCGGAGGGTTGTGTGGACTCACAATGTGTTGTGTTGCCGTACATCCACCGCACAATCCTTCAACTGAAATGGTGCAACTTTTCAACTCACTGATTTCGTGTGTGGAGGGGTTGTGCGGCGGCACAATGTGTTGTGTTGACCGTACATTCACCGCATAATACCTGTGTTGTCCAAAAAACTGCAACTTCTTGGAACCATTGCTTCTTTTCTGAAGTAGTACCTATTGGCTATAAATATCTGATTCTTCCTCAGATATTGGTACGAATTTTCTAAATTTTCTACTCTTCTTCTTTCAAAAACTGAAGTGTGATTTGTTGTTCACGAGAATTTGAGGTACCGCCATTCTGGTGAGTAAATCTTTTCATTCGAGAGGATGTATTCCATTAACCTCGGGTACATTGAGGGAAATAATTTCCTTAAGAACACAGTGTGAATTCAGTGGGCTCAAAACAAAAATTCAGTGGTCTCGATTTTCATTCTTCCATCTTATTTTATTATTTTTATAAAATAGTTTGAATATTGTTTGTTGTTCATATTTTATTGAATACAGATTTAGAAATAACAACCAATAGTTTAACGGCGAGGGTGTTTTTGATACCAAAATCAAACAAAGGGTATAATTTATTATTTTCAATTGTTGGGGCAATTTTTTGACCCTTTCCCTCTACATTTTATATGCATATGTAAAAATCAAAGATTATGCTCAATTTGAAAGGATCATATAAAAAATATTATTCTAAAGAGAACTAAAACAGTAGCTTCATATCAACACTATAATTTTCATAAGTCTCGAGATTGTGAAGAAGTGGTACTTTGACTTGGGTTGTTTGATCCAGTAGATCTCAAATGATCTATAATCTCTTCAAGCTTTCCTATTGTGATTGCTTGATGTGAGGTCAAAATTATATTATTTAATTATTATTTGTCTTATATTTAGTATTTTATTGTTTTTTTTTTAGAATTAATTTTGTGAATTATGCTTAATATTATATTTTTTATTTGTAGAATTAAAATGATGGAATGTTAAAGAGTTTTGGAGCAAAAATAAATTAAAAAATAAAAGACTATAGAAGAAAATCAAGCAGACAACTTAAAAGATTGAAACCAATATAATAATATATACATATATTCAATTGAAATGGCAAAAGTTGAAAGAAATTGAGAATTGACCTAGACACGTGGCTCAAGATTATAGCAACAGTGGCAACAATTGTACTGAAGAAAAGACGGCGCAACAGTGGACCACCGAGTCGGGAGAGTGGCACGAAGCATCTGCTCAGCGATAAAGCCGTGGCACGGAGGAGGATTATCCGTATTTAATTTTTTCAATCCATTTTGGACTCAGTTATTTTATTTGGGGCTTTTGTTTGTACCTATAAATATTTCATAAATTCAGTGTTTACACAACTTTTGACCTAGGGAGAGCTAGGAGCCATCGTAGAGGCTGGAGAATTTTGGTTTCATCTTTTTTTTCTCCCTAATTATTTATTTTAAAGTAATTTCTTTGGTTGATTTATTGTAACTGCTCCATGTCTATGTGGAGTTAAACTTCTCGTTCTAGGATTATGATAGCTGACACCATGATTGTTTAGTAACTCTTGATTCTATTTGTTTGATTATCACCATAGTTGTTCTTGTATTCTTGTGCTTACTATTTTAATCCTTAGCTACTATTAAAATAAATTTATATTCTTATTGTGAACTCGGAAGAAGAATCAATGAGATAGAATGAAGAATATAGGGAGTAAGATATTTACTTTTGTAAAATAAAGAATTGATTTGTGGCTAGGATAGGATCGCCTTACTTGGTTACAAAACGGGAAGATATATAAATGCATTCGGATTGGGTTATCACATCCCAGCTCAACGATATAGTTGTGAGGTCAATCGGAATAGACGATTAGAGTTTCAGAAGACCATGATCATATAATCAACCCCGTAAATCAACAACTAGAAAATCAAATAAGTTGATGAAATTGAGACTCGGCATGATTGATTGCGTAAAATTTTGTTGGTCTAGTGGACACTATTGATATGTCATGAAATTATGACACATTTAATTTTTTTTACATGAGCTTTTACTATCTTTAAGCTTGTTTTTGTGTGATTATAATATTAAAATATTGTGTTGTAGGTACTCAAAGAAAAATTGGCTAAAACAAGAAAAAAGGTCAAATGACCTATAATTAGATATGTTATGGATCATACATTTCATGTACGCACATGTGACAGTAGATGAGCTTATTGCTTTAAAAGTGAAGTTACAAACGAATGACCCGTATATGAACCCACATATGGTCATAAAACTCATATATGTGTTGAATGTATCGTTGTGAATGAAATGTGTCACTACCTAGTAGATCAGAAATTGGAGGGGCAAAGTTACAACTGCAAAAGTATGAACTGCAAGTGAATTTCACAATGCCACCTATGGACCGTATGTCAATTTCATGGGCTGCAAGTCAAGAAGAAGGAATCCTTCAGTGGCATAGGTCATCTAGTCGACTTACGGTCGTCATCTACGGATCGTAGATCTCACTTACTGCGGTAGATAAAGTTATGATGGTAGTTGGAATTTCGATCGTAGGTAGAGAATATTTATACCTTTTTTATTCTTATTATATATTATATCACCCAAAAATTAATTGTCACGATCCGAAATCCCATTCGGGTCGGACTGACACCCGAAGCCGATATGGCCCGAGAGAACTAATCTTTGCTCATGAACATTCGTATACATATCCTCGTATGAACTTTATTATACCTCGTGCAACTATGCGAAAGTCATGGACATGGAAACATATGTCATATATATATAAAACTTGGCCGTTGGGGCCATCACATCTAACTGAACGTACATATCTTACATCCATATACCCACATATGTCTACGAAAGCCTCTACCAGATGTATCAATAAGATCAACTTAAATTCGGGACAAGTTCCCGCTTTATACTATATTTACAATATCAAAACAAATATACAACTATGACCCAGAAAGCTCTGAACCAAGTGGAGCTCACCAAAACTCTACAAATGATCCACAGTCTACTGAGGAGGTCTACGAATGCCTGCACCTGCAACATGTAAGGTAAGTCCCCCGAGGGGGTCAGTACGAAGAATGTACTGAGTATGTAAGGCTCATAAGAAATAGCATCGTACATGAGAATGTCAATAGAATAAAATATGAGAGAATAGTCGATGTGTATAAACCATCATTTTATCTAATATCTGCTTATAACTACTCTCCTTCAAGGGAAATTACCTTCACTCAAGAGACGTGCCTCCAATAGATTCTTCTATACCCAAGAGATTCTTTCTTGCTTCTATGTTCATTACCACTATTGTTCATCTACTTGGTTAGTAGGTTGGAAAAGAATAACATTCATCCACATACATCCACTCTAGTGGTGGGGTAACAATATAACATACATCCACTCTATTGGTGGTTTAACCTACATCCACTCTCATGATGGGTTAGCATACATCCACTCTATGGTGGGTTAACGTACATCTACTCTCTTGGTGGGTTAACATACATCCATTCTCATGGTGGGTTAACATACATCCACTCTCATGGTGGGTTATCGTACATCGTGGGAGAACATACATCCACTCTATGGTGGGTTAACATACATGGGAGAGATTGATATATCAACTTATGAGAGATTAATACATTAAGGATCATGACACTATTTGAAACACACAAATATGCTTTACCTCACTCTTATACTTCATAAGATTAACACCTTAACTTATGAGGGATAGATACATTAGCTTGCACTTTACCTCCTTCACTATTCTTATGAGATCTTATATAAGTAAGTATATGATACCGGGCCTCCACCTTTGGTGGGCTATAATAAATAACAAAGCCTAATATTGGGATTATTCCATATTGGACTTATACCCTTTAGAATGTGATCCATACTCAATGAAACATATAGCAGCCATGCGCATTACCTCTTTACAATCTTATACCCTTTACTTGGTTATGAGAATGACACGTGAAAGATCATGACATTAAAGCACACACTTATATACACATCTCACTTCACTCCTTTACTTCAAGAGATTGACATCTTCACTTATGAGGAATAATTATACTAACTTGCACATCACCTCTCTTATTACTCTTATGAGATTGGTACTAACATAATCATAATATTATTAGACTTTGGAACATGACATGATTGGAAAAGCTATTCCAAATTAAATAGGTTCTCTTTACCTCTAATTCTCTATGAGATAGCTCTTTTCGAAATTACAACGTTATGACATCTTCGGAACTTCAATCAATGAACAAGAGATATATGAACCATAAGTCATCTAAGAATAGGACACATATGAATAACAATATACATCACCCTGAATTGATATACTTCAAGCCTCTCGAAATTGAAGCAAGTCCAATGTCAATGTGAACAACATGTTGCAGAAGGATATGAAAAAAGGAAACCTTACATACCTTGTATTCTCAATACGAATATACAATATTAGACGTGCATACAATAGTCCCGCTCCTTCCTTATGTTTCACTCTACAACACAAGTACATAATGGAACCAACAGTAACCACCAATTACCTTACAATGGCATACAATAACCATAAGTCACATGTTTGGCTTTAACATGTCATTTCCCCCTTGACAATACCATTTATGAAATTATTGTACCAATAATCCCACAATATTCCATACATTGACCAACACATGATAACCAATAACATGTCACACTAAGTTCATACTTTCTACTCTTCATCACCACAACATCACAGTTATTCCATCAAATTAATTCAATACACCTCACAACAACAAATCGGTCAAAATCCCATAATTTACACTTATATAAAAATAACAAGTTTAGGACCATAATCACACCATACATGTTCATATTTTATCCATACCATGCTCTTTCATCAAAGTCACAAGTCATATTTCAAGCTTAAATCCCATGGATCATAAATCTTTTACAAAAACACAAAGTACCATGTTCAATACTTCCAAGCAAAACCAACATGAGTTACATACTCTCCCATGCATATAAAATATTAATCGATAAGAATAATCACTTACCTAGGCTTGGAAGATGATGATTTTGCTCCAAATATGGCTTAGGTTTGAAGAGCCCAAAGGGGTTTTCTAGAATTCTCAAGAAAAAGATAGAAAAACATGTGTGTCTTTGTGTATTAAAAATCTGATTTTTGGCCCTTTTTATAGACCTTTGAAGTCATACTTAGCCACTCTTGTGGCATTTAATGTTTGGTCTAGAAGGTCAAGGCAAGAATGGGTCATTTGACCCATTTTTTGGCCCATGTCTTCTTCTCATTTTGGGCCCTTTTTAAGCCCAATTCACTTAATCCACTAAAATCAATAATTTCTCATGTTTAATTCATTTCATACATGTTACGACAATATTCCCACTTACGGAATTTATATTCGTAGCCTCAATCCCAAAAACAAGCGATTCTAGCCACGTATGGCTCATTTTGACCATAAGGCTAAAATCGTCATTTTGACGCCGAATTCGTTCACGAGTAATTTTATCATACCAATATAATAATTCACTCATTTCATGTATATGCTCATGGTTGTAGAAGAAACGTGGCAAAAATCGGCTTGGTACGTCCCCGGGCACCCTTGGGACTTAAGAAAATTTCCAACTTTGAAAGTGGCCGAAACCAGCCTGGCACGCCCTTGGGCGCGACAGCTTGCTGCCTCTGGGCTAAAAAATTTGGCCCAAAGCGGCCTGGCACGCCCTCTGGCGCGCCTGGGCCTTAGTTTTCTTGAAAATTCCGTTTTTCGACTTTTCTTCGCGGGTTCGGTTAGATACTTCAAGTCCTATTCTTTAACTTACTTCTTCCTTCGTTTGGAGGTCCTCTTAGCCTCATTTTGAACCCCCCAAATGCGCCACGAAAATCACAAAACACCTCTCATGAAGGGCTAATCACATGTACGAAGCAAAATTTCAATTTTCTCAACATTAACATTACCAAATACATACTTATGACATCTCGACACCTAAGTAACCATTGTTCAACGTCGTCACATTGGGTTGGGAAGGTATGGGGTGTTACATTAATATATGATCACATAATATATATGTAAAAGAAAAAGTGAAACTAAATTATGTTCCATGATTACTCATCAAATCCTTCTTATAGAACAATTACTACAAAATTCTTATGTGGAAAGGAAAAGTGAAACCAATTGACGTTTAATTTTTTATTTTTTTTATTTTTTTAATGATTCTCCATTACTTCGAACCAAACATTAAGAAGTAATTTTTTCCATGATTACAATTACAAAAATTAAAAGGAGGAGAAAATAGTTTATTCTAGACTTCAATTGATTGAAACTTCAGCTTTGACTTTATTTGGCAAATGGTTTTGACCTTGATTTTTTCTTTGGGGAATGGACAAAAAGTATTGCCACCGAGCGATTACTGATTTTGGCTTTTCCAAAATATAGCCATTTAGATCTTTGTCGCTACTGCCTTCTGTTTTTTTTTTTAAAAAAATAATTGTTGCTCCACTTTATTTTTTTAAAATTTTCGCTGGTTTAGTTTTTTTTTTTAATTTTGCTGGTTATTTTTTTTTTGTTGTTGTTGCTTCATTCTGTTTTAAAAAAAAATCGCTGCTCTTTTGTGTTTTTTTCACTGCTTTTTTATACTCTTTTGTTTTGCAACTCTTTTATTTTATCAAAAAATCTATTCTTTTAATTGTATTATATTGGAACAATACAATACATATCTACATATATACAATATAATACAATAGTGATATATATTTTTATACAACAATGATATAGTTTCTATGCGCATCCTATACATATACATATATTTTATAATAATGATACAATTCCTATACACATCATATACCATACCATATTGATACAATTCTTATACCATATCGATACATTCCCTATTGATACAATCCCTATACCATATTGATACAACCCCTGTACCACATTCATTGTTCTATACACATATTTTATATACCAACATATTCTATACAATAATTATACAGTTTTTATATATATCTTACACATATACGTATTCTATATAACAACTATACAGTTTTTATACAAATTCTATACAGATTCTATACACATTCTATACAACCTTTAGCTATAATCATTGTTCAAATATGTATTTAATACAACAACTATACATTTTTTATACACATTCTATACAGTTTTTATATATATATTACACATAACATATTTTATGCAACAACTATACAGTTTCTATACACATCCTATCTAGTTTCTATACATATATCTTATATTGATACATATTATATACAATAATTATACAGTTTCTATACAATTGTATTTAATTATTATTTTTAAACAACAAAAAAAAAACAGACCTTTTTAGTCAAAAAATTTGTAACAAAAAAAAATAAAATTGAAACATTAAAAAAAAGGGCAATTTTCATAAATTCCAACTGTTTAATACCTAATTACAATTCATCCCGACTGTTTTCATATTTATAAAAAAATTCAAATTTTAGATTCTCGCGATACATAAGTCAAGCACCGATACATCACAATCTGATACATAAGTACCAAACTAATCGGTTGATACGTAAGTACTGATACATAACTCTTATGTGTTAATATCACAGAGATACATTCGGATACATAAGTTTGAAGTATCAGTAGCACAAAGAGTATTCTGATACATGGTTTTTGATAGATTTTCAACCAAAGACATCTTTCTTATGTATCTGTAACCTAATATTCAGTAAGATACATAACTTTTGTACATTTAGTGGAGGGTTGCGTGATGTATCTTTTTGTCCTTTTCAATTAGATACATCATTCTTATGTATCTCCAAACTCCCTTAATAGATACATAATTCTTGTGGATCTCCATTAACATCATCATCTTCAACCTCTATTGATGAATCTCCGAACTCCGTTCGAACTCCATCACCAACTCCCTCTGTCTTTGTCTCAGACTACCGTTGCTAGTAAACCCTGACCGACAAGCCACCAAATAGACCACAACTCAGTCTCTTACACCATTGACGAATCTCCGAACTCCTATTGTTGACTCGTCTTCATCCGAATTCATAAGGGAGAAAAAGTCAGAAGTGATGGTGGTTGGGTGGTGGTGTACGATGAAGGTGTTTCGGCCACCACCGCAGTGGGTGGATGAATATTGGCCCATTATTTGAATGAAATAAGAGGGAAAGAGAGATCTAGGGTTGAAAATTGGAAAGTTTGAAGATCTAAGAAGAAGAGGAAAAGAGAGGATTTTAATAGGAAGAGAGTATGAGATTTGTAATGGAGGGGTAGTGTTATGTATCGATTTTTTTGGAGAGAGAAAGTGAAAGTTGAAATTTTTGTAATTACTTTGTAGGGTGAGATTTTGAGTAAATATGATAAATTAAGGTGTAGGTTTATGTTATTTGTCCTTTAAAAAAAAAGAAAAAATAGCATAAATATACACCTTAACTTATCATATTTACACAAATTTTCACCCTTACAAAGTAATTACAAAATCCCAAGTATCAGTTATGTATCTCAATGAAATGTATTGGGAACGAATTATGTATCGTTGTGTATATCAGTGTGAGTTTTGTTTAAAGATACATACACTATGTATCTTTGAATGATTACAGTGTGGGTAATTATGTATCTCAACGGAATGTATAGGAAACAAATTATGTATCTTGATAGCCCAAAAAATGAGATTTTCTGTAAATATGTAAAATATCAAATTTTCTGTGATTAGATACCAAACTGTCGGGATTTATATTGTTTACCCTAAAAAAAGAACCGAATGACCCAAATTGAAAAAGGACTAAAAATGGCCCAAGAAGAAAGAGGAGGGCTGAAGTGTCCAATGGTCATTGAATGACAATAGTTTGACCGACTAGTCATAGAATGTCCATGGGCCTAAACGTGGACTAATATTTTTTTTAGTGGCCAACCTATGTCCTTTGCCTTTTTTCTTTCCTAGGGAAAAGTTTCATTTACCGCTCTTAAAAGTACGTCATTTTTGTTTGTCAAAAGTGTGCAGCAATCTTAATTGATCATCCATACAATATCTATCAAAAGTCTGCGGCAATCTTAATTGTCATTTTAATAAGTTAACACTAAAGTTACGCTTATTGAATACTAGTATCAATTTCATAAGGCACCAATATGAAGAGTTCAAAAGAAAATTTATATAAATCTAATTGAACTTAATCTTTTTTTATAATTATTTTTACAATAATTTTTTCATGTTAGCATTTAAACGTGTAGTGTAGTGATCAATAAAATGGATGAAAACTAAATTTGGTAAAATAATCCAATATGAGCCAAAAAACACTTTTTATATCAATAAGATTGTGGTATATGATAGAATAGAATCATGAGTAAATTTAACATTGCAAACTCATTTAATCTAAACTCAATACATTGAAACATCACTGTGTAAAAATTCGTTAAAATAGTAAGTAACAATATTGTAGTAAGTTTCAACTCATAATTAAAACTTATAATGTGTTCAATGCTAACATTTTAAATGTTGAATTTATAGAACTTAAATTTTTGTATGCGCCTTTGAATAAGATTCGTTCATCTTAATCATAGGTTTCGAATTCAAGTCTTTAATACAATTTTTTTTTCCAACAAAGAACATTTTCCTATTTAATTCTCCTACGTCCATTTTTATTTATCCAATATATTAAATATAGTTGTTCAGTTTTATTTGTTTAGTTTAAAAAATTAAGAGATAATTTATTATTTTATATCAATTTTACCCTTGTTATTATATATTATTAAGAGGACCCAAATTCTAATTGGTCTGGATTTGTGTGAATATAGAAACAAAAAGGTCTTCTGAATACTACAAAATTCCAAAAATATTGTGACTATGTTAGCATAATTCTAGAAGTTTGATTTGAAGGTACCCACCATACACTTATGTTCCAATACCATCGGCGTAGCGTTGTGGTTTCTCTGGTCTCCCTCTCATTTTCAACATTAATTCTTAGAAATGACTCTGACTCGTTCTTCCTTTTTATAACCGAATTTTAACGAATCCTCAATTCACATTCTCTGCTTATACCTCATTTCATTCTTTCAACAACCAAAAAAAAAAAAAAAAAAAAACCAATATTTTTCTTGTGGGTTGATCGATCAAAATACAATCTTTGAACGTCTTTTGGACACCCTTTTGAGTTGGCATTGAAGTAGTAGAAGATGGGTACAGAGAGTAAATACCAAATGAAGGTGGTGAATGGAGATTATGGCTATGTACTTGAAGATGTGCCTCACTTGACTGATTACATTCCTCATCTTCCCGTACTTCCATTTCTCCTTCTTGTTTTTGTTTTACTCTCTAAATATCATATTTCATATGTGCATATAATTTCTTGGATGCTGCATCTTTGAGTCTTGAATTCTGTGATTATGTCATTTCTCAATAACTTTGTTAAATGGCAGTTTTGCATGTCTTTATGCTGTGAGTTGTCCTGGAAATGTAGATTTGTAGAATTATTTCATTTCATGGTTACTGTTTTTGCGATAATTAATTCACTTATTATTGCAAGCCCCCTAATAAAACATATTGAGATGAAAAAGACTGCACCTTTGCCTACATCACACCCCCTTTCGCGTGCAGCTCTCCACTGGACCTACGTGAACGGGATGTTTCATAGACCGGGCTTCCATTGAAGGGAAGCCTTGGAGTAATTGTTGTCATGTAACTAGGAGGTCACGGATTCAAGCCGTGGAGACAACTTCTTGTAGAAATGCAAGGTAAGGTTGCGTACAATGGACCCTTATGGTCCGATTTTGATCGGAACCCCCGCGGGATAAAAGTCATGATTTTGATCTATATGGTGGTTGATGGAATCCAGTATATAAAGAACGTAAAATTAAAGGCTGATTTTTGACATCCATATATACTTTAAATGTCATGGTCTCATGGACATATTGTTTTTTTCTCGGGAGTTCGCAACAAAAGCTAGTTTCCTTGAGGTAGAAACTACGACGAGGCTATATGTAAAGTATGCAGAGAAAACTTATCTCCTGAATTAGCAGGGGTAAAACTAAATAAAAGGGAGGTGAAAATCAAGATATTAGTTTTGTCCTTTGAAAGTTACTCCATGAAGATAAGGAGCTAGTACATTTCTTGATTATTCAAGGACATCCTAACTTGATGGAGAATGAACAGATCTATGAACTTAAATTTATGTTAAAATATTTTTTTTTTTTTTGAGGTATATCCATGTGGTTTGAGGATAACTGGATAAGTCCTAAAACAAGGTGTTATTGGAAATTCCAAGTTTGAATAAGAAAATAAGAGATGTTGAGTGAATATGCATCAACCTTTGTTGTATTCTAAGTGAGTTTTTGGAGTAGGAAAAATTGATATTTGGACTTGCATTCATGTCCTAAAGGGTCTGAGATCCAATTTGGTTTGAAGATAAGTGCAAACCAAGTATGATTTCAGTAATATCTAATTTATTGGAAGATCTAACATCGTATAGATGATTTGCGCTCTTTGTGTGGCCTATTTGTTCTTAATTGAATATAAAGGGGTGGACATATAGAACAATATCTCTAATGAAATTCCATATTTATTTATCTTGATTGAGATGGGAAAGGGAGAGAGACATAAGGGAACAGGCATCATCTGTTGCTATATACTAATGAGTTCCTCAACAACACTTAATGACTCATGACTGAAGGATGTTGACTCTAGCTCATACAGAAGTATTTTAATACCTTGAGTTCTCATGCTTACTTCAGGCACGCATAGAAGATATTTTTAGTTCATTCTATTTGAGATTTTACGATGAATTTCTCACATTCTACATTTAGGAGGAAATTGAGATTTCAGGTAGCCAAAATTGTAATTTCCTCACATTCTCATTTAGTTGAACAAACTTGAGCTTTGTATAAAAGAAGTTAACTTTTACGTCTTTCAGATCAAACAAGCAATGCATTTTCTTCTTTTCCTCCTGAAGAGTTTCTTATACGTACTCTTTCTCTTCATGGTTGTGGCGGGAGCTTTCTCTTTCAGAAGAGCTTTTTAAATGAGCACTGTTTTCACCCTGGGTGTACCCTTTTCTAGGCAGCAACAATTTTTTTAAAATGTTATCATTATCGTTTTTTTTTTGTTTTTTTTTTTGAGAAATGGTAACATATCTTTGTTTGTTTTCTCCTCCTGATGAAGTTACTGACTTGATTCTAATACAGAATCCGTATCCTTACTATCACTCTCATTTGGTTTTGGTCATACTTTTTGGTCGGAGAAATTCACTTCTACTTTTTGCAAGAGTGGTCTTCACTTTTTCAGTCAGAAAATAAAAAGTGTATCTGTTACACACGAAACACTTCATTTCATCAATTTTAATTATGTGTATGTGTTATCCCCTCAACCATGTGTGTTTGTTGCTCTATATGTTGATATATATACTAACTCGACTTTATTCATCATTTCATTGCTTGATGACAGACTTATGATAACCCATTGCAGTCCAATCCAGCATACTCAGTTGTAAAGTGAGTTCAATATCAACCTTTCTTTTTTTAATGCTATCAGCGTCAATCTGGCAGTTTTTATGCATTTGACCCTTGACAAGTTATAAACTGTCTTTATGATTTCAGGCAGTACTTTGTTCACATGGATGATACAGTTCCTCAGAAGGTGCAATCTTCTTTCTAACATGTTCTGCCTGTATATACAAATTTTTTCGTAGAAAATGGCTTTACTTCTTTCTCTTTCAATGGTTTATAAAATGGTAAGACGGATGTATAGATAACAGATAGCTACATTGATCTGCGATAGTTGAGTTAGTGATTCTGCAAAGTGGGATGCTAGTCATATAAATGAAGTACAAATATAACTATCTGGAAAGCAAGAGTAGAGGACCATTATTGTCTGATGTGGGTTTTGGAGAAACAATAGATCCCAAATTATATCGAATTAGCACTTCACGGGAATCTATGGCCACTTTATCATTCCACTGCTATAAATGATGCATCAGAAAACATACTTTATGTGAGTGTATCTATAGTGGGTCCCTTAAAGGATCAAAAAGCTGAAGTAAATGTCAAAAAGAGTAAGAACTAATTGCAACTATGGTAAAGAAGCTACCGAAAAGGAAGACATGTCTGACTCTTCAAAGTGTCTACAGAGTCTCCAAACTGAACTTGCATCCTGAACCATTTCTTCAGTCTTGCAGTAGTTGCCAATCTCCTATGCCATTGAAGTGAAATGGCAAAAAAAGTGTGTAGAATTTTTTTCCTGAGTTGGCTTTTGGGGACAAAATTATCCAATCAGCCCTTTATTTTACTTTTAAACTCCTGGTCAGTTTCTCTTTTCTATAACCTATAATGAAAAAAAATTGTCAGAGAGAGCTCCTTTGTTCATCAATCCGTCCTCTTTCATTGTGATAATTGTTATGAATTTGTTTGATCACTTTGTAGATTGTTGTTCATAAGGACAGTCAGCGAGGAGTACATTTTCGGCGTGCTGGTCCCCGTCAGAAGGTATGCCTACTTTCTTCAAGGATGGCAATATGCAATTTGATGCCATTTACCAGTAGAGCAATTGATATGAAATCTTTCACTCAGAAGAAAGCTTCAATATTTCTCAGGTTTATTTCAGTTCAGATGATGTACGTGCTTGTATTGTAACATGTGGTGGTTTGTGCCCTGGACTAAACACAGTGATCAGAGAAATTGTACATAGTCTTGACTATATGTATGGTGTAGATAAAGTCCTTGGAATAGAAGTGAGTTGACTGATGTTCTACTTTTTTATTCTTAATAAGCTTTTGTCTGTGCAGCTAACAGTGCATTTTCTCCTTCATAGGGAGGCTACAGAGGTTTCTACTCAAAAAATACTATCAATTTGACTCCAAAGCTTGTAAATGATATTCATAAACGTGGTGGTACAATCCTTGGGACGTCACGAGGAGGCCACGATACCAAAAAGATAGTTGACAGCATACAGGACCATGGAATAAATCAGGTACGCCAACTATGAAGATTGTCTAAATATGTCTACTGCTAAATCTTAGAGGATCTTTTCTTCTTTTGGTCCCTTTTCTTTCTTTATGGATTTCCTAATTGCTATAAAGCAGCTTGTTTAGGAAGAAATTAGTATCTTGGTCATAAGAAAGAGCTATCTATAATTGTCGAAAGTGGTATGTTGATCATACGAAAGAACTACGTATAATTGAACAAAGTGGTATCATAGTGACAAGTATCTTCTTAATAGATTAAGAAATTGAAGGAGCATGTTTTCTTTAAGAACCAAAGAAGAAAGTTTCTTATTGACTAATTTGAATGTTACAACAACATAACTGACCACTAGAAACATTCATTGTTTTATTTTTGCAATTGCTAGTCAACTTTGTCTGGGGCATCTTTGATTTCATCACAACAAAATTATTTTCTGCTCAAAAGCTTCCACTTGGTATAATAATTTTCTTACTGGTTCAGGTTTATATAATTGGTGGTGATGGGACTCAAAAAGGAGCAGCTTTCATTTATGAGGTATGTTAGATTCTGCAAATTAATAGGCCAGGTAGATACCCACCCAAAAAACATGAGATAATTTTCAAATAGGGCAATATGGTTTACATAATTTGCTGAAAATTCAACAATCTATTCTTTATATAATTAGTCTGTTGAGCAGATTCTCCATCACTCTACAAATGTCAAATCGAATATCTTGTTCCAAGCCTGACATACTATGTCAACATCATCTGCATTCAGCTTCATCATTTGCACAGATATTCAATATGTTTGAATATACTGTACTAACTAGTTGTCAAAACTAGTTCTGGCTAGCTCTTGTCAGTATGCTCTAGTAGTTTCCACGGACTTGCTAATCTCTTACGTGGAAACTTTTCTTTTGAATATGCTAATTGCATATTTAGTTTCACTGCAATGATAAATGGAACCAACTACTGTTATATGCATTACTTGGTATCTGATTTTGATTCCTGATGGTCCTTGGTGGTATCAATTCTTCGCTTGGTAAAAAGAGAATTTCTGTTCACATTTGCAAGCATTCTTAGAATAATCCTACTTCCTTTTTGCAGGAAATTAGGCGGCGTGGTCTCAAAGTTGTTGTTGCTGGGATACCCAAGACAATTGACAATGATATTCCAGTATTTCTCGTTTCTTCATATTAAAATTGATTATATTTTATTCTGGTACAATAAACAGTTTAGCTGCCTTAGGAAGTAAGTCTGAAGTTTCTTGCAAAGTGCAAAGCATAAACTTTACTACTCAATATTAAAAGTACAGTGTAATGTCTAGGAATCTCATTTTGGTAGTTTCCCCTCTCATTTGACTTGAGCAACTAGTAGCTAATAGTGGTCTTCAGTTTGAACTGCTGTTATGTAAAAACAGTTTGTTCTGTAATCAGGTCATCGACAAGTCATTTGGCTTTGATACTGCCGTAGAGGAGGCTCAACGTGCCATCAATGCAGCGCATGTCGAAGCTCAAAGTGCTGAGAACGGCATCGGTTTGGTGAAGCTAATGGGCCGCTATAGTGGTAACATGCTAGTGTAGAATTTTTTTTTTAATATCAAGTTCTCATAAAGACTGTTTTATGTCCATCTCCACTACAAATCATATCTGGCACTTCATTGTTGGTTGTTCACTGTTAAACAATAAGCTCTTCTCTGCACAGTTAGCTGCAAAACTAGTCACTAGATAGCTATAGCTGTTATTGATAAAACATGTTAAGTGAGTTTCTGTATATCAACCATTTTGTTGGAGAGCATAAATAATTGTAAACATATCTTTGAGAGAGCAAACTTTATTTTCAAGTCATATTCTCAATGCTTAACTTCCCAAACTTGTCCA
The DNA here is from genome assembly GCA_031232105.1 of Capsicum rhomboideum. Lineage (NCBI taxonomy): Eukaryota > Viridiplantae > Streptophyta > Magnoliopsida > Solanales > Solanaceae > Capsicum > Capsicum rhomboideum. The sequence continues at coordinate 15,721,777 of CP124718.1, forward strand.
ACAACAACAACATACCCAGTGTAATTCCATAAGTGGGGTCTGGGGAGGGTAGACTGTACGCAAACCTTACCCCTATCTTGGGAGGTATAGAGGCGGTTTCAACTGCCCAAACTTGTCCATGCTTCCATAATCTATAGATCAATGTACTTTCCAACAAACAACAAAATTTGATTTTAATTCAATTTGATGGAATTGGGTGCAGGATTCATTGCAATGTATGCCACTTTAGCAAGCAGAGATGTTGACTGCTGTTTGATTCCAGAGTCACCCTTCTTTCTTGAAGGAAGTGGTGGTCTCTTCGAATTCGTTAAGAAAAGGCTCAGAGAGGAAGGACATATGGTTATTGTGATAGCCGAAGGAGCTGGGCAGGAACTTCTTGCAGCAGAGAATTCCCATTCTAGAAGTGAACAAGATGCTTCAGGAAACAAGCTTCTCCAAGATGTTGGTTTGTGGGTATCCCATAAAATCAGGGTAATGGTTTTCCCTGACCTTACAGTTTATACATAATGCGGAACTGATCGATCTTTGCTTTCTCTCCCTCTATGTAAGTCATTAAGGGTTCGTTGGTAGGGTGTATAAGAATAGTGCATAATATGATGTATTAATAATGCCGGTATTAGTTACGCTTGCATTAGTTATGCTGAGATTTTTCTTATGTAATGTTTGATTTCACGTATTAAAAATAACATGCATTGCATAATTTCTTTTTAAGAAAATATATGTTTACAAAAATACCTTCTACAAATATGGCAGAAAGGATTTGGAAATGTTGGTTTAATACTGTTAAGGGAAACAACGCAGCAAGGAAAAACCAAAAGGCTAGCTGCTGAAAAACAGAAACTGAAAAGAAGAAGAGACGCAGAGAAGTTTTTTTTTCTGGAAAAAACAGCGTACTTAATTTATTATAACTCCTAACTTATATAGTGCTATTACAACCAAAAATAGGCTAAACTTACCATAAAAAACAACCTATTTGCTACCAAAAATAATAGAGACAACTAATTAGTTTCCTACCAAAAATAGGAATCCCAATTTGACTAGGAGTTGTATGAAAAAAGCTGGAGAAAACTAAAAGAAGAAACTACATTCCGTAAAGCAACTTTTAACACTCCTCCTTGCTTTAGGAAATGCAAACACCGAGTTTCTTTCTCAAGAACTCAAATTTGCTTGCCGGAAGAGCTTTTGTAAAAATATCAGCCAGCTGCTCTTCCGTTCTGCAATATACCAGATTCACTAGACCATCCTTTTGCACTTCTCTAAGAAAATATAGCTTCACATTGAAATGCTTGGTCTTTCTATGAAATACTGGATTGTGAGAAATAGCAATGGCAGCTTGGTTGTCCACAAATATCTTAGTGCTTTCCTTCATCTCGAAACCAAGATCGCAAAAGATTTTCTTCAACCATAAAGCTTGATTGACCGCAGCTGTAGCAGCAATGAATTCTGCCTCTGCAGTTGATTGAGCAACAATCTCTTGTTTTTTTGAACACCAAGAAAAACATCCAGCGCCTAAAATAAAATAGTACCCTGAAGTACTTTTCATATCTTCAGCAGAACCACCCCAATCACTGTCAGAAAATCCTTGAAGTTTGAAATTCTGGCACTTGCTAAATTTGACTCCATAGTCCATTGTGCCTTTGACATATCTGAGCACTCTTTTTGCAGCTTTCATATGCAATTCACTAGGAGAATTCAAAAATCGGGATAGTACACTTACAACACACAATATATCTGGCCTTGTTGCTGTAAGATACATCAAACATCCTATCAAGCTTCTGCAGCTTCCTTCTTGTACTCGTTCAGCACCATCATCCTTCATTAGCTTCTCCTTTTGATTCATAGGAGTGCTCATACTTTTGCAATCGTCCATTCTAAATTTCTTCAGAATTTCTCTTGCATACTTCTTCTGACAAATGAATATTTGATCTTGGATTTGTTTGATCTCCATTCCAAGAAAGAAAGCCATCTCTCCAAGATCCGTCATTTCAAAGACTTTCATCATCTCCCTTTTTAACTCTTCTATGAGCACAACATTACTTCCTGTTACTAAAAGATCATCAACATATAGAGAAATTATAATAATGTCAGAGTTAACATGCTTTATGTAAAGAGTTGCTTCACTTAGGCTTTTCTGAAAACCTAAGTCAGAAAGATGATCATCTATTCTACTGTACCAAGCCCTTGGAGCTTGCTTTAATCCATAGAGGGCCTTTTTCAGCAAGTAGACTTTGTTTTCCTGTCCTTCCACAACAAACCCTTCAGGCTGATCAACATAGATTTCTTCTTGCAAGAAACCATTCAAAAAAGCTGATTTAACATCCAGTTGGTAGATTTTCCAGCCCTTTTATGCTGCCATTGCCAAAAGAAGTCTGATTGTGTCAAGTCTTGCGACTGGTGCAAATGTTTCAGAAAAATCTACACCGAAAATCTGAGCATAGCCCTTCACCACAAGCCTAGCTTTGTGTTTGCTCACTGAACCATCTGCATTTAGCTTGGTTCTGTAAACCCATTTAACACCAATAATCTTTCTGTCTTGAGGTCTTTCAACCAACTCCCATGTGTTATTTTTCTCGATCATGGTTAGCTCCTCCTGCATTGCAACTATCCATTTCTTGTCTCTTTCAGCTTCTGCATATTCAGCAGGTTCAAATATGGCTACATTGCATCTTTGATAGATATCTGAAAGTGATCTGGTTCCTCGCACTGGAAGATGATCAACTTGTTCCTCAAAATTGTGCAACTCATTAGCTTCCCTTTCTTGTTTTTCTCCATCCCAATCCCATTGCTTTTGTTCAACAAATTCCATATCTCTGCTTACCAAAATTTTTCCAGTTTGTGGTTGGAAAATTCTGTAAGCTTTTGACTGCGAACTATAGCCAATGAAAATTCCAGGTTCTGCCTTCTTGTCAAGTTTATCCCTTTTCAACTGAGGTATGTAAGAAAAACATAAGCAACCAAAAATCTTGAGGTTCTTTAGTGAAGGTTTGTACCCATGCCAAGCTTCAAAAGGTGTTTGACCATTCACTGCCTTTGTAGGCAGCCTATTCAACAAAAATACAGCAGTATTAGCTGCCTCTGCCCAGAACTTTTTGGGAAGCTCTTTCTCGTGCAACATACACCTTGACATCTCCATGATAGTCCTATTTTTCCTTTCACTTACTCTATTTTGTTGTGGAGTATATGGAGTAGTAAGTTGATGCTCTATTCCAGCAACTTCACAAAAGTTTTTGAACTGATCTGAAGTGTACTCAGTCCCATTATCTGATCTGAGCACTTGTATTTTGCAGCCGCTTTGATTTTCTACCAAGGCTTTGAATTTCCAAAAAACTTCAGCAACCTCCGATTTGAATCTTAAGAAGTATATCCAACACATCCTTGTTAGATCATCAATAAAAATTATGTAATACCTGCTTTCTTTCAACGATGGAGTTCTTTGGGGGCCTCCAAGATCTGTATGAATCAGCTGCAATTTTTGAGTTGCTCTCCAAGTTGATTTTGTGAAAGGCAATCTTGTTTGCTTACCAAATTGACATGCCTCGCAACTTGGGAGTTCCTCTTCAAGTGGAGGTAAACCTTTTGCCAGCTCCTTTTTCTGCATATACAAAAGAGCCCTGTGGTGGAAGTGACCCAACCGTTTGTGCCAAGTTTCTGCAACAGTGGATTGACTTGGAAAAGCTATCTGTTCTTCCTCCATTGGATTCAAAGAAAAGCTCTTTCCCTGCATTTTAATTCTGAATAGTTCCTGACCACTTGGATCAATGATCAGACACGCCGTATCTTCAAAAAATAATTTGAATCCATTTTCGAGCAATTGTCCAACACTTAATAAATTCTGATCAAGCTCAGGAACAAACAAAACTTCAGAAATAAGTTTTGTACCTGTATAACTCTCAATAGCTACAGTCCCTTTTCCTTTTGCCGGGAGGTATTCTCCATTTCCAATCCTGACTCTTGATGTTGCTGTTCTATCAAGCTTTTTAAAAATCTTTTCATCACTAGTCATGTGATTCGTACACCCACTATCAATAAGCCAACTGTCACTTGAAATACTTGATGCAAAACATGATGCAACAAAGAGTTGATCCTCTTCTTGTTCATTAACAACTCGAGCATCTGCATCCTGTTGCTGATTTTTATTCTTACAAATGATCGCTTCATGCCCAAGCTGATTGCACTTAGTGCACTTAGCATCAGGTCTTTTCCAACACTTGAAAGGTGCGTGTCCGAGCTTGCCGCAATGCTTACAAGGAGGGTAGTTTCCTTTGAAGCTACCTGTTTTGTTTTTGTTGTTGCGTGCTGCACCTTCTCCATCTGTTGGTTGGTACTTCTTATTCTTCTTCTTTTTATATCGTCCATCATCGTGATGCTTGGCTGGTAAGGCACCTTCAACAGCTCCTTCTTGTCTCATAACACGTCGTTGCTCTTGTGCTTGAAAAGCACTTAAGAGCTCTGCTAGTGTAATTTTGGACAAGTCCTTAGTATTTTCTAAGGTTGTAATGGTAGCCTCGAATCTTTCAGGTACCGTTACAAGGATTTTCTCAACGATCCTTGAATCGTTAAAAGTGGAACCCAACAATCTAATGCGATTTGCTATATTAAGAAGTCGGTCAGAGTACTCCTTTATGGTTTCACTTTCCTTCATCCTTTGCAGCTCAAACTCACGTACCAGATTCAACACTTGCATCCCTCGAATCCTTTCATCTCCTTCATACTCAATCTTGAGATAATCCCATACCTCTTTCGCTGAGTTTAGAGACATGATACGAGTGAATACATTGGATGAAACTGCAGTAAATAAGCATGCCTTTGCCTTTGATTTCCTAGCTTTCCTCTCCTTGTGAGTTTTAATCTGCGCCACCGTGGGATTGTTTGGCAAGGGAGCTATCTCGTATTCATCTTCGATAGCTTCCCAGAGATCCAAAGCTTCCAGATATGTCTGCATTCTAACTGCCAAGATTTGATAACTTTCTCCATCGAAAGTTGGTGGTGCCATTGAAGAAAAACTTGCTTCTCCGTTCATGGTGTCCACTGAATCTGCTTGATGCATACACTCACAGGTCCCTCAAGATTAAAGCTCCGATACCAATTGTTGGTTTAATACTGTTAAGGGAAACAACGCAGCAAGGAAAAACCAAAAGGCTAGCTGCTAAAAAACAAAAACTGAAAAGAAGAAGAGACGCAGAGAAGTTTTTTTTTCTGGAAAAAACAGCGTACTTAATTTATTATAACTCCTAACTTATATAGTGCTATTACAACCAAAAATAGGCTAAACTTACCATAAAAAACAACCTATTTGCTACCAAAAATAATAGAGACAACTAATTAGTTTCCTACCAAAAATAGGAATCTCAATTTGACTAGGAGTTGTATGAAAAAAGCTGGAGAAAACTAAAAGAAGAAACTACATTCCGTAAAGCAACTTTTAACAGGAAAAGATTTTGAGGGGCAATTGTGTCTTTAAAAATGCTAATGCATGCATTAGAACCCATTGCATTATTAATACCATTGGATTTCCATGTATTAGTTATACACACCTTAATACCAAATAGAGTGTATAACTAATACTTGAAAAAGTGCACCAAACAAGGTACTCGTAATACACAAAGCTAATGCATGCATTATTTTTTCTAATGCGCTCTACCAAACGACCCCTAAGTGTGCTTGTCTCTACTTGAATATTCGCATTTATGGGTTCGTGGGAGAGTTTATATCATCTGTGTTAGAAAATTACATTTGCTCTAAAGATGTACTAAAGTTCATACTATAACTATAACTGGTTTCCAGAAAATAAGGTGAAAATTATCTTCCAAATGCTCGTGGGCCTCTAATAAGAACTTGTACCTGTTAACTTTTCTCACAAAATAATTTCTTGTAACGCCAAGTAGCCATGTGCATCTTATAAAGCAAACACCATTTGAATAACTTAAGAAATAATTGGTGAGGCATTATAATTGTATAGTTATATATTGTTATTTCTATTTTTGAATACACTGTTGTTTATCCATGGCTTTGAGAAATGGTATGTTGTTACACTTTGTAAAGTGGCTGGACTCCTAAATTTGCCTTTAAACGCCGTACTATCTAGCAGAGATAATCATTATGAAATTTGAACTACTTGCTGAAAGAACCCTGAAACAACACGCAGATGTTGTCTTAGATTGCTGCTTATCCTTTGTAAAGATTGATATGATCCAAAAACATGGAAATGGTTCTTGGCCTACTTTTCTTTTCATATTTTTTTGCAATCTATGGAGAAATCATCATTGAGCTTATTTATAATAGAATTTATTATGTATTAGCATTGTACTCACCTTTTCTTAAACTTTTTGCAGGATCATTTTGAAAAAAAACTTAAGATGCCCATTACTCTTAAATATATAGGTGGGAAAATTTCAACCATCTAAATAGGTGATTTAATTTGGAAAATGTATGGAGCTAATTAGCAATTCACATTGTTATGCAGACCCAACTTACATGATCCGTGCTGTTCCAAGTAATGCATCTGACAATGTATATTGCACGATTCTTGCTCAAAGTTGTGTTCATGGAGCTATGGCAGGGTACACAGGCTTCATCTCGGGGGTTGTCAATGGTCGCCAAACATATCTTCCATTCAATGTAAGTATCTACATTTGGTTGTTGATCTTTCTAGTTGTATCTCTGCTTTTTTTAATTAACCCCATGGTTTCAACAACTTCCGTCCCTGTGTCAATTGGGATTGCACAGTGACTTGGCTGCTAGTTATCATACCACTAGGCATAAATCTTAGTTCATAGCTGCTTTAAATTGAGTAGCTACCGGTTCACTACCTGGTTTTGGGGTCTAGCTTGAGATTGCAACTCATGTTCTTAAAAGATTGATGTCTTTTTTATGGTCACTCCTCCAACACTCATATCGTGCATTTAGATTCTAAAATCCATTCAGTTTTTCTTGAAGTTTCACAACGTCAGAGGAGATTGTTTGATGCCTCTCAATACGTATGTTAAACAGTCTCCAGAATTTTAGCTTACCGTTTAGTTAGAAGCAGTTGCATCTTCTGATGGTGTTCGTTTTATGTAACATTGTTATCAGTAACCCATTGTCCTGTACTCAGGGTTATATTGTTCATCTCTCTAATATGACATAAAGCATCTCGGTTTTCTAATTTCATGGCATAATTGAAAGCAGCAACAGCTTTGTGCATTGTAGATGTTGTCTTACATGGCAGAGCTGTTTTAGCAATACCCTATGCTCTATTAAGATCATTTTCACCACTGTGACTTGGTGGCCTAAAGGGGAACCAAAAGCCATTCAATCAATTATGTCGTGGTTTTTACCTTGTCAAAAAATCTTTTGTTGGGGGCACTTGTTTAATTTTGATTCGACTTACAAAGCCATTTGACTCCTATGTACACACCATTTTCATAAGTTGAATAAGCATGTTTGCTATGCAGCGCATTACTGAGAAGCAAAATAAGGTGGTCATAACAGACAGGATGTGGGCACGACTTCTTTCTTCAACTAGTCAGCCTAGTTTCTTGAGCACAAAAGACATTGCTCAAGGGCAAAAGCAGCAGCACTCACAATCTCAGTTGTTAGATGGAGATAACAGTGAAAGTGAGATTACAGGTAAACAAAACACTAGCACGGCATGAAATAAAAGCACCTTAACACTAGAGTTAGTAATTGTTTTCACAAGTAGTCTCTCTGCTACTTTTGAATCTGCAATGCCTCCCATAATGTCAGATAAATCGGGTCATGTAGGATCTTACTTGAAGGTGTTGGATCTGTTACCGTGCCTCAGCTGTGGGCAGTAACAGATGTATATTGAAGGTTTTGTTGTATCTAGTGAAGTTGCGCCAAAGCTTCGTTGTATTCAATTCATGATTATGAACCATATTTATTTCTATCTTGTGGAATTGGCTCCACAATTTTGGGTTACCTCCTCTCTGCGTTATACACTTGGAAAACGTTGCTGTGGATGTCTCAAAATTTCTGTAATATTAATACTATGCTCCATTGGTTTTGAGTTGACCTAATTTTATTACATTGACTGTTTAAATTATACTGGATGGGACAAGTCATTAGGACCCTTGCATTGCAAAATCCAAACTTCTTCCGATATGCTGTGCTCATCTGTCACTTCTGTATTTTAGATTTTTGGAATCTAAAAGTGTCAAAAGACCCGTTCAAATCCTGACGTGGTGATACTTGTGAATTCTTTGTGCTGATGGGAGGCTGTAGGTGTTCGGTAGATTGTGCGTGCAAAAAAAAAAAAAAAAAGAGCTTTTATAGAATGGAAAAAACTAATTAATTTATGCAGATGATAAACTAATTATGAAATTGCAAAGGGGGCTGCATATTACCACCCAAATAATCGTGAAAACCTCATTGTAACCAATTTCAATTTACAAGAATGCCTAATAATGCTAATATTACGCAATTGCCCAGTGTTTCAGCAACCCATAACTCATCTTCATTCCATATCACTTTTAAAATTATCACCAAAGTTCTGGTAGGATTGGTGTTAAATTTGACAAGATTCTACAACTAGTGTGCACATTTGACTAAAACTAGTGTAAGCGTTTGACTAGAATTAGTTCGAACATTTGAAAAAGAGGAATTCTTCTATGGAAAGAAATGTCCAAGTTCAACTTGTAGTCGAAATCTTTGACTACCATTAAATGGTTTCACACGCTGAACTTTGATATTTGCGTAATGATGATGTCACCAGTGACACCAAGATGATGATGATATCACTGATGACATCAAGAGGAAGAATTCACATCTATAAATAGGAGCACTTGGTTCATTTGTTAAATACCTTTCTCACTTGCCTTTTTATCTTTGAAGACATTTGAATCTCCTTTCTCTCTTGTAGTATTTCACTTGTATTCTTTTGGAGTGAAATAAAATGTAGTTGGTTGATTGTGTCCGAGGAATAGGTAAAAAATAAAATTTTGTCGAACTTCATAAATTTTTGGTGTTCTCTTATTGTTCTCTCATTTACTATTTATATAATTAACTTTAGATATAGAAGTTGCGACTTAATCGCTCTCTATATATTCGTCTTCCGCAACAATTGGTAGTTTAAGTTACTGAGCTAAGAGAACTGACGCGGGAGTAAGCAAATGCTGTACACTTCAAGATTGAAAGAAATATCCAATAGTGTTTACCAGACAGTGCAGTTAGTAAGTACAACATTGAGAAAAAGAAAAATGACTACATATCCTTTGCAAAGAAACCGCCTTTCATTTTCAGGCAATGCAAGGTTTTAAGATCACAAAGGTTTAACATCTTGGTGTGGTTATTTTACATCACAAAGTTTTGAGATCCCAGCTGAGCAAATGCTTCCTCTCTAAAAATGAAAAACAATAGACCGCCACAAAGATTGTTGTCATTGGTGATGTACTACTCATCAGCCTTTATAAACGCCCGAAGGATCAGCATTCTGCACAATCCAAGGATGCTCAAGTACTTTTTTCAAGGGCAGACGCTGAGAAGAATCCTTTACAAGCATCTGTTATCCCACAAACATGAAATCAAAAGAACAAGTTAGGCCCAAGATTAACGAGCGACTCATATTTCAAAGCATCTCAATGGATTAGAGAAAAACCTGACTAATGAGGTCCTTGGCAACTGATGAAACAACTGGTTTGGCAGGAAAATTGAGATCCACTTGCACAATCCTGCACAGGAAAACCTTATCAATATATCTACGAATGCGTTCATTTGATGTGTAATTTCATTCTGTCATTTCATACTCATCCACGAGTATTTGAAGTTGAAAAAGAGAGATCTGAAAATAGCAATCCAGGAAAGAAGTACACTTCTAAAAGGGGAATTTTAAAAATGTGGAGTACTATTTCTACCAAAAGCCCTCTTTTTCTCATGAAACTTTTCGTCGGCATTTGGAAGAAATTCTCACCTCCTATATGTGTCTGAGTGTTCCTTTGCTTCAAATGGGGGCATCCCGTACAGAAACTCAAAGCACAGGACACCAAGGCTCCAAATGTCCACACTTGCATCATGCTCCACACTTTCCACTGCAGTTCAGCAATTAACGTATCAGAAAAATTGTAGAAGCAGTTAAAGAATCACTAAAAGCTAAATTCTCATACATATAAGCCCATGTGAAGGTAAAAGGCAACGTACAACAAAAGAAATTTAAAAAGAAAAAACGATACCACATGAAGTCATGGTAATATAGTAACTTTGGAATAAAACCTCCAAAGTTAAATGAAACCATCCTGCTAATGTAATTATTTGCACATAACATTCATATCATATAACACGCATACCCATCTCAGGTGGCAAATAGTCTAGAGTGCCGCACATAGTCCGCCTTCGATTAAAGGTATGCACTGACCACCCAAAGTCTGCAATTTTGAGTTCACCCTAACAACAGAAATATCAAAAATAATTAATTCTGGCTCTGTCCATTTTACTGCAATGCAGAGTATGAACTGTTTTGCAGTGCTAAATATATACCTGTGCACCAACCAAAAGATTCTCTGGCTTAATGTCTCTGTGTATTACGTGCTTTCCATGACAGTATATGAGGGCTCGTGCTAATGATGCAACATACTGCTCCAAGACCCAAGATAAAGAAAAAATAGAGACCTTATTGTCAGTTGGTCATGTTGAAAGTAGATGTGAAGGGTATGAATATAATTTAAATGTCGGAGCTATATAAATCTGCTCATCCGCAAGGCTATCTAAAATGGGAACAAAACTGAAAATTTTAAATGAAAGAACTCCCCATCTGCTCATTTACCAATTTCTCGTGATTCTGTCATTCATACAGTCCAATAATAAATGTAAAAGCAGTTTTGTAATTCACGAAGAACTCACAGTTGCAGCACGTCGTTCACTAAAATATTTGCATTTCTGCAGCTCCTTATAGAGTTCACCCTTGGCAGCATATTCCAGGATCAAATACACACGTTTCTGCATTAGTAAGTGCTGTCATCAGCCTCTTGAAAGTTCTAAAGACTAAAAATTGAGAACAAGCAATGCAGACGAGGTTGCAGAAGGAACCATAATTTACCTGGTCATAAAAGTAACCATAAAGCCTCAGAATATTTGGATGGCGAAGGTGGCTTTGTATTTCAACTTCACGACGAAGCTGATGTTCAACCTGGGACTGTTTTAGCTGGGTCTTGAACAGCACTTTTAATGCAACAATATGATTGCTCTGTTACCAAGAAATAACGAACCTTAGTATTGGAATGTGATGGTAGAACATGTAATGCCTGTCTATCTAATAAAATTCGAAAAATCTTTTATGTCATGTCCATAAGATATCATCCCCAACCTCCCACCATTACCATTAAGATGCTAAAGAAAATTTCTGATCTAGAACCCCGAGTATACAGGAACTACCATAGCAGATAACTAATATGTTGAACGAGAGATTCTCACCGCAAAGCATAAATCCGAGGCAATTGAAAGTAAGTAGCTTTATCACCCATTTTTAACATAGAAACCATGTAAAGCTTTAAAGGACTAACCCTTTTTTCCCTAGCTAGATATACATGACCGAACTTTCCTCTTCCAAGAGGCTTCCCAATGTCAAAATCATTAAGTGTCCACCTCTTTTTATCAGCCTCTGATGATGCCGCCTCTGATGACGTCTGCAGAAGTTGAAAATTCTGTAGTCCATAAAAAGAGCAGTTTATAAAAAAAGCAATAACAATCAATTTCTGTTGAATTAAATCAGCAAAGATATCAGAAACATTAAGTGGTGCTAGGCCATGTATCATTGTTAAATTTCAAAAAAGTAGTTTTTGTTTTCAAAGTGAAAATTGGAATTGTGTTTGACCATGAATATAAATTGGAGTTGTTTTTGCATTTTTGTGAGTAATTTGGACTGAGACCAGCTTTTTGAATTCTGTAATTTTATGGCCAAATGTGATTTTCGGAGTTCAACTCCGGGAAAAAATTAAAAAATTTCATGGTCAAACGCTCTCTAAAGCTCCAGGCCATAGTCCAGTAAAGTCCAAAACCCTAAAATTCTTGTATACAGACAAATTTTAGAAATCTCAGTAATTTAATAGTGCTGTTTCAATAACCATCACAAAAGCCAAAGATATTTCTCATACAGTGTATCATCTAAAAGCTAAATTGTTAAATTTGAAAAAAAAAAAAAAAAAAAAAAAAGAAGAAGAAGAAGAAGAAGTTCAACCCCGTTGATCAGAAATGAAAATAAAAACCCTAATTATCAGAAAACAAGCTGGAATATCTACAAATCTACCAAATTAAGGAAGAAAAACTCAAGCTCGTCCAATGTAAAACCCTAGATTACTCAATGAATTTCAAATTTCCTGGAAATCCTAAACATAATTTGTCGATAATACACAAAAAGCTTGAAATGAAATCGAACGATAATCAAATCAAATAAATTATACAAAAAAATAAAGGTCATATTTACCTTGTGTTGTTGTTGGTGTGGCTGATTCTCCGTGGCGATCCCCATTGTATATGAATTTCTTCTATCTACAAAGAGATAAAAATTATAAACGGGATAATGAATGGTGATTCTTTTTGAGTTTTTTCGATTTGAATATAGAGAGGGGGAGGACAGGGGACATGATTTTTCTCTTTGTTTAATTACAACGGTCATATTTTTGGTAACGTGCCACGTGGCCCAATAGAGATCTAGTTCCCTTTTTGTTCAATAAATTCCTTTTTTTCACAAGGGGAGCGTCTTTGACATATGCCTTGATGGGAGAACATGGGACCCCTAACTAAGGGGCCTTTTTTTTTTTGGAAAAATTGTTTGTTAGTGGGAGTGTTGGTCATTAAGAAGTCTCACGTTCGAAAGATAAAAGTAGAAATAAGGATGTTGTGATGGATGTGTATATTATGAGAGATATGATTAGAAATGAAGATATTAAGGACAAGGTGAGAGTAGTCTCGGTGGAGGATAAGATGCGGGAAGCGAAGTTGAGATGATTTGAGAATATGAAGAGGCCAAGGGCAGAACTAGCTTGGGGTGCGAAAAAAATTATACTATTTGTACATAGTTGAAATTATTTTTTTATGTAAAATATATAGTAGATGTCGAACCCCCTTCTACTAGTTTGTATATTTACTTCTTTATATTTTGAAACCCTCTTAATAAAATTTCTGGCTCCACCACTGGAAGAGGCGATGCACGAGCACCCCATTGTGGAGGTGTGAGGAGTTTGGCTTTGGATGATTTCAGGAGAGGTACAAGTAGACTGAAGAAGTATCAAGAAAAAGTGATTAAACAAAATATGTCGCAATTTTAGTTGACCAAATACATGACCTTAGAAAAAAAATTGTGGAAGATACATACTGGGGTAGAAGGTTAGTAGGTAGTAACATGTTGTCTCGTTTATTTTACTAGTAGTCATAGTATTATTCATGTAGTTTTAGGTACTTCAATGATCACGTTATTTTTGTTTTACAGTTACTGTTCTTTTTCTGTCATGCTTTCTATAGTAATTTGCTATGGCTTCTATATTTTTATTAAATTTTTTTTCAACCTGCTTTAAATATTTTTTCTTGAACCGAAGGTCTATTGGAAACAATCTCTATTACCTAAAAAGGGGTAAAATCTATGTACATTTTACTCTTCTAAAACCCTCACTTTATGAAATTACACTAAGTATGTTAGTATTGTTGTTGCTTCAAACATAAAGTAGGGGTTGTATGAATCCTTTATATTAGTTCCGTCCTATTTAAGTTATTTCGTTCCATACTAAACAAATTTGTTTTTAATGAAAAATTACTTCTCCAAAACTAAAAGTTCTTTAAATTTTGTACTCATTTCTATATAGACATTCAAGTCTTTAAGCAGAATTAAAGAAATAAAAAAATTCTTGACAAATACTAAATGATTAATTAGGTGTAACAACGATGACTAAAAGCAGTTTCCCTTGGTTGGAATATATGAATCCTTTACTTCCATTATGTTATATTTTGATCTAAATACACATTGATTTTTAGGACCCTAGATAAGGTGGGAAAAATAGAGGTCTAACCCGATTTAATTAATCGAAATTCTATCATGATAATAATATTTTAAAATAAATATTGGATATGGACCTACTCATGATTTATGTTTTCTTTTCCTTCCAATCAAGACTTTACCACACATGTAACAATCCAATAAAGCGCGAGAATTTTTTTTACTTTCTATAAACAATTTGTTCACTTTCGTCAATAAGAATAATCATGCATTTTCCTCTTAAGAATTTTTCTTCTCATTTTATCCTCTCCGAATCGTATGTTAGCATCATAATAGAGCAATTTTTTATGGATTCGTCTAAAATAGAAAGAGAAACTAACTATGGTTCTATTTTTGGGCTTATCCCTTTCTTTTCACAAAGAATTAGGAAAAAGGTGCCCTGAATAAAACATCAATTACTTTAATATCCATTTCAGCTCATTAGGATTTAGGAATGGGAACAAATTTTAAGACGCCATTTTTTTCTATTCAAATTGTAAAAAAAGTTATTATCACCTATTCCCTCCAAGAAAATTTTTGTTTATTATTTTATCCTGCCTCAGCTTCGTAGATGAAAGAGTTTGAATCAACGAGCAATTTTGTTTACGTACAAAATAGAAGGCGTTCATCTTGAATCATATGTCAGACAGGAGCAACATACAAACTTATTTTTGACATAATGTAAGAAGACAGACATATTTTAAACACCCCACCCCCCATTATTAGGATACTCTATGATAAGGAAAACACAAACACCCCAAATTATTAGGCTTCAGTATTCTCCTGGGCCTTGTTCTGCATAAATTGTCCACCCTCTTTAGCTCTTTCCTTCATATCCCAAGCTTTGCTTGCAATCCTCATCCTAGCAAAATCAAGCTGGTCTGCACCAAACATGTGTTGCTCACGGGCTTTCCTATACAGCCAGAACGTTGCAGCTAACCCCCCTATGCCACTCCCACCCGAAAACAAGAAACCAGCAGTGCTCAAGACAAGAGTTAACGCAGCTGGAACAAGAATTGGACTGAACACGACAAGGAATGGGGCTGCAAGGATCAGAAATATAACTGTCCCTGCAAAGGTAAGACTGGACAAGCCAAACAAAGCAGCACCAAGTGTTCCTGCTGCCATGAACCTCAAGGCTTCGTAATTTGGAGGTGATCTACGGAGTTCTTTCTGCTGATCAGACATGGCTACAGTTTCTAAGAAGAGGTTGTGACACCTTTAGAAGGAACTGAGAATGAATGCAAAGGTCCAGGAGAGGCTTGCATTATATAGTATTTTTGTGATAAAGTGGGACCCAAAGGACACATGGAAATACAGTTGGCATCATCTTCTTAGGTGCTGTGAGACATGAGGGGGTCTAGAAAAGTGTGCAGGGGTGACAGGAAGCTTGCATGAGTCTTTGGTTTTACGAGCATTCAGGATCAAACATTTGGCAAAGGGGAGAAGGAAAAGACGGAGAGAGTGAAAGTAACGTATAATGTTTCTCCAGTTCTTCTATAACAAAAAAATAGTCGTTCAAATATTAAAACACCAACAAATTACTTTTTAAAGGACAAGAAATACCAAGCAGGCAGTAGTACAAAAAAGGGAAACAAGGAGGAAAAAACTTCAAAATTCTTAACGAATTCATATTATTGTTTAAAATCGAGAAAAAGATCCCGGTTCTACCTCAAGAAAGACAGCAATATGAAGGAAGTAAGGTGCATCACATGTATGTTGATGCATCCCCGGTTCTGAAAATAGGTTAATTCTTTTCCGCTGATAACAAGGGGCACATTTATGAACAGAGCCTACTAAATGTTAATTCACTTTTGACAGTATCACATGAAAATTTTGCAAGCAGATACTTTATTCAAGCAAGAAAAATGATAGAACAAACTAACTCCATGTTTACAGTCAAGATAAGGGAAAAGAGTACATAAAGTGAGAGGGGGTGTGAGAGTTGCATTGAGTAATAATGCATATCTGAATCATTTGCAATTAACAAAACTAGCTTACACCAATTAGAAAGCTTTCAAATACTTGAGCTTTATGATCTGCTACCCATTGCCGCATGTACTTCACTGGTGACAAATACCAGAACATGATCAAGAGTCCTTAGAAATACCATGATTAGCAGCATTTAATCCTTGATTCCTTGGTAGAAGATATGACGGAAGAAATGACGGGATTACAAGTGCCAATGCCAAGCAGAGCACCACCAACACTACGACATACCATGCTTGGTGAGGGATGCCAAATAGTAGCTCATCACATACTGCCATGGAAATGCACATAATATTAGTAAGACACTGAAGGAATCACAATTGAAGACACTTACAAATACACATCAACCAAACAACTTCAGTAAGACAAGACTCTTGGACGGCAAGCATATCACGAAACAGGGTCCATAATCATCAAGAAAAGCTGTTCATATGACCATATTCTACATGATAATAGTCATTCAATGTTCTAAACATCAAAGGGAAAAGGAACAGGAAATCCACGAGTTGTCCACAGCTTCACAAGTCAAAATTTTATAATTGTAGGTAAGATCACATTGAAGATGGACCAATATAGATAAGCAGATATGTAATTGAGCTGAGAAGTTTTCAATTAACTAATGCTCCACAATAGTTATTACAATATTTCAACATCAAAGAAAAGAGGCACGCAGTTTAACGAGATACTAGCTGCGATACTACTAGAAGTCAAAGCTACTTTCTGTCAATGGGTTGGAACAAACCAATGGACCTCATTCCTCTGCAGATATTTTAGCTACAAGCCACGTTTTAGCCTACATTTGCTATCTCTATCATCACAACCAAGAACATAATTGATGACCCGAAATTGTTATAAACATTCAACACATTTCTCTTTATTTGAATTGAATACCTTGAGTGATATTTTATTGCTTGGAATTGCCTAGTTGTGTTTTTCTTGGTGGTAGGTGTAATTGGTACGAGGAATGATTTTCCGCTGTTATGTGTCAAAAGCATGCGCAGTGAAACTCAAGATCTCACATCCAGAGCAAAGAAACTACAGATTAAAGCCATAAGGACAAGAGGAGGAGGAAAAGGGGACATCCAGAGGGAGAAAAGTGAAACAGCACAGCGCATCGCGCTAATCTCATCGTGATGGTTTAGTGCAAGACGTTGCAAAATTGGCAGCCTAGCAAATGGGACACGACTAAATAAAAAGAAAATTAAACTACACAAATGGGACGCATTCAAACATGAAAGATTAATGAAGTCGTACTCAAGTGCATACAAAGTCGCACTGTGAAAAATGATTTCTTCAGCGCAGTGAACTTGATATGTTGAGTGGGAGTATCCCGTCAAGCATTATTCTATCTTTTCTTGTTTGGGCATAAGCTATACGTAATTGGGGCTAGTTTTCGGGGCACTCATTCAGATGTCTTGCGAACTTTTGCAGAGGAGACCAGAGACTTCATTCATGTTTTATCTTTCCTTCTTTTCTTCTCTTTTGTATTAGTTCTCTGATTAAATCTATTGTTGTTTCATGTCCATGCATAACTAAACTCTCATCCTAAGATTGTGGTGAAAATTTTTACATGGATATTATGCCAGGCATTCTTATTCTTTTGAGAAATTACGCCTAGTATTCTTATTTATTTAATTTAATTGTTTATGCTTTTATAGAGTTATTTATTCTTGTAAAATTAGGTGTTGGACCTAACTCACACCCTAAAAGCTAGCTTAAGAGGAGGAGGATTGCCCAAGCCTTATAAAGAGTCCACTCATCTCATTAACCACCAATGTGGGACTTTTCTTCATTCTTAACACCCCACCTCATGCCCTGGTGCAAGGGTAATTTTTAATTTGGGTGGCCCAACATTGGGTGAGATGGGTCTTGTTCTGATACCATGAGAAATTAGAGGGAGAAGAGAAGAAAATTTGGGAATTAGTGTCTTGATTATTCCCTCAAGCTAGTGGAATTAAATAGTATTACATAGAATGTAAATAAGGAAGGAAACTAATAAGAATATTACACAATATTCTAAGTGCCTAATTATGGGGATTTAGGGATATGCTCATATCTACACTAGTTAATTATAGAGATATTCTCATAACTACATTATCTAATAATGATATCATATTTAACACCACCACCACCCCCAAGCTGGAGCGTATAAGTCATATGCTCCTAGCTTGCCACAAATGTAGTCAATTTTGGATCTTCGGAGTGATTTTGTGAAAATATCCGCCAGTTGATCTTTTGAGTTGACAAAACTTGTGGAGATATATTCATACTCAATCTTCTCTCGAATGAAGTGACAATCTATCTCAATGTGCTTCGTTCTTTCATGAAGCACGACATTAGAAGCGATATGTAGTGCAGCTTGGTTATCACAAATCAATTTCATCAATTCAACTCCTCCCATCTTCAATTCTTGGAGAAGTTGTCTCAACCATATAAGCTCACATGTAGCCAATGTCATAGCTCGATACTCCGCCTCTGCGCTTGATCTAGCTATGACATCTTGCGTTTTACTTTTCCAGGATATTAGATTACCTCCCATTAGAACATAATAACCTGAAGTGGACCACCTATCACAAGGAGACCCAGCCCAATCTGCATCAGAATACCCAACAATATGGGTGTGTCCCTTGTCTTTATACAATAAACCTTGTCCTGGAGAACTTTTGATATATCGCAGAATGTGAATCACCACATTACAGTGACTATCACAAGGTAATTGCAGAAACTGGCTAACTACACTAACAACAAATGAGATGTTTGGTCGTGTGATCGTAAGGTAGTTGAGTTTTCCAACAAGTCTCCGATATCTGCTAGGATCTTTTAGAGGTTCCCCCTGTCTTGGAATAAGTTTAGTGTTTGGATCCATGAGAGTGTCCACATGTTTGCAATCCAATATAACAGCGTCTTTCAAAATGTCTGAGGCATATTTTCTTTATGTAATAGCAATACCATTGCCAGACTGTGCCACTTCAATGCCTAGAAAGTAATTCAGCTTGCCTAAATCCTTAGTCTGAAAGTAACTTGAAAGGTGTTATTTGAGTTGAGAAATACCTTCATGATCGTGATAACAATATCATCTCTGATACCATGCAAAATTAGTTCTTGGGCATAGCTCACACCCCAAAAGTTAGCTCAAAGGGAGGAGGATTGCCCAAGCCTTATAAAGAGACTACTCATCTCATTAATCACCAATGTGGGACTTTTTCATTCTTGAACACCCCACCTTACCCCCAAAAGTTGAGAAATACCTTCATGCTCATCACATATAACAATATCATCTTTGATACGATGTAAAATTAGATCTTGGGCCTAACTCACACACCAAAAGCTAGCTCAAAGGGAGGAGGATTGTCCAAGCTTTATAAAGAGACCACTCATCTCATTAATCACCAATGTGGACTTTTTCATTCTTCAACACCCCACGTCACACCCAGGACTGGATATCTAGTACGTGGGCAATTTTTAATTTGGGGGTCCAACATTGGGTGAGATGGGTCATGCTCTGATGCCATATAAAATTAGGTCTTGGACCTAACTCAAACTCCAAAAGCTAGCTCCAAAAGGAGGATTGCCCAAGCCTTATAAAGAGACCATCCATTTCATTAACCACCAATGTGGGACTTTTCTTCATTCTTAACAATTCCCTTTTGTCTGATATTTTAGCCAACAGTTGGGCACCATCTAGGATGAACTTGAGAGAGCATATCTAGGGCTGCTTTGGATTGAATGGTGTAAGATCATGAAGGTTACACGCGTCATCCCATCTAGGTGGTGCTTTACTGTTGGTGCTAGGAAACAAGGGCATCAACCATAGACACTGTCTTTAAGAGGACACACTAGACAACAAATATAGTTGGTACATTGATACATTTTTTTTGAGAAAGGGTACTCTGATACATTACTTGTTAGAAAACAATCAAACATTGTGAAGGCATTTTTATTTCTTAGGAGGAAACAAAAATTTATTAGCATAAGAAAACTAGCCCCAAGAAATATAAAATTTATAATATATCTTTTTCATCTAAATCAGAATTTAAAACGGTTTTACTTGATTGACATCATTTTGTTTTGGACAAAAGGGACTAATCACCTAGTGTTTTGCTTCCGTTGGGTTTTAAACCTGAGACCTCATGATTTTCAATCCACTTCATTGACCAATGCGCTACACCCTTGGGGTGCTTGATTGACATCTTTTTTACTTCATGTATTTCGCTTAAATATAAGTTTTACAGTTCATTTGTTCAAATAAATAGTGTTAGTGCCTGTAGTTCCCTTTTAGTGCATTTTATATAAAATACTTTTATTCATTAGCACTGCTCGTGCGTTAAGTACCATTATGGGCTTAAAGCCCCAACAGACTTTTGGCATTTTTCTTTGTTTTTCTCTTTGGACTACTTTGTTTACTAGTTAATCAAAAACTTATTTCAACTTGGGGTCCGTGAGAGAAGATAAAACACACTTCAGTTAACTCTTCTCATTCACATTAGTTTTCATTTTATAATTGAAATTCAAACCAAGCAAATTATTTATTATGTGTGGATAGACTAATATTATTTTCCTCTCTACATCTACAAGGTAGGGGTAAGGTCTGCGTACACTCACCCTCTCCTAACCCCACTTGTGGGATTACACAGTTACATTGTTGATTGTTGTTGGATAGGCTAATATTAATGATTAACAGAGATACCGCTCGAAAGATATAACTACTTAAAGTAAGCTTTGATAAAATGTTAATATCTAAAATAAAAATAGGAGAGACCATGGCTTATATACAAAGAACGAGCCTCAATTCCTATTGTGATCAGGGGAGGGTTTGTCCACATGCCCCCATCTCCTTTAGAATTTTTGCTATCTTATTGACGGAGAAATATTGGTCAATCAACTGGCTGACTCACCTTCCAATCTTGTCTCCTTAAGCTGCCAGACATGTAAAGGAAGTGGCTTATTTTTTTCCTTGTTTATCTTCAACAAATAGGTCACAATCCGAAGATTGGTGTGAAATCTGCTAACAAGACTAAAGCTTAAAAGCAAATTGACTGTGCAATACTATGTGGTTAACAAACATCACCTGTATTAAGCTTTTTCTATTGTTTCTACTCCAGATCAGAAATATCTACATTGCTAGGATACCTTTACTAGAAAACTGCTCGGAGGCATCTTAAGGCAATATACATGACAGGTGCAACTTCTTATAATAGGATTTGATGTGATCAACTCTATAACCATCCATCCGAATTTTATCTTGAAATTCTCCCTTCTTAAGGAGGCATCGTAAAATACCTGATAAAATTGAACTTCCCAAGACCAACACATCTCCTGAAAGGAGTTTGCTGCTAACCAATGGCTGCAAAGCCTACTGGTGATAGCAGCTCAAGAAGTTCTGCAGATCATGGTTCATTAATTCTCGTCGCCATAATAAACTCTCATTCTATATCATAAAACTCCACAAAACTAGATCTTTATAGCATATGTCCAGCTGAGCACTTAAGCATGCACAAAACTTTCCATATTTTTTCGCACATTATACATTTCTCGCACCAAATTACTTTTCTTTCTCTTCTTCAAGTGACAAGTAACAAATTCTAGTTTCTTTAATAGGAGGAATAATAAAGGAATCACCAGAGTTCAGACAATGGCAAGAGGCTTCACATGTTCTATGTTCTTTTTGACAATCTTATGCAACAAGCCTTAGATCTAATGGGGTCTATGTGAAACCATTTTTTATCAAGTACGCTTTCATTAAATCAATCATTCAGAGGACGCAATTGATAGCAAAAAATTCAGGTCTCCTGATAAGCAAAAAACTCCTAAAAACTCAAGGAGATCACAAAGTTTTAGAGATCTAAAGGACTTGACATTTGGAACGATTATGGGCGATACATACAGCCGAACCCAACTCGCTTGGGGTTGGGCATTGTTGTTGTGATGTGGTACATCCGTATAGCTGACTGACAGCGTACATAAATTTCAATAATGCATACTTTGACATTTTTCTGTTTAACCTAAATGTGCTTCCCAGATCAAAGTGTTATGTCATTTATTAGCAGGTGTCCAATTATTGCATTTACCCTTCTTTTTTCGTTTGCTGTGAATGTTCTTAATTCCTTCCCACTTTTTTTTTTGTGTGTGTTATTTGGGTGGGGTGGGGTGGGGGGTGGGGGGGTGGGGGGGAATGGGGGGATGTGGTTAAGGTGTGTTTGAAAATTAAGCATTGCCAATTCTCTTATAAGTGCTGACAACTTCAGTGAATACTTACTATATTGGCATTTGAGAAGATGATTAAATATGTCAGATGGAACATTGAACTATCTAAATTAAGGAGAAAATTTTACCTATATTATATATGATGTGTTTTCTCTCCTTTACTCCAGGTATTGCAACAATTCCCTCAGGCTCCACATTTACCAGGACAAACGTTCCACCCTGTGACAATATTCCATTATCAGTGCCTTTTCAGAGGTAAAAAATGAGCAAAAGAATAGACATCATCGCTATATATCACGCAGACATAAACAAACCTTGTCACCAAGCAATTGCAGACCGTCTTCCTGAAAAATAATCTTTTCAGTATTAAGTAACTTCCTACCAACATTTAGCCCTGAACTTCCTTTACTTAGTTGTAGAGTAAAAGTAGCTGGTATCTGTTATATGTTCAACAGCAAAAGTTTAAGCTTTAAATACCAATAGGACACAGAAAACTAGTAGTAATCAAGAATTCAAATGTACATACAGAAGCAGGATATGAGATCTTCACTTCATACCACTTATTGGAATTCAAACCTTGCAGTTCATATAGTCTCGATCCGGATTGTAATAGAAGAGTTTCCTTCATTAGCTCCTGTCCGACTTGCAAAACTTTTACATCCATCCTATAATATTATGAATTTTAACTTTTATAACATATTTACTCTATGCAATTATTCAAAAAGCAATTGCAGGTAAATTCTATACCTTGCAACTGAAATCCTTATAGCCTATAGGTAACTATTCATCATAAGCATGGATTTGTAACCTGGAAAGTATGCTAAAGCTGTACTGGCCAATTAAATTACATTGACAGTGTCAAATTTATGTATTTAAGTTAAATCCAACAATATATTGCAAAACTCACATAGGGTCTATAACAACAACAGCAACAACAAACCCAGTTTAATCCCATAGGCGGGGTCTGGGAAGGGTAGTTTGTGCGTAGATCTTATCCCTACCTTGAGAAGGTAGAGAGATTGTTTCCAGTAACACGCAGAAACAATAGCAAGAAAATAAGGTATTGAGGCTAAAGAATAAAAGGTAACTGAAAAAGAGGTAGCAGTAATAGGCTGAGACAACAAGAAGAAAATAGCATATCGAGGCTAAAAACCAGAGTCCAGAAGAATAATGCACTAATACTCCGAAAAAGAATACGCCCGCCCGCCCGCCTTCCTAATGACCTTCTACCCTAATCTTCAACCTCCACACCCTACTATCAAATGGATCATATAAAAGTTAAGCATATTCTGCCTAAATCTAATTCTGTCTAATCACCTCGGTCTAATACTTCCTCAAGCCCACAACGCCCAAAACTCACATAGGGATCTATTTAAAGGAGAAAAAGTAAGGTAAAATAGTGAAGATTGGATAGTGATGTTATGAGGACTTACATGTTGGCATGAGTAAATGAGATAGGCGTTTGAAGAAGAACAAGTATGAGAATGGAGACACAACTAAACACTGAAGGTGAAAACTTCATAGTCCGATTTTAACAAAAAATTCTGATTAGATTTCCCAAAATCTGTGACACTGAAAGCATAGCATATATTCGTAGCAGCCACAGCTCAACTTTTCTTTACTTTATTTCATCCCTACCAGGTGAACTCTGATACGAAAATATGGCCCGCTTCCACGGCTTCAAATCTCTTTTTTTTTTCTTTAACCCCACACTCTTTTTAATTTGCACCTTATTCATTTTTTTAAAAATGGAGTTAACCCCATGATGTTTTCACTTCATTTGCAAAACCAAGTGAAAGTTTAGAGGATAATAATACATAATACAAGGGACAAAGCAAGATTGCACATTAAGGGCTCGTTAGGTGCAAGGGATAAGGAATAATTAATCTCAAAATTAATTTTAGAATGAGCTTATCCCATGTTTGATTGGGATAAAGTGCATTGGATAACTCATCCCTGGATTAATTATCCTCATGGGATAACTAATTTCAAAATAGCTAATTTTGGGATAATTAATCCTGCGATAACTTATTTCCAACCAAACAACCCCTAAAAGTTTTTAAGCATCCGATTTGTCCTGTACTTTTTAATATATTTTTTTCAATAAAATCGTCATGCTATTCAATTTTATTGAAAAAATATAACGACAGACAAATATAACTTTTTTTTAGAGTATATGAGCAAATTTAACTCTTTTCTGTTAAAAGTTCAATACAAAATGGATAAGAATAAGGAAAAATTACATAAAAGTGTATCCAACAATGTTACATTACAAAATATAGCCCACTGTACATTACATTATCGAAAACGGTCCAATTACATAGGCCAAAATATTAAGGAAAAATTTCAATTATATACAGAAAAATAAAATATTTACAAAAAAAGTAGCCCACTTTTCATTTACAGAAAAAATAGCCAAAAGGGTCATGGGCTCAACAAAGTTCAATTTGACCCAAGGCCATTAGGCCATTTATGCTTCTTTTTTTTTTCTTTTTTTTTTAAGCGTTAATTTTTTTTAAAAAAAATTAATATTTTTGCTCTTTTTTTTTCAAACATTTTCCTTGCAATTTTTTTTCATGTATCAATATTGTATACATGGTGTATAAACATGTATATATGATGTATAAATAATTATGTAGTGTATATATAATGTATCGATATTGCATAAATAGTTATGTAGTGTATATGTAATGTATCGATATTGTATAAATAGTGCATAAACGTGTATCGATATTGTATAAATAGCATATAAACATTTAGCGATATTGTATAAATAGTGCATAAACATGTATCGATATTGTATAAATAATTATGTAATGTATCGGTATTGTATAAATGGTGTATAAATATGTATATATGATGTACAAATAGTTATGTAGTGTATATGTAATGTATAAACTAGTATATATGATGTACAAATAGTTATGTAGTGTATATGTAATATATCGATATTGTATAAATGTGTATAAACGTGTATCGATATTGTATAAATATTTATGTAACGTATTGACATTGTATAAATGGTGTACAAGCGTGTGTCAATATTGTATAAATAATATTTAGACATGTATCGATATTGTATAAATAGGTATGTAAAGTATTGACATTGTATGAATGGTGTATAATTATGTATCGATATTATATACACAATTATGTAATTTATCGATGTCAATATTTATTTGACTATCATGCGTTCCCACCTTAATAAATAAAAATATAAACAAAAACTAACAAAACAACATAGATATTCATTTTTTCGACAAAAAAAGTGAAACAATTAGAAAAGAAAAAAAAATTAAAAAAAGAGCAACAAAAAACGTTAAACAACCAATTTTTTTTTTTAAATAGCACATCAATTTTTTTTATTATTATTAAAAATAAAATGGCCAAATGTTTCAATGGCCAAATGGCCAAACATTCAAGTCAATCACATACCGAAGTTTTGGTTCAGTTGGCCGACCGGCCATTTTTTGTAATAACTTTGGCCGGTTGGCCATTCTAAGTAAAAAAAAAAAAAGTGGGTTAGTTTTTGTGTAATTTTTTTTCCCAATGGACATTTTGCATAATTTTCCCAAATATTAATTTACAATTTGTAGCCCAATGCTCATTTAATACACAATTCGTGAAATGTTTCATAGTTGTTCATTATTGCTATAGCTAATGAACATCTAAAGGAATACGGATCTATAAAATTTGTAGACCAAGCATATCGCATATTTACATTACAATTTCACAGTTATAGCATAAATTTTTTGGATGTTCAGCCATTATTGAAGCTCGAAGCTTCAAAATTTGAAAATCGAATTTTCATATTGTATATATAACAATATACAATACAATATACATATGTATACAATGTTATACAAAAAGAAAAGTTACTTTTTATTCCGTGATCAAATTCTGATTTTGGGCTATAAAAATATAATGTACTTTTTTTGATATGAAATTGCAATGTATATTTGCTATGTGTATTTTTTTTTTTTTTGTAATTATCCGTAATAATAATATAAGGGATAAAGCAAGAATATTGCACATTAAAAGTTCAATATATAGTTTTACCCTGGAAGTTGTAGTCAACTTTCTTCTTCTTCTTTTTTAACTAGTTTAGAATACGTGTGTTGCACGTGTGTGTCATGTCACTATAAAAAATTATATATATAAAAAATAAAGTATACAATATTGATATTTAAGTTAAGTGCTTGGTCAAACATACTATTATTCTTTAGTCGAAATTCTAGTTGATTTTGAGATATATGGTGAGACAATAAAAATTTTTGAGATAACCTAAAGACAGACATGTATCAAAGAAAAAGTAAAGAGTCGGAAATAAAATTTGAATTGATTTAAATTGAAGTCCTAGATTATTACATTAAAGCAAAATAGTAAATGACGTTTTTGTCTATCGTATAGTCTTTTAACGAAGGATAAAAAATTCAATCAACATTTCTATTCCTAGAGTCAACAAATTGAATTTGTTCCTAATATACAATTTCAACTTCACACTATATTAAATTTATTTTTCTTTAAAGAACAACAAGATGTAGCTTTTAGCTTGTGGCAATGTACCTTTTTTGTACAATACCTAATGCTAATGAAGAATTGAGACAAACACCAGTATTTTGATATATATTTTTGATCTTATTAATAGGAAAAAGATTGCAACTTATAGTATTTTCCATATAGTTTTAACATTGCATTATTTTAATTCAATTTAGCGCGAAAAGTTAGTCAAATTGATTCTTGTGTCTATCATAAGAGACCATTAGCAAGGTTCTAATATCAAAATTGTGGTGGACTTCAAAGTTCAAATTCACAGACAAAGCCCTAAAAATTAGGATTTAATCATAAGGGATTAATTTCACATAGTTAAAACTTTCTCTTCACTTCTATTTGTATATTGTATTAAAAGTGTGACAACTTGTTAGTCTATTTTAGAGGTCAATAGAAAAGGTATGAACATTTTGCTAAATGTTAAGTTTATACTTTTAATTTTATTAGTACCTTCATCCACAAGAATGCTATTTTATTTAAACTCAATTGACGAAAAATATGAATAAATCTCACAGTGCTAATACAATCGAACAGACAATAATATTAATGAAGGGTACATGTGAAACACATAAGAGTAATTATATTTGAAAAGATGATCGTGGCCACTGATTCTGGAATGGAGCCTTATAAAGCTATTGTAATGACCCTTATTCGGCGTTTCAAGCCTTCCCACAGCGGCTACAGGTCATTTATGACTTGCCGGAACTATCGATTCGGTTATCAGACAGTTCGTTTGGATTTTAGGCTCAATTTCTTGTTTTGGAGCTTTCGTTGTTAAGGAATTGGTATCGGACCAAAACTCCTAGTAAACGATATCAGATGTGTATTCTAACAGCTCCATCAACCCCAAAATATTGATTTTAGGCTAGGAGGACCTTTGGACTGGGTCTCTAGGCTTCCGGACTCATTTTGGGCTATTGGATGGATTTGATAAAAAATAGAACAATAGGTGTGAGACCCACATTTAATCGAAATGACCTCGGATGGAAGTTTTGATGGTTTCGTTTAGTTCGGAATGCCGAATTCGGTATGGTAGCATAGTTTTTTTGCGCGCATGGGGTTCCGAACGAATCACAAGCCTGTCGGAGTCCATTTGGACTTAGTTGCTTTGTTGGTTTTCAGCATCTGGTGTAGGCCTATTTTGTCCTTCGCGTTTGTGTAGCCTTGGTCGCGTTCTCGAGGGACAAGATTATTAGGCTCCGCATTCGCCAGGTTTTGGCCATGTTCGCGAAGGTCAAGGATCTTGACCTCCACGTTCGCGAATGGTAAGCTGGCCTGGCCGGCTCAGCTTTGCTCTTCGCGTTCGCGGTGGACCGGCCGTGTTCGCGAAGCCTTGGTCTGATCGGTCATCGCGTTCGCGACCCTTGCCCCACGTTCGCGAAGGGCATTGCCCTGGCAGTATATATACTTCTCTTCCCCAATTTCTCTTCATTTTTTAACCCTTTTTTCGCCATTTGAGACCCTTCGAACTTGGAAATTATTAGGATTTCATCCTATTGAGCTCAGGTACGTTAGCCTATCACTCCTTGGTCATTTTCCATTATTTTCCTCGTCAAATTTCATCCTTTTCATAATTAATCCTTAGAATTTAGGTCTTAAATTTCTAAACTTTGTGGGCTGATTTGGGCCCCGATTCGTACTCCATTTGTGCATAACTTTTGAGCACATATTCTTTGTCTTTTGAGGGACATTGTGACGGATTCAATTTGGGAATTTCGTTAGTGAGCCCCACAGGCACATTATTGACCCGATTTTGGGCCTGGAGTTTTATATTGCAATATGGGTATCGTTTTACTTGTAATAATATGTAGATTATTATTTTGATAGTGTAACATTGATTCGGTTTTGTGGAGAAAGGACGAGCGATTTATGGACGGTTCAAGATTGCAGTTTGGCATTGAGGTAGGCTTCAGTCTACTTTCCTCTACGAGATTATGTATTGTATAGATTGCATGCTAGGTAAGGATTATAGGTAGTGATTATGATTGGTATATTTTGACTTGACCTATTTATGAGATTTAGGATAGAAATGTGACTCGAATCTCAGCCTAGAATACCCGTTATAGTCGTAGGATCCTATTACACTGGATTATATGTTTGTTTGACCTTAGGTTGCCATTAAGGATCCCTTAGCATGAGACTTATGGTATTAGTTAGTGGTTTGGATTAAAATCTCCTATTAGCTCCTTCTAGTAGCGGTATGCTCTAAATTACCATAGTTTCCCAGATTATGGTGCTATTATTATGTTAATTTATACATGTTGTTGTGCTTGATGCAGTGGTTACGATACCAGTTGGACTCCAGGTGAGTATTCTATCCTTAAAAAAAGACTTGATTCTAGCTTATAGACCCTTAGGCGCTTACGGTTGATTTGTTTGGATACTGGTGATGGCATGCTTACTTTTAGGCGCATTTAAGCTCACTTAGTGGTACATTTCCAACAAAAATCTTGATTTTACTACTGTTTTCTAAAAAAGAATTTCTCACTTTTCACTTTTAAAATGAATTCTTTTACAACAAAAATTGTACCACCTTACTTGATGATTTATGAGCCTTTGGAACTAAATATACTATTTTGGAAATTAGACCGAGGTTGATCCCGGACCATTATTAACCCACTCTTTTACTACTACTATTTACTTCGATTGAGAGAGATTTTGACCCTTTCTACGCTATTATGTCGATTTAGTTCCAAAGTTGATCTCGGGCAATGGATTTATAAACTTACACTCTTTTAGTCATGGTTCGAGTCTGTGCACTTATTATTATTATTATTATTATTATTATTATTATTATTATTATTATTATTATTATATATATATATATATATATGGTACTGGACTAAGTAGATAGATTATGATGGTTATTGAAAGCCCTGGTTCGAGACCAGGAAGTTATATGGATATCCCGAGTTCCCTATGGGCCCCTTTGTCTGTGAGCTACAGTGCCGGAGAAGGATGGTTGCCATAGGTCCTGCCTTTGCGAGCTACTGAGCTGGAGAAGGTGTATACACTTGTTACATTGTGGCACTTGGATTGGACATGGTATCTCTGGTTTCTGTTGCATTCATTCATTCATATGCATTACCTATCACCAGTATAATTGTTTGGCGCTTGTATCTATTGTCGTATAGGTACAGGTTATGATTTTTGTTTGTTGATTTCCTGTGTGTGCCTCTCTGGGCTTATAAGGGCCCGATTAGGGTTATTAGTCGTCTGGGCTATCCAGTTACTTTTATTTGGTTATTATTGTATAGCTCATAGCAGGTTGGTTATGTACTGGTACCCATGGTTGACGGTACGTTTCTGATCCCTTTTCTCTATTATGGTAAGATACATTATTGTTAGGTTATCGTATGATTAGTCACATTTGGGTTAGGGACCCTGATTATGCTAGTATTAACTCTCTTACTTGGATATGATCCTCGAGATGTTAGGTTGGCTCCCTCCGGATACCACCTTGAGTTTAGTCCTCTATATGTTTATATATATATATATATGGTATTACCGTATATCCCTCTTTTTTCTTATATATTCATATTGTATATGTATCCTTTGGCCTTGTATTACTACTATATATCCTTCTTTCACTCTTCAGTTGTATATTGGCTAGTGATATTCTGTATTACATGTTAGCCCCTGGTTATTGTTAGAATAGGACAGTTTATCCTTATTTCTCTATTAGCCTTATTATGCTTGGTTTCCTGGATAGGTGCCTATAGTTTACATTCCTGCTTTACCTGTTATTTATGCTTGCATTATTTCTAGAGCTCAGTCGGCCGATGCCTACTAAGTAGCACATGTTTGGTACTCATACTACACTTCTGCAACCTGTAGGTCATAGTATGAGTTCTGGCCATTGATGTGTGTATCGTTTGGAGCAGCCATGGATCAGAGATTTGGGGTGAGCTCCTGACGTTCGGAGTATTCCTGTTCTCCCTTATATTGTTAGTTTGATCTCTATTTTTATATTCAGAGACGACTTTATATATATATATATTAACTTTGTATTCCATTTTGTACTTCTATCGTATTAGAAGCTCTTGTACTGACTTTACCAGGTCTTGGGGTTGTAATCTATATTAGTCTCTTTATTAAATTCCTTTCCGCTATTTTTCTCATTTCTATTGGCAGTCCGTTACTAGCTGTTCCGAACTACAGGATGGCTTACCTATTGGTGGGTTATAGTAGGTGTCATTATGACCTGAGAAATCGGGTCATGACAAATTGGTATCAGAGCCTAGGTTTACCGGTGTTGTTCGTACAATAGCTAAGTGTCTAGTAGAGTCCTGCGGATCGGTACGGAGACATCTATATCCTATCTTTGGGAGGCTATAGCGTAACACCCCATACATTTTCCGACCCCTACTTGATTGGTGACCTAGGGCGTATTTATAAACCTTTGTGTCGAGAGCAATAAGTACGTATTTTGTATTGTTATTGATGAAATATTTGATAATGTGCTAGTAAATGTGATTAGACCCTTGTAGGAGAAGTTGTGACTTTTTGGTACATTTGTGGAGTGAAAAGTGAGGCTTGTAGGACTTCCAAGCAAAGGATCTTAAAGATAAGAGGCAAGCTAAAGATTTGGACTTGAAGGATCCAACCAAATCCGCAAAGAAAAGTCGAAATCAGAAATTAAGTGTGGGGCATACCAGGCAGCGTGTTTGGCCGCTTCTGGCCGAAATTTTTGTGGCATGGACAGCAGAGGGGCGTGCTAGGCCGGTCATGCTCACCTTTTCAGGTGCTGAAATTTGGTTAAGTCCCAAGGGCGTGGCGGGGTGCTTTTTGCTAAATTTCTTCTCTGACTATTAGTCTATAAATAGGACTCTTGAGTTATGGTATCATTATTCCATCTTAGTAGGACTACTCTTGAGCGAGTTTGGCATCCAAGTTGGAGTTAATTCTTCTTCGTAATTATTTTATCAAATTATGCTACATTAAGCCATGAGTAGCCAAAATCGCTTATTCTTGGGATTAAGGTTACGAACATGAATCTCGTGAGTTGAATATTGTCGTAACATTTATGGAATTCTTTAAACATGAGATAGATGGTGGATTATGCATTGAATTTGGTGGGCTAAATTAACATGTGTTAATGGGCTCAATTTGAGGCCCAAAATGAAGCCAAAAGACATGGCCCAAATGGGGAAAATGACCCATTCTTGTGTTGACTAAGTAAGCATGGCATTTAATGCCCAAGAATTGGCTAAGGATGACTTGAGGGCTTATATAAAGGCACAAAAATCAGATTTTTATTTCACAAATCACACATGCCATTCTAGACATTTCCAAGATATTCGTTTTCGCTCTCAAACCCTAAGTCATCTCTTTGGACAAGATCATCATTTTGCAAACTTGGGTAAGTGTTTAATCTTATGGTTTAATATATTATATGCATGAGAGATTGTGTAGATCATGATGGTTATGTCTAAAATTGTTGAGTAGTGCACTTTTATTTTTTGCTAAAAGATGTATCATCTATGTGACTTGAACTTGAAAGGAGACTTGAGGTTTTGATGGAAGTGAATGGTATAGATGAAATATCAACATGTATGATGTGGTTATGTCCTTAACTTGTTATTTTTCTATGAGTATAACTTGTGGGATTGTTGTTGATATGTTATTATAAAACGTATTGAGGTGACTTAAGGGGGTAGTTGTGACGTAGTGTTAATGAAGAAGTGTAAAGGATAAGCTTGGTGTGAGATGCTATTGATTTATGATGTCTTGGTCAATGTGTGGAATGTTGTGGTATTGGTTGGTATGACAATGTCGTGAATTGTATTGTAAAGATTGAAATGACGCTATAAGGCAATCATGTAACTCATTGTCGTCTTATGCACTTGTAAGGTAGTTGGTTGTTAACGTGAGCTCCGTATGTCCTTGTGTTATAGAGTGAAACGTAAGGAAGGAGATGGACTATTGTGTTCACATATAGGATTGTGTATTCATATTGGGAAGATAAGGTATGTAAGGTTACTCTTTTCGTGTCCTTCTGCAGCACATATTGTTCATATTGACATTATATATGTTCTATTCCGAAATGTCCAAAGGTATCTCATTTCAGGTTGTCATATCGTATTACTCTCAGGACCAATTGTGATTCTCATGTCTCATGTTCTTTGACTAATGTTTCAAAGCTTCAATAATGTTATAACCATCAATGTATCAATCTCACAAAAGTAAAGGAATAAAGTAATGCTTAGTGGTTTACTGTTTGAGCACAGAGGGCAAACCAGATGGGTGAAAACCCTGGTCGGAACGAATCTATTTTATTGATTTATGGATCTCACTCTAAGGGGCATAAGCCTGGCTGGAACGATCCCAAGTTACGCTATTATGGATCGCAATCTAAGGGGCATAAGCCTGGCTGGAACGATCCCAATGTTATATATTTCCCACTGATCAGTTGGGGCCCGGGTATGATATGAAACAAATGATGATAAATGAATGTAAAAGCAAAGAAAGCAATGAATGTAATGTACATGGTTCCAAACATATGCACAGCAGTGGCTTATCTATATTGTCTTTCCATTTGTTATTTGACTCCATTGAAGTCCTTATGTATGATGCAGTTTCTTATAGCCTTACATACTCAGTACATTCCTCGTACTGACGTCACTTGGGGGACTTACCTTACTTGCTACAGGCATAGGTGCTAGTAGACCTCCACAGTAGGTTGCAGGTCATTTGCAGATCATTAGTGAGCTCAAGTTGGTTCGGGGCTTTTCGAATCACATATGTATATTTGTTTTGGTATTGTAAAATTTGTATAAAACGAGGACTTGTCCCGAATTTAAGATGGTTATGTCCATGTATCTGTAGAGGCTTTGTAGATGTTGTGGGGCAAATGAAGGAAATGTAAGGAACGTCTGTTTTTGACTTGATGGCCCTAATGGCCAAGTTTCATATATATAAGTCATATATTTTCCATGACTTCCGCCATTGGTACCTAGTTACATGAGATAGAATGATATTCATACAGAGACATGCATATGAATATATATGAGTAAAGATTGGTTCTCTCGAGCCTCAACGGCTTCGGGTGCCAGTCCGCCCCGTTGGAATTCTAGGCGTGACATATAGAGCATTCTTAGGAAATTTTATTTTAGACTCCCTGTCTTGTGTCCATATTTCTATAAACCTCTAGTACTTTTTTTGACTCTATTCTTTCCCAGATGGATGGCACGAGGTTATCGATAGATGCGGATGGTACTTCTGCGCGTGTTACCAGAGTTTCAGTTCAGCGATGGACTAGGGAGTTAGGGATTGATATTGAGGATCTTCAGCATCAGCCAGAGGGTCTAGGATCAGCCCAGGCTCCGACAGAGTTTGTGATCTCCTCAGCTTTTCAGGATATAGTGTTGGGGATTCCGAGTCTTTTCTTGGATAATTCACAGTTAGTGGTAGTGCCCAGTACATCGAGTGATTCTCAGACCAGAGTTGGGTTTGTTGGTGTCCAACAGGGATTTTTATCAGTTTTAGAGTATGAGATTGGGTTTCTCGAGTGGGCCAGACACACTCCCATATTATTTCCTACAGAGCATGAGATGGTGTGTGAGTCTGCCAGAAGATTGATTTTACCACTCCGCTTGGCGTCGAAGCATTTGATAGCAGCTGGGTCTACTTTCCTTCAGGTTGTTGATCATGTGAGAACCACATAGATGGCATGTATTAAGACCTATGGAGGTGGCAGTAAGAGGCCATGTCAACAATTTAGTATTAATGGTATTTCGTCTGGAGGTAGGGATCCTCCCAGTTGAGATCAGCTTCACTTGCAGACTATTAGGCTCGTACTGGTAGTACCCTAGAGTATAGGTAGATCTTAGATCAGTCGTGGTGGGAAGAGTTCACGTCAGGCATTACGGAGTATCCAGTATAGATCTTCAGGTCGTGGTAGCCATTCTGGGTCAGTAGGTGTAGTTCCTCAGAGAGTTCCAGGGGCGTGTTTTGATTTTGGTAAGATTGGTCATTGGTCTAGGGAGTGCCCAGGCGTCAGTTGATTATCCAGTTGGGGTCAGCTCGTGTTTTTCGTCAGGTTAGAGCTTCAAGGGTTTGTTATGGCTGTAGAAAGATAGGATATTGGTCAAGAGACTGTCCCCGCCATAAAATTATTGAGCATTCAGTGCAACCAGATCA
Source organism: Capsicum rhomboideum (assembly GCA_031232105.1). NCBI lineage: Eukaryota > Viridiplantae > Streptophyta > Magnoliopsida > Solanales > Solanaceae > Capsicum > Capsicum rhomboideum. Next base: position 15,756,620 of record CP124718.1, read on the forward strand.
GTCTCTTAGAGATGTGGTACCTTCGAGCAGAGATAGTGCACCTAGTATTTTGGTTGGTCATTCAAACACTCAGTCCGAGCTTAGACGTGCTCAGATTCGTACTTTTTCAGGCATGTCACGGACTATGGCTTTGGATTCTATCGTATAGGTGCAATTTTGATATGCTATCTTTTTAGTTTCTGTTTGAATTGTGTTGGGGTTTTCATACCCGTCGATGGTTTTATGCTTTGCCATTCCTATATTGATTGTTGTATGCCTTTGAGTAGACTTATACATATATGACTACCCCTGTAAATATTTTGTTTTAGTAGTGGATTGAGTGGATCAGAGTTGTGATTTCTAGGGGTGTAGCATTTGGGTTAAAGTCCCATTTCCTTGGCATATTGGCCTTGTTATAGTTATAAAGCGGTAATGACTGTGGTTTTTCATTATGATGCCTCCTACTACTTATGCTATTGTTGTTATTGTTGCTATTATGACTTTGAATGTAATTGATTCTTACTTGATAGATGGCTAGACTAGCGTTATCTAGTTAGCATTTTCCCTTTTCTTGCGATTCTTATTCTTTGGCTTAGGCGGCTTACTCGGTTGGTTGGTTCTCCCTCTTCTAGCAAGGTGAGGTTGGTTTTTTTCCTTCTCTGTTAGAAAAGTTAGATCATTTTTTGAGAGGGAGTGAAGGAATGTTCGGCCTTCCATGAGTTGTCGAGATTCTAGCATTGGCTGTCCTTTTCTATAGCCATTCCTGAGGTTGATAAATTTGAGATTTTTTCTTCCGATTTGGATAGTTCATCACCCGATAATGGTCTTGATCTTAATGTGATAGTGAGTTGGGTACTCCGCTCTTCTGCAATGTGGTTCATGGTTCAACCGAGTTAAAGTTGGTGTAAATGGGTAGTTTCAGAAATTTCTCATCTCGGTACTTATTCGGCCTAATATGGCTTCATGGGATGCTTTTGCTTGGTGGTATATATTATGTAGTAGTTGTCGATAACCAAAGTGGGTGTCATTTGAGGGTGAGTATTTGTCACCATAGATTGAGTATTGGTTTTACTAGATTCAGGCTAAGATGGTTTTTTCTGAGTTGCTCGAGTTTTGGCTACCATTAGTACTCTTTGCAGCTTGGTGAGTCCTTGGTTATGCCTTGATGTGTTACGCTTTCAGTGGATATGGGTTTTACTGCTCGTGTCTTTAGCATATGGTTTGCCTCAGTTGTGTCTATGTTCTTCGATAATATTTCAGTTTCAGCACTCGTGGGAACCGTTAGATTTATGTTTAGTCATTGATCGTGAGATTGATTTTGGGGTATATGCTTGATTTTTGATAAGTAAGGTTGGTTCGGGTATTTGACATCACTGAAGACTTGTTGGCTCCGGTGGTGATTTTTGACTCTTTTGAATGACGACTTGTAAGTTGTGATAGATTGTGGAGTATGAATGCTTACTTGTCAACAGAATCGATTTGGATAGTTGAGATTGAGTAGTTCAGCTTCAGTTTGGAGATTTCAGCTATGGATTGCGTAACTTAGTTGCAACCCCATTTCTAGATTTGTTTCAGTTAAGCATTCATTTATATGCTGACTAAGCCTACTCTTTACCCATCGATTTGGTTATTTTCAGCTCAGATGGATTATACTTGATAAATACTCAAAAGATAGTTTGTTGGCACACGATATTGGTTTCTACTGCTCTTGACCTTGGTTCTCAGCATTTGTCAGAATTTTGAATGTCTTCTCAGCAGAGGAGGTATGCTTAAGTTGGGTTTAGCGTGGTTTATCCCACAGTCAGTGGGATATTCTGGAGCTGATCATTCAGCTTTGAAAGATTATGCTTGGGATTCATGATTGTTGGTTTCGAGGGTCATCTAGACCAGTTGTAGCTTTGGCTAGACGACGCGGGCTTTGATAATATCTATTTGTGTGTCCAAGTATCACCTTATGGGCTTATTCTTATGCTTGCCATTATGGATTTTCAGTAGATCAGCTTCAGTCCTTTGAGGTTAGTGTGATGTGATTGTACGGACAGGACTCAGATGATATTCTATGAGGTTTAGAGTGGATATCAGATTTGAAAAGGCAAGAGAATGTTAGATTTAGGATTTAAACTTGGTTGTATGATTCATGCCTTGAGTGGTCTTCAGCTTGGTTGAGTTTTTGCCTGTCTATATTTGTATCCATGTGATATCAGTGTATTATGGTTTGGGTTTGCGTGCATCAGTTGTCCTCGATTTAGTTGGATGAAAGTTGGTTGATGTGGTTGAGTTTTCGGTTATTTGGGAAATGAAGTAGGGCTTTGGGTTGAAAAAGGGATACCTATGGTGAAATCCCTTACAAGCGTTGGATTGCCTTAGAGTATTATTTAGGGACTCGTACTCGAAATATAAAGGCCCAATACCTCATCCTTTCTAGCTTTTGGGCTCTTCCTATCCATTGACTTTAGTGGACAATAGTCCTTTTAGTAGTGGATATTGTAATGACCCTCCAGGTCATTTTCTCAGTTTTTGTGCTTTTCCGGCATTTCGAGCTTTCCCACAGTGGCTACAGGTCATTTATGACTTGTCGGAACCGTCGGTTCAATTATCAAACAGTTAGTTTGGATTTTAGGCTCAATTCCCTATTTTGGAGCTTTCGTTGTTAAGGAATTGGTCTCAGACCAAAAATCCAAGTAAATGATATCATATAAGAATTCCAATAGAGCCATCAGCTTCAGAATGTTGATTTTAGGCTAGGGGACCCTTGTTTCGGGTTCCAAGGCTTCCGGACTCGTTTTAAAATATTGTGTGGATTCGATTAAAAATGGAACTATAGGTGTGGGACCCATATTTAATAAAAATGACCTCGGATGAAAGTTTTGATGGATCTGTTGAGTCCAAAATGTCAAATTTGATATGCTAGCATAATTTGTTTGCGCGCATGGGGTTCTGAACGAATCCCGAGCCCCCGATCAGAGTCCATTTGGACTTAGTTGTTTTGCTGGTTTTCAGCATCCGGTGTAGGCCTATTTTGTCCTTCGTGTTTGTGTGGTATGGCCCCGTTCGCAAGGGACAAGATTATTGGCCTCCGTGTTTGCGAGGCTTTGGCCGTGTTCGCGAGTCAGTCGTCGCATTCGTGAAGGGTAAGCCGGCCTAGCATGCTCAGCTTTGCTCTACACACTAGCGGTGGACCGGCCGTGTTAGCGAAGCCTTGGTCTAGTCAGGCGTTGCATTCGCGACCCTTCCCCAACGTTCGTGAAGGGTATTGCCCTTGCAGTATATACGTCTCTTCCCCAATTTATCTTCACTTTTTAACCCTTTTTCGTCATTTGAGACCCTTGGAGCTTGGAAATTATTAGAATTTCATCCCATTGAGCTCAGGTACGTTATCCTATCACTCCTTGGTCATTTTTCATTATTTTCCCCGTCAAATCCATCCTTTTCATTGTAAATCCTTAAAATTTAGGTCTTACATTCCTAAACTTTATGGGCTGATTTGGGCCTCGATTTGTACTCCATTTGTACACAACTTTTAAGCACACATTTCTTATCCTTCGAGGGACCTTATGACGAATTTAATTTTGAGATTCCATTAGTGGGCCCCACGAGTCCATTATTGACCCCGAAGTTTTATATTGCAATATGGGTATCATTTTACTTTGTGATAACGTGTAGATTATTATTTTGATAGTGCGACATGAATTTGGGTTTGTGGAACAAGGACGAACTATTTATGGATGGTTTAAGATTGTGGTTCGGCATCGAGGTAGGCTTCGATCTACTTTCCTTTATGAGTTGTGTATTGTATAGATTGTATGCTAGGTAGGGATTATAGGAAGTGATTATGACTAGTATATTATGACTTAACCTATTTAGGGGATTTAGGATAGAAATATGACCCAAATCTCAGCCTAGAATACCTGTTATGGTCATACGATCCTATTACACTGGATTATATGTCTGTTTGACCTTAGGTTGACATTAAGGATCCCTTAGCATGAAACTTATGGTATTAATTAGTGGTTTGGATTAAAATCCCCGATTAGCTCCTTCTAGTAGTTTTATGCCCAAAATTATTATAGTTTCCCTAATCATGGTGCTATTATTATGTTAATTTATACATGTTGTTGGGCCCGAGGTCGTGGTTGAGATACCAGTTGGACTCCAGGTGAGTATTCTATCCTTAAAAAAGACGTGATTCTAGCTTATAGACACTTAGGCGCTTACGGTTGATTTGTTTGGATACTGGTGATGACATGCACACTTTTAGTCATATTTATGCTCACTCAGTGGTACGATTCCAACCAAAACCTTGATTTTACAACTGTTTTTTAAAAAGGGATTTATTCCCGCTTTTCACTTTTAAAACTGATTCTTTTACAACTGAAATCGTACCACCTTACTTGATGAATTATGAGACTTTGGAAACAAAATATATTATTTTGTAAATTAGACCAAGGTTGATCCTGGTCCATTATTAACCCACTCTTTTACTACTAGTATTTACTTCGGTCGAGAGAGATTCTGACCCTTTCTATGCTAATATACCGATTTAGTCCTGAAGTCTATCTCGGGCAATGTATTTACAGACTTACACTCTTTTAGTCACGGTTCAAGTCTGTGCACTTATTATTATTATTATTATTATTATTATTATTATTATTATTATTATGCTTATTATAATATATATAATATAATATATATATATTTATCTCCGGTACTGGATGGAGTAGATGGATTAAGATGGTTATTGGAAGTCCTGGTTTGGGACCAGGCAGTGTATACGGATATCGCAAGTCCCTTCATTCGTGAGACACAGTGCCGGAGAAGGATGGTCTCCATAGGTCCTGCCTTTGCGAGATACTGAGCTGGAGAAGGTGTATACACTTGTTATGTTGTGGCACTTGGATTGGACATGGTATTTCTGGTTTCTGTTGCATTCATTCATTCATATGCATTGCCTATCACCACTATAATTATTTGGCGCATGTATCTATTGGTCTTATGGGGTCCGTATAGGTATAGGTTATAATTATTGTGTGTTGATTTCTGTTTATGCCTCTCCGAACTTATGGAGGCCCGGTTGGATTTATTGGTTGTCCGGGCTATTCGATTACTTTTATTTGGTTATTATTGCATAGCTCATGGCAGGTTGGTTATAGACTGGTACCCGTGGTTGACGGTATATTTCTGATCCCTTTTCTCCATTATAGTAAGATACATAATTGTTAGGTTATTGTATGATTAGTTATATTTGGGTTAGGGACCCTAATTATGCTAATATTATCTCTCTTACTTGGCTATGATCCTCGAGATGTTAGGTTGGCTCCCTCTGGATACTACCTTGAGTTTAGTCCTATATATGTGTATGTATGTATATATATATATATATGTGTGTGTGTGTGTGTGTGTGTGTGTGTGGTATTACCGTATATCCCTCTTTTTCCTTATCTATTCATATTGTATATGTATCCTTTGGCCTAGTATTACTACTATATATTCTTCTTTCACTCTTCAGTTGTATATTGGCTAGTGATATACGGTATTGCACGTTATCCCTTGGTTATTGTTAGAATAGGACAATTTATCCTTATTGCTCTATTAGCCTTATTATGCTTAGTTTCCTGGATAGTTGCCTGTAGTTTACATTCCTGCTTTACTTGTTATTTGTGCTTGAATTTTTTCCATTTTGCACTTCTGTCGTATTAGAAGCTCTTATACTGACTTTACCAGGTCTTGGGGTTGTAATCTATATTCGTCTCTTTATTAAATTCCTTTCCACTATTTTTCTCATTTCTATTGGCAGTCCGTTACTAGCTGTTCCGAACTACAGGTTGGCTTACCTACTGGTGAGTTATAGTAGGTGTCATCATGACCTGACAAATCAAGTCGTGACAAATTGGTATCAGAGCCTAGGTTTACCGATGTTGTTGGTACAATAGCTAAGTGTCTAGGAGAGTCCTGCGGATCGGTACGGAGACGTTTGTATCCTATTTTTGGAAGGCTATAGAGCATTCTTAGGAAATTCTATTCTTGACTTCCTATCGTGTGTCCAAATTTTTATGAACCTCTAGTACTTTTAGTTCAGCAATGGACTAGGGAGTTAGGGATTGATATTGAGGATCTTCAGCATCAGCCAGAGGGTCTAGGATCAGCCCAGGCTCCAACAGAGTTTGTGATCGCCTCAGCTTTTCAGGATATAGTGTTGGGGATTCTGAGTCTTTTCTTGGATAATTCACAGTTAGTGGTAGTGCCCAGTACATCGAGTGATTCGCAGACCAGAGTTGGGTTCGTTGGTGTCCTGCAGGGATCTTTTTCAGTTTCAGAGTATGAGAATGGGTTTCTTGAGTGGGCCAGACACACTTTCATGCTATTTCCTATAGATCATGAGATAGTGCGTGAGTTTGTCAAAGGATTGATTTTACCACTCCGCTTGGTGTCGAAGCATTTGATAGCAGCTGGATCTACTTTTATTCAGGTTATTGATCATGTGAGGACCACATAGATGGCATGTATTAAGACCTATGGAGGTGGCGGTAAGAGGCTATGTCAGCAATTCAATATTAGTGGTATTTAGTCTGGAGGTAGGGATCCTCCAAGCAGAGATCAGCCTCTCTTAATGACTATTAGGCCCGTACTGGTAGTACCCCAGAGTATAGGTGGCTCTTAGATCAGTCGTGGTGGTCATAGTGGGCAGAGTTTGCGTCAGGTATTGCGGAGTATCTGGTATTAATATTCAGGCCGTGGCAGTAGATCTAGGTCAGCAAGTGTAGTGCTTCAGAGAGTTCCAGGGGCGTGTTTTGATTTTGGTAAGATTGGTCATTGGTCTAGGGAGTGTCAAGGCGTCAGTTAATCAGCCAGTTGGGGTCAGCTTGTGTTTTTCGTTAGGTTAGAGCTTTAGGGGTTTGTTATGACTTTAGAGAGATCGGTCATTGGTCCAGAGAGTGTCCCTGCCACGAAATTATTGAGCAGTCAGTGCAGCGAAATCAATCTTTTAGAGATGTGGTACCTTCGGGCAGAGATAGTGCATCTAGTATTTCGGTTGGTCATTTAAACACTCAGTCTGAGCTTGGACGTGTTCAGATTTGTACTTCTTCGGGCATGTCAGGGACTATGGCTTTGGATTCTATCGTATAGGTACAATTTTGATATGCTATCTTTTTAGTTTCTGTTTGATTGGTGTATGCCTTTGAGTAGACTTATGCATATATGACTACCCCTGTAAATATTTTGTTTTAGTAGTGGATTGAGTGGATCAGAGATGTGATTTCTAGGGGTGTAGCATTTGGGTTAAAGTCCCATTTCCTTGGCATATTGGCCTTGTTATAGTTATAAAGCGGTAATGACTATGGTTTTTCATTATGGTGCCTCCTACTACTTATGCTATTGTTGTTATTGTTGCTATTATGACTTTGAATGTAATTGATTCTTACTTGATAGATGGCTAGACTAGCGTTATCTAGTTAGCGCTTTCCCTTTCCTTGCGATTCTTATTTTTTGGCTTAGAATGCTAACTTGGTTGGTTGATTCTCCCTCTTCTAGCAAGGTGAAGTTGGTTGTTTTTCTTCTTTGTTAGAAAAGTTAGATTTGTTTTTGAGAGGGAGTGAAGTAACATTCGGCCTTTCATGAGTTGTTGAGATTCTATCATTGGTTGTCCTTTTCAATAGCCATTCCTGAGGTTGATAAATTTGAGATTTGTTCTTCCGATTTGGATAGTTCATCACCCGATAGTGGTCTTGATCTTGATGTGATAGTAAGTTGGATACTCCGTTCTTCTGCGATGTGGTTCATGGTTCAGCCGAGTTAAAGTTAGTGTAAATGGGTAATTTCAAAAATTTCTCATCTAGGTACTTATTCTGTCTAATATAACTTCATGGGATGCTACTGCTTGGTGGTATATGTTATGTAGTAGTTACCAATAACCAAAGCGGGTGTTATTTGTGGGTGAGTATTCATCGTCATAGATTAAGTATTGGTTTTACTAGATTCAGGCTAAGATGGTATTTTCTGAGTTGCTCATGTTTTGGCTACTATTAGTGCTCTTTGCAGCTTGGTCAGTCCTTGATTATGCCCTGATGTGTTACGCTCTCAGCGGATATGGGTTTTATTGCTCGTGTCTTTAGCTTGTGGTTTTCCTCAGCTGTGGCTATGTTCTTCGATAATATTTCAGTTTTAGCCCTCGCAGGAACCGTTGGATTTATGTTTAGTCATTGATTGTGAGATTGGTTTTGGGGTATAAGCTTGATTTCTAATAAGTAAGATTGGTTTGGGTATTTGACATCAGTGTAGACTTGTTGGCTCCGGTGGTGATTTTTGACTCTTTTGAATGACGACTTGTAAGTTGTGATAGATTGTGGAGTATGAATGCTTACTTTTGGGCTCTTCCTATCTATTGACTTTTGCGGACAAAAGTTCTTTTAGGAGTGGATATTGCAATGACCCTTTAGGTCATTTTCTCGATTATTGTGCATTTTCGGTATTTTGAACCTTCCCACAACGGCTATAGGTCATTTATGACTTACTGGACCATTGGTTCGATTATCGAACAGTTCCTTTGAAATTTAGGCTCAATTTCCTATTTTAGAGTTTTCGCTGTTAAGAAATTGGTCTAGGACCAAAACTCCTAGTAAATGTTATCATATGAGAATTCCGACAGTGCCATCAGCTCCGAAATGTTAATTTTAGGCTAGGGGGACCCTTTGTCCAAGTTTCGAGGCTTTCGAACTTGTTTTGGACTATTGGGTAGATTTGATAAAAAAATGGAACTATTGGTGTGGGACCCACATTTAATCAAAATGACCTCGGTTGGACGTTTCGATGGTTCTGTTGAGTCTGGAATGCCAAATTTGGTATGATAGCATAGTTTGTTTGCTCGCATGGGGTTCCGAACGAATGTCGAGCCCTCGGTCAGAGTCTATTTGGACTTAGTTGTTTTGCTGGTTTTCAGTATCTGGTGCAGGCCTATTTTGCCCTTCGCATTCACGTGGCATGGCCGCATTCGCGAGGGGCAAGATTATTGTCCTCCGCGTTCACGATGCTTTGGCCCTGTTCGCGAGCCAACCGTTATGCTGCCTGGCCGGCTCAGCTTTGATCTTCGCGTTCGCGAAACCTTGGTCCAGTCGGGCGTCACATTTGTAACCCTTGCCCAGCGTTCGTGAATGGCATTGCCCTTACAGTATATATACTTCTCTTCCCTGATTTCTCTTCACTTTTTAACCCTTTTTCCGTCATTTGAGACCCTTGGAGCTTGGAAATTATTATAATTTCATCCCATTGTGCTCAGGTACGTTAGAATATCACTCCTTGGTCATTTTTCTTTATTTTCCCCGTCAAATCCATCCTTTTCATTGTAAACCCTTAGAATTTAGGTCTTACATTTCTAAACTTTGTGGGCTGATTTGGGCCTCCATTGTACTCCATTTGTATACAATTTTCTAGCACACTTTATTTATCCTTCGAGGGACCTCATGATAGATTCAATTTTGAGATTCCATTAACGGGCCCCACGGGCCCATTATTAACCTAATTTTGGACCCGAAGTTTTATATTGCAATATGGGTATCGTTTTACTCGTAATAACGTGTAGATTATTATTTTGATAGTGTGACATCAATTTGGGTTTGTGGAGAAAGGACAAGCGATTTATGGACAGTTCAAGATTACGGTTCGGCATTGAGGTAGGCTTTGATTTACTTTCCTCTATGAGACTGTGTATTGTATAGATTACATGCTAGGTAGGGATTATAGGAAGTGATTATGACTAGTATATTATGACTTAACCTATTTAGGAGATTTAGGATAGAAATGTTAGGAAGTGATTATGACTAGTATATTATGACTTAACCTATTTAGGAGATTTAGGATAGAAATGTGACCCGAATCTCATCCTAGAATACTCTTTATGATCGTACAATCCTATTACACTGGATTATATGTCTGTTTGACCTTAGGTTGACATTAAGGATCCCTTAGCATGAAACTTATGGTATTAGTAAGTGGTTTGGATTAAAATCCCCGATTAGATCCTTCTAGTAGTTGTATGCCCAAAATTATCATAGTTTCCCTAATCATGGTGCTATTATTATGTTAATTTATGCATGTTGTTGGGCCCGAGGTCGTGATTGTGATACCAGTTGGACTCCAGGTGAGTATTCTATCCTTAAAAAAAAGTGATTCTAGTTTATAGACACTTAGGCGCTTATGGTTGATTTGTTTGGATACTGGTGATGACATGCAAACTTTTAGTCATATTTATGCTCACTCAGTGGTACGATTCCAACCAAAACCTTGATTTTACAACTATTTTCTAAAAAGGGATTTATTCCCACTTTTTACTTTTAAAACGAATTCTTTTACAACGAAAATCGTACCACCTTACTTGATGAATTATGAGCCTTTGGAACTAAATATACTATTTTAAAAATTAGACCGAGGTTGATCCCGCTCCATTATTAACCCACTCTTTTACTACTAGTATTTACTTTGGTTGAGAGATTTTCCTACCCTTTCTACGCTATTATGCCGATTTAGTCCCGAAGTCGATCTTGGGCAATGTATTTACAAACTTACACTCTTTTATTTACGGTTCAAGTTCGTGCACTTATTATATATATATATATATATATGATACTGGACAGAGTAGATGGATTATGATCGTTATTAGAATCCTGGTTCGGGACCAGGCAGTGTATACAGATATCTCGAGTCCCTTGTGGGCCCCTCGTTCGTGAACCACAGTATCGGAGAAGAATAGTCGCCATAGGTCCTGCCTTTGTGAGCTATTGAGCTGGAGGAGGTGTATACACTTATTACGTTGTGGTACTTGGATTGGACATGGTATCTCTGATTTCTGTTGCATTCATTCATTCATATGCATTACCTATCACCAGTATAATTATTTGGCGCTTGTATCTATTGTTCTTATGGGGGGCCGTATAGGTACATGTTATAATTGTTGTTTGTTCATTTCCTGTTTATGCCTCTCCGAGCTTATGGGGGCCCGGTTGGTGTTATTGGTTGTCCGGGCTATCCGATTACTTTTATTTGGTTATTATTGCATAGCTCTTGACATGTTGGTTATGGACTGGTACCTAAGGTTGACGGTACGTTTCTGATCCCTTTTCTCTATTATGGTAAGATACAGTATTGTTTGGTTATCGTATGATTAGTCACATTTGGGTTAGAGACCCTGATTATGGTAGTATTAGCTCTCTTACTTGGTTATAATCCTCGATATGTTAGGTTGGCTCCCTCCGGATACTACCTTGAGTTTATGTCACGCCCCGAGTTCCAACGAGGCGGATTGGCACCTGTAGTCGATAAGGCCCGAGAGAACCAAGTTTTGCTCACAATCATTCATATGCATGCCATAATAAACACCACTACCACGTAAAAACATAAAAGGCTCATAGCGGAAATCATGGAACATGTAATATGCACATATACGAAACTTGGCCGTCAGGGCCATCAAGTTAAAGGGACATGCATCTCTTTCCTTCACATTCATACACATACCCACATACGTCTACAAAAGCCTCTAACAGAAAATACATACATATCCAACCTAAATTTGGGACAAGTCCCCGCTTTACATAGCATCTACAATACCAAAATCAATGTACAACTTAGACACGGAAAGCCCCGAACCAACTGGAGCTCACCAAAGATCAGTAGGTGTTCTGCAGCTTACTGGGGAGGTCTACTAGAACCTGTGCCTGCAGCAAGTAAGGTAAATCCCCCAAGAGGGGTCAGTACGAAGAAAGTACTGAGTATGTAAGGCTGCATGGAACTGAATCAGTATATAAGCACATCAATGGAAAATAATTTCAAGGGAATACCTAGTCTGGACAAGCCATCAAGCTATATATTTGGAACCACGCGTATTACTTTCGTTATTCTCTTCACTTTGTACCTCTTCTTACTTACTTGTCAACCATTAATTATATACTACTCGGGCCCAACTGATCAGTGGGAAATTAATAATATCGTCATGCAGGTGTTCGTTACACCTCATGGATACACCCATAGTGTTAGGATAGTCATCATGAAGGTGTGTTCTTTCACCCCATGGATATCGTCATGAAGGTGTTTATTTCACCCCATGGATACACTCATAATATCGGGATCGTCATCATGAAGGTGTTTATTTCACCCCATGAATACACTCACTCATGAGAGTTTAATATCTTCGCTTATGAGAGATTGATATATCGAGGATCATGAAATTATTGGAAGCACACATATATGCATTACTTTACTCCTTCACTTCATGAGATTGATACTTAGTGGTTAAAGCATTATTAGAACGTGGAACATAACATTATTGAGACTTGGGAATCATGTCCCTAATTACGTAACTCATGAACAACTTCGAATAAAGGATGAGGAGCATGTAACTTAACAATGGATAACAACCTGAATGAGATACCTTTGGACATTTCGGAATGGAATAAGTATATAGTCCATATGAACAATATGCTGCAGAAGGATATAGACAGAATAACCTTACATACCTTGTTATCTCAATATGAACACTCCCTCCTATACGTGAATACAATAGCCCAGCTTCTCCTTTCTTACTCTACAATACAAGTATACACCGGAGCTTACATTAGCAACTAGTTACTATACAAGCATATGAAACGACAATGAGCTATATGACTGTCGTATAATGTCATGTCACACCCTTACAATACAATTTGCTGCATTCTCATATCAACAACACCATAACATTCCACACATTGACCAAGATTTCATACAACAATAGCATTTCACACTACACTTACCCTTTATGCTTTCTCATTATCATTCCGTCACATTTTATCATATCAACTTGCCTCATGACAACATATGAACTACAATATGTACTTAATACAGTCCAACATGCCTCCATACGACACTTTAAAGTCATTAAAACTGCATCACAAGTTGATAATTACATCCAAAAAGGAAATAGGGGCCTTCGGGGATCGACTAGATGCAAAAACATACAAGACCGAATCTGGGGATGACCTGCGAAGCCACCTGCGCCCGTAGGTGGCTGAGGTTCACCCGCAGGTGGCCTTTGGCAGATGCCAGAGGCACCTGCGTTGGCATCTGCGCCCGCAGGTGCCCTTATCTGCGGGGGCGGATGCCCGTTTTGGTCCGAATTGGTCTATTTTGGGTCATTTAATGCAATGAATGGTCCATGATCATAACCAAACTTATTTTGACATATTTTTGATCATCTTGAATTCCAACAATCAATCATGATCTCACAACACACATAAACTACACCCAAAACCACACTTCTCGGTCAATACGTCATCAAATCCAAAACCATTTTCACAATAACAATCCCAATCATTATACACAAGGATAAAACAAGGTAAGAATATAACCACACATCACATGAAAATACTGAATCCATCAATTTCATTTCCTTCAAGACCACAAGTCCACGTTCAAGTTTACAAGACAAAACCATTCTCCGATTACAGAAATAGATAGTTTTACACATAGCACACTGTCCAAGACTTTGCCAACACCACCAACATAATTTATAGACCATATTAAACATATCATATACGTAACCATGAGAAGAATACTTACCAAAATGTGACCTTGTCCCAAAAGAGATGAGAGCTTAGGGTTTGTGTGAGATGAGAAATGTTGTAGATAATTCTAGAAATGGCATGAGAGTTTCTTTGAATAAAAATCTGATTTTTAGCCCCTTTTATAGTCCCATGAAGTATCATTCTTAGCCACATATTTCATGTTTACTTGGTCAATGGAAGAGTATTGGAAGAATGGGTCAAATTGTCATTTTGGACCATGTCTTTCTCATGATTTTGGGCCTCATTTGGCCCAATGACACAAGACTCATTAATGCCCAACAAATTTAATGTATAATTCATCCATTCTCTCATGTTTAAATATTTCCATAAGTGTCACGGTAATCGACTAGACTCAGAAACATACGGGGTGTTACAGTTTAGTCCTATATATGTGTATGAAAATATATATATATATATGGTATTACCATATATCCCTCTCTTGCCTTATCTGTTCATATTGTATATGTATCCTTTGGCCTTGTATTACTACTATATATACGGCTTTCATTCTTCAGTTGTATATTAGCTAGTGATGTACGGTATTACACGATAGCCCCTGGTTACTGTTAGAATATGACAGTTTATCCTTATTGCTTCATTAGCCTTGTTATGCTTATTTTTTGGATAGTTGCCTGTAGTTTACATTCCTGCTTTACCTGTTATTTATGCTTGCATTATTTCTGGAGCTCAGTCGGCCTATGCCTACTGAGTACCACGTGTTTGGTACTCATACTACACTTCTGCAGCGTACAGGTCATAGTATGAGTTCTCTCTGTTGATGTGTGTATCGTGCGGAGCAACCATGGATCGAAGATTTGGGGTGAGCTCCTGACGTTCGAAGTATTCTTGTTCTCCCTCATATTGTTAGTTTGATCTCTATTTTTGTATTCAGAAACGGCTTTGTATAAATATTAACTTTCCATTTTGTACTTCTGTAGTATTAGAAGCTCTTGTACAGACTTTACCAGGTCTTGGGGTTGTAATCTATATTAGTCTCTTTAGTAAATTCCCTTTGTTTTTCTCATATCTATTGACAGTCTGTTACTAGCTGTTCCGAACTACAGGTTGAATTACCTACTGGTGGATTATAGTAGGTGTCATCATAACCTGAGAAATCGGGTCGTGACAGCTATAGCTTATGTGTTCCACTTCCAATGTGAAAACAATATACTAGACAGTCACGCAACTTCGCTTAACTTGCGACCTCAACTCCCTAAGTTCAGCAAACGCAGTGAGATTTATGGTAGAATTTAATTCCCAATTACTAGAAAATGCAATTAGTGCCATAAATTATTTAATCTTTTCTACATGAAAAATAAAATAAAAAAATATACACAAAGAAAATTAGATAGCTCTAAAAAAAATGATATTTCATGCTTATAATAGTGGAAAAATTAACATTAGATTAATGGAAATTAAGTTACCATTCTTTCTAACAACAATAAACTACAGGAAAGAGTATAACTACCTATAAAAGATTGGTTGCATTGGAGCATTAGTTCCTCCACCCACTTCTTCAACTTCTTTTTCTCTGCATAAATCACATCCTTTTTGCAATCTTAGTCTCCAAGCCTTTCTCTTTCTCCCTCAACAACTTCTTTATGACCATCATACGCTTTTTAGCGTCAATAAAGAAATCTGTTAACTAGTTAGAAGTTCTAACTTTTAGAAAAAGAATATAATCAAAACTAAGATTCAATTAAACAAAGAACGACAAAAAATAAGGAAAAAGCATATAATCAAAACTAAGATACAATTAAACAAAGAACGACAAAAAAATAAGGAAAGAGAAAAATCTTTGATTCTTTTGGCTATTTTATTCGTCATGAACATGTTTATTTTTCAATTTTTCGATCAAAAATTTTCAATTGAAGGAGAAACACGAGAAATTATCAAAACAGGAGAATTTATTGTCAATTGTTGATTATATATACTTCAATTATAATCTATAAAGATGTTAACAAAAAAAAAATAAAGAAAGAACATAATATGAGACTTGAATCAAAACTAAAATAAGAAGAACAAGAAGAAGTAGAAGAAGCTTACGCTTTTTTTGTTAATTTTGAACCAAAATATTACTTAAATAGAATTGTAGAAATTCTTTTTGATATAAGGTAAAATTCTAATTGATCTAAAAGTGTTAAATATTATGATTTATTATCTAAATCAAATAACAAAACCTAAAAAATTACAAATCAAAGTGAAGAAATTTTTTCCAAAAGGACACATGAGGGAAAATTAAACCCAAATCAATTCAGGAGTTACCTATGACTTTTAGGATTAATTAATAATATATTTAGTTGGTTTAATTTAAATAACAAATATTATAAATTCTTACCTAAATAAAATAACAAAACCTAAAAAAATTACAAGTCAAAGTGAAGAAACTTTTCCCAAAAGGACACGTGAGGGAAAATTGGACCCAAATCAATTCATGAGTTACCCATGACTTTTAGGATTAATTAACAACAAATTTAGTTGGTTTAATTTAAATAACAATTATTTCAAACAAATAGTAAAAAGATGATTTTGTGTATTGCAGAGTGTTTTAATGAAGGGCGAAAAGTTCGAATCACTTTTCTAAAGGTCTTCACACTTTTAATATAGTGTACATATAAATTACAATTTTATAGGGAATCTGTTATATGTGTTGTATGCATGAAGAGTAAAAACAAGTAATAAGAAAAGGCTTAATATATACTCCGCCTTTAAATTTGCTAGAATATTTCATTTAAATAGTCGAACTAAGTTTTATTTTAATTGAACCCCTCAACTCCTAATAAAATATTCCAACTAGATACTTTCAGCTTAATTTTTTTGTGTGTTTTCTCATTCGTCTATTAGGTACTTAAGTTAACCACATAAAATATGTCATCTCCTTTATTCATACGCAATTTGCCTGAAAAAGTCATAAACCCCCATATATTTTCTACTTGAGAGGAATTGCGTATAAATAAGGGAGATAACATATTTTATGTGGTTAACTTAACTACCTAATAGATGAATAAAAATACGTGCAATTTTTCTTTCAAAATTTGAATCGAAAGTAACTTATTGAAATATTTTTTTAGGAGTCGACTTATTGAATTAGTTCTAGTGTCTAAATTAAATATCCTGACAAGTTTACCACAACTAGAGTGGATTGTATTAGATTATTGGTTAACCGCTCCACTTATGGTTGATGTCGCCCAAATTACACCTTGCAATGAAGTATAACATGGTCGTTGATTAAATATAGAACTCAACTAGGTTGGGGTCGATCCCACAGGAAATATGGCTAGAAACTAGGTCAATGTGGTTATTTAAACTAATAGTAGGTTATTTCCAAAGGGGGATAATAAAATAACAAGTAACAGTTTGTAAACTTCAGTAAAACCAATAATAGCATATTAAGAATGTTGTTTGTAATCAATTAACGAGAATAGGCTAGGACTGTGTACCCCATGATTTTATAACTCAAAAAGCATAGCGTACTAGTGATCTATCCCGGTACTTTGAATGAAAAAATGACATGTTAAATTTACCTAAACGTCTTTTAATCCTAATTAGATGAATATCACTTTAATCCATTTCGTTCTTCAAGTGTTTACTGATTAACCCTTGTCCTTAGCCTCGGATTAACTTTACCTGTTAAGGCTCAAGTTATTAGATGAGGTTTAAAGCTTCAAATCTCCACTGTTAATATCTTTTCCTATTCTCTACCTTTTTTATCGAGCAAGTGAAGAATCAAGACGAGTTCTAACGTTTGCAACCATTAAAAAACAATCAAAGCAAAGAGAATAACAATACATGCATGAGCACCTTTCAAGAATCACTAAATACTTTAATTTACAATGTTAATTCATCATGGTTCCCACAATCCTAGTTATGGGATTTAGCTACTCATGTTTGTAAGATACAAAACCAGAATCTAGGGCAGAAAACATGATCATGAACTTACAAGATGAATAGATGAAATTTAAAATCTTGAATTATGAATCAAAGTCAATACCCAAGAATCAAAGTATGCTTATTGCTCAAAAAGCAAACAATATTTTGTCTCCGAGCAACACAATACGTAACAATATGGTAAGAGTGCGTACACTGTAAATAAAAATCTAAAGAAATTATTTATAGATAAAACAAATCTTGTCGTAAACAAAATAGGATTGTAGGCCCGTCAACAGTCCACGAGTCGTGGTTTGAGAGTTCGACTCGTGGTATGTGGATCACAACTCATAGCTTAAAAAAATCAGTGAAATTTCTCTAGGTTTTCATGTGTCATTCCCGATTCGTGGACTTGGACTACGACTCGTGGTCTGACTTGTGGTCTTGAGACTCATTTTGCATAATTTCTAATATGGACTGTACGGCTCTCAGAACCACTCGTGGTTTCCTTTCACAAGTTGTAGATTGACTCGTCAGAACTGGGCTACTCGCACATCTTTAGATCTCTATTTTACGGACAATAGTATAACGCATACTCTAGTTCATGAGTCATTAAACGAGTTGTGGTATCAGCTTGAGTTTTCACTTTCTCTGATCATGTCATGACCCGATTTCGTGAGTCATGATGGCACCTACTTTAACCCACCAGTAGGTAAGCCAAACCATAGCCCGAAACAATAAGTAATGGGCTAGTTGGTGGAAGGTATAATAAATGCTGAAAGTAGGCATACAATAGAATTATAAGCGATATAAATATAAGAGCAATAGAATAAATATCAAGAAAAAAGAGAGATAGTATGCAAAAGAATATCCCACGACATAGTAAGGTCGGTACAATCGTCACTAAATCCAAAAGAATATGAGTACTAAATAGTATCCAATATACAGGTAGTCTCAAAAAGTAAAGACGGTCCAAAAGTAGTAGAAGGAGAGAAGATCAGCACCGACTCTGAAATTTCACCCTATCTCTGTATCTCAAAAGTAAGCTGGAAAAGAACGTCAGTGACGGTGAACTGTACTTGGATCTACATCAAAAAAAAATGCAAAAGCGTGGTATGTACCAAAACAACGGGTACTCAGTAGACATCATCAGCCGACTGAGCTAAATCATAATAAAACAATAATAAAATGCGAAAACATAAACTAAAGTCAGGGAGAAAGGGGAAAACCTGAAATAATGCTCCGACTGACAATGATAAGTAAACAAGATAGCAATTCAAAAAGAATACAAGCTAACTACAACCTGATGTCGCCCAAAATATACCTCCGAAAAAATACAATGCGGTCGCTGTATCAAAAATAGAACCCAACTAGGTTGGGCTCGATCCCATAGGGAATAGGTCAAAGTTTATGTAGAATGTTGGTTTGAGTAACTGGTAAGTAAGTAAAAAGGGGGGTTTTGCGAATAAACAGAGACAGTAACGATTGTTGGTTGTATCGAGTTTGTAGACAATAACAGAAATACACTAGGACTGTAATCCCCAATGTTTCCTTAACTCCATCAGTTACTTGTGCTAACAATACTGTCCACCTATGTGGCATGCAAAATCTGACAAGATATGTTCATCTAAACGTCTCTCGACCTTGGTTAGATGAATTTCACTCTTCTCCTCTTGGTCTCCTAGTGTCGCACTACTAACCCTTGTCCTGGAGCTCAGATAACTATTCCCGCTAAGGCTCAAGTTATTAGATGAAGGCTGATAGCTTCAAATCTCTGTTGTTAT
Source organism: Capsicum rhomboideum (assembly GCA_031232105.1). Taxonomy (NCBI): domain Eukaryota; kingdom Viridiplantae; phylum Streptophyta; class Magnoliopsida; order Solanales; family Solanaceae; genus Capsicum; species Capsicum rhomboideum. Next base: position 15,775,833 of record CP124718.1, read on the forward strand.
CTCCTTTTCCCAATCTCTACCTCTCTCTCGAGCAAGTCTAGAATACAGGCGAGTTTCTAACGTTTGCAACCGTTAGAAGATCAATCACAATGAAGGAGATAACAATACATGCATTCACAATGGTTCAAAATTGTTTTGTACTTAACCTATTTTGTTAACTCTTCATGGTTCACACAACCCTAGTTGATGAGTTTAGCTACTCATAATTGCAAGAACACAAGAATAATTCAAAGATGAAAACATAATTGCACACTCATAATAATGAAGAAGAACTGAAATCTCAATTATCAATAAAACTCGAATTAGGGTTTGTAATTACAAAACCAAAAATATGTTTATGAACTCAGAAACAGTAAAAAATATCTCTCAAAACAATGTAATGACTAACTCCCGCACATAGGACTATACAGGGGTATTTATAGATACAAAGCTAATCCTATCCTAATCAGAACAGGAGAACAGAGTCGGCAACTTCCACGGTATCATGACTTGGTGTCGTGGAATCAAGTCACGCCACGTAGGTGAGTGTCGTGGAAATCAGGCTCAATTAGACACCTTCAGAAGTTCACTCACACCACCCTTTTCACGCCATGTAGGTGTACCCACGCCACGTGGATGCCTAGCGTGGAAATCAGGCATTTTTTTTACACTGGAAGTTGACTCACGGCACGTGAGTGGTGTCCTGACTCTCTCTCTGGTGCAGATTCTTATTCTTTCATCTTCAGACACTTCACTCTTAGGCTTGATTCTTCCTCTTTGATCATTTTGCCTTCAAAAACCTATTTTCCTATAATGTAGGACAAAAACCACATCATACCAACCAAATACACCCAAGTTATTGTATATTTTTCTTATTTTAAGCATCGAAAGTGCCATGTAACCATGGCGTATCAACACCCTCAACTTAGAACGTTTGCATGTCCTCGGGCGAACAAAACAAAAACAGTTATATACGATGCTTAACTAAGAGAAACCTAAGGGACCTATGGCAGTCAACTCATTTCCTTCGACACAAAAACTTTTTCGACCCCTCCTATTTGCAAATTAAAACCATAGTGTGTATACAGACATCATATTATCATGACACAGAAGGGATCAAGTGATGGCACCAGATTACGAACAAACAACTAAGCATATATGCAAATGACATTATTCGAACAAATAGCAGCTAACAATGCAACCCATGTACTCTCACAGACAAAGAAGTCCCATGCACTCACAGTATGCTAATGAATCTCAAATTATGGACTCGGTCAAAACACTCTCTCTCACAAAGAAGTTCAAATAGTGTGCATGAAATACCATAGGCTTGCCCTTATTTTCTATGCCTTAATTTTTGGACAGTTGGACTAGGATCACTATAGGACTTTACTCGACTTGTAATGTAGGCTTGGGGACGGGTATGGAACATATGGATATGGTGACTCAGCCCTCCTTGACACTACACTATTTTTGGCTCCACTTTCCAACCATTCTCATTTTTATTCTCCTTTCTTTTATTTTCAGATTTTGGGTGTGATTTTCCTCAAACTTCATAACACAACTTTTTTTTTTCTCTTTTTTTTTTCTTCTTTACTTTGTATTTTTTTCTTTTTCTTCACACCAAAATCTGTTTTCTCTTTTTCTTTTATTACCCCTTCTTCATACCCAAATCAATCTACGCACCCCTATAATAGCCACCCTCAACTTAGGCTATTTGCCTGAGTTGAGGTACACAATGTCCAAGAAGGGACCAGGGCCAAGACAGGTTCATTGTAATTAAAATGGGAAGGTAAATAGGCTAATGAAAGAAATAGCTCAATTAAGGCTCAAGGTCGGGATCAATTGATACTAATTCGTTTGGTCTGGCATTTAGGCTAAAAGTGAACTTATTCAAAAATGGCCTATGATCCTTTCCTAACCCCCTACCCTCAAATCCTAGGTAAGACTAACCGGGCAAGTTCTGGATCGCACACACAAAGTTAACTAAATAATGACCTCACACACACAGAGTACAGGGTTGTATTATCAACTACTACCTATTCGATTCATGCAATGCTGGCTACAGTTATTTTGTCTATAATCCTAGTGCCATAACAAGATCCAACAGCTGTCACACATAAACATGCTACACATACATACTTCAAAATAAAACATTTTCAGGAGGGGTATCCTTAACATTCAAAAAGCATAAATTTTCTTTTTCAAAATTGGACTGCACTACAGTTCCCTTATTTTTCTCCTAATTCAATAAGAAACACATAAATACTATAAATAACACCCTAAACATGCCAGTTCTACTATGATAGCACACTCGAGGGAAAAGAAATACGGCAACAAAAACCCCCAAGAGGACATATAGACCTACAAGTACCTCACACCCTCAACTTATAAGCATGCATTATACCCAATGCAATAGACTAAAATAAAACAAGTGAGTTAGGGACATACCCGTTTCACCCTTGGTGCGTGGGTCTAATGTAGATCAAAATAACAAAAATCAAAGCAAATGTCGAAATAGTAAGACACCTTGGGTTGCCTCCCAAGCAGCGCTTGATTTAATATCGCGGCACGACGGGGGTATCTTGACTACTCAGACTTCATCAAGATATCCCTTGGGTTTGCCTCAAGGGTCATCTAAAATATTTATTTCTGAAACCATCCTCATGTTCTTTGGCTGCTTCATAGTTCTGCAAACATTGAATGTGACTTCCTTATTATCCAGCCTGAATTTTAGCTCACCCCGCTCCATATCTACCAATGCTCTGCCGGTGGCTAAAAATGATCTCTCCAAAATTATGGGCATATTAAAATCGACCTCACAGTCCAAGACAACAAAGTCCGTAGAAAAGATAAAGTTTTCAACCTTGACCAAAACATCACATATTATGCCCACGGGCTTCTTGATCGTATGAGCCGCCATCAATAACCAAATCTTTATTGGCTCGGGGGATCCCAAGCCTAATTTCTCAAATACTGCCAGCGGCATCAAGTTAATGCTCGCACCTAGGTCACCCAAAGCTCTGGTGAAGTGAACTGACCCAATTGTGCATGGAACTGTGAAGGTACCTGGATCATCTTTCTTTTGCACAAGAGAACGGGGATGCAATTGCACTACAATGGTGCAAACTATCAATGAACTCATAACTAACAGTTCTCTTCTTTGTGACCAAATCCTTCATGAACTTCGCATAACCTGGCATCTGCTCCAATGCTTCAACAAGAGGAATGTTTATAGAAAGTTGCTTCAATATGGAAATGAACTTCTGAAATTTTCCATCTTTCTTCTTCTTATTCAATCGCTGAGGGAATGGAGGCGGCGGCCTAGGAATGGGGGTTAGCCCTTGTAGGGCTTTTTTTTTTCTCATTTTCAGCATTCACCATATTTTCATCAGTTTGAGGCTTTTCAACTTCTCTCATGATCTCCCCACTAATAATTTTATTTCCATCCACTTTTTTCTTTAGACGTTGAGGGAAAGGTGGAGGAAGCTTTGGGAATGGAACATAAAGGAAGCTTTGGGAATGGAACATACTTTTTAGAGCATCCTTTACCTTTTTTGTGGCATTCGCTAGCTCTTTTGGTGGGGTATGAACACCCTCAACTTCGTTGGGTGCCTCAATGAGAGTCATTCCACTTCTTGTTGTGATAGCCATACAATGAGCATCATTCTTCGGATTCTGGATGGTGTTGCTTGGAAGGGTGCCTGGCTGACGTTGATTCAGTGCCAATGATATCTGCCCAAACTGTTGTTCCAACTGTTTAATGGCAGTTGAATGAGACCACTTTCTGACTTATTACCGAAATGTCAGTCCTAATCTCCTTCAAACAATTTTCCTGGCTCTCTGACCCTTTGACCAGTTTATTAGGAAGGGCCTCCATCCTTGAATTTCCATACTCATCATCACGGCTTCCTGGTGGTACATAAAGGCCATTCTTCTCTCTATAATCATCCTTCTGCCTCCAATCACCGTCACAATCTCAGTCACTGTCTGTATAACTTTACTTGTTGTAATTATCTCTATAGTAGTTCCGACCTAAATTTCCTTGCCCCAAGTTCCAGGAGTCTTGGTTAGACCCTTGGCCCTTGGCTCGAAAACCCGCCACTTTTCGATCTAGGTACTTAGCCTCTTCATCAGACTCACTATCATCATATCTAGGCGTTTTACCTTGTGCACCTACAACATGTACCTTCTCAGCATCTCTGGCTATAATTTATTTAGCTAGCAAACCAATTTCTGTCCTTAGTTGCCCGACCTCTTGAGCCACTAGTTCATCCAATGCCGGTTGTACAGCTGAGGCTCCAATAGCATATATACCAGCAGGAGTATCTGCCTCTCGAGTATGCCATCCTTGGTTGGTCTTAGTGATACGATCTAATATCTCTGAAACTTGCTCTCATCTCAGACTCATGAATGCTACACCAGTGATAGTATCTGCTACAGCCTTAGTGTTTGCATTTAAAGCCCTGTAGAAAATTTCAAGTAAATTTCTACCACTCATCCTATGATTCGGCACATTCTGCAGCTTCTTCTTGAATCTGAGCCATGTCTCATAAAGTGCTTCAGAATGTAGTTGTCTGAAATTGTAAATCTTATCCTTCAACTACAACATCTTAGAAGGTGGAAAAAATCTTTCTAGAAATTGATTCCTCAAGTCTTGCCAAGTAGTAATGGAACCTCATGGTAATTCTGCCAACTACAATATCGCTTCTCCTGTTAGGGAGAATGGGAACAATCACAATCGAATCTCCTTTTGGTTAACTCCAGGCAAATTATAGGAAGTACAGACCCCCACAAAATTCATCATGTGCATGTTTGGATCATCTTAAGGAAGGCCGGTGAACACACCTTTCAAATTTAGCAAATGAATCATGGCACTAGTAATGTCAAACTTAGTGCCCGGAGGTAACTCTGGTGGAATGATGACACCAGTTTCAACCGGCTCAAGATAAGCCATATCCTCTTCTTCAGGATAATCATAAACAGGCACATATGGTCTCTGTTGCGCTCTAAGTCTTCTTTGTCGCTCTTCAGCATCATCTAGATGTTGTGCTGCTTCTTGCATCGCTTGATTATCTCTTTCTGCTTGCCTAGCCTGCTCTTCTCGTGTCAATCGAGCGGTAGTTTGATCTACTGTTTCATGAACAACTGGCTGAATTGGTTGGTGATGAATATCTCCCGCAGCTGCGGGATCCTGAACTCTTTCAATATTCACCATTCTTCGATTAGCTCTCAGAGTCCTTTCAATTTCAATATCAAGTGGAATCAGGGGATTGTCTTGACTCCTAGTATTGGGCACACACCGGCATGTACCCACAAAAGTATGTAAAAACAAAACCAATCAACTCCAACAAGTACTAATCAACTCCGTAACCGTATTCCCCGGCAACGGCGCCAAAATTTGATGTCGCCCAAAATATACCTTCGAAAAAGTACAATGCGGTCGATGTATCAAATATAGAACCCAACTAGGTTGGGGTCGATCCCATAGGGAATAGGTCAAAGTTTATGTAGAATGTTGGTTTGAGTAACTGGTAAGTAAGCAAAAAGGGTTTTTTTGCAAATAAACAGTGATAGTAACGATTGCTGATTGTATTGAGTTTGTAGACAATAAGAGAAATACACTAGGACTGTGATCCCCAATGATTCCTTAACTCCACCGGTTAGTTGTGCTAACAAAACCGTCCAGCTAAGTGGCATGCAAAATCTGACAAGATATGTTCATCTAAATATCTCTCGACCTTGGTTAGATGACTTTCACTCTTCTCCTCTTGGTCTCCGAGTGTCGCACTACTAACCCTTGTCCTGGAGCTCAGATAACTATTCCCGCTAAGGCTCAAGTTATTAGATGAAGGTTGATAGCTTTAAATCTCTGTTGTTATCTCCTTTTCCCAATCTCTACCTCTCTCTCGAGCAAGTCTAGAATACAGGCGAGTTTCTAACATTTGCAACCGTTAGAAGATCAATCACAACAAAGGAGATAACAATACATGCATTCACAACGGTTCAAAATTGTTTTGCACTTAACCTATTTTGTTAATTCCTCATGGTTCACACAACCCTAGTTGATGAGTTTAGCTACTCATAATTGCAAGAACACAAGAATAATTCAAAGATGAAAACATAATTGCTCACTCACAATAATGAAGAAGAACTGAAATCTCAATTATCAATAAAACTCGAATTAGGATTTGTAATTACAAAACCAAGAATATGTTTATGAACTCAGAAACAGTAAAAAATATCTCTCAAAACAATAAAATGACTAACTCCTGCACATAGGACTATACAGGGGTATTTATAGATACAAAGCTAATCCTATCCTAATTAGAACAGGAGAACAGAGTCATCAACTTCCACGGTATCGTGACTTGGTGTCATGGAACCAAGTCACGCCATGTAGGTGAGTGTCGTGGAAATCAGGCTCAATTAGACACCTTCAGAAGTTAACTCACACCACACTTTCACGCCACGTAGGTGTACCCACGCCACGTGGATGCCTAGCGTGGAAATCAGGCATTTCTTTCACACTGGAAGTTGACTCGGGGAACCACTCACGTCACGTGAGTGGACCTCACTGCACATGAGTGGTGTCGTGACTCTCTCTCTCTGGTGCAGATTCTTGTTCTTTCATCTTCATACACTTCACTCTTGGGCTTGATTCTTCTTTTTTGATCATTTTGTCTTCAAAAACCTGTTTTCCTACAATGTAGGACAGAAACCACATCATACCAACCAAGTACACCTAAGTTATTGCATATTTTCCTTGTTTTAAGCATTGAAAGTGCCATGTAACCATGGCGTATCACAACCTAGCTGGGCCCCCATAAACCCAGAAGACACAAACAAGAGAGGATTAACCCAATCGAGACCCCATAAGCCAGATGAGTACAATTAAGGAAGAGTCACCGACAGTAGTAAGCATAAAGCAAGTGACAACCGAAATCATATCTGAGAATCCCTTCATACCATAACCGCCAGACTCGAACCTAAACTTTAGCATCATAAGTGAACAGTAAATGCCGAACTCGAACCAAAACTTAAAGTAAATACTAGATAAAAAGTCTAGCCAAGGGATGAAAAGATATCTAAATCATCCTAAGGGTCAAGATTGTATAAAAGATGATTAAAGAAAGCCTCCTAGGTCTACAAGGAGTTAATTAGGACATTTGACCTAAAAGAGGGCCGACGGGGTCCGCTACTAATCCTGAAAATCTATACTAAGGCAATTTCTCCCCAGATCTAGGCTAAGGCTTCAAGTTCCATTATAAGGTGTTAAATAGGTCCAAACTAGTCCTAAGACAACAATTTAACTAAAAGAGAAGACGAATGGGTCAATTTTACCTAAAACGGCTCTCTAATCAGCTAAACAATCTAAGATTCACTAAACATAAAACCAAGTCGTAAATCCCAACCCAAATCTAGCATATTACTATACTAATACCATAATAAAGCTCAATCTATGAGGAAAGTAAGCCTAGCCAAACTGGACGCCAACGAAGCTTGAGAAAGTCTACTAAATCAGAGTTTTTTTCCTTCCGAGAAGCCTCTGCACGATGCCATGCTATCAAAATAATAATCTAAGTATTAATACGAGAGTAAGAATACCTATATTGCAAATAAATACTCCGAGTCCAAAATGGAGCTAAAAATCTCAAGTGGGGCCTGCTTGTGAAGTCACAACTTTGAAACCGTCAACACATCCCTCTAAGCTCAAGGATATTTATCCTAAAAAATGGGTAAATTCCGAGCACAAACAAATCCAAAATTAACCCACAAAGTAAACTAGGAATTTAGATTTAAGTTAGAGAATTAACCAAGAATTTAATGGACACTTACAAAATAATCGACGGGGAAAATGACTACAATCACTCCTTAAACTTACCCCGAACACCTAAAGATCAACCTTCACTCTCTCTAAGATTTCTAGGGCTTTAATGGACTTGGGACTTAAAATTAACGAGAGAAAATCGGGTTTCTCAGCATTTAATACTGCCAGGGGTCCTTTCATCGCGATCTCGGGGAACCCATTGCGAACGAGACACATAACCCGGCTTACCCTTGGCAAACGTGGCTGGTCCACCAAAATTCTGAAGGAGGAATTTTGGTCCGGTCTAGTGGAGACCCTTAGCAAATGCGGAGACAAGCTCGCGAACGCGACGGCTGATAAACTTGGCCTTCGTGAACGTGACCAAGGTGTCGTAATTGCGATAGGCTATTACCTTGGCCTTCACAAATGCAGCCAAGGCCTCTCAAACACGAAGGCCATTTTTTGCCTGCACTACCAAAACTCTGATCGGACCCTCAAAATTCGTTTGAAAACCCGTAAACGCAAACAAACTATGCTACCTTACCAAATTTGACATTTCAGACTCAATGCGCCATCAAAATTCCTAACCAAGGTTGTTTCGATATAATATGGGGCCCACACCCAAGGGTCGTTTTAACCAAAATCCACTCAATAGCCCAAAATGAGTCTGGAAGCCTTGGGACCCGAACCAGAGGTCCCCTAGCCAAAAATCGGCATTCTGGAGCCAACAAAACTGTCATAATTGCCATACAAGGCCGTTTACCTAAAGTTTAGGCCTGTCACCCAATCCATAATAGCGAAGACTTCAAAACAGAGAATTGGTTCTAAAACCAAATGAACTGCCCAGTAACCAAACTGTCACCTCCAGTAAGTCATAAATGACTTAGGGCAGCTATGGGAAAGATCTAAACGCCATAATAGTGCAAAAATGCATAAAATGACCTTGAAGGTCATTACAATATCCACTGTTAAAATGACTTTCATCCGCAAAAGTAAAAGATGAAGATGTACCTGAAGGCTCGAACAGGTGAGGATACTGGGCTCGTATCTCACTCTTGATCTTCCAGGTAGCCTCCTCGACTGGAAGGTGTCTCTACTGGACTTTAACCACTGGAATCTCTCTAGAGCACAACTGTCTGACATCCCTATCCAGTATAAAAATCGGCTCCTCCACGAAGGTCAACCTCTCATCCAACTGAACTGAGTCCCAACGAAGCATGTGAGACTCATTCGGAATATATCATCGTAGCATGGAGATATGGAAAATTGGGTGAACATCTAAAAAATCTGTGGGCAAGGCTAACTCATAAGCCATCTCACCAACAGTCTGAAGTATCTAAAATAGTCCAATGTAGCTGGGATTGAGCTTGCCCCTCTTCCCGAACCTCATCACACCTTTCATAGGTGATACATGAAGGAAAACCTGATCACCAACTCCAAACTTCAAGGCATGAAATCTACGATCAGTATAACTCTTTTGCTTACTTTGAGCTGCCCTTAGCCTATCGTGAATCACCCGAACCTATCTAAAGACTCACGAAGCAGGTCGATGCCACGGGGACTAACTTTAAAAATCTCAAACCAACCAATCAGAGATCGACAATGCCTACCATACAATGCCTCAAATGGTGCCATCTCAATACTCGAATGGTAGTTATTATTATAAGCAAACTCTGCTAAGGCTAAGTGTTGCTCCCACTGACCTCCAAAGTCTATAACACCAGCACGGAACATATACTCAAGAACCTAAATAGTCCGCTCTAACTGCCCGTCAGTCTGAGGGTGAAAAGCAATGCTAAGGTCCACCTTAGTACCCAACTCCTCCTGAAAAGTCCTTCAGAAGCTAGAAGTGAACACTGAGCCTTTGTTTGAAATAATGGATACGGGTACTCCATGCAGGCAAACTATCTCATGAACATAGACGCAAGCTAACCTCTCGGCACTAAAAGAAATCTGAATGGGGACGAAATAATCCAATTTAGTCAACTGATTCACGATGACTCAAATACTATCAGAACCACGAGAAGTACGAGGTAAACTACTCATGAAGTCAATAGTAATCCGCTCCCACTTCCACTCAGGAATAGGAAATCTCTGAAGCAATCCATCGGATCTCTGATGCTCGGCCTTTACCTGCTGACAACATAAACATGGAGCTACAAAGTCTGCTACATCCTTCTTCATACCACTCCACCAGTAATGTTGTCTCAAATCTCTAAACATCTTAGTTGTTACAGGGTGAATAGAATATCGGGAGCAATGAGCCTCCGGCAATATTGACTAAATTAGATCTCCAACCGATAAAACATAAATACGATTATCAAATCTTAGAGTACCCTCTGAATCTAAGGTAGCCCTCCTGGACTCATCCCTCAGAACCTGACCACGGATGCCACAAAGTCTACTATCCTCAAACTAGCAATTCCGAATCTGCTCAAATAAGGTAGACCTAAACTCAACACTAGCAAGGATCCTCTTGGAGTTTGAAATATCAAGTCGAACCATCAAGTTGGCTAAGGACTGAATGTCCCAAGCCAACAGCCGCTCTAAAATCGAAATGAAAGACAAGCTACCCATACTCACTGCCTTCCAGCTTAAGGCATCCGCTACCACGTTTGCCTTGCCAGGATGGTATTAAATAGAGATATCATAGTCCTTGAGCAACTCAATCCATCTGTACTACCTCGAATTAAGCTTCCTCTAAGTCATAATGTACTAAAGACTATGATGGTCGGTGAATATCTCACAATGAACACCGTACAGGTAATGCCTCCAAATCTTAAGCACAAAAACTACTACCTCCAACTCCAAATCATGAGTGAGGTAGTTGTGCTCGTGCACCTTTAGTTGCCTTGATGTATAAGCAATAACTAAGACCTACTACATCAAGACACAACCCAAACCAATACCAGAAGCATCATAATACACAGTAAATCCCTCACCCTTAATTGAAAGAGTCAAAATAGGAGCCGAAGCAAGCAAGTCCTTAAGCTTTAGAAAGCTGAACTCATATTCACTAGACCACTGAAAAAGAGCCTCATTCCTTATCAATCTGGTCATAGGTGCCGTAATAGTAGCAAAGCTCTCGATGAACCATCTGTAGTAGCCTACCAATTCAATAAAACTGCAAACCTTATTCTGAGATGAAGGTCTCGCCTTATCACGATTAGCCTCAATAGTCACCAGATCCACTATAATACCATCCTTAGACACCCTGTGTCCTAGAAATGTCACTAACTCGAGCCTAACTCGCACTTTGAGAATTTAGCAAAAAGCTTATGATCTCTCAAAGTGTGAAGCACAGTCCTCAAATGCTACTTATGCTCCTCTTTACTCCTCAAAAAAACAAAGATATCATCATTGAAACAATCACGAAAGAGTCCAAATAAGATCTGAAAAACACGATTCATCAAATCCATGAATGTTGCTAGGGCATTGGTCAATCCAAAAGACATCACAAAGAACTCATAGTGGCTATAGCAAGTCCTGAAGGCTATCTTAGGGATGTCCTTAGCCTGAATCCTCAACTGATAGTAACCGAATCTCAAGTCAATCTTAGAGAACACTACCACACCCTAAAGCTGGTCAAATAAATCATCAATACGAGGCAAAGGATACTTATTTTTCACCGTCACCTTATTCAGCTGCCTGTAGTCAATATACATATGCATAGAACCATCTTTTTCCTTCATGAACAAGATTGGAGCACCCCAAGGCGATACACCCGGCCTAATAAAACCCTTACCCAAAAGATCCTAAAGTTGAGAATTTGGTTTCATAAGCTCGGCAGGATCTATACGGTAAGGTGCCATAGAAATAGGTCGGGTGTCTGGCTCAAGATCAATAGCAAACTTAATATCACGCTCAGGAGGAAAACCAGGTAGGTCGGTAGGGAAAGCATCAAAAAACTTATGAGCAATAGGAACATAATCAAGCAAAGGACTCTCGGTACTAATATCACAAACACAAGCAAGATAAGACTCGCAACCCCTCAATACGAGTCTCCTAGCCCCGAACTCGGTATGTGGCTAAAAGAACCCTGCCACACAAACGAAGGTATGCCAGACATGGCTAAGGTAACGGTCTTGGCAAAGCAATCCAAGACCGCATGATAGGGGGTAACCAGTCCATGCCCAGAATTACATCAAAATCCATTATATCTAGCACAATAAGGTCAGCCCAAGTATCAAACTCTCGAACAATCACAATACATGACCTATAAACTTGATCCAATACTAAAGAATCACCTATGGGACAAGATACATGCAATAAAACAGATAAAGGCTCCCAAGACAACTCTATTTGTGGTGCATAATAAGTTAAAACATATGAATAGGTGGATCCCAGATCAAATAAAGTAATAGCTGGTGGCGACATATCGAAATCGTACCTATAATAACAACATCCGAAGACTCCGCCTTTGGCCTACCAGGTACTGTATACAACTGACCCCGTCGGCCCCAGACTGGGCACCTGACCGACCACCTGTCCTACCTGCCCGAGGACCTCCTCGAGAACCCCTAGGGACCACCCCTATGACCCTGGACACCACCCCTAGATGGAGGCGGCACTGATGTGATAGGCTAAAAACTTTGTGCTGCAGGCTGAATCATCCCACGCTGGGGACACTCTTTGGAGTAATGACCAATAACCCTACAATCATAGCAAGCCGCGCACACTCTACTCTGTCCAGAAGATTTGAATGACCTGAAATAGCCACCTCTGCTAAAAGACCCAGAATATGTACCCCTAGGAGGTTGACCCCTGCTCTGACTATTATAGTCGCTATAACTGGGCTGACCCCCATCAGTAATCTAAAGTCCTGCCTGAACGGGTCTACTAGACTGACACTAGTGCTGATAAGACTGATGCTACCTACCCTAAAAACCTCTGTCCCTGAACTGCGAGTTGCCCTGGCTCCCACTGAAGCTACCTTTCTGATGCGTCCTCTTATCGCTGCCCCCTTGGGCCTTGCAATCCATCTCCTCTATAGAATAGACATGGCGACAATATCGGAAAAAGACTTACCTGAAGTCACCAAACACAAAGTAGCCCTGCAAAGCGGTAGACTCAACCCTCTGACGAGCACCAAATCCTCTTGTACTCTGTTGGCAGAATCATAGTGGCTTGTCTTGCTAACTCGTAAAATCCTGCCTCATACTCGGCCACCATCATAGAACCCTGAACTCATCCCTCAGGCACTAACGCATAGTGCGAGGCATGTACTTCTCCAAAAAAGCCTCGAAGAATTGAGTCCAAGTCATAGGTGGAGATCCAGCTGGTATGGAATCAAGATAACGTCCCCACCACTGTCCCGCTGCCCTGTCAAGCTGATAAACCTTATAGTCCACTTCGTGCGACTCAACCAATCCCAAATTACGAAGCCTCTCCTCACTGCTAGTTAAAAACTTGCAAGCATCCTCTCATGAGGGCCCTGCAAACCTAGGTGGAGTTAATCTAAGAAATTAGCCCAACATCTTCTGCTTCTCAGTAGATATAATAAGCTGAGCAACTGTCGGTTGTGGAGCTATCGGTGCTAGAGGAATCACAAATCTGGAAGCCACAACTACAGGCTACGCCCCTACATCCATACCACTCTAATCGGCGAACTGAGCACCATCAGACGGTGCACCACTAACTAATCCCAATAACTAGACCAAGGCATCTCTGAGCAATAAAGAAGAAATAAACCCTAGTGAAGCCTGGGTTGCTCCTTGGCCCACCAATGGCTGGGGTGGCAGAATCTCCAGCTCAGGAGTAATAACAAGATCTGGTGAAGGCTTTCTATCCTGACCCCTAGATGGGGCTACAACTCTAGCCTGACCTCGACCTCTAGGACGACCACGGCCTCTAGCGGATGCTCTGGCTGTAGACTCGGGGTCCTCATCATCGATCGTTATAGCTCGTATCCTAGACATCTGCGAAAGAATGTAATAACGAGAAATTAGAAACCAACTCAGACTCAACACACGAAATGAACAAAGAAAGTGAGATTTTTCCTAAGAATGTCCTGTAGCCTCCCGAAGCCTCCCGAATATAGGATATGAACGTCATCGTTCTGATCCGCGGGACTCTACTAGACACTTGCTCTTGTACCAACAATACCAGTGAACCTACGCTCTGATACCAATTTGTCACGATCTAATTTCGCGAGTCATGATGGCACCTACTTTAACCCACTAGTAGGTAAGCCAAACCGTTGCCCTGAACAACAAGTAAAGGGCTAGTTGGTGGAAGGTATGATAAATACCGAAAGTAAGCACACAATAGAATTGTAGGCGATATAAATATAAGAGCAACAAAATAAATATCAAGGAGAAAGAGAGAAAGAATGCAAAAGAATATCCCACGATCTAGTAAGGTCGGTACAATAGCTACTAATCCAAAAGAATAAGAGTACTAAATAGTATCTAATATACATGTAGTCTCATAAAGTAAAAACTGTCCAAAAGTAGTAGAAGGAGAGAAGATCAGCTTCGACTCTGAAAACTCACCTTATTTGCGAATCCCAAAAGAAATCTAGAATAGAACATCAGTGACGGTGACTCATACTTGGATCTGCATCAGAAAAAGATGTAGAAGTGTACTATGAGTACCAAAATAATAGGTACTCAGTAGACATCATCGGTTGACTGAGCTAAATCATAATAAAAGCATATTAAGATGCGAGAATGTAAACAGGGGAAAACCTGAAATAATGCTCCGACTGACAATGATAAGTAAACAAGATAAACAATTCAAAAAGAATACAAGCTAACTACAGCCGAGATGGGCCCTCATAAGCCCAGAAGACACAAACAAGAGAGGATTAACCCAATTGAGCCCCCATAAGCCAGATAGGTACAATCAAGAAAGAGTCGCCAACAGTAGTAAGCATAAAGTAAGCGACAACCGAAATCATATCTAAGAATCCTTTCATACCATAACCGCCGAACTCGAACCAGAACTTTAATGTCATAAGTGGATAGAAAATGTCGGACTCGAACCGGAACTTAAAGTAAATACTAGACAACATGTCTAGCCAAGGGATGAAAAGGTATATAAATCATCCTAAGGTTCAAGATTGTATAAAATATGATTAAAGAAGGCCTCCTGGGTCTACATTCTACAAGGAGTTAATTAGGACATTTGACCTAAAAGAGGACCGACGGGGCCTGCTACTAATCCCGAAATTCCATACTAAGGCAATTTCTCCCCAGAACTAGGCTAAGGATTCAAGTTCCATTATAAGGTGTTAAATAGTTCCAAACTAGTCCTAAGACAACAATTTAACTCAAATAGAAGAGGAATGGGTCAATTCTACCAAAAACGGCTCTCTAATCGGCTAAATAATCCAAGATTTACTAACCATACAACCAAGCCATAAATCCTAACCTAAATCTAGCATATTACTATACTAATACCATAATAAAGCATAATCTATGAGGGAAGTAAGCCTAGCCTACCTGGATGCCGACGAAGCTAAAAAAAGTCTACTAAATCGGAGCTCTTCCCTTTCGAGAAGTCTCTGCACCATGCTATCAAAATAATAATCTAAGCATTAACATGAGAGTAACAATACCCACAATGCAAATAAATGCTCCGGGTTTAAAATCGAGCTAAAAACCCATATAGGGCCTACTTGTAGAGTCATAACTTTGAAACTGTTAACACGTCCCTCTAAGCTCAAGGATCATTTATCCTCAAAAATGGGTAAATTTCGAGCACAAACGAATCCAAAATCAACCCACAAATTAAACTAGGGATTTGGATTTAAGTCAAAAAATTAACAAAGAATTTAATGGAAACATTCGGAATAATCGATGGGGAAAATGACTACAATCATGACTCCAACTAACCCCGAGCACCAAAATATCAACCTTCACTCTCTTGAAGCTTTCTAGGGCTTTAATGGACTATGGACTTGGAAATAATGAGAGAAAATTAGGTTTTGCAGCATTTAATACTGTCGGGGTCCCTTCATAGAGATCGCGGGGACCCCATAGCGAATGTGACATGTAACCCGGCTTACCCTTCGCAAATGCGGCTGGTCCACCGTGATCGTGAAGGAGGAATTCTGGTCCACTCTGGTGGAGACCCTTCGCGAATGTCGAGATAAGCTCGCGAATGCGATGATCGATAAACTTGGCATTCGCGAACGCGACCAAGGTCTCGCGATCACGATAGGCTATTACCTTGGCCTTCACGAACGCGAAGGCCATTTTTGGCCTGCACCAGCTGAGCAGCACCAACAATTTTGGCCAAGTGCCAAAACTCTGATCGAACCCGCGGGATTCGTTTGGAATTTCGTGAATGCAAAAGAACTATGCTACCCTACCAAATTCGACATTCCGAACTCAACGGTGCCATCAAAATTCCAAATCGAGGTTGTTTTGATATAATGTGGGTCCCACACCAAAGCGTCATTTTAACAAAAATCCACCCAATAGCCCAAATGAGTCCAGAAGCCTTGGGACCCGAACCAAGGATCCTTCTAACCTAATATCAATGATCCGGAGCCAACAAAACTGTCAGAATTAGCATACGAGGACATTTATCTAAAGTTTAAGCCTGACACCCAATCCTTGATAGCGAAGACTTCAAAATAAGGAATTGGCTTTAAAAACCAAACAAACTGCCCGGTAACCGAACTATCAGCTCCAACAAGTCATAAATAACTTGGGGCAGATATGAAAAAGCTCTAAATGCCTTAATAGTATGGAAATACAGAAAATGACGGGGATGGTCATTACAGATCATCCTCCGTGAGTCTCAGTATGACTCGTACTCTAATTCGCGAGTCATAGATAGGATTTCACGATTCACACTTAGCAGTTTTCAGCACATTTTCTCACTTTTACTTCCAGAACCTGTTTTCCTATACAAACATAGAAAAAAATATTATATAAACTAAAACATACTCAAGAACATACAATATTTTCATGTTTTAAGCGTATAAAGTGTTGTAAAATCCTGGCACATCAACACCCTCAACTTAGAATATTTGTGTATCCTCAAGAAATAAAAACAAAATCATAATAACACAATGCTTAAGTAAAAGAAACCTAGGAGATTTACGGCAATCACATGGCATTTGGCAACACATAATTCACAAGTTTCAAACTCCCCTCATTTTCAAAACAAAATAGATGTGCATGATCAAAACATCATCAAACTGACACAAAATGATCTATGAATGACATCACGCTATTAATGGACAACCATATATACACAAGTGACAAATAACCCCACAATCAGCAGTCAGACAATGTTAACCTAGTGTTGTCATACCCCATTTTAACTAAGGTCAAAATATTGTACAACATATTAGAGATTCCTAAATTAATTTTAAAGAGTCGCCACCTAATTAATTATGGTGAATTAGGGTACCTAAAATAACTAAAGTGATTTATCTAAAGTTAACTCTGTTTTAAGGTCTGCTTAATCAAGATTCTAGGTAAGAGTTCAATTAATCCTAAAGAAAAGGTATCAAGCACCCTAAAGGATCCTCTAACTTACGGTTAACCGGCCAAACTTAGATTAATGAAAAGGCTAAGTGGTGTAATAGTCAAGACAAACTAATATGTTAGTAATTAACTCAGGGTAGTGATTTAAACATTAAGAAAAGAGCCTAATAACTTTACTGGATTTGAAAAATTAACAAGGCTACTAAGTTGTTTAATGATTAGGCAAATTACTAAGTGAACAAACTAGACATGCTTTGAAAAACTAGGTTGTGAAAAAAAAGGAGATTTTGAATAAAGACTTGGACACAAAGTAAAGCTTAAAGCTCATGAAATTTGATTTGGTAAGAAATCATTTTAACTCAAAAATGTACTACTCGAAAATATATATATATATATATCCAAATTTCAAAAAATTGATTAGCCGAACCCGAAATGATTTGAAGCAAAATTAAACTACTAAGTCATTAAACTCAGGAATTTAAAAGACCAAACCATACATATTTTAATTACGAACAACCAAAACCCAACCTTATATCTGTAGTTCAAATGTCAAAAAATTACCAAAACAAACACACAAGTATTCAAAGTGAAACGAGTCAAACAACGGAAAGGAAGTTATCGAGTACGATATTAGGAATAGGAACTAAAGTAGGAGTATAGCTGAACATTTGTCACTTTCTCTCGCCTCTCTTTGCGATCTCTGTTCGGGTGGAATTTCTAGAAAGCAAGAAACACAACTAAAGAGGTATGTGCACATTTCAAGTCTTGCGGTGACGTCGAGTCTCAAAGTAGGACTCTTCAGCTTCAATGTTCATGTCAAAACAAAAAAAAGAGTGGAAGTTAGAAAAATTCAATACACAAAATAGAGTAAATTATATGAACACTTGATTCATGATAAGACTAGTAAATAGATCACTACACTTATGTATCTATGTGTTAGACATGTTGATCATGCCGTGAATAGGTTCAAGAAAAGAAGAAACTTCAAAACATGGCTTCTAAGTGAAACAATAACAACAAACGTAGTTTTTATATATCATTAATGAATACTAGATGAAATTTGAGACATGAGTTGCGTGAGAGTTGAATCTAAATCATGACAAAATATCCTACTAATAAAGAATGTTTTTTCAGATTTTTAATTCTAAAAACTAAATAAAAATCTATTCCTAACGTATGTATTATCTAATGCTTAACACAATTCATATAAAAAATGAACCAACACTAATGAATTTGGTCCATATTAAACATGATTTCTAAAATCAAGATAATTATCAAAATAAATAGGAATAGGTACAGATTTTACCTCTTGTGGAGCAGTGAAATAGGGATCGTCGGTCTCGAATCTACTTTCTCATTGTGAATAAATCGAGCCTAGAACCAAAGGAGTCTGCAAGAAAAGAGAGAAAACAGGAGGGTGATAATAGCTAAATGTTGTATGTATGTTGATGTTCTTGTGAGTGTGAAAGTTTTTTTTTTTTTTTTTATGAATGTTTCCAACTTTTTTGTGAGTCCAGAACTTCCTGTGTGCGTTCAAGCCTAATCTTGTTGCACATATGTTATAGTATTTATAGGAGACAGAGGCTAGGGTTTGTGAATTTTAAAATTTAAATTTAAAAAAATGTCCAAAGGGTCACGGGTTAGAGTTTCAAATGGACAAAAAAATGACAGGGACGAGGCAACTTTGTTGGTGTCGTTATTTTCACCAAAATGGTGAAGTGAAGCTGTTTCCATGGAAAGGCAAGGAAAAAGTGAGAGGAAAGGAAAAGTTTTTGGCCAAACTCACGTAAAGGAGATGGGCAAAACAACTTTGGGTTTGTCACTTGTTGACTAGATTTAAATGAGGGGTATTTATGGTATTTTAGGTGAGTAAAGTAGGGGTATTTTGGATAATCAGCAAGCTATGTTGGCAGGTATGGGCCCTTTAATTGGGCAGGTTAACAAAGGAGAAATTAGCTAAAGTTCTTGGGCCTTCCTCTCTTATCAAGATTAATTCCCTTTAGCTCCTCTTGTCTTACTTACAAATAAACTTTGAAAATAATGCATATATATTATACAACAATAAGATTAGTGATTAAAGTATGCCATATCTAAAGTAGAAAAATAAAACGTGATTGAATTTGTAAACTTATTAAGATAGTAGTAGAGTAAAATTATTATCTAGGACAATGAAATTAAGTAATTTGAACGAGAGTAATGATACAAATAATGATTTAGTAAATAACTTAGAAAGATAATGATGATGGCGGCAAAGTCATGAAGAGTACTAGCGAAAATAAGTTATTTAGAAGCTCGAGAAAGTAAACTGAAAGAAAGAAAGGTCAAAATTGAGTGTTAACTAGTGCCCCACAACAAAGAAGTCCCATACACACTTGTTTCAATTATACTGGGACCAAAATAAATGCGCTCGCTCTCACAAAGAAGTTCAAACAGTGCACGTACACATACCATAGGCTTGCGCTTGCCCTTATTTTCTATACTTTCGCTTTCAGACAGTCAGATTAGGCTCACTATAGAACTTTAATCGACTTGCAATGTAGGCTTGGGATGGGCATGGTAAATTTAGGATAAGTGACTCACCTTCCTTGGCACTACACTAACTTCATTCCACTTTGACCTTTCTCTTTTCCTCCCTTTTCTCCTATTATTTCCTTTCAACTATGGGTGCTGTTTTATTTCTAACTCGATTTTTCTTTTCTTCTTTGTTTCTTTTTTTTCTTTTTCTTTTGCAGTTTTCAACTTTTTTTTTTCTTTATTTTTCAGCACATGCCACACCCGCTTTTCTTTTGATGACAAGTCTTTTCTTTTTATGCCCAACTCTATTTTTCATACACTCCTAAGATAGCCATCCTCAACTTTGACGATTTGCCAGAGTTGCGGCTTAGTGTCCAAGGAGGGATCAGGGCCAAAACAGAGGTTCAAAATAAAATTGAAAAAGTGAATAGGCTAATCAAACAAAAGGCTATCTTTGGGCTCAAAACAGGGATTTAGGGATTATTTTATCATTTGATAGGTCATTACGCTTAAAGTGAACTTTATTAAAAAACGACCTATGATTCTTTCCCAACTAACTATCCTACAACATCAGCAAAACTAAACAGACAAGTTCTAGAATGTACAGATAAAGTAAGAACTAGGTAATGCAATTCATACACACATGGCACATGATTACATTATAAACCACTAGCTATTGAGTTCATGCCCTAGCTTAAGCAATGATTATCACATCAATTATCACAATGTCATACAAAGAGTCATGAAGGTCAATATATCAAAGCAATGAAATACACAATAAATTTTTTGGAGGGATATCCATTTCAAAACATCTTTATTCCAAAATCAGTATTTACATGTGCCAGTTGCTTATTTTAGACTGCCCTAAGTTCTCCTAATTTCCTTCTACCTAATCAAACAACAAAAATAAAAATACACAAAATAAAACAAAACTACCTAGACATGTCGGTTCAAAAAAAAATTAAACACCTTCGAAAAAATAAAACCGACAACAAAAACCCTCATGTGGACATAAGACACAAGTACCCTACCCCCATCAAAATAAACACGCATTGTCCCCAATGCATAAAAGTAAAGTACGAGAATAGGAACTTACCTGTGGCGCAAGTGTATGGTGTCGAATTGGGGTATGCAGATGCAGCCCTAGCACTATCCTCAACTGGCGTAATGGTGGAGACTCACCCATAGAGTCATCGCCTCCAACAGTCGTGGCACTCATAGGTGCCACACTAGTGGACTCTCCTCGAGCCCGAGAAAGATCAACCTCTTCTTTCTGTCTAGCCTCTTCTCGAAAAGCCAACTGGGTTTCACGGAGATGTCTCCTCTCTCTCTTGAGCGGCCCCTGCGGGTCATTCTCCTCAACATCCTCATCGGTCCTCTTCCTCTTCTCCTTATCTGTAGGGGCCCCTCATGCTCAAATAAGTCAAATAGAATCGGTGTCCCGTTTCGCTTTTCAGTGATGGTGATCGTAGGAGCCGGGGCGTGCCTAGTGGTCAAAGCTGCAACATCACTAATTTTATTTAGATAACAATAGAATTATTTTTCCTAATAAAATAACAAATGTTTTTATTACTAGGGGTGAAACTACAAAGATAAATAAAAAATAAAAAATGGGAGGACTGAAAAGTGAAACAATGAGATGCTCAAGTTGCTAAATTGTCTGTCCCCTTTGACATGTCAAAGCTTTTGACCAGCGCGTTTCATTGTTGAAGCTTTTATAAGTATTTCCATGTGGGGGGGTTTTGTCCCATAAGATGTTTGCAATATAGCGGCTCTCTCACATTTCCCGGTTCTTTCCCTCCCTCCTCTTCAACTATTAAAGCCGCCCGCCCTCTTCACAATTTTCAATTATACCAGGATCTGCTTTCAATATTCCACCAGGATCTCTTTGCTTCTCTGGTAACAACTTTTACAAACTTAAACTTGTATTCCTCATGTTAATTGAATTCCAGTGACTTGTTTGAATAATTGGGTAATAGGCCTATTATAACATTCCCATCATATGTTTGTTACATATATTTTAAAAATAACTAAGAGGACCCCTCTATGAATGAATATCTGATCAAGCCAGGCACAACAACTTTTTTTTTTTTTTTTTTTTTTAAGTTTTTAATTCTATTTTAGATCTTAGGTTGAGGTTTATCAATCCTTTTAAGTGATCCGTGTACATTGAAGGATCCGCATAGTGCATTAATCATTAATGATTTAATAGATTAATTCAAGAATCTGCTGACTGTGAAGAGGATCAATCAATCAAGCAGCAGCAGCAACAACAACAACAACATACCCTGTGTAATTCTACAGTGCGGTCTATGGAGGGTAGAGTGTAATAATACCTTACCCCTACCTCGTGGAGATAGAAAGACTATTTTTGATAGACCTTCAGCTTAGATAAACCATTTCAAAGCAATTTGAAAAAGGGAATACAGGAACAAAAGCAGTAACAACAATGAAATAATGTGAAATGTTGAGCTGTACACAATATACAGAAGAAAAAAAAGTAACAACAACGAAATAATGCAATACCAAAGCACAAAAAAAAAACACAGGTGATTATCGAAAAATAAGAAACTATGAGAATATTGCTAATACTACTGGTAAGGAAGTAGGTACACGCACGACCACCTAGCCTATCCCGTGGGAAAGCGAGATAACACTCAACTACCAACTAACCTTCTACCTTAATCCGCAACCTCCAAATCCTCCTATCTAAGGTCATGTCCTGTCTAATCACCTCCTCACAATGCTTCTTTGACATGCCTCTACCTCTCCTGAACGCCCACCATTGACAACCTCTCACACCTCCTCACTGGGGCATCGATACTTCTCCTCTTCACATGTCCAAATCATCTCAACATTACTTCTCTCATCTTGTTCTCAACATCACTTCTCATATTGTCCACCACGGATCAATCAATCAGCATTGCTTGCAAATTTGTTTTTCATTTTTTGGTTAAAGCTTAAGTTTTCTAGTTTTTTTAGCTTACTTTAGTTGATTTACTTTTGTGTAATTCATGCTTGTCAAATATGTGTATTCCCAAGTTCCTTTTGTTTTAGTGCTTTCTTTTTATCCATGAGCAGAATTTAAAAATGACGGGGGGATATTGCCTGTCAATCTTTATGCTTCTTGTCCAATGTAGTTGGAATAATCACATTCATAGCTGCATTGATCTTCAGTCTCATCAGTATAATGGACTGCATTTGTTTATTTGTTATGTGAATTTGCAGATTGTCAGTTTGTTTAGTGAATGGGCAGTGGTCCAACCTGGTTAATTTCGTTATTCTATGTTCTATGATTTGATTCTTTCGTTGTCCTGCTTAAGTAATAATACTAAGACTTGCATAATAGTGCAGGGCATTAAATAAAATGAAACCATGTAATAAAAGAATTTTTATACTCTACATCTAAAAAGTTGAAAGGATACAGAGTAATATATTTTAAATAATTCAATGTTTGAATGATAAAGTATAGTCCTCTTGTAAAAGTGGGTTGAGAACCTGAAGTCTTAGTTTCAAATCCAACAGAGACAAAAAAACACTAGGTGATTCTTCCCATTTGGCCTAGCTTTGGTGGACAGAGTTTCCTGATATGATATCCGTTGCTTGTGGGAGGTGGAAGGTATCCCGTGGATTTTGTTGACGTGCGCGAAATCTGGCCCGGATACCTCGGTTATAAAAAAAAAAATTAAAAATTAGCATTTGCATTGTTATCTTAGATATGAAGTTTTGCTAGATTCAAATATCATGAAATAATCAAGTTGACATTAGGCAAACTCTCTCAGAGGATGGTGAAGAGTGAGAAGTTATTAAAAACAGGAACACTTGCAATATTAGATTTTTTTGTAGCTGATTGACTTCTCCAAAAAGAAATAAAAGAAAGAAGATATGTGTGTAAATGATTTACCAATCCTATAAAAGAAACGAGAAGATCTCCTGTGTAAATGATTTTCATTATTCGTGCTATATATTCTTGGTGCTATATTACTGAATATCCTCTTCCTAAGAGTATTTCTCTTTTCTAATCAACCTCATCACTAATTTGTTCATTTGGTTCTAATTTACATCTCCTGAGCATGATAGCGTGGGGAGAATATGGTAATAAACCATTAACCGTCCTGATTTTTCTTACGTGGGTAAGTTTGTCACTGTCATCTGTATTTTCCAGGTTTAGATAATGGATTCAACAGGGTCAATACTGGCAAATGTAGTAGGAGCTACATCTGATTGGGTGAGATCAGTCTTTGAGTTTCAATTCGCAAGAGCTGTGATATTTGAGGTTAACATTGGAGGTAATCTCTTCATTCTTTGGATGGTGATCACCTCTTTGTTTTTAGATACTAGGTTGTGCATTAGATATGTTTTGCTGTTTTTCCTGTAGGACATCTATTTGTGGAAGGTCTTCTCCTGGTGATCATCCTTTTCCTACTGTCTCAGAAGAGTTACAAACCACCTAAAAGACCATTGACGAAGAAGGTTTGTCAGAAATCTGCATTTTCAAATGTCAATGACCCTGTGGATATTATGTATTCATCATTGTTTAAGATTACTATGCTCTCTTAGTTTGTATCCATTCTTGGTTATAGTTCTAATATCCGTTTCAGCTGAGGATTAACTCTACTTGGTTGGCGTTTAACTAAGATGGTGATATTTATTCTAGAAATTATTACTTGTTTCTAAAATGTATATTGGGAAAGCAAAAGAAAGGACTTCTCGTCTTGAACTAGTCTACCCCTCCTACAATGTTGATGTGTACTAATTTGCTGGATATAAATCTTCTGTGACTGAAAAGAAATTTGAGGCTAGGTGCTTACAGTAGGTGATACACTGAACTACTGTCAAATCTTGAGGTTATAACCTACAGCAATCAGTAAAGATTGTACAATAACTTGTAAAGTATAATTACCTCTGGATACTGAATTATTGATAAACTTATGCCATTTGCATGCATCAAACTATATCGTCTCCTTGCACTTCTGCTAATCCTAATGTTTAGCTCTCTAAAGGAGCTTCAATATGTGATGCTGGTATAAGTTCTGCAGTTATACATCAAGTAGCATTTAGGCTCAAGACAGGAATATGCATACTTCAGAAACATCTATTTTCAAGATATGCATAAGGAGTCCTTTCAATACACCAATCAAAATAAAGAGCCCTTTCAATTTTGTTTAACCATCATTTCCTTTTTTGTGTGCTTCACATGAAAATCCTTTTAAATTTATTCAACATGCATCAAAATGAGAGTCAGTAAAATCATGCCGTGTCCCCTGCCCCCACCTCTTATCCGTAATGAAAGCAAAAACAAAAAATTCAAAGAAAAATGCCCTTCAAACTTCAACTGTGCTGATGAATGCGTTTAAGATTTTCAGGAAATTGATGAGTTATGTGAAGAATGGACCCCAGAACCACTTATCCCTTCCATCACTGATGAGAAGAAACACGAACCTCCAGTTTTAGAAAGGTGGGAAAACTGTTTCTTTCCTTCTCTTAAACACTCTGTTGGTTGTATTTTATAAAGAAAAATTGCATTTTATTCAGATGATTTCAATCAGATTACTCTTTCTTTTATTCAACTATATGCATTTGGAGAGTTAGAAATTTCAAATAGACCTATATGACAGAAAAGGCAACTCTAAAAGGTTTACATTCTCTTTAGTGATTTTTTTCTATTCTCTGCACCGCTCTCCCCAGCTTTACATCATTTAAAAGTAGATTACATTTAGAGAACCAGTTTTGGTATTTTCTTGGGTTTTATTCTTGTATTAAATGATTATTAGATGGCTGTAAGGATAAAAGCTATTAAAATTGTTGTGATATGCTCTTGCTTGCTAGATTCAACTATTATTTGATAAGTAAAGGTTATTCTATCCATGAAACAGCGATGGTGCTGAATATGTGTTGCAAAAATTTTAGCTGCCTCTACAAATATAGGGAACCAAGGAACTCCAACATGGTATCAATATCATATACATTTAGCGTGTTACACCAAAATGCAAAAAATGTGGATAGTAGTTTTCAGAGGTCTTTTCTAGATTTGACTTAATGGCTAAAATATTCTAACCACAAGTTATAAACGTTTCTTTATGTTTGAGCTGATAAGTAATGTTAGTAAGCTCCATTGAAGCAGCAATTATTGTTAGAAGAGCTATTCTTCTACCTATTGTTCAAGTTCATGTTGTAGATGCTCCAGTTATCAAACTTGTTGGAATGAACAGCTTGATGTTTGCTTCTCATATCTTGTCTTTGTTCAGCGCTGCGGGGCCTCATACTATAGTTAATGGGAAAGACGTAGTGAACTTCACTTCAGCAAATTACCTTGGATTATTAGGAAGCCAAGAATTACTAGTAAGGTTTTCTATATTATTTATTTAGCAGTGATGTTGTTTTAGTTCTTTAGTAGAACAGAGCATTAACACCTAATGTTGAATGGCAGGATACTTGTACTACAGCTCTAGAAAAGTATGGTGTAGGTTCTTGTGGTCCCCGGGGATTCTATGGCACAATTGGTATAATTTGATCATTTGTATCTACCTACTATTCTACAGTTTAATTGCACTCCTCTCCTTCTTCATTCTCATCGAAAATTAACTGATTATCCTATATTTGATGCAGATGTCCACCTTGATTGTGAGGCCAGAATAGCGAAGTTTCTGGGAACTCCAGACTCCATACTGTATTCTTATGGACTTTCTACGATGTTCAGTGCAATTCCAGCATTTTGCAAAAAGGGAGATGTTGTTGTTGCGTGAGTATTTACATTCTTTAGTTATTGCTTCATCTGTAGTCCAAGGTTTTAGTTTGAACATAAATGAAGGTGTTGAAATTACATTAATTTTTCTGAACTATAGCAAGAATCAAAGGACAATTGTGGGCTATGCATACAAGATCAGGGGTATATTATATCAGTTTCCATGTCTTCGTCCCTAAAACTTTTTCTATGCTCTGCTTTTTTGTCATCCCTCCTTTTTGCCTTGTCAATATCTTTTTTATGTTCTTGGTGTTTATTTATGTAGGATTATCTTCTTCTTCTTTTTGTCATCCCTCCTTTTGTCTTGTCAATATCTTGGTTTCCTTCCATTGCCTAACTTGGTCTTAATTCTTAAAGATTTTGAGAAAGAAGAAAAGGCTCTTTGTATTTCTGTATGAATTTTCTACATTGTGTATTTCAACGTTAATCTCAGCATGGGGAATGTCGAGAATTTTAGCAGGGAGGGTCATGGCTTCTCGATGTACTCTGGCAGAAAACTCTTTGCTGTTTTTTGTTTTTTTTATGTGGAGCACGAAGGCTTATCGAGCCTCTTTTTATAGAGTGAATGACATTTCTGCCAATGCAGTACGAATTGGCTAACCAAACACAAGTAACATGTTCGTCAGTCACTCAGTCCTTCCTCCGATGTTTCCCGTTCATTGTTCTTCATTTCATCATTTTGTTGTGTTGTTCGGTTCATAGGTCCCAAGCCCTTCTTAGAAAGCCATCTTCCTCTCTTTAAGTCAAGAAAAAAAGAATGCTGTTGTACCATGTGTTGGAATTGATAAATTCTATGGTTCGTATCTTTAGTATTCTCTTATTATTACCTATGTCTACTATTTAGGCAGATACCCTCATCCATTTTACTAAGAAACTGAAAGAAGCCTAAAAAACTGAAGAAAAAACTTTGTAGAACCCTTTCACCTAATCGATCGTAGTGAAGTCAGTAATGGATTCGTCGGATCATACCCCTTATTTGGGAAGGACATTTATGAGACTGAGGTGAGTTTTAAGAGAAAGACGGGGGTGGATTTTTTTGCTCTAACTGGCTGTGAGCATGGGAATTGCGTTGCCGAGCAGAGGGCAGAGAGAAATTTGGTGTTGCAGGTTTGATGACTGTGAGGGGGGGCGTTCAGCCACTTGACTGTAAGGAGAATGGTTGAAAATTTATTGGTTTGTTAGCAGACATGAGAAGGAGTACTTATACAATAAGTTCTATGACTAATTAAGGAAAGATAAATAATCACTATAAAATAAAACATTCTACTCTATTCTCCTATAATTAAGTTAGGAGATCTCCTGGAATCAAGCTAATCATTTAATACCCCCTCAAGCTAGTGCAGAGATGCATGGCCAACTTGATAACTAAAGTATGAAAAATTCTTTTGCTGAGACATTTTGTGAGCATATCCACTAGTTGTTTTTCTGATGGTACATGAAGCAAACTCAAGGTACCATTAGTAACCCTTTTTTATGAAGTGTCAATCGATTTCAACATGTTTTGTTCGCTCATGTTGACCAAGATTATAAGCTATAATGGCTGCGACTTTGTAGTGGAAGTACAAGGAAAGTTTCTTCTTTTTTCAGGCAACTCAATTCTTCCAATATTTTTATAGCCAAAGAAGCTCACAAACACCTTGGGCCATAGCTCTATATTCTGCGTCTGCACTAGATTTGGCAACTACACTTCGCTTCTTGCTTCTCCAAGTACCTAAGTTCCTTCCTACGAATGTGCGATAACCGAATGTAGATCTTTTGTCATCTCCAGATCCAGTCCAATCCGCGTATGTAAAGGCTTCTATCTAGATGTTACTATACTTGGAGAAAAGCAAACGTTTCCTTGGAGCAAATATTATATACCGCAAAATGTGAAAGACAACTTGCATATGTGGATCTCAGGATCATGCATAAATTGACTTAACGAGGTGACTGAATAGACTATGTCTGGTTTTGTGTGAGAGAAATATATGAGCCTTTAACCGACCTCTGATATCTCTCCTTATCAACTCACTCTCCAACCCCTGTCGTAATTTATGATTGCTTTCAATGAGCGATTTTGCTGGGTGCACCTTATCTCACCAGTTTGTTTCAAGAGATACAAAATATACTTCCTTTGAGAGATTCCTCTCTTTGATTTAGCACCTCAATGCCCAAGAAGTACTACAATTTTCCTAGATTTTTGGTCTCAAATTTTTGTGCTAACAGCTTCTTCAGTGGGGTCATCTCATCATTGACATTTGATGGCATTACTATCTTTTTGACGTTTTATGAAAGGGTATGATCAACATTGCTTTGTTGGTAATCAAAGGAGATCACCACATTGCAGATCTGTCAAACAAAGCTCTAGGGGATTGCTTCAGTCCGTACAAGAATTTCTTCTGTCCGTACTCCTCTCTCTGACTTTGTTCAGTATATCCAAGAGGAATCTCCATATACGCCTCTTCTTCTAAGTCTCCATGGGAAAACACATTTTTCACATCAGACTGTTGTAAGTACCAATCAAGATTGGATACACAAGAGAACATTCTTAGTGTATATTTTAGCTACTGGGACAAATTTCTCCTGATAATCCACTCCATAGGTTTGAGCGAATCCCTTAGCCACCAATCTTTGGTTTGGATCTTTCAATCGAGCCACCAACTTTATGTTTCACAATGAAGACCCATTTGCAGCTAACCAATTTCTTGTCTAGTGTTGAAGTGACGAGTTGTCAAGTCTCATATTTTGATAAAACATTCATTTCTTTAATCATAGCTTGCTTCCATTTAGGATCTATAAAAGCTTTCCTCCAATTTTGGGGAATAAACACATAAGAAATAGGCAAGGCGAAGGCTTCCCTCGACTTTTGGGGAATAAACACAGAAGAACCATACAAGGCAAAGACTCTATAGGAGGGACACAAGAAATTATAGGAAACAAAATTAGATAAATGATGTTTGGTTCAAGATCTGACTCTTTTTCTGTGAGCAATATGCAAATTTAACTCAGTCAAAAATGTTGATAACTCCCCAATAGGAAGAGGGTTCAGCTTCAGCAAATTGCGTGATGACTTCTTTGCTCTATTAAATCAGGTCTATCCAAATGCCCAATGGTCTTCCCCTGAAATTTTTCTCCAATTTCACTTCCTTGTGATGCGGTATTGAGAGGTAGAATCATCCCTTCCTCATTGTTCTCTCCTGAAGAGATGACGGTATAATACTGAAATAGACTAGGATTCTCAAAGGGTAACATCCATGCTGACAAAAGGATCTTCTCGAAGGAGAATGATAGCTTTTGTAATGTTTCTGTGTTGGAGAGTACTCAATAAAGACACATTTGAGAGTGCTCCCTAGAATTTCTAGTTTAGTGTGAACAAAACAGACACCCAAATACCTTCAGAGGAACTGTATATTTTTTTTTTTTTTTTTGATAACCTGTATATTTATTATTACCATTTAAAGCTTCCAGAGGACACTGAAAATTGAGGGTTTTACATAGCAAATTATTGCTAAGATAGACAGCTACTAGAATAGCCCAGTAGTTTTGGTAGATTCATGGTAAACACAAGAGATCTTTCCACTTTCAATAGATGTCTATTTTTGTTAGAATGTAGAAAGAAGAAAGGAGAGTTGGGAATATTATGTAAGCTGGATCTTGAGAAAGCTTGCGACCAGGTTAATTTCGGTTTTCTGGATTTCATTATGCTGAAGATGGGATTTAGGGACAAGTGGAGGACATGAATCGATCGTTGCGTTGCATTTCCACCGCGTGATTTTTTATTATGGTGAATGGGAGTCCTTGCAGATGGATTCTTTGGAAGTAGCTACATAACTTTTTTTAATGGCCTTATAATTAAAAACCACTTAAGGGAGAACAAAGAACACAGTGAGAGTACTTGCATGAACAAGGGGAATTTTGTAAACCAAGTAGAGAATATAGAGCAACATGCTTGTATGAAGATGTTCTTTGACTAAACCACAAGCTTTAGAGATAGGAATGAGCTTACCATACATGTGGAACTTTATTTGTTATATATATATATATTTTTTTTTATTTTTTTATTTTTTTTTGATAACCGTGGTGTCCGGGCCAGCTTGCGCGCACCTCGACTAATTCCACGGGATACCTGCCACCTCCCACCAGCAACAGGTACCAGGTTACTCTGTCTACCAAAGCTAGAACAGATGGGAAGAAATCACCTAGTGTTTGTCTCTGTTGGGAATTGAACCTGAGACCTCATGGTGCTCAAACCCAACTTCATTGAACCACTAGGCCACACCCTTGGGTGCTTTTATTTGTTATATTTTAACACTATATTATACATAGTAGCTTGTATTGATATAGAGGTCTTCATTATTTGGGTAGAAAGTAGGCCGTGTTATCAACAAAACTTTCCAGTGCCTCAATATTATATTTTTTGGTTGATAAATTGGCCTCATCTCAACTTTCCGGTGTTAGATTAATAAATTGAATTATTGTACATTAGATGCAGAAATTATTTATGTTAATTGCAATTTGATTATTATAGTACTATAATCATGTAAGTTCGGCATTTTCTATTTTTTTCATAAATTGAGCACTTCACTTTGCTTTCCGCATCAAGCTTCACGACTCTGTCGCTTTTTTGCACCTTTACCTTGTCAAAAAGAAATAAAAACCCACTGTCATATAGGTAATATCAACTACTTGAAATTAAGTTTTAGTTGTTGACACTTAAATTAAGTTCAGTATTTGACAGGAGTCTTGGTTGGCTAAAGAAATGTATGTTACCGTAGAATAAATATGACATTTAGAGACCTCTATTTTTATAGAATCCTTTTTAGTAAAACCAGTGAACTAGATGGCCGCGCCATGGAATCTGGGATGCAAGACTTAGTATCTCTCCAGATCTGGCAAATTCTTTCCAGCCTTCGTAAAAGAAGGGGTGTGTTTGCCTTGAACTAGGCTCAAACAGAATTGAAGGGTCCTAACTATGCCATGTATTCAATGCAAAATCTGAACAGCTGCAGGGATGACGAAAGATGATCCTTTCACTTTTAATTGGAATGAACTGGGCCCGAGTAGAGGGGATGGAATCAGAGGACTCTATGCAACTGATCAAATTACTTGGAATTGAGACATTTTCTCATGTTCTGCCACTAATATAAAATAAATAAATAAATAAATAAAAAGCCCTTGGTTTTCTATCGTGCCATGTTACCAATGGTGGATCTTGCAAACCAGGAGAATAATAGGTGGCTTCCGCACTGCTACATATGATAAGATTGACTTAAATTGGAGAAGTTTGGGGTAAAATGATAAGAGCTATACTCCCAAGATAGAACCCTTCTTACACGTTCATCTGTCTCTATTTTTAACCATTTTAGTGTGTATCAGATATACCATACTAGAATTTCTACTGTCAAAGTGGATATCAATTATGAATACATGTTTGATAAACCTTTATTCAATGAAATTAGGTTGCAGTGCCTCACTAGGAGCTTCTGGGGCCCATCCCTTTCCATTTCTTGACAATTCATTCTGAGTGCCTAAAGTCCTCTTTCCATAGAAATAGAGGTAGTACTGTGTGTGTCACCAAATGCCCATCAGTTGCTCTCTATAATTCTTCTCCTTTATTTCCTGAATGTCTTTTTCTTGCTACTCATCCTTCTGTTTTTACCTCAGCATTTGTCTGTCATTCATCAACATACTGCTTGGTAAGAATTTTAAGGATATCATTGTGTTGTACCCTAAAATTTAGGGATTTAACCGTTAGACTCGAGGGAATAATTTAATTTAGGAAGCTTCTCTTATAACTTTTTGGCTCTTTGATATTAGACTTTGTGTCTCTGCGATATGAATAGAGGGAGTCAAAGTATCTTGACGCTT
Source organism: Capsicum rhomboideum (assembly GCA_031232105.1). Classification (NCBI taxonomy): domain Eukaryota; kingdom Viridiplantae; phylum Streptophyta; class Magnoliopsida; order Solanales; family Solanaceae; genus Capsicum; species Capsicum rhomboideum. The sequence goes on from CP124718.1 coordinate 15,808,174, forward strand.
GTATGCCTAGACAAAGCTTCTACATCGACTAATATTGCATTTTATCCATTGGTGAACTTATTCAAAATGTATGACTCTTTGATGATGATGTCGCACATCATAGTGGTGCAGGGTAGGAGAAATAAAGGCTTGCAAATGGGTGTATGTGCGATACAAATGTGTCACCAAGACTTAGAGGTAAGTTCTACAGAATGGTGATTAGATCGACATTGTTATACGGGGCAGAGTGTTTGCCAACTAAGAACGTCCATGTTTAGAAGATGGAGCTAGTAGAGATGAGGATGCTCGGATGGATGTGTGGACATACTAGGGGGGATATGATTAGGAACAAAGTTATATGGGGCAAGGTAGGAGTGACCTCGATGGTGGATAAGATGAGGGAAGCGAGACTGAGATGATTTGGACATGTGAAGAGAGGAGGTGCGTGGATGCGTCAATAGTAGAAATTAGGAGAGATAGAAATTGGTCGAAAAGAATTGGGGGAGGGGAGATAGGACTTGGCACAACTTCAGCTTACTGTGGACATAACCGAAGATAGGAAGATTTGGAAGTCGAGGATTAGGCTAGAAGGTTAGTAGATAGCCGAATGTTATTGCAATATAGGTGGGAGAGGATGGGGGCCTAGCTCCTTCTTTCCTCTTCTCACTATTAATTGTATTATTTAGTAATTACTTAGTTTCTTATCCTTCTATGTATTATTATCTCACCTCAAAGGCAAGTTCTACAGAGTGGTGGTTAGACCAGCTATGTTGTATGAGGCAGAGTGTTGGCCATTCAAGAAATCTCACATCCAAAAAATGAAGGTGGCGGAGATGAGAATGTTATGGTAGATGTGTGGGTGTACTAGGAAAGATAAGATTAGAAATTAGGTTATTCGAGATAATGTGGGAGTGGCGCCGGTGGAAGCCAAGATGTGGGAAGTGAGGTTGAGGTGGTTTGAACATGTGATGAGGAGGAGCACGGATGCTCCAATGCGGAGGTGTGAGAGGTTGGCTAGGGATGGATTCAGGCGAGGTAGACCGAAGAAATATTGGAGGAGGTGATTAGACATGGCATGAAGCAGCTTCAGCTTACCGAGGACATGACCCTAGATAGGAAGGTGTGGAGCAGGCGGATTAGGGTAGAAGGATAGTAAGAAGGGTGTGTCATTGTTAGTAGGTAGGAGTTCTTTATTTTCTTATTCGTGCTTGTAGCTATAGTACTAGTATTATTTCAGAGTGTGTTATCATTTGTCGTATTACTTGGTGAGTCTTGTTTTTGTTAATTTTGGGTGTGGGACTGTTTTATTTTGAGCCGTAGGTCTATCGGAAACAACCTCTCTATCTCATCTCTGAGGTAGTGGTATGGACTGCATACACTTACCCTTCCCATACTCCACTTGGTGGGAATATACTGGGTATGTTGTTGTTGTTGTATTATTATTATTTGTTGCTGCATTTGCTTTGTATCTTGCTATTTAGTGTCATCCTGCTTCGATAACATTCCGTTTGAGCCGAGGTCTATTGGAAACAACTTCTCCACCCTACAAAGGTAGGTGTAAGGTCTCTGTACATCCTACCTTCCCTGGACCCCCTTGTGTGATTACACTGGGTATGTTGTTGTAAAGTGCTTTCTCGTGAATTCTCATAATCAATTACTTAGAAACATAAGTGATACATTGAGTCTGTTTGTTGTTCAGCTACAAAAATGATTTTAGCTTGTAAAGCTCTTTATGAATGCACTTGCCGTGTTATGAATCTATAGTCTGTAGATTAGTTCGTTTCCTTTAAAAAATGGTTACAAGGTAATGCACTTTCCCTCCTTTAAGTTTCTTACTTTTTAGGTTGCGACACCTAATCCACCTCATCCCAAAACATTTGTGGTAATACACTTTGCCTCCTTTCAGTTTTTTACTTCTTAGGTTGCAACCCCTAAAGCACCTCGTTCCTAAAACGTTTACATTACTCCCTTGAGCTTAATTTTAGTTGTGTCAAAAATTTAGTTAGTTTCGCATTTGCTAGTATTAGTTCTGATGTTAAAATAAATAATCCAGAGATTGCCACCTGTCATCAAATCTCACTATTATTGACATTGTTCAGCAATCTGTCTTTTTCCTTTAGGGATGAAGGTGTCCACTGGGGGATTCAAAACGGCCTTCAGCTATCTAGAAGTACCATCATATATTTTAAGCATAACAATATGGAGTCCTTACGAAATACTTTGGAGAAAGTTACCCAAGAAAACAAGCAAGCTAAGAAGCTACGGCGATATATTGTTGTTGAAGCTGTGTATCAGGTATCAACTGTTTATGTTAATGGAACATATTAGTATGGACGAGTAACTTTGATTTCTTTTGTTTGGTGGCATAGTGGTAGTTAAAGCAAAAATTGTTAGTGTAAGGAAATGGGAGAGGTTAACTCTATGCATATGCAAAAATTGAACCTCATTCAAACTGGGCCGGAGAGGATGCAGAATATACCGAGTCCAATTATGGTGTTCGGAAATTTCTTTAAGTTAATTCGATAACTTGTGAGGATCCATGGTGTTTTAAATCATTTTCAAGGTTTTGTAAGGAAGTGAATCATCAAGGAGGATGGTTTTGGGATTACACATTGTGATCTTGATGTCCTCCTTATCATCGACAGAACATTTTCTTTATGGGGATAAACAACTTGTTGCTTCATAGTTTCTAAGCTGCCAGTTAAACTTCCTCAGCGCATTCTCTACCAAGGAAATTGTACTTTGAACTTCTGAAAAAAAAATGCACTTTGTAACACCAGATTTCATTTGACTATAATTTGCAGAATTCAGGTAAAATAGCTCCATTAGATGAAATCATCAAGCTGAAGGAAAAATATCGATTCCGCGTGTTGTTGGATGAGAGCAATTCCATTGGTGTGCTTGGCAGTTCTGGTAGAGGTTTAACTGAACATTGTAAAGTTTCGGTATGTTCATCACATTATTTGGTTAATTCTCTTCATATGTCTGCGTACATCCTCTGATGGAATTATCCAATTGCAGGCTGACAAAATAGATATAATAACTGCGGCAATGGGACATGCATTGGCCACAGAAGGTGGGTTTTGCACTGGGAATGCTAGAGTCATTGATCACCAGGTACTGCGTGTACTCTATCCACCAGTTTAAGTAGTACCAGTTTATCTTCAAGTCACAGTAATTCCATTTTCATGATTTTCATTTCTTGCACTTGTATCTCTTTAAATTTTCCACCCATCTTTTGTTAATGGTTTATTTTACTTTCATTGGCAGCGTCTCAGTAGTTCTGGTTATGTCTTCTCTGCTTCACTGCCTCCTTACTTAGCTAGTGCTGCAATTAAGGCTATTGATATCGTGGAAGAAAAACCTGAACTTCTTGTCAAACTGAGGCAAAATATTGCTATGTTGACTAAAGGTTTTTGTCCCATACCGATTATCTTTTTTTTTCTCCCTTATCCCCGTTATGTGAGTCTAAAGAAACATATTATTTTTTGTGTAACTGCAGGTCTATCAGATATTAAAGGCTTAGAAATAGTCAATGATCCGCTCTCCCCCATTATATTCCTTACATTAAAGAAGTCAACTGGTTCTTCAAAGGGTGATCTACAAGTGCTTGAAGATATAGCTGATCATGTAAGTTACTTAGCTTAATGCTCGCTACTTTGCCATCTATAATTTTGAACTGATCAGCTAGAGTCCTCACGAGTTTGTTTTCGTGAAACAACTAATACTCTGTAGGTCTTGAAGGAAGATTCTGTTTTTATTGTGTCTTCAAAGAGATCAACTCTTGATAAATGTAAGCTGCCAGTTGGAATTAGATTATTTGTCTCAGCAGCTCATTCAGAATCTGATCTGGTGAAAGCTAGCAAATCATTGAAACGAGCAGCAGCATCACTATTGCCAGTTCAGGATTGATAAAGATTCACTGATTTGCTCTTCGAAGATGCCAGCGTCAAAGAACCAGGAATGTCTTTCGTGGAGGTTCCGTACTTCATCAATGTCTTTGTATATATTGCATTTGTTTTGCCCTTGCTGGTCTTTCAATTTTCCACATTAAAGCTATCGAAGGATCTAAATATTCTTGAGATTGCACGGTCACAGTTGTTGATTCACTACTATAGAAATTCTTTTGTCCAAGATTTTGCTTTCATGACCTAGTTCATCATTTGTTTATAATGGAAAGAAGAAGAGAAAGTGAAAGGTGGTGGTAGTAGTAGTTGAATAGTTGAATGTATACACAGATAGTATTTGTTTCTACTTTGTTGGGAGTAAGAATTGTATGAATAATTTTTTGTTGAGTTGAAGATATAGAAGAGTGGTGTTTGTGATTCTATGTACAACTTCTTGTCATTTAGTGGGGATGTCACCTAGTATGGTTTTGTATTTTCTGGATTAAGTCCTAAAAAACAAACGAAATACTTAAATACTTTTTATTGAAGATTTCCAAGTTTGTCAAATCTTTCCAAGCAAATATCGACCGACTATGTATGGCTATTTTTATCTATGTGCTATTCATTTTCTAGCTATTTTTTATGGTTTCTTCAGTGAAGGAAAATGTAATTTGCAGGTAACATTGTCTTTAAAAGATAATATTACATATCATCAGACTTGACCAACACCATTTGATTTGACATTTGTCGAACTCAGTAAAAGTTACTAACAATTGCGGGTTTAGACACATGCAGATGGGGGCAGTGTGGTTCAAAACTAAAAAGTTTAATCTTGTTGGGGTTAAAACATTTACAAAATTATAACTTTCAGGTTGTTTCTAATTTTCTTCAACTTCGTACTTATTCTCTCGAGAGTGAAACTTTTTATCACTTTATTCTCAAAAATGCTATGCAAAATTTCAACTACTTTGATTTCAGCCCTCACAATATATTAGTAATAATGCATTTGTAATGTTTATGATGGGAGAAAAGTATATTGGCTTCATGCTCTCAAGGGTAAATGACATATGATTATGTGGTTCAAATTTTAAGATCTCAAGTTTAGAGGCTCTTATAATACAGTAAACCAACTTTTTTAGAAACTATTTTTTGAGTATGTGTTTTTAGTGCGTATTCTCTGTCATTGAAAACTATCCTATAAAAAATAGTATAAATAATACTTAGAACTAGAAGAATGTGTTACAAGCTTCTTTTTATAGCCTTGTCCATATGCTCCTACAACAAAAACAACAACATACCCAGTGTATTCCCACGAAGTAGGGTCTGGGGAGGTGGAGGCAGGGGCTGCTCAACGATACTTGTGGCCTAAAGCGAAACTTCAACAAGAGGTCTTAAATTTTTCGTTAAGGAAAAAAATTGTTTATAATTTTATTTAAAATTACTTGTTTTTAGCTCTTTTAGATGCAAAGTGATTAATAATTGTCTTCACCTAATAATTCTTTTCGGGTTGATTATATAGTTAATTCATTTAATTTTTCTTGAGAAATTGTTGACCTTAGATAAAATTTTATTAATTTTACTTTTGAAGAACTTCATATGCACAATTTCTCTTAACACTTGCATTCTAAAAATAAATCTACTTTATAACCGACATATTTAAATTCTAAAAGATAACTAAAAAGACAAATATACTATGAGGAAAAAAATATAAAATAAAAAATTTTAATTCGAAATAACAAAATATAGAATAATTTAATCTGGCTTGACGAATAGAAAACTTGATATTATTTTCACTACTTGAGAATTTTTGATGAATTTTAGAACTTAGAGAAAAAAAAAAAATTGGCAATTGAATTTTCTCTAATAAAGAATTGGAGAATTAAGAAAAGCCTAATAAGTGAAATATAAAGATATATAAAAGTAAAAAATTGAAGTACAAGTAGAAAGACAAAATTAAAGGATAAAAACAATGTGACTATAATAATGATGATTATGTATAAATAAGGAAAGAGAGCTATTCTCACTAGGTGATGGAATAGATTCTCCAAAATATACTGCTTTCACTTCCCAATTTATTTCAAATATCTCAGCATTTCATTTTAAAAAAAATGCATTTACCTAGACAATTTTGGGCCCCCATAATGGTGAGGCCTAAAGCATTTGCTTGGGCAGCTTTACCATTGGGTCGGCCCTGGGTGAGGGTGGGTAAGTATACACAGTCCATACCACTACCTCGGATGAGGTAGAGAGGCTGTTTCCGATAGAGCTCCGGCTCAGGACACAAAATAGTAAAAAAATATAATAAAAACAAAAATAAAATGGAATAACACACCAATAGATAATAACAGAAACAAGACACCCATAGATAGTTACAAGACACTACGAACAGGAAACTACAAGACACACACAAAGCACTTACAACCACTGGCACGGTTACAAACAAAGCACTCCTACCTACTAGCAAGGACGCACTCCCACCTACCAACCCTCTACCCTAATTTGCATCCTTCACACCTTCCTATCTAGGGTCATTTCCTCCGTAAGCTGTAACTGCTCCATGTCACGTCTAATCACCTCCCTCCAATATTTCTTTGTCCTACCTCTACCTCGCCTGAAATCATCCATAGCCAACCTCTCGCACCTTCGAACTGGGGCATCCGTGCACCTCCTCATCACATGTCCGAACCATCTCAACCTCACTTCCCGCATCTTGTCTTCAATCGAAATCACTCCCACCTTCTCTCGAATAATCTCATTTCTAACCTTATCTCTCCTAGTAAGTCCACACATCACAACATTCTCATCTCTGCCGCCTTCAACTTTTGGATATGAAAGTTCTTGACTGGCTAACAGTCCACTCCATACAACATAGCCGGTCGGACTACCACTCTGTAGAACTTGCCTTTAAGTTTAGGGTCACCTTCTTATCACACAAGACTCCAGAAACGAGCCTCCATTTTATCCACCTTGCGCTAATCCTCATCAATTTCTCTATTTTCTTGGATCATAGACCTAAGATATTTGAAACTATCCCCCTTCCGAATGGCTTAGGAATCCAGCTTCACTACCACGTCTGCCTCATGCGTCAACTCACTAAACTTGCACTCCAAGTATTCCGTCTTGGTCCTGCTCAACCTAAACCCTTTAGACTCTAGGATTTTTCCAAACCTCCAACTTATCATTAACACCTCCCCGAGTTTCGTCAATTAGAACTACATCATCTGCAAATAACATACACCAAGGCACCTCCCCTTGAATATGCCGCATCAATACATCCATTACCAAGGCAAATAAAAATGGACTAAATATCAATCCCTGGTGCAACCCTTTCAAAACATTTTTGAACACCATGCCTAAGAATTATGTGATATTATTGAAGAATTATTATATACAAAGAATAGATTCCATAAGAATTTAAAATATTCTGATAAAAATGATCCTTCATAGTTTCTAAACATCCAAACAAAATTACCTATATCACAAGAAAACTATAATAAATCGTCAAATACCTAATATATTATTGTTACTAGTACATGTTTATCGAAAAATGGGCACTATTTTTTCTCTTATCTTATTTAATAAGCCACACTTTAGCAGCTTAAAATGTCTGTTTGATGGTCCTTATTTTGGCAGATTGTGTACAACTTAGTGGTTAAAGCTCCAAAATGAGTGTAGAAGGGTCAGAGTTCAAACCTTTGTGTCACTATTTTTGGTTCTTAAACTTTAATTGTGTGGGCTCCAGTTGAACTCTCATTTCACACCTCTTTCTTGCTTGGCTTGTGCTTAATAGTGTAGTTATGTGGGACCAACAACACCAATCCATTGCAATGCTATCTCTCCATTTTATTTTACTTGGCCCTAGTTGACTTGACACACCACTTAAAAAAATACTTTAATTAAGAATGTATTTTACTAGATTAACCTTATTAATAATACATTGAAACTCTAAATTTCACTATTATTACTTTATGTTGTTATTTAATATTAAGGGTAGAAAGTAAAAAAAATATAAATTCTCTTAATTTCATAAATTGAACAAGTAATTTGAAACAACTATTTTTAGTATAGGACCAGGTAAAATGGAACGGAGAAAGTACGTTATTTCTTCATTTTTATGATATTTATTACTCCTTCATTTTTCAACCATTGGTGATTTATCTATATTTTCAAAATAATACTCTTCCGTTTCAAAATAAGTGTCATATTAGCAAAAAAAATTACCCCAAAATAAGTGTCATAATTTTCTTCAATTTTTAAGAGACATTTATTAAATAGGTGTAGTTTAGTAAATTACAAATTATATTTATTATTTTTTAATAGATGTGATTTTTGTCGAGGTGAGGTGACATTTATTTTGAAATGAAGGGAGTAACATATAATATTTTGATTCAGTTCTTTTGTAACTTAAGTTTTTATCTTTAATTAAAATAATATTGTTTATTATTTTAAATTATGATTTTACATTTATTTGAAAGATCATTGTCTTAGATGAATTACTACTGTTAATAAGCAGCTAGAAGTAGGCGGTTATTCGTCAACATACTTGTTTCCAGCTGTGGATATTTTTGGAACTCTTCACATTTCAATTTATTTGTATTGTTGTCCTTTGTAGTCTATTATATATTTAAAAATTACGAAAAAAGTACTGTAAAATACAATAATTAATTACTTAATATATATATATATAAACATTTGGGTGACTTTTAAAATTTCATTTGTGCTACATAAACTCGGACAAAAGAAATAACATATTATAAATCACAATAACAACTTAAAATATTTTGAAAACATAACTTTTTTTCAATCAACTCTAAATTATATGTGTCACATAAATTGGGATAAAGAAAGTAACATATACTGAGCCCGTGCTAGCCCGAGCTTACGTATCTTGTCATACAAAATATTGTAGTTTTTTCTAGCCAAAATTAGCATACAAAAGGAGAAAATTTAGTTGAGCTTCAATTTAGGTATGAAGAAAATCCAATTAGAAACGCCAAATGCCGCCCCTAGAACGGGCCCATGCAACGTTCGATCTGAATATAGTCTGACTCCAATGTATGTATCGGACATCGAGTAAAAACACTCCCCCCCCTCCCTCCAAAAAAAAAAAAAAAGAAAATGAAAACTAGACAATACAAGAATAAAGATAAATACACAAGTCGAGTCCGTTGAATTTTGCATGTTTAACGCTTTTTTTTTTTTTGTAATTTACATACTATCCTATTAATTTTTATGATTTGTACCCTAATTAATCTCTTAATTTTCTTGAAAAATAATGAAATCACTCTTTTTAAATGAAAATCGAACCTCACTAACATTGTTCTACAAAAATTTCCATATTATTTGTATTTCAATTTTGTTCTCATATTTTTTTTTAAAAAAAGTGGTTTATCATTTTACAAAAAAAAAAAAAAGAGAGTAAAAATACAATAATAAATAAATAGCAAAAAATTAAAAATATTGAAAAAGTACATGCCTGCGAATGCTAGAGTTTTGTGTCAAAATCGTCTCTTATCTATTGGAGTAGGTTCATTTTGGTCCTTCAAATATAATTTAAGCACCTTTAATTCTTTAACTTTGTTAAATTATAGCACTTTTAATCCCTCATCCATTGTAGTAGGATCAGTTTGGTCATTCAAATATAACTTGAACATATTTAATCCCTTAACTTTGTGCAGTGATAGGACTGCTCCACCCTTAATCAGAGATCTCGTATTCGAGCCCTGGATATGTAAAAAATCCTGTTGGGAGCGCCAACCCCTGAATGGGTCCTGCAGTGCGCGATCCAGATTAGTCGGGGCTCCAATATAGGTACCAGATATCGGATGAAAAATAAAAAAAAAAATCCGTTAACTTTGCTAAAGTGGAGCACTTTTGGTCTCCCTAACATAAGAATATTAGAAACTAATGGGAGGAATAATTTTTCTAACGGTGTGAATTTAACAGTGCTATCTCTTTCTTGATTGATGCACATTTTATTCTTCTTGTCTTCTTATTTTTTAAGATCAATATAGTGGTAGCTATTTATATAAGAAGAAAATACTTTAAAACACAAATAACCAGTTTTCCTTAGAGGTAGTAACAAAACGACCTTAAGGCCAGTGACGGAGCCAGAAATTTGACGAAAGGTGTGTGAATATTTTTCTCAGTTATGTTAAGAATGTGCATAATTAAATAGTTAATTTTCATTATTACGAGAGTGTATATTTAGAGGTTAAAAATATTTATTTTTAGTTTTTCTGAATGTAGATTTTGAGCTTGAGGTTAAATATATTTAATTTTGCACACCCTTAACATAACTGAGAGAAAATTAAACACTCTTCGCCAAATTTCTGACTCCGTTAATAACTTTAAGACTATTTCTTTGCTGTCTTCAAGAAAAAATGATTACTATTTTCGAGTATGTAGATTGATACGTTCTAAAATATTGTTTCTAATATAAATAGTAATTACTATATAAATCCTAAGAAATGAAGAAGAAAAAAAGGAATAAAATAGCATTATTAAATTTACACCATTAGAAAAATTATCCCTTTCGTTCGATTTTAATATTATTTTATTGAGAGATCAAAAGTACTTCACTTTAGCAAAGTTAATGAATTAAATATGCTTAAATTATATTTAAAGGATTAGAATAAACTCACTTTAATAGACAAAGGATCAAAAATACTCCACTTTAGCAAAGTTTTAAAGAATTCAATATACTCAAATTATATTTGTAGTAGTAAAATAAACCTAGTTGGAAATTTTGGGAGGAGACAAGGAGGTACAGGGAAGAAATCTGTTTTTTTCTATGAAAAGATATATTCCGTTGAAAAAAGCAGAATTTTTATATTTACTTAGAAGTACACTGAACATTCCGTTTGACGTGGAGTTGCAAACGAAACGGAGTCTCAATTAAATTAAGAGCAAAGTTCCCCCGCCACCGCCCAATTCTTGAATGGAGAAAATTCAAGTTCAACTCCGCTCATAGTTGTTGCTACAATGGTAAGCTATCAACAATTCAAACAAATTTAACTTGTCCCTGTGTATCTAGTGATCATTTTTCAACTGGGTCTCTCACTGATTTTTGCTTTTTGGGTTACAGTTTTCGATTGCAGCCATCAACGATACAGAGTCGATAAGCCAATGGGAACCTTTAGCCCCTACCAAAGAAGCCCAGGTATTTCTGTTCTTGCTTTTCTAATTTACATGTGTTGTTGTTGGGATCCAAGAATTAATAGTGAAGAGCCCCTTGTGTTTTCAGTACCCTAATAAAAAAAACAACCACCCTTTTTTCCTCTGAATGTTTAATTGATTATAGTCCTTTATCAACCATTCAAAATTTGAGATAGCTAGTTGCTTTTAGTCATTATAAAACATCTCTTTTTTGGGATAACCGTGGTGTCCTGGCCAGTTTGCGCACACCTCAACTAATTCCACGGGATACCTGCCACTGTCCACCATCAACAGACTAGGTAACTCTATCTAACAAGGCTAGAACAAATGGGTAGAAATCACCTAGTGTTTTGTCTCTGCTGGATTTGAACCTAAGACTTGAGACCTCATGGTGCTCAACCCACTTCATTGACAACTAGGCCACACCCTTGCGTGAAAGTATCTCTCTCTTTTTCTTTTCCCTTTTCCTTAATAGTTGGCGATTCTATACTATCTATACTATGAATGCAATATTGTGAGCACTTGTTTCTTACATGGATGATGTTTTTCTGCAAATTTTATTGTTTGACTGTGATGAAGAGCAAGCACGAAGGAGCTATTTTGATTTCTCTCTTTTTTACTATGGATTTATGATTTGGTTTTTGCAGGAATTTCATTTATCACAAACTTACCATGAAGGACTTTTGAAACTGGAAGCTAAAGACTATAAAAAGGCTCGTGAGCTTTTGGAGGCTGTATTAAAGGATCCTTTGGTTGCAAATTCACAGGTACATGCTGATAGTTACCTTGGAATCACCATCTTTTCTGCTACATCCTTACTAATGGTTATTTTTCTTCTTCTTATTTTTGTATTTTCATTATAGGTGGATAGTAACTCTAGTGATGGTCATCTTTTGCAGCTAAGGTGTGTTTGAGGCCTAACTTCCTACTCGAATTTCTGGTTCTAATTTTATTGTAATTTCTTGTCTTACTTGCTTGTTCCTGGCTACTACTTCTCTAGTAATCTAGAGTAGCAAGTGAACTATCATCTCTTCTAGATGGCTTTAGAACAGTTTCCATATAATTTCCCGTGCATTTAAAACTGAAGCCCATTTATTGCTCTTTCCCTCTATCATTGGTAGTCGAAATTTCGCATTATTGTTAGTGCTAGACTATATTGAATTGAAGATCTTAAAGATATCTAAAAGAGCATGATGTTATAGAAGGATCAGTTTGAGCGTCTGATTTTAGAAAATTGGTGCACCTTTATGCATGTTGAAGGAAAAAATTAAGTTAATAAAAAGTGCGATTTCTAACATTTTAAACTGTTAGATGAAACAGTCGCACAACATCCAGAGGCCTTGGGTTCAAGTCTTAACATTACCAATTATTTAAAAGAAAAATGAATTTTCACACACTTAAAGAAGTATGTGAGGGGGCCTGTTGAAGACAAATTTAAGTCAATAAAAAGTGTGTTCTCTCTATCAGCTTAAGCTTTTAGATAAGACGATCACACACTTTAAAACATGGGAATTCCACAAAAATGTATTTCCTTCTTCCCATTGTATGTGAAGGTAAAATCAGGACACTGAGTTTACGATATCTTATTTGACTTATATGTTTTTTTCTAGTAAAGAAACTTAGTGTTGCATAAGGAGGAGGAAGGGAGATTTATGGGGTTTGAACCTTCCACTTTCCCGGTGAAAGTGAGGAAATTTAACTTATATATCATATTAGTGACAGTAGAAGAAAATATTTTAGTAATAAGTGAAAAGCTAGTTCGATAGACAAAATAACATGTCAGAGTTGAAACTTTGAGTAGTTTAGTGAATTGAAAAAATAAAGTAATGTCAAACATTTTCGGATGTTCCAAAATGGATAGTGTCATAAAATTCGGATGAAAGAAGAATTAGGTTTTCCTTGTGTAAAAACAATATTAATTAAAATACGTAGTGGCTGTACGAATCATGCGCCACTGAGTCTCGGGGATTTCTTGGTTATTAAAAAGAGAGTTGTATCGAGTGAAGATATCTCTGGTATAATACATCTTGTAAATCCAATAGAACGAATTTATATTGCCTCATCTAAAAGGTTAAACTGTTGCGAGAGACCCTTATATTTATTTGAATTAGATCTATAACAGCTCATCATGTGCTGGCCAGTTCGTTTATTTGGGCCAATCACATGGAAATATTTCTGTTGATAGGTGGTGATGAGACTTGAAATGTGGACCTCATCTTGCTTTGTCACCATATTGAATTTTGTGACCCGCTTAATCTATTGAAAAGATGCAACACTTTTATTTCTTTCTTATAGTTTGCAACATAAACCAAATACTCAAAATAGGGGCCCTTGCACTTCTCAAAGATTTTAGCATGAAGTTCACCCCTAATTTGTGCAATAGTACCTGTAATATGGTTGGTTGTGATACTTCTTTCTGAACTGCTTTGCACTGTTTTTCTTGAGCCGAGGGTCTATCGGAAACAACCTCTCTACTTTTGAGGTAGGGGTAAGGTCTGTGTATGCTGTACCCTCCCAGACCCCACTTTGTGGGACTACACTGGGTATGTTGTTGTAACTGAGAAAGCCCTGAGGGATGGTGGAACACGGTTCTAAACTCGGTGGATAATAGGCCAGCCCTCAACCCTTCCCCTCTTCTATTGACAATCTTACTTTTATAAACATATATTTCTGATGCTGGGTTACTGTAATTCACATTTCTGCAGATTTTTGGCACTGAAAAATCTTGCCACTGTTTTTCTACAACAAGGTTCTCCTTACTACAAAGATGCTTTGCAATGCTATCTTCAAGCTGTAGAGATTGATAATAAAGATTCTGTTGTCTGGAATAAGCTGGGAACTTTAGCATGCTCAATAGGAATGTTGAGCATTTCCCGCTGGGCTTTTGAACAAGGGTTATACTGCAGTCCCAATAACTGTGAGCATTTTATATCATGTTTAAGTTCTTATAAGCTTCCTTGTATAAGCTTTTCCTGTTACATGACTTTACTGTGAGCCCCATATTCACCTTATGCCAGAGGTCATCTTTCTATTACTTCAGCCTTTGCTTCTTCTTGACTAACGTGCAGGGAATTGCATGGAGAAACTTTTGGAAGTACTTATTGCTATAGGCGATGAGGTTGCCTGCCTTTCAGTCGCTGAACTAATTTTAAGACACTGGCCTTCCCATTCTCGAGCTTTGCTTGTTAAAAGAACTATTGAAGAGTCCGAACCAATTTCATTTGCCCCAAGAGGGATAGACAAGCTAGAAGCTAAACATATGCGGCTGCAATTCCCAGAGAAGAGAAAAGCTGCAGGTTTTGACCTTGATGAGGAACCCGTTTCCAAAAAGTTGACGCAAAATTTCGAGTTCTGCCTTCCAGAAATTTCCTGGACAGCCCTGGCCAGTGAACTTTTGAAAATTTTACATCCATCAATTGAATCTAGTTCTGAACTTGGACTAGGGAATGGTGTATCTGGTGATGTTAGAGTAATCATTAAATTACCCAGCATTCCAGGAAAATTTAAGGATCCTTCAGGAAGGAAAGATCCTTCACCCTCCACAGCTGCTGAAAGCATTTGCATCGTGGATTATAGGTCTGAGAAAGGTAGTGTTAGTAGAGAAAATGAATCAAGTATTTGTGGAGAACACCCTCAAGAAAGGCGTAGCAGCCGCCTGGAAAGGCTCAGAAGCCGTAAACCAGACAAAGAAGAGTTAGATTTTGAGCCCAATAGGGACCTGGCTAAAGTTGTTATGCAATTTCTAGGACCCTATCTTGTGAATCAGGCAGGACTCGCAGATCAAGCTGAGGATCTTCCTAATTCACCTGACACAGAGTGTAGTGATATTGTTGGATTTGTCCTGAAAATGACGAGAAATCACGGTGCATACCACTTGGGTCACATGCTCCTGGAAGAAGTTGCCAGGCAAGGCATTATGTATCAGAACGGTATGTCTAAATTTTTAGATCTGGAGAAGGTGATAAGGTTTTGGGGCCAGGAGAGAACTCCTGAGTGCAATTTGTTTCTTGCTGAGTTATATTATGATTTTGGTTTGTGTTCTTCTGACACATCAAAAAAATCTAGCTTAATGTCAGAGGCTTCATATCATGTGTGCAAAATAATTGAATGCGTTGCTTTGGACTATCCATTCCACGTTATTGGTAGGAAAGAAAGCTCTTCAACGAGGGAGCGTTGTCAGGGTAATGGTCATAGTGAATATCCACTTAGTAAAAATCATGGATTTTGGGTTCGCTTTTTTTGGCTAAGTGGGCAATTGTCTCTATCAGATGGTGACAAAGTGAGAGCGCGAGAAGAGTTCTCTATTTCAGTGGAGCATTTAACAAATATAGAAAGCAAGAGTGACTTCGTTTTCTTGTCCCACTTAAAATCGCATAAGAGGCTGACTGTCAATAGAATCCTCCATGAGATTCATCTATTGGACGTTGATTTTCTAATGAAGGATGGTATCCATCAGTTGGTTGAGAAAAATCTGCACTCTGAGTGTGTAAAGACACTTGCCCCTCTCCTCTTTTCCTCAAACGAGGTCTGTGCTGAATCATCATGTGTCACCAATCATACAGGGAGAGGGCTAACTTCAATTGAACTGTCTGCCTTAGATATTTTAATAAAAGGATGTGAGGAGACAGAGCCATTGGACATTGAGGTATATTTAAATTGCCACAAAAGGAAGTTGCAGATTCTCATTACTGCTGTTAGTGAGGAAGAGAATCAATTTTCTAACCAGATGAAAGGTTCAAAAATGTTATCTATCTCTGACACAGAGTCAAAGGAAAGCCCAAGTGAATTCTGGAACTTGGCTGCTCAAGAAGTGAAAGCAATATCTCAGTGTGCCTCGAGGATAAAGAGCATCACGGATCCTTCTGAAAACTCTGTAAGTCAGTTTCATCTTAATCTTTTTTTGGCCGTTTTTTCTTCATTATTGCAGATGCGTTGATCTTTGATTTCTTTTTTTTATGAAAGCTAAATCACTATCAATATCGAGGCGAACAATAATTTCTTTGTGATGTGATGGGAAAAAACCCTGCATTCAAGTAAAGAATCTTAGACAAAACATACACAGAATGAACCTTTCTTTACATTTTTTTATTATATGTATGGGGAAGGGAAAATGAGAGAGAGGATTGCAGGGTGGGGAACTGAGGTGAAAGTTTAAGTAACCAACCAATTGAAATACAAAGATTCTCCGTAGAAAATGAACTTTTTATTGGAAGTATTAAAAATGAACATGTCATCAGCTTTTCCTGGTTTCAACATGGAAAACCCCTTCCCCCCCCCCCCCCCCCCCCAAAAAAATAAAAAAATAAAAAATCAAAACAAAAAAGAGAGACAGAAGATAAAAAAAATTCAGAAGATTGGTTTGTGACAAGTTCCTCACTGTCAATGAGCTAGGGGTGTTGACCTCACGTATTGGGGGCACTAGAAACATGTAATGCTATCATTGTAATGTTTTTTTGTTTTTTGATAACCATTGTGTCCGGGCCAGCTTCCGCGCACCTCGACTAATTCTACGGGGCAATCATTGTAATTTTGTCCTTGCCTCTCCACATGTAGTTGAACATTTGCATGCTGCATTTAGCTTACTTTTAAAAATTTACATACTTTTGAGAGTGCAATGCTTTTTATGAGGTTTTAGGGGTGTTTCTAGGATTTCAATCATGAAATATGTAAGGTTTGGTTTGTTCAATGATGTTATGTTTTCCGGTTTGTGAATTATGCTGATAGTGTTATGTAGTATTGGAGGGAAGCTGAGGTAAGAAAAGACTTGGTGATTCCTTCCTATTTGCGTAAGTCTTGGTGGACAGAATTACCCGATACTTGTGTTGGTGGGAAGTAGCTGGTACCCGGTACTTGTGCTAGAGGGAGGTACCAGGTACCCGGTGGAATAGTCGAGGTGCTAGCAAGCCTGGACATCGCCGTTATAAAGAAAATGTTAAAGTATAACATTAATCTTTGCAACTTTATCCCATAGTTTTTGGCTATTTAGTTGGCAAGTAATTCTACTGGAAGATTATAGTATTATGCATTGTGCTTATAATTATTATTGTAGTGATAGCCTTTTCCCGTGATGCTTATGTTTATTATTGTTGTGAGGAAGCATGGGAAAAAATTAAGATGCATTAACTACATTATTACACTGAGTCCTATTTATAGAAACTACATTATAATCCTTTTCTATGTAGGAGATATTCCTAGTTCTAATCTAACACTACCCCTTAAGCTGGTGCATATAAGTCATATCTACCGAGCTTGTTATAGATGTAACTCATACAAGGACCGGTGAGAGAAGCGACAACAACAACATATCTAGTGTAGTCCCAAAAGTGTGGTCTGGGGAGGGTAGGATGTACACAGACCTTACCCCTACCTTTATAGGGTAGAGAGGTTGTTTCCAATAGAAACCTCGGCTTAAACGGGAAGGTAATCAAAGCAAAGTTGCAAGAAAAATATGTCGACAAAAAATATCAAAATAGAAAGGATGCAAATGAAGCAACATATTACAGAACACCTTGGAGCATAGGAAACTGCGTGATTACTAGACAGTACTACTAACAAGGCTACAAGGAGATGGGGCTAGCCTTTGCCCGTGTCTCTCCCATCTAAAAGGCGACAACACTGGGCTATCTGCTGACTTTCTACCTTAATCTTTGTCCTTCACACATTCCTATCTATGGTCATGTCCTTAGTAATCTGGACCTGTGCCATTTCCTGTCTAATCACATCACTTCCCCTAGTTCTTCTTCGGCCTACCTTTACCTCTCCTGACTCCTATTGTAGCTAACCTCTCACATTTCCTTACTAGTGCATCTGCGCACCTCCTCTTCACATGGTTGAACCATCTCAGCCTCGCTTTCCTCATCTTGTCTGCCATGGGGGCCACTCCCACCTTGCCCTGTATAACTTCATTTCTGTTCATCTCTTTTAGTATGTCCACACATCCATCTGAGTATCCTCGTATCCTCATCTCCGCTACACTCCTCTTATGAAAGTAGGCGTTCTTGACATGCCAACACTCTGCCCTATACAACAAAGCTGGTCTAACCTTACCCTTAAGCCATGACGATATATTCTTATTACAATACATCGGATGCGAGCCTCCATTTCACCTACCCTGCTCCAATATGATGAGCAACATTATAATCAATCTCCCCGTCGCACATACCCCAGATGTGAGCCTCTATTTCACCTACTCTCCAATACAATAATTCAACTTACCAAGTAGCCTCCTATATCTTCAGAATCACTGAGCGGCTCCCTCTTTCCTAGCAAGATTTTAGCATTTGGATCCCTAGAAGTGTCAATGGGCGTTGTGAAATACAATATTTGATCTAGACTGAGCAATGCAATACCTAAAGAATTCAGTATCTCGAGGTCTTTAGTTTGGAATGGGAAAGAGATGTTGCTTTAAATTAGTGATACAATCTTGCTCATTGCCTGTGATAACGATATCGTCAACACTAAACCACCAAATAAATACACAGATCTAGAGCAGAATGTCGATAAGACACAGAGTGATCAACTTCACTACGAGTCATGCCAAACTCTTGAATTATTGTGCTGAACTTTCCAAATTGGACTTGGGGAGATTGTTTCAGATCATATAGTGACCAACACAATCGACATACAAGGCTAAGTGTCTGTTTGAGATTGCTGCTAGAAAACTGCTTATTTGGAAAACACTTTTATAAAATAGCTTTTCAGAAAAGTGCTTTTGAAAAATAGCAATTTGTGTTTGGTAAATTCATTTGAAAAGTGTTTTTGATAAACAGATTGTGTTTGACTAATCTTTTTCAAGAAGTGCTTTTGAGAGACAAATTACCAAAAAGGACATGTATCAATGGACTTTTACTATTAAAAATCTAAAATTACTTTGTAGAGAGAATTTATTTTAAATATCTATTATAATTTTTTATTTTGTTTAATTAAAAAGTTCGTATTATAAAATTTTCAATCAAAATTTATATAAATAAATACATTAAAATATTAATATTAATATAATATTACTATAATGATTCAAATATACTTAAAACATCAAGCAAAACTATTCCATAAATTAAATCACTACATCTGAAAAAGTTCACCACAAATATAAGTAGTCCTTCATACATCACAAAAATTCTCAATGATTTCATCTCTAATTTTACCACGCAATGTCTCATGAATTAATTATTTAAAAAGATTAAATATTTGAGAGAAAATATTTACAAGTGCTACCAAAATACTATCTGATCTTGCAACGTGATTTGTCAGTAATTTATTGTTACTAATAATGAAAAATAAAGAGTTATATATTCTTCGATCATCACCATCAATGATATTTTCGATTTTGTTTAAAGAAAAATAGTGTGGAATAAAATAATAATATATAAATCATAAAATAAATAAAGAATTTATGAGTGTAAAAATGAAGTATAAAATTTTAAAGTGATAAGGGATATTTTTGCCATGTAAAATAATTTTTTGCTTCTGCTTTTTAAAAAAAGTAGAAATTTTCCGCTTCTTCCCAACAATAGAAAAACTGCGTCTGCTTCTATTTAAAAACACTTTTACAAGTTAGCCAAACACTTACCTTTTCAAAAAAAGTGCTATTTTCTCAAAAAAAGTGTTTTTTTCCTAAAAGAAAGCAATCCCAAACAGGCTCTAATACTGGACTCCCCCTGAGCAACAAAATCACGTGGTTGCTCTATATAAACTTGCTCCTTAAGGTCACCATGGAGAAAAACATTCTTAATGTCCAATTGATAAAGAGGCCAATGGCGGACAACAACCATGGATAAAACAAGACGGACATATGCTATTTTAGCCGTGGAAGAGTAAGTATCGCTGTAATCAAGCCCAAATATTTGAGTATACCCCTTGGCAACAAGGCAAGTCTTAAGCCGATCAACTTGGCCATTCGAACCAACTTTGACTGCATAAACCCAACGACAACCAACAATAGATTTACTTGAAGGAAGAGGAACAAGCTCCCAAAGTACCGCTTGTATGTAAAGCAAGCATTTTGTCAATTATAGCCTGTCGCCATCTTGGATGAGGAAGTGTTTCACCTGCAGACTTAGGGACGAAAACAAAGGACAAAGATGATACAAAGTCATAATGGGGTGATGATAACTTCAAAAAGTATAATGGGGTTATGATAACTTCAAAAAGTATAATGGGGGTTAATATTATGAGTGGATCATATACCTTTGTTAGAATATGAGTAGTAGAAGGAATAGTATAGAGAATCCTACTTGGAAAAGATAAATTGCTAACTTTCCAAACCATACTCGAGGATTCTCTATACTATTCCTTCTCCTACTCATATTTTAACAACCTTCTCAAAGTGCAATCGATTGACTAGGAGTAGACAAGTTCACTGTAAGTGCATGGTCCAATGCAAGATGTGAATTGTATGGGTGACATGAACGATGATGATAGTCCGGAGTGGTGGCACTGTGGCTGGAGATGTAGAAGTAACAATAGGTTTCTCAAAAGTTGGTATAGGTTAGACCTCAGAGATATTAGGAAGATCAAAAGATGTAAAGTAGGGTCGAAACTTAAAAAATGTGATATCGACTAACATAAGGTATTGACGAAGATTAGGTGAATTACAACGATACCCCTTCTGAACATGAGAATAACTAAGAAAGACACATTTGAGAGCACAAGAGGCTAATTATATTTCCCGGTGGCCAAGTTATGAATAAAACATGTGCTCCCGAACTGTGTTGTCAAAGGCGCTCTTAAGCCCTGAAGCAAGGCTCAAAATGTGATGAGCACTTCGCCTCGCTTAATGTGCATTTCAGTGTCGTCATCAAGGTTCTAAGGCATACTTTTCCTTTTCAATGAGCCTCTTCTAAAGAGGCGATACTAAGCAATTGATATTTCACTTTATTGTATTTTTTTTCAATTTCTTTATTCATATATTTGTCATTCATGCTTATAATTATTAGTCGGACTAAACATATATATTTGCACTTTTTCTCCCTTTGTGCCTTTTTTGATTAAATCCCACGCTTTTTTCTTTACAAAGGTAACAATTAAATCCCACACTTTATTTCCGCTTAAAACCCCAACAGACCTTAGAACATTTTTGTGCTTTTTGCTTTTGATAACACTGCTCCCAAAGACACAAGGGAAAGAGCGTACCTTAGAACATTTTTGTGCTTTTTGCTTTTGATAACACTACTCCCAAAGACACAAGGGAAAGAGCGTATAGAGGTGACTTAGGAGACAAAAATGAATAAGGAATTTGATTCTGTAGGGAAGACGAGGATTAATAAGTAGAAAGATGTGAGAAGTGCATCGCCCCCCAAAACACAGCGGGAACATGGGATTGAATGAGAAAAGTGCGAGCAGTCTCAGTGAGGTGCCCATTTTTTTCTCTCAGCTACCCCATTTTGTTGAGAGGTGTACATACAAGATGTATGATAAATAATTCCTTGGTGAGTCATAAACTACTGAAACTGGGAGGATAAGTATTCCAGATCATGAACTCTTGAATATAAAAGACAATTCAGAGCAATCTTTCAATAAGAAAATACAAGTACATCTTGAATAGTCATCAATGAAACTAATTAAATAACCAAATTCTAAGGTTTAATTGACTCTACTGGGACCTCAAATATCAGGTAGTGTGGATTCTCAAGTTGACACGATTTACAATCTAATGTAGATAAACTAGACATATTAGGCACCATCTTTTGTAGTTCGGATAAATTCTAATGTTCTAAATAGGGGTGGGCATAAATACCAAGAAATCGAACCGAACCAAACTAATTTGGTTCTTCGGTTTGGTTTTGATTCTATTTTTTTGAAATTTCGATTCTCGGTTTGGGGTTTCGCTACTTTGGTGCACCGAAAAACCAATTTTTTTATTTTTTTTTTAGCAGCAGAAATTTTGAACTATGAATGTTCTCAACTAGAATACTAAAGGTGACAAAAATCTTAAAAATGCCAAATTATCTTCAGAAACACCTCACCAAAATAAACAGTAAAAACAATAATAATTATGTTTTTGATGTATAATAATGGATGCCATGCGGCATATACATATGTGGATACCATTAATAAGACATAAAAGTTACTTGGCCAAGTTGAACTTGGTATCCAAGTACAGTCAAACCTCTCTATAGTGACAGTGTTTGTCCGAAAATTTCATGGCTTCTATAGAGAGGTGTTGGTATATATGTATACTGACATTTGATATTCGGATCTCATTTAGCTGTTATAAACGGAAGTATGCAAAATTAGAAAAAGCATGAATATTAAAAAGGTAAACATTAATAGTCTTTTCCTCGTGAAGTTATGAAATAACTCGTGTGCACCATTTAAATACAAATTTTACCTTTAAATTAGATATTCATACTTGAAATTTATTGTGTGCATGACATTAATGATGATTACCATAAATATTTTGGTGTTTTATTTTGTACATACCATATTTCTTACAAAATATTATTATATAATATTTGAGTATGCTGTTATAGAGAGGTAATTTTACAAAAAGTGTACCACTATAATAGACACCATTGCTGTTGTAGGTAGAATGCCATTATAGAGAATTAAAATATAACATAAAAAATCTGTTTCGGAGAAAATCAGGCCGCTATAGTGAAATATCGTTATAACGAGGTGACGTTATAGAGAGGCCTGACTGTAGTTGCCGCCTTACTGTAGCTTTAGTAAGGACCAAGTAACATGCTTATAAATAACTATCTGCAGTGTATTTGTAAACATACTAAGAAAGAATCAATAGTGAAAAGAAAAGTACTACTGTCCCCATTCTCCCTAGTTGTATTTTAGTTATCTTTTATTACTCTTAGTTGAACACTTTATTTCTATTTTATAACACGTTATAAACACGAGACTCTACCGTCTCAAAATTTGAAGGCTAAGGTATTATTTTCTCTTCTTTTTACTATATCTAATCTTACGAAACTTGAGTTCGTTGCCCTTCAAAGTTCGGGCAAGAACTACCTTCATGGGTGTTGAATGCTGAAATCCTTTTGGATGCTATGGGTCTTGAAGACACCATTAAAAATGAAAATAAAACATCAAGCCAATATCGTGCTAAGGCTATGATATTCTTGCGTCATCATATTGATGAAATTTTGAAAAGTGAATATCTTACTGTTAAGGATTCACTTGTTTTGTGGAATAGCCTGAAAGAAAAGTATGACCATCTGAAGATGGTCAGTCATCCAAAAGCAGATATGATTGGATGCATCTGAGGTTTCAAGACTATGTCTGTTCATGAGTACAACTCTACCATGTTCAGAATTTTTTCTCAGTTGAAATTATGTGGAGAGACTATTAGTGATGTTGATATGATGGAAAAGACGCTCTCCACCTTTCATGCCTCGAATGTGCTCTTGCAGCAGCAATATCGAGAGAAAGGTTTCAAGAAGTATTCCGAACTGATTTCTCATCTTCTTGTGGCTGAACAAAATAATGATTTGTTAATGAAAAATCATGAGAATCGACCTACTGGATCTACACCATTTCCTGAAGTGAATGAGGTGTACGCCCACCATGCTAGCGTGGAAAAGGTCGTGGACCTAGTTGTAGACGTGGTCGTGATTATGGTCTAGAAAGAAATCATGTTCCTGGTGTTAATCATTCATCAAAGAAAGGGCACCATCAAAAGGAGCAAGGAAAGGATGAGAAACGTGAAGCAGTTAGAGCAAGTGTTTGTTTCTGATATGGTGCAAAAGGACACTATGCACGTGACTGTCGTACTGCCAAACACTTGGTTGAGCTTTATCAAGCATCACTAAAGAACTAAGAGAAAAATCATGAAGCTAATTTTATCTCTGAAAATCATGTTGACATCGCACACTTGGATGTAGCAGATTTCTTCGAGCACCCTGAAGGAAAGATAAATCACTTGATTGGTGATGGTTCTGTGGCTATGGAAGAATGAACAAGTTTTTACTTTTTTCTAATGATAGTAATTAGGAAAGAAAAGATCATGTAAAAGTAGTTGTTTACATGAGTACTAGTCTTTTAATTAGTATTTTTTTTTCTTGGATTAGTCATATTATCGTAAGTTCATTAGTAAATTGAACTCATTTTGTCCCATTTTCCAACTAGGACACTACACTGCAATCTTTTTCCAAGTAGGATTCTATTTACTATTCCCGTTCCTACTCTAATTCTAACATTGAGTTTTGAAGATATCCGTGAAATGGTTATCATATCAAGACAATGGGTGAGATGAATCTTGAATATATTGGTATAACCAAGAATGTCTTTGGGCAGACATGTGTTATAGAAAAGATCCTTGCTTTATCTTCTGGATTGTATTGGACAAAAATTATTGCAATTGAGGCACATTCTACAGTAAACCAGAAGTTTGCTAATTCCAATACTTTTGAACTTTGGCACGATCGATTGGGACATCCTGGATCTATAATGATGAGACGAATTATAGAAAATTCAAATGAACATCTATTAAAGAACTTGAAGGTTCTTTCAAATAATGAATTTTCCTGTGCTGCTTGTTATCAAGACAAGTTAATTGTGAGACCATCACCAACTAAGGTTGAGATTGAGTTCCCAGTATTCTTGGAACGTATACAAGGGGATATTTGTGGACCTATTCACCCACCTAGTGGGTCGTTTAGATATTTCATGGTCCTAATAGACGCTTCTTCTAGATGGTCTCTTGTGTGCCTATTGTCATCTCGCAACTTGGCGTTTGCAAAATTGTTGGCACAAATAATACGATTACGGACACAATTTCCTGATAATCAGATGAAGTCTATTTGCCTTGATAATGCTGCATAGTTTTCATCCCAAGCATTTAATGATTATTGCTTATCAGTTGAGATAAAAGTTGAACATCCTGTAGCTCATGTTCACACTCAAAATGGTCTTGCTAAGTCATTAATTAAACATCTGCAATTGATAGCAAGACCATTGCTTATGAAAACCAAGTTGCCCACCTCTGTTTGGGGTCATGCAATTCTGCATGCTGCAACACTTGTTCGTCTCAGACCAACAAATTATGATAAATTTTCTCTGTTACAATTGGTTTTGGGTCAAGAGCCTAATATATCCCATCTAAGAATTTTTGGATGGGCTGTGTATGTGCCTATTGCACCACCACATCGCACAAAGATGGGTCCCTAAAGAAGGTTAGGAATTTATGTTGGGTTTGAATCGCTCTCCATTATTCGCTACCTTGAATCATTAACGAGAGATATGTTCACTACTCAATTCGCAAGTTGTCGATTTGATGATACATTTTTCCCAAAATTAGGGGGAGGAAATAGCGAAATCAATAGAGAAATTTTGTGGAAAAATCCATCACCGTCTCGTCTTGATCCACGTGCTTCTGTTTGTGAGCAAGAAGTACAAAAGATTATTCATCTGCAGAAAATTGCAAATCAAATGCCTAACACATTTACAGATTTGAAAAGGATTACTAAATCACATATACCTGCAGAGAATGTCCCAATTCGGATTGAGGTCCCTGTAGTACCATCTACTAGTGCCATGGCTAATGAATCCAAAGCACGCCTGAAGCGTGGTAGACCATTGGGTTCTAATGATCTAAATTCTAGAAAAATAAAAATAAATGGTCAAGATAACACTACGAAAGAATCTCATATGGAAGTTCAAGCTTTGAACAAGTTTGATATTCCTGAAGGAATCAACGAGCCTGAGACTCAAGAAAATGAGGAACTATCCATAAATTCAAGTGATGCTTGAACTAATTTGAATCGATCGGAAATAGTGGTGGATTATGTCTTTGCATATAATGTTGCAACAAAAATCATGCAAGATAGTGAGGATCTTGAACCTCAATCTGTCACGGAATGTGGACAAAGAAATGATTGGCCAAAATGGCAAGAAGCAATTCAATCAGAGCTGAATTCACTTGTCAAGCCTGAGGGTTTTGGACCTATAGATCAAACACCAAATGGTATTAAACCTATTGGCTATAAATGGGTCTTTGTGTGAAAAAGAAATGAGAAAAATAACATACAAAGGTATAAGGCACGCCTTGTTGCACAAGGATTTTCACGAAGGCCTGGTGTCGACTATGAAGAGACATACTCACCAGTTATGGATGGAATAACGTTACATTATCTCATTAGTTTCACTGTCCATGAGAGACTTGAAATGCATTTGATTGATGTGGTTACAGCCTATCTTTATGGATCACTTGATAATGAGATATACATGAAAATTTTCGAAGGATTTAAAATGCCTAAAGCATATAGTTCAAAGTTTAGGGAAATGTATTCAATTAGATTGCAAAAATCATCGTATGGTTTGAAGCAATCTGGACGCATGTGGTATAACCGTCTTAATGAGTATATATCTAAAGAAGGCTATATAAATGATGCAATTTGCCCATGTGTTTTTATTAAAAAAAAAACATCGGAGTTTGTTGTACTTGTTGTATATGTTGCTGACATAAACCTCATTGGAACTCCAATAGAGGTTCAAAAGGCAATTAATTATTTAAAGAATGAGTTTGAGATGAAAGATCTTGGAAGGACAAAATTATGTCTTGGTTTGCAAATTGAACATTTGACAAACGGTATCTTTGTTCATCAATCTGCCTATACAGAAAAGGTGTTAAAAAGATTTATATGGATGGAGCACATCCATTAAGTACTCCGATGGCTGTTCGATCACTTGATCTGAATAAGGATCCATTCTGACATCAAGAACAGAACGAGGATATTCATGGTCCTGAAGTACCATATCTTAGTGCAATTGGTGCTCTAATGTATCTTGCTAACAGTACAAGGCTTGATATAGCTTTTTTCGATTAATTTGTTAGCAAGGTATAGTTCCGCTCCTACAAGGAGATATTGGAATGGGATCGAACACATATTGCGGTATCTAAAAGGGACTATCGATATGGGCTTATTTTATTCTAACAATTGCAGTCCCGATCTTGTTGGTTATGCTGATGCAAGGTACCTATCTGACCTACAAAAAGCCCGGTCTCAAACAGGCTATGTGTTCATATGTGGGGGTACTGCCATATCTTGGAGATCTACAAAGCAGTCTATCGTGGCCAATTCATCAAATCATGCTGAGATAGTAACTATTCATGAAGCAAGTTGAGAATGTGTGTGGTTGAGGTCCAAGATACATCTCATTCGAGAAAAATGTGGTTTGGAATGTGACAAAGTACCCATTATTTTATATGAAGATAATGCAGCATACATAGCGCAACTAAATGGAGGATTCATAAAGGAGATAGAACGAAACACATTTCGCCAAAGCTTTTCTACACACATGAGCTCCAAAAGAATGGTGACATCAATGTGCAACAGATTCGTTCGTGTGACAATATGGCTGATCTATTCACCAAGTCCCTACCAACTGCATCTTTTGAGAAGATGGTGCACAAGATCGGGATACGAAGGTTCAAGGATGTTCTCATTAGGGGGAGCTAATATGCGCTGTACTCTTTTTTTCTTACGAGGTTTTGTCCCACAGGGTTTTCTTTGTAAGGTTTTTAATTGGCAGCAAGCAATGCGTATTACGAATAACTATGTATACTTTCTCTTTCACTAGAACTTTTCTTTTACATGGACATCCAAGGGGGAGTGTTGTATAATAATGGATGCCATGTGGCATATATATATGTGTTTGGATGCCATTAATAAGATATAAAAGTTACTTGGCCAAGTTGAACTTGGTATCCAAGTAGTTGCTGCCTTACTGTAGATTTAGTAAGGGTCAAGTAACCAAAAAAAAATCCTAATTAAAAGACTAGTACTCATGTAAACAACTACTTTTACATGATCTTTTCTTTCCTAATTACTATCATTAGCAAAAAGTAAAAACTTGTTCATTCTTCCATAGCCACAGAACCATCACCAATCAAGTGATTTATCTTTCCTTCAGGGTGCTCGAAGAAATCTGCTACATCCAAGTGTGCGATGTCAACATGATTTTCAGAGATAAAATTAGCTTCATGATTTTTCTCTTAGTTCTTTAGTGATGCTTGATAAGGCTCAACCAAGTGTTTGGGAGTACGACAGTCACGTGCATAGTGTCCTTTTGCACCACATCAGAAACAAACACTTGCTCTAACTGCTTCACTTTTCTCATCCTTTCCTTGTTCTTTTTGATGGTGCCCTTTCTTTGATGAATGATTAACACCAGGAACATGATTTCTTTCTTGACCATAATCACGACCACGTCTACAACTAGGTCTGCGACCTTTTCCACGCTAGCATGGTGGGCGTACACCTCATTCACTTCAGGAAATGGTGTAGATCCAGTAGGTCGATTCTCATGATTTTTCATTAACAAATCATTATTTTGTTCAGCCACAAGAAGATGAGAAATCAATTCGGAATACTTCTTGAAACCTTTCTCTCGATATTGCGCTGCAATAGCACATTCGAGGCATGAAAGGTGGAGAGCGTCTTTTTCATCATATCAACATCACTAATAGTCTCTCCACATAATTTCAACTGAGAAAAAATTCTGAACATGGTATAGTTGTACTCAAGGTTGAAGAGGTCAAGGGTGCTATTCGTAGGATGCGTAGGGGTAGGGCGACTGGGCCTGACGAAATTCCGGTGGATTTCTGGAAGTACACTGGCGGGCCAGGTATAGAGTGGCTGACAAGGTTGTTTAACATCATTTTTTGGGCAGCAAAGATGCCCGAATCTTGGAGATGGAGCACGATGATTCCATTATATAAGAACAAGGGGGACATTCAGAGTTGCGACAACTATAGGGGTATCAAGTTGTTGAGCCATAATATGAAAGTTTAGGAGAGGGTGGTAGAATTGAGACTGAGGAGGGTAGTGACTATTTCAGAGAATCAGTTCGGTTTCATGCCAGGTCGCTCGACTACTGAGGCCATTCACCTGGTAAGGAGATTAGTTGAGCAGTTTAGGGAGAGGAAAAAGGATTTGCATATGGTGTTCATTGATCTTGAGAAGGCATACGACAAAGTCCCCAGGGAGATTCTGTGGAGGTGTTTGGAGGCTAAAGGTGTGCCCGTGGCATACACTAGGTCGATCCAGGACATGTACGACAGTGCGAAGACGAGGGTGAGGACGGTAGGAGGGGATTCAGAGCACTTTCCCGTGGTGACAGGGTTGCACCAGGAATCGACTCTTAGTCTGTTTCTATTTGCCTTGGTGATGGATGTTTTGACGCGGCGTATTCAAGGGGATGTGCCTTGGTGTATGCTGTTTGCTGATGATGTGGTACTGATTGACGTGACTCGGGAAGGAGTGAATGATAAGTTGGAGGTTTGGAGACAGACCCTTGAGCCTAAAGGGTTTAGGTTGAGCAGGACTAAGACGGAGTACTTGGAATGTAAGTTTAGCGATTCGAGGCATGAAGCTGATATGGTAGTGAAGCTGGACTCTCAGACCATCCAGAAGAGGGGGAGTTTCAAGTATCTGGGGTCTATGATTCAGGGGAACAGCGAGATTGACGAGGATGTTACGCACCGTATTGGTGCAGGGTGGATGAAATGGAGGCTCGCTTTGGGAGTTTTGTGTGATAAGAAGGTGCCCCTGAAGCTTAAAGGTGAGTTTTACAGAGTGGCCGTCCGCCCGGCCATGTTATATGGAGCAGAGTGTTGGCCAGTCAAAAACTCCCACGTCCAAAAGTTGAAGGTAGCGGAGATGAGGATGTTGCGAGGGATGTGTGGACTTACCAGGAGGGATAGAGTTAGAAATGAGATTATTCGAGAGAAGTTGGGAGTGGCGTCGGTGGAAGATAAGATGCGGGAAGTGAGGTTGCGATGGTTCGGACACGTGAAGAGGAGGTGCAAGGATGCCCCGGTACGGAGGTGTGAGAGGCTGGCTGGGGATGGTTTTAGGCAGGGTAAAGGTAGGCCGAAGAAATATTGGAGAGAGGTGATTAGGCATGACATGAAGCAGTTATAGCTTACGGAGGACATGACCCTTGATAGGAAGATGTGGAGGACGCGGATTAGGGTAGAGGGTTAGTGGATAGGAAGGTGTCCGTTTTAGCAGGGAAGAGTGTTTGCTTGTATCTGTGGCTGTTGTTTCTTAGGTAGAGTCTTGTTCGCGTTGTTTTGGTGATTTTTGTGATTTTGAATAACTAGTATAGTGTTGATCTGTGAGTGTCTTGCTTCTTCAGTTATCTAGCGATGTGTTATCCCCTTTTTGCTGTTGGTTGTTATGATTTTTGTTTGTTATTGTAATCTGTTTTGAGCCGGGGGTCTATCGGAAACAGTCTCTCTACTTCATCTGAGGTAGTGGTATGGACTGCGTACACTTTAACCCCCCCCCCCCCAGACCCCACCTGGTGGGAATACACTGGGTATGATGATGATGGTATAGTTGTACTCATGAACAGACATAGTCTTGAAACCTCGGATGCATCCAATCATATTCTGCTTTTGGATGATTGACCATCTTCAGATGGTCATACTTTTCTTTCAGGCTATTCCACAAAACAAGTGGATCCTTAACAGTAAGATATTTACTTTTCAAAATTTCGTCAATATGATGACGCAAGAATATCATAGCCTTAGCACGATATTGACTTGATGCTTTATTTTCATTTTTAATGGTGTCTCCAAGACCCATAGCATCCGAAAGGATTTCAGCATTCAACACCCATGAAAGGTAGTTCTTGCCCGAACTTTGAAGGGCAACGAACTCAAGTTTCGTAAGATTAGATATAGTAAAAAGAAGAGAAAATAATACCTTAGCCTTCAAATTTTGAGACGGTAGAGTCTCGCGTTTATAACGTGTTATAAAATAGAAATAAAGTGTTCAACTAAGAGTAATAAAAGATAACTAAAATACAACTAGGGAGAATGGGGACAGTAGTACTTTTCTTTTCACTATTGATTCTTTCGTAGTATGTTTACAAATACACTAAAGATAGTTATTCTTGTTCGTGTTGTTTTGGAGATGTTTGTAACCTTGAATAAATAGTCTATAGTGCTACTTTGTCGGTGTCTTGCCTATTTCCGTATATAGCGATGTGTTATCTCTTCTTGTTGTTTGTTTCTATGACTTTTGTTTGATTGTTATCTGTTCTAAGCCGGGGGTCTATTGGAAACAGCCTCTCTACTTCATCTGAGGTAGTGGTATGGACTGCGTACACTTTACCCTCCCCAGACCCCACCTGGTGGGAATACACTGGGTATGTTGTTGTTGTTACTTGGCCCTTACTAAAGCTACAGTAAGGCGGCAACTATTGTGTATATATATATATATATATATATGCCACATGGAATCCATTTAAGGAAGAAGTCAGGTGGAGACCAAAATTGGAAGGGGGGGGGGTTGCTTCAGTTAAATAGAGGAAGGGATGAGGGAGTGGTTGGAAAGGGCTATAGGGGAAGAGGAGGTGTGGGAAGCGGTGCAGGGTTGTACTAGTGATAAGGCTCTGGGACCAGATGGATTCACTTCAGCTTTTATCCAACAGTGTTGGAGGATAGTCAAAGGTGAGCTGTTGGAGACCATTGTAGAATTCCAAGAAAGTGGGGGGTTTGAGAAAAGTTTGAATGTTTCTTTCATCACCATTGTGCCAAAGAAGGAAAGGGCGACGAGTATAAAGGATTATAAACCTATTAGTCTAGTAGGAGGCATTTACAAGATTTTATCTAAGGTGCTTTCTAATAAACTTAAGAAAGTCTTGGACGAGACATTGTCCTTTTCTCAGAATGCTTTGTAGAAGGAAGACAAATACTAGTTGCAACTTTGGTGGCAAATGAGATGGTTGATTCTCGGAAGAAGAAACGTACACCGGGAATTTTATGTAAGCTAGATCTCGAGAAAGCTTACGATCATGTCAACTGGGATTTCTTGGATTACATCATGTTGAAGATGGGCTTTGGAGATAGTGGAGGAGATGGGTCAAGTTTTGCATTTCTTCTGCCAGATTCTCTATTTTGGTAAATGGAAATCCCTGTGGTTTCTAGGCTTGAGACAAGGGGATCCTTTATCTCTTATGTTATTCATTTTGGTAATGGAAGCTTTGAGCAAGATGATGGACATAGCAGCCAACGGAGGTCTGTTGAAGGGCTTTGATGCTTCATTTAGAGGGCAGAGTAACGTGACCGTTACACATTTGTTGTTTGTAGATGATACTTTGGTCTTTTGTGATGCGAATGTCTCCCAGTTAGATTTCTTGAGACGGATCCTTATATGGTTTCAGGCTTAAAGATCAATCTTAGTAAATGTGAAGTCACACCGGTGGGAGCAGTAGATAATGTTGAGGAGATTGCGCAAGTGTTAGATTACAAGGTGGTAATCTACCTGCTACATATCTTGGACTACCTTTGGGAGCTTCTAATAAAGATCTCACAGTGTGAAATCCGGTGGTTGAGAGAGTCAAGAAGCGGCTAGCAGGATGGCAAAAGAGGTATTTGTCGAAAGGGAGAAAGGAAGTGTTGATCAAAAGCACCCTTTCTAGTATTCCTACATATTTCATGTCACGTTTGTCAGGCCCCTGACAAAGATTGGAAAGACTTCAGCGTAACTTCCTATGGGACTCAGCGGAAGGCACTAAGAAGTTTCACCTTGTGAATTGGAGAGTTGTTACATCTCCAAAAGAATGGGGAGGGCTTGGAGTGAAAGATCTCTAGGTCTACAACAAAGCTTTGTTAGGAAAGTGGATGTGGAGATTTGGGATGGAGGAAAATGCTTTTTAGAGGGGGGTGGTAGTGGATAAATATGGTATAATGGATGGTGGATGGAGGATTTGAAACATTGTAACTCCTTTCGGGTGTGGCTTGTAGAGGGGTATCATGAAGGGGTGAGAAGGTCTTTATCGACATATCTCTTTTAAGGTTGGGAATGGAAGCAGGATTAGTTTTTGGGCACACAAGTGTTGTAGGGAGATCGAGTTGAAGGAAGCTTTTCCTTGTTTATGCCGCATTTCTTGCCAGTGAGAGATGACAGTCCAACAAATTTGTAGGTCTCATGAGGGTGTTATTCACTGGGATTTAAGATTCAGAAGAAACTTTCATGATTGGGAGATGGAAAAATTTCACAATTTGTTAGTTCTTTTGTATGGGCTAGGCACATCAAACAATTTGTTAGATGCATGGAGGTGGCAAGAGAGAGTGGTGACGGCTTATTCACTGTTAGCTCTTTTTATAAAAGGTTGCTAGTGAGAGAGGAAGGTATCTTTTCTTATGACTCCATTTGGATCCCTAGAGCACCAAGGTAGGTTTGTTTCTTTGTATGGTTGGCGGCAAGGGGTGTGATATTAACAACGGAGAATCTGAGAAAGAAGAAAGAAGAAAGAAGAAAATCACTCATGTCAGTTGGTGCTTCATGTGTAAAAGTATCGGCGAAAGTGTAGATCATCTTCTTCTGCATTGTAAGGTGGCTAGTCGGTTATGGAAGGTGGCCCTAAATTTGTTTAGGGGACAATGGATCATGTCGGGCACAGTGAAGGAGGCTTTGCAAAGTTGGACTCTTAAAAGGGGGAAGGAAAGCACGAGAGCATGGAGCGTTGTCTCCTTGGTAGTCATGTGGGTCATTTGGAAAGAGAGGAATAGGAGGGCTTTTGAAGGGGTAGAACTTGATTTCGTATAGTTATTGTTTTGTACCTAGTTTACTTTTGGTGTACTTGCGAGGTCCCAATTTGTATAGAGGATTGGACCTCTTTTGTTGAGAACCATATTTTGGTGTAGGTTCTCTTCTTTTGGTATATGTATACGGGGTTTTCCCCCCAAATGTTAATGAAATTGTTTACCTTATCAAAAAAGAAAAAATTGTTACACCGCCCTATTTATAGAC
The DNA here is from genome assembly GCA_031232105.1 of Capsicum rhomboideum. Lineage (NCBI taxonomy): Eukaryota > Viridiplantae > Streptophyta > Magnoliopsida > Solanales > Solanaceae > Capsicum > Capsicum rhomboideum. The sequence continues at coordinate 15,841,916 of CP124718.1, forward strand.
ACTACATTACAATCCTTTTCCATGTAGTAGACTTTATACAATCCTATTCCTAGGCCACCAGACTGTGGTGGGATATGTTCAGTTGGTTTTGTATGTCTTGGGTGATGCCAAGATTTGTGAAGGACTTGCTGTTTTGTTGGAAAGCTGGAAGAAGCAGGAGAAAGAGCAAGGCATAGAATGTTGTTCCTCCGGCTTTAATGTGGATCATTTAGAGAGACAGAAATAGGAGGGCTTTTGGAGGGGTAGAAATGAGTTTTGGGCAGTTGAGGAGTAGTTTCCGATCCCTTACTTATTTTTGGTGCAACTATTATTTGAATGAAGTGAAAAAATGTGATCTTTGTTGTAAAATAGAACAAACATGTTATCTGCACCCAACAGTACGTAGAGATATGGAGAGAGGGGACAGCTTTGTTGCGGACCTTTCTTTGCTTTCTTTTATGAACTCCACTGGTCGTCCATGGATTATAGTGACGTAGTCCCGGCGTGTATAGAGGATTGGGGGTCTTTTGTAGAGATCCATATATTTTTGTAGGTTCTTTACTTTTTGGTGTACTTCTTGCATGCGACCCATTTTGGCCTTTTGATTTATGAAATGAATTGTTTACCTGATAAAAAAAAAATACTGTCCTATTCCTGATCTAACAAATGCTATCACCTAGTTTTCAAAGAGCTGACTGGACCTGGAGCTTCAGAACAAAGTAAACAAAGAGAAATATGATAGTTTGAAGATGTAGATAATGCATTTTGTAAACTTCAACATTTGATAGTTTGAAGATGTAGATAATGCATTCTGTAAACTTCAACATTTGATCCCAAATAGGTGAATATTACTGCCAAAGCTCAAATGAAGCATCTTTCTTATGAGTTTTGACCAACTTTAGTCATAGTATGCTTGTTTGTTAACAACTTTCTCCTGTTTGTCATAGTTTTGACTTTGCATACTAGATGGTCAACTATAGTTCTATGGTTATGATGCTTATTGTAAGATTAGAAGGTAGAGTATGCCACTATGATAGTCTGTCATGGGTTTCATTTGGTCAAAATCCTTTGTCCACCAAGGAAAGAAAGTGAGAAGTCTCTACTCAAAAATAAAAAGTGAGAAGTTTAAATACATTTGACTTGCCTCTTTTTCCCTTTGATTTGTTTGTGATTTCCTTGCTCTCTCCATTTAATACCACATTCCTTTGGACATGGATGCTTCTCATCTGACTTGTCTCTTTGTACTTTCTCATCCTGAACTTCGGTCATATATACAATTAAGGTCCATGTTCTTGTTGACAAATATTAAAAGAAATGTAAACTGGTACTTGACATTCTGGTTTTCGAAGAAATTATGACGTTTATTTAGTTGATGAGCAATGATCTTCGGAAACCAATTTAGTTTTTTCTGCGTGTTCTTTTAATAAATAAGTTTTGTGCTAATGTTGCAGAATGTGATACATCTTTCCCTTGCAGAATGGTGTTCCGATGACTGTCATTGGTGATATTCAGTCGTTGCTGCTGATGTTTATGTGTAACGTTGCCAACACATATTCTTGTAAGAAATTTTCTTCTTCAGGAATTTCAGATCATAGGGAACAAAGAGAAAGCTTGTACTTCGTAGATGCAGCTATTGCATTCTGTAAACTCCAAAACTTGATCCCAAATGTTCCTATAAAAACTCAAGTGAGACATCTTTCTTTAGAGGGTTTAGACTTTCGAATTTCAGCTGTAACATTAATGTTTGCTATCTTAATCTTTCATTAGAAACAAGCTGATCTCTTCTACCTTGTCATTCCAGACAGAGTTGATCATGGCTATCCATGACATGCTTGCTGAGTTTGGTGTCTGCTGTGCAAATGCAACTGGTGAAGAGGAAGAAGGAACATTTCTAAAACTTGCAATAAAGCACCTATTGAACTTGGATATGAAACTGAAGTCCAACTTTCAATCTGAAATGTCTCAATGTGACGAACAGTCTTCCCATGATAATAATGTTCAGAAATGTGAGCAACTTTCTCATGAAAGCCACATCAAAGTGTTATCGAACTTATCAAATTTGGAGAAGCTAAATGTGGAAGCAGGTCTGGTAGATATGGCTGAAGCTACCGTTTCAGATAAAGATGCTGTTGAGAGGATTAGTGCAGAAGCTATTTCTGCCAGTAAATCTTTAGAGGTTGAAAAAACTAAAGTGGAGGACAGTAAGAATGTTGGTGATGTCTCTGATGGTATGTACCCTAGATCGGCAAAATCAAAGGATCAATTGGTCGAAGATGGAACTGAGCTAAGTGAAGATGCAAAAGAGGAGCTTGAAGTTGTCATTGATAATGCTTTGGATCAGTGCTTTTACTGCCTGTATGGATTGAATCTAAGGTCTGATGCATCTTATGAAGATGAGCTAGGTGTGCATAAGAACACAAGCCGGGGTGATTACCAAACTAAGGAACAATGTGCTGACGTTTTTCAGTATATACTTCCTTATGCTAAAGCTTCTTCTGTAAGTGCTATGCGTCTTCTTTTTCTCGAATTCCATTTATCAAACCTTCCTCCAAACCCTTATTTCCCAAGTGAGGTATAATATATTATTTTAAAAGCTCTCAATTTTGCTCGTCATTCAGAGAACAGGGCTCATTAAACTCCGAAGAGTCCTTAGAGCTATACGAAAGCACTTTCCACAACCACCAGATGATGTTTTAGCTGGAAATGCAATAGACAAGTTCTTAGATAGTCCTGAAATGTGTGAAGACAAACTCTCGGAGGAAGCAGGATCCAGTGGCTTTCCTGAATCCATGACAAAGATATTATTATCAGATCCCAGAAGCCTTGAACAACAGAAAGCATCATCAAAAGGAAGGTAAGCATGTTAGTTATGGGATCAGCACTTTGGCAAATGAACTTACTAGTACTTTGGACTATGGAATCAAACAGTTATTGGTCATTGGTTGTTTGCAGTTCTGAGCAATACCTGGAAGTTTATAGCAACTTGTATTATCTTCTTGCTCAGTCTGAAGAAATGAATGCAACTGATAAATGGGCTGGCTTTGTTCTGACCAAAGAAGGGGAGGAATTTGTGCAGCAAAATGCAAATCTCATCAAGTATGATTTAATTTACAATCTCCTACGCTTGGAGAGTTGGCAGAAACTTGCTAATATCTATGATGAGGTAAATACTGGTATCTATATGTTCCCTACTGCAAGGCACTTTTCTACTGTGGGGACTTCATGTCATGCACTTCGTAGTTAATCTCTTTGTTTTTCGTACTTCTTTTGGGAACACAGGAGGTAGACTTGCTGCTAAATGATGGAAGCAAGCAAATAAATGTTCTGGGATGGAGGAAAAATGCTGCTTTATCTGAAAGAGTTGAGGCAAGTCGCCGAAGGAGCAGGCGATGTTTGTTGATGACCTCAGCTTTAGCGAAAACAGCAGATCAACAGGTATGCTTTTGATAAGAATCAGGTTACTTGAAGAAAACAAGAAAATAATGCGGAAGCGAAAATGCAAAGATTAAAGACAGGAGCTGAAAGATATGTGAAATTCGAGAATAAAATTCCCAAATTCCAAATAAGTGCTAAGAACCCTAATTGATCTTAGTATTCAAAAATTAGCGGGTTAAAACTAATTACGAAACTATTAGAGTCAATTCACGAACTTAGATCAAATGACCCCTATTTTCGAAGAAATTAGAGACAAATAATTAAGAAAAGATGAGTTACCTTCTTTAATTTACTTTAATAGCAACCAAAGATATCAAGTTAAGAATTAATTTTACCTCCTAAAGATTGTTTCTTGTAGATTTGCAAGATAAATCCATAGCCACCACGCAAAAAGGTGTAAAAGAAGAGAAACCTCCCAAATAATATTAATCATGTCTGGAAAAAACAAAATCCACCCCTGTATATAGGGGATACCTATTCCAAATAGCATGGGATTTGAATCTACTTTTATGGAAGTAACAAATAGGAAAATCTAACTAGCAAACCTAACTCCTTTTGTCCCATTTAATGTGACACCTTTTTCTTTTTAGTCCGTCCAAAAAGAATGTCACTTTACTATAATTAGAAATAATTTAACTTTGAAATTCCCGTTTTACCCTTAATGAAATGATTTACAATCACACAAATATCTAAGGATTGTTTTAGACCACATGTTTCAAAAGTTTTTCTTTTTTTCTTAAACATCGTGCCACGTCAAACAGTGCTACATAAAATGGGATGGAGGGAGTATATTTTTAGTCTAAAACTAATAATTATAAGCATGAATGACAAATATATGAACGAAGAAATATGAAAAAGATTACGATAAAGTGAAATATCACTTGTTTAGTGTCGCCTCTTCTAAAGAGGCTCGTTGGCAAGGAAAAGTATGTGTTAGAACCTTGATGATGACATTGAAGGGCACATTAAGCGAAGCGAAGCACTCAACACGTTTTGAGCCTTGCTTCAGGGCTTAAGCGTGCCTTTGACAACACTAGTTTTGATGTTATTGGGTGGCTTATAACACGTCCTCTCTGGCAAGTTGACACAAGCTGGATGGTTGTGTTCCGCATAGGATTCAGTAAAGGCTCTTTTAATCAAAAGAAATACTTGTGGGAGTAAAATTAGGTGACTAATTTAGTTTCAAAGTTAAGTGTCCGAGACAGTATATCTGTCAAACTCAAAGTTCAATTGTCGTTGAAGTTTCAAAAAACAGTATATCTGTCAAACTCAAAGTTCAAGTGCCGTTGAAGTTTCAAAAAATTAAATTATTGTAATCATGGTTTTGTCCAAAATAAAATTTTATGTTTGCAAGAATGAATTAGTTTTTAAAAGGCAGAAAAGTCGGTCATATTTCAAGGATATTTTTTGTCGCTCAACATTTAACGTTTTAATATTTGTGCTTTTATAAATGTTCATTGCACTTTATTCCCCGTAAATCCCAATCATTGCAAGAAAAAGTTAGGTAATATTATTTTTAATTACATTACATTTGTTTTATGAGGTACAAAAATGTTTCTACAGTATAAGATTGTATATCCATATATTTATTATTACTTGAATAAAGGTTTAGGACTTAAGTGATTATATTTATTATTATGACTTAAAAATATAAATGTGTTAAAAAATCGTAACAAAACGAAATTAAATTAAAAGGATATTAGTCAGTTTTCAGGCATAAGAATATTTAATTATTTATTCTTAAAAGTATGTTGATCAGAAAAAGTAGGATATAATATTTTTTTTTAAAAATAAGTCCTCCCGTCTCCATCTTTTGTTTTTTGACTTCATGGTAGTTTTACATAGCGAAATTTATGCACGCAGCCCGGTGCACTAAAGCTCCTATTATGCGCGGGGTCTAGGGAAGGGCTGGACCACAATGGTCTAATTTTTTTTTGGATAACAGTGATGTTTGGGCAAGCTTTCGCGCATCTCAACTAAATCCACGGAGTACCTGCCACCTTCCACCAGCAACAGATACCAGGTAACTCTGTCCACCAAGACTAGGACAGATGGGAAGAATCACCTTGTGTTTTTTTGTCACGTCCCAAATAGGACTGTGACCGACGCTAAGGGGGTAGAATCCCAAAGCAAGCCTCATCAGTAATCTACAGAAAAATCGGGCAGAGTTTCCCCTGTTTTGGGCCTATCCAAATTTTCCCTGTTTAAGAATTCACAACACAACTATCCATCATCACTAAATTCGACACAATATTCATCAACAACTCATTCACAAAGTAATAATACTAAATCCATCTCCAAATGTGAGAAGAAGTCAAATACTTCACCAGTCTATAATACGAATGAATACTCCTGACTCTAATAAAGGAAATGACTATGGAGCGACTCTAAGAGTTCAAATAAAGATTCATAACAAATAATTAAGCTTGCTGCCCATGCGAACAAGTGCGGGGCTCACCGGGAATATTCAACTCGTAGGCCTCTAGTTAACAACATCCTCACCAACGTCACCTGCGTTTTCTGTAAAAAATAGCGGGGAGTGAGATGCTAGCTCAGTGAGTAATAACACTTAACCACAACAGTTTTTAATGGGGACAAGTCAGAAAACATGCTAGTATGATAATCAGAAATGTCATGAAATAAGTGCCCTTTTTGGAAACAGTAATAATAAGCAGCCCTTTTTGGAAACAGTAATAATAAGCAGACTTATTTGTTCCATGTAAGCAAAATCAATTAACTGTTTGGTAATAAACTCAATAAACACCATATCATATCAAATATTACATATTTGGGTGGTTTCTAAGAATGAATCATGTAATCGGTGTGACTTTCTACTTCAAGAAAAGCCAATAACTATGGACCCCTCGTAAAGGAGTCAACTATTCATATCGGTAGGTCCCTACTCGAGGGAGATCAGTAATTGTGTGGTAGTTCTACCTTCCCACTAGCGAGGGCTGTAACGGTAATCTGTAAATGCAAGGTGCACCAGTTCTAACGAACCCGCCGTTAGCTACGGGATCCAAATCAAGGTCTACTACCATTTATACTTTTCTTTGTAACCTGTAGGTACTCGTATGAAAACATTTTCAAAATAGTACGGGGAATTTAAGTTCTTATCAAATCATATTACATATAAAACTTGAACAAAAACCCATGTCAAGATACTTATTTCTCAAGTAAGTGAAGAACTTTCACAATAACAATAATCTTATCTCAAACAACGGTAAGTATGTCTTATAACAATGAAAACATCTCAAATAACAATTTTAGTATCATGTCAAGTAAAAGACTTGTCCCACGTGAAATTTCAAAGCATTCGGTAACTTGTTTTCTTCAAAATCATGTATAAACTATGCAAGTTATGAAAACATAAATTGTGGTAAGATTACTACTCACAGTACTTGTGCCGAAATACCAAACTTGTCAATTCGAGTAGCCCATATGACTTCTTTCAATCCATCTATACTATCACAATACGAGTCCAAGTATCAAATTCATGAACTACCAACAAAATCATGTTCAATTCTATCAGATTTCCTCTTGGGTCCATTCAAAATAACCTATGTTCTGTTACTCATAACTATAAAAATAATTCTCTACAGTTATTGCCATTTCAGATTCATATGATATTATCAATTAGTTGGTTTCCAACAAAATTCATATCTAATGATACCTGCTGCAGTTTAACTCCATTCTTCATCCAAATTCCACAATTTAATCCATACCTGTAAATAATGATACCCGTTCAAACGAAAATTAAGATACACAGTTACCTATTTCTCTTTAGGCAAAAGCGTGGTTCTTTCTCCTCTTGCCAATCTTCTTTCTCTGTCTATATACATATATCTCACTGTGAATTTTCTTCGGTGCGGATCAAAGAGCCAATAGTTTCTTCTTCTTCTTTTTTCCATGGCTTATGCTAGGTTTTCTGTATGGGCTTTAGCCCACGATTTTTTTTCCTTCTCCAGGTTTCTTGTTTCTCAAAAACAATTGTTCTTTTTTTTTTTTTCAGCTAATGACATATAAGCCCTTATTTAAATATAGGGTATTACATTTTTGTTTATGCCGGGATTTAAACCTGAGTCACAAGTTCTCAACCCACTTCATTGACCACTAGGCCACACCTTTGGGTGCTGACCACAAGGGTCTATTGTACGCATCCTTATCTTACATTTCTTCCAGAGGCTGATTACACGTCAAAAATGCAAGGTAAGGCTGCGTACAATAGACCCTTGTGGTCCGGCCCTTCCCCAGACCCTGCGTATAGTAGGAGCTTTAGAGCACCGGGCTGCGTATAATTTCACTGCATAAAACTACCATGAAGCAGTGTTATCAAAAGCGAAAAGCGCAAAAAAGCTCTAAGGTCTGTTGGGGCTTAAAGCGCAAAGCGCAAATAAAAGCGTGGGCTTTAATGACAAAAAGAGCAAAGGGAGAAAAAGTACAAATATTAATATTTAGTCCAAAACTAGTAATTATAAGCATGAATGACAAGTATATGAACAAAAAAATTGAAAAACAATTACGATAAAGTGAAATATCAATTATTTAGTGTCGCCCCTTCAGAATAGACTCATTGGCAAGGAAAAGTATGCCTTAGAAACTTGATGACGACAGTGAAGCGCCCATTAAGCGAGGCGAAGCGCTCAACACATTTTGAGCCTCGCTTTAGGGCTTAAGCGCGCCTTTGATAACACTGCCATGAAGTCAGAAAAACAAAAGACAGAGATGGGAGGATTTAATTTTTTTAAATAATATTGTATCCTATTTTTTCTGATCAACATAATTTAAGAATAAATAATTAAATATTCTTACAAACGATTAGATATTTTTATAGGCATTAGAAATATTTTCAACTATTTTATTTTCTTTCAACATAAAATTTTATATCCACGAACTTGCAAACGATAATTTATCAACTTTATGATGGCTATCCCCATTTTGAAATTTAAGCATATCCGTATTGGCTCATTTTCTTTGTTATTGATACAAAAAAAGCTTTGAAAAAAATCCTAAAATTATTTGGTCAAAATTCTATATCAAACCACAACAGGAACATTGCATAAAATGTCAATATGTTAAATGAAATTTAACAGAAAAAAGATTACTCATTGTGCCTCATGTCCCCAACATATGTTCCAAGCCATTCAATATCGTTATCTAACCGAAAAATGAGGTGGCTGTATAATGTAAGTTGCGTTTTCAAGTGAATTGTGGACTCAGGTTCTCTATTTTGCTTTTTCATCACAATGATGTAATTTTTTTTAAACGAAAAATCAGAAGTAGCCAGAAGTTATACCACTTAAGTTGAGACTCATCTAGCGAAAAGTTGTCATTACAAACAGGGAATCGTTAAGTACATTCTGTTACAGAGTTTAATGTAGGTGAAATTATATTCATTGCAGTTCTTTCAATGAATTTCAAAAATCTAAATATCTTTTTTGTAAATGTGGTTAACACAAGAGTGATGTATTTCTAATAGAATTACCATACTTAATTTGATTAAGGGTGGATTTCAATTTATGGACCAGATTCAAGTGGGCAGAATTTTAGTTGAAATTCTTGAGTCCTAAATGTTATGCGTAGTCCTAAAGTTGGAGGAGGCTCCATAACAGATCTTCAGTTGCAGCAAACAATCTAACCAAGAGCGAAAACAATCATCTCTACCGAGAAATCCAGTTGGTTCATTACCTTGAAACGTATGAATTTAATCGCAGAAGATAGAAATAATTGTAAGAGCAATGAGAAGAGCCAATTAGTTGGGAAATTCGACACAAGAATTTGGAACTTTTAAGATATTAACATGTATAGCTAGCTTCAAAAAATATCTTGACGCCACCTCTCAATTCTTCCAACTATAGACGCCGTGGAAACATGCTTTTCTCTTAATAACCAGGTTTGGAGATTCTTTAGCCTTATATAAACAAATATTTAAAGCCATGATCGGACTTTTAGACTAAATAAGATTTATATCCCAAAGTGCATAAAGTTTCCGTTGCATACTGGGATTCTTCAATGGCGTTCCATTTTAGAATAGTAGGTGAAATTTCAAGTGAAGTCAAAGTCTATATTTTTACAATTTCATCTAATATGAAACTAATTATTCAAGGATATTCTTGTCTACCAACATTATTATTCATGCTTTTATAGTAATACAGATAATGATTAATATACCTTGTCGCAAAAAGTTCTTGTTGGAGTCAAGGGGGCGTTAGCGCATTTCATTCTCACTGTCTACATGTGATTGCTCTGGCTTCTTTCAGGCTGAGATACATGAGTTATTGGCATTAGTATATTATGATGGTCTTCAGAATGTAGTACCAATCTATGACCAAAGATATGTTGTGCCAACCAAAGATTCAGCATGGATAATGTTCTGTCAAAACTCAATGAGACACTTTCAGGCGGCCTTCGCACACAAGTAAGTCTGTCTGTTGACTCCATTTCCCTTGATCATTTCTTCATCTAATGTAACCTAGCATGTAATTTCAGAGAGGATTGGTCTCATGCATTTTATTTGGGGAAACTCTCCGAGAAGCTTGGACACTCACATGAGACGTCATTTTCATTCTATGCGAAAGCTATTGCTTTGAATCCATCTGCTGCGGATTCATTCTATAGGATGCATGCTTCACGGTTGAAGTTACTTTGCACGTGTAAGAAACAAGATGAGGAGGCCTTGAAGGTTTGGTGCTTTTCTGAAACTCACTTTAACTCCTTTCCATTTCCTCTTTTATTGAGACGGTTACACATGTAAGTGAGCTATGATACGAACAGGTGTGTATTGATCGTCATGAAGATAGCTAATTTAATTTTAGCTCTTTTGGTTTCCTATAGACCTAATCTATCCCAGTTGTATGTAAAATTTGGGAGACCCATACACAGCAAAGCCACATTTCAAAAAATATATATACAAGCGCAACAAGAATAGTTTCACTGGATTATTTGAAACATGGCCCGCTTAGAGGTGAGGTTTGTGTAATATATAATATGCTTCTCTAATCAGCAGCCCATATAAGTTACGTGAATTTCAGCAGCATATGCGTCGTTTTCCTTTTTTCTTCACAGATCAAAGAGTTCTCAAATTATAACTTGACCATTGCATCCGGGAGAGGGAGGACTTGGCATGTCTAAACTAAATGTTTCTTCTGCATACTTTTAGTCTGTATGTCCCTTCTCTGGCCAGACTTGGAAATAGTTACCTTTTTCAAGTGGTCATTTTCCATGTGTTGGGACTGTTGTTGCCTTAATAAGTGCCTGGATGCATTTTAGGTTGTTGCTGCGTACTGTTTCAATCACTCAACTCAGGATACTGTGATGGATATCCTCAGTAAGGTTTGCCCATCAATCTCAGAATCGACATGCTCTGAGGATAGAACTCCCAATGCGTACTCTGTCAATGATGGAAAAGGGGATTCACATTTGGAAGGGGTGTGGCAGATGCTTTACAATGATTGCCTTTCTGCTCTTGAAATCTGTGTGGAAGGAGACCTGAAACATTTTCATAAGGCTAGATATATGCTTGCTCAAGGCCTATATCGAAGAGGTGGGAATATGGATCTACAGAAGGCAAAGGATGAACTTTCCTTTTGCTTTAAGTCGTCTCGTTCTTCATTCACAATAAACATGTGGGAGATTGACAGTACGGTTAAAAAGGGGAGGTATGAATTTCCTTTTTTTTTTTCTGTCCTATCATTTAGAACATCGAGGAAGCACTATGACAAAATTTTCTGATTCCTTGTAGATTGTTCTCTCTTTATATAGGGAATGCCTGTTTTTTAATTGAATCAAAGTCTTGGGTGTTCACCATCACACAAAGACGTTGGCAGCTTTTAACATACGATGTAAAAAGATTGCCCACATTGACATAAGCTATTGGAAAGATCAACTTTGAGCTTCCAAAATATCCATCCAAGTATATATAGTGGAGCAACATATTTTCTTTCCACCAAAAAGTTAAAATGGAAGAAGAGAGCCTTGAATGTCCATGCAAGTCTTTTTCTGTTGTTCCTTTCTCGCAAATCATCCAAAACATACATTGTGAGAAATGAAGCGAGCAAGAGAGGATTAAGAAAAACATTGCGTGATTATTCCCTCAAGCTAAGGTTTAAATAGTTAAGTCTACATGTTCTAAGAAATGAAAGAAAATCAAAATTACAAATTACTGGAAATAAATCAATCTAATTGATTTTGGTTTATCCTAATTGATATGTACTATATTCACAAGATCCTAATACTCCTTGTAAAGATATGACACCTGGGCCTAACTCTACCCCAAAAGCTAGTTTATGAGGGAGAATTGCCCAAGTCCATATAAGCAAACCACCAGTCCATTCCCCAACCAATGTGGGACTTTTACCCACTCTAACACTCCTCGAGTTGGCACATATAAATCATATATACTAAGTTTTATATATATATAACCTGCTTTGAGAAGGGTAAGGGACTTGATGTATATATCGCAAGATGATCATTTGATTTCAAGGATTTTATGACAATGTCTCTTGAGATCTCGACATGACATGGGGTGTGGGTGTGGGATCTGTACCCAATCTGGTCAACCAATTTTGGATACTTTCACCAAAATCGATGGAGAAATTCTGGGCAGATTAAATGATTTCTGTAATCAAGACAAAAGCAAGGTGAAATTGAAGAAAATGGAATACCTTCTAATAGAAGTTTCTATGTCACTCCTTTTCCTTTTATCTCGTTCCAGGATTCTCCTCTTGATCAATATTTTCTGCCCAAATTTTCTACATAATATCTCATAATTTATGTTTATAACTCTAAATTTTAGTTATTTGAATTATTCTTAGCCGAATCCCCTCACCCGTATTCATACCTGGATCCGTATCCCCGAACCATAAAATTTAGTTCAGGAAGGATCCAACCTCTAAAGGGGAGCCTTGGAGTAACTGGTAAAGTTGTTGCCATGTGACCAGGAGGTCACGGGTTCAAGCCTTGGAAACAGCCTCTGGCAAAAATGCAAGGTAAGGCTGCGTACGATAGACCCTTGTGGTCGGGCTCTTCCCCGGACCTTGCGCATAGCGGGAGCTTTAGTGCACTGGGCTGCCCTTTTTTTTAAAGATCCAACCTCTAGATCCGCATCCATATCGGACACCCGCACCCGAGTCCATGCATCTTAGCTTGAGATTATCTTATCTTTACGAAATAACTATCAATTTTTATGTGTGGTCCTATCATGAAACACTGGATCTGATCCAATGTGAAGTGCAAACTGATTATCACACACAAGTCAATTTGGCCAATCTCTCCAAATTTCAGTTCTTTTAGCAGTTAGTTGATTCAATGAGTTCACATGTAGCCACTGTATAGCATGATATTCTGCTTCTTCACTTGATCTTGCAGTTACGTTTTGTTTCTTACTTTTCCAAGAAACAAGAAGCACCCCCCCACCCCCACCCCCCCACCCCCCAAACCATACCGCAATACCTTAGATAGATTGTATGCACGCTCAATTTGCATTTGTTTATCCAACAATATGCCCATGTCTTCGGTCTTTGTGAAGTACCCTTTTCCCTGGAACATACTTTATGTATTGAAAGATACAAATAAATGCATTCCAATAACTATCACAAGGAAAATCCAAGAATTGAGTTACGACAGTCATTAGGAAAACAATGGCTAGTCATGGTGTGGTAATTTAACTTGCCTATCAACCTCCTATACCTTCCAAGATCATTAATAGGCTTTCCTTAATTTGGTAGAAGGTTAATATTTGGATCCAGGGAGTATCAATAATCCTACATTCTGTCATTCTTGTCTCTGTAAGAATTTCAAGAGCATACTTCCTCTTGTAATGAAAATGCCTGATTTGGATTGCGCAATCTCAATACCTGATAAGTACCTGAACCGACTAAGGTTCTTGGTTTAAATTACCGAAAAAAGATGATGCTTTAACTTGGGTGATTTCCTCTTCATCATCCGTGATAGCTATATCATCAACGTAGACCATCAAACACATGCACAAATGTGGAGCGGAGGATGATAAACCACAGCATAATTAGCTTCACTACGAGTCATACCAAATTCTTGGATAAACCGTGTTAAATTAGTCGAACCACACTCGATGGGTCTGCCTCAGGTCATAAAGTGAGTGTTTTTGGCCTACACACCATGTTAATAGACTTCTCCTGAACTCATGCTCTTGTTTGAATTTTACTTTTAGGTTTCACATACGGTGATAAACTTGTTTGAATAGTACATTTACTATTCAAGGTCCATGATAAGGTTCTATGGGCTTGGCCCATTTTTGGACAACCTTGAATTTCAAATCAATGTCATATAGAGTCGTACTAACACCCATTGACACTGATAATACAATTGTTTTGAATTGGCGCTTCGACTTCTTTTCCCGCCATCTTCTTCTATCAAGGTTATCCTGGCTGGTCTGAAAATGGGCTTTCTTCCTGCAATGTCTCTCCATTTCTTCTGGAGATTGAAGTGATTATAATTGCCCTTTGATGACTGCCAAGTTTTGTGACAGGCTTTGCTGTCCTTAACGTCTAGGTAACTACCACCAAATCCTCTACTTGATGGAACAGTTCTATATACAAAAAAGGGCAGCCCGGTGCACTAAAGCTACCGCTATGCGCGGTGTCCGAGGAAGGGCCCCACCACAAGGGTGTATTGTACGCAGCAAGGTAAGGCTGCGTACAATACACCCTTGTGGCACGATGTAGGTAAATGGGTCTCCTTTCTTCTCTGACCTGTGCAGGCTATTTGAAGCAACCATTCATCAAGGAGCATGATTTACTCGTCTTCCCGTGACTATCTAAAAATGGAAAGAGGAAAAGCTTAGGGAAATTTTCTAGGTTTGACACTTTTAAGACAATAGATACTTCACATGCTCAACCTGCTCACTCTGAGAATGCTTCCACCAAAGATGTGTTCAAGAAATATTTATCTCATCTGACGCATCCCAAGCCACTAAAATATTGTTGCATTATGCAATCTTTTGTAAGTATCCATCAATGGACAAAAATACCCATGCCACTACATCCTAGTTTTGAAACGGCAACCATTTTGTAAGACCTCTTACAATTTTATTGACTGGGGTCACGCTTCATATCATCGTACACTAGGCTTGAGACTTTGAGTTATGTATGGTGTCAAAGTCTGTATGTGTTGATTTGCTTGCTGGAACTGAGTCAATTTATTTGACCCTTTAAATATATGTCACAATTTTTGCAAAATCTTGGACTTTGTTAGTAAGCATCTGCAGAAGCTAGTTTTTCGTGACTCCCAAGAATAGGTTATATCACTCACAAGTAGGAGAGAAAGATATGCCACTATCACAACTTAGGGAAATGTGAAAGTCGATAAGACAGACAGGAACTGAAGTTCACTTGACGAATGGCCATGTTTGTTAGGAAAATGTGAGGTTTTTAGGTGGTTGTAGTCATCAAATGATACAGTAACTGCAAGATTTTATTTCTTGCACCTGGTGAACTTGGTAACAATGAGAGGCAAAGTCAACTATAATCATGTTCCTAGATGAATCTCTTTTCAGGTTCATTACTTGGTCGGGTATTGGAGCCACATTTCTTGCCTCGTTAGCTGATCATTTTTTTTCTTCATATTGCAGGCGCAGAACCCAAGGTTGCTCAGCGAACAGGAGAGCCCTAGAAGTTAACTTGGCAGAAAGTTCTCGGAAGTTCATTACTTGCATCCGCAAGTACATATTGTTCTATTTAAAACTGCTGGAGGATACAGGAGACATCTGCACCCTTGATCGGGCGTATTTCTGTCTTAGGACAGATAAGAGGGTACGTCCATATGAATTGGCTGCATACATTGTTCACAATGACTAGCAGCATCAGTGATTAGCCTAATGAAAAAAACATTAGTCGTCTTTGTACACTTCTCCTTATTTCATCGACCTTTTTGAGGTTGCATCTATTATTAAGCCTCTTTGAGGGTGATTTTGAAATTCACAGGTAATTTTTAAAACCCTCCCTAGGAGCTCCTACCCTTTTTGCTCCCTTGTGACTAGAACTCACAACCTTAGGGTTGAAAGTGAGGTGTGTTTATCATCCAAGTAACTCCCTCTTGTCTGATTTATTTATTTATAAAAAAGCATTTCTAATAGCCAAATTTTCTGATAAAAATGCACAGTTCTATAATTTATAGTAAAGCATTCTCATGCTATATCTTAGAGCTCTACAAGTTGGACTAGCAGTTTTTTGCAAAGATAGATGTCTTACCATTTATAATGCCGTGGAACATAATGCAGGAAAAACATAAAAAGTGCTTGGAAGAACATTTATTTTATGTTAAATATCATCTGTTTAAACTTTCTATTTTTATGATATTCAAATTAGACCCTCAAATCTTTCAGTTCTCTCGTTGTTGTCTGTTCTGTTGGATACCGACATGAAACCTAGAGCTCTGCCCGTACTTTTACATTTAGTTAACTCATCCCACTCTTTTAAATTTGGTTATGTCTCCATTTCTTATTTAATCAAAATTTCCATGTCTAACATATATATATATATATATATATTTCATCCAGTTCTCCTCATGTCTTGAAGATCTCATTCCAGTTGCCCTTGGACAATACTTAAAGGCATTAATTTCATCTATCCATCAGACTGACCGTGAGTCTTGTGATGCTGGCAACTCTAGTGAGCATCATCTGGAGAAAATGTTCTCTCTGTTCATGGAACAGGTCACCATGTGGTCTGATATTTGTTGCTTGCCAGAAATAAAGAGTTCTGAGTTGACAGAGAGCTATTTATTTGGGTAAGTCCTTTTGAAGTTGCCGCAACTTTATGTGTGCTGTACTAACTTGATGTTTTTCTGTGGTCTCCAATTTTGCTTACATTGCAATTGAAAACAAACTTGTTTTCCGTCTCTAGAATTAGAAAAAGGAGTTTTCCCCACCTCCTTGGTAGTCTCAATATTGATCAACACCAGTTGCAAGAGAAGCTAAATAACAATGATATAAGGAAAGGAACTAATTGGTCTTTTCTCTAAGAACTATGTTCAGGATAATTTCTTTTCTAGTATGATTAATGAGATATTTTGTTTTATTTGTGTTTTTGATGTAAAAGAGACATTAGATAGAAGGAATTTTTTTGGATATGTATGTCATACCTCTTGTATTGGCAGAGTCTTGACGTGATGAATTTGGATTAGCAAAAGAAAATAGTATTATTTTGTTCCTATAAAATGTATTGGTGAACAATTAGGAACTACAATAAATAGATGTAATTTGATAACAATCTGATTAGCACTTATATATGTATTAGTTGGCTAGTTGTTCAATATTCTCATTACAAGTACATGTAGTATCAAGATATTGTCCTTGGATCAATTACTTCATATATTTTTCAATTTTGAGAGTGTGTGAATTTTCCAGTGTATCCCAGATATCTCTGTTGTTTATTCATCCGAGTCCTAACTGCTGGGTTGGGCTTTGAACAAGATAAATGATACCATGAGTCCACTGCTTGATTACACTTAAAGCAGCTTGCTTATATACAAACCATTCTGACGTTCCTTGCAGATATCTTTATCGATATATCCAGTCTTTAGAGCAAAATATCAAAGTTGAAACGCTTGAAGGAATAAATGAGAAGATACGCAAACGTTTGAAGAACCCAAAGCTGTCAAATAGTAACTGCGCGAAAGTTCATAAGCATGTTTCTGCTGCTTGGTGTCGATCACTTGTAATTAGCATGGCTTTAATAACGCCTTTGCATTCAAGACTCTCCAGTGAAGTCCAAGGTCCAAATTCCCCAGCTAATGGATTAGAGAACTCACAACTGCTTTGTGTTGATCTCCAATTGGATGAATTATGGAGTTCATCTTTTGAAGACATAAATCATTTGAAGGATCTTGAGAGGAAGTGGAACCCCTCATTGTCTAAAATTAAAAATGTCATAGTAAAGAGAGCTGCAGATGAAGATCTGGAAACTGCTTCTATGTTGCTTAGGTCTTGCTATAATTTCTACAAGGACACATTTTGTGCATTGCTCCCATCTGGTATAAACCTTTATATGGTGCCATCTCAATTTGCTACAGAAACATATATCCAACCTGGGATAGATGCAGTCGACATACTTGATATGAACACTTCACGGAAGCTAATTTTGTGGGCCTACACACTTCTGCATGGCCATTGCACAAGTGTTTCAGCTGCTATTAAGTATTGTGAAGAAAATTCCAAGGTATTACATCCATCCTTGTCAAGTCCATGTAATATAGTTCTATTTTTCTTTTAGCCTATCATACTAGTTCAGGATGCTTTTTGTTTGGCTATTAAGAAGTTGTAGAAAAGGGTTAAAAAGGAAAAATGCCAATGTAGATGGTCATTTATCTACAACTGATGAGTTTGAATGCTGCTTTCCTTGCAGTCAAGGATAAAAAAGGGAAGTGGAAGCTTGTTGCCTTCAAGTGCAAATACATCTCCTGTCACAGCTTCCAATATAGGTGATCAACTAGTTTCATTATCTTTGTCAACGTCAAGTCTTTGTTTCCTCTCCAAGCTTATTCTTAACTATGTTGTAGGTGGAGGAAAAGATGGGATGAGTAAAAGCTCTGAACCAGATGTTTCCCCATTATCAACTTCTGGCAATGCAGCATATTCTGACAACGATGGATCACAAAAAGTTACACCTCCCAGTTTGTCAGAAACTGAGAAGGCACGTGCCTCTTTCTCCAAAATGGGAGGCACAATGGATGTATCGTCAACATCTCTACCTGAAGGAGAGATCACTTCTCCAAATGCTGTAGCTGCTGATCAGGGCCAGAAGGTATTGGCTGCTCCGCACTTATACCATGATAATCCTGTTGTTGAAAGCAAGAAATTGGATTATACAGAATGATGCGGAACCCGGAAACATTTGATGTTGTACATTATGTTTTAGCCAATCTGTTCTGTAACTTTTCCTTGCGAGTCGTCTATTATTGTGTGTAAGCAATTCCTTCTTTTCTAGAAGAGTTCTTGTTTCTTTCTTTTTTGTACTGTTTTTTTGTTTGTTTGTTTTGTTTCAAAAGGGATACAAATTCTGGTTCTTACGCAAATTTACAACCCGAATAAACAGTTTTCACTCTGCATAGTCTTATAATTATGTACGCTTGGACCAGTCAATACAT
Source organism: Capsicum rhomboideum (assembly GCA_031232105.1). Lineage (NCBI taxonomy): Eukaryota > Viridiplantae > Streptophyta > Magnoliopsida > Solanales > Solanaceae > Capsicum > Capsicum rhomboideum. The sequence continues at coordinate 15,860,450 of CP124718.1, forward strand.
ACGTTTACATTGAATTTCAAGTGACATCTGTTTCAAATTTCAATGTTATTTTTTTTTAAAACATTCTTCTCCCAAGCCACTGCAGAACTCTCTTCAGTTCTTTATCCATTTTTTAAACTTATATAACATGATGTGTAACCGTGTATATATATTTTTGTACATTATTGTACAATACATATACAACTTTATGCACTAGCATACATTGCAGAAATGATGCATCTGTTTTGTGTAATCATGTATAAAAAATGAATAATTATGTATAAACAATATATCCACACTATTATACACAAAATCAAGGATCAACTAGATGTCGTCTTCACCAATATTTCAGTTGTCCAAATCCGTTCGATCTAGTTCCAATCGCCGCCAATCTAATTTCTGAAGTTCTTCATTCACAAATATCATTTGAATCCAATTATTTTTTAAAGAAATAAGTAGAAGATGGTGTTGCTTCTTCTATGGTGTCACCTCAGATTTTTATGAAGAAGAAGGTGCTTTGCGCGAGTTTTCTCCAGTTGAGTTATACTCCTAATTTTTATTTAAGTATGAAATTTTAGAAGAAAATGGCGTCCTTTTTGAAACTTCTTTGATCTAAAATGCTTGATTTTTTAAATTTGTAGAGAGGATCAAAATAATAGAGAAATCTGTGTGTAGTCATTTTTGTGATTGAATTCAAAGGAGGACAAAAGGGACATGTGGGGTGTGGTTAGTCTTTTAATAAATGAAAATGGTATGGAAGATGAGATAGGAAAAGGGAGCAGGTGGCAGGTAAAGTAATAGGAAAAGCATAGCTTTCTTCGTAAAATTCATTCGTGAGTGCTCAATAACAACAGGAAAAAAATTTTAATTACTAATTTACTGAAAGAAGAAATTGACTTAAAGAATTGAGATGATTTAGAGAAGTGTTCTTATGGAAAATTGAAGCTTCTGATGATTTAGAGAAGTGGGGGGCATGGCTTGTATTTCTCAGTACAGAAAAATTGAAGCTAAACAAAGAGAATGAAAAGGGCACGAGAAAATGGCTACAGATTGACGTTAAATTGCTTCCATCTTCATTTCGGGTACTTTATTTTGAAGCGGTGTTAAATTTATCTTATTTATATCCTAGAAGTCACGTGGTATCTTTTTTCCTAAAAGGTACTTGCGCTTTACCAACATGGGTTGTGGTGCAGTGGTGAGACTGCTTCACCCTTAATCAGAGGTCTCGGATTCGAGCCCTGGGTATGGTGAAAATCCTGTTGGGAGCACCACCCCCAGAATGGGCCCTGCAGTGCGCCATCCGAATTAGTCAGAACTTCAATGTGGGTACCGGACACCGGATAGGAGAAAAAAAAAAAAAAAGATACTTGCGCTTCATATCTTTTAATATCTCCTTCCACGTTAACAAGAGTTTGGGAGATTTGCATGAATAGGTTAGTTTCATGCTACTATTTTATTTCTGTTCCCACTTTAACAATTTGTGCGGAAACAACTTCTAAAAATGAACAAAATTTTGATCAAAATATCCTTTAACCTAAAATACTCACTGATATACACACCTTACTTGAGTAAATTTCATGGGTAATACCTAAGAAAATTTTTTTTGGTAAATTTTATGGCCAGTGCTTAAAGTATATATTATTAATTCTTTCATATCTTTCCAGATCACGATCAATATATGTCTTGAGGAAACGTCAAAACTTTCTTCTATCTGCATCGTACATATCTTGTTCAATTGGCCTTAATTTTTATCTTAAAACTCTCGAGATAATTTAACTACCAAATGCAAGTGTTGACGAAACATCAAATCTTTTTTCCTACTATCATCCTATATATCTATCATGCAATTAGCTTTCACTTGTTCACAAGCTCTGATGGAATAATAAGATTTAGTACTATCTTCATTCTACCTTTTCTGTTAAATTGTTCACAAATTCTAAGGGATTGGCAAAACTTGCTTGTGATGTTCAAATTATTCACAAGTTTTGACAGATTGACAAGTTTTGATACTATCTTATTCTACCTATCTTATTAAATTGTTCACAAATTCTGACGGATGAGCAAAACTTGTTTGTGGTCAAACGCGGAAAATCTAACTACCTTCTTCTTCTCATCTTACTGTGCTTCACTCTACTTAGAATTATATAAGCACAATCCTAGTATAATTGTGCATATTTTGTGGACCAATATATGCATTTAGAATAGTAGATATGTCACTGAAGGAAGCATAGTTTAGTAGTTGTGTGCATAGTGTAGGCCTGTAGGGTGGTCATGAACTGGTTGAAGATTTATTATATATATAGCTGGTTGGCAAATAAAGTAAAGTCCTTATCAAGGCTCAAGTTTTTCTTCATCTTAGCTCCCATGCCATTCTTCAAGAGAAAAATGACTATTACTTTCATTTCATTTTACTTGGCCCATGTTGATTTGACACTCCACTTAAAAAACATTTACTAGGGGTTTATTTCACTAAACTAGCCTTATTAATTATGCTTTGGAGTTAGCATGTAGTAGGAATAGTCCCTCATCGACACGGGAAGATAGCTTCAAGCAAAAAGGGCTTGTGCAAGCGACACTTTACCTCAAGCGAATAGTGTTGCTCACTTTCTTTAGCTAGGTTGAGAAGCCGATTCCCAACATAGATTATTTCCTACTCATCAAAAGATGGCTAAGACCTTTTCACCGAAACAAAACCTAAACCCCCCTGCTCCTTGAACAATTGAATAAGAGGTCGATGGGAACTTGCTTCTTTAAGCTCCACCCAACCTATACAAGGTGTTGCTTGCTTTCTCTCAGCCACTAGTGGCTTATGTAGTGGTCGGCATTCCTACGTACTCCTCCTTGCCCCCCTACTTTGGAAATATAAATTTGACTGCAATACTTTATAGTCATTTAATGATAGGTTGGAAGAAAAAAATAAACTTCTATTGATTTTATAAATTAGAACAACTATTTGTGGTAAGGGCAAGTAAAATGAAATGGGGGGAGTAATTTCTACTTGCCACATTTCACTTTACGAAAGTCAATTTGATTAAACTCCAAAGCTATATTGAAATAGATTAATTTAATATTTTAAATTTAACATTTAAATGTTCGAAAACTAAACGAAAAATACTATAAGCTGCAATCCTTCTCATGTTAATATGATGAAAAAAATACATCTTAAAATGTTGATCAAAGTTTATGCAGGTTGACTCTCGAGAGTGAAACGTGACTAGTAAAAATGAACGTAGAGAGTAACAATGCTGGAGTTTGGACAGTGGAAATTCAAACTCTAGGACAAGATGCAAAATTGAAGAATTACAATTCAAATTCCGCCAAAAAAATGCTAGAATCTGAACGGTAGCAGTCCAAAGTTTAATGAATACTCCTTCCACCCATATTAGTTGTTCATTCTTTACACGTCTCTTAAGAAATCATAAATAAGATATAAAGTTTTACTAATTTACCTTTTATCTACTCCTTTGAAAAACTGAAATTTAAAACTTATTTAGGCTTTTAAAAAATATTAATGATAGGGATAAAATAAGAAAATTTTGATTAATTTTGTCTTAATTTGATTATAGTAAGATGGACAACTAATATGAGACCGGAAGAGTAATTCCCAGAATTCGCAGTCCAACACATTATGCTAGAGCTTGATCCACTTTTCAAGGCTTAACTAGGAATATTTTAAGAAAAAATAACATAAACATATACCTTAACTTAAAATATTTACACAAATTCTCATCCTTACAAAGTAATTATAAAAATCTCAACTAATTATGTATCTTCGTTGGATGTATCGGGAGCTAATTATGTATCTCGACATGCTCAAAATCGAAAAAAATGTATCGGAAGTTAATTAGGTATCTTTACATAATATTTTAAGCCCAATATTATTATCGCTTAGTGTAAAAACTGGCCATTCAGGCGTTTTGTACTGAGTTTGGCTTGTACAAAGTGAGTCCCATTCTTGCCTTTAAAAAAATGTCATTTGAGTTTGCAACATGATTTTCTTCCATTTTGCAACTAAGGGGTTCCTTTTTACTTTTAGTTATAATAGTTTTCTTTTTAAGAGTTAAATGATATAAACTTTGACTAGCATTTTAAAATGTAGTTTTTTATTATATTGAATGAGAAAATTACAATTTGTAACACTTTTTGTATAGTTTTTGAATATCTAAATTTTAATTTTTAAGCTATTGAATTAATCTAATCTAATTTAGCTTTAAAAATTAGTCAAATTAACTCTCTGAAAGCGAAACATGACAACTAAAAAAAACCGGAGGGAGTACTTCATTACTTCTTCCTTAAAAAGTAGAAAGACAAAATTAAACTCAGCGGGAAGATGGAAACACAACATCACATACAAGATAAGCATGTCATTATAAAAGTTGAGTACAAATCATAAGAGAGGACCTCTACTACAGACACACACTTTTTACTAAATTCACTATGAACTGAGACATGAAGGTTCAAAAGTGCAACCAACTAGAAAAACATGTGTGGCTCTTCAACAATGTGCAGACGCAAAATGAAACTTTTAGCGGAAAAATAACTACTTAGAATACTGATAACACAAAAGCTTTACTCGAGCAGGAACAAAAAATGTCTGATCAAAGCTCTAGTATAAGTACAATGTGTTTGACAAACTGTAAAGCTATCTGATTATAAGTACGCAACGAGGAAAGAACAATATATTAAGAAGAGAATTAAGCTAACTGTTTAAGCTCTTAATATATTTCCTCGTACATTGTAATATAACTGTTTAATTGGTATTGAAATTGCACTAGTGGTGGCTATTTTTTCCGACTTCTTTTCAGCTCTTGAGTGAGAATTGATGATGACGGTGATGGTGTTTTGGAAAAAATGAAAAGGCATAAGACTGGTGTAGGAGCAGGACCTTAATGGGGTAAGAAGTGACCGGCACCTTGACTCAAAAGTCTTACCAATTTATCTCCTTTTACATAAGGAGGTGGAAATAGCCTTTCTACTTGGGTATGTTGTTGTTGTTACATAAAGAGGTGACCCAAATCGAGCAGGGACCACTAAGTGCTTCAAAGCCCTTATATTTTTATTTTTTTTCCAAAATTTTTGGCAAGACACCTCAACTTTCTAAAATAAACACTTTTAACTTCCCAGAAGCTTTGCCAAACAGGCTACTATTACTTTGTATGTTGAGAAGATATTGGCCAGCGCAACTATTTGATATGGGAGCTTGTGCTCTTGCCCCTTAATGAGTAGGGCAAACCTCAATACAGAAAGTTCATATTGTATAGCTTAACATTTAAACAAACGGCAGTGCCCCGACAAGACATTAACATGTATGCGCTCGCCATTATAGAAAGTAGAGCAAGGAATGGCAGTGTATGAAAACAAATAGGATTACACTAAGATTCTGGTAATATTTACCATTGGCATAAAATAGTTGCCGCTCTTCAAACGAATACAAATTAAGTGGCCAAATAAATAAAGATCGGGGAGGTAGAATATGACGCACAATACAACTACTCCAATCCATATGGGGAATAATGTAGCCATTGCACCCTAGACTATTGTTTAATTTGCAACACAATACAAACACAATATATTTACAGTATGGGGTGAACACGTTCACTACCAAAATTGGACACTCAAAATTGTGGAGCATGGCCGCATGAACATAGAGTATGAGCACTTTGGATCAATGCAGTGCAGTATCAAAACCCTCTCGGATGCTCTTGCAGAACAAAAACACCAGAAGGGAACACTAGGAACTTAGCCAATCCATTGAAAGCTGATATTCTGCATTTCTCACCAGTTCTGCAACTGTGAAGTGATACTTTTCACTACAGGATGGTATTCAGTATGCAGGTAACTCTTTGCTTTCTCTGAACCAGGATGTTCAAGCCACTCATTGTATAGACCTTTTATGATGGGATTGTTGAAAGGATCAGCAACCGCAACCTAAAACATTAACAAAGAGCATTCAGAGGCAATTCAGTTTCCTAAGATCAGAAAGCTTACGTGCAAGGAAAACGAAGAGTTCCCACGTAATCATGGCTTTGCAACTTTTAAAGAGGATGACATTTTCGTTCATTTGAATCTGCTTCAGAGATGAATGTGCATAAACTTCATCATCTCATAACATGGGGGAAAATAAAAGCCAAAACAAGCAGGTCCTTATAACAGATAAAAGCCCCGGTTGGGGAGACACATATAAATCAGAACACAAAAGAGAACTTCCATTTCAACATGTTCATATTTGATTACTAGAGAGTAGTAGTCAGAGATGAATGTCCCAAGCTTTGCAATTAAAGTACCAAATTGTACATTTCTCTTACTTGCCACAAATTATGAGCAAAGCCTTTAAGCTGGGGAGGAAATTTCTAGAGTCCAAGATGGTTATATTATGACAAACTCTGCCAAACATGTGACTTACATTTTCTACATAAGCTGTCTCCAACAGCTGAATCAACTCTTTAGCTGACTGCCCAGGCTGTGGCTTTATTTGTCCGCCACCATTTAAGCATCCTATAATCACGAGGGGGGAAATTAAAGACAAACAAACTGTTAAATTGATGCAAGAAGGCTCGGAGCTATTATTCACAAAATAGAAAGATCCAGAAGGCTCGGAGCTATTATTCACAAAATAGAAAGATCCAGAGTGTCACCTGAAGGGCATGCCATGATCTCCAAGAAATGGTAGTCACACTTCCCCATTTTTAATTTCCTAACAACATTCTGCAGGTTCCGGAAACCATAACATAATGCAAATTTCAGGACAGATTTATCATTCACCTGTGTCCAATGCAACAGACATCTTGTCAGTGGTTGCTAATGGCCCACTACTCTTTTGCGGCAATTGCTACAAACTTATTATAAATACATATTAAAAAAGAACTTTCAACTACATAAATATAGCTCAAGTTGAAGACATTGGATACGGGCGTCAGGCGATGGTGAAGAAGCTCTACAACCGTTGATAAGTTGGGATTTTACCAACTATTACTAGCTTTTATTTAGATTTTGTGTCTGAAGCAGTATAATCTAAAGAGTAGACCATTTACCATAAAATAGTATAATCTCACCGAAACTTCGTTGTTTACAGGGTTAAAAGATTCTGGAAATCTTTGAAAAGGAATTGGAAGAAAAAAATAGAGCAAAAGGATACAAAAAGAGTTCAAGTGCAAGCTAATTTTAAGAACCCTATCAGCTTCCGCTGCCTGTGAAAGTTTGATGGGATTCTGAAGTTTTTTACAGCAGATGGGAACTGTTGGCAGTGGAATTGGGTTCAATCTGGTAGCAATCCTTTAAGGTTTCAGCCGCAATGGCAAAGCACTGCAGCGAATCTATCTTGTTGGCAGCGAAACTGGAGGATCCTGAAGTTCAAAATTGGGATTCAACGGCGCTGTCAGTGTTTTTATTTTGTTGGCAGCGGAATTAGCAGTATTATTGGTGGTATTTTAGGAATAATTGTAAACCAATTAGACTAGTATGAATAGTAGATAGATAGAATTCTTTTGTGATTGGTCAGTAGATAGAAAGAATATATGGGAACTTTTTACTGCTGGACAGCATTGAAGAGGGTTTTTTCCTACTGTTCTCAGCAAGGACTCAAGACGTTTGAGGATTGTGATGTTCGAATCATTCATCTTATATTTCATTAATATTATTACGAGTTTTTTATCTGTTAGTTGCCTTTTCATTCATTTCTAGCATGAGTAGCTAAAGTCTCAGCTAGAATCGTAGACCCAAAAAGTTTGCAAGTTAATGGCTCATTAATTGTTTGTCATTAATTGCTTGGGTTATGATTATCTAATCGATTTCATGCCTTATTAGTGAACTAAGTGGTGTCCAACACAAGATTAAGACCTAATTATCTTAGTTCTGACCTTCCGACTTGGGAAGGTGGAACAAGGACTAGGTAAGAATTAATTAGCAAGGAATTGGGTTTTTATACGGGATTATATAACTAAATTAACAGACTCAAGCTAGGAATAGCTAGATTCTAACTTGGGTGTTCATCAGTTAGAACTTAAAGCATTCCATTAGGTTCCGGTGAACTTAATTGGGGTATGGCCATTATTATTATGAGATTTTGATGGGTAAATTATAATTGAATCATAATCAATAAGCTAAGTGATTAGACAAGATAAGAATTTCCCATTAGCTAAAGCAAATCAACTAGGGGCTATAACCTTAGTATCTTTAATCACTTGATTTAAACTCTTGTTAGTTATTGGTTTGCTTTCAATTCTGTTGCAATTTTTAGTTAAATTCAAAACTCAAACAAATGTTGCATGTCCAATTATAGATCTCTCTAACAAGTAATCAGCAGAACACCTCATATTTACTACTCGTGGTATTCAACTCGGACTTTCATCCAATTATATCTACAATCAAGCGCTCAGCCTATTTAGGACTTGATTGGGCTACACCACCACCAATTTCAATAAACTTTGACATGAGCCATCAAATTAGCAAATCCACAAATGACCAAACACCAAATCATATCCTTGTTAACAGATAGAAACTCTTAAACTATGGATGCAATTGTCTATTCACAAGAGGATATGGCAGTGTCAGCCTACAGGTACTTGGATTAATAGAACGTTATAGGGGCATATTAACAACATTATACAAAATCATGCTCCTAGGAGAAAGATGAAGCAAACTTACTTCTAGGCTCACTTCTTGGAAATCAGAGTTCCTTATAGTCTTGAATGCTATAGGGCCTTTAACTTCTTGACCTAAAAGCACTTTAGCAACATGGCGATAAATGGTCTCTGCATATCCCCCAGAGCTTCCATGAACCCCATAAAGATGGCCCTCCTCATCGATATTTGCAAACCTTTAAAGTACATATAAGCACTCAATTATAAGGGTTTGCATCAAGAAATGAGAATATCAATGCAAGGTGTATAAAAGTGCTTACAATTTATCTAGGGGGGACTCTTCCAAGGATTGAAAATCAACTGCTTTTACCTACATCAAAGAGGAGAGTGATTGACTATGAGTGAACAACATCGTGCCCTTTCTAAAGAACAAAGCGTTAAAAGGGTGAAAACAAAAGATAGTAGAGGAGAATAATCGCAAGTATCCAGTTTCCAAAAAAAAAAAAAAAAGATTATAACTAGTTTCAAAAAGATAATTGCAAGTATTCCAAGTTCAAGCTCTCTCACATAATTACTCTGCGGGAAAGGAATACTGAGAAGCAGAGAACTATTTACCTGTATCAAATCCAAAACCTCTCCTGTTGTCAAAACTGAATCAACCTCCGTAATTTTTTCACTATCTGAATCCACTTGAAAAACAAAATCTTCACGAGCAGCCTCAAGCTTCTTGTCATAACATGGCATTACAGTCACATGGTATATATCCTCGGGTCTGTTAAAAAAAAGTTCTATCAAGCACCAATCGACTGTAACCAGCTCCAAAAACTAACAGCTCCATTTTAGGAACATTATAACACCTTTAGCTTTTCACCAACTAACATGCAATATCACATATGCGGGAAATATCAGACTGCCAGCATGGATTTACTCTGTGAATTTTTTTTTTCCCCTTTAAGATGCATAAAAGGGATGGGAAGCACAACAGGTAGATAGACGTGATTGCTTAGCACATATTTGCAATACAGCAACTTACGACTGATTCTTCTAAAAGGTAGACACGTAGATACAAGCATCACAGTCCAACAACAGAAGAAATGAAAGATTACAGTTTACAACTAATGTACAATGCTCAAAAGAAGAGATGGCAACAAGTTACCTTACACTTAGCTTTTGGCAGATACAATTCTTGACTACTGCCCCAATAGTTTGTTGGGGGCTCTTGACTGAAGAAATGTATGGAAGAATGTAAGAACCAAGGGTCTTCTCAGCATAGCATATCCAACCTGCAATTTCAACACCAGTAGAGTTGGAACATATCATAGAACACCAAGTAAGAAAATAAGACAAACACCAAAGTAAATGAAGCCATTACCTGGACATGCAGAAGAAATCATAGGCAAAGGTGGCTTTGACTCCCCACTACTTGTACATTGGGATTGTTTATATCGCACCATAAACTCATTACAAGATTCTATTAGAGTCAAGTCTCTACTGCAGCTGGTATCAAATATAGCTTTCACACCCAGAGCCTTAAAAAATGTCGTGAGCTTCCTGAAGATCTGACATAAGAAGTACAAGCTCATTATTTTCAAACAAATGCAAATACTTTTTTTTTTTCAACTTTGCAGAAAGACAAGAAACCCCCCACCCCCCCAAAAAAAAAAAAAAAAAGTTTTTAAGAGCAAAAAGACAGAAGTAAGAATTACAACGATCATATCAGTTTATAGTGCAAGAAGTAACTACAAATATGAAAATACCAACATCAAAACCAACCTGAAGTGAAGAAAGTCCATAATGAACAGCCAAAGAGGCCCTAGACTGGGGAGAGAGAGAGACAATAACCGTCCTTGCCTTTTCCAAATTGGAAAGGAACTCATCTAAACTCTGCTTCTCAAGCATGACTGTTTCTGCTGACGTAATGCACCCACTGCAATCAGGGATCAAGCTTAGTTGCTCATCGTTGTTAAATCTTATATATATATATATAGAATAGAGAGAGAGGCATTTGCTTTTAATGGCCTAAGCAACAAATTCAAAATACAAAGTAAAACTAAATAAAATTAATAATCTATCAAGTAACATTTTTATGAGTAACTTATAGGAGCTGGACTGACTGCAACAAGGACCAGCGCCTGAGCCTTAATATAGAAACGTTGCCCACAATTCCTCATTACCAAAAGGATGAAGAGATTCAAGTTATTTGAATTTTCATAGACGATTTATAGCTAGGGCCACAGTGTTGTTAAATGGTCACTTGAAGTGCGCTTAAGCCCCGAAGCTCAGTGAAGCCAAGTTGTGCACTTCATCTCACTTACCTCTTCAGTGTAGGCGTCAAGGTGCTAGGACTTTAATAGGACAACACTAATTAATAAATATAGTTGACATAATGATACCTTAGTTTTAAGAAAATACCATGGTTGAACTTAAGTGATTAAGAATAAGAAATAAAAAATTTAGTACAAGAAAATTGGCCACTAAAAACCTAAAATTACATCTTTATTCTAAATCAGAGATTTAAATAGACGTTGGACTTGATTGACATGATTTTAACTACATTAGATTAATTATTGTTTTATAGTCCTTTGTCCAAATAAATATTGTTGGTTTTTATAGTCATATTCTTGCATAACATTTCTATTTTTTATATTTCATTCATTCGTGCATATGTTCACTAGTTTTAGTTGCGCTTTACTTAAAGCTACAATATACTTTGGTGCTTTTTTTGCCTTTCGCTTTTGACTAATCTGGTTAGGGCTCATTTGTTTGAATGTATTATTGGAAATTATACCTGTTCGGCTGCTACTTTCAAGCCCCGAATAATCTCTGCTATTGACGTATTATTCTAATATAACTCAATGTGGTACAGGTATTATCAGTATTACTGTGTTAGAGATTACATGACTGCCAAAAATGACCTTGTAACTATTACATCATTTTTTTGATCATTTCCTACTAATTATATCTCATTTTTTTCTTATCTCATTTGTTTCTAATAATGTTTTTAAAATAATAAAATTTTCATGATTAAAAGGGTAATCCCATACTTTTTTTAGCATGCAGCATTTTAATATCCTTTGATATAACTAAAAAACATCAATTATTAGTTTTATGTAAAACTTCTAATTGTTTTTATTTATTTATTTTTTGATCAGGTAAACAGTTTCATTAATCACAGGGTCATAATCAGCCGTATACAAGAAGTAAACCAAAAGGTAAAGAACCTACAATACGACATGGTTCTCTACAAAAGGCAGCCAATCCTCTATACAACCCCGGCACTAAATGGGTGCACCAAAAATAAATAAGGGACCGGAGGCTGGTACTCAACTACCCAAAAGGCATTTCTACCCCTTCAAATGCCCTCCTATTTCTCTCACTCGTTTATCAAACCTAAAGGGACAACATTCCAAACTCTGCACTTTCTCCTGCTTCTTCCAGATTTCCAGCAAGACAATGTATCCTTCACAGATCTAGGCATCACCCAAGACATACCAAACCAGCTAAATATATCCCAACACAATCTCAAAGTCAGGTTGCAATGTAGTAGAAGATGATCAACATCCTCACCCGTCACCTTGCATAAGAAACACAAGCTAATGCATATGAACATTCTTTTCCTAAGGTTTTCCGCCGTCAAAATCACTCCTCTAGCAGCTAACCATGAGAAAAAGCACACCTTTCTCGACACCTTAGGAATCCAAATCGACTTTACGGGGAAAGCCTCCACCTCCCTCACCAAAAGCTTCTCATAGAAGGACTTGACAGAAAAAACCCAATTAGTCCCCAACTTTCATTTCAGAGTATCGGGTCTATCAACTGGCTCGCGATGCTGATAAAGTAGAGCTAGTAAACTATGAAACTCATTAACCTCCTAGTCTTGAAGATTCCTCCTAAACCTCAAATCCCAAAATGATTCTTCCCCTTGTAATCCCCTAAAATGATGGACTACCGCTTCCCTCTACAAGAAAACCTATAAAAGCTCAGGAACTCATCTTTTAGTACCACATCTCCGCACCATTTGTTTTTCCAAGAACTTACTCTCCTCCCATCCCCTACCCTGAACGAGATGTTAGCCTCAAAATCAGCCCATCTCTTCATGAATTTTTTTTATCAACATGTGATGATCTTTGTTTTCATACACAAAGTCATGTTAAGGTTATCCGCACCATTTGTTTTTCCAAGAACTTACTCTCCTCCCATCCCCTACCCTGAACGAGATGTTAGCCTCAAAATCAGCCCATCTCTTCATGAATTTTTTTTATCAACATGTGATGATCTTTGTTTTCATACACAAAGTCATGTTAAGGTTATCCCGAGATAACTGAAACCTTTTATTTCCTTCGATCATATTCCTATTTAACATTGTCTTGAGCCGGAGGTCTTTTGGAAACAGCCTCTCTACCTCACCGCTGAGGTAGTGGTATGGACTGCATACACTTTACCTTCCTCAGACCCCACTTTGTGGGAGTATACTGGGCATGTTGATGTTGTTGTATTATATTCCTATTTAACATTGTATTAGCATCTGAAAATACATAGTCATTGTGCATTTGTTAATTCAAGCATGGTTGCCTAGAACAGTATATCCAAGCAAGAGAAGAGATAATACCTGCAAGCCAAGCAATCTTTGAGAGAAATTTTGACAGGTTCTTTTTGTAGTGGTTTGCTCAAAGCTCCAGCTTTCCCCACGTTCTGTTCATCCACCAAGAAAAGCATTAACAACATTAGTTAGAGGCTTAGAGCAATAGTACAATACTAAGTAGGGAGCAGCTGTTCTTCAATCGCATCAAACCAATTGCAGTCCTAAGAAATTCAAAGTCAATTTTCACTTCACCCTTGCACAAAATACTTTTTTTTATATCCGTGGTGTCCGGGCCAGTTTTGGCGCACCTCTGACTAATCCCATTATACCTGCGTAACTCCCACCACCACCAGGTACTAGGTAATGCGCAAAATACATTAATTTAACCATAAAGATTCCTCTTTACCCCAAAATCCTACAAGTCTAAATTCAAATTAGCATGAACAAAATCCATGTCTAAGAGCTCAAACTCATTTTTTACCAAATAAATTACATTACATGGGCAAGGGTGATCCATCAAACTACACTTGAAACTATGTCAAAGGGTCTGCCATGAGAATAAAACCCTAAGATTATCCCCCCCCACACACACAAAGAAAAAAAAAAAAAAAAGATACCTGGGGTTTGTCGATCCTGGTAGAATTAGCATTGAGGGAAACGACACAGCCCTGAGAGGGAGCTATGTAATCATTCAAATCCCCAATTCTGAGTGTGGCAGAGAATTTCTCCGACATCCCCTAAGCCCGAAAACTTCCTCCTGTATTAATAAGTTCGCCTGAAAAATGAGCTAAATATGTAAGCAGGCACCCCCCGCGCCAAGTTGAACTTGTTTTGCGATCCCAATAAGAGCTCTCGATCACACCTTCCGTTTTTCTGTCTTTTTTCTTTGACAAAATATGCCGGTTTCTCTTTTTATATAGAGTTAGAGATGGCGGCGGGCGGTTGCGGTTGCAGTTGGGTTACCGTAAGAAATCAATCGTAATCCGCAAATTGACCGCTCTGGCTCCCCATGGTACCAATATTTAGTATGTACTTGATTTACATCACATTATTTCTACTTCAAATTATTATTTGGCTTAATGTATAAACATGTCTTTTAACTTGGCCTCAAATTATATTTATGATCTTTAATTTTGGATGTATATTACTAGACATTTAAATTTATATAAAATTGAACAAGTAGACACATATCCTATATGACTTAATACATTTAGAATGCAACATAGGATTTAAAGTTGGAGGGTATAGATGCAAATTGAAGTAAGTTAAAAGGATATTTTTATGTATTGTGCCTTTTCCATTTTGATGTTTCTAAAACATTTGAAGAAGGGAAATATGTCCTTTTGTTACTAATAATAAGGACAAATTAGAAAGTAAATGATAAATTATCTCTTGATTTTTCAAAGTTAGTAAGTAAAAATAGACATTCATTTTAGTAAAGGGAATAGTTAAAAGTGGACAGAAGGAATATTTTGGATCATCTATATTTAGTAAGGCCATCTCCAAATTTTACGCTAAATTCTATCTTGGTGTAAAATTTGGTGTTTTTGACGTCCAATCCAACACCAAATTTTACACCATTATTGTTGATGAATATTTTATTATTATTTCTTAGGAAAAAGTGTCAAAATTACCTCTCTATATTCAAAAATTGGTTAATTTTACCCTCCCATCATATTGTGTGACAATATTTACCCTCGTTGTTAATAAAGTTGTCATCTATACCCCTTAAATGGATGAAAAAATCCAAAGCGACTGAAAATACCCAAATTTGAAGAAAAAAAAAAACACTACCCTAATCTAACCCGCCCGACCCATCTAACTAAAAACCCTAAATAAATGTACTATCTCCTACAAGTATTCTCCGTTATTATGTGGGATGCTTAATTGGTTAAACTAAAGCAAAAGAACACGGTGTATCAAAATTAATCACAACTAAATGGCTACCTTTTTTAGTTTTTACTCCTAAAAGAACATGATACAGATTCTAGTTGCAGAAAAGGAAATTGAGAGTAAAGCTAAAAATTCTTCATTCATAAGCAACCGAAAATATATCCTCTCTTCCCAAGGACTAATGTGCATTAAAATCTAATAGTAAGAATAAATAAGGGACTAAACTATAATATTTAAACATAGTAACCACCCTAACTAACTTATGATTCTCTCGCGGGTACTCCTCCGCAAGCACAAGGTACCATCCTCTTAAGCATTAATTCCCAGAAAATATCAATACTCTCTCCTTGAAAACTTCTTTGACCTCAAGGAAGGAAGGTAGGAAAACGAGCTCGCAATGCATTATAGTCTTCCCAAGAGGCCTCAGATTCCTACAAGTGCTCCTATTGCACCAAAACTTGAACAATTACTTTGTTACCTTTTGGGACCATCTTCCTATCCAACAGCTACACAGGTTGAGGACAATAGGGGCTAGCAAGATTGATCACAGGTGGATGAGTAATCTGCTCCGGCAACTCATAACAAGGCTTAAGCAGGGAAACATGAAATGTAGAATGCAATAACAACTTAGAGGGTAAGGCAAGCTTATGAGCCACAAAGCCAACTCTTTGTAGAATGAGATATGGGCTATAGTACTTGGAGGACAACTTGTTAAATGGTAATTAGTCATAGTCGCTTGTCTATAAGGCAGCATTTTGAGAAAAACCTAGTCCCCTACCTTGAAAGTTCTGTCCGACCTCTTCTTGTTAGCCAAAGCTACTATTCTCTATTGAGCCCTCTGCAGGTGAAAATGTAACAACTGAAGCTTAAATTCCCTAGTCACCAAGCTTCTATCCACTTCTAGTACATCAGATTCCCTAGCCAGATAGGGAAAATGAAGTGGAGGAGGTTGACCATACAGTACTTCATAAGGTGTGGTCTGAGTTGAGGAATGGAAGGTGGTATCATACCACCACTCAATATAAGACATATAGTGCACCCAATCTGTAGGAGAATCAGAACAATAACATCTGAGATAAGTTTCCAAACACCTATTTACCACCTTAGTTTGGCCATCTGACTGAGGGTGGTAAGCAGTTGAAGTGTTCAGGGTCACTCTTTGAATAGCAAAAATCTCCTGCCACACTTTGCTAGTAAATATTGGGTCTCTGTCACTCACTATGTCCTCAGGCATCCTATGTAACTTAAATAAATGTTCCATAAATAATACAACCAACTCAGATGCAGTGTAAGGGTGGGCTATAGCTAAGAAATGGGCATACTTAGTGAGTCTATCAACCACCACCCAAATCACAGTTTTCCCTTTTGATTTAGGTAAGCCCTCTATAAAATCCATGCTAATGCTACTCCATGCTAGAGCAGTTATTTTGAAAGGTTGCATTAACCCAGGGTAAGCAACAAAATCTGCCTTGTTTCTTTGACAAACGACACATTTCCTCACATACTCAATCACATCCTTCTTTAAGTTAGGCCAGTAGAACAATGTTTCCACCCTTCTAAAGGTGTGATCCATACTAGAATGCCCTCCTGAGACTGTATCATGCCATAACCTCAAAATGTCCAACCTCGACGTAGAATCAGGCCCTACCACCAACTTATCTCTCCTTCTTAATTACCGGTTCACATAAGAATAACCTCTGATTTTACCCTGTTGTGTAGTCAACTGCTGAATGGGGGTTGTTAACTCTGCATCCAAGGTCCAACTACTCATAATAAATTGCAAAAATTAGGTCTCACAGTTGATAAGGTAAGAGCAGCAAGTTCCACAGCAAGAACTCTAGACAAAGCATCCACAACTTTGTTTTCTTTACCTCTCTTGTATTCAATAGTAAAATCAAACTGCATGAGTTTGGTAATCTATTTGAGCTGAGAACCTGTATGTAGCTGTTGTTCAAGTAAGAATTTCAGGGCTTTTTGATCAGTTCTGACAATGAACTCTTGACCCCATAAATAATGGCTCCATTTACTAATATCCATGACCAAAGCTAGTAGTTCCTTGTCATAAATAGACAAAGCCAAATTCCTTCATGATAAACCTTTGCTAATGTATGCAACAGGTCTGCCTTGTTGCATTAATACATCTTCCAATCCAACATCACATGCAGTAGTTTCAACCACAAAAACCACAGAGAAATTTGGTAAAGCTAACAACGGAGCAGTTGTCAAAGTTGTCTGCAAGTCTTGTAAAGATTTGGTTGCAAGTGTAGTCCAGTAGAAATTATCTTTCTTTAACAAGCCTGTTAATGGCTTACTGATCTTCCCAAATCCTCTAATGAACCTCCTGTAGTACCTAGCTAAACCCAAAAATCCCCTTAACTGTTTGATTGTACTAGGTACTGGCCAATCCACAACTGCCTTGATCTTTTGAGGGTCAGTTTCTACCCCTACCTAAATACTCCACTTTGCTGGTACCAAATACACACTTAGCCCTTCTATCAAACAAGTGATGTTGCCTAAGAAACTCATAAGTGATCTTAAGGTGTTCCACATGTTCCTCCAAGCTTTTGCTAAAAACCAAAATGTCATCAAAAAATACCATGATGAACTTCCTGATGTGATCCTGAAAGACATGGTTCATGGTTCATAAGACTCTGGAAACTAGAAGGAGCATTAGTTAGCCCAAAGGGCATGACTAAATACTTAAAATGGCAGAATGAGTCCTAAATGCAGTCTTGTACACATCTTGAGGAGCCATCCTAATCTGATGATAGCCTTCTCTTAAATCAATCTTGGAGTAAACTTGTGATCCACCTAGCTCCCCTAACAACTCTTCAATAATGGGAATTGGAAATTTATCCTTGATGGTAGCCTGATTAAGAGCTCTATAATCAACACACATTCTCTATGACCCATCCTTTTTCCCTACTAGCACCACATGAGTAGCAAAGGACTACAACTATATTGTATCAAGCCTTGACTTAGTAAATCATGCACCAGCTTCTCTATGACATCTTTTTGTTATGGAGAGTACCTATATGGTCTACTGTTAACCACCTTGTGACCTTCTACTAGAGGGATGTGATGATCAAAAGAACCTCTTGAAGGTGGAAAATTGGTAGGCTTTGCAAATAAGTCAATATTGTTTGTTATAATAGCCTGCACTACCTCTGGTTTAGGCTGCACCAACAACTGATCACCTTATGTTTTCCCTTCGACCTCTCTATGCACCACCTTGATCATAAAAATTCGAGCAAGCTCTTCCTTGATTTTGTTTATAGAACCAACGCTTACCAACTTAAGTTGTTGATTCATGCCTTGCAACAAGAATGTCTTCCCCTGGTAGTTAAACCTCATGGCTAAAGCCTTGAAATTAAAGAATATGTCTCCAAGCTTATTAAGTCATTGACATCCCAACACCATATCACAAGTCCCTAAAGGCAATAACAAAACATCATCCTTGAATACAAACCCTTGCATTAACACTCTAACCCCTTACATATGCCTTGAAGAGCTACTGAATTTCCATCAGCTAAGCTAGCATCCATAAGAGCACATGAGTCCACCTTTCATCCCATTTTAGCTACCAGTTCACTATCCATGAAATTATGAGTAGATCCCGTGTCTATGGGAATATTAAGGGACTTCTGTTGACAAAATACCTTAAGTCTCAAGGTCTTATACCCCTTCATCCCACTAATAAAATGTATTGATAACTCACACACCTCAGTATCCTGAGTCATGGTCATCACTTCCTCATCCTCCTGCAATGACTCATTAATAATCTCATCTTTTTCTACTTCCACCAAGTATAACTGAGCCTTGGCTTTGCATACATGACCAAGTGAATACGGCTCATCACAAGCAAAGCACAACCCCTTACATCTCTTGTCATTAATTTCAGCTGGAGTCAATCTTCTCCTCCTGAGCTTATCAGCTTGTGAGTTAATAGGAGGTTTAGCCATACTGGCAGGACCTTTAGCAAATAGAATGTAGGGTTGTTCATGAATTGCTGGGCATTATATGAAGATGTATGATTAGCCCCTTTCTGAAGGAGCTGGTTGGGGTGGGAAGGAATTTTTAGAGCCTTAGACTGTTTAAGGAATATAGATTCCTGTAATCTAGCCAGATGGTAAGCCTGGGGAGAGGAAAAGGTTCTATGGATCCTCACAGCATCACCCAAATCGGGTTTCAAAGCCTCCAAGAAAATACTAATAGCATGACTAGGCTCCAGGTTTAATCTAGTCATTGCTCTATCAAACAACTCCTGAAATTTCTTCACACTTCCTGTTTGCCTCAACTTCACCACTTCCCCCATTGGGTCATCATATTCGGCCCCAAATCTATTAGAGAGGGCAACAATATACTTGTCCCAACTGGGTGGGGCTAAATGTCGCCGACTAAACATATAGGCCTGGTTCCATTGAATGGTCATTTCATCAAAGTGCAATGCCGCAATCGAAACCTTTTGGTAAGGTTGCACCTCATCCAATGAGAAGAATTGCTCTACCTTATACCACCATTCCTGAAACCCTTGTCCATTAAAATGGGAAAGTTCTATTTTGGAGTATCTGGTGAAAGGGTGGGGTTGAGTAGGTGGGACGGACATGTGATTAGGATGGGAATTACACACATTGGGGTACTGATATTGGAGAGGGTGAAAATTTGGAAAGGTCTTGGGTTATTGGGTATTTGTGGAGTATATTTGGGGTTGATGGAAGGATACGGGCATTTGTTGGCTATAAAAAGGAGGAACAGAGGGGTTGAGCCTCTGAGAGGGTAGGTTCTATGGTGTATGGGGAGATCGAGATGCACCAGGAAAAAGGTAGGCGTTACCGGCTTGAGCTCGATTTGCACCCCCTAATGCTGGTGAAGGTCCTTCGGTTGGAGAATACAACTCTTCCTCGTGCCCCTCTGCAATTGCCGGCAACTTATCGCGTCCCAATCGTCTTTGCTCCTCAAGACTACTCTTGAGCTCACGATAAGCCTTCTCATGCATTACTTCCAACTGATCCTGTCTGCTGGAGAAGGAACCCATCTCCCGAGAAATTAACTCTAATCATTTTAAGACTTCTCCTAATTCAGTCGCCATGGACGGTAACACAGGTGCGAGGATGATGCTCTGATACCACTGATACAAATTCTAATTGCAGAAAAGGAAATTGAGAGTAAAGCTAAGAATTCTTCATTCACAAGCAACCAGTGAATTACATCCGAAAATATATCCTCTCTTCCCAAGGATTAATGTGCAGTAACATAAAATAATAAGAATAAATAAGGGACTAAACTGTAATGTTTAAACATAGTAACCACCCTAACTAACTTATGATTCTCCCTCGGATACTCCTCCGCAAGCACAAGGTACCATCCTCTTAAGCATTAATTCTCAGAACATATCGGAATGCCAATTCAATTACTCAATTTAAGAAAAATGCAAAACAATTTTTAATTACAAATTAAAGCAAATGTGTACATATGAATAATAGACAAAGAGAACAAGAAAAAAAAAAGGGAAAAGATTTAACAAGATTATTGAGGTAGTTAGCATATTTGGAGAAGGCGTCGTTCATTGATTATTCAATCTCAATACTCATTGTCCTCACCTACTTCATTGTATGGATGCGATGAGGTTTTGGAGCCATGACTAATTTAGCTAGGTTTTGGAGCCATGACTAATTTAGCTAGTCACCACATAGATGAAAACTCTAAGGGGTCATTTGGTAGAGTGCATTAGAATAAATAGTACATGTATTAGATTTGGTATTAATTAATACTTTGTTTGGTAGGAATTTGGGGTCTATGTATAACTAATACATGTATTAATTATACACTTTATGTGATATTATAGGGTGTATAACTAATACTTTAAAAATTATGATATTAATAATACATAGATTTTAATACCATGGGATAAGTATGCTAAATACAAAAAGCCCATCCCTCCCAACGCCGCCAATTTATCATATATATATATATATATTTTTTTTGGTTTAACAGTGCCAATTTATCATGCATATGTAGCTTCGTAATGTGTTTTGTCATTTTAAAGATTTTATTTGATCCTTTTTACAACCAGGAATAAAGGTATGTAATTTTAAATAGGTGTTTGGACATGTGATTTTATGTCTGTAATATGAAATCATGAGATAAAATTAATATTTGGTCATGCGATTTCATCTCATGATTTCATATCATGCTATGAAATCTCAAATTCTCCAAAAAGCATGATTTGGGAATTTCAAATCATGATTTGGGACTTTTCAAATACAAAAATTAACCCATAAGTTTATATTTTGTAAAAAAACAACCTCATCATTTATATTTACCAACCATTTATTTCATTTGTAAATAAAATTTATAGTTCATATTATTACTTTTACCAATCTTTAATTACTCTCACCAACATATGAGCCCGTTTAGTTATGAGAAATATTCACCTTTTTTTTTTCGAAAAATCTTTTCATTTTATTCAAAAATGATGTTTGGCCATAAAAACTCTAAATACAACTTGAAGTTCTATTTGGAAAAGTGAAAACAAGTCTCAACTTGTTTTCACTTTTTTCTAATTTCAACTTCACCTTTATAGTAAAAAAAATCTCTCCAAAAAGATATATGACCAAACACAACTCAGACTACAACTCCAACTCCAATTTTTTTTTTTTTAATTTTCATGGTTAAACACCTACAAAATTTATTATTACTAATCAACTCCTACTTTATCATTTATTATTCCCCAAATTTATTATTTGATCAATAAATATTATATTTTTTTATAATAATTTCGTGATAGTGTATTATACTTTTGTTATGAACTTTTGCTTATTTGATAAGATTGTATAAAGAATTGGAGCAAATTTGATAGTTTTCACAACTTATGGGTTTTTTTTGTTTATAAGAAAAAAAACACAACTTAAAATATCAAATTATATGTTCAAACAAAACTTCAATTTCATCTCATATGATTTCATATCATGATTTCATCTCATATGGTCAAACAGGCCCTAAGTTTTGATTCAAAATGATAGTGCCAGATTTCCTATTTTAATATAATTCTACCTTGCAAGTTTTTTTAGAAAAGGTATTGACTTAATAACTAGTCCCAAGATAAGTAAGATATATTTAGAACAGGTAGAGCAAATTTTTACCAATTTCTTTCCATGTTTTTCTGAGAAATTGTAGAAATCGACAACTATGTATCAATAAACTTTATCTTATCTTTTCCTCATTTAATTTATCAAGATGACAATTTCCTCCCAAAATATTCAACTGAGAATACCAAAAGAAATTTTATTATTTATTTTTAAGAATGAATAATAAAGTTTTGCAAAGAAAGTACACAAAATTATAAAATATGAAGGGTATTTTTGCAAACATATAATTACTTTTAAAAATATAACAATGCATGTTATTTGGAATACATCAAACCAAACATTGAATAATAAATAATCCCAACATAACTAATCACAACATTACTAATCTCTGTATTACTAATCACAACATTACTAATACACCATATTCAATACTATTTTTACACACTCTACCAAACGACCCCCTAAGTAAGTTGTGAATAATTTCTGTCTTCGCCTTAACTAACTATGTTTTCAATACAACAATAGAGAATACTTGTGGGAGGGAGTTTTTTTGTTTGAATTTTTTAGTTAGATGGGTCGGGGTGGGTTAAATTAAGGAGGGTGGATTTTTTTTTAATTCGGGTATTTTCAGCTATTTGGGATTTTTCATCCATTTAACGGGTAAATATGACCACATAGTATGACAGAGAGTAAAATTAATCAATTTTTGAAATTAGTGGAGTAATTTTGACCCTTTTTCCTATTTTTATTTAAAACTTTTAATATAACATATTATAAATTTTAATTTTTTCATTTAAGTCCCTAATATACCTAATTATTTTTAATGTAATCTTTATAACATTAATTTTGCATCTTAATTTTGGTGTATAATTTTTATAAATTAATTTCCATATATATTATTTTTATATAAAATGTAAGTTATAGTTAGAATGATGCTATAAGAAAAGTAAAATATAACATGAAAAATTAGTTTTGGAGAAAATCAAATCATTGTAACAAAATATTATTATAACGAATGACTGTTATAACGAGGTTTAAAGATAACATTTTCCCTATTTAGAACTTTACTTTTACTTGTATAATTTTATTTTTGCCAAAATCTCCCTATTAAAAATATTTTCATGTACAAACTAAAATAAAGTAGTTATTTCAATAAGATCCTGAAAACCAATATTTATGTAGTTTGACGATATAACTTCAAAACCTGAATAACGAATATGGGGTACTAGTAAAAAATCTGAAATATAGACTAATAGATTCTATCACTGTCCTCCTCATCAAACAAACACTATCCTCCCATGGCAAGCATCAAAGCTTTGCATTTGTTGAAGCCAGCAAGAACTGCCACTGATTCTTTCATCTTCAATTTCAATAAAAATGGCATTTCCTCATCCCCGGTGGTAATTAAGCCCAACCATTTGATAGCCCAACGAAGATACTCCGTGAAATCGAGTGGTCTAGAGCCTCCTCATGTTCCTCGTTTGGCTGAAATTGCTCGAATTTCCCTCACCCCTCAACAAGTAATTAATACCCTTCTCACTTCTTCTTTAAAGCTTATTGCTATTTCAAGAAGTAAGTAAGGTACATGTTTTTATTGGGTCTTGATTTAATTTATTTGTATGCAGGTTGAAGAGTTCACTACAAAAATTCGACAAGTTATCCTCCCCAAATCCTACTTTGTGGGAATATACTGAGTATGTTATTATTGTTGAGATATTCAAATTAAGGTTACTATGGTTATGTTTGTTAAACTTATTCAAATTCAAGAGTTCACTAAAATCCTCCTTTTAATTCAACTGAGTCCTTTTGATTAAGTTGCTCTTATTGTTCTGATTTCTTCTGTGCTACTACTAAAATGAAGTTAATAACTCAAATGGTCACTCAACTATGAATTTTTATTCTAGAAAGTCACTCAACTATCATATTTTTACTTAGAAAGTCACTCAACCTATTTAATTATTTTTTAAAATAAAATTTGCTTATGTGAAATTTCTATTTAAAAAGTAAAATTCTGAAAAATAAAAAATATCCTTTTAATGACCCTTTATCCTTATTCCTTTAAATTAATATATCTCCCTCTTCTTTCTCATAAATAGAATGTGTAACCATCCAATGAAAAGAGATTATATCTAAATACATAAATAAGAGTAAAATATATAGTTAAAATTCCTCTTAATTAATATTTTCTCAAAGGAATATAAAAGAAAGACACGACAAATAATTTGAGATGCAGGGACTACTAGTTACATCAATCAGTAGTTTGGCAAGTCGTGTAATGCAAAGAAAAGGCTACTATATTAGAAAGAATAATGTGTTCCGTTTCCTTCTTAATTTTCCAAAAAAATGAAAAGAAAATGAAGTTGTATATACACTTATGATGAATTGTTTTAATATATTAACCACATTATTCAATAAATATTATATGCTGTCAATGTATATACTTAAAATTCAAAGTAAAACATTTACATAAAATGCTCTCTTTCCTTGTAGCTTTAGTAATTTATCTTCATTTTAATTCTTTTCCTTTTTATTTCTCTATTTTTCTACTTCTTTTTTTTCTTTTTATGCTTCTTTGTTCATTTATTTTTTTCATAAAGTTATTTTATTCTTTATTTTCTTTTTATACCATAACTAGTGAACTCATTCGCGCTTCGCGCAATTATGAAAAAATAGAATAAAAGGATGCTAGCTTCTATTTACCGAATTTTTTTTGTGTTTCTACTTTAAAAAAAATAACAACCGTTCCACTATTTATATACTATTAAAGAGAGAAAAAAACTGTTTAAATATCAATGTCAAAATAAAAACAACTAATACGTTCTTATTTAACATTTTATTTGAGAATGCAGCATAAACCTAACAAAATGATGCCGAATAAGACAACTCAAGAAATTCATACATGTACCAGCAATAAAAATAGTTAATCACTTAGTAAGTAATTTTATAGTAATTCTCACGTAAACTTCACCTTATTTTTCAGCCAGAAAAAAAGACGAAAAAACAACCCCTTCAAGGAAGAAGATTATTTTTGAAAAAATTCAATACTCAAAAGCTAAAAATTACACTCTTACCACATGAAGCTAAGGTAAACTAAAAATATGTGGGAATAAATGTTATAATTATGCATCAAAACAATTGTTGTTGATTACATCTTCCACTGCCTTTCCTCGAAAACCCTTCTTTCATGTAAGTCTACTGAATTCAACTACAAAAATTTTCAAGTTTTCGAATAGGAGGCAACGTCTTTCTTATAATCCAAGATATAGTACGTCTTATGCCTTCTCAAATTTAAGAGAATTTGTAAACATTATAATTCAATTTTTTTTTAATCCTAAAAATGTCTTCTTACTAATTTTAATTTTCAAATAGGAGGCAACGTCTTTCTTACAGTCCAAAATATAGTACGTCTTATGCTTTCTCAAATTTAAAAGAATCTAACACACACACAAAAAAGTTCATTGAAAAATGAGAGAAAATACATTAGTAGAACGAAAATTAAAATTAGTAAGAAAGCATTTTTAAGTTTAAAACAAATTGAATTATAATGTCAACAATTTAAAAAGAGTATTGATCAGTTTTCCTTTTCTTTCTTTGTCAATATCAACGACATTGGAATCATCATTCTCTTTCAAACCTGTTACCTTCTCTCCAATTAGGTAAGAACTTATTTTTCTTATTCTACTATGCATATACTGTTTTCCACTTGTGCCAAATCAACATTTATGATAAGAAAATTATGAAAAGAAGTCAAAATTTATATCTATGCTTAGTAATCTCTATGATACACATAAAAGAAAGTATGACACCAATTTTTCCTTTTCTTTATTTATTTTTCAATTTTTCCTTTTCTTTATTTTTTTTTCCACTTCATAATATTAATAAATATTCAGAAAAACGTTGAACCCTAATCAAATAAAAGTACTCTTTTTCCTCTAATAGTTTATTGCTCTAGTTATATAATGGAAAAATATAAAAAGAAAAAGAGCATACTCTCATCAATTGAGTACTATTATCACATGATCATAAAGAAATACTTCTCTAATAATTATAAACAAAAAATTCTTCTCTTCACATAAAATTTCATTCTCGAGACAAAATTATGTCAAGCCAAATGAAGAAGAGAAAGAAGAAGGAAAAATGTTTCACCGCAGTTTACATGCTTGTATTTATAGTTTGTCAAATCCTGAAATAAAAATTAACTAAAAAATAAATCAAAATAGTCTATTATCTCTAACACATAATTTTTCCCAAAGACAAATTACACATGTATTACCAAAACCCCAAGTTATAAGCCTAAAAATTCAAAGGATATTAATATATTAACAACCGCTAAAAGATTTGAACAAAATAATTTTAAAAAAAATCGTGAACAATATTTATTTCAATAAAGGATAGCATAAATTGAAACATATATATTATATATTGAATTATAAATTTCAGAATTTTATCCACATTTCAAGCTTACCAGATCTTTTCAGGTCCTTCATCGTTGTTGGGGCTAGAAAATAAGAAAAGAATGTAATAATTTAGAATTTACAATAGAAAAAAATCAACAAAATTTCAGAATAGAATAATTAAAGTAATATTACAAACAAACTAATAATGCAAGAAAACAAAAATCCCAACAATAAATAAATAATTTAAGTATTTCAAATTGCTGGCAGAATAAAAGAACATAACACTACGATTTAGCATATAAAAAAATTTAATTGAATGAAGAAACTGAAAGTAAGAAGATTGCTTCATTCTTCTTTTCAATTTATATAACATTATTTTTGTTGCATTGATTAGGAAGAGGAAACGATTATGCATAATTTTATTAGGGTAAGCAAATGGGTGACTTAATTAGAATAACAAAACTGACGATTTAATCCTTATTTGTGAACCTTAAATGTAGTGATTGATTGATTGAATTATTTTCTTTATAAAAAATGTTGTCAATGGCTTAATTAAGGAGGAAAAAGTGCAGACATTGAATGAAAAGATTAAAAGAAAGATTATAAAACCAGAAGAAGGAAAAATGTAGGTGATGTCCTAATGTCCTAATAATGTCTAGCTATATTAAATTTATATTATCCTATTGTAAAAATAACTTATCATTACTAAATTAAAGACAATGACCTTTGAGTTTTCTAAACTGAAAAAGAAATGAACAATTAAGAGCATATAATTTAAAAATATTTTAAAGGCTTTCTAATATATTGTATAAATAATAATTAAGAAAAATGTCAAAAAATTGAAAAAAAAAAGAAAAGATAAATACCATTCTTGGTTTTAGAGGCATGCCACATCACCTCTTCTACATTCCTTTTCATTATTATTATTATTATTATTATTATTATTATTATATTAATTTATTTCTCCTTTAATGCTACCATTTATGGTTATAATTGCAGGTATTAAAAATGGCATAAGTGCAACATATATTGCACATTATATTTTAATTTTATAATTAAAATGGGAAAAAAATCTCAAAAATTAAATAAATTGAGTGGTGACTTTTGAAGCATGCCACATCAGCAATTTCATAACCCTCTATATTGATATATTGATTTTCATTATTATTATTATTATTATTATATTAATTTATTTCTCCTTTAATGCTACCATTTATGGTTATAATTGCAGGTATTAAAAATGGCATAAGTGCAACATATATTGCACATTATATTTTAATTTTATAATTAAAATGGGAAAAAAATCTCAAAAATTAAATAAATTGAGTGGTGACTTTTGAAGCATGCCACATCAGCAATTTCATAACCCTCTATATTGATATATTGATTTTCATTATTATTATTATTATTATTACATTAATTTATTTCTCCTTTAATGCTACCATTTATGGTTATAATTGCAGGTATTAAAAATGGCATAAGTGCAACATATATTGCACATTATATTTTAATTTTATAATTAAAATGGGAAAAAAATCTCAAAAATTAAATAAATTGAGTGGTGACTTTTGAAGCATGCCAGATCAACATATATTGCACATTATATTTTTATTTTACATACTCCTTTTGTACTTTTTTTTTTCTCGTTTATTTCTTTATTCATTTATTTTTTTTCTCTACTTATTTTTTTCTGCTTTTTTTTCTTTTATTGGTTCCTTTTATTTTTGCGTTTTTATATTTTCTTATTTTTTGTTTTTAAATTTCTTTATTTCTTGTTCCTTTTATTTTCTTGTTTTACGTTTATTTCTTTATTCTTTAATTTTTTTTCTCTATTTCTTCTTTTTTCTGCTTTTAATTTCCTCTTTTTTACTTTTATTTTTATGTTTTTTATTTTTTATTTTCTCTTTGTTTTTCAATTTCTTTAGTTCTTGTTCCTTTCCTTTTCTTTTTTTTCATTTATTTTTTTATTCTTTATTTTTTTCTCCTTTTTTCATTCATTTTTTCTCAAATCATAATATTCTTTATTTTTTCACCACAAGCTAATTTCATATTTTCGGTCTTTTTTTATTTTTGTTTTTTAAAATTTTATTTATTTCTTTTCTTTTGTAATTTTATTTGATTCTCTTTTCTTTTTTATTTCTGTTTTTTTCATTTGCTTCAGTCTGTAATGATACCATCACAGTATATCTATATACTATCATGGTACCATTGATGTCTGCTTCAATCCTTCAGTCAGACCTCCATGATACCATCACAGTATATATATATTGACATGGAATCATTGAATTTGCTTCAGTCAGTAATCATACCATCACAGTATATCTATATACCGTCATGGTATCATTGATGTATGTTTCATCATTCAGTGAGACCTTCATGATACCATTACAGTATATCTATATATTGTCATGGTATCATTGATATCTATTTCAATCCTTCAGTCAGACCTCTATGATACCATCACAGTATATGTATATTGACATGGTATCATTGAGTTTGCTTCAGTCTGTAATGATACCATCACAGTATATCTATATACCATCATGGTATCATTGATGTATGCTTCATCATTCAATGAAACCTCCATGATACCATCACAGTACATCTATATACTGTCATAGTATCATTAATGTTTGCTTCAAACCTTCGGTCAAACCTCCATGATACCATCACAGTATATAGATACTGACATGGTATCAGTGGGTATGCTTCAGTCCGTAATGATATCTTCACATTAAATCTATATACTGTCATGGTATCACTGATGTCTGATTCAATCTTTCAGTCAGACCTCCATGATACCATCATACTCCCTCCGTTTCAAAAAGAATGACCTACTTTTCTTTTTAGTCCGTTTCAAAAAGAATGACCCTTTCCTTTTTTGGCAACACTTTAATTCCAACTTTACACATGGCATGTTTAAAACCACAAGATTCAAGGGCATTTTGGTACATTTTCCATAACTTTAATTTAGGACCACAAGATTCAAAAGTCTTCTTTATTTTCTTAAACTCCGTGCCAAGTCAAACTAGGTCATTCTTTTTAAAACGGAGGGAGTAGTATATATATACTGAAATGATATTATTGGGTTTGCTTCAGTCTGTAATGATATCATCACAGTATATCTATATACCGTCATGGTATCATTGATGTATGCTTCAACGTTTAATGAGACCTCCATGATACCATCACAATATATCTATCTACTATCATGATATCATTGATATCTGCTTAAAACCTTCAGTCAGACCTCCATGATACCATCACAGTATATTTATACTGACATGGTATCCTTGGGATTTGCTTCAGTCTGTAATGATACCATCAAAGTATATCTATATACTATCATGGTATCATTGAGGTTTGCTTTAATCCTTCAGTGAGACCTCCATGATACCATCACAGTATATTTATATATTGTCATGGTATCATTGATTTTGTGCTTCAATCCTTCAGCCAGACCTCCATGATACTATCACAATATATATATATTGACATAGTATCATTGGGGTTTGCTTCATTCCATAATGATACCGTTGTAGTATATCTATATACCGTCATAGTATCATTGAGGTCTGCTTCAATCCTTCAGTGAGACCTCCATGATACCATCACAGTATATCTATATACTGCTATGGTATCACTGATGTCCGTGCTTCAATCCTCGAGTCAAACCTCCATGATACCATCACAGCATATATATGTACCGTCATGGTATCATTAATGTCTGCTTCAATTCTTTAGTCGGATCTCCATGATACCATCACAGTATATATATACTAACTTGCCATCATTGATGTTTGTTTCAATCCTTAGTGGGACCTCCATAATACCTTCACAATATATCTATATATTGTCATGATATCATTGATGTCTGCTTGAATCTTTCAGTCAGACCTCCATGATACTATCATAGTACATCCATATACTGGCATGGTATCATCCTTCAATGAGACACTCCTCAATCCTCCATGATAACATCATAGTATATTGATATACTGTGATGGTATCATGGAGGACTGCTTCACTCTTTCAATGAGACACTTCTTAATATACCACCACAGTATATCCATATACTGACATGATATCATACTTCAATGAGACATTCCCCAATCCTTAATGATACTATCATGGTATATTCATATACCGTGATGGTATCATAGATGATTGTTCCAGTCCTTAAATAAGGCACACCTTAGTCATTCTTAATTATTTATTGTTGTGTTTTATTTTTTATTTTATATTTTTACTAATCTAAAAATAATTAAATAATATATTTATTTTTAAATAAATTATAAAAAAAGAAGATAATCTAACTAAAAAATAAAATATATATTTATATTAATTTTAATGATAATAAATAAACTAAGAAATTTAATATTTTTTAACTACTTCTTATTATAGTCGTGCTACTTAGTTTTAAATATTTTGTTAAGTATTTTTAACTACTTTATTTTATATATAAATAAAAGAAAAATTAAACAAGACCAAAAAAGTATTAAAATATAGAAAACAAAAAAAAGAAAAAAAATGCAAAGAGTTAGAAAAGAAAACAAAAGGTTGCTAATGGCGCTGAAGGCGCCGACTTTTCTTTGTTGTTGACTAGCCACCTTTTATAAGGCTGGAAAAAAAGGTTGCACAGGGTGTAGTCGGGTAATTAATTTTAAGCGATGGGGCATTTTTTGAAATTAATTTGGGAGGGGGTAAATCAGGGTAATTACTTTATTTTTATGAGGTATTTTATGTACTTTTTCCTATTATCTAGGCCATAAACATATTTTCTTAAATGATTTATCAACCGCCTCTCTAGTTAGGCCTTTTGTAAGTGGATTCGACACATTATCCTTTGACTTCACATAGACAATTGTGATAATTCCACTAAAGAGTAACTGTCTAACAGTATTATGTCTTCGTCCTATGTGACAAGACTTTCCGTTATACATAACATTTTCAGCTCCTCCTATTGCCGCCTGACTATCACAATGTATGCATATAGGAGCCACTGATTTTGGTCATAAAGGAATATCTTCTAAAAAGTTCCGTAGCCATTCTGCTTCTTCACCGGCCTTATCTAAGGCAATAAACTCAGTTTTCATTGTAGAGCGAGCAATACAAGTCTGTTTGGATGATTTCCAAAAAACTGCTCCTCCACCAAGAGTAAACACATATCCACTTGTGGATTTCACTTCATTTGACCCAGTGATCCAATTTGCATCACTATATCCTTCAATTACCGCTGGATATTTGTTGTAATGCAAAGAATAGTCTTAAGTATGTTTTAGATACCCCAAAACTCTCTTCTTTGCCATCCAATAAGTTTGATCGAGATTACTTGTGTACCGACTTAATTTGCTAATAGCACATGCTATATCTGATCGCGTACAATTCATGATATATATCAAACTTCCCAACACTCTTGCATAGTCCAATTGTGACTTGCTTTGACCTTGGTTTTTTGTGAGAGCAAGATTCACATCAATTGGAGTTTTGGCAACTTTGAAGTCCAAATACTTGAATTTTTCAAATATCATATTGATGTAATGAGTTTGAGACAAAGTTATATCTTGAGGAGTCCTATGAATTTTAATTCCTAAGATCAAATCTGCAACTCCTAAGTCTTTCATATCAAACTTGCTAGCAAGCATACGCTTAGTAGCATTTATGTCGAAAATGTCCTTACTCATTATCAACATATCATCCATATACAAACAAAAAATGACAATGTGAATGTGATTTAGAGTGTTCTTGATGTAAACACATTTATTACATTCATTGATCTTTAATCCATTTGACAACATGGTTTGATCAAATTTTGCATGTCATTGCTAGGGCGCTTGTTTTAGTCCATAAAGCGACTTAACAAGTCGAAACACCTTCTTTTCTTTTCCTGGACTTACAAACCCTTCAGGTTGTTTCATGTATATTTTTTCCTCCAATTCTTCATTTAAGAAGGTTTTCTTCACATATATTTGATGAATTTGAAGACCATACACTGTGGCTAACGCTATCAACATTCAAATAGATGTGATTCTTATTACCGGCGAGTATGTGTCAAAATAATCAAGACCTTCTCGTTGTCTGAAACCTTTGACAACTAGTCTTGCCTTATATTTATCAATAGTATCATCATCTTTCATTTTATTTTTGAAGATCCATTTAGAACCCAATGGTTTGTTTCCTGGAGGAAGATCAACCAATTCCTATGTATGATTATTCAATATGAATTCTATTTTACTATTGATTGCCTCTTTCCAATATTGTGCTTCTGAAGAAGACATTGCTTACTTGAATGTTTGAGACTCATTCTCAACTTAAAGTGTCAAAAAATTAGGACCAGAGAAAGTTGAAATCTTTTGACGTTTGCTACGTCTTGGACTTTTCTCATTAGGCGTACTTCCCTTTGAAACTTCCCGAGGTCGTTTAGATTTTTCAGTAGACGACTCACATTCATTTTTATACGGATAAATATTTTCAAAAAATTCAGCATTATCTGATTCAATTATCTTATTCACATGAATGTCAGAATTTTCTGATTTATGAACCAGAAACCAATATGCTTTGCTATTGGTTGCATATCCAATGAAAACACAATCAATTATTTTTGGTGCTATCTTAACCCTTTTGGGTTTAGGAACTTGCACTTTAGACAAACACTCCCACACTTTGAAATATTCCAAGCTGGATTTTCTTCCTTTCCATTGTTCATATGGAATGGACTTTGTTTTACTGTGGGATATACGATTGAGTATCCGAATTGCTATTAAAACAACTTCCCCCCACAAGTTTTGTGGTAAACCAGAACTTATCAACAAAGCATTCATCATCTCCTTTAATGTTCTATTCTTTATTTTCGCAACCCTATTGGATTGTGGAGTGTATAGGGAAGTTGTTTGATGAATAATTTCATATTCCAAACATATTTCTTCAAAAGGAGATTCATATTCACCACCCCTATCACTTCTAATCATTTTGATTTTCTTGTTAAGTTGTGTTTCAACTTCAT
Organism: Capsicum rhomboideum; assembly: GCA_031232105.1. Lineage (NCBI taxonomy): Eukaryota > Viridiplantae > Streptophyta > Magnoliopsida > Solanales > Solanaceae > Capsicum > Capsicum rhomboideum. The sequence continues at coordinate 15,893,971 of CP124718.1, forward strand.
TTTTGTATTGCTTGAATGCATCAATTGACTCATCTTTACTATTAAGCAGATAAACATAGTAATTTCGAGTGCTATCATCAATGAAAGTTATGAAGTATCTTTTTTCACCACGAGATTGTATAGACTCCATATCACAAATGTCTGTATGGATTAAGTCTAAGGGATTTGAATTCCTTTCAATAGACTTATTGTAACACCCCGTAAATTTCTGAATATATGCGACTAAGTGAAGGAATTACTTGAACTTTCAATAAAGGGTATATTATGCATGTAAGGTGTTGGGCTACATTCATCTTATGCCAATGGACCCAATTAAGGCCACAAAAAATTAATAAGAAAGACATGGCCCAAAAAGGGAAAATGACCCATTCAACTTTGACTTGATCAACTTGTCATTAATGACCAAGTGTATGGATAAGAGGGAATCTTGAGAGACTATATAAGGCTTCAAAAATTCAGATTTTAATCACACAAGACCCCTTGCACATTCTTGTAATTTCTAGACATTTCCAAGAGACCAAAAGAGGCCATTTAAACCCTAAGGCAACTACACTTGTTTTGACAAGATCATCACCTTGTAAGTATTGGTAAGTGTTTATTCTTGTGTTTTAATATATTATATGCATAAGAGGGTGTGTAAATCATGTTGGTTATGTTGTCAAAGTGTTGAGCAGTCCACTATCATTAAAACAGTCCACTTTTGCTTTCGGCTAAAGGATTTGCCTTTTTTGGATTTAAACTTGAAAAGGGGTTTAAGGCCTTGAAGGAATTGAATTATATGGACTAAATTTCAGTATATTTAAGTGTGGTGCTGTCCCTAATTCGTTACTTTTGTGTATCGCTTGATGGAAATGTTTTTACGTAATTGTACATGGAACGTTTGGCATAGTGAAAAAAGAGTACTTACTTGTTATGTTAAAGTGAATTCTAAAATTGTGTGGGATGTTTTTGGTATATTGTTGTGGAAGGTATTTATGTGAATTGATGGAATAAATATGTGGAGTTGTATTTAGGTGGAAATGTAAAGTAGAAACTTGGTGTAAAATTCTATCGGTTTGCGATGTCTACGTTGATGTGTGGACTGTTTTGGTGGTGTGTGGACTGATTTGGTGGTGGTGTTTTGAAAAATCAGTAAGTTATAGTGTAATGTGGTGGAATAATGTTATTTGGTAGTATAATGAAGGGGGGAGTGATGTACCATGTGTTTTGGAGGTTGGACGGTTTTTACTTTCCGTTAAGCACCTACTTACCGTCTTGTGAACTTATAATGTAGCTAGCCGTTAATGTTCGCTCCATTATGTACTTGTGTTGTAGAGTAAAACATAAGGAAGTAGCTGAATCATTGTAGTTACGTGTTGGGAAGATAAGGTATGTAAGGTTATTCTTTTTTGCATTCTTCTGCAGCATCTATTGTTCATATTATCATAACACTTGTCCTATCCCCAAAGGGTTGTACAGTGTGTCCTTCCTTTAAATGGTTTAGAGTATCTCATTTCAGAGTTAGTAGTACTTGTTATTCACTTATCTCTCATTCATTGAACATGGTTCTAATGTTCCAACAATGTTACGTTCTAAAGTTCTAAAGTTCCAATAAAGTACAGTTATCAATGTATCACTCTTATAGATAAAGAATGAAGTAATGTGAGTAATTGTGTAATGGTTAATATTGAGAATGGGTGGTATCTCATGGGGTGAAAGAAACACCCGCATGAGTGTCGATCCCATAATTACGGGTGGTATCTCATGGGATGAAAGGAACATCCGCATGAATGTCGATCCCGATTATTATAGCATGGGTGGTATATTATGGAGTGAAAGAAACACTCGCATGAATGTCGATCCCATTATTACGGGTGGTATCCCATGGGATGAAAGGAACATCCGCGTGGATGACGATCCCGATTATTATGTTATTTTCCACTGATCAGTTGGGCCCGGGCATGATATGATTGATGATTGATGATGTAGTATAGTAAAGTAAAGTAAAGTAAAGTACAATAAAGTAAAGAAAGCAATGTACATGATTTCACACATATACCATATGGTAGTTTATTTATATTGTTCGTTCACTTGTACTTAATTCCATTAAAGTTCTTATATCTCATACATTTACTTATAGCCTTACATACTCAGTACATTCTTCGTACTGACTTCCCTTGGTGGACTTACCTTTCTTGCTGCAGGCATAGGTACTAGTAGACCTCCACAGTAAGCTGCGGGTTATCTGCGAATTATTGGTGAGCTCCAGTTTGTTCAGGGCTTTTCGTGTCGTATGTACATGTTGATTTTGTTATTGTATTACAGATGTATAAATCGGGGACTCGTCCCGACTGTAGGTTTGGTTATGTATCTGTTAGAGGCTTTGTAGACCTTGTACAGTTAAAGGAAGGGATGTTGTACCTTTTTGACCATATGGCCCTAACGGCCATGTCTCATGTTTATAAAATGTTCTTATTTGATTTCAATTATTGATATGTTGTGACCATAAGTGACTGAATGCTAGCCCATTGACGACAAGTATGTGACGTATAGATTGGTTCTCTCGGGCCTCAACGACTTCGGGTGCCATGTTCTCCCCAATGAGATTTGAGGCGTGACACTTATAAGGATGCTTTGCATACTTTGATTCCACACATACTCGACATTTTATATTATTATTTTCAAACTTAGGTAATAATTCTAAGTTAATCATTTTTTGCATGGTTTTATAATTTACATGTCCTAAATGTGCATGCCATAAATGATTTGACTCAAGCAAGTAAGAAGAAGCAGAAATCTTATTCATATCAATAGAGATTACATTTAGTTTGAAGAGGCCCTCGATGAGGTAACCTTTTCCTACATACATGTCATTCTTAATTATTACAACCTTATCGGATACAAACACACACTTAAAACCATTCTTGACTAGAAGTGATGTTGAGACTAAGTTCTTCCGCATTTCGGGAACATGAAGGACATTATTGAGGATCACCATCTTGCCCGAAGTCATTTTCAAGTCAAACTTGCCCGTTCCTTCTATCTTTGCGGTTGCTGAATTTTTCATACAAATGGTCTCGTCTATTTCAGAAGAAGTATGGGATGAAAATAGTTCCTTGTTGGAACACACATGGAGGGTTGCACCTGAATCAAATCACCATTCATTTGGATTTCCAACCAAGTTGCATTCAGAGAGCATTGCACAAAGGTTGTCTACTTCTTCATTCAAGATTGCTTGCTATTTCTTCTTATCTTTCTTTGGAGCACGACAAACAGAAGCATATGACGAACTTTTCCACAGTTGTAGTAATTTCCTTTGAACTTTTTCTTCTTGGGTGTTTTCTTCTCATCATTCGACTTCTTTCTCTTTTTCTTCTTTTGAGGAGTTTCAACATTGTTTGCTCCTGCGATTGAAGACTTTGCCCTTGCTCTCTTTTCTGCATTTTTGTTGTCTTCTTCAATTCGCAAACGAACAATCAAATCCTCTAAAGTCATTTCCTTTCGCTTATGTTTCAAATAGTTCTTAAAGTCCCTCCACAAAGGAGGCTGCTTTTCAATAAAAGCTACTACTTGAAAAGCTTCGTTGTTGACCATTCCTTTCGCAAGTAAATCATGTATGATTACTTGCAATTCTTGGACTTGATTCATGACGGATTTGTTGTCAACCATCTTGATCTCAAGAAACTTGGCTGCTACAAACTTTTTCAGTCCGGTATCTTCTGTCTTATACTTTTTGTCTAAAGCGTCCCAAAGTTCTTTTGAAGTTTTGCAAATGCAATAGAAACTGTATAGACTGTCTTCCAATCCGTTTAGGATATAGTTCTTGCACAGGAAATTAGAGTGATTCCATGCCTCGGTTACCATAAACCGTTCTTTATCCGGTAGAGTTGGAATGTTCTCCGCAATAAGCTTCTGCAAGCTTAGAGTAGTCAAATAGAACAACATCTTCTGTTGCCACTTTTTGACGTCACTTTCGGAAAAAAATTTGGGCTTTTTCGCTACAGACATAGCGGGAGTAACACGGCTTGACGAACTAGTATTCGTTGCCACAGATGCAGAAGTCATCACACCATTAGTTGGTTCTTCCATTTCTGTTTGATCACACACAAATAAAATTTAATGAAACTGATTAACTATCGATGTGGTTTTATTCAGTCGATGAAGTTTTTATGTTCTTCGAATTGATAAAAATAACTTTATTAACTCGATGAAGTTTTTATGTTCTTCGAATCGATAGAAATAACTTTATTAACTCAATGAAGTTTTTATGTTCTTCGAACCAAGTTAAAAAGTGGAGTAGAAAATTTTTAACTTTAATCTCCAACCACAAACAGAAATAGAGATGAAGCAGAAAAATGTAAACAAAACACAAATTATATTCTTTAAGCTTGTTGTTTCCTTCACCCGTAAAAACTAGAATATTGATGAAAATGGTAGTTCTAAGCCCACAGTTAAACTATGTTTCCTTAAAGAATATAATCGCCTCACAATTACCCAGGGTTTGGATTAATTTCTCCTAGGATAGAATAAAACACTATTCAGCAAAATCGGCAATGGAATTTGCTGAACTTAGTCGAGCTCAACTAATGGAGTAAATCACACTTACTTTGATTTCTTTTGTAAAGAAGAAAGTTTTTGACTTGTGAAAATAATAATTTCGTATATCCTTCATCTGAGGAAAACATAGATATTTATAGCCTAAGAGGTGGTGCTTCAGAAGGGAAGCAATGGCTGAAGAAAAGACACACTGTTTCGAACTGACATCTGACCTTCGCCAATTCAATTTCAACCAGTGCCTCGAAGGGTCGCGTCCCTTCGAGGTATATTGTGACATGCGTCCGCATATGGAGAAATGATTTGCCAAATCCAAATCCAAATCCGAATTCGAGCCGAGCAATGATGACGACGGCGCGAGGCTTATCTTGTTCTTGCCTCACTATCCACATGAAAGAGTGTATTTCAATACATACACAAGAAAGTTTCTTTCTCCCATCAATGTGGGAGAACTTTACTTCTTTAAAATGAAGACTTACTCTTCACTTTTCCCTACATATTTTTAACTCCATTTTCCATTCACTTCTTATCAATCAAACCCAACATGAACAACTTCTGTACATTCATCAAAGATAAGAAGAAGCATTAAATATAGCATTTTTCTTGATAATGTATTCGAACTCTGAAGCATGATGAAGAAGATAATAATTATTGGAGTACATTTTGAAACCATATATTAATTAATAGTCAATCATGTTTTAAATATGAATAAATAGGAATTATGGTAAGGCATGTCAAATTAAGTCCTCCCTTTCTGGATAGGTTCAATGAGTCAAATGATCGATAGCCACTCTCCACGAATTACCTTTAATCTTCTTGCAATTTAGCGCAAAATTTCAACTATTATATATGATTTGGTGCATAATAATTCACATGTTAGTTCAAGTCGTCAAATTAATTTAAGAATTAAGACAAGAATCTCATTAGTTAGCTATACTATCTATCATGTATTCAGGGGCGGCTCAACCATATCAAGGGCCTAAAGTCAAACTCTAACCAGGTGTGTGTGTGTGTGTATATATCCATAATTATAGGACCTTAGGCAATTGCTTAAGTGATCTAATGGACAAGATGCCCCTGCCTAGGTTATCTTCCTTCTAACCATGCATGATATCAATTTATAATCAGAAACGAGAGATAGAGAGGGGGGGGGGGGGGATGGGGTCTAGTTGTTTCCATGTGCAATTTGAGTTGAGTTTGTGGATAACATATTTTTAAATTTTCGCATTGGCCGTACAGATTCAAAGTTTGTAAAAATGATCCTTCCTTCCTTGTATCTAATGGCATTCAAGATCCCAACGAGAATATTTGAGATCTTGGATAAATGCAAAAATTGCCAATCCTTAGAGCTTTCATTGGCTCACTTTATTTGCAAATTCTTACAAATCGTGTGTATGGAGAAAAAAAACCATGTGGCGAAAAGATGAGCCAGATGATGACACGCAGTTTAAGTCAGAATCGGTGAAACGCTTGCTCCAGCTTAAATAAATTTGGAGGAATCATCCTTGGGCGTGTGCTCAAGTGATGATGTGTCGGCATAACCAAAGCTACTCTGTAACCGAGTAGCCTGTTAAAATTCTTTCTGGAAACAAGCTCTTTGACCGTTGTGGTACCCTCATAATGGACTTTCGAGAAGATCAAAAATCAGTCTAGACCCCTACGTCAACCTGCCCCAATCAGTCTCTATCAGTGCCGGCTCAAGGCCAAAGCCGCTAAGGCAAAGGCTTGAGGCCCCAAAATTTTTTGGTGCCCCTCTTTTTTTCTTTATCGATAGTATGTTTCGTGGTTAATTTTCTTTAAAATTTATTTATTCCCCATGATTTCATTCATGTGGCTTTATTTGTTGTACGAAGATCAAACTAATGAATACAACAACAAATTTACATATTTAGAAACTAAATAAAAAATACTACAAGTATTAATAGCTAACTATTTAAAATATTTTTGAAAGTATTTGATAAAGTCATTATGAAATAAAATATGTTTTGATTCTTCAAATAATAACTAAGACAGATAAATTGAAACAGAATACAGTAATATTTTAAGGGAAAAGTTACAAATTTTTACAAACAATGAAAAGAGAAAAATTTTAGTCATGTGATTGATTAGCGACATTATGAGTTGAATTTTTTTAAGAGTAAATTTATTTGAAAACAGGTTAACAATATTGCATCTAAAAAAACTAGAAAAATAGATTTTTTTTAAAAATAAATAATAGAAAAGACATTTAAGAAAAGTCTAAAGTCTCCTAATAAAATCTTGCTTTAGGCACGAGTTTTGTTAAGCCGCCCCTGGTCTCTATCCCAACGCCAGATCTCAAGGCACGAGTTTGCTGGTAGTTTTTTCAGTGCTAGCGTATAGTGTTTTCACATTGAAGGGACGAATGGAATTTTTGAGCCTATAAGAATCCTCTCTGAAAAAGGAAGGGCATCAGAAATTCCAAAGTCCTCCCTAGAGTTTCCATGGGAGAAGGCCCTCGACCTTCTCTTTACGTGTATTTTTCTATTTCTTTATGCTATTTGAATCCTTATATTCTATCACGCTTTAGGCAATTTAGCATTAAAAAAATGAACTTGATTTATCTTAACTCTCTAGCCTTTAACCCATTTTATAAATTTTACCATGATTATGGTGATTTTTCCGATTAACATCGTGTAAACTCAACTCTAACCTCAAGTGTAATGCATATTCACAACAGTAAAATAATACCCATAAAAAGAAACAAGCACTATGACATTAGATGAATGAACCTGGAATATGGAACACACGAAAAATATTTAGGGGAATTTTCAAAAATATGCTGCCCCAACATAGTACTTTGAACCACTTACCCATATATGTTTTAATTTGCACTCGCATAGGTTATATTTTTATGTAATAGTGTTTATATATGTATTATCTATATCTATACTATTCTAAAAGTGGGAAGCCACCAAGTTGAAAGTTGGATTACGAAAATGCCCCTATAAAGTTATAACATCATGAACAAAAATGTAACTACCAATTAATTATAATTAATAATACTATCATATTTTATTAAATATTAAAATCCTAAAATAAATTATTTCCTTAACTATCATTAATTAATTACTCCCTCCGTTTCAAACTATTTGGCGCTCTTTCTAAAAATATTTGTTTCAATTTAGTTGTCCCTTTTATGAAATCAAGAGAATATTATTATGTTCTTTCAATACTACCCCTATCATTAAATAACTAAACAAAATGTATATACTCAAATTTATATTTTCAAAGAATAATTAATAAAGCCAATTTGATAAAATAAACCCTTGATAAATTTTTTCTTAAATGGAGTATCAAGTCAACAAGGGTCAACTATTTTAAAATGGAGGGAGTATAATTAATCATACATGATAATATCTTGAATCTCTCGAAATTCCTAAAGCTGGTAAGGGAGCATTAACATTCTAAATTACTCCCTTCGTTTGATTTTATTCGTAACAAATTGAGATGGCGCACCCATTAAGAAAAACAATTAATAACATGACTATTTATCCATAGTACCCCTATTAAATGATGTTTACATTGTGTCTTGAAATTAATTTGGAGAAAAAATAATTAATGCTAAGGATAAAATAGGAAAAAAGAAGTTGTCTTCTCTTGATATGTCAAAAACGACAAGTAAAATTAAAGTAGAAATCTAATTAGGAAATTAGTGACAAGTAAAAGCGACCGGAGGGAGTACAAACGGCTCCAACTTCTTTTATACTTCCTCTGTTCGCTTTTACTTGTCACTTTTGACATGGCACACCCATTAAGAAAACAATTATTGATCGAGTGAGTTTACCATATTGCCCTATTAATTGATGTCTAGTAATGTGTATTGGAAAGTAATTTGGAGAATAAATAATTAATGATAAAGGTAAAACATCGAAAAAAGCTTGTCTTTTCTTGATTTGTCAAAAATGAAAATTAAATTAGGAAAATAGTGACAAGTAAATCCGAATGGAGGAAGTATTTCACAAATCCAATGAAAGCTCTTTGTATCCCTTTTCCAAATTCAAACCGTTAATAGAAGTAATTATACAATTATGAGTATTAACAAATTGTATTTAATTTGTTATTTATTTTTTGTTGTTTCACATTCTCTACTTGACCACTCAATTTCAGATCTAACTATATATAGAGGTCTTTGGTTTCATCCCAATTATGGTAGTTTTTAAATTTTTTCTGAATTACATATTGAAAATATATAAATACCAAATATTTCAACAAATGTTTATGTATCCACACGTACACAGCAGACCATATATTTATGTATGATATGGAGGATACTAGGATGATGCTGAAGATATGATATCATAATTATCTTTCTATTAAATTTCATGAGTTCGTGGAGAAGTTTTGCAAGCATAAAAATTGATTTGTTATATCTTTATTGGTATAGTTTCAATAACCTCATTTTTAAGAGTTCAAGAACAATCGATGGAATTAGCGGAAGTGTGATCAGTTAATCTTCGATCAAGGGAGCATAAAATCTTAAGTTCCTGGTCTAGACTGGTTGGAGCCATTTTTCATGAAGTTTTCTTATAATATTTGGGTACAATTTTATAACTCAGCACAATGTTGTGTTATACTTTTCAAGATGAGTTGAAGAACTATACATTCTCAATATTTTTCTTTAATCAACTCTAATAGGTGTGTTTTAACAGTAACTATGGGACGAATACTATGATATGACATATGAGTGAAGTGCAATTTTTTTTATATTGACTCTGCCATCAGTTAGTTTTTTTTAATTAATTCTTGAATATATCTTTATATTGGTTCTACATTTCATCTCGGTATTTTGTATTTTCGATCCAATTTGGAGTTCAAATATTATCATCAAGGCCAGATGCATGATTCTTTTGTTATTATATATTTAACTATTTTGTTGTCAATTCATTTGGATTATAAAATTTAGAGGTACTGTAATTTTAGTGACCGGATATACATCTTCTTCATATCTTTACTAATTCTGTTAAATACATTTACATGCATTTATTAATTCTCAAGCAAGAATTCACCAACATATTCATACCATTAGAGACTATAGTATCTTTATTAGCTTCACATGTTTCTTGTTTCATTGATGGCAAATGCACTATCCCGTTTTATGAATTTTATTTAATAAATAAAATGTAAAATGTTAAAATTAATATTGTTAATTTCAGCATTATATACAAACAAATAATAAGGGACAAACGTGAAACACACGTTCCCAAAAACTAGTTCTATAATACATATATACATATATAACTAATATATCTTGTATAAGAATGTATAATAATGTATAAAGATGTATTTATATATCTTGTATAACATCGTATAACATGTCACTAGCTACCAAGAATTTCTTCTGCAATTTTTAGTTGCAATTCATGTTTAGAATGAATCCAGATCTCCACCAAATGACTTCAAAATTTTGTAGACAACAATTCTTTAGACCATTTCCAACAACTATAAACAACCACCACCATAAATTTCTCCCAAAAACTCGGATTTCAAAATTTGAACTAATCTTTTCAAGCTTGTTCAATGATGGTGCGTTACCTTTCTAATATGATTTTCACCACCTAAATCAAGAATTTTAACCACGATTTAAGCTCCAAACACAAGTTTGTTAACTAACAATCAAGAGGCATGGGTTGAAGAAGAGAAATAGGAGAAGTGGGCCTAACTTTCAAATTATATACAGTTTTGGGGCAATAAGGGTAAATCGGTTGACTTGAGGGTGTAAAATTTGAAATATTAATTTATTTGCATTTTGATATTTATATTAAATTGAAGATAACTTTAATAGATAGAAATAAAGTTAGTATACATATTTTGGGGAAAGTACACCATAGAAACAAACTATTTACAACTAAATATCCCTTTATATAAAATATCCCCCTAACTAAGAGCCCGTTTGGATAGGATTAAAAAAATAGCTTTTTAGCTTAAGTGATTAAGCTTAAAATAAGTGCTTATTAAATTAAGCAAATAAGTGTTTGGATAAAAGTACTGAAACTAAAAAAAAAGTTGTTGATGTGTTTTGTAAAGAAGTGCTGTTAAGCACTTTTTGTTGTCAAAATAACTTAAATGTCCTTAGAGCTGCTAACACCATAAATAAGTTGAATTATATATAATTTTTAATTCTAATAATTCAAAAATAATTTCTATTTAAATGCACTTTCAACGTAAGTGATTATATGTGAGGTCAATCTATAAATATAAGTTACTTTTTTATTTTTAAATGTTAAAAAATAAAAAATTTAGGACATCTTTTATATAAATATAGTATTATATTGTAATATTGCAAGCCTGTAACAATTTGGCTATGTTAAAAAATATGTTATTGAAATATTGTTATGACTATTACTATTACAACAATTTATATCGTTAAAAAACTAGACAAATCAGCAGTACAAGGGACTACACAAAATTCTTTTAATAATGGATGATGAGAGATCATTCTCAAGAAGCTAATTTAATCTAAAAAATGAATATATTTAAATAAATTCAGATATAAATTCGCTGAAAACAAAGGAGAAAGATGACGACGATGGAGGGAAGAGACGAAGAGAAGCGGAAAAGAGAAAAAAGAAAGAAAAATCATATATTTAAGATTCAGGGTATTGTTGGAATTGGAGGAAAATATAAGGGATAAAAAAGTAAATATTTTGGTCAAACTTAAAAGAATTTTAATCTTAAAAAAAAAAGCTGGGGGTACCCAGCTTCTCACTTTTTGCTTTTTTTTAATCAGCTTTTAGCTTTTTTTAAATACTTTTTAATTTACCAAACACCTAAAAAAGCTAAAAAAAAGATTAAAATCTGATTTGACCAGATTTTAATCGTATCCAAACAGGCTCAAAGTATTTCTGTACATAATAATTAACGTGTCAATATTTTTAGGGGATACTTTAGTGAGAAGGAGAAGAAAAATGAGAGAGAGGAGGGGGAGATATTAATTTAGGGAAATAAGGATAAAAAGGTCATTAAAGCGATACTTTTCATTTTTTAGAATTTTATTTTAAATAGAAATTCCACATAAGCAAATTTTACTTTAAAAAATATTTAAATAGATTGAGTGACTTTTTGAGTAAAAATGTGATAGTTGAGTGACTTTTGAAATAAAGACCAAGTTAAGTGACTTCTGGGATAAAAGTCCATAGCTAAGTGACCATTGAGTTATTAACTCTGCTAAAATGGGCATTGATTGAATATTGGGAGTTGTATATTTACTTTTTAATCTTTTGATCTTAAACTAAAGACACATAGAATGTATGAAAATGTCCTTTAATTTTGTGGTTTAAATATGTTACTTGAAAAGTTAGAGTTAATGAATAGCCAACAAAGGAAATAAACATTACAGACTAAAAAGTAAAATAAGAGAAACAAATTGAAATAGAAGGAGTAGTACTTTCTAGAGTTGTTGTTATTTACTTTTATTTTCGCTTAGTTAACTATGCTAAAGATGGTATAGTTAAATCTCAAAACTACAGTGGTGGATAGAATTGAGTATTAACAAAGTTGCTGCTCATTTTGTATATGGAGAATCCCCTATGTGTGTAAGACATGCTTAAAACGTGTCTTTTCTTTTCCCCTCTTTGCCTGTGGGAGCAGAGCAGGGAGTGGCAGTTTGATCAATCTTTGTCTAATTAATCACCTAAACTTGCCTTCAAGTTCGGAAAAATAAAGTTCAGAGTTTTTATTTCAAGTCAAAATTGTTGTGCCAAAACTTAAACTAGTGTGGAACCTTTGAAGCTTGCTTAAGTTTAGCATTCGTCCAAGAATTTTGTGGAAACTTAAGTATTTGACTGACCAAGCTAACAAAAGCCTCAATAGGTATATATATATATATATTAACTTTTGTTACTTCCGGTAATCTGTTTGATGGTGCATTATCTACTTTTAATGTTTTGATGCTTGTGTTTTCTTCACTGGTGAAAAAGGTTTGGACAACTTCAAGTTGTTGATCAGCAGAGTATTGAACCAGCCATAAGGGCAGGTGAATACTTCAACTTAATAGATACTTCTCTCATTTTTTTTTTCTTTTCTTTTAAAGTTCTATTGTAATTTATTTTCTTGAAGATAGTATTGTATGGTTCTCGAAATAGTTTTTGCATCGTGTAGCATCAAAATGAGAAAATGGTGTAAAAAAGTATGCCTTCTCATCTCTCTACATAAGCACCCAAATATATTGGGATGAGTGATGATCCCATACCAGATATGCTATGTTAAAATATTTCGTTGACTGATCCTTAGTGTTAGCTGTTGGACATCCAATAGAGAAGAAATTTATCTCCTTACAAATTGTAATCCATTAAAATAGAACAACAATTAATGCATTTCTCATTCTTTCGACCTCTTCTCTCATGTTCTAGTTTACTAGTATTAACCTCTGATGGCATCGTTACGATTGAATTTCTAGAAGAAGTTAACCATTCTAGGTTTGACAAACCTTAAATTAAAACATCAAAGATTATTGTTCTTTTTGAATCTGGATCTTTCTTGGATTTGATTTTTTTTTTTTCAACTTTGAAACAGATTTTGAGAAAGTCAGGTTGATAAACTGATAAGATTTTGATTAGGGATTAAAACCAATCGAAAGAAATGCGGAAATTAACAACACAAAATTGATGAAAAGATGAAAAAAAGGCTAAATGAATCAACAATCAATCAAGAAAGAAGAGACTTGAATTTCTAGAAATTGAGAAACCAATTTGAGTCCATAAATGAGTGACTCAATATGAAAATCATGGTAAAAAAGTTCAAGATCAATCAACAGGAATCCACCGAATTAATTAATCTCACTACACTATAGCTAATCCTATGTTAAGCCTAAGGGATTCCACCCTCTACACTCTCAAAGAGTTTCTTCAAATCTCAATCAACTAAGTCTAAGGAAGAAAATGTCTAAGACATCTATTTATAGGATGCCTCTTATAAATGTAGCCCTTTTAAAATTGCCCAAAAATGACTTATTCAAATTATTTAAAATATAGCCCAACATGGCTATTCCTTCTCGCCAACTCTTCATATTGGATCTAACTAGTTTGGCGATGTCATGATCACTTTAGCGATGCCATTGAGCTCTCCAAAGTGGGCGGTCTGCTTTGAACAAGTTGAGTGATTAGCTTTTCACTTTGGTGAGGTGATTATTACTTTTGCGATGGTAGTCTACCTCGCCAATGTGGGCAGATTGTTGCCTCTATCTTCTTTTCTTCGTTGAACCTTCCACGCTCCAAGCTACCATCGACAAGTGGAATCCCTTCCATTGATTCTTAATAAGATCATCTCAAGCTCCTCTTTGTATCATCATGGTCTGTAGAACTTGGGTCCTCTTGAGTAGACCTTAAAGTATAAGTCTAGTATGAATTGTGCCGACCGTGCTCGGATCATCCTTTCCTTCTTCAAAAAGATACTTCCTCGAATCCAAACCTTACAAAAATATAGGAGAGACAAACAACCAAAAGTTCCTCATACTATGAGGGTTATCACAATGGTTAGCACAAAAGTCATTACACCAAGGAGGCACAATCTCAAGGAACAATCAAGTATCTTCCATTATCATGACTATTTAAGTCCATAGATGGAGCACAAGGGAATTGGCTATTCCACACATCAAGAAAATGAGACCATCCCAAAGATGGTAGCACTACAAGCTCACATACCCCCAAACATTCACCGGGGTCAAAATGGTAGAAGGTCCACATAGATTGGTTATACAAACAAGTATGTACATGTGCCCCCGTGGAACTCCTACCTACATATAATGCACATCCAACACTCGTATGGAAGTCATCACATGCAAAGAGAAAGTAGAGAAAGGTATCATCCCCAAAGGTATCATCTTAGGTGTCCCTATTTACAAGATCACAATTAGGCTCAACAACCCTATCAAGCATTAGCTCACAAAGTGGAACACACAAAGACAACATGATGAGTTTAAGGTAAACCTTACCTTCTCTTGTCAAACAACTCCTACCTCCATAAGATGCACAATCAACAAGATCATGATTATCATCATAGGCAAAGAAGTAGTAAATAAAGTTGCCAAGAACATTAATTTTCCCCAATGTGTCCTTACATGCAAGCTTACAAATAGATTCACGAATCTTGAGAACCACATCATTACAGGTCGAGACACATGAAGAAGACAAGATGCCTTGTGGAAAGATACCACCTTCCTTTCACAAATCCTCCCAAAGGAGTGGGTTATCAAATGGAGTCATGCTCGTAGAGGGGTGGAGGGATCCACTAGACACAAGTTCATTTAGAATCAAGTGGTTCTCCAAAAGAATTGTCTTCCCTCCTATCAAAAGTTTAACCATGCTCCCTAGATTCCAATCTAATACTTTAATTTTCGCATCCCCACGAAGGTGACAAGAAGTATTAAGTATGGGCTTGGTACCAACTGTACCCTACTGACTCTTCCAAGTCAAACCTTGCTTGTCATCTTGACTAAGCATCACCAAACAAGTGCCACAATTCAAATCATTACCGGGGTCAAATGAAAAGGAAATCTATGAACATGGGTCAAGCATATATCTATTTGACCCATTAGCACTCTTATCTTCCAACAACATACTCCACTCAAACGCTTAAGCATCATTATATGCAAACAAGTAGTAAAGAAAGGTGTCACATAAATGGACCCCATCCAAGGTGTTCTCATGATAAGGCTCACCCTTTGATCTACAAACATTTAAGCCTTGATCAAGGATGGAAACACTCAAGGATAAAGTTGCAATTGGAGGACATACACCACCTTATTCTTGAACACTATCCTTTCCAATAAACGTGCTATCATCTTCCAAGAATAGATTTTTATCTTCGAAAAGTGTGTCATCACACCATAGTCGATTTTTAAATAATTGGTAACCTTCAAGAGGGGCTACACTTCCAATATAACAAGACGTACTACTATGCATATCACTTACATTAGTCATGTCATCATTAAATAAGGGGTTATCCTTAAGATCACACTTCACGTCAAGATTCTCATGGTAAGAACAAAAGAAGGAATCAAGATCTAAGTATTCATCATCTCTAAGTAAAGATCCTACATAACTATCTACAAGATCAACCTCTTCTTCATCATCACTAAATTGAGGTTCATTTAGCATATCACTTAATTCCTTGTTTAGTGTATTGACGACCTACATAAGTTGATTAGTGCTCACACCAACACTAGTTGTATGCAATTTATATGCCCACAGAGACTCACCTTGATCATCACAAGGGTCAACTAGTGTGTGATCACTCTTATCACATGCTAATGCAATGTTATTCAAGTCACAAATGCTAATACTAGGTGGACATAAATCGACCTTATCAAAAGAGTCAATTTGATCATCTATAGGATCAACTAGTGTTTGAACACCCACAATAATGACATTATCATCATGCAACAAGGGGATATCAAGAACATAATAAGGCAAAGGATTATTAAGCTCACCCACATACAAGCTATCACTTACATTCAATTGGCTACTAGCCACACAATGATTTTCCAAGTTTAATGAAGTGCAAGAGTTAGCATTGTTACCTTGTAGCTCATTAGAAGGATTCCCTTCACCTTGGGTTTCATCTTTGGTGCATATTTTCTCCTTTGGGAAGCTTTCAAGTGCCTCATGGTTCTTCACAATTTGAGGTGCCTCGCTAGGCTTGCTTCCAAGGATACTTGCACAAGTTTCAAAACAACTAGAGAAAGAAAAATTACCTGAGTTATGATAAGGTTGTGACAACCCTCTCACATCACTCCACACAACCTCTCCTTTTCCACCCTAGAGTTGTCACTTTTCACACCCTTACTCCTCTCAATCTTTTGTCTCTCAATTTTTTTGGAGTTAGAATAACTGCTAAGGATCCCTTGTGAAGGATTTGGAGATCCTTTCCACTCTAGCTTCCACTGTAGTGCACAAGGAGTGGATGTGTTGACTTTCATGTTCAACTTCTTAGCACCAACCTCACAAGAGTAGCTTGCTTTATTTCTAAAGGCAACTCCTTAGATTCATATTCACGAGGAGTAGCTGCGTTCATCATTGTTTTCAACTTCTTGAGTATAAGCTTGGTGAACAATTGGGAGATCTTGTCAAGTTCTCTTAGCATAGAAGCACACAAGTCATTGGTGCTTCGAGTTTTAAGTTCCTCAATTGGATGTGGTTCACTTGTATTCTCTCCTCTAGGAGGTGTTGAAGTAAATAGAAACTTCCCGTTGTAGTCCATGATATACTTGTACCAATCTTGTACATATGGAATTCCATGATTTTGGAACCAAGCACATCCCAAATGTAGGTGACAAGTATCCAATAAGCCTATACCACACCATATCGTAACTCCTCTTGGTATTCCTCAAGTGAAATGAGTATCCTTACTTATTGATTAATCTAAAACCCTCTTTCGTCAAGGGTAGGATCTTGAATCGGATATAAAGGTAACCCAAGATATTCTACCACTTCATAGGATATAACATTAGCAAAGCTTTGATCATTAAGTATAAGACTTCATAGGATATAACATTAGCAAAGATTTGATCATTAAGTATAATATCAAATCCCATGACACATTTATATCCACTTTTGTTCCAAGTGTTCGCCTCTTCGGGTCATGCCTATCTTGGAACCTTGGATTCCGAGAAGTAGTGAATTAATTTATCCTATATTCTACACGACGAATTTGAACGTATACATCTATACCTCCTTGATTAGGATAGGAAGTAGTACAAGATGAGGAAGGACATTCAACCTCACTACTTCCCTTTCTATCATAATCTTCCTCAAGGGATTCATAAGACATACGGGTGAAAACATTTTATCTCATATCGTCCTCATAGCCATGGTGCAAAGCATGAGAACCTTCATCTTCACTATGGTCTTCTCTACAAGGTTCTTCTACCCCTTCAATATCATCACAAGAGCCATAAGCCCCCTTCATCTCACAATCGTCTCTGGAGTAGTAGTTCTCTCCACTATGTCGTTCATTATCACTTGGACCATCATTGCTATAGTAGGACTCACTATCACACTCATGAGCCCTGTTACCATACTCACACTGACCATCATAGCCCTCATACATTTTAATTTCACCATACTCATAGCTCATATTGCTACAAGCATATTCACTAATGACATCACCATAATATTCCAAAGTTACAAATGACATTCTTCCTTTTTACTTCTTTGTATCTACCTGCAAAACTCAACAAACAAGTTAGAAGTAAAATTCCTCACACCTTTCGTATGTGAAACTCTCAACTCACCTTCCTAGAGTATCATACCAATGTTAATAGGGAACTACCTTTGCCCAATCAATTCACAAGGTCACTTTTTCTTTGTAGGAGAATAGATTATTGCTGGATAAACAATAGACGACTCAAAAAACAAATGGAAAGAGTCAAGAAATAATTTACGAGATAAATGAAAAAAGCTTAGAAGAATTGGTACGAAAGAACTACAGACTCAAACACTAACCAATAACTAAGTAGAATAATTACTAGTTGAGAATTAGTTTATTAGTTTAAGGAATCAAGGAATTGAAAATAGGAAATTAGAATATGGAGTTGGTTGAAGGAGAATGAGATCACACCTTTAGAACTAGTTGGGGATCGTTTAAGTGTTCCTTGATGTCACAAATGTTTGGGATTGCCAAACTTGCACTAGGGTTCGCCAAAGTGAGTAGTGAATGGCCCTTCATTTTGGCAACAGGATGTCCACTTTTGTTACTCGCTAGAGAGTTTTATGATGGTTACTTTTCACTCGCCAAAGTTTTGCGATAGTTATTGTTGACCTGCCAAAGTTTTGCGATGGTCACTGTTCACTCGCCAAACTTGATAGAATGTTGTATTGAGTTTGGCAAGCTCACCTTTAGTTTGGTGAGTCACCAAAAACTTTTGTAAGCTCGATATGGATCGTAAAAGTCACCAGAAAGGACACCTGAAGCCTTCCAAACTTGTATTTCTTGTATTTGATTTGTACTCCCCTTAGTACTTTGCCTTTTTTAGTAAATTTCCTTTTGTACAAACAGGTAGTCCTACCTTTTTCTTTTCTCTTTTGGATCAAACACCACTTTTTGAATATTCTTCTTCTTCAAGATATGAATTTCATGAAGAATATCAAGAACATTGATGAACTTCAAAAATTCATAACTTCTTCATTTTAGCTCTGATCTTCACGAAATTCGAGATTTAGGCTCCCTTTGTTAAGGAGAACAAACCCCAATACTTTTCAACCTTCAATTTCATCCAAAATTTTCATATTTGAAACACACTTGAAGCAATGAAGAACACCATGAACAAGGTGAACTTCTAAAATTTGACCCCAATGGATTTCAACTTCATTTTCTCTCAAATTTCAGATTTAAACGCATTTTGATAGAGAGAACAAACCCCAATACAATTGAACTTCCAATTTAATCCGAATCTAAGAACCCACTTGTTCTTCCTCAAGCTTTTTCCACATCAACAATGGTGAAAACATCAATTCAACCCCAAATAAGATAAATTTCAATTCTAGACTCAATAAACACTCATGAATCTTGTGTTGGAAACTCAAACAAAACACAATTCAAACAATTTTTGTGAATTTTGGCTTAAAATTTTTTTGTTTCGATTTTCAGTTTTGTGAACCTAGGATTAAGAATTGATGGAACAATCCTTTAGCCTAAGCTTTGCTACTAAATGATAAAATTCTAATTAGGGATTGAAGTCAATCTAAATCAAATGCGGAAATTAACAACACAAAATAATATAGATGCAAAATTAGGAGATGAGAAGAGAAGAAAAAAAGGCTAATTGAATCCGCAATTAACCAAGGAAGAAGAGACTTGAATTTCTAGAAATTGAGAAACCTATTTGAATCCACAAATAAGTGACTCAATATGAAAATCAAGGTAAAGAAGTTCAAGATCAATCAATGAAAATCCACCCAATTTACTAATCTCACTACACTATAGCTAATCCTAAGTTAAGCTTAAGAAATTCCACCCTCTACACTCTCAAGGAGAGCTAAGCTTACGGAATTCCACCCTCTACACTCTCAAGGAGTTTCTTTAAACTGAATCAACAAAGTCTAAGGAAGAAAATGACTAAGACATCTATTTATAGGATGCCTCTTACAAAGGTATCCCTTTTGCAAAAATAGCCCAAAAATGCCTTATTCAAATTATTTAAAATATAACCCAAAATGGCTATTCCTTCCCGCCATCTTTTCATGTTGGATCTACCAAGTTTGGCAATGGAAGGATCACTTTGGCGATGCCGTTGAGCTCTCCAAAGTAGACGATGTGCTTTGAACAAGTTGGGCGATGAGCCTTTCACTTCGGTGAGGTGATCATTACTTGGCAATGGTAGTCTACCTCGCCAAAGTGGGCAGATTGTTGCCTATTTCTTCTTCGCTCCGTTGAACCTTCCATGCTTCAAGCTATCAACCGTATATGGAATCCCTATCATTAGTACTCAATAAGATCCTTCTAAGTTCCTATTTGTGCCATCATGGCTTGTAGAGCTTGGGTCCTCTTGAGTAGACTGATGTTGCCCAAATTACACCTTCCAAAAAAAGTATAAAGCGGTCGCTGATCAAATATAGAACCAACTAGGTTAGGGTTGATCCCACGAGGAATAGGTCAAAATATCTACCAAGTGTTTATCTAAGCAATCAGTATATACTTTTCAGTAAAAGGGGGTTTTGAGAATTTCAAATAGTAACAAGCTATTGATTTTGTTGGATTTGCAATCAATGTAAAAGAGACACTAGGATTGTGTTCCCGATAATTTCATAACTCCGTAGGTTTGCTGTACTAGTAATCTCCCGTGGTGCTTGGTGTGCAGAATCGATGGGTTATGTTCATCTAAACAACCTCACACCCCTATTAGACGAATATCCCCAATCACAAATTAACGTCTCATGAGTTTTACATCCGTTACACCTTCTTTCATTGAGAGTAAGGATAAGGCAAGTCCTAACGTTGGCCACTGTTAGAAAGCAATCAAAACTAAGAAAATCACAATACATGCCTAAACATCCTTTGAGAATCACGTCGTACTTTGAACACTACTTTGCTAATCAGTCATGGTTCCCACAACCCTAGTTGTGGTGTTTAGTTACTCATAATTGCAAGCACACCGTAATAATTTTGAGAAGAAATCATAATTATGAACTTACAAAAAAAAAGATGAAAACCACAAATCTCAGTTTGAATTAAAATCCTAAAAGTCGATGTTTATACTTCGAAGAACAACAATATCCCTTGAAATTAATAGTATGTAAACTTAAACAATAAACCTAATGGGAGTATTTAGAGACATCAATAAAACCTATCCTAAAAATAGTTGGATTTGCTGAGTCGGTGCCTCGGATGAAGGAAGGTATGATCGTGGGTAGATGCCACCATCGTCCTTTGTTCTCATTGTTTAGAAGACTAACTTTTGTATCTTTCAAATCTTGGCTGGAACGATGCTCAGTATGAGCTCGTGGTTTTATTGTACAATCGTAGAACCCCTTCACGCTTTCCACCTTCGATTTTCACTGTTTCTAGACTTTTTTCTTATGAAATTCAGGACGAGGTCATAGCTTCATCCCACAATCATGGGATCCCCTCGTCTTATCTTCTTCAATCTTAACATTTGTAAGCCTTGTGTCTGGACTTTTTTCCCACAATTGATTTAATGATGGTAGCATCTATGTACGATCATGGTATGCATTCGTCTGATTTCTTTCAGTCCAAAATTCTGCACTTCACTTCTTCGGACCTGTTTCACCTAGAAATGACATAAAAACACATCATACCCACAAAAAATGCTTTTAAACTAGCAATTTCCTTTGTTTTAAGCATCGAAAGTGTTGTAAGTCTACGACATATCAACACCCTTAACTTAGAATATTTGCTTGTCCTCAGGCGAACAAAACACATCTAAACTAAAACACAACCTAAACGATGCTTAACCAAGAGAAATCTAAGAGTCCTACGACAATCATATCATCAAAATCCAAATTTAGCATGCATGAATCAAAACACAAGTTCAACTCCCTCCAATATCATTAAAACCAAAATCAGTTGTGTACACAAAATCGTTCACCATGACACAAAGATCAATAAATAACCTAGCACGCACATCAATGACACTAGCCCAAACAAGCAGCAACTACGAAGTATCATTTACGCCCTCACATCAAAGAAGTCCCATAACACTCAGAATACATAATGAATATCAGGATATGGACTGAATCGAAGCACTCACTCTCGCAAAGAAGTCCAAATAGTGTGCATGAGATACCACAGGCTTGCTCTTATTTTTACGCCATAGTTTTTCGGACAGTCAAATTAGGATCACTATAGGACTTTTATTGGCTTGTAATGTAGGTTTGGGGATGGGTATGGTACTTATGGATAAAGTGACTATTCCTCCTTGGCACTACAATACTCTTGGCTCCACTTTCCTACTTTTTTTATGTTCTCCCATTTTGACTTTTTAGACCTCGGATGCGGTTGCTTCTCTTTTTTTTCCTTTTCTTTTCAAACTTTTCTTCAACATTTTTTTCTTTTCCTTCTTTTTACACCAAACCGCACCTGCACCCCTTTTTATTTACTAACTCCTTCTACATACCCAATTTCTTCAAACACCCCTATGATAACCACCCTCAACTTAGATTTGCCTGAGTTGAGGTGCACAGTGTCCAAAGAAGGACCAGAACCAAAGCATATTCAATGTAAATGAATTGGGAAGGTGAATGGGCTAGTTCAAGGAAAAGGTCTATTTAGGCTCCTTAAATTTGGGATCAAGAAATATTATTTTTGATTTGATAGGTTTTTAGGCTTATAGTGGACAATTCAAGAACTGCCTTTGATCCTTTCCTAACTGACTATACTACAACTCTGGCAAGACTAACCGAGCATGTTCTAGATCGCATACACACGCCGACTAGGTAAGTACCTCACACACACATGGCTCAAGGCTACACACACAATTACTACTTATATGGTTCATTCATAGATAGGCTACGGTTATCACGCTCATAATCCTAATGCCATAACGAGATCAACATTGGTCACAATCCACAGTAAGCACACATCACAACAAAAATATCAAAAAATTTGGAGGGTTATTATTTTAACACAAAAACAAGATTGCATGCTTCTTATTTATTCAAACTGCGGCAAGTTCTCCTATTTTTCTCTTGATTACATAAACAACACCAAAAATAACACAAAAACAGAAATTAAACTCCTAAATATGCCGATTCTAACTAGATTGCACATTCAAGGGAAAAAAATCAGGGCAATGAAAACGTCGAATGTGGTATACCCCCACCCCCAACTTAGAAACAGTGCAATGTCCCCAATACACAAAAATAATGCAAACTAAGGTAGAGACATACCTGTTCCGCACTAGACGCCTGTAGTGGATTGGTCCATCGGGGTCACAAATGCGACCCCTCCATGCTTTCCAGTGGTCGTGGAGCTTACACTCAAGTCAG
Organism: Capsicum rhomboideum; assembly: GCA_031232105.1. Taxonomy (NCBI): domain Eukaryota; kingdom Viridiplantae; phylum Streptophyta; class Magnoliopsida; order Solanales; family Solanaceae; genus Capsicum; species Capsicum rhomboideum. Next base: position 15,916,965 of record CP124718.1, read on the forward strand.
CATAGGTAGTGACCGGTGCACTCAAATATGGTCTCTTAGAGGTAGTCTCTGTACCCCCTTCACTCACCTCAATACTATCAGCAACATCAATAATAACTACATTAGGTGGGACGGACCTCACTCCTCTCCAAAATAGGCACCTGAGACGTCCTCTCGCTCTCATTATCTCTTTTCTTCCTTCCTTCTTATCCTTCCTCTTTCTCTTTTTATGGGACTGTGTATCATCCCTCGTCTCTTCTACTACCTCATCTACCTCCTTACCTATGCCTCCATCTGCTGGGGCTTGGGTGTAGAAGTCCGATACCATAATATCAATATCAAAATCCTTCATAACGGGCAGTGGTGGAGGCTGAATAATAGGGAATTATTGCTCCACAAGCTACGACATTCTTCAACTTGGCCAACTTAGTTGTGATCGTGCTCAAATTAGAAGCCTGAATGCTCTTCAACTTAGCCATCATCTATCTCTCAAAGCTGTCAAAATAGGTCTGCATACCTTGTACTGCTGCCTTAATCTCACCCTCCATATAGGGATTCACCTCTACCTCTAACTTCTTAATCCTTGCATCAAGAATAGCTTGATTTTTTATTATCTTCTCTAGAAAAGTTGTAGGCACCAATATTTAGTTTTTAGGCACAGACTGAAATGCACCTGAAGGTGTTGTGGGCTGCTGTGTAGATGAAGTAGCATCGGTCTCTGAAGCCAGAATCTCAGTAGTAGGGACACTCAGTAGTAGGGACAACCGTCTTTGTTGCCTACGAAGGTAAATCTGGCAAAGAACCTCGTACTCAGGCCACCGGGTTTAAATTTTCCTTGATCAAGGTTATGTCCGTGGTCTTGGTTGATCGGATAAATCTGTCAACTACTGGAATGGATGTCACATTCAACTTCCAGCACAATTAGGTAATCAGGTTGGGGAATGGCAAAGTGGTGTGAAACAGCAGCACCCGCTCCCTAATCTCATCCACAATAATCGATGAAATATTCAGCTCTAACTCAGTTTTAAAGGTTGCTACCATCCCCGCCTTGTCATCACTTAGTCTATTGTCATTTGTTGGGGTGCTATACGGTTCCATAAAATAGACCACCAAGCCTTGGTAGTGAAGCTCAGTATGTGTTTGTAAATAGCTACACCATTTACCCATTCCGCTCCTTCCTTAGCTTCCGTAATGTAATCATATTTCAGAGTTTCAGCCGTTGGTTCAAAATCATCACCAAACAAGGCTTTAGAAATAATCTGCACAAAAATATCAATCTCCTTACCCCGCACTATCAAAGTTTCCAATCTGGGCTACTTTCTCATATCTTTCTCCTTCACAGAAGGAGTCATATTTTCAATCACCACGCATAGTTGGTGTAACATTCACTTATCAACTCAATCCATCGTTGCACACTTGTTTTTTCCTCCAGTCAAGCTTGTATTTCTGGAACACCTGGTTTAGTTTTGAAGCCCTATGTAGTGCCCCGGGTAGCAAATGAGGCTCCTCTTGAATGCTTCTTTTCTGGTTCACTTTATTGTTTAGGGACATCCCATTAATATAGTACTCTTGGGATTTTGGGACACCTCATCGCCTCGGATATTCCCCCCTTTGAAGTTGGTTTACAGCAGCATCTCCTTTGGAGGATTCCGGGATAGTACTACCAGAACCGTCCGGAGACTCCTCATTGTTAGATGATCCTTCTTCAGCAGGTTTTTCAGCTACAGGATCACTCCCTGGATTTGCAACTTGTGCTCCTTCGTCAGACTGGGGAGACTTTTCAGCTACAGGCTCACTCCCTGGATTTGCAACTTGTGCTCCCTCGTCAGACTGGGGAGACTCAATGAGAGTGGTCGTGGGTACCAATACTATAGAAGGTGTGGCCTTGGACTTTGTAGATCTCAACCTAGTGATTCAAAGCTCGCGTTTTTCATCATCATTACTTGCAGAGTATTCAACTTCCGAACCACTAAACTCGATAGATTCGAACTCTGAGTCCGTAAGTTGGTCCTTGAAGGCCCATTTTTTGGCTATTTCTTGACGAGAAGCCTCATCCTGCTTGTTCTTGTTCACCTTGGGTGACATATTACCCTTAGGAAAGATCATTATTCTTTAAATAAAATAGAAATAGGTACTCAGTATTTAGTGCAAACGACACATGGTACTATTGTGGTAGGATAGCACGATCATCCTTTTGATCGTAGGAAGTCCCTCTTTAAATATCCTGAGACTTGTCATATCAGATGAATACTACCCAAAATCATACCCAGATATGATGCTTGTGGGATGTGATCATCTGATGAACTCCTGCAACTTTGCAAACTGGTACCTACAATGATCCAACTGAAGATCTAACATAGGAACGACGATCGTGGGTTGTGTCGTGAAGTTTTCATTGATATTAACAGTTTAAAACTCAAAATATTGACCTAATTTTTGACCCCATTTGAACATTAAGGGGTAATCAGACTTCGCCCTTCTACACCCATTCAACAGAACGTCACAATGCACAAATATTCTTTTAATTTTGACTACTTTACTCCCTTTGAACTCAAATTAGCAACTGCTTGGTACTTTTAAGGTATTAATTACCTTGTCATATCCTAAAATTTATGCATGAAAGCATTTTCAAAGAATGAGAAATTAACTTAATTTTCAAAGAGTGCAGTTACTTTGACTTCGGAGGAGTTCGGGAACTTTAGGGAGTAGATTCTTAGTAGCAGTATAAATCACGCAAGAATTTAAGATTGAAACTTGTTTTTGCTCTTTAATCATGCACCGTTGATATGATTTTTGTGTTTGAATGGTTAAAGGATAGTATTGGGTTAAGGGTATAAGGAATGGGGATTAAAAATCAAATTGGGTTGGGTCGGATCGAGTAGTTTTTAAAAATTCAGGACCCAACAGATGACTCGTACCTATGATCGTATGATCATTCAATGATCGTTGTATGTCCTCGTACCAAGAGGGTGAAGGAAACTTAACTGGGAACCAACGAAGCTTACAAACAATTGTTGTATGTAACAATGATCGTTCCTTAAAATCGTAGGTTCCATCCCCTGAATATTAGTTTTTAGGAGTTTAATCAGACGATGGATTCGACGATCGTGCTATCTTGGTAAGATAGTGGATGCTCAATCAGAGGACCAACTCCTGGAAATCAATTCTCTGGACTTTTTACAAATGACAGGACCCACGATTGTTGGAACTTTCAACGATTATCCAATGCTTTCATGGGTTCTGTTTTTGTTCCAGTTCCTTAGTTTCTTTCTGCACTATCCCTGCATGTGTATCACGTGTATCCTTAGTTTCTTTCTTTCAACAACGTGGTTAGTTTGGCTACTCAGACTTTACCAAAATAAACCATGGGTTGCTTCCCATTAAGCGCCTAATTTAATATCGCGGTACGACTCAGGTGAGCCTGATTACTCAGGCTCCATCAAGGTCCACATCACATACCATCTTGACCTCTTCAACATCACCGAGATAGTGTTTCACCCTTTGGCCATTCACTTTAAACTTCTTGCCCTCACTACTTTCAAGCTCAATTACACCATATGGAAACACTGTCACCACTCAATAAGGCCCCCTCCATTTTGGCTTCAAATTGCTCTGAAACAAGGGAAGGTTCGATTCAAACAACAGAACCTTATCACCAGTGGGGAACTCTTTTCTTTCTATCTTTCGGTCATGGTGTGACTTCATCTTTTCCTTATACAAGGCTGAACTTTCGTATGCTGTAAGGCAGAATTCATCCATCTTATTTAGTTGTTCAAGTCTCAGCCTTGCTGCATCACTCCATTCTAGATTTAACCTCTTCAGTGCCCATAACGCCTTATGCTCAAGTTCAACAGGCAAACGACACGCCGTACCATAAACAAACTGATATGGAGAAGCACCAGTAGGGGTCTTGAATGTTGTCCGATAAGCCCATAATACATCATCCAACTTTCTAGCCTAGTCTGTTCTATTGGCATTTACAGTCTTCACCAAAATGGACTTGATCTCACGATTGGAGACCTTAACTTGCCCGCTTGTCTGAGGATGGACTGGTGTTGCCAACCTAAGTTTCACACCATATTTCTCAAGAAGGGCTCGGAATAGACGATTGCAAAAATATGAGCCTCCATCACTAATAATTGCCCTTGGTGTTTCGTATCTATAAAATATGTTCTTCCTTAAAAATACGGTCACACTTTCTCCTTCATTGTTTGGAAGCACTACTGCTTCTACCCATTTTGAAACATAATCAATTGCAACCAAAATAAACTTCATGCTATATGAGCTCACAAAGGGGCCTATGAAATCACTGCTCCATACATCGAAGAGCTCAAGCTCTAGTATTATGGTCATTGAAAGTTCTTGCATTTGTGAGATGTTTCCTTGTCTTTGGCATTGGTCACACGCCCTTGCATAGTCATGTGCATCTCTATGAATAATGGACCAATAGTATCCACATTGTAAGATCTTATGCGCAGTCTATGCACCATTATGATGACCCATTATGGTAAAGAGTGACATGCCTCAAGAATGCTTATTATCTCTACCTCAGGAACACATCTTCGAATTAGTCTGTTCGCCAAAAATTCAAAACACGTATGGCTCATCACAGAAGAACTTCCTTATATCTTGCATAAACTTCTTGCACTGCTGAAACGATAACTCCTTAGGCACCACATCACTTACCAAATAATTGACAAAGTATGTAAACCATGGAATCAAGTCTTGCGATGCGGCCAATACCCGCTCGTCCAAAAAAGTATCATCTATCTCAAGTTTATCCTTCAGCTTCCACATTGCTTCTTCTTCAGGCCGTGATAAGTGGCCAGCCACTTGATTTTCAGTCCCCTTTCGACCTTTGACCTCAAAGTCAAATTCCTACAATAGAAGTACACAACGAATCAACCTTGGCTTTGCATCCTTCTTCGCCATAAAGTACCAAAGAGCTGCATGGTCAGTACGTACAATCACTTTTGTGCCAAGTAAATAAGATCAAAAATTTTCAAACGGAAACCCCACAACAAGCAGCTCTTGTCCAGTCACAATATAATTTTTCTAAACAGGTTTAAGTTCTTTGCTAGCATAATAGATCGAATGTAGAATATTCTCTCTTTTGGCCTAGACCTGCTCCTAGGGCCACACCAGTAGCATCAAACATAACCTCAAATGACATGGACCAATCAGGTGACACGATAATGGGGGTTGAAATCAATTTCTCTTTAAGACACTCAAACGCCTTTAGGTACGCATCATCGAATATAAACTTTACCTCCTTTTCGAACAACTTGCACTAGGGATGTGCAATTTTAGAGAAGTCCTTGATGAATCTACGATAAAATCCAGCATGACCCAAAAAACTCTGAATATCTTTCACAGAAATTGGTGGAGGCAATTTTTCAATCACCTCAATCTTCGCCTCGTAAACCTTAATCCCCTTCTTTGAAATCTTGTGACGAAACACTTTTCCTTCTTTAACCATAAAATGACATTTCTCCCAGTTTAGCACCAAATTGCAATCCTCACATCGCCTCAAGACACTAGTAAGAGGGGCCAAACAATCTTCAAATGAATCACCAATAACTGAGAAGTCATCCATAAATACCTCAATAGTGTCCTCCACCATGTCAGAAAAGATGGACATCATGCAACACTGAAAGGTCACCGTCGTATTACACAAATTGAAAGGCATTCTCTTGAATACGAATATCCCATATGGACAAGTGAAAGTGATCTTCTCTTGGTCCTCGAGAGCAATCAAAATATGATTGTAACCCGAGTATCTATCAAGAAAACATTACCATCATTTACCAGTAAGACGGTAAACATCTGATCCATGAAAGGCATGAAAAGTAATCCTTTTAAGTCCATGCATTCAACTTCCTATAATCTATGCATACTCTCCAACCAGTGACTGGCCTCATCAGAATAAGCTCACTCTTCTTGTTTAGAACCATAGTGATTCCACCCTTTTTTGACACATTAGACCAGGCTCACTCATTTGCTGTCGGTGATAGGGTAAACTATACCCGCATCCAACCATTTGATAATTTCCTTCTTAACTACCTCTTGCATAGACAAATTTAGTCTTCGTTGAAGCTCAATACTAGGAACACAATCCAGCTCAAGTTGGATTTTGTGTGTGTAAATTCCAGGTGGGATCCCAATGATATCAACAATGGACTATCCAATAGCCCTCTTGAACTTCTGCAACACAGACACTAGAGACTTAACTTGCCAATCTACCAAATCAGCTATGATAATAATTGGCAAAGTGTTGTTGGCTCCCAAGAAAACATAGAGAAGGTGGGATGGAAAAGCCTTGAGCTCCAAAATACGTGGCTTCTCAATCGAAGGCTTAGCGGATGGGGTAACCCTATTCTTAAAATCAAGATCTAACTTTTTTTGGTGCAAAATTGTAAGAACCCAAACCAGAAAGTGCGCTTACCATCTCATCATAACCATTAATATCATCACCATCAAAATTCATGATAACTGCTACGAGTGCTTTGACTCCGAGCCTCTCCTCAATAGGAGCTACCAATGCATCCTCATCGACTGTATCAATCATAGAGATCACACGCATGTCCTTGGGCTGCTTTATGGGTTGGCATATATTAAATATGACTTTCTCATGATTTAATTCAAACTTTATCTAACCCATCTTTATATCAACCAATACTCACCCAGTCAACCCACAGTCAAGGATGATGAAATCAGCTGGGAAAATGAAGGATGCAACTCTCACCAAAACATTACACAAAATCCCCGCAGGCTTCTTCACAGTGCGATCCACGATAGGGAGTCTCATCAAAGTAGGTTTGGGTGACCCCAACCCCAACTGTCTATAAACTGCTAGCGGCATCAAATTACTGCTAGCACCTAAGTCCCATAAAGCTTTAGCAAAATTGTAAGACCCAATGGTACATGGATTGTGAAAGCTCTAGGATCTTCCTTCTTCTCAACTAGAGACCGGGAAGCTATTACACTACTATGTTGCACATTATCAATGGGCTCAAAACTAACAGTCCTCTTCTTTATCACCAAATTCTTCATAAACTTTGCGTAACCTGGCATCTGCTCAAGTACCTCAACTAGTGGGATATTCACCGATAATTTTTTAATATTGAGATGAACTTGTGATATTTTCCCTCTTCGTCCTTCTTCTTTAATCTTTGTAGAAAAAGAGGAAGAGGTTGTGGAATGGGATTCAATACTTGCGGGATCTACTTTTCCTTCCCCTTTTTAACTCTAGCCTTCTTTTCAACAACCGGAGGCTTTTTAGATGTAACCACATCATCAACTAGATTTTTAAACTTGGTTATGTTCTCATTAACAACAATCATTGGCTCCATATTTTTCATAATAACCGCTAGCATAGGGGGGATCAATAGTCATCTTATCACTCCTAGTAGTAATCGACATGCAATAACCATAATTTTTGAATTTTAGATGGTGTTTCTAGGAAGTGTACCCTGCTAGCGCTGATTCATTGTTGCTGGAATTTGACCAAATTACTACTCAAGCTGCTTAATAATGGTAGCATGTGATTTACTTTTTTTACTCATCCCTAAAATTTCTGCCCTAAGCTCCTTGAGGTAGTCTTCAGTATTCGTTATCCCTTTCACCACTTTTGCAAGCATGTCTTCCATCCTTGAATTACTAGAATCAACATCACGGTTCCTTGGTGGAACATAGAGACAAATTTTATCTTTGTAATCATCCTTTCTGTTCCAATCACTGTCTCTCCCTCTACTTTTATCTCTATACCCAAACCTATTGTAGTTATTGTCTTTGTAGTAGTTCCGACCTTGGTTCCCTTGACTAAAGCGTCAATTGTCTTGATTAGACCCTTGGCCTTTGGCTTGGAAACCTACCACTTGATCATTCAGATACTGAGCCTCTTCCTCAGAATCAGAGTCATCATGTCTAGGTGCTTTACCTTGTGAACCAACCACATTCACCTTTTCTAACCCCGCAGCTGCAAATAATTTGGGGAACACACTGAATTCAAGCCTCAATTATGCTAACTCTTGGGCTACAGAATCATCAACCATGTGTTGTTTTGCGGATGCTCCTATCATATAAGTGTCTGCGGCCATGTCTACCTCTCTAGTGTGCCAACCCCAATTGATTTTAGTGATCCTATCTAGAATCTTAGAAGCCTACTCCCACATCAAACTCATAATCTCTCCCCCGATCACAGTGTCTGCTACAACCTTATTATTTGTATTTAAATTTCTGTAGAAGATCTCAAGCAAAGAACAACCCGATATTTTGTGATTTGGGACATTTTGTAGCTTCTTCTTAAACCTCAATCAAGTTACGTACAACGCTTTCGAATGTAACTACCTAAAATTATAAATCTCCTCTTTCAACTACAACATCCTGGAAGGTGGGAAAAAACACTTTAAAAACTGTCTTCAGCTCATGCCAGTTTGTGATCGACCTATGTGGCAGCTTGATCAATTAAAAAATGGCTACTCCAATTAGAGAGAAGGGAAACAACCACAGTCTAATAACATCTTGACTCACATCAGGTAGATTGTAGGAAGTGCAAATCCCTACAAAATTCATCAGATGAAGATTTGTATCAGCAGTGAGAAGCCCTGTGAACACTCCCTTCAAATTTATCAACTGTATCATAACATTGGTGATGTCAAACTTATTTCCTGGTAACAATGCTGGTGGAACAATAGCACCTATTTTCGTCGCTTCAATAAAATCTAGCTTATCCTTTGCATTATCAAACTGACGAACATAACGTTAGGGAGACTATTACCCCTATTTATCCTCTGCCTATTTTGTTCCTCAAGTGTGTCCAGACGGCCCCCTTCTGCTTATCTAGCCCTTTCTTCCAGTGTTGCCTGTCTAGTAGCCTCTTGTCTTGCATTCTATTCAGCTACCAAACAGGTAGTGGTTTGGTCTGTTGTCTTCTAAAATCGTGGGTTCTACAACACTTGGTTTAGAACTCCTTCAGCATGAACTCCTTATTTAACCATTCTTTTTCTAGCTCTCAGAGTTCTTTTAATATTTGGATCAAGTGGAATCAGGGGATTTTCTTGACTCTGAGTGTTGGGCATGCACCGGTGTGCACCCTAGAAACAACAAAAAAAGTAAAATCAGAAAATAGAAACCAACAGCCAAAAAAACACAATCTATCAACTCCATAATCGCATTCCCCAACAACAGTACCTAAATTTGATGTCGCCCAAATTATACCCCCCAAAAGAAGTATAAAGCGGTCGGTGATCAAATATAAAACCCAACTAGGGTCAGGTCGATCCCACGAGGACTAGGTCAAAATATCTATCAAGTGTCTACCTAAGCAATCAGTAAATAATTTCCAGTAAAGGGTTTTTTGAGAATTTCAAATAGTAACAAGCTGTTGATTTCATTGGATTTGTAATCAATGTGAGAGAGGCACTAGGACTGTGTTCCCGATAACTTCATAACTCCATAGGTTCACTGTATTAGTGATCTCTCGTGGTGCTTGGCATGCAGAATCAATAGGTTATATTTATCTAAATGACTTTACGTCTCTATTAGACGATTATCCCCAATCACGAATTAACGTCTCATGAGTTTTGCATTACTAACCCTTATCATTGATCCCATATTAACTATCCCATTTACCAGCTTAAGTTAATTAAATAGAGGTTGATAGCTCCAAGTCTTGTTGTTAATTCCTTTTTTTCATCCGTTACACCTTCTTTCATTACGAGTAAGGATAAGGCGAGTCCTAACGTTGGCCACTGTCAGAAAGCAATCAAACCTAAGAAAATCACAATACATGCCTAAACTCCGTTTGAGAATCACATCGTACTTTGAATACTACTTTGCTAATCCGTCATGGTTCCCACACCCCTAGTTGTGGTGTTTAGCTACTCATAATTGCAAGCACACCATAATAATTCTGAGAAGAAATCATAATTATGAACTTACTAAACAAAGTTGAAAACCCCAAATCTCACTTTGAATTAAAATCCTAAAAATCGATGTTTATATTTTGAAAACAACAATATGCCTTGAGAGTAATAGTAGAATGTAAACTTAAACAATAAACCTAATGGGAGTATTTATATACATCAATAAAACCTGAGTCAGCACCTTGGATGAAGAAAGGTACGATTGTGGGTAGATGCCACAATCGTCCTTTGTTCTCATTATTTGGAAGACTGACTTTTGTATTTTTCAGATCTTGGCTAGAACGATGCTCAGTACAAGCTCGTGGTTTCATTGTACGATCGTAAGACCTCTTCGTGCTTCCCACCTTTGACTTTCACTATTTTTGGACTTTTTTCTTATGAACTTCAGGATGAGGTCGTAGCTTCATCCCATGATCGTTGGATCCCCTCATCTTATCCTTTTCAACCTTAACATCTGCAATCCTTGTGTCTGGACTTTCTTTCCACGATCGATTTAACAATCATTGTATCTATGTACGATTGTGGGATGCATTCGTCTGATATCTTTCAGTTCAAAATTTTGTACTTCACTTCTCAGGACCTGTTTCACCTGTAAATGCCATTAGAACACATTATACCCACCAAAATAAGTCTTTAAACTAGCAATTTCCTTTGTTTTTAAGTGTCAAAAGTGTCGTAAGTCCAAGACACATATAGACCTTCAAGTATAGGTCTAGCACTCGTATCATAAACTGAGTTATCAATCAAAATATTTGCTTAAATGTTTCCATGTTGCTTGCCCTTGAAGAATCAGAATATTTTGTTGGATTTTCTGTTGCTAACTTGAGTACTAATAACATGTAAGAGTTCAAGCTATTTGAATGGCAAAACATTTGATGCAATGTTGAAATATCCTTTGATAATTCTTTCTTGATCTGCCGATACTTAGGAAGACAATTTGTGTGACGACATACCTGAAAAGTTTGAGAATAGGTAATCTTATTACCCTTCATCTAATTTCTTTTATGTTATTTTGCCCCTATGGTGTTCAAAACAAACAATTATTCTTGTATGTGTTATCCTCACTAGGGAAGCATTGATTTCTGTTATGCCAAGCTTTTAGGAGCCTTATATTAAAGTTTCCAAAGTGTTGAATAAGGAGTGACATTATTTAGGTAATTTTGATTTTACTTTCAGAGGAAGATCATAATTTTATATATTTTGATCAGTAGAACAAAGACCAGAATTCGTCCCTCCAAAAATCTTCATCAAAATGTATCTTAATACAATGTGTAAAACAGAAAATCTTAGTAGCTTAGTTGGTTGGATATAGGTTACCTGAACTTTTAGCTTGTTGGTGAGGGTTTGATTCCTCCACCTTATAATCTCATCCTCCATTTCCACGTCTTTTACCCACCCCCACCTCCCCTCCAATTTTTTAAAATGCATTGTGTAAAATAATTATGCTCTTTTTCTTTTTTTCTTTTCTGGTACACTAGAAAATTGACTCAAAAAATCTTAGTATCTTTCATAAGCTAGCCACATGGCCTTAAATCCACTAGTAGAAGAAACTTCATTTCATTTAAGTGTGTTCTCCCACATTATCAAATTTTAAATGTGGCGGTGACTTTCATTCACCAAAATATTTGTGTTTCGGTTCACCCCCTCCAAATATATATGGTATGACTATTATAATGGGATAATTTTACAAAGAGTGTATCCTATAGTAAATGTCACTAATATTATAGGTTCAATGATGTCAGAAAAGTAAAAAATAATATGAATAATTGATTTTGAGAGAAAATTTAACCATTATAATGAAATATTGTTATAACGAGATTTTAGATAATATTTTGCCTATTGAGAACTTTACTTTTACTCATATAAATTTATTTTTTCCCGAAGGATTTTCTATTAAAAATATTCATTTTGCTTGCATTACATTAGTAGCAGAGGCATGATTAACATATTGAATGGACAGTTGGGCACCACCGAATTCTATCAAGAATATGTTCCTAGCTACATGCAAAATAAAGAAAAACAATAATATTAATAACTATAAATAAAAAATTTAGACAATACATAGTACGATCTTTGGTACACGAAGTAATAGTTTTACCAAACCATAAATAAATTCTTACCAAAGATTTATTATATAAATATAAAAAACTACTAAGTTGTACAAGCTTTATCCTTTGAAATTGCTAATTTAGATTTACTTCTTTGAATTATCGTAAAAATGTGAACTTCAAAAACTCACAAAATCTAGCAAAAAGTCTTCAATTGTACTTTCTCTGATTCACATTTTATTTACGCGTTGTTAAGAAAACATTAACTAAAAAGATAAATTGATCTTACTTTTTTTAATCTCAATTTAAATTTAAGTTATTTGCAAGCCAAGCAGCTAAACGAATGATTTCTACAAGAAAATTTTTTTTAGATAGAGTGGTCTAAACATATACAAGCTTTAATGGCCAAAGCTAATCTATTGTACATTATAATCCTTTTTATCTTGTCAAACAAAAATAGTTGTGAGACTCCTTTTGAGATGTGTCGATGGCTTCCAATACCACCTCATGCATCTCTGACCTTTTTTTTTGGGTTTGCATCTCAATATTGCTTCATTATATTGGCCAGAGCACTTGTGTAAATGTTTGGTATTTCATACTTTTTACTCATGTACATAGATGAATATGCGTGAGGAATTTATCCATGTTAAAACATGAACTGTCCTAAGACTGAATTGAAGAATAAAAGCAGAAAGAACTAAAATTCCAGCATATCAATAATAAGAAGGGCATCTGAATTTATACAAGGAAAAAGATAACTAATTCCTATCTACCAGCCACCTACAAAGTGGATAAAAAACTGAATCAAAAAATGTGCCACTAACACCCATAAAGAGTCACTAATTCAGAAAAATAAGCAACTACTTTGACCAAGTCTTTTACTAGAAACTAGGAAATCATTAAATTGAAACTAAGCAGTAAACTGAAACTAAGTTAAAAAAACAGGAAAATATAATAAGCTGGAAGTTAAAAATGGCAATTGTCTAACACTCCTCCTTGGCATTTTTATGACAAATACCAATTCATTGCCTCAAATCTTCAAACCTTTCCTTGGCAGGGACTTAGTGAAAATGTCAGCTAGCTGGTTCTCGAATGAGCAATGAATTAGCAACACTTCATTAGATTGTTGGACTTCTCTAATAAAATGAAACTTGATTTTGATGTGCTTAGTTCAACCATGAAACATTGGATTTTTTTAGATTGAAATTGATGAAATATTGTCGCATGATCCTGGTAGCTTCGATTTGTTCATGGCCCAAGTCCTTCAACATCTTCCTTAGCCAGATAACTTGGTTCACAGCAGTCGCAACAGCTATGTACTTAGCTTCTACTGTTGATTGAGTTGTAGTTTCTTGTTTCCTAGATCTCCAACTAAAAGAACTTGTCCTCAAACAGAACAGATATCCAGAAGTTCTTATGGAATCATCAACACTACCACCCCAATCACTATTAGAGTAACCGACTAGATTCATAGTCACTTTTGCAGATGCTGGAAATTTTTTTTAAAACTTGTTGGTTCTTTTAATATACCTTAACACTCTTTTAGCAATTGTGAAGTGTGTTTCTCTAGGCGAATGCATGGAATTGGAGAGTAAACTTACAACAAATAGAATGTCAGGTCTGCTTGTGGTTAGATATAGAAAGTTGCCAATTAAGCTTTTATACATATTGTCATCCTCTTTTTCAGAATCCTCGTCCTTTCCAAGCTTCACACCAGTAGAGATTGGAGTACTCACAAGCTTGCAGCCTTGCATTTTGAACCTGTTTAAAATATCCTAAATGTACTTCTGTTGGCATATAAAAATTCCATCACTAGACTGCAGCACTTCCATGCCAAGAAAGTACTTCATGACTCCAAAATCAGTCATTTCAAAGATATTTTCCATTTCATCCTTGAACCTTTGGATTAGTTCAAGTTTGCTTCCTGTCATAAGCATGTCATCCACATAAATTGAAACAATTAAGGACTCACCACTAGTGACTTTTACATACAAAGTAGCTTCACTTTGAATTCTACTAAAGCCAAGTTGGATGAGATGATTGTCCATCCTTTCATACCATGCCCTTGGGGCTTGTTTTAGGCCATACAAGGCCTTCGTTAAGAGATAAACTTGATCCTCCTTTCTAGAAATTGAGAAGCTATCAGGTTGCTCTACATAAATATGTTCAGCAAGCAAACCATTCAAAAAAGCAAATTTGACATCAAGCTGATGAATCTGCCAGGAACTATGAGATGCAAATGCAAGAATAATCTTGATTGTGTCATACCTTTCTACTGGAGCAAATGTTTCCTGGTAATCCACACCATATTGTTGTGCGTATCCCTTCACTACCAATCACGCCTTATGTTTGCAAATTGAGCCATCAGGATTGAGTTTTGTCTTGTAAATTCATTTTACACCAATTACTTTGAGATTTCTTGGCCTGTCAACGAGCTGCCAGGTTCCATTCATCTCGATCATGTCTAGTTCAGCTTGCATAGCTTTCCTCCATGCCTCAGCGTCTTGTTCTTCAGCATAGCTTGTTAGTTCAGATATAACCAGATTACACTGCTGATAAACATCTAGCAAGGTTCTGGTGCCCCGCACTGGTACATCATCCACTAATTCATCTTTCGCAAGTTGAGGCTGCTCTTTTAAATATAAATCAGAATAAGAGATCTTCTGAATTTTCCAATCCCAAGCAGCTGCTTTATCAAACTTCACTTCTCGACTGAGAAATAGTTTTTCTATTTTAAAACAGAAAATCCTATATCCTTTGGATGATAAACTATAGCCCATAAATATGCCCTTCTGAGCCTTGTTGTCTGGCTTACTCCTCTTCTGTTCGGGAACTTGATTATAACATATACACCTAAAGTTTTTGAGATAGTGTATGGATAGTTTGTTCCCGCACCAAGCTTCATATAAAGTCATGTCATGCAAAGCCTTAGTGGGTAATTTGTTCAGCAAATATACTGAGGTATTGACTGCCTCCGCCCAAAACTGATTTGGGATCTTTGTTTCAAGCAAAAGACACCTGGTCATCTCCATTGCAGTCCTGTTCTTCCTTTCAGACACACCATTTTACTATGGAGTGTATGGTAATATCAATTGGCGTTCAATACCTGTGCTATGACAAAACTCCACAAACTGAGCAGAAGTATATTCTCTTCCATTGTCAGACCTTAAAACTTTAATACTGAGATTACATTGATTTTCTACTAAAGCTTTAAATTGTTTAAAAACATTAAAGACTTCATTCTTTTGTTTAATAAAATAAACCCAACACATTCTGGTGTAGTGATAAAATATTTGTTACCACTCAAGGAATCTGTTTTCATTGGGCCGCAAACATCCATGTGAATGAGCTGAAGTTTCTGGTTAGCTCTCCATACTTTATTTACTTGAAATGGTAATTTTGTTTGATTTCCCTGCTGGCAGGTTTCACAAACTTGAGCATTAGAAAGAACTTCAGGCATGTTTTTCACTAGCTCTTTCTTTTTCATATCTACTGATGCGCCCTGGTTACATTGCAGTTTCAATGCTTAAAACAAGGAAAATATGTAATAACTTGGGTGTATTTGATTGGTATGATGTGTTTTCTGTCCTACATTGCAGGAAAACAAGTTGTGAAGGTAAAATGATCAAAAAGGAAGAATCAAGCCCAAGAACGAAGTGTCTGAAGATGGAAGAACAAGAATCTGCACCAGAGAGGGACTCACGACACCACTCACGTGCCGTGAAGACCACTCACGTGACGTGAGTGGCTGGCGTGAGTCCACTTCAGAGATTAAGAAAGGTTCTGATTTCCACGCCAGCCAGTCATGTGGCGTGACTATCACTTACGTGGCGGGACTAGCTGGCGTGAGTCAACTTCTGAAGACGTCTAATTGAGCATGATTTCCACGACACCAACCTACATGGTGTGACTTGGTTCCATGACACCAAGTCACGATACCGTGGAAGTTGCCGACTCTGTTCTCCTATTTTGATTTGGATAGGATTAGCTTTGTATCTATAAATACCCCTGTATAGTCCTATGTGCGAGGGAGAGACATTACATTGTTTTGAGAGCCATTTCATATTGTTTTTGAGCTTATAAACATATTCTTGGTTTTGTAGTTACAAACCCTAATTCGAGTTTTATTGATAATTGAGATTTCAATTTTTCTTCATTATAGTGAGTGTGCAATTACGTTTTCATCTCTGAGTTCTTCTTTTGTTCTTACAATCATGAGTAGCTAAACTCATCAACTAGGATTGTGTGAACCATGAGGAATTAACGAAACCGGTTAAGTGTAAAGCAACTCTGAACCGCTGTGAATGCATGTATTGTTGTTTTCTTTATTTTGATTGCTTTCTAACGATTGCAAATGTTAGAAACTCGCCTGTATTCTAGACTTGCGAGAGAGAGAGAGGTAGAGAATGGGAAAAGGAGATAACAACAGAGATTTGAAGCTATCAACCTTCATCTAATAACTTGAGCCTTAGCGGGAATGGTTATCTGGGATCCAGGACAAGGGTTAGTAGTGCGACACTCAGAGATCGAGAGGAGAAGAGTGAAATTCATCTAACCAAGGTCGAGAGACGTTTAGATGAACATATCTTATCAGATTTTGCATGTCACATAGCGGGACGGTTTTGTTAGCACAAGTAACCGGTGGAGTTAAGGAATCATTGGGGATTACAGTCCTAGTGTATTTCTCTCATTGTCTACAAAGTTGATATAACCAACAATTGTTACTGTCACTTTTTATTCACAAAACCCCCCCCAGTTTTACTTACTTTCCAATTATTCCATCTAGTATTCTAAACATACTTCGAACTATTCCCTGTGGGATCGACCCCAACCTAGTTGGGTTCTATATTTGACAGCGACTACTTTATACTACTTAGGAGGCATATTTTGGGCGACATCAAATTTTGGCGCCGCTTTCGGGGAATACGGTTACGGAGTTGATTATTACTGGTTGGAGTTGATTGGTTTTGTTTTTACATACTTTTGAGGGTACAAGCCGGTGTATGCCCAATACTAGGAGTCAAGGCAATCCCCTGATTCCACTTGATCTTGAAATTGAAAGGACTCTAAGAGCTAATCGAAGAATGGTGAATACTGAAGGAGTTCAGGATCCCGCAGCAGAGGGAGACATTCATCACCAACCAATTCAGCCAGTTGGTCATGAAACAGCGGATGAAACTATCGCTTGATTGACACGAGAAGAGCAGGCTAGGCAAGCTGCTCTTAGGCAAGCAGAAAGAGATAATCGAGTAATGAAAGATACAGCTCAGCGTCTGGATAATGCTGAAGAGCGATAGAGAAGACTAAGAGCGCAACAGATATCATATGTGACTGTTTATGATGATCTTGAAGAAGAAGATATGGCTTATCTTGAGCCGATTAAGACTGGTGCCATCATTCCACCAGAGTTACCTCCGGACACTAAGTTTGACATTACCAGTGCCTTGATCCATTTGCTAAATTTAAAAGGTGTGCTCGCCCGCCTTCCTTCAGATGATCCAAACATGCACATGATGAATTTCATGGGGGTCTGCACTTCCTATAATCTACCTGGAGTTAACCAGGAGGTGATTCAATTGAGATTGTTCCCATTCTCCCTAACAGGAGAAGCGAAATTGTGGTTGTCAGAATTACCACGAGGTTCTATCACTACTTGGAAAGACTTGAGGAATCAATTTCTAGTAAGATTTTTTCCATCATCTAAGATGTTATAGTTGAAGGATGAGATTTACAATTTCAGACAACTATATTCTGAAGCACTTTATGAGACAGGGCTCAGATTCAAGAAGAATCTGCAGAATGTACCGAATCATGGGATGAGTGGTAGAAATTTTCTTGAAGTTTTCTACAGGGCTTTGAATGCAAACGCTAAGGCCGTAGCAGATACTATCACAGGTGGAGAGTTCATAAGTATGAGATGGGAGCAGGCTTCAGAGATATTAGATCGTATCACTAAGACCAACCGAGGGTGGCATACTCGGGAGGCAGATACGTCGGCTGGCACATATGTTATTGGATCCTCAGCACCACAACGGGCTTTGGACGAATCTGTGGCTCAAGAGGTCGCTCAGTTGAGGACAGAAATTGGTCTTCTGGCTAAACAGATAGCAGCCAGAGATGTAGAAAAGGTGCATGGTGTAGGTGCATAAGGTAAATCGTCTAGACATGATGATAGTGAGTCTGATGAAGATTCTAAGTACCTAAATCGAGAAGTGGTGGGTTTTCGAACCAAGGGCCAAGGATCTAATCAAGACTCTTGGAACTGAAGGCAAGGGAATCAAGTTCGGAACTATTATAGAGACAACTACAACAAATCGGGAAACAAAGATCGAGAACGAGATCGTGATGGTAATTGGAGATGGAAGGATGATTATAGAGAGAAGAATGGCCTTTATGTACCACCAGGAAGCCGTGATGAGGAGTCTGGAAATTCAAGGATGAAGGCCCTTCTTAATAAACTGGTCAAAGGGGAAGAGAGCCAGGAAAATTGCTTGAAGGAGATTAGGACTGACATTTTGGGAATAAGTCAGAAAGTGAAGTCTCATTCAACTGCCATTAAACAGTTGGACAACAATTTGGGAAGATATCATTGGCAATGAATCAACATCAGCCAGGCACCCTTCCAAGTAATACAGTCCAAAATCCGAAGAATGATAGCCATTGTATAGCCATTATTGCTAGATGCGGGAAATGCACGACAGATCCACCTATGCCTGCCAACAGTGGTACGACTAATGAGCCGATGGTTATTGATGTAGAAAATGCACCAGAGCCTAATAATTCAAAGGGCGACACAATTCCAAATCATCATGATGCTAGAAAAAGGAGAAATCTGAAATTAGGTAGGAAAAAAAGGTATGTAACATCTCAGCCCATTGTTTATATTTCAAGGGCAATTTTATCCTTTACTTTTTACTTTATCCCAAGCAGTTAAAACCCTTTTTAATTATCAATTCCATACGTGATATTTTAAGTAGAGCGTTATCTTTTCAGCAGATAAAAAAAAACCCTTTGTTTTCCATTAGTTATGTACGTTAAACTATCCCTCTGTTTTCCTCAAATTTTCACGTTAAAAACCTCACTTTCCCCATCAGCTTTTCTTGTGTTTTCCATCAACAAATATCCCTATTCATCTTCTCAAACACAATTCCTAAGAAACATAAGAGGATTGGTGGAAGAATCAAGTTCAAATTTCTTCTTTCCGATCTCAAATTCTTTCAACGTTTAAAGAGGTATGTAGAACTGTATCTTGCTCGCGTTTCAGAATATTTTTTTTATGTTTTGTAATCTCCTTCTCTCCACATGGTCTGGTGTTCATTATCTTGATGTGTAGATTGGGAATTTGGTGTTTGTCTTGATTAAGAATTCTCCCTGCTTGCCTGAAAAAGTTTGAAATTTAAATCTGCCAGTAGAGTCAAAGCCCATGTTGGACACTCTCTGTAAAACACAGTTGTTGTAATGGATATGATTTCAAAAATCCGCAGTTGTGGCAATTTAATTACCTTGATGCTATTCAATATTGTTTTATATTGGGTTTTCTCCCTGAAGTATGTGTAATTTAGGTAAGGCTACTGAACAAATAGATATTGATTCAGATTGCATTGTTTTTATTTAATGTCTCAAACTGGTGATATGTTATTGGGTTGATGATCCTCAGTAAACTGTGTTGTCTCATCATTCTTATTTGTGATACACCTGTTGGTTATAGCGGTTCATTTAGAATTAACATTTGCAAGCATTATTTCCTCTCTATAAATGTGTTTTAGTTGAGTACTACAGAATTGTGAGGCATTCATTATATCCTCAATAAATGCGGCGGTGCTCCACAAATTTTTTTTCCAGGTTTTATTAGGATCTTAATCAATACTTAAGACTTTGCTTCCGAGCTGATTTTGGTTTATCCCAACTATTACACAGAGTGTAAATTGCTTCCTTCCTAGTAACTCATAAACATAGTTCCCTCCGGGAATGTGGAAGCCATGTTCTCAGATGCATTAAGTTTTTCATTAAGGTCCTTCAATATGTTTATGTTTTGTAGGTAATCTACTTGAGTCAACTAACTGCTTTCACGTGGTTTCCAATAGCTACTATACTTCTTTAAAGTTGTTCAAAATATGATATAGAAACTGACTCCCTCAATTCTTTCATTTCCTGCAAGTCAAAGAAAAGCTGAACTCTTAACAGAATGCATCTTAATTGTTCAGAAAGCTATGAAATGGTACCAAATCAGAATCTTATGAACTCAAAGTGGTTGAATTCCTAAAATGAGCCCAACAAGGATAATTATGTACATTAGCCTAAAAAAATAACTAAACTATGAGCATGAGCCTAATATGGCTAACACTTTGAACATAAATAAATAAGATAACGTTGAGCATAAGGGAGTTAGCTGGTTGACCGAGAAGGCATAGGTCTAAACAAAAAATGCCCGAAACTATGTTTACCGACGTAGGATAGATATTATTTCGCAAGTTGGATGACTCTTTTTTTCATGTGTCCCGAAAGGGGCTAATTATGGATACTTGCTAGCAGATCATGTCATGCCATGTCCTATGCCCGGCAAGGTATAGGATGACTTAGCTGATTGGGCCAAGATCAGACTCCATGCGCTCACATGGTGGTTTATGTCGGTTCACTACTTACTCCCACAAATAATCAAAGGAATTAAATTTACCTTACTTGGTCAATTATAAATTTAGTTTATACTCTTACACCTTTCCAGCTTGTCGTCACTTAAAGTTGAATTTTATTGACATTGATAATATCTTGCTTTACTATTCTCCTAAAATGGTTTTACATACCAATACATTCCACGTATTGATCGTCTTTGGCGCTACATCATTTCATGATGTAGGTTCTAGCTCTCAAGTCCGTGGTCAGGCGCATCATTAGGAGCTCTATCTTCTGCCATTAGTGAGCCTCTTTTCTACCTAGAGGCCGGACGGGATATGGTGACTTCTTTATATTTTTTGTTTAGTCTTGGTACTTATTAGAGGCTTCATAGGTTGATGTAGTTGTCAAACAAACTTTGTAATTTTTCGGTCTTTATTTTTCATGACTATTAGTATTGTTGGACATTATGTGGTACAAATAAACTTTTGGGAAAGTTTTATTCCTTAAGGAATCTTATTTAAATTTCATATTCTTTTCGCTTATTTCATTTATGTTAGACGTATGCTCATGTAATATGCCAGATTGTTCACTCGTACTAGCAATAGTATCGAGTGCGTGCCATGTCCAGGGCCTCGGCTCGGGGCGTGACAAACTTGGTATCAGAGCACAGAGTTCAAGTGTCCTAGGAAGTCTATGAAGCCGTGTCTAGTAGAGTACTACTTATGGGTGTGAAGCGCGCCACACTTATAATCAGGAGGCTACAGGATATTTAGAAAATGTTTTACCTTCTTTTATGCTCTAGTTCATTCAATAAAGTTTAACTCTAGAAAGTATTCTAATTCTTGATTGTCGCTTGTTTCAGATCATGCCTCCAAAAAGACTTTCTAGCCAGAGGGCCACTACTAATACTGGGGCTCATACCGGGGCTAACACCAGCAGTATGCCCCGGCTCATGTGATGCATACCAGAAATGGAGCTCGCACTTTCGGGCATAATGTTGTTGCTGATACTATCAATGTCGAGTTTAGACAGGCCATTCAGATGCTCACACAGCTTGTAGCATCTCAATCCAGTTGTTCAGGCCCTACCAGCTCTAACTCCCATGACTCCTACGACATCTCTAGAATCCAAGTGTTCCTCAAGATGAATCCACCTAATTTCACAGGATCCAAGGTTGATGAGGATCCCCAAAATTTTATTGAGGAAGTTCAAAAGATCTTAAGGATTATGCATGCCAGTGACACGGAGGGAGTTGAACTCGCCTCCTACCAGTTGAAGGATATTGCTAGTAAATGGTATGATCAGTGGGAGTTTACTCATGGCGAAGATGCACCTCCTGTAGTGTGGGATGATTTTATGGATGCTTTTCTTGGCCATTTCTTTCCACAAGAGCTAAAGGAGGCCAAGGTACAGGAGTTTGTGAATTTAAAATAGGAAAAGATGAGTGTGAGGAAGTATGGTCTCAAGTTCACTCAATTGTCTCGATATGCTCCGGAGATGGTATCTACAATGAGGGCTAGGATGCTAAAATTTGTGTCTGGACTTGCAAAACATGTAAAGAAAGAGTACAAAGGGGAATTATTGGTTAGTGACATGGATATTTCCAGGTTGATGGTGTATGCTCAACAAGTTGAGGAGGAAAAACAAAAGGATAGGGAGGAATTTCAAAACAAGAGGGCTAAGTCAGCAGGTAATGAGTCTAATCAGCAGCGGTCAGGAAATGGAAACAGAACTTTCTTTCACAAGGGGTCATCCAGACCCGCCCCTTCTTCAGCTAGTGCACCCGCACCAAGGCCTAAGACCGACCAGCAGGTTCAAACAAATTAAAATTTCAAGTTTCAAGGTTCTCAGTCACAGAGAAGTGGAGGTCAGTGGGTTCCATCATATCCTGCTTGTGCTATTTGTGGAAAGAATCATCCAGGTGAGTGTCGTTATGGCAAAGGTGTATGTTATGGGTGTGGTCAGCGGGGTCATATGCAAAAGGATTTTTCATCAGCAAAGAGAGGTAATGGGGACAAGCCCAATCTTCTACTTCAGTTTCTCCAGCAGGACAGGGCACTACTCCGGGGACCGGTAGAGTTCAGAATCGTCTGTATGATTTGGGAAATCGCCAGGATTTGGAGATTTCTCCTGATGTGGTTACTGGTATATTGAAAGTCTTTTCTCATGATGTTTATGTGCTACTTGATCCTAGTGCTTCTTTGTATTTTGTGGCCCCGTATGTAGACATGAAGTTTGGGATTTTCTCCGAGCAAATCCTAGAGCCATTTTCTATTTCCACTCCTATTAGCGAGTCAATTATTGCTAAACAAGTTTATAGAGATTGTGTAGTTACCATCCTACATAAAGACACCACAGTTGACTTAGTTGAGTTGGACATGGTGGACTTTGATGTGATATTTGGTATGGACTGGTTGTATTCATGCTATGCTTCCATTGATTGTAGAACGAGGGCAGTCACATTTCATTTTCCCAATGAACCAGTTCTTGAATGGAAAGACAGTCCTGTTGTTCCTAAAGAAAAGTTCATATCATATCTTAAAGCCAAAAAAATGATATCCAAGGGGTGTATTTATCACTTGGTCCGAGTCAAAGATTCTAAGTCAGAAATACCTTCACTCCAGTCCATTCCTATTGTCAATGAGTATCCAGAAGTTTTTCCTGACGATCTTCCTGGATTTCCTCCCGATAGGGAAATAGATTTTAGTATCGATCTCCTTCCTGACACTCGACCTATCTCCATTCCACCATATAGAATGGTTCCTGCAGAGTTAAGAGAGTTGAAAGAGTAGTTGAAAGATCTTCTTGATAAAGGTTTCATAAGGCCTAGCATTTCTCCTTGGGGTGCTCCAGTCTTGTTCGTACGTAAGAAGGATGGTTCCCTTCGGATGTGCATTGATTATCGCCAGCTGAACAAAGTCACTATATAGAATAAGTACCCTCTTCCTAGAATAGATGACTTGTTTGATCAACTACAGGGTGCCAGGTGTTTTTCTAAAATAGATCTCAGGTCTGGTTATCATCAATTGAAAGTCAGAGAATGTGATATTCCGAAGACAGCTTTTCGAACTCGGTATGGTCACTTTGAATTTTTAGTCATGTCCTTTGGTTTGACTAACGCTCCTACAGTTTTTATGGACCTCATGAATAGGGTGTTTAAGCCAAACCTGGATATGTTCGTAATCGTCTTCATTGATGATATTTTGGTCTATTCCCAAAGTAAGGAGGATCATGCTAATCATCTCAGAATTGTTCTTCAAACACTTAAGGACAGTGAGTTATATGCTAAATTCTCCAAGTGTGAATTCTGGTTGGAGTCTATAGCATTTTAGGTCATATTATTTCTGGTGAAGGCATCCAGGTTGATTCTCAAAAGATTGAGGCAGTGAAAAATTAGCCCAGACCTACCACACCTTCTGATATCAGAAGCTTTATGGGTTTAGCTGGTTACTATAGGAGATTTGTGGAGGGTTTTTCCTCCGTTGCTGCTCCTTTGACTAGATTGGCTCAGAAGATGGTCAAGTTTAAATGGTCGGAGGCATGTGGAAGAGTTTTCAGGAGTTGAAAGATAGATTGACCTCTGCTCCAGTGTCAACTTTGCCAGAGGGAAATGATGGCTTTGTAGTTTATGGTGATGCTTCACGAGTTGGTATTGGTTGTGTATTGATGTAGCATGGTAAGGTTATAGCCTATGCCTCGAGAAAGCTTAAGAATAATAAGAGAAATTACCTAACTCACGATCTCGAATTGGCAGCTGTGGTCTTTGCTTTGAAGATTTGGCGTCACTATCTTTACGGAGTGCATGTTGATATTTTCACAGATCATAAGAGTCTCCAGTATGTTTTCAGTCAGAAAGAGTTGAATCTCAGGCAAAGGAGGTGGCTTGAGCTACTCAAGGACTATGATTTAAGTCTACTCTATCATCCTAGTAAGGCAAATGTGGTTGCAGATGCTCTTAGTAGATTGTCTATGGGGAGTTTTGCGCATGTGGAGGAAGAAAAGAAAGGACTCACAAAAGATATTCATCGGCTTGCTAATTTAGGAGTTCTACTTCTAGACACTGAGGATGGTGGGGTGGTTGTTTAGAATATGTCAGAATCGTCCCTAGTGTCAGAAGTTAAAGAAAAGCAGAATAGTGACCCCATTCTTTTGCAATTGAAAAAAGAAGTTCTATAACAAAAGGTTATGGTTTTTGAACAAGGGGGAGATGGTGTTTTGAGATATCAGGGTAGACTTTGTGTTTCGGATGTTGATGGGTTTCGAGAGAGGATCATGGCAGAGGCACATTATTCTAGGTACTCCATTCATCCGGGCTCCACCAAAATGTATCATGATTTGAGGGAAATTTATTGGTGGAACAACATGAAGCAAAATATTGCTGACTTTGTTCTTAAGTGTCCAAATTGTCAGCAAGTTAAGGTTGAGCATCAAAAACCTGGTGGTTTGGCTTAAGATATAGCTCTTCCGGTATGGAAGTGGGATATGATAAATATGGATTTTGTGACAGGGTTACCACATACTCGGCGTCAACATGAATCAATTTGGGTGATTGTGGATCGAATGACTAAGTATGCTCATTTCTTGCCTGTTAAGACGACATACTCGGCTGATGATTATGCCAGGTTATATATTTGGTAAGTTGGCAGGTTGCATGGAACCCCCGTGTCTATCATTTCAGACAGAGGTACCCAGTTTACTGCTCATTTTTGGAAGTCCTTCCAGAAAGGTTTAGGTACACAGGTGAACCTTAGTACTGCCTTTCACCCTCAGACTGATGTACAAGTGGAGCGAACCATTCAGACTCTCGAGTATATGTTGAGGGAATATGTACTTGACTTTAAAGGAAATTGGGAGGATCACCTACCTCTTATTGAGTTTGGATATAATAATAGCTACCACTCCATCATCAAGATGGCGCCTTATGAAGCTTTGTATGGGCGAAGATGTAGATCTCCAATTGGGTGGTTTGATGTTGGTGAAGTCAAGTTGTTGAGGCCAGATTTAGTTCATCAAGCTGTTAAGAAGGTCCAGGTTATTCGAGAGAGGTTGAAAACTGCACAAAGCCGTCAGAAATCTTACTCGAATAGGAGGCGTAGAGACTTGAAGTTTGAGGTAAATGATTGGGTGTTCTTAAAGGTGTCGCCAATGAATGGTGTCATGCATTTTGGAAAGAAGGGGAAACTTAGTCCACATTATATTGGTCCTTACCAGATTTTGAGGAAAGTTGGAAAGGTTGCCTACGAGCTAGATTTACCCATGGATCTAGCCTTTGTTCATCTAGTATTTCATGTCTCCTTACTTAGGAAGTGTGTGGGTGACCATACTCTCATAGTTCCGACAGAGGATATTGGTGTGAAAGATTCCTTGAATTATGAAGAAATTCCTATCGAGATATTGGATCGTCAAGTTCGCAAATTGAGAATAAAGGAAATTGTTTCGGTAAAGGTGTTGTGGAGAAATCAAAAGATTGGGGAAGCTACATGGGAATCGGAGGAAGATATGAAGGCAAGATATCCTCACCTATTCACCTATCAAGAAGGAAGCAATGAAGGTAATGATATAAATCCTTACTCATGATGTTCCATAAATTCTAGTTTCTGGTTGTTTAAACCAAGCTCCATAGAACGCCTGTCTTAAATCCTGTTTATGTCTAGTGCCTTTAATTCATGATTTACGTTTATAATGTCTCTTGGTGGGTTGTTTTGGAGTTTCTGAGTTGTGGTTGTATTTATAAATCTTAAGAAAAGTTCATTAGTAGAATTTCATTCCCTAATTTTAGTGCGTAAAGTTTTACATGAGTATATTACCTTCATTCGAGGATGAATGATCCGAAGGGGGAGATATTGTAACATCTCAACCCATTGTTTATCTTTCAAGGGCAATTTTGTCCTTTCCTTTTTACTTTATCCCAAGCAGTTAAAACCCTTTTTAACTATCAATTCCATACGTGATATTTTAAGTAGAGCATTATCTTTTTAGCAGATAAAAAAAAAACCTTTATTTTCCATCAGTTATGTACGTTAAACTATCCCTCCGTTTTCCTCAAATTTTCACGTTAAAAACCTCACTTTCCCCATCATCTTTTCTTGTGTTTTCCATCAACAAATATCCCTATTCTTTCTCTCAAACACAACTCCTAAGAAACACAAGAGGATTGGTGGAAGAATTAAGTTCAAATTTCCTCTTTCCGATCTCAAGTTCTTTCAACGTTTAAAGAGGTATGTAGAACTGTCTCTTGCTCGCTTTTCTGAATGTTTTTTTTTTTTATGTTTTGTAATCTCCTTCTCTCCACATGGTCTGGTGTTCGTTATCTTGATGCATAGATTTGGAATTTGGTGTTTTTCTTGATTAAGAATTCTCCCTGCTTGCCTAAGAAATTCTGAAATTTAAATCTGCTAGAAGAGTCAAAGCCCATATTGGACACTCTCTGTAAAACACAGTTGTTGTAATGGATATGATTTCAAAAATCCGCAGTTGTGGCAATTTAATTACCTTGATGCTATCGAATATTGTTTTATATTGGGTTTTCTCCCTGAAGTATGTGTAATTTAGGTAAGGCTACTGAACTAATAGATATTGATTCAGATTGCACTGTTTTTATTTAATGTCTCAAACTGGTGATATGTTATTGGGTTGATGATCCTCAGTAAACTGTGTTGTCTCATCATTCTTATTTGTGATACACCTGTTGGTTATAGCGGTTCATTTAGAATTAACATTTGCAAGCATTATTTCCTCTCTATAAATGTGTTTTAGTTGAGTACTACAGAATTGTGAGGTATTCATTGTATCCTCAATAATTGCGGCGGTGCTCCATAGATTTTTTTTTCCATATTTTATTAGGATCTTAATCAATACTTAAGACTTTGCTTCCAAGCAGATTTTGGTTTATCCCAACTATTACACAGAGTGTAAATTGCTTCCTTCCTAGTAACTCATAAACATAGTTCCCTCCGGGAATGTGGAAGCCATGTTCTCAGATGCATTAAGTTTTTCATTAAGGTCCTTCAATATGTTTATGTTTTGTAGGTAATCTACTTGAGTCAACTAACTGCTTTCACGTGGTTTCCAATAACTGCTATACTTCTTTAAAGTTGTTCAAAATATGATATAGAAACTGACTCCCTCAATTCTTTCATTTCCTGCAAGTCAAAGGAAAGCTGAACTCTTAACAGAATGCATCTTAATTGTTCAGAAAGCTATGAAATGGTACTAAATCAGAATCTTATGAACCCAAAGTGGTTGAATTCCCAACATGAGCCCAACAAGGCTAATTATGTACATGAGCCTTAAAAAAACAAACTAAACTATGAGAATGAGCCTAATATGGCTAACACTTTGAACGTAAATAAATAAGATAATGTTGAGCATAAGGGAGTTAGCTGGTTGACCGAGAAGGCATAGGTCTAAATGAAAAATTCCCGAAACTATGTTTGTCGATGTAGGATAGAGATTATTTCACAAGTCAGATGACTCTTTTTTTCATGTGTCCCGAAAGGGGCTAATTATGGATACTTGCTAGTAGATCATGTTATGTCATGTCCTATGCCCGGCAAGGTATAGGATGGCTTAGCTGATCGGGCCAAGATCAGACTCCATGCGCTCACATGGTGGTTTATGTCGGTTCACTACTTACTCCCACAAATAATCAAAGGAATTAAATTTACCTTACTTGGTCAATTTTAAATTTAGTTTATACTCTTACACCTTTCCAGCTTGTCGTCACTTAAAGTTGAATTTTATTGACATTGATAATCTCTTGCTTTACTATTCTCCTGAAATGTTTTTACATACCAATACATTCCACATATTGATCGTCTTTGGCGCTACATCATTTCATGATGTAGGTTTTAGCTCTCAAGTCTGTGGTCAGGCGCATCATTAGGAGCTCTATCTTCTGCCATTGGTGAGCCTCTTTTCTACCTGGAGGCCGGACGGGATATGATGACTTCTTTATATTTTTCTTTTAGTCTTGGTACTTATTAGAGGCTTCACAGGTTGATGTAGTTATCAAACAAACTTTGTAATTTTTTGGTCTTTATTTATCATGAGTATTAGTATTGTTGGACATTATGTGGTACAAATAAACTTTGGTGAAAGTTTTATTCCCTAAGGAATCTTATTTAAATTTCATATTCTTTCCGCTTATTTCATTTATGTTAGACGTATGCTCATGTAATATGCCAGATTTTTCGCTCGTACTAGCAATAGTATAGAGTGTGTTCCATGTCCAGGGCCTCGGCTCAGGGCGTGACAAGGTACCACAAGTTCTAAAAACTATCCCAAGACCTCCTCCGCCCTTTCCTCAAAGGTTGAAAAAGAAGGCTGAGGAAGGCAAATATCAGAAGTTTATTACAATGTTGAAGGAGCAGTCAGTAAACATCCCTCTTGTTGAGGTATTGGAGCAAATGCCAGGTTATGCAAAGTTCATGAAAGACTTGGTGACAAAGAAGAGAACTGTCAGTTTTGAGACAGCAGATAACTTAAATCATTGTAGTGCAGTTGCTTCGCGTTCCCAAGTTGAAAAAAAGAAGGATCCGGGAGCTTTCACAATTCCTTGTACTATCGGGTCATACAACTTTGCTAAAGCACTTTGTGATTTGGGTGCTAGCATCAACTTAATGACATTAATTGTTTTCAAACAATTAGGGTTGGGAGCACCAAAACCAACCTCTATGTGACTTCTCATGGCCGATAGAACTGTGAAAAAGTCGGTGGGCATTCTGTATGATGTTTTGGTAAAGGTAGCGTATTTCATCTTTTCGACTGACTTTCTGATTCTTGATTGTGAAGTTAATTTTGAGGTTCCCATCATATTGGGAAGACCATTCCTTGCCACTGGTCGTGCATTGGTTGACATGGAGACAGGGCAGATGAAATTCAGGTTGAATGATAAACAGGTCACTTTTAATATTTGTCGTTCAATGAAGTAGCCAAGAGATAAGTGGGTGATTTCGGTGATAGATGCGGTTGATGATAGTGATGTATTTGTGTCTCTTGAAGAAAGGTTGGGGGTGGAACCTCTTACCACCATGATTATGAACTTTGATAGCAATAGTATTGAGGAATATGATGAGGTGGTGGGTCCACTCGCAGGTAAGGGAGCATACACTTATGCTCCAAAGAAACTGGATCTCGATTTGAAGAATAGGGTTACCCCACTAGCTCGTCCGTCTATTGAGGAGCCTCCAGTTTTAGAGCTTAAGGCTCTTCCGACCCACCTACGCTACACATTCTTGGGAGCCAACAATACCTTGCCTGTGATTATTTTTGCTTCTGCTAAATTGGTGGATTGGCAAGTAAAGGCTTTGGTTTCAGTATTGAGAAGATTTAAGAGGGCCATCGGTTGGTCCATTGCTGATATTATAGGTATTCCACTCGGCATTTGCACTCATAAGATCTAGCTTGTTCCTGAGTGTGTACCTAGCATTGAGCACCAGCGTCGTTTGAACTCACCAATGCAAGAGGTTGTGAAAAAAGAGATCATCAAGTGGTTAGATGCAGGAGTGGTTTACCCTATTGCTGATAGTAAGTAGGTGAGCCCAGTTCTGTGTGTACCAAAAAAGGGAGGAATCACTATGGTTCCAAACGAAAAAAATGAGTTAATTCCAATGAGGTTGGTGACTGGATGGAGAGTTTTCATGGATTATCGAAAGCTGAATTCTTGGACTGAGAAAGATCATCTTCCTATGCCCTTCATGGATCAGATGTTAGACCGTCTTGCTGGTAGAGAATGGTACTATTTTCTTGATGACTATTCGGGGTATAATCAGATTTTTATTGCCCCCAAAGACCAAGAGAAGACCACTTTCACTTGTCCATACGGGACATTCGCATTCAAGAGGATGCCCTTCGGTTTGTGTAATGCACCGGCCACTTTTCAACGCTGTATGATGTCTATTTTCTCCTCTATGGTGGAAGACACTATTGAGGTTTTTATGGATGATTTTTCTGTTATGGGAGACTCATTTGATGGTTGTTTGGCACACCTTGCTAATGTGCTGCAAAGATGCGAGGAGTGCAACTTAGTGCTGAATTGGGAAAAATGTCACTTTATGGTCAATGAGGGTATCGTATTGGGGCATCAGATTTCAAGGAATGGCATTGAGGTGGATAAGGAAAAGATTGAGGTAATTGAGAAGCTACCTCCACCTATCTCCGTGAAAGGTATTCGAAGTTTCTTAGGTCATGTTGGCTTTTACAGAAGATTCATCAAGGATTTCTCCAAGATTGCACATCCTTTATGCAAACTTTTGGAGAAAGAGGTAAAGTTCGTGTTCGATGAAGCATGTCTAAAAGCATTTGAGTGTCTTAAGGAGAAGTTGGTTTCAGCCCCTATTATTGTGTCACCAGATTGGACTATGCCTTTTGAGGTTATGTACGATGCTACCGGAGTGGCTTTGGGTGCAGTCCTTGGCCAAAGACGTGAGAAGATGTTACATCTGATTTACTACGCTAACAAAGTGCTTAATCCAACTCAAAAGAATTATACTGTGACTGAGCAGGAATTGTTGGCCGTAGTATTCGCTTTTGAGAAATTCAGATCTTACTTGATAGGTACGAAGGTGATTGTGCATATAGACCATGCAACTCTTTGTTATCTTATGTCAAAAAAGGATGCTAAGCCAAGGTTGATTCGATGGGTACTTCTATTGCAAGAATTTGATTTTGAAGTCAAGGATCGTAAGGGAACCAAAAATCAAGTTGCTGACCATCTATCACGCCTTGAGCATGAGGCCATGCTTAAATTAAGGGATGATCTTGAGATTGATGATACTTTTCCAGATGAGCAAGTACTGGCAGCGTCCCAAGACTTAATCCCTTGGTTTGCTGATTTTGCCAACTTTTTGGCAAGTGATCTAATTTCGGAGGATATGTCATATCAGCAGAGGAAGAAATTCATGCATGAGGTAAGAAAATTCTTCTGGGATGAGCCGTATTTATTTAGGGTGTGTGCTGATGGCATAATTAGAAGATGTGTTCCAGAGGTCGAGATGATGAGTATTTTGGAAGCATGTCATTCATCTCCAGTTGGGGGTCATCATGAAGGTGCGCGTACTGTCCATAAATAATATTGCAATACGGGTACTACTAGCCCTGTATTTACAAAGATGCTCATGATTATACTCGCGCTTGTGACCAATGTCAAAGGCAAGGGAATATTTCATACAAACACGAACTTTCCATGACAACTATACTTGAGCTTAAATTGTTTGATATGTGGGGAATTTACTTTATGGGTCCTTTTGTGAGTTCTCATGGAATGAAATACATCTTGGTAGCCGTTGACTATGTTTCTAAGTGGGTGGAGGCAATTGCACTTCCTAATAACGAAGGGAGAAGTGTCACATCATTCTTGAAAAAGAACATATTCTCATGATTTGGTACACCCCAAGTTATTATTAGTGATGGAGGATCCCACTTCTGCAATCGTCTGTTCAAGGCCCTGCTTGAAAAATATGGTGTTAAACATAAGGTGGCAACACCTTACCATCCTCAGTCAAGCGGGCAGGTTGAGGTGTCAAATCGTGAGATCAAGTCTATTTTAGTAAAAATAGATAATGCCAATAGAACTGATTGGGCTCGAAGATTGGATGATGCGTTACAGGCATATCGAACTACTTTCAAAACACCAATTGGTGCATCACCATATCAGTTGGTTTTTGGAAAATCTTGCCATTTGCCTGTCGAACTTGAACATAAGGCTTTGTGGGAGCAGATGAATGAGATGGATGAATTTCGTCTCCGGGATTATGAAAGTACAGCATTATATAAAGAGAAGATAAAATTGTATCATGATCGTCGAATTGAGAATCGAGAGTTTCACCCGGGAGATTTGGTGCTACTTTATAATTCCAAGCTTCGCTTGTTTGTTGGAAAATTAAAGTCCAAATGGTCCGGACCATTCACAGTGGTTAGGGTAATCCCACATGGAGCAATTGAGCTAAAAGGAGAAGATAATGTTCTATTCAAAGTCAATGGACAGCGTGTTAAGCATTATGTGGGAGTCACGGAAGAAATAAAGACATGTGAGGAACTTGATCTTGACGAAGTCTGAGTATCCAAGTTAGCCGAGTCTTGTCGCGACATTAAATCAGGTGCTTCATGGGAGGCAACCCATGGGCTAGTTGGTGAAGTCTGAGTATCCAAGTTAGCCGAGTCGTGCCGCGACGTTAAATCAGGCGCTTCATGGGAGGCAACCCATGGGCTAGTTGGTGAAGTCTGAGTATCCAAGTTAGCCATGTCATGCCGTGACATTAAATTAAGTGTTGATTGGGAGGTAACCCAAGATTTTATTATGTTGAGATCTGAGTATTGGAGGAGCAGTTCGCTGAACGTCATAAAATTTACCTGAATAGGTTCAGTACAACTCACGACACGTGCCGTGACTGTCAGTCACGTGGCATGACTAGCTGGTGTGAGTCAACTTTTGAAGACGTCTAATTGAGCCTGATTTCCACGACACCAACCTACGTGGCGTAACTTGGTTCTATTACACCAAGTCACGATACCGTGGAAGTTGCCGACTTTGTTCTCCTATTTTGATTTGGATAGGATTAGCTTTGTATCTATAAAGACCTCTGTATAGTCCTATGTGCGAGGGAGAGACATTACATTATTTTGAGAGCTATTTCATACCATTTTTGAGCTTATAAACATATTCTTGGTTTTGTAGTTACAAACCCTAATTCGAGTTTTATTGATAATTGAGATTTCAGTTTTTCTTCATTATTGTAGGTGTGCAATTATGTTTTCATCTCTGAATTCTTCTTGTGTTCTTACAATCATGAGTAACTAAACTCATCAACTAGGATTGAGTGAACCATGAGGAATTAACGAAGCCGTTTAAGTGCAAAGCAACTCTGAACCGTTGTGAATGCATGTATTGTTGTTTCCTTCGTTTTGATTGTTTTCTAACGGTTCCAAACATTAGAAACTCGCCTATATTCTAGACTTGCTCGAGAGAGAGGTAGAGATTGGGAAAAGGAGATAACAACAGATATTTGAAGCTATCAACCTTCATCTAATAACTTGAGCCTTAGTGGGAATGGTTATCTGAGATCCAGGACAAGGGTTAGTAGTGCAACACTCAGAGACCGAGAGGAGAAGAGTGAAATTCATCTAACCAAGGTCGAGAGACATTTAGATGAACATATCTTGTCAGATTTTGCATGCCACATAGCGGGACGGTTTTGTTAGCACAAGTAACCGGTGGAGTTAAGGAATCATTGGGGATCACAGTCCTAGTGTATTTCTCTCATTGTCTACAAACTCGATATAACCAGCAATTGTTAATGTCACTTTTTATTCACAAAATCCCCCCAGTTTTACTTACTTTCCAATTATTCCATCTAGTATTCTAAACATACTTCGACCTATTCCCTGTGGGATCGACCCCAACCTAGTTGGGTTCTATATTTGACAGCGACCGCTTTATACTTCTTAGAAGGCATATTTTGGGCGACATCATCTGCGATGGTTCTCAAATTGAAGTGACCAAACCTTTTGTGCTATAGGTTTGTACATGTTTGTGAAGTAATAGTGTAAGCCTGCTCAGTTATTTTCCCCTAATCAACGAAAAACATTTTGTTACTCATCTTGACACAAAATAATTCTACTCTAGAAGAGTCAGAAACAACACATTCACAATTCTTAAAATGCAGTGAATAATTATTTTCAAGTATTTGTCCAACACTCAACAAATTTTGACTCATATCGGGCGTGTACAAAACATCAGGAATAGTTTTGATATCTAATATTATTGAGATATACATTGGACCTCTGCCTTTAACTTCTATAGCCTCACCATTTCCCACTTTTACTTTTGATTTGTAAGTGTTATCAAGGAATCTGAACATATCAGCATCATTGCACAAGTGATGTATGCAACCACTATCAAGAAGCCACGACTTAGAGGATTCATTGGTTCAGCAGTATGAAACTACAAAGAGTTGCTCCTCATGTACATCTGCAGCTTCTGCTAGTTGTTCTTGCAAAGCTCCAGAGGCCTTTGTTTTTTATTTGTAAACCTTGGATATGTGCCTCATCTGCTTACAGTTGCTGCATATAACATCGACTCATTTACCAACAGTACTTCTCCAGATGTGTAGTTTTTTTGCAATGTTTGCATGGAGGAAACTTCTGCTTCACGTCTTCACTATTGTTTCCATCATCATGCTTTCCCTTATTCTTTTGGTTGAACTATTGCTTTCTTTTACCAGAATTTTGCTTTGGTACAAAGAAAGCTCCTTCAGTGAACTTGTCCCATCTCATTGTCCTTCTTTGCTCTTATGCTTAAGAACACTCATTAGTTCACCTAATGAAGTTTGTTCATGTCCTTGGATTCTTCAAGAGAGGAAATCTTAGATTCAGGAAATCTTAGATTCAAACATATCAGGAAGTGTCAGAAGAACTTTCTCCATAATCCGTTTAATTTTAAATTTTCACCAAGAAGTCTAATGTTATTAATAATTAAGGAGATTAGATCAGCATACTTACTGATTGTTTCATCCTCCTGCATATTCAGGGACTCAAACTCGCATTTCAAGTGATTGTTTCATCCTCCTGCATATTCAGGGACTCAAACTTGCATTTCAAGTTTAACACTTGCATTTGACGTGTTCTTTCGCTTCCTTGATACCCTTTTTTCAACCTATCCCAAGCCTTTTTGGCGGTTTTACAAGCCATGATTCTATAGAACACGGAATCTGCCACAGCATTCTGCATAAGCGACTTGGCTTTAAATTTCTTTGCCTTCTATTCACTTTTGGATTTGATCTGAGCCAAGGAAGGATTTGTTGGTAGAGAAGGTACTAGTCTGTCTTTCGTCACAGTTTCCCAGAGTTCATAGGCTTCCAGAAAAGCTTGCATCTTCACAGATTAGATTTGGTAATTTTCACTGATGAAAGTGAATGATGGATTTAAAGGTAGGCTGCTGGATGTCATTTGTGTTGTAGGTTAAAAGTTTTTGTTCCTATAAGATCTCCTCGATGCTCCGATGCCACTGTTAAAACATGAACTGTCCTAAGACTGAATTGAAGAATAAAAGAAGAAAGAACTTATGAAAATTCCAGCATATCATTAATAAGAAAAGCATCTGAATTTATACAAGGAAAAAGATAACTAATTCCTATCTACCATCCACTTACAAAGTGGATAAAGAACTTAATTAGAAAATGTACCACTAACAACCATAAAGGGCAACTAATTCAGAAAAATAAGCAACTACTTTGACCAAGTCTTTTACTAGAAACTAGGAAAGCATTAAATTGAAACTAAGTTAAAAGAACGAAAAAAAGATAATAAGATGGAAGTTAAAAATGTCAATTGTCTAACAATCCACTATACAGAATTGAAAAAGAGTATATCTCCCACAAATAAATTTTAAAACTATAGACATAACTTTTACGATCATATGGTAGAGAAAGAACCTCAGAAGCCATGTAACCCAAGGTGACAATTTCGACAGTCATGTCAATAGGACATGAAGCCTCAACTCGAGAAACTCCAAAGTCTATTATTTTCACTCTTCCTTCCTTGTCGACAACTAAATGCATAATCTTTACATCTCTGTGAACAATTTTCTTAGAGTGAA
The DNA here is from genome assembly GCA_031232105.1 of Capsicum rhomboideum. Classification (NCBI taxonomy): domain Eukaryota; kingdom Viridiplantae; phylum Streptophyta; class Magnoliopsida; order Solanales; family Solanaceae; genus Capsicum; species Capsicum rhomboideum. The sequence goes on from CP124718.1 coordinate 15,953,126, forward strand.
GGTAACTCAACCTCTCTTGCAACATCTAATGCTAGTTGAATTACAGAATTCAATAACAATTTTTTGATAATATTATTTTTTAAGAGGTGTGATATAAGAGTGACTCCTGAGACATATTCAACCACTATACAATATTTAAATTGATTTTTTTTTTTTATGAATGATGTCTTGTCATGTTAAAGTGCTCAATTCATTTTTTCATCTATCATTTACCACGTGTAGATTTAGGTTTAACTTGTGGCAATCTCTTAGAAGATCCGATTAACTTTGCAATGTTTGAGTGATATAGCTTGTAATATAGCCCTTCTCTTTTCATTGTTCAAATCAAGTGTTTTAGCAGCAACTTATTTTCTATCCTAAACATCTAGAGGTGGCTCAAGGGTGAGGCTAGTAAAGCGTTTCCTTTAGGCTCCCAATATTTTGGGCCCAAAAAAAATTTAATAGTGACTGTTATAATTTTAATTTCACTTAAAACAATATTGAAGATAGTAAAAGAAAGGTACAAAAATAAAAAAAATAAGAAACAATCTACTTTTTACTAGAAATATTTTAGAACTTCGAATTAAAAAATTCAAATTTTCATATTAATAAATGAAGTTTTTACAACAACATCCAAGATAATATATTGCAAACAAATGACTAAAATCTTATGAACTAGAATTAATTCTTAATTTTACAATAATATAGTAATATTCTATATAAAGGATTTATGTGTTTTATAAATAAATACCACAGTAAAAACAAATAGTATGTAAGTGCCAAAAAGATAAGTCTAAATTATTGACACCTTTCCTGTAGTTTTGATTGAGGATGAGTATAGGGTCATTCTTTCTGAGGATGAGTTGAATAAAGACACTCAATCCATTGATGAACAGGAAGAAGTAGAGGAGACATGTGAGCAACTTGTCAAGGCTTTTGGGTCCACAATTGATAGAGACATGCAAGAACAGGTTCATCAAGTTGCTAAAAACATTGAACATTGGTCTATCTCCTAGGAGTTATCAGAACAAGAGGCGCTTCACCAAACAAGCTACTGCTAGTACTTCTGCAACTACCAATAGACCATTCACAAGGTATCAAAGTAAAACTTTCCCATGATTAGTTGGGTTTTTGAGATATTTTTTTTGAAACTCTCCAAATCAGATTATGATGGTCTTCACTTGTTTCTACACAACCGGATTGACACCTTGGGCCTTGTTCTGTTTATATCTCTTCTCCTAGGTCATTTCTTGATTAGTTATAGCTTAATAAAAGAGATCAATTTTATTAGAGATGTCTTCTTTTTATGTAAAGGGAGAGCCTCCCTCATCTATGAATTTCTAGCTATTAGGTCCAAGTTTGATAATGGGGATGAGTTAACATGTCTTAGAAGAGTTGACTTATGAACCATCTTACTTGCTTTGTATTTTCTATTTTATGCTGATATAATAAAGCCTAGGGGTGTTTCTCAGCCAGACCTTTCCAAGGGTCATTTAAATTAAAAAAATAAAAAATTATTGTTATTATTATTATTATTATTATGTGTATTTATATATATATTTAGTCCACTAATTTTATTAAAACACCTTGTAAGAACCTTTGTAAACTAATTTGTTCGCTCCTTCAAAAAATAAAATTGTTGACTTTAAGCTTGTTAGGATTCAATTCCCATTCTTCCGCTTAATTCAACCTTCTCAAAATTCCTATTATTATTATGTTCACCAAATATTTTATCAAAATTTCTCTCAAGCTACTCCTCCATTCTTCTCAAAACTGTTTCTGTTCTAATTCTATTTTTTTTTTGCCATAACAAGACAAAGAAAAGATTCAAAACCTAATTTACCTATCGACTTTCAGGATCATCTGTTATATATATTTATAGGTATATATACAAATCATATACGAAAGTGGAAAGGATTAAAAAAGAAAGATTCTCGAAAGATGTGGTACAATATGTGCAAGGATAAACTAAATCCTCTTTTATTTTAATATTGTATTTGAAAATAATTAGTAAATAAATAAAGAGAAATAAAATAAAATACATAAATCCTAAAACCTAAATACATCAAGATGTATTTATCAATGGCATCTTGATAAGATTGCTTTTTCTAATATCAATTTAAAAGCGAAGACCAGAATTCATCCCTCCAAAAATCTTCTTCAAGATGTTTCTTAATATAATGTGTAAAATGGAAAATCTTAGTATCTCAGTTGGAAATTTCATCTTATTGACGGGGTTTGATTCCCTACCTTGTAATCTTGTCTTTCATTTTTTCGTCTCCTACGCTCAATTTTTTTATTTTAAAAATGCAATCTGTAAAATGGCTATGTCTTTTTCTTTTTTGGTACGTTGAAAAATTGACTACATGAAAATCTTAGAATCTCCAGCCATATGACTTAAATTCGCTAGTAGAAGAAACTCCATTTCATTAAAGTGTATTCTCTCAGATTATCAAATCTTATTGTGGTCTTCATTCACCAAAAAGTTTGTGCTTTGGTTCGCCCCCATCCAAATATGTAGGATAGTGGTCTTATTAGCTTCCAACAAATACTTATATGAGCAAATAGCTATTTTAGTCTCTGTGTTATAGGCTTATTACAGTTTTAGTCCTTGTGTAATTCAAATAAGTATAATTAACCTTCAATTAATATAAACGAGTAATTTTGATCCTTTCAACTAACGGAAGTTAAAAACTTAACAAAATCATTAAAAATATTAAAAATTTCAAGAGTGTAGATTAGTTTGTTCGGAAGGTTAATCTCCATTGACAAGCATGATAATGAGGTTGTTTATCAACCCAAATTTCTTATTTCTTCATTATCTTCTTCATCACTATAACCCTCCTCATCTTCATAATTTTCATCTCCACCTCCAACACCACTAAGATTCTTGCTGCTCGTCTTAACTCAACTTCATTTTCTTCCATTGATTCTTTCCATACTCATTACATACAGTTTCACAATCATGTGGCTTCTCATACTTCGTACATAAAGTTTCAACCACTAAGAGTAGTTTTCGTACCCACAAACATCCCAGGAAAATATTGGGTTTTTGTTGTCATCGAAGAGGACACTTTTTGCGATTTTTTTTGGGGATGATTACAAAAAAAAATGCACATAGCAAATACACATTATAATTTTATTTCCAAAAAAGTACATTACATTTTTATTGCCCAAAATCACGATTTGGCCACGGAATAAAAAGTAACTTTTTCTGTATAACATTGTATACATATGTATATTGAATTGTATATTGTTGTATATATAATACAGTCTTTTTATTATATTGCATTCAAATGTATTCAATAATATACATAATTATACAAATATATACATATGTATATATAATATTTAAACAATGTATCTACATTTTATAAGTGTGTATAAAATGAAGAGAAACAAGCAAATCATCGAAATTAAAAGGTTGTATTGTCTATACAATAATATACAATACAGTATAAAAATGTATACAAGAAAATGGACTGTGTCTTCTTCCACGAATCCAAGCACCAAAATCATCCAAAAATACTTGAAAACTACACCAAATCATCCAAAACTTCAGATTTAGACTCCTCAATACATAAGCGATCTTTTGCAATCATACCCACTCGAAATAGAGCTTATTTATGAAAACTCAATTTTCAAATTTTGAAGCTTGTAGCTTCAATAATGGTTGAACATCCAAAAAATTCATGTTACAGCTGTGAAATTATAATATGAATTTACTATATGTTTGGTCTATAAATTTTATAGACCAGTATTCACTTATATGTTCATTAGTTGTAGCAATAATAAACAATTATGAAACATTTCACGAATTGTAATAGTGAGAGTGATTAATGGTTATGAAAAATGTGAGGCAGCAATGGTGTCTTCTATGAGTATAACTGATGAGAGGAATTGCTAGTGTGGGGTGGAATGGAGGGTGATGTGTGTGTGTAAATTGTGGAGAAAATTGGGTAGAATGGATGAATCTCAAGTTAAGTTGGCTACGGACGAAAACTAACATTTTAGGCATATACAATTGGGCTATTTTTGGTAAGAACTTAAAAAGTGAGCTATATTTTGCAATGTAACATTGTTGGATGCACTTTTATGTAAATTGTTTTTTTATGATGAATGGGAAGAGGACAATGATTTTCATGCACTTATTAATTTGGATTCTTGTCCATTTATTAATGATTCTTTTAACTGTTGTAAGAATGGACATATCTCATGATAAAAAATTATCTTAAACTTAATTTAAACACCCTGTTTCTAAAGCTTTTGAACAGAAATATGTGAGAATATTTGGTGTGCATGACAAGATAATTCTTTGAACAGGAACATGAAAAGATATTTTTTATAAATAATTTGATTATGTCATTGGAGGCTAGCTTTCAGAACAAACTAACCTCACTTTTAAATTATTTTTATCTATGTATATTTAAAATTAATGATTTTGTTGATTTTTAAGTTCTATTCTTTTAAGGATCGAAGTCACACATTTATATTAACTAAATGTTAATTGTGCATAGTTGAATTACACGGTTAAAACTAAAATAAACCTATAATACAGGGACAAGAATATCTATTTGCCCCACTTATAATCTTCAATTATAGTCCTAAGTGGGTGACATTGTATATCTTCTTTTTTGATCAGTTTGACAGCGCGAAGGCACTATGTTTACGCTTCTAGTTTTTTATGATTTGGTTGTTGTTATCTCTAGTCATTTTTTCTATTACTTGTCTAAAGGTTTCAAAGTATATGAATTGGTGTTCTTGACATTTCCTTTGTGCAAAATTATCTATATCTTGTTTTATCAAGCTTTCAAAAATCTGTTTATTTTGAAAGGTGTTTTTGAAAAAAGCATTTATAGAGATAAATAATTTATGTTTGACTAATCAATTTGGAAATTGCCTTTTTAAAATGTTAGAGCAACAATTTATGCTTGGGTAATTAATTTAAAAATTACTTTTTCAATATTAGAGTAATAATTTTTGCTTAGGAAACGGTATAAATGTGCTTAACGAAAAATCTATTCTCTTTTCAATTTTTGTTGCTGCTCAAAAACACTTATATGCCTTGAAGTTCAGCTAAATATTTTAACTATTAATTTCATAGAAGCTTGACCAAACATATTATTAATTATCCGGTATCTATAGCACAACCAGCAACCTTTTATTCCTTTGTATGCTTGTGTATGTGTGTGTGTTTCAAAGGAAAACAAGTCGATTTGAATTGGGTGAAAATTGCTTACATCTCTCAACTTTACTTTAAAAAGCAAATTCCCTCCTCAACTTTGAAAAATAGTCATTCTCCCCCTTTTTTCTAATTTACTTATTTTAAATATCTATTCTACTCGTACATTATCAACCTTTATTTATTTTTTTTACTTCTTTAAATATATATACACAAATTTTTTATAAAAAATATTAATATTGTCGAGAAAAGAAGTGTGAAATGTGAGATAAGAAACACCCATTGTTTACCTTATGGGGATCTCCGCACCTGCGGAGATCTGGTTGCAGGTGCGGTGAATCTTCCTCAACAACGGAAGTCACTAGCTACGCAACCCTTTGCAAGAGCGGTCCATGTACAGCAGGAATGACACAGTGTTACAACTGTAGATCCGCCGATGCGAACGAGCCTCCGCAAAGCGAGCAGTCCCTACCTAGCCTGACTACACAGGTGAGACTCCTGACCGCAGGAACTGCCCTGTTGTGCGCCTAAGGTTCGCAGGTACGGTTGCACTAGACATCAACAACCCACCAGCAACAACAACCAACATATCAAACTCGAAATCGTCCCTCGACCAGAACCTCGTGAACACTAACCAAACATGCTATTCAACTGGAAATGACATTTCAGACTCAATGAAATCATCAAATCACCGAGTAAAGATCGTCTGAACTAAATGTTGACCAAAGTCAAACACGTGCCGTAAACTTCCAACTTTCTAACCAACTTCTCAAAATCCATCCGAACACCTCACAACCCAAACCGAAGGACCTACTAATCCAAAATCACATTTAGAGCTAATAAAACTTTTGGAGTTCCCATACGATCTCGATATCATCAAAAATTCACTTAAGTCAACTCTATTAACTTAAACCTTCCAAAATGAAAAATTGCATACTTCTCTCCAACCATCTCGAGAACCATGTCACCCACACCCACAGACCATAAATACCATAAAGCAATGCCAAAAAGGGGTAAAATGATCAAAATGCATTTAAAATCAAAAAATCTCTATGAGGCTTGTTACAATAATTCTATGAGGCTTGTTACAATAATACATACATACATACATAATGCATGTAATATTAAAAACAATCATTAAAAAATATCATTAGACTTTGCGACAACTTATAAAAGAGTTATTCTACTTGTAATGTTAATAAACTTAAATAAAAATCTATAAATACATATTAGGTTAAAAATAAAATATTATATATAATATTAAAAATGTTACATAGATGGAGGATTGAAAATGTAACATCCCAAAAATTCAAGCTAAGATTAGAACCAAACTCAGTGATTTGGTAGTATGAGAAGTGATTTAGATATGAATAAAGACTACAAGTAACTCCTAGTTCATAGCCAAGTTAAAACCTTCCTTATCGATTGATTTCGTGTGAAGAATCTTTCTATAGTCAACTTCACATGAGTATAACTCCTAGATTATGAAGAGTTTTCGAGATCAAGACCCACCAAATGAAAGGAATTTTAGTCTTCTTTATAACGTCTTTGACTGTTTGTTAATCCATTATCGAAGTAAAAAGTTATACTCAATTTACCAGAAGGTGTCTATCTGCCAGAGTGTAACGACTCGGTGTGACGAACCGTCACACTTATGATGACCAGTCAAGGAAAGCCATCAGGCTTAACCAGTAAGACCAAAATTCGGTCATGTTGTGATGGTTCGGAGTGATTCTTAGTCAAGGGTTTGACGATTCATCACCCGAACCATCAGACGGGACTGTTCTGCACTGTTATAATATTTTTAAAGGGGTTGTTTGGTTTTTTTCCACTCTTTAACACCAAAACTACATCATTGTAATGACCCTCTAGGTTATTTTCTTGATTTTCATGCATTTCCAGCATTTTGAGTCTCCCCACAGAGGCTATAGGTCATTTATGATTTGTCAGAACTATCGGTTCGATTATCGGATGGTTCATTTGGGTTTAAGGCTCATTTATCTATTTTGGAGCTTTCACTATTAAGAAATTGGTCTTGGACCAAAACTCCTAGTAAACAGCCTTGGATGAGAATTCCAACGGCGTCATCAGCTCTGAAATATTGATTTTAGGCAGGGAGATCCTTGGTCCGAGTCCCGAGGCTTTCGGACTAATTTTGGACTATTGAGTAGAATTTGATTAAAATAAAACTATAGGTGTGGGGCCCATATTTATTCGAAACAACCTTAGATAGAAATTTTGATAGTCTTGTTGAGTCCAAAATATCAAATTTAGTATGGTAGCATAGTTCATTTGCACGCACGGCGTTCCGAATGAATCCCGAGCATCCGGTCGGAGTCCATTTGGACTTAGCAAAATCTGATGCCTCAAGTTGCTGGTGCATCCGCTTGAGCGGCCAAATGACCGCTTAAGCGGTAACCATTTTTACGACCTTGTGTCGGTTTAGCGGCCTTGGTTGTATAGCTGAGGACCGCTTTAGCACTCCTTATCCGCTTAAGCAAACGTCGCTTTAGTGAACAGGGTGCCACTTTAGCGGCCACTCGCTTTTAGCACCAGCCGCTTTAGCGGTCAGTAGCCGATTTAGCGGCCAAGTGACCGCTTTAGTGACAACTGTTGGTGTTATATTCTCTTCTTCACCCGATTTTCCATTATTTTCTCTAGGACTTTTTCTCCATTTTTGAGAGCTTGGAACGTGGAAAAGTGTGGGAAATTATCCATGGAAGCTAATATAAGCTAGCCCAACACTCCTTGATCATTTTTCATTACTTTTCCCATTAAATTTCATGTTTTTTCATTGTAAATTCTTAGAAATTAGGTATTTAATCCCTTAAGTTTGTGGGATGATTTGGGCCCTGATTTATGCTCCATTTGTGCTCAACTTTTGAGCATGCATTCCTTGTCCTTCGAGGTACCTCGTGATGGATTCAATTTTGGGATTTTGTTAACGGGCTCCACAGGCCCGTGCTTGACCCAAATTTCAACGCGAGCTTTTATATAGCAATATGGGTATCATTTTACTCTTATTGACGTGTAGATTATTACTTTTAAAATGGATTCTTTTATAAGGGGAATCGTACCACCTTACTTAATGGATTATGAGATTTTGGAACTAAATGTGCTATTTTTGAAATTAGATCGAGATTGATTTCGGTCGGTTATTTATCCACTCTTTTACCACTACTACTTACTTTGGTCAAGAGAGATTTTGACCCTTTCTACTCTATTATGTTGATTTAGTCCCGAACTTGATCTCGGATAATAGATTTATAGACTTATACTCGTTTAGTCACGATTCGAGTCCGTGCACTTATTATGCTTATATATCTCTTTGGTACTGAACGGAGTAGATTGATTATGATGATTATTGAAAGTCCTGGTTCGGGATCAGGCAGTATATACGGATATCCCAAGTCCCCTTGGGGCCCCTTAGTCCGTGAGTCGCAGTGCCGGAGAAGGATGGTCATCATAGGCCCTGTCTTTGCAAGTTACTGAGCTAGAAGAGGTGTATAGACTTGTTACATTATGGTACTTGGTATGTTATGGCACTCGGATTGAATATGGTATTATCGATTTATGTTGCATTCATTCATTCATATGCATTGTCTATCACCAGTATGATTGTTTGGTGCTTACATTTATCAGCCTTATGGGGGGTTGTATAGGTATAAGCTATGATTATTATTTGCTGAGTGTTTGGTTGAACCTTTCGGGCTTATGGGGGCCCGATTAGGTATTGTTTGTCTGGACTAGTCGGTTACTTCACTGTTGGTTATTATAGTTAGTTCATGGCGGGATAATTATGGACTGGTATTTGAGATTGTCGGTATGTTTCTAGTATGTGGGAGACGACTTCCAGTTGTATCAGGGAGAGCGCTAGAGAGGTGTTGGGTGTTTCGAGAGGCCGATCTGGATAACACCGGGGAGACTGGTGGTGGAACGCAGAAGTCAAAAAGAAGGTGGCCTATGCTAAGTTGGTTGAGAGCAAGGATGACGAGGAGAGGCGGATGAGTAGGAAGGAGTATAAGGTAGCCAGAAAAGAGGCTAAGTTAGCGGTTACGGTGGCTAAGACATCAGCTTTTGAGAGTTTGTATGCTGCTTTAGAGGAGAAAGGAGGGGATAAGAAGTTGTATAGGTTGTCCAAGGCTAGGGAGCGTAGGGCCCGTGACCTTGACCAAGTGAGATGCATCAAGGGGGAGGATGGCGAAGTGTTGATGGAGGATGCCCTCATTAGGAGGAGGTGGCAGTCCTATTTTCATAGACTTTTGAATGACGAGGGGGAAAAAAGTCTCGTGTTGGGGGACTTGGAACACTCAGAGAGGCGTCGCGATTACGGTTATTGTAGGCGTATCAAGGTGGAAGAGGTCAAGGGTGCTATTCGTAGGATGCGTAGGGGTAGGGCGACTAGGCCAGACGAGATTTTGGTGGATTTCTGGAAGTACACTGGCAGGCCAGGTATAGAGTGGCTGACAAGGTTGTTTAATATCATTTTTGGGGCAGCGAAGATGTTCGAATCTTGGAGATGGAGCACGATGATTCCATTATATAAGAACAAGAGGAAAATTCAGAGTTGCAACAACTATAGGGGTATCAAGTTGTTGAGCCATACTATAAAGGTTTGGGAGAGAGTGGTAGAATGGAGACTGAGGAGGGTAGTGACTATCTCAGATAATCAGTTCAGTTTCATGCCAGGTCGCTCAACAACTGAGGCTATTCACTTGGTAAGGAGATTAGTGGAGCAGTTTAGGGAGAGGAAGAAGGATTTGCATATGGTGTTCATTGATCTTGAGAAGGCATATGACAAAGTCCCAGGGAGATTCTGTGGAGGTGTTTGGAGGCTAAAGGTGTGCCCGTGGCATACACTAGGTCGATTCAGTACATGTACGACGGTGCGAAGATGAGGGTGAGGACGGTAGGAGGGGATTCAGAGTACTTTCTCGTGTTGAAAGGGTTGCACCAGGGATCGACTCTTAGTCCATTTTATTTGCCTTGGTGATGGATGTTTTGACGCGGCGTATTCAAGGGGAGGTGCCTTGGTGTATGCTGTTTGATGATGATGTGGTACTGATTGACGAGACCCGGGGAAGAGTGAATGATAAGTTGGAGGTTTGGAGACAGACCCTTGATTCTAAAGGGTTTAGGTTGAGCAGGACTAAGATGGAGTACCTGGAATGTAAGTTTAGCGATTCGAGGCATGAAGCTGGTGCGGTAGTGAAGCTGGACTCCCAGGCCATTCAGAAGAGGGAGAGTTTCAAGTATCTGGGTCTATGATTCAGGGGAACTGCGAGATTGACGAGGATGTCACGCAGCGTATTGGTGCAGGGTGGAGGAAATAGAGGCTCGCTTTGGGAGTTTTGTGTGATAAGAAGGTACCCCTGAAGCTTAAAGGTAAGTTTTACAGAGTGGCCGTCCGCCCGACCATGTTATATGGAGCCGAGTGTTGGCCAGTTAAAAACTCCCACACCCAAAAGTTGATGGTAGCGGAGATGAGGATGTTGCGCGGGATGTGTGGACTTACCAGGAGTGATAGAGTTACAAATGAGATTATTCAAGAGAAATTGGGAGTGGCTTCGGTGGAAGATAAGATGCGGGAAGTGAGGTTGCGATGGTTCGGACATGTGAAGAGGAGGTGCACAGACGCCCTGGTACAGAGGTGTGAGAGGCTGGCTGGGGATGGTTTTAGGCTGGGTAGAGGTAGGCCAAAGAAATATTAGACGGAGGTGATTAGTCATGACATAGAGCAGTTACAGCTTACAGAGAACATGACCCTTGATAGGAAGATGTGGAGGACGCGGATTAGGGTAGAGGGTTAGTGGGTAGGAAGGCGTCCGTTTTTAGCAGGGAAGAGTGTTTGCTTGTATCTTTGACTGTTGTTTCTTAGGCAGAGTCTTGTTCGCGCTGTTTTGGTGATATTTGTGATTTTGAATAACTAGTCTATAGTGTTGATCTGTGAGTGCCTTGCTTCTTCGATTATCTAGCGATGTATTACCCCCTTTTGCTGTTGGTTTTTATGATTTTTGTTTATGATTTTTATGATTTTTATGATTTCTGATTTATGTTTTTTATGATTTTTGTTTGTTATTGTTATTGGTTTTGAGCCGGGGGTCTATTGGAAATAGCCTTTCTACTTCATCTGAGGTAGTGGTATAGACTGCGTACACTTTAACCCCCAGACCCCCAGACCCCACCTGGTGGGAATACACTGGGTATGATGATGATGATGAAATTATGTTATTGTTAGATTACCTCATGATTAGTCACATTATGGTTAGGGACCCTAATTATGCTAGTATTAACTTCCCTACTTGGTTATGAGCCTTGAGATGTTAGGTTGACTCCCTCAGGTTATTACCTTTAAGTTAGTACTACATGTATATATATATATATATACATATACATGGTATTACCGTATGTCCCTCTCTTTCTTTGTCTATTCTTATTGTATATATATTATTTGGCCTTGTATACTACTACATATCCTTCTTTCACTCTTCATTGGTATATTGGCTAGTGATATACGGTATTGTACTTTAGTTTCGGAACACTGTTAGAATAGGATAGTTTATCCTTATTTCTTCATTAGCATTATTATGTCTAGTTTCCTGGATAGTTGCCTGTAGTTATATTCTTGCTTACATGTTATTTATACTTGCATTATCTTTGGAGCTCAGTCGGCTGATGCCTACTGACTACCATGTGTTTGGTACTCATACTAAACTTCTGCAGCCTGCAGATCATAGTACGAGTTCTCACCATTGATGTGTGCATCGTGTGGAGCATCTATGGATCATAGATTTGGGGTGGGCTCCTGACATTCGGAGTATTCCTGCTCTCCCTCTTATTGATTAAAATGATCTCTATTTTGTATTTCAGAGATGGCTTGTACTTGTATTTATTTTGTATCTCATTTTATACTTCTGTTGTATTAGAAGCTATTGTACTGACTTCACCAGGTCTTGGAGTTGTAAGCTATATATTAGTCTCTTTATCATTTTCATTCTGCTACTTTTTTTTTATTTCTCTTGATAGTCTGTTACTAGTTGTTCTGAATTATGGGTTGGCTTACCTACTGGTGAGTTATTGTAGGTGTCATCATAACCTGAGAAATTGGGTCGTGACAAATTGGTATCAGAGCCTAGGTTTATCGGTGTTGTTAGTACAAGAGTTAAGTGTCTAGTAGAGTACTGCGGATCAGTACGGAGATGTTTGTATCCTATTTTTGAGAGGCTATAGGGCATTCTTAGGAAATTCTATTCTTGACTCATTGTCGTGTGTCCGTGTTTTTGTGAACCTCTACTACTTTCTTTGACTTTATTATTTCCCAGATGGATGACACGAGGTGTCGATAGTTGTGGATGGTACATCTGCGCGTGTTACCAGAGTTTCAGTTCAGCGTCAGACTAGGGAGTTAGAGGTTGACATTGGGGATCTTCAGCGTCAGCCAGAGATGATACCCGGTATATCAAGTGGGTCTTAGGCCAGAGTTGGATTAATTGGTATTCAGCAGGGTTCTCTGTCAGTTTTAAAGTATGAGATTGGGTTTTCGTAGTGGGCCCAACACACTCCTATGTTATTTCTTACAGATGGTGCGTGGATTTATCAGAGGATTGACTTTACCACTCCACTTGGCGATGGAGTATTTAATAACAGGCTGGTTACTTTTCTCTCAGGTTGTTGATCATGCAAGGACTATAGAGAGGGCATGTATTGATACATATGGAGGTGGCAGTAAGTGGCTATGTCAGGAGTATAGTATTAGTGGTGTTCCGTCTGGAGGTTGGAATCCTCCCAACAGAGTTCAGCCTTACTTGCAAACTATCAAGTCTGTTCAGGTAGCACCTCAAAGTATAGGTGGCTCTCAGATCAGTCATGGTGGTCACAGTGGGCAGAGTTCTCGTCAGATATTTTAGGGTATTTGATATAGATATTCAGGCAGTGGCAGCCATTTTGGATTAGAAGGTGTAGTGCATTCGAGAGATCCTGAGGTATGTTGTGAGTGCAGAGAAGATGATCATTTCAGTAGAGAGTGTCCCCGACGTCAGTGTGTAAGCCAGTTGGGGTCAGCTCGTGTTTCTCATTGAATTAGAGCTTCAGGAGTTTTTTATGACTGCAGAGAGATCAGTTACTGATCCAGAGAGTGTCCCCGGCGTGGGATTATTAGTCATTTAGCTCATCCAGATCAGTCTCATAGAGATGTGGCACCTTCTGTTAGAGGTAGTGCCTCAGTTGGTGATTTAGACGCTCAATTCGGGTTGGCATATGCTCAGATTCGCACTCCTTTGGGCACATCAGGACTATGACTTCTAACTTCATTGATATAGGTGCGATTCGACTTACTATTCTTTACTTTTTATTTGAGTTGAATTGGGGTTTTCATACTCATAGACGATTATATGCCTTGGTATTTTTATATTGGTTGTTGTATGTCTTGATGTAGATTTCATGCATATGTGACTACCCTCGTAGATGATTTCTTTTAGTAGTGGATCGAGTGGATTGATGTTATGATTTCCTTAGGGTGTAGCATTTGGGTTAAAGTCCCATTTCCCTTGGCATATTGGCCTTGTTATGGTTGTAGAGGGGTACTGGTTGTTGTTTTCATTTTGTGTCACCTACATTTTATATTGTTGTTATTATGGTCGTGGTTTGACATTGATTGATTCTTATTTGATAGATGGCTAGACTGGCTTTATCTAGTTAGAATCCCCTTCCTTGCGATTCTTATTCATTGGATTAGACGGCTAACTCGGTTGGTTGGTTTTCTCTTTTTTATTACGGTGAGGTTGGTTATTTTACTTTTCTGTTAGCAAGGTCGGTTGTTGAGTGGGTTGCGAAAGTGAAGGTAAGTTTGACATTCCATGCTTTTATTGTGATCTAGACTTGGTAATTCAGTTCTATTGTCGATTTCTGATGTTGAAAAGCCTAAGGCTTGCTTTTCTGTTCTATTAAGATTCTAGCATTAGCTATACTTTTCTATAACCCATTCTTGTGGTTGATAAATTTGAGATCTGTTCTTCCGATTTGGCTAATTCATCGCCCGATAATGGTCTTGATGTGATGTCGAAAAGTCTAAGGCTTGTCTTTCTAATTTGTTGGGTTCGTCTGTTGGTGATAGTCTTGATCTTGATGTTGATATTGAGTTGGGTACTCCATTCTTATTGTGATCTGGTTCATGGCTCAGTCGAGTTAAAGTTGGTGTAATTGGGTGAATTCAAAAAAATTCTTACCTCGGTACTTGTTCGGCTTAATGTGACTTTGTGGAGTGCTTCTTCTTGGTGATATATGAATATGGGTATTCGTTGCCATAGATCGAGTATTGGTTTGACCATATTCAGGCTAAGATTACATTTTCTGAGTTGCTCGAGTTTTAGCTACCATTGTTACTCCTTGCAGCCTTGGTGAGTTCTTGGTTATGCCTTGATACATTATGCCCTTCAACAGATATGGAGTTGATTGCTTGCATATTCAGGCAGTGGTTTTCCACTGTTGTGATTATGTTTTTTGGTGATATTTTAGTTTCAGTTCTTGCGGGAACCGTTGGGGAATATGCTTGATTTCTGATAGTGAGATTGGCTTAAGTATTTGATTAGTGAAGGCTTGTGGGCTTCGGTTTTGGATTTCGATGCCTTGGAATGGTTTCTTGAAAGTTATGATAGATTTTGGAATTTGGATGCGTAGTCGTCAATAGGATTGGTATGGACAGTTGAGATCGAGCGATTCATCTTTGGTGTTGAGATCTCAGTTATAGGCTGTAGAGCTTAGTTGCAGTCTCCATTTTGAAATTTGGCTCAATTGAGACTTCATCTATAGGCCGACTTAGCCTACTCCTTACTTACCAGTTCGATTATCTTCAACTCAGATGAGTTATGCTTGATAGATGCTCGGGGGATAGTTTGTCAACATATGGCATTGGTTTCTACTGCTCTTGACCTTAGTTCTCGGTGTTTGTCAGAATTTTGGAATGTCTACTTAGTGGGAGAAGTGTATTTTAGTTGGGCTTAGCATGGTTTCACCCACGATTAGTGGGGCATTCTAGAGCGGATCATTCAGTTTCAAGAGCTTATGCTTTGGACTCATGACTATTGGTTATGAGGGTCATTCAGACCAGTTAGTGGCTTGGCAGAGATTGCAGACATTGGTCATCACCATTTGGGTATTCAGGTAGACCTTATTGGGCATTATTTATATGCTACTCCGTGTGGATGTTTTGTGAGTCAGCTTTAGTTCTTCGAGAATCAGTGTGATGGGTTTGCACTGACAGAACTCGAATGATATTTTGTGTGGTTCAGAGTATATAGCAGGTTTGGAAAGGCAAAAAAAGGTTAGATTTGGAAATTAGAGTTGGTTGCATGACTCATGCCTTGGATTGCCTTTAGCTTGGTTGAGTTTATGCTTGGTTGTGCTTGTATCGATATGTTATCAGCGTGTTGTGGTTTGGATTTGCATGCATCAGTCATTCTCGGTTCAGTTGAAGGCCAGTTGGTTGCTGAGGATGAGTTTTGGCTTTTTGGGAAGTGAATTAAGAAAGTTGGATAAAAAAAGGGATACCTTTAGCAAAATCCCTTGGAAGCGTTGTTTCTATTTAGAGGTTATCTGGGTAGACATGCTCGGGGTATGCGGTTCCAGTACCTCATCCTTTCGAGTTTTCAGGCTCTTTCAATCCATTGACTTTCGCAGATGAAAGTCCTTTTAGTAATGAATATTGTAATGACCCTCTAGTTTATTTTCTTGATTTTCATGCATTTTTGGCATTTGAGTGTCCCCACAGCGGCTACAGGTTATTTATGACTTGTGAGAACTATGGGTTCAGTTATCGGACGATTCGTTTGGGTTTTAGGCTCATTTTCCTATTTTGGAGCTTTCACCATTAAGGAATTGGTCTCGGACCAAAACTCCTAGTAAACAGCCTCAGATGAGAATTCTGACAGCGCCATCAGCTCCATAATATTTATTCTAGACTAGGGGGATCCTTGGTCCGGATCCTGAAGCTTTTGGACTCATTTTTGGCTATTGGGTAGAATTTAGTTTAAATGGAACTATATGTGTGGGCCCTACATTTAATCGAAATGACCTTGGATGGAAATTTTAATGGTTTTGTTGACCTCCTAAGGCCTATACCCCGAGGTCAACACAAGGGAGTCCAAGCTATGACTATCTCAAGGGGGCAAATGCGTGTTTGGATGATAGCTTGGCACCCGAGAATAACTATATCCGATGATGCACTCCAAGGGCCCATCGAACAATATCGTGTTTGGATGATAGCTTGGAGCGTAGGAGGTGCATGGTTAAAAGTGCCTAATGGGCCACCTTTGCATACTGGGTCACTTTTGGGCCCATATGATAGTTAGGGTCACTTTTGGGCCCATTATGTAATAAAGCCCATGGCTATAAATAGTTAGCTTTCTTTTCATTTTAGGATAGTTGATTATTGATGATGAATATTACACTTGAGAGTGTTTCTGTTAGCTTGTTGGGAGCTTTCTTGATTGTCTAGAAACGTTGGTTGTTGAGGTTCAATTCCTCTTTGGTCTTCGTAAGAGATAGGTGCTTACGGTGATATAAAGGAAGGTCTTTGGTTTGGAATACCTTTGGTTTTCCTTTTCTTATCGTATTGTGTCTATCTATCTATCCTTTATCTTTATTGTCTTTGTTTTCCCTTTGTTCTTCGTCTCGTATTTTCGTATTTCCCATTTTACCCTTGTCTCCATCATTTTCATAGTTTCCTTCATCTTTTCGTATTTTGTATTGTATCATTTGGTATCAGAGCCGAGCTTAGAATCGTTCCCACGATTTTAGTCTTGGGTGTGTTATCGAAAGAAAATCGAAAAATCACAAAAAAATTAGGGTTTCACATTTTTGGGCCTTGTCCAAATTTTGAGTTTTCGATTTTGGTGTTAGATTCTTGTTCCCTAACACTATTAGAGTCTAAATCTCAAGTTTGAGCTTAATCGGAGGTGATTTAAAGCCTCTACCATTATTGAATCTTGAGTTTTTAAAGAAAGTGAAGTGGGTCTTGAAATCTGGAATTTTGGGAGTGGAATTGAAGGCTTAAAGTTGTTGGTAGTTGTTACCCATGACGAGGAGAGCTTAGGTTTCGAATTTCATCAAATTTCGAGCTAAAACAAAGAAGTTATGAATATTTAAAGTTCACCTTGTTCTTGGTGTTCTTCATAAATTCATATCTTGTTGAAGAAGAATCTTCCAAAAGGGTGTGTTAGATCCAAAAAGGAAGAAAGAGAAAGGTGTTTGGGTGTTAGTACAAAAGAATATCCAAAAGAAAAAGGAATATTCTAAGAGAGAGAGTGCAAAAAGTGCCCACAATAGCTGAAAACGCGGAACTTCAACTGTGTTGTCCAGAGGCATCTGCCCCCGCAGGTCAGGACTTGAGGCCGCAGGTCACCAACGCAGGTGAGGGAAGACTCTCTGGAAGCCACCTGCGAGGCCAGGTCCCCAGGTGCGTTCGCACCTCACCCAACACAGGTGAACAACTCCAAAACCTATCCTTCTCTAGTCCTAACCTTCTAGTTTCATTTTCTTGATTCCTAATCACTTCCTTTGATTCTTAACAACTAAATTTCAGCTAGTAATCACTCTACTTAGGTGTGATTAGTTCTTGAGTCCATTTTCTTTCTTGTTCTTTTCTTTGTGTGCTTTTGTCATTTGTTTCTTAGTTAACTTCTTTGAGTCAATTTTTTTTACTCTTAACCGAGTCATTGGTATGTGCTTCATCCCTTTTTCTCAATTGTACTAAGAACAATGGGTGGAGCAACCCTTGATACCATCTTGGAGGCAATCCTAGGGATACAACGAAATATTGATCAAATGATTGGACGAATGTCACCCATGAATGAGAAGTTGTCAAGTAATGATTGTAGGATGCAAAACATTGGGGATCATTTAAAGGCCTCTAATTTAACTCCTCTACCTCATGCCCAAACTACCATCCCTACATCGGGGTTCGTTCACCAAAATTGTGCTCCAAGACATCAAGAACATGTTCCATCACCCTCAAACTTTAGGCCTTTGATATCCACTAACGACGCTACTAGCATTGTACCTAGTATCACTCCTTCTATTGTGCAGTTTCATGAACAAATACATCCAAAGAATGATACAAGGAGAGTGCTTTATGAAGATAAGCTTGAAGGCCTAACGGAGTTCTTACCAAAGGATTTCGAAATTGAAAGGTGTGATGGCATGGTGATAAAAGACTTGGATTCGAGGTCGAATCCTTTTCAAGAATGGGAGGATGATACAAGCCGAATCGGCATTAACCTCCTAAGGCCTATACCCCGAGGTCAACACAAGGGAGTCCAAGTTATGACTACTTTAAGGGGCAAATGCGTGTTTGGATGATAGCTTGGCACCCGAGAAGAACTATATCTGATGATGCACTCTAAGGGCCCATCGAACAACATCGTGTTTGGATGATAGCTTGGAGCGTAGGAGGTGCATGGTTAAAAGTGCCTAATGGGCCACCTTTGCATATTGGGTCACTTTTGGGCCCATTATATAATAAAGCCCATGGCTATAAATAGTTAGCTTTCTTTTCATTTTAGGGTAGTTTATTATTGATGATGAATGTTACACTTGAGAGTGTTTATGTTAGCTTGGTGGGAGCTTTCTTGATTGTCTAGAAACGTTGGTTGTTGAGGTCCAATTCCTCTTTGGTCTTCGTAAGAAATAGGTGCTTACGGTAATATAAAGGAAAGTCTTTGGTTTGGAATACCTTTGGTTGTCCTTTTTTTATCGTATTGTGTCTATCTATATATCCTTTATCTTTATTGTCTTTGTTTTCCCTTTTTTCTTTGTCTCGTATTTTCGTATTTCCCATTTTACCCTTGTCTCCATCGTTTTCGTAGTTTCCTTTATCTTTTTGTATTTTGTATTGTATCACACGAGGTTTCGAATGAATCTTAAGCATTCGTTCGGAGTCCATTTGGACTTAGAAAAATCTAATGCCTCAAGTTGTTGGTGCAGCCGCTTAAGCAGTAACCGCTTTAGTGACCTTGTACTGCTTTAGCGGCCTTGGCTGTATAGCTGAGGGCCACTTTAGCGCTCCTTATCTGCTTAAACGGATGTCGCTTTAGCAACTAGGGTACCACTTTAGCAGCCACTCACATTTAGTACCAGTCGCATTAGCGGTCATTAGCCACTTTAGCTGTGGCCGCTTTAGTTGTGGCCGCTTTAGCGGCAAAGTGACCGTTTTAACGGCAACTGCTGGTGTTATATTAACTTTTTCACCCTATTTTCCATCATTTTCTCGAGGGCTTTTTCTCCATTTTTGAGAACTTGGGACGTGGGAAAGCCGTCAAGGTAAGCCATCAGGCTTAACCAGTAAAACCAAAATTTGGTCATGTTGTGATGGTTCAGAGTGACAGCTACTCAATAATTTGACGATTCGTCACCCGAACCTTCAGACGGGACTGTTCTGCGCTGTTATAACATTTTTTAAGGGGTTGTTTGGTCTTTTTCTACTCTTCTAATACCAAAACTACATCGTTGTAATGACCCTCTAGGTCATTTTCTAAATTTTCATGCATTTCCAGTATTTTGAGTCTCTCCACAGTGGGTACATGTCATTTATGACTTGTCAAATTTGTCGGTTCGGTTATCGGACGGTTCGTTTGGGTTTTAGGCTCATTTTTCTATTTTAGAGCTTTCACTGTTAAGGAATTGGTCTTGAACCAAAACTCCTTGTAAACAACTTCGGATGAGAATTCCGACAGCGCCATCAGCTCTGGAATGTTGATTTTAGGCAGGGGGACCCTTGGTCTGAGTCTCGAGGCTTCCGGACTCATTTTGGACTATTGAGTAGAAGTTGGTTAAAACAGAACTATAGGTGTGGGGCCCATATTTAGTCGAAAAGACCTTGGATAGAAATTTCAATGGTTCTGTTAAGTCTGAAATATCGAATTTGGTATGGTAGCATAGTTCGTTTGCGCGCATAGGGTTCCGAATGAATCCCGAGTATCCGATCGGAGTCCATTTGGACTAAGCAAAATCTGATGCCTCAAGTTGATGGTGCATCCGCTTAAGCGGACGTCGCTTTAGTGCCCAATGTACCACTTTAGTGGCCACTCGCTTTTAGCACCAGCCGCTTTAGCGGCCAGTAGCCACTTTAGCAGCCAAGTGACCGCTTTAGCGGCAATTGCTGGTGTTATATTCTCTTCTTCATCCGATTTTCCATCATTTTATCTAGGGCCTTTTCTCCATTTATGAGAGCTTGGGACGTGGAAAAGTGTGGGAAATCATCCATTGAAGCTAAGGTAAGTTAGCCCAACACTCCTTGGTCATTTTTCATTATTTTTCCCGTCAAATTCTGTCTTTTTTCATTGTAATTTCTTAGAAATTAAGTCTTTAATTCCTTAACTTTGTGGGCTGATTTGGGCCCCGGGCCCCGATTTATGCTCCATTTGTGCTCAACTTTTGAGCATGCATTCCTTCTCCTTCGAGGGACCTCGTGACGGATTCAATTTTGGGATTCCGTTAGCGAGCCCCATGGCCCCTTCTTAACTCGAATTTCAACGCGAGCTTTTATATAGCAATATGGGTATCATTTTACTCTTATTGACGTGTAGATTATTATTTTGATAGTGTGGAGACCTTTCGGGGTCGTGGAGTGAAAACACGATTTAGGGATGATTCAAGAATTGCGGTTCGGCATCGAGGTAGGCTTCGATCTACTTTTCTCTATGAGATTGTGTATAGTATAGATTGCATACTAGGTAGGGATTATAGGATATGTTTATGAAAAGTATACCATGACTAAACCTATTTGGAAATTCGGGATAGAAATGTGACTCGAACCTTAGTATAAAATACCTGTTATGGCCATAGAATCCTACTACCCTTGATTATAAGCATGTTAACCATAGTTGATGTTAAAGATCCTTTAATATAAGACTTACCATTTGATTTAGTGATTTGGACGGTATTTCCCCAATTAGAGTCTAGTAGTGATTTTATGTCCTTGATTACCATAGTTTTCTGGGTTATGAGACTTTATTATGTTAATTATATTGTTGGACTTGAGGCCATGGTTACGATATCAGTTGTACTCCATGTGAGTATTTTCTCCTTAAAGAGGATATGATTCTAGTTTATAGACGCTTAGGCACTTATGGTTGTATTGTTTGGATACCGGTGATGGCATGCATACTTTTAGGCGCATTCATGCTCACTTAGTGGTACGATTCCAGTCAAAACCTTGATTTTACTACTGTTTTCCAATAAGAAATTTATTTCCACTTTTCACTTTTAAAATGGATTCTTTTATAAGGGGAATCGTACCACCTTACTTAATGGATTATGAGATTTTGGAACTAAATGTGCTATTTTTGAAATTAGATCTAGATTGATTTCGGTCGGTTATTTATCCACTCTTTTACCACTACTACTTACTTTGGTCAAGAGAGATTTTGACCCTTTCTACTCTATTATGTTGATTTAGTCCCGAACTTGATCTCGGACAATAGATTTATAGACTTATACTCGTTTAGTCACGATTCGAGTCCGTGCACTTATTATGCTTATATATCTCTTTGGTACTGAACGGAGTAGATTGATTATGATGATTATTGAAAGTCCTGGTTCGGGATCAGGCAGTATATACGGATATCCCGTGTCCCCTAGGGGGCCCTTAGTCCGTGAGCCGCAGTGCTGGAGAAGGATGGTCATCGTAGGTCCTGCCTTTGCGAGCTACTGAGCTGGAGGAGATGTATACACTTGTTACGTTATAGTACTTGGTATGTTATTATACTCGGATTGGATATGGTATTATCGATTTATGTTGCGTTCATTCATTCATATGCATTGCCTATGACCAGTATGATTGTTTGGTGTTTATATTTATCGGCTTTATAGGGGGTGTATAGGTATAAGCTATGATTGTTGTTTGCTGAGTGTTTGCTTAAACCTTCCGGGCTTATGGGGACCCGATTAGGTATTGTTTGTCCAAACTAGCCAGTTACTTCACTGTTGGTTATTATGGTTAGTTCGTGGCAGGATGATTATGGACTGGTATTCAAGATTTTTGGTATGTTTCTGATCCCTTTTCTTTTCTATGGTAAATTACGTTATTGTTAGATTACCTCATGATTAGTCACATTATGGTTAGGGGCCCTAATTATGCTAGTATTAGTTTCCCTACTTGGTTATGATCCTTGAGATGTTAGGTTGACTCCCTCAGATTATTACCTTTGAGTTAGTACTATATATATACATGGTAGTACCGTATATCCCTCTCTTTCTTTGTCTATTCATATTGTATATATATTCTTTGGCCTTGTATACTACTACATATCCTTCTTTCACTCTTCATTGGTATATTGACAAGTAATATATGGTATTGTACTTTAGTTCTGGAACACTATTAGAATAAGATAGTTTATCCTTATTGCTCCATTAGCATTATTATGTCTAGTTTCCTGGATAGTTGCATGTAGTTATATTCTTGCTTACATGTTTTTTATGCTTGCATTATCTTTGAAGCTCAGTCGGATGCCTACTGAGTACCACGTGTTTGGCACTCATACTACACTTCTGCAGCTTGTAGATCATAGTACGAGTTCTCGCCGTTGACGTGTGCATCGTGCGGAGCAGGTATGGATCGGAGATTTGGGGTAAGCTCCTGACGTTCGGAGTATTCCTGCTCTCCCTATTATTGATTAGACTGATCTCTATTTTGTATTTCAGAGACGGTTTGTACTTGTATTTATTCTGTATCTCACTCTCACTTTGTACTTCTGTTGTATTAGAAGCTCTTATACTGACTTCACTAGGTCTTGGAGTTGTAAGCTATATATTAGTCTCTTTATCATTTTCATTCCGCTACTTTCTTTCATTTCTTTTGATAGTCCGTTACTAGTTGTTTGAATTATTGGTTGGCTTACCTACTGGTGAGTTGTAGTTGGGTTCCATCATGACCTGAGAAATTAGGTCGTGAGGTCATTTAAGCTATCCTAAGGCTGATTGATAAGTTTAAACTACCCCAAATTCCCCGTTAACTCAAAGTTCAGTCGATACAGAGAGAAAAAATAGAGAAACAGGCGATTTGCTCCTCCAAAGCAAGAACTAGGGCTCTTCAACTTCAGGCTCCAAATTCAAAGGTTTCATCAAGGTTTTCACTCTCAGGTATGTGGGATTTCATCATTGGGTTTCCTTTCACTCATTGAGTCCCAAAGTTATTTCAAATTCTCAGTTTAATTTATCCTTCAAGCTTAGGATTTCCATGAAAAGTGTGAATTTTCATTATCTTTCAGTTTTTTGCTTTGACTAAACCATGAATATATGTTTTCCCATAAATGTTAGTATCTTTACATACTCATGACTATGAACTCTCAATATATTGATAAATTCATGAATTTTGGGCTTGAGTTATGAAATTTTCTATTATGTTCAGATTACAGTATTGCCATGACTAGTTGCATTCTTCAGAGATTGCAGGTTATGAACACCCGATGGCCTAGTATTTCATGCATATGTTAATGAATACTTAGTCCTTCATGTTTACATGAAATAGAATGCTTTTCAGATAAAGTGTCACTCACTTAGTCTCAGACAGCAAAATCAGTGAACTTCAGTAATATCAGTTTTGCAGATCCTCAGAGTAATTTTTCGATAAAGTATATTCTAAACAGTATTTTCGGATAATACATACTATCAGACTATTAGCATTTTCATTAGTTAAGAATTAGGATTTAGCTTCAGCCTTATGGAGTCATTTCAAAAGCTTAGCCCTCATGTGTTTCTCTTATGCCTTTTACTCCAGTCATCTCAGGTCTCCCATAAACTTACAAGTCACAGTGTTCAGAAATACATGATTTATATATATAATTATGCATTCTCATATCATAATCAGGAGCTTCGACTTATAACCGTAAGATACATGACATGCATGACATCCTGATATGCCATCAATGCTCTTGACCAGTTTTTCTCAAAAGTAAGTTTCCCGATTAGTATGGTATCCAGAATGCCATCAATGATCGTGGATCAGTTTTCTTATAAAAGCAAAGTTCACTAGTAGTATGGCAGTCAGGTATGACATCCATGATTATGGACAACATTTTCAAGAGTTACCAGTTATATTCAGTTGGGACTAATACTTAGCACCGAGTTGGACTAGGGTTCAGTAAAATCTAAGTCCCAGAACTACGTGCCACCGTAGGTATGATTTTATGCTTTGCCGTCAAATGGACTCATGAGTGATAACGCCAAAATCATAATTCTCTACCCCTGGCAACGTATTGAACACCCTCCCAACTTGGGTTACAGGTTGGATTCCATGTTGCTTACATGTTCTATGTCGGTTACAGTAACTCCCACGTTTCAGACTCAAATCTTGTATTGACCTTGTATTCCGTTTATTCAATACAGTATTGAACAGTTACATGTTTATTACTTGGTCATCGCATCAGTTTACATGCCTCAGTTCCATGTTCAGTCCACCATGTCATATTCAGCATATTCAGTTTATATTAGTTATGCATATCTCACATGTTCAGTACATTCAAAGTACTGACCGCATACCTTTCTTTGCACTATATTGTCTTATAATATAGGTTCCGACGTTCAGCATCCCGCTCGCGGTTAGTATGATCTCCTACCACTTCAGCAACAGTAATTTGGTGAGTCCTCATCATTCGAGGACTAGTTATCAGTATTTCATAATTCAGTTTCAGATAGTTAGAGTTAGCTGGGGGCTTGTCCCAGTAACTCACCTTATTTAGAGGCTTTCAGATAGATTACGTTTCCAGCTTTATGGGTTTGTATTCAGATATTTTCATTTGGGCTTGGTGCTATATATTATTCAGATTGCTAGCTTCCTCATCAGTAATTATCAATTTATTTCAATTTTGTTAGTGTCATGACAGGCCATGAATTAGCTTGGAGTCACTTGTGACTCTAAGCACCGTGTTACGACTAGGGATAGTCTCGGGTCGTGACAGAAAATAACAAGGGTAGAATAGGCATTGCATAGGATAGAGGGGGAGAATGATTATTTTTCAAAGTTAAGAGAGGTGTTTGATTTTTAAATCAAAGTTGATGGGTGTAAATGATTTTCGCCCATTTGAATTTTATGATAGATAGACAATGAAGAAAAGATAAAATTGGTTATGAGCTTTGCTGATCATTGAATAAGGAAAACAATTGCATGGCACCAACGGAATCTAGTGCTAGTTCCAATTTTATTTAATTAATCGATCAAATAAGTAAATTATACGAGTAATTCTTTTCCCTCTTTTCCTATCTTTTGCTAAATAAAAGGCTCATAAAAGATATCGATTCATATCACATCATAAAGATTATGCATTATATCCCAAACTCTTTGGTCCGGCAAAGCTATGTTTACGTGGACTTTTTTCTCTTATCATATCCACATATGGAGATAGATAGGTGCATATTTGATAGAATGCCTGAACTGGAACAACTGATGATATTTTTTTTCCTTTTCCCTACCTATTTTGCACGTAGGAAATAACAAAATAACATCTTTTGTTTTGAAGGTGTCAAAAGGTTGGCCTATTTTTATCTTTTTTTAATGAGAAAAAGCTTAGCCAAGTGGGAAGAAATCTACCAAAACACTACGGAGAACACACCAAAAAAGAGAAAGAAAAAGGATTCTATTCGAGCTGAGCTAATTTTTGCACTTGTATTCAGAAAGGTAATATAGTGAAAGGCAACAAAACTCAGGTAGGAAAGCACATCTTATTGAATAATAAACTAATGAACATCACCCTTAAGATTACATTAGAACTCCAGAAGAGGGAGAGAGGGATCTCTTGGATATTTACAGTGAAAAAACACAACTGCACAACCAAAAGTGGGGGGTGTTACACAATGAATGCCTCTCTCAGTATTTCTATCTACTCTTTCTTCTGTTTGCTACCCAATTCCTTTCTACATCTGTGACAATTCACTATCTAAACGACTATATAAAAAGGCAAAAAGTGGGTGATGCAGAATAATCAAAATGAACCCAGAAAAAAGATAGGGTGTTAGCGGAATATATCCCTGCTCAGCTGAGTATTATGATTGCCAAAATAGTTCAAAGTCATTGCTATACAACGACCTGTCTTGAATCTCTAGATTAGCAACATGCCAATTTACGAGCTGCAATTGGATACATTTACACAGAACCAGTGCAAAAGGAAATATCCACCACTCACTTTCATCCCTGCAAGACCAGAAAGCTTTGTTTGACAGTGCTATGCAAATTTCCACAACAGTACAAAATTGAATAAATTGAATAAATTTCAAATGACAACATTGGACAAACTTCAGAATGCTTACATGTTCCATGGCTGAAAGTAAGGAAGCTTTCTGCTTGACTGGGTGCTATAGTGGACATATCCACAGACAAATGCGACAATCTGGAACGATATTGATCATATACAGTAAGTAGGCATAACTCGAAAACTGTTGGTTAAGTAAAAGTTATTAACACCCTCGGTGAAGGGTTTAGACAGTGAATGGTCTTAATCTGTCAATAAAGAGATCAGAACTTCTCATGACAAAAGAATTAGAGATGCAACTCAGCCATCTCAACAGATCAATACACATCCCAACTGAGACGTATTTTGACTTGGACAGGGTATTGCCTGTGTGTCAAAAATGAGCACTGTTAAAGCAGAATGATACTTCATTGAATGACCTTTTTATGGTCGTAGATTATGCAAATAATATTCTGGTAATAATATATGTTAAGGAAGTGGAAACAATTTTTGAGATACACAAAAGAGAGGATTGGATTCAAATTTGGGAGAGGAAGTAGTTCCAAGTGATCCCATTCTGAAGTATACAAAGATCACAACTCCAAACTAATTGCACTTCATCAGGGAAAAATAATCTAACAGATGAAAAGAACAGAAATCGACTACCAGAGAAGATGTGAAGTCCTATACTAAAGAGACTTTTATATCGAACATCAGCGATATTGCAGCTTTCCCTCCCCATCTGTCAATCCCAGAGTATGACACATTAAGTAAAGAGGAAAGGCAAGGCAGAATATAAGGACCATTTTAAAGAATGTTGACTATTTCTGGGCCCTATGAAAGGTATATAAGTTAGGAAGGAACATATAGATTACAAAAACAAGTTTGCTACATGCGCAATACTCTCTTCTTTTTAAGTGTAAAAGCTACTTACAACATTAATCAGGGATGTAATGTTCCACAAAGCATATACACGTGCAAGACCAGCAGAACGCCTTTGCCCATGACTGAAGAGAGCATTAATTCCAGCAGGAAATGGAAGTAACATCCCAAGAGGTAAAACAAACAAAACCAGAAAGACATCTGCCAAGGAAATTGAATACAGCTGGAGTAAAGTAAGCAGCACTAAACTAAAATCGCCCAGCAGCAGTATCGAAATGACCAAACCAACAAGATCCTGCAATATTAACCAAATGTCCTCAGTATTGAAACTTAAAGGCCATCCTCTAAGAGATGCAGAGAGAGCGTCCTCTAAGAGATGCAGAGAGAGCGTGACAGACCTGATGACCAACTGGTTTAGTGTTATGGATTAGAAAAGAGAGGACATAAAACAGATCTCTTTTCTCCTTGAGCATCTTTAAGCTGTCAATGTCTAAAATCTGACCATAAAACTTCCGTTTTACAGTGCTTTTGTCATCCCCCCTTAAAATTGATTCATCTCTTAGATAGACCGCAGGATTCTGCCCGTCTATGCTGCTATCACTGCAAACAATGAAACAAATAGATCAATTGTAGTGTGGGGGAGCCAAATAAAGGGAATGAGGTGAAATCAATATTGATATCTTCCCTCACATCAAAAGGTGAAACTATTTGGGGCCTAGTCCAACTAGCAAAAATGGCAGAGACTGGTACATATAATGTTCAAGGATGCAATAGCTATGAATTGCTATTCTTTTCGAGCAAGACTCCCATTCAGAGGGACATTGCATATTACAAAAAAAAAAATGCTTTAACTTGCAGACATGAACTAACTAATCTAGGATCTTCAGATGAGTAAAACCCTGTCCTCTTCTGCCACTCCCCTCCGGCCCCTTCTTCAGTGACCACAAGACATCCATATAGAAATTTCACAATAAATGACAGCAACAGACAGCACTACAAACAATGCATATATGATTCATACATATTTAATATGTATTCATGACTTAAATTAAAGACACAGATACAAGTGGAACCATGGGAAGTATGAACTAGTATGAGTTCAGACGGAGGAATGTCAAAATGGAGGGGAGTGGGGACAAAAGGCAGGAGAAACTAAATAGAGTGTCTGAAGGCAACTCTAAATGAACAGCATACCATGATAGTTGTTCACTTCTGGAACCTTCATCAAGATCTTCAAAAGGAAGTAGTCCAGTTTCTTCTTCGATAACACACACCAAAAGTCCAAATTGAGCGTAGCTGTCGGTTGTTGCTTGGAATGACGCGAGATCTATGCGGATACCATAGATCCTTAAAGCAGGATTGGCAAAAGTCTCGAGCCATCTAAGCACCGGGCGAAACATTGTACTAAGGCAACCCCGACGTACCAAACGCAACTGAGCATTCAAACCAGCCACAAGACGATACCATGTAGTAGGAGGAATGGACTGAAAACAATTGCATATCATAAGTACAAAGTGATTAAAGTATCCAGAAAACCATACTTCTGTCTCTACATTCCTTTTTTGGTTTGTAGTGGATGACTAACCTGACTCATAAGACTGGTGATAACATTGTCATTATTCAAAGAGAGTGGAGCCATATAACTTCCATCACCACCAAACAGAAGAGACATCGGAAACCTCTGGTGAAGACTAGGAGGCAAATCACTTCGCTTCTCATCACCGCCAAGAAAAAAGTCCACATATGCTAGCATTAGATCAGGTGTTGCTGCAACCTACAATCATGAAGACCTATAAGGTAAGGTTGAAAGGTTGAAAATTTATGAAATTTTACTCTTATATTTGAGAATATAGGGAGTTGGGGCAAAAAATGGTGTTTGAACAGCTAAAAATAGAAAGAAGCGAACTTTCACACATTCTAGTTTCTAAACATGCTTAAACACAAAATTATGACAAATGATACTTGATCAAAGTCCAGTATAATCTAACCTTCAGCCCCTCGTAAAGAGCACGTGATCGACAAGAACGTAAGCAAGCATGATCATATTCCGACCGAACAAATTCACGAAGACGTTGCAACTTCATTCTTCGCCGCCATTGCTGCCAAGACCATGCAAGAGGATACACAAGGATACAAAGAATGCTATGCACTGCTCCTTCCCACCATTGGTAGGCAGCAATTGTATTAATCTCATCCACAAAGGTGTTGAAGGCACCCTCGTATCTGGCAGATAAATACAAAACCACTGAATAGCTATT
The DNA here is from genome assembly GCA_031232105.1 of Capsicum rhomboideum. Classification (NCBI taxonomy): domain Eukaryota; kingdom Viridiplantae; phylum Streptophyta; class Magnoliopsida; order Solanales; family Solanaceae; genus Capsicum; species Capsicum rhomboideum. The sequence goes on from CP124718.1 coordinate 15,982,642, forward strand.
TCCCAGTTTGTAACTTATTCTTTGAAGATAGATAAAAAACAAATTTTAGGAAAAACAAATTAAAACGAAGAACCCAGGGAAAATGGAGACAGAAAGAGATGTATCTATCCTTTTCCCTCGTTTTCCTTCTAAGTAATGCAAGAGAGAACTTGAAGAGAGCCGACCCGAAGAAAAACTTCGATGAAACATGTGCAACAGCCAAAGCAAGGCATTCTAAACAAAAGAGTAAACTGAAGATATCAGGACAATAAAAAAGAAATCATCTTACACGACTTCTTTTATTTGCTGGGGAGGTGAATGAGACAGATGCCAAGGTTCACTGAATGTATTTGGACCTAAAAAGTACAATCTATAGACATGGCTTTGTGACTCCTCAACCCTGTTTGTTTCCAAAACCTGAAAGAAAGACAATGTCAAACTCCACCAGAGCTAGGAAAAATGTATACAATCTAATACAGTGGATAGTTGTATGTCAACAAGAAAGACATCGGGCAAACCTCATTCAGTGACTCCAGGAATGGAAATGAGTGATCAATCTGAGAACCCTGTTGTGTGGGAGCAGGACCAGGTGACTCATCGACACCAACAAACTTCATCCGAGCTACACTAAGAACTAAGGCTAACAAAATGAGAAGGCCTAAAAGGAGAAAAACAAATAGCCAAGGCCCTCCAAATGTGTAGATTAGTTCTTCAAGAGCTGTATAACAATGAGGCATATGGTATCTCTCTGAAACACATTTGTAAGGACAAGGACGTTCCGTAACACCACCTATTACAAGGAAAGCCCCTTAAAGTCAGTTTAAAATTCAACCACCATAAATCAAAAGAGAAACTGTGTAGGGAACAAAATTTCACAAATTTTGAACAGGGTAAGCAAAATATTCCGTCCATAAAGTAGGAAATACAGAGACTTATACAAGTTAATTTCACTGACTTAGATGTTTCGTATGTTACTTATTGGTCTACTAGTACTTATTTAGAAGTGACTTACCACCACGCGTATTCAGAGATTCATCTTATTTTTTTTAAACTGACCCCCACCACAAAAATATAACATCTACATTCAGTGAAAGTAACTCATATCTGGCCTCTTTATTTCCTCTATTATACGGACTACTGAAAGCCTTTGCAGCTGCTATAAACAGCTCATCATTTGTCATACCTCGGACAGAAATATAAACAGCTCGATGTGGGAGCTCATCATTTGGGCATGAAACACAAAGGGCTCTGTCAGATCCTGTGACATTTTTGAAAGTACCAAGTGGGCATTCCTGTATAGACACAACAGAGGAATTCCAATAAAACAAAAGAAAAATCACAGATCCAGTCATTTCTGAATTCGGAAGGGAAAAAAAGATACACCAGTTGGAAAAGGCAACAGGCCGATGATATGAAAAAGGAAATGCATCACCCCACCCCCCCACCCCCCCACCCCCGTCCAGGAAGTTCTTTCTTTGACCTTCTCTCATGCTGTTTCAAGTAGAACCTTAAACAAAGAAAAGCTTATAGATATTCTTAGGCACTTACCGCACAGAAAATCCCATAAAGCCCTTTTGGACATGGCTTTCCAGACAAAGTTCCATTTCCACCAGTACCACCTAGCTCTCCACCCACTCCACCCCTGAGGAAACAGCAGACATGACAGAAATACAACAAAAGTTACTCCTGGAACCATTAACAAAGTGATATAAGTCAACATATGTACTGGATTAGTAATTGATTCGAAGGTTCATTAGAAACCTCTCCTAAGGCTTTTCAAGTATCACTCGCCTCCAGCATAACTAATTTACAATAAACTACGCAACTTTCTGGACAAAAAGAGCACATTTACAACAGTCAAACATACTGATGAAAATATTCAGCGTAAACTACTCTCTAACAGCTCCTGACACTATATAGATAAAAAAAGGGCAGCCCGGTGCACTAAAGCTACCGCTATGCGCGGTGTCCGGGGAAGGGCCCCACCACAAGGGTGTATTGTACGCAGCCTTACCTTGCATTTCTGTCAGAGGCTGTTTCCAAGGCTTGAACCCGTGACCTCCTGGTCACATGGCAGCAACTTTACCAGTTACTCCAAGGCTTAACCAAACAAAAAGATGCTTTCTTGAAAATATAAGCTTTATGAATGATTAGACTTCTATGAACACTTTTTACTCAAATCAATAGCACAAATCACCTTAACAATAGCGCAACTTGTTAAAATAAAATTATTAGCAATATGTTGTTCCATATCTGCACAAACCTTGTATAGATGCTTCCATTCACAGTCGCTATAGGCTGATACACATCTCCAGTAGGAATTTCTGACCAGTGGAAGTGTATCCGTCCACCACCTCCACCTCCACCACCACTGGAACTGCTACTACCTCCGATGCTGGACATGATGCCAGAATCACCAAGGTGCAGTGATTTCAAAAATAATAGAATACTTCCACCAGATCCACCTCCAGGCCCTATGTACTGACCTCTATTTAGATAACCTTTCTTCCTGAAGCTTTCTTCAAAGCTGTCCCCATCAGAGACAACTTTGCCTTTAACTGACAAATACATCAGGGGATGCTCCCATGAACCTATCACTGCATTAGGATGGCAACAGAAAATTAAGAAAGAAAGAAAACAAATTAATACAATACCAAAAGATGGCTTACGAGAAAGCATTAAAAACCATAACCGTCATTTATCACAAATGGTCAAATAATAGCATGCAACTGGACCTCATGAAATCTGTTAAGCACCAGGATAACATTCACACCAGAACTGATATAGCTTTGACGAATTACACGCACTCAAGCGAAAAATCTGCACTTGTTACTGGCTTTAAGTAAAAGCACACAGAAGTTTACAGATTAGAGAATTTGTTGCAAATGCGATATTTTGCTCCCGACATATTTGAAAAAAGAATATATCACATTTAAAAAGGCCGTTTTCTTGTTCATTAACGCTTTATTTTGAAATAATCAACAGAGCTTAAAGAAGCAAGTGAGCTTAGAAAAACAATCTATAACTTTTTTTCAAGCTCTTTTATCTATTTAGTCGAAGCTTTCCATCCAAAGAAAATTCTCTAGGTCCAAGATGGTTGGTTCAGAACAATCCAGTGGATCACCTGATCCATGCTCTCTTCCCTCATCAAAGAGAAACAATCAATCATTTTATCAAACAAAAGTACTAAGACCTTAGTGGAGGAAGCAATTACAAGTTTGAGATTGGAGAGGATCAGCAATGAAAGGAAAGCAACATGGAAGATGAAACCTTGTCTCAGTTGGAATATATGGAACAAGAGAATGATGTAGAAAGCACTAAAAGATCATTTCTATTTCACTTGTACTTCTGGTGTAAGAAGAAGATATTTTTGTATCGTTCGTCGGGAAAACTTGGTGGAAGACAATTGTCTCCAGCAGAGTCACACACACATCTTGTACTTACTTTTTGACACCGACTTGGTGCACTTATTGAAAAAACTTTTTGATTTTTAAAGAAACGGTATTTGGACCTTGAATGGGAGAAGTGAAGAAAAAGAGGAGCACAACAGAAGTAGTAGCATTAGATTTGGATACAATTATTGCCATGTATGGAAAACGCGAAAACCGGAAGATCTTTCTTGAAATTTACTTTAGTTACTGCAGTAATTTTTAAGCATAATAAGTTACTCCCTCCGTTTCAAAAAGAATGACCTACTTTCCTTTTTAGTCCGTTCCAAAAAGAATGACCTCTTTCCTTTTTTGGAAACACTTTAATTTCAACTTTCCACGTACCATGTTTAACACCACAGGATTCAAGGGCATTTTGGTACATTTGCCATAAATTTAATTTAGGACCACAAGATTCAAAAGTCTTCTTTATTTTCTTAAACTCCGTGCCAAGTCAAACTAGGTCATTCTTTTTGAAACGGAGGGAGTACAAGTTTTAGGATGATTTGAATTTTAAATTTTTATTAGATTGTTTTAGTTTGTTTAGATATTTTAGGTTTTTGAATTATGCAGATTTTATATTGTAAGTTGGCTAATTAAAGCCCAACTATGCTTAAGAAAAAAATTGAGAAACATTTTCTAACCCTTTTTTGCTACACCATCTTTAAAAAACCAACAATCTTTAATCAAGGAACACTCAACTATGCCTCAACCCCAAACTAGTTGAGCCAACCACACAAATCATCTGTAACTATTACTCAATTAGAAAAAGGAGTAACTAGTAGTGTCACAACTCACACATACAACCGCTTGAGAGAATATGGGACCAATTGTTACAACAGTTTTAGTTGCTACTCAATTATGGTGGACAGTACTGTGTCTGATTTGAAACAATGAAGATCACACATTACAGTAAAGGATGTTACATTAAGCTTGGGTTTTCTGATAAAGGATTAGAGATGTAGGAGCATGTGACAAAACAACCTTTGTCTAATATGTAGGTACTTTAGAAGAAAAAGGGAAGCTTGGGGAAGTGTGGAAAATGATTTTGTACTTAACACTGGTCTCTTGTAACTGGTTAAATTTTGGTGCACTAATGAGGATGTACTAGTACATATATAATTGTATATTATTTGTAAAGAACCATATATTTGGACAGATTTTCTACCTATGTATACCACTCAGAGGGGGAGTTCGAATGAGATCTTTCCTTCGAAATTCAACCATATATTTTGGCAGATTTTCTACCTATTTATACCACTCAAAGAGAGGGAATTTGAATGAGATATCTTTCCTTTGAAATCTAAGTAATTGAGGTGATCAATTCATCCAATAAAATCTATTTTTGGATTAAAAAAGGATGAATGCAGAGTTGGTCTGACCTCAATAGATAAGGCTCTCGCTATAGATGTGACAAAAAGAAGTGGCATTTAAAACTGTTGCAGCTTAACATTAAATTTCTGCATCACCAAGCATCCATTGCCCTTTTGCACTTAGGCCCACGGCATGCCGTGATAATGATACTACTACATATGGAGGAGACTTCAAGTCATATGAAGAAAGAATTTCACATTTCCAATACAAAAGCAGTAAAGCAATAGATGTTTATGCAATTTGTTTCATTACTGAATATAATTTATCATCCGCCGGCAGATTTATCACTTCTAATATACAGAAATATCAGACGTTTAAATTATGATAAAGCTACCACAGGAAGAAAGTGGAAGTTGGGACAACCTCAAACTTACCCAGAACACCACCACCAGAAGTTGATCCAGCTAGGCTACTAGTCCCACTTCCACTGCCGAGTTCACATGGCAAATTGGGATCTCCATATGTCATGCCACCGCCAATGCAGCTCCCATTATAATATCCATATCCTCCTTCACCACCATGACCAGCACCACTACCAAGACCATTGTTCAGAACCTTTCCTTGGCCTACTCCCCCAGTGCAGCCTGTGGAGATGACAAAATGGAATAGGTGAAACAATGGGGTTATATGTAACATTTAGAAATAGATAAAGTAAATTGTTGTAGTTTGATTTGTTTGACGGATTAAATATTGAAATTTCCATCTAATTTTGGGGTTCTTTATACAAGGTAAATTCTTTTTTTTAACAAAGAAATTTGAACTGTAAGAGCATTGAATAGTATATATCACTAATATTTCTCAAGCTTATCAAACATTTTGAATATCCTAAAGATGGAAGTGTGCAACATTCCATCCGAGCAATCACTAACCCCTGCCTAACAAAAGCCTATAGATACTAAAAACAAGGGGTGTTAAAAAAAAAAAAAATCTTAAGACAATCACATCAAATATAAACTGAAGGAAATTAAGATCAGACCCATTCCCGATGTGCTAATAATTCCATAAGGTTGCACATCTATAGTCCTTGCTCGGTGGAAATGAACAACAGATCCTTCTATAAGGCCTTCAACAAGGATATCTTCAACTCGACAGATCTACAGATAAAGGAAGTATTAGAGTTGCACAAGTGCAATGTACAATCTAGGCACATATCATATACAGATTTCTATTGTGGTACTGGGAAGATAATCGCACCTGTAAAGTAAAGGACAGTGAAGAGTTCACGTTGCAGTCTTCAGGAGGGTGGAGCAATTCAAAAGAACAACCTGGACTATCACAGTTAAACTTCGGTTTCCTACCAAGCACCAAATATCCCATTAGCAAATCAAAGAAGCATCTTGGGTAAGGGACAATAGAGGGGAAGGATCAAGGAGTAATTAGGAACTCACACAGCATCAGCTGTGGCATTTCGTGAAGGACCACGCAAAACAGATCCTGGTCCAATCTGCATGCGATAAGAGAAAAGTGGGCAACAAAATTAAGACGAAACATAATACATAGAACAGAATGATCAACTCAAACTACACATGAGGTTCCAGAACTTGAATACCAAGCTCCTCAGGTCTAAGGAGCTGAGTCAGAACATAGACCTGGTGAAAAAGTGAGCAAAACTATGCTCAGTTACCACCTTGAGAGTGAGAAAAGTGGAACACTAACAGCAGATACGCATATGTGCGTCATGCATCAGATATTCATAGTGTGGCAAGGAAAAGGGAAATACTAACCGCGATGAAAAAATCCATATACTGATACTAAAACACATAAAAGATCAAATGAGGAAGAAAAATCAAGTGTGTCGAGAGAAAGTATAGAACCAATTAGAAATCTATTGCACATCGTCTACAAAGAACAGAACAATAGGATACAGAACAATATTTCTGCTCACATTGACACTGTAAAACAAAGACAGTACTAGTCTTTGAGCTTCAATAGCATCTCCTGGTCCAGATAAATTCAGCAACCCTTGGCCATGAACTCCAAGATTTGCATTCGAGCGAATTTGAGATGACTCCTGCATAAGATGGCATTTAGAAGACATCTCAAATGAACAATTTTGCGAAGACAACCAAGAAAAACAGCGAACGGAAAAGAAAGAGCACCTTAAGAACAATTAGGTTACTAGCCTCAACCATTGTTGTCTCAACATTTTGATCTCCACCACCATCAATTACCATTTGTGAATTCCACATCAGAAACATTTTGACAGACATTCGTAGCGCTCCAAAAACCTGAAAAAAACAAGTCAAATAACATTCGCTGCAAAAACTTCAGAACTACACTAATACAAGACACAGCATTGGGGACAATGAGTACAAGAGCTGCAATTGAACCATGCTTCTGGTCTTCTAGAAGCACAGTGAAGAACTTATGCCAGAGAAACTAAAAGCAAGAATAAAACCATACAAGCGAAACTGAGACAGGATGAAGTTGGTATAGAGCATATAACATGACGAGAACAGAAGCAGCAAATTAGAACATACATCGTCAGTGAATAAAATTCCAGTTTCTCTTCATCTCAATAAATAATTATGACAACCCTTCCTTAAAATCTTAATCATGATAGAAACATTAATCTACAATCAAATAAGGAACAATATACAAAACATTCCAAGTCATTTGGCTGCTTATGAACCCCAAATAATCAACAAGGAAAGAGAAATATAAACTCTCTTTTCTCCTACACATGCAAATCATTTTTGCAATAAAGAAAAAAGGTGCTGGACCACAGTTTCAAAACTGGTGCTGCACATTGCACAAAATTAACATTCATCTTCACTATTACTGCATTTCTCCCAGTAAGCAAAACAATTATAGCCAACATCTAAGCTAGAAACCTAAATCGTTTTGATGTATAGGTATAACTCTAGATCATGTAATGCTAGATATAGAAGGTTCTCAAGATAACCAACCAAACATGATTTTCAACTAATATTTAGTGAGCTGTTGTGATACTTGACAGCTTTTGGCATCTGTAGTAAAAGGAGAGTCACTTTTAAGTTCAAGAAGCAAAGATACAGCAGTGTGAAAAGCTGGTACCAAAGCTAAAGAAGCCTACTTCAGTCTATTCAGCTGTGGTTACCCATGGAGCCTTTCTTCTCTTCATTTAAAATTATTTTTATGCTTTTACATCACAGTACCAGAAAATGCAAGACTCTAAGGAGATCTTTATGGTTAAAGGTTAGTTAAGCTGTTATTAGGGTATATTACAACAGAACAGTGAGGAAAACTGATAGTTTAGCTAAGCTATTATTTCAACTTTCATGTATAGCTTTAGGAAACACATGCAAGGTTGCACAATCTTCTGATATACCTGCAATCATCTAACACGTATCTACATTCTTCAGAAAAACATGCATGCCGCACTATGTAGTTTTATGTGTTGATGTTTCCAGTGGTTAATACAAGTAAATGCATCAAAAGTTTGACACTCCAAAGAACAGTATAAAATTATTCTTGAGCAATCATCAATGAAATTAACAAAGTAAATTGCACCACCCAAAGTGTCTGTCTTCATTGGACCACATAAATCCGAATTTACCATAGTGAGAGTTTTCCAAGACACTTGTAATCGAAAAATAGATGTGAAAAAGAGTTTCCAACTGGAACATTCCATGAGCACTTCCATATAACCAAAGAAAATGGCTTGGGGGGCACTACAATGATAACGAAACAACAACATCTATAATTACATGGAGATTCTACCACTTACCTTAATTACAGAATCACTCATCAAAAGCTCTTCTGCCAATAACTCGAACTCTGACATCGCGTAACGTGCCAGCCCAAAGCTCAGTGTTCCATGACACAAAAGGCTAATTTGACCTTGGACCTGTATGAGAGGGATAAAATACTCATAACCAGGAAAAAAAAAAAAAAAAAAGCCAGAGGTGCAAACAGAAGGACGCTGGAGAACCACTATGATGCTATATGCAAAGTTTCCTAAGGCCTTCTTGAGGTCACTTCAAGGTGAACAAAAAACCCTTCACTTGTTTGGTTTTGCAAGGGGCAAAAGTAAATGGATTATATAGCTTCAAAATTAATTAGATTTTGCAATTAAAAGGGGTGTTATAAAGATACTTCTAATGAAGAGTCTATATTACTGGCAAAACAAAAAAGAATTGGAATCTTTTGTATCATTTTTTTCTTTAAGAGCACTTGGACCCCCATTCCACTTGGGATCTTTTCTTTGCATCTTTTACATATTCCTTTCACATGTAAGGAAATCAAGTTCTTTTTAGATGAAAAGAAGTTAGATGTCAACCGGAACTTAACCTTTTCAGCTTCAACGCACATCCTGTGAACACATAATCTAGAAATACCATGAGTTTCATAATTTGGAACATACCACAATTCCGAAATTTATCTGATAATACAACTTAAAGTATTGGTAAAGCATCGGTACAAATAAAATTGAGGAAACCAGAACAATCCCATTTCTCCAATCTAAAATCCATTTGTACAAAAAAATCAAAGAAGACAAGTTAAAGACGCCCCAATCTAGGAAACACAAAGTGGAGCCATAAACACTAAAGCAACAAAGCAAAATTAAGCATTAATTGCAAATCGATGCAGCAATCATTGAGAAACATATGAAATATCCTGAGGGAAAGAGTTTGGTATGCATAATATAGAATGTAAGAGTAGGACAGAACTATATATCTAGAGAAAAAACAGTAAAATTTCTTTTTTGATAATTGAAACAACAAAAATATGGCTTAGGGAAAATTTCACTTCTCTATGACGCTTCACTCAATAGATTCAGTGTCAAATAAGTTCAATTAATTGAGGTACACATATAGTTACTCTCATGAAAGAACTGAAAACGGAAAAGAAAGATCCCTCAACCTGAACGCGACTCCACAGCAAGGGGACAGAGGCCTTAGCGTGGTTGCGAATGTAAACATTCGTCAGAAGTGGCTGGGGAAGTTCTAACAGAAGTGTGTCTGTAGAAGTTGATCTATTATGGTTGTTGACAGTAAGACTGCGGGGAACATTATCATAGAAAGTTCCTGCTGCGCCAGCATTTTCTGCACAACCACGGCTGCTTCCTCCTGCAGGCAGAAAACGGAGGTTGCATTGGCTTTAGTACCAGCTGAACGAAATGATATAGAAAAGTTGAGCATTTTACCTATCCAAAGGCCACAATTAACTACATACTGAAGCCCACATGATGAGGTTTATTTACCACAAGTATTTCTAAAGTAAATCTTTCATCCAAACAAGAAATCAGGCATGAACCTGCTAAGAGAATATTGCTATGTAGAGATAGCTAATTGTTTAAAGACCATGTGAAATATAAAATCTAAAAGCATGAGAAGGTCAATTCTCTGCAGCTATTTGAAAGATCTTCATATAAAGATGTGTGAAGTAGAAGATTCTTAAACATGCAAGATAAACTTAGCCTTACCATATGCAAAGATTTCTGGTTCGTCGTGTCTGCTAAAAATATCCACAGAAACTCTTCCACCACCTCCACCAGAAAAACCATCACCTCCACACGCGCTAATTCTACCGACTCCAGTCCTGCATTTGGTCAGAAAGAAAGGTTTAAATGGAAGTGAAAGCAAAGGCATTTGACTCTTTTTTGCAACTTAAAACATACCAATAACTGGGCAAGGCAATTGTTATAAAATGTCAACAAAAGTCACTGTGTTCCAGCGCCATCCAATATATGAGAATACCAAACAGAAAGCACCAAATTAGGTACACTCTATGCATGAGAAATATATCTTGATTACAAATGTAAGAAGTTCAAGCTAAACATTTGGTTCGATCCACAAAACTAAGGAGATACCGCAGATTTAGAAGAGTTTAGCATTTTTATGCATGTACTAGTACACATCAGGTGGGAGAAGTTATTTTAAGAAGAAAATCATTGATCCTCTCAAGTTGAGTTGTAGTCGCTTAGAAGGGTTAAAGCACTTTTGAAGTGTTTGGGTAAATTAAAAAAGTGCTTATAAGCACTTGGTTTTAAGCTAAAATGATAAAAATAAGCCAAAAGCCATAGGTTAGGATTTCTAACTTATGGTTTTTAGCTTATAAGTCAAAAGCCCAAAGCCAATCCAAGCAGGCTCTTATGGGGGTTTTTTTGGAGCAAAAAATACTTGAGAAGAAACAAACTGAATCAACAAGGAAATAGAATCGAAGAGAACAAAGAGATGCAAACATCAGGTGTCACATTCGATGTTCTTCTTTTGATGTGCCGCTATTTTAGAGCCTTTTGTATAATGACTCTATCCACTTCGATGTCAAAATTTATGGAATTGATGCATTTATGAAGACACCTTGGAAATTGATGCATTCATGAAGAAAAATTATGCCCCTTGTGTCCACTGAAGTATTTGATTAGACCAATTCTGTAAGGGGTCATTTGGTAGGATGTATTATAGAATCTAATACATGTATTAGACATGGTATTATTTAATCCTTTGTTTGGCAGAATTTTTAGTAATACAAGGGCTATTAATACATGTATAAGCATTGCTAGAGACAAAACTGCCCTTGATACAATAAACCAACAAATGGATAAGACATAATCCCCGCATTACTGATATACTCTATTCATTACTATTCTTACACACACTAACAAACGACCTGTAAAAGTTGCAATTTTCTCCCTCCCCCGCTATTGATGAAAAGGTAAAGATTTTATTATCAAGTACCCAGAAGGATTAGAGAGATTACATCAGAGGAATCTTCTTCTTTTCTTTTTGAAAACATAATGATGTGTTATGACCATGTTGTGTCCTCCAAAATTTCCATGTACTCAGGTATTCTATAACTCAAAAAAAGAATGTTTGACACCAATTTCAAAAAAAAAAAAAAATGTTGTTTCTCGCTCTACATATGCCTCTCTTGTTCATATTAGGTTTTATTTTTAAAAAATTCACAACCAGAATCTTTTTTAGAAGGTTGAAAGAAACCAGACTTCCAAACAGAATTAGGATACTGCACCAATGATATCTAAAGTGTGAGTATGCATCAAGGACCTGAAAAATCTACTTTATACCATATTTATACTGCAATCCCCCAGAGCAATGATGCTAACTAACCCAATGGAGATTTCTTGGTTATCAAAAAAAAAAAAAAAAAAACCTTGTCGATTGCAAGTTCTCATCATAGTATTTTACACTACTCACTACAAATATCTACTTGAGATCCAAATACATCTTGTGAATTTGTTAAAGAAAGAGCATATTAATTCATGATTACATCATTTTGGGGTGATGTCTTTGAAGCCTTTGGCCTCAAAGAGGCATATCCTTCACTGATGCTCCCTACATCAACGAATTTACTTGAAAAATAGAAGGGGGAAACCTTACACAAGATATTAGAATACCACTTTATTCCAATACGAGGCATGAAAACCTAAAACAAAAGCTTATTCCTGATAGTGAAGGTTACAATAATATTGCATTCAGCTAGTTCTTGAAGCCAGCACTGTATTTCTGAAGCTTCAAGTATAAAGATGCTTAAATTCATTTTTGGAGGCCCCGAGTCTCATCTATCCATGTCCTGATCTTTCGGAGGCACTTCCTAGATGCCTCAACGATATTAATGAATTGACGAATAATTGAGGACCATAAAACAAATCAGAGAATCAGGATGCCACTCAGTTCAAGTAAAGAACATTACAATTTAAGGAAAGAAATCCCACTTTTTAATGAAACATTACCACAAATCATTTTGCTACTCACAGAGCCAGCTCTCAGTAGTACATATAAAGCTTCAGTGACTTTTCACAGGCATGTGATTATCAGCACTTCCATGTATCAATCCTTTCATTTGAACTTTCACATCTTTAAACCCATCAACATCCCTCCCTTAGTGGAAACCACTACCTTTCTTTGATCCGTGACATCAAGTAACTATGCTACATGTTTCTTCCATTCTTTGATTCTTTGTCTGATAGGAGAACTTTTGTTTAATTTCTTTTTTAAAAGTGAACTTTGTCCCATTCTTATTAAATAGAAAAACTACACGAATATATTAAGACCTTTTTTATCACGTAGCACATTTATTAAAAGTTGTGCTGGCACCAGGGTGGTGTATTAGCGTGTGCACTACAAAAAAAAATTCAACTTATTTAGTGCACATATAAGTAACTAAGAAACTATCAAGCTATATATATCATTTTGCTCCACAGTCTTACAAGTTACACCAAAGATCTAGACTATAGATACATTTGTTCTAGAGCTTCACAATGATTTCCTTCCTTTCTTTTAAAATTCTCTGGTTTCTTCCTTCCATATCACCCATGACCCACCACACTGATGCAGGGAGAAGTATTCTAGAAGAATAATTTAACAAAATCCTTATCTCCTCATGCCAATGGAGGGTTGTTGGGGGAGGGGGTGTCAGCAAAGTGTAGGTTAATACTGTATTTATTGTCTAAACCAAGACATGAACTTCACGATTCAATCCATATACCTGGCATGAAAAGCACGTCCTTTTGGTATGAAGGAAAAAATAAGCTGTTTTCAAAGGGAAGGTCATATGCCAGTGCTACTGCAAGGTTATCATCAGTGGTTCATGGTACATAAGCTTTTTGCTACTGCTAGGTTATCATCAGTGGTTCAGGGTACATAAGCTTTTTCTATTGGATAAATCTCTTCGTTTCTTGGGGTGCTTCCCACTTAAAAGACATGCTCACAGTCGTTTCCTACTTTAAGTTTGAAGGGGCGTGTTAGAATGTTAATGAATTAGTGTTAGCACGTAGAACTAAAGTAATAAGAAGAGTTACATCTCAAGGATCATTAATAATTAAGTCTGAAGTAGGAACTTGTCCCACCTCGGACAAACATGGTATGTGTTTCATATTTAAGACCTATAGAGGGGTACAGCTTGTACTCCCAGAACAAGCTCCAAGCTTTACCTGTTACCAAATAAAGATGTAGACCTTGCACCCAAAAAATATGTAGTAATCAATATTTCTCCTCTCTCATAAGATCAATAGAAAATATCTGAATCCTTGTTTTGTTCGGCGTAAATATTTGAATACAAAACTAGTCAAGAGATGTATCTACAAATTACTAGCATGCATAGATAGCAAGGGATCTTTCAAATACCTATGACTTCACAACTATTAATACAATCCAGTTTCAAAAAACTATTAATAAAATCAAACTTCCATCTCCCTTTTTTCAATATGCACACATTTATTCTACCCAAATTTTATGAGTAGTCTATTTCTTGATGTAGAGTATGTGCATGTTGTTCCCAACGCGGCTTAGAGGAATTATTTCTTGTCATTAACACCAACCACACTCTGAGGTAGTGATATGGACTGCGCACACTTACCCTCCCCAGACCCCACTTTGTGGGAATATACTGGGTTTGTTGTTGTTTGTTGTTGTTTGTTGTAACACCAACCACAGATGTGTCTTATCCTTTCTTCTCATGCTTGCTTCTATCTATATAGGATATTAGATAAAATAACTATCTTTCATAGGCTACCACGAAAGTTCCCAAGAAGCACGCCTCCAACTCTAGAGCAGTAATGTAGGTTGATCTACTGCTGTTTTCACTTGCGCAAAGAGCAAGAATTTTAGCACCTCATGTATTCTATCGTCTTCTACTTACTGGGTCTCCGTGTTCCTGATGATATCTCAGCAAGTTCAGCCAACTCCATCCTCCTAAACCAACTTATTTTGATTCATTCAAGCATCGCACTTCAAGCCTAACTACATGTATCTAGCTACCATTTTAATGATGTCGAAACAACCATGGGAGCAAGTCAGTCTCATACTTGCGCGAGAAAATTTGCTATAAGCACATTTCGCAGTGATATGATACCACACATTTGCTGAAGATTTTCATTGAAACACGACATAATCATTCACAAAATATCCAGTGCAAACCAAAGTTTCATTGAATGTCATGCTAACTACATATTGGAGAACCTTTACAAGTGACAAAAACTCCTTTTGTTTGTCCTAGAGGTGCAGAGTTCCATGTATACCCTAAAAACAACTCTACTGTCTCCTATCCACTCACAGTCTAACGAGCCATCATCCTATAGAAAGGAAACACATTTTAAACACAAACATATGAACCCACTGAACACTTAGAATTATGTAATTACAAGAATTGCAATATGGAAGATTATCCAAACTTCTAGTAACACTAAACTAGTAACATTACAAATTAATAATATGAAGGAAATCAAGGTCACAGAGAGATACTGAAAATTGAAATTCTAAATATATAGTAAGAATAGGAAAATAAAGCAAAAGAAATATTACATCTTATAAGCTCTGATGTAGATGCTACCACCAGAGCCGCCGCCACCTTTGACACCTCCATCACCTCCATCAGCCAACACACTGCCATTCACTTCTAGAAACTTCTCCACCAATAGCATTACTCTTCCACCTCCACCCCCACCATAATCCACAGTCTTACTCGTTGTCCCACCTTTACTCCCATAACTCCACGGTGTTTGCAATGTGGACCATCCATAAGCATCTCCGCCCCAAACATCCTCCTGCATCTTCTTTCCATCCGTCAAACAACAAGCCCCTCTACCACCATAACCCCCACCGGCTCCCTCGACTCCTTGTGGTGTCCCACTCGTCTGAGCAGGCGCTGAACCAGCCAAACCAGTCGTATTCACAGCAGAATTATTACTAAACGTAGCATTATCCGCCACCAGCTGGAACGTTCCAGCTAGTATCACGGAATTCTCACCCAAAGTAAAGTTCCCCGTAACATTAATCCCAATTTCACAACCCAAGAAAGTACAATTTAACGTAACATTAGGAAGGACATAAAAATTACCCTTCCCTTCAATATACACACTCTTAGTGATATTCACATTGGATACAATCTTACAAGTTGTATCCAACGAGCCAACACCGCCGAGATCATCTTCACATGATACCGACGGCGGGTGCGGTGGCGGAGGTGGTGGCGCAGGTGGTGTATAGTCTTGGTGAAAAAGAATAAACTCAGAATCAATATCGTCGTCTGAATAACCAGTAATCGCTAAAGGGTTTACGAAAAATACCAAAAAAAGTAGAGTCAAATGAAGTGAGGAGAAGAAGAAAGGTAGAGATAAAGCCATTGACTAATAAGTATAGTCATCACATCAAACGGTGATAAAGATCATCGGATTGCATCGCAAAAAATGAGAACAAGAAGAAGAAGAGAAAAAAAACACCTCAAAAACTCCGCCTAAAATAAAAACCAAACAAAGATTAAGCTTATAATAAGCAAAACCCAGTTGGGTTTTTGTAAATTAAGTAGAAAAACAGGTATAAATATTTTTATTTTGGGGTTTATGGATGTAGAAAAATAGAGAAAACCCTAGTAATTTTTGCTATTTTAGATGGAGAATCTCGTGGGAAAGGGGACAGGGAGGTTAGGAAGAAAAGGGGTTGAGAGAGAGAGAGAGAGAGAGAGTGGGAGATGAGGTGAGCAAATGGGGTAAAAAAGGAAAAGGAGAGGGAAGATGAGGGAGCGTGGCGAGATGATGGGATTTGTGGAGGAGGGGGGCGAGGGAGACGGGGGGGGGGGGGGGGTTGTGTAATTGGGGGATAGGTAAAAGGTTTTGTGATTAGGTGAGAGTATCAACCTTGCCTAAAATCTTATATAATTGTACCTTACCAATTAAATTGGACTTAATGCTACAACTTCTTAAATATTTTTGGAAATTTTTACTAAGATGTTCTAAAGATGGTAACAGAGTAGATACTTTCTCCATTTATTTTATTTGACTCCCTTACTGTCGTTATTTTAATTTACTTTTTAAATTTATGAAATAAAAAAAAATATTACTTCTTCCATTTCAAAAAGAATAATCTCGTTTAACTTGGTACAGAGTTTAAGAAAATAAAGAAGATTTTTGAATCATGTGGTCATAAATAAAAGTTGTATCAAATGTACCAAAATGCCCTTTAATCTTGTGGTCTTAAACATGTCACGTGGAAAGTTGAAATTAAAGTATTGTCAAAAAAGAAAAGGGTAATTCTTTTTGAAATTGATTAAAAAGAAAAGTAGGTCATTCTTTTTTAAACGGAGGGAGTATTATTTTTTTCAATATTACCTTTATCATAAAATGAGTACATAAAGTATCTCCCTCTACATTTTTTTTACACATGTTGACTTGATACTTTCCTTAAGAAAATATTTACTAGAGATTGATTTTACTAAGCTAACATTATTAATTGTACTTTGAAAATCTAAATTTGACTACTGAATCTTTATGTAATCATTTAATAATAGGGCTAGCATTAGAAAAATATGATAAATTTTTCTTGATTTCATAAATTGTACAAGTAAATTAAAACAACCATTTTTAGTAAGAGGGTCAAGTAAAATGAAACGAATGGAGTAATAATCAAATTTAGATTTCCAAAACATAATCAATAAATTTACTTTAGTAAAATAGTCCCCCTAATACTAAATATTTTCTTAATTAGAGTGTTAAATCAATATATGGCAATTAAAATGAAATGGTGAGAGGAGTTACAAGTAAGATATGTCAAGGAAAGATTCATTATATAGAGAGACAGATGTTAATTTTACACTAATTTTCATGTACACACAAAGCGTTTATATACTATATTAACAAAAGAAAGAAAAAAAATGACATAAATAAATAATGTCCAAAATATAATTGAGTTATAAAACAAGAGTTAAAGTGAAAAATATCAAAGTATGAAAATAATTCTTTAGGCTCAAAATATTGATAAAATCAAAAGGATTTTTTATTTACATATTCGACAACATAACTAAGGGTCTATCAGAAACAACTTCTCTATTTCTGAGGTAAAATAAGATCTGTGTGGCCTATACTCTTTCTGGACCTCACTTTGTGAAATTATATTGGGTATGTTGGTGGTGGTGTATATTCGACAACATAAAAAGTTTTTTAAAAAGCATGCACTTATAAATACAATTTTTCACGCAAAATTCTACAGATATATCATCAGACAATTTTAATACAAAATAATTATAAAATATATAGTCAAAGAAGTATATGAATTCTTTGACAACAACAAAATTGTGAGTTACAAAAGTAGAATAATGTGGAAAATGAATTTGTGCAGAATGAATGTGTAGTGTTTCAAAGTTCTTTGATTGACCAGTTATTCAATTATCTTCTCAATGAAAAATAAGTAATTATATAGATACATGCGAGTGTGTAAATGGTGAAATTTCACACAAAAAGTAATAACAATATGCAAAATGGACAAATTGCACTTTTATCATGCTTTGTTTAGTAATAACGTAATGAAGATTTTATATAGAGAATACAACATATGAACGTACTTGAATGGAACAAGAAAAATAATGTTAAGTCAATCTCTATACAAGGACTTCGTATTCACCAAATATTTTTATTTACCACATATTGCACACGAGAGAAGCATTTTTAGTATCTCTCCAACTTTCGACGTAAAAGTAAGGTTTGCATACACATTGTTTTTCTCAGACTTCTTTTATAGGATTACACAAGATATTTTGTTGTTGTAGAGAAGCACTTTTTAACTCATAAAAATAAAAACACCCAATACGTACCTCGTTCATAGAGTTGTGATTGTCATTCTATTTAGTAATTGATTCTTTGCAAAATATCTATTTACATGTATATACTACAGTCTTATCTAATACTCTTAATATTTGAATGTGTGTTTATATTTTTTTAAATAATATTATTGTAGGAGGAATGTTTGATTGAAGGATAAAAAGATGGCACAATTATTCTATCATTTTTCATAATTAGCAATGAATAAGTAGATAATATATTATAAATATTTAAAACACTAATAATGTGAATTTAAAATCATCATACTATTCAAGAAAATATCAGAGAAAGAGAAAAATAATGACTATGTGGCTTCGTCAATTTTAGTCATCAATAATTCTTTAAATAGTTAAAATAAATGTGTTTATTTATTTAGTATATTTTGGAGTTTTTGGCATTTATACTTTAATTAATGTATGTCATCTTTTGCGATTTTTATTCTAGCCTATTTTTTAAAAATAATTTGCACCATGATCTCTTAATATCTTTACAAATGATAAAATGACCTCTTTTTAAAAAAAATTCTCGAGGTCAAAATCAAAACCATATAATTATTGTAATTAATTATTAAGATGATTATTGTGGATGTCCATAACTTTTAGGTATAACTTCTCCTTTAAGTGTAGTAATTCCCACACCTCCACTACCTCCTCATTGATCATCCACTCCCCCACCTTCTCATGAGTTAATGTCATGTTTATGGCACCTCTTGAAGTTCCTTCATGTAATACTATAAATAGAGGTCTTGAGGAAGATGTTACATACACTTGAAAGAAAGAAGAAAGTTATCTTATAATATTGTTCATCTTATCTTCTATATTGTTCTTATTGTTCTTTACTTGCTATTCTTGTTCTTTATTTTTGATCACGTTATCAGCACGAAGTCTCAAGATATGATTAAAATCTACTTATTTTTATTTTAGTATGTTATTTTTATCATTGTACATACTTATTACTTACTATTTGATTCCCTCCCATGTATCTTGATTTTGAATTTTTTTTTATTTGATTTATGGTTGCAATAGTGAAACAATAATATTGTCTTTTTAGTTGGCAGGAAGCAACCTAGTACTTTAACATATTTAAATGATTTTATTTGCTAAGAGAATCCATATATAGGATATTTAATTAATTAAGCTTGTTTTTAACCTTGTGTAAAGATCATAAGTTTTCTTCACTGTATTTCACTATATTTCACTGCAGTCTATATATGTGAACTTTTAGTTTACAAGTTAGCAATAACTAGTTTTTACAAAAAATTTATTAATAACTGATCTTATCATTCTGGTTGTATTTTCACAAAAGTAATTTTTATTTTTCTCTTTCACTAAAAGAACCTTGTTTTACATTGATTGATATTTTTGTAATAAAACCTTTGTTACTATTTTTCCTTATCTAACTTAATATTTTTTTTATATAGTTTTCATCATGTCGAATTTGTCAAAACTTGAATTTGTGGCACTTGATATCTCCGGAAAAAATTACTTGTCATGGGTTCTCGACGCTGAAATCCACCTAGCTGCTAAAGGTCTTGATGTTACCATTACTCAGGATAATGCAGCGTCGAGTCAGGACAAGGCCAAAGTTATGATTTTCCTTCGTCATCATCTGGATGAAGGATTGAAGGTTGAATACTTGACAGTGAAAGATCCACTTGAACTGTGGACTGATTTAAAGCGAAGGTATGACCACCTAAAGGCCACGGTATTGCCAAGAGCTCGTTATGAGTGGATGCATTTACGGTTTCAAGATTTTAAAACCGTAGTTGAATATAATTTTGTTGTATTCAGAATTGCTTCCCAATTGAAATTATGTGGGGAAACTATTAATGATGAGGATATGATGGAAAAGACACTTACTACTTTTCATGCCTCAAATGTGATATTGCAGCAGCAATATCGTGAAAAGGGCTTTCGGAAATATTCTGAATTGATTTCATGCCTTCTGGTGGCTGAGCAACATAATGCCCTTTTAATGAAAAATCATGAATCTCGTCCCACTGGAGCAGCTCCATTACCGGAAGCAAATGAGATAGAAGCACATGGCCAGCCTGAAAGGAGGCAAAATCGGGGTCAAAATAATGTGCGTGGACGTGGCAATGGTAGGGGACGATATAATAATCGTCGTGGTGGTGGTACCTATAAAAGGGAGAACCAAATTAGTTCTCAAAACAATCCTTCAAGAGGTGTCTGTCATCGTAATGGCATGAAAGGTCATTGGAAGAATGAATGTCGGGCACATGAGCATTTTGCTAGGCTTTATCAAAATTCTTTCAAAAGAAAAGAAAATAAGGGTGGTGCCCCTTCTAATGCCCGAATGGAGTCACACTTGACTTTTGAAAATGATGTTGAGGCAGGACCTTCACAAAAAATATGATGATGATGCCGAGGCAAATTTGGCTTTGAAAGATGATGATTTTGATGGTCTTGATGATATTACCCATTTGGAAGATGAAGATTTTTTTGAATATCAAAACTGAAGTTTTATCAATTTATTGGAGAAATAAATTATGTTGTTTTATTTCTGTGTTGTTTTTATTTTTTAGAAAAAAAAAGTATTTAAGTTTTCTTGCAAGGGTTATTAAATTTCACATTTCTTATGATGTATTTTTCTTTTATAAAGATAAATAAAATTTCTCCAATCTTCAATTAGATCCAAGATGAATAATGGAGATATGTGTCTTCTTGATAGAGCTACAACTCACACTATATTAAGAGAAACAAAATATTTCTCTAATTTGATTATGAAAAGGGCCTATGTTAGTACAATATCCGGTAGTACAAAATTAATTGAGGGCTCTGGAAGAGCAACCTTATTACTACCTGGGGGAACAATATTGGCCATTGATAATGCATTATATTGTAGTAAGTCTCAAAGAAACTTGTTAAGTTTCAAAGTTATTCGGCAAAATGGCTATCATATTGAGACTGCAAACGAAGAAAAGGTTGAATACCTTTATATTACTACAATAAAATCAGAAAAAAAGTTTGTACATGAAAAATTACCCGTACTTTCTTCTGGGTTATACCATACAAGAATTGGTATGGTTGAATCACATGCCGTAGTAAATAAAAGGTTTACAGGTTCTAATGATTTTATCATTTGGCATGACCGGTTGGGTCATCCCTGTTTTAATATGATGCGCAGAATTATTGAGAAATCGCATGGGCATAATTTAAGGAATCAAAATATTCTTCAATCAAAAGAATTCTCTTGTGCTGCTTGTTCTCAGGGAAAGTTGGTTATTAAACCATTAGCAACTAAGGTTGGGGTTGAATCCACTGCATTTCTAGAACGTATACAGGGTGATTATATGGACCTATTCATCCTTCATGTGGACCTTTTAAATATTATATGGTCTTGATAGATGCATCTACAAGATGGTCACATGTGTGCTTATTATCAACTCGTAATGTGGCTTTTGCGAGATTGTTGGCTCAAATAATAAGATTAAAAGCACAATTTCCAGATTATGCAATAAAGACTATCCGTCTTGATAATGCTGGTGAGTTTACATCTCAGTCCTTTAATGATTATTGTATGTCTACTGGGATAAAAGTTGAACATCCGGTTGCTCATGTTCATACTCAAAATGGTCTAGCAGAATCATTGATTAAACGCCTTCAATTGATAGCTAGACCAATGTTAATGAGGAAAAAACTTTCTATTTCAATATGGGGGCATGCTATTTTGCATGCAGCAGCACTTGTGCGCATAAGGCCAACCAGTTATCATGAATTCTTCCCATTACAATTGGTTTTTGGTCAGGAGCCAAATATTTCTCATCTTAGAATTTTTGGGTGTGCGGTATATGTTCCAATTGCTCCACCACAACGTACAAAGATGGGTCCCCAAAGAAGGCTGGGAATATATGTTGGGTATGAGTCTCCATCTATTATAAAATATTTGGAACCTATGACTAGAGATTTATTTACGGCAAGGTTTGTTGATTGTCATTTTGATGAATCAGTATACCCAACATTAGGGGGAGAACATAAGCAATTGGATAAGAAGATAGATTGGAATGGATTATCACTATCTCATTTAGATCCTCGAACAAATCTATGTGAGCAAGAAGTTCAAAAGATGATTTATTTGCAAAATGTTGCAAATCAACTGCCAGATGCATTTACTAACCTCCCAAGGGTTACTAAATCTTATATTCCAGCTGCAAATGCTCCAGTTTGAGTTGATGTCCCGGTAGGACAAAGTGTTAATGCAAATGAATCTAGGCCACGTTTGAAACGTGGTAGACTAATTGGTTCCAAGGATAAAAATCCTCGAAAAAGAAAAGGAATAAATGATCAAAATGATCATGATATGGTGGCAATTGCTCAAAAAGAGCCTCAAGACCTAACAAATAATAAGACCACCAAGGAGATTCAAATACCTGAAAATAATGAGAATGAAGAAATCTCAATAAGTTATGTCTCGACAAGAAAAAGGTGGAACCGAAATAATATTGTGGTTGACAATATTTTTGCTTACAATGTTGCTACTGAAATAATGCAACAAGATGAGGATTTGGAATCAAAATCTGTCAATGAATGTAGACAGAGAAATGATTGGTTAAAATGGAAGGATGCAATTCAAGCGGAATTGACTTCACTTGAAAAACGTGAAGTTTTCGGAGCAATAGTTCGAACACCTGAAGGTGTCAAGCCAGTGGGGTACAAATGGGTTTTTGTGCGAAAATGAAATGAAAAAGGTGAAGTCGTAAGATATAAAGCACGACTTGTGGCACAAGGTTTCTTGCAAAGACCTGGCATTGACTATGCGGAGACATATTCTCTTGTGGTGGATGGAATTACCTTCAGGTACGTAATAAATCTGGCAGTTCATGAAAAGCTTGATATGCGCCTAATGGATGTTGTCACAGCCTATTTGTATGGCTCATTGGATAACGAAATTTTTATGAAAATCCCAAAAGCATTCAAAGTGCCTGAAGCATATAAAAGTTCAAAAGAAACTTGTTCAATAAAGCTTCAGAAATCCTTATACGGATTGAAACAATCAGGGCGGATGTGGTACAATCGTCTTAGCGAATATTTGCTAAAGGAAGGGTACAAAAATGACCCTATTTGCCCTTGTGTTTTTATAAGAAGGTCTGGATCTGAATTTGCTATAATAGTTGTGTATGTTGATGACTTGAATATCATTGGCACTCCTAAAGAGCTTTCAAAAACTATTGAGTGTTTGAAGAAAGAATTTGAAATGAAAGATCTGGGAAAGACTAAATTTTGTCTTGGCCTACAGATTGAGCATTTGACGAAAGGAATTTTTGTCCATCAATCAACATATACTAAAAAGGTTTTAAAATATTTTTTCATGGATAAATCACATCCGTTGAGTACCCCAATGGTTGTGAGATCGCTTGAAATAAATAAAGATCCATTTAAACCTCAAGAAAATGATGAAGAGCTTCTTGGTGATGAAACTCCATATCTTAGTGCAATCGGGGCACTAATGTATCTTGCCAATAATACTAGACCAGATATTTGTTTTGCAGTAAGTTTATTGGCAAGATTCAGCTCTTCCCCAATAAAAAGACATTGGAATGGTGTCAAGCATATATTCAGATATCTTAGGGGAACCATTGACTTGGGATTATTTTATTCTAATGAATCCAAGTCAGAAATGATTGGCTATGCAGATGCAGGATACTTGTCTGATCCACATAAGGCTCGATCTCAGACGGGCTATTTGTTTACATATGGAGGTACAGCTATATCATGGCGTTCAATGAAGCAAACATTAGCTGCAACTTCTTCAAATCATGCAGAAATTATTGCCATTCATGAAGCAAGTCAGGAGTGTGTTTGGTTAAGATCAATGACTCAACATATTCAGGAAATGTGTGGATTTTCTTTGAATAAGGATATTCCAACTATATTGTATGAAGACAATGCTGCATGTATAGCTCAGTTGAAGGGAGGTTACATTAAAGGAGACAGAACAAAACACATTTCACCAAAATTCTTTTTCACTCATGATCTTGAGAAGAAAGGTAAAATAGATGTTCAACAAATTTGTTCGGTCGATAATTTGGCGGATTTGTTCACTAAAGCATTACCAACCTCAACATTTGAGAAGCTGGTATTCAAGATTGGGATGCGTCGTCTTCGAGAAATGAAATGATGTTTAAATCAGGGGGAGTAAAGTACGCACTGCACTCTTTTTCCCTTAGCCTAGGTTTTGTCCCAATGGGTTTTCCTGGCAAGGTTTTTAACGAGGCAGCTATCAATGGACATCCAAGGGGGAGTGTTGTAAATAATTATTAAGATGATTATTGTGGATGTCCATAACTTTTAGGTATAACTCCTCCTTTAAGTGTAGTAATTCCCACACCTCCACTACCTCCTCATTGATCATCCACTCCCCCACCTTCTCATGAGTTAATGTCATGTTTATGACACCTCTTGAAGTTCCTTCATGTAATACTATAAATAGAGGTCTTGAGGAAGATGTTACATACACTTGAAAGAAAGAAGAAAGTTATCTTATAATATTGTTCATCTTATCTTCTATATTGTTCTTATTGTTCTTTACTTGCTATTCTTGTTCTTTATTTTTGATCAATAATTAATATGTTTCTAAAGTTATTTTTTGTTTAAATTTGAAAGATTCAAAAAAGTTTACATCACTTATAAATTAGTTCCTTGAAATAATGTATAACAAAAATTATTCTCTTCTGAATAGTCAAAAAAGTTGATCTCTTTTGTTTTTTTCTTAATTAAGAGAGTTTAAAATAATAAAATATAGACAAGAAAAATGTACACCTATGTGTTTTGCTAATGCTAGCAGCAACTTTCGGTAGTAACAGGAAGCATACAACTTTGACGCTTGCATAGTTCAACAACTCAAGCTATGTCAGTCTGGTAGACAATGAATTGAACTAGTTTTTATGTTTCATCTTTTACTCTTTGTCCAGTAGTTTCCATATTCAGGTTCTACAAATTTCTATATATCTTACTATTATATCTCAGATAAGATGTTTTTATTTTTGTTTCCCTCTATTTCTTGTTTTTTTTTTCACTTCTTGTCTTTAGTTCTCATTGTCTGCTTCCTTTCGTTGTTGTACTTGCAAGTTATGTTCCCTCTATTTCTCTATTTTTCTTATCGTCCTTGCGTGCCTTGATTTTCATATAGAAACTTCGAACCGCTAAGCTTGTGGCATGTCAAATTGAACATATTGAACTTGAGCTTTCTTGCCTTTGATTTTTGTTTCAATTATTTGTTGTGTGTTCTTTCGTATACGCTTGCTTTATTATTTAGTGTTTCTGTTAGATATTTTTGTTACTCTTGCTTTGTTATTTTAGCATTCTTGATCTGTTGCTTTCTGTCGCCATTAGGTATATTAAGTAATTTAAATTGATTGTTCATTTTGTGTTCAATCATTCTTGTTTGTATTTAATTTAGGTATTTTGTCTTTCTTGATTGCCCTTTTTGTTGTCATGGCTTGTTAATTTGACTCTCTTGATTCTTGTTTTGCCTGTCAGTTGCTTTCTTGCTTAATTTTCTATACTAGACTATTTTTATAACCTACATGTAGTGGCTTCTAGTTGACAGAATAAACACCACAGGTATGGCACATTTCCTTGGATTATGTTTGATCTCCTGGTCCACTAAAAAAATATGTGGCTTTGTCTCTTTCTGAGGCTGAATATGTTGCTGCTGGATCATGTTGTGCTCAGTTGCTATGGATCAAACAACAATTGATGGATTTTGGTATAGATGTTGGATGTGTTCCTATCTTCTGTGATAATACTAGTGCTATAAATATTTCTAAGAAGCCAGTGCAACATAAAAGAACTAAACATATTGACACAACACACCATGTTCCATGTATTAATTATTTCTAATACATTAATGTTTTTAAAAGAACTTCCAAAGCTCAAGAGTCTCCATTTTTTTCAAAAAGCTACCACCGTCTTCTCATCGGTAATCACATCTCCTACTCCAATTGGTTCACTCCTGTTGAAACAATTCTAATTCCATACGGTTCATCTTATTTCTCCCTTATAAACACATAAACCTGCAAGTGAATTTTTCACATTGTCCTTCTCTCTCACTTAAGCCTTCTTGAAAAATTCTTCACTATTGTTGAAAGTCCAAATTTTGTCAAGATATAGAATCATCATCCTTATCTCCCATCAAAACATCCACTGTGTCTGACCAACCTACCTATGATTCCTTAGAGATGGTTTACGAAATTTCTCCTTCACTTTCGCTCAAACTATCTGATTTTGCTGCTTGAAATGCTTTCAAGAATCAGTTCTCTACCTTCTCCGACTCTCGTCCCTTCGTCTATATTCATAATGTTGTCCCTCTTTAGATTGCTCCTATTGAGGGTACACTCATTGTAAATCTAGTTCCAAAATGGGTTAGATCTCGTCTAAAGAAAAGGTCTGGTGTATCTGTTCCTGTTCCTGATGACGAACCCGCATTTAAAATTCCCTCTTCTTCTGGTCCAACACGGAGGACTCATACTAGAAATCGTAAATGCCAAGAGGATGCCACTCTTCAGAAAGCCATTCGAGCTAGTAAGAAGATAAGTTTTACTCTTGTCCCTCCCCCTCCAGAAGTGAGTCCTTCTGATGACGACTTGCTGCTCAGAAAAGTTTATCGCTCTAAGATGATAAAACTCTTTATTCCTAAGCCTTTTTTTTCCGTCTATCTTGAAAAAAAAAACCTATCTAAGTCCACAACTAAGATAAAACTTCTCACTCCATCCAAATCCTTCTCCAAATCCAAGTCCACTCTAAAATCTCATTCATCAAAATGGGTTGCTCGACCTAGTCCATCCAGGGATTGAAATTTTGAAGCTATAGAAGATAATGCTTTATTCAAATTGACACTTTTGGTATTATTGGTCCCTCTTTACTACACATCCTCCACTTTCAAAAGAGGTCTGTTGTTTGAGGGAGGGTTGTCACTGGTTTTGGTGGCCCTGAAATGGCTACTTTGCTAGCTAAGTTAGAGGTCCTGGGTTGGTCTGAACTTTTTCTTCAAGGATACATTCAGAGAAAGTTTGGGAGACCCGAAGTCACTAAGTTCTATACTAATGGTCCAGAAAATGGCTTGATTTTTTCGACTTTTGTACGAGGTGTTTCCACACACCTAGTAGCTGAGGATGTATCTAGAATTCTGAATGTTCCCAGTGGAGGATGGGATCATTATGTGAAGTTTGAGTGGCTCCTGTTAGATAGTATGGCTTTTACCCTTGAAATCTCTAGGAAATTCTCTGGTCGTCCTAACCTTATTCACCACCATCGTGTGATAAAAAGGGAAATGTTTCCCCTACACCAGTTGTACTTTGACGTGGTCCACAAATTATTACTCCTCATAAGGAAAGGCACACTGAGGTAAATTTTCTAGACCTCACACTCATGGAACTTCTTGACGTTGAAGTCAAAATGGATTTGACAAGTTTGATTATCAAGCACATGCAACATGTGCTTCTGAAGGATGAAAAGCGACTTGCTCTCCCTTATGGTTTTTGGTTGGCTCAGACTTTTGAGGACTACTCTGTCCTAGTTTAAGTTTGGACTTTCCAAACAACAAAGGATGTTCTTAGACGGGTGGACCATGCTGCTTTACCTACATCAATGAGGAGAGCTGATACTCTATTGCAAAGGTTGAGAAATACCTTAGCTGATAAGATTGCTGAGCTGGAGGCTTTTCAATTCGCTCATAACAGGGAAAAAGAAGCCCTTCAGACTAGGATTGTAGCTCTGCAAACTGACCTTGATCGAGAGGTCTGAAAATGCTGAAACTATTTGTCAGTTGACACAACTGTTGTTACCTGTTTCACCCTCCTCATAGCTTCCCCATTCTTAGTGCCCCTAGCTCTGTTCTACTCCTATCCAATGTCTTTATTTTTGATTAGTACTCAGTTGTTTTTGCTTTATTTAGTACTAATTTAGATTTTTATGTAGAACATTCTCTGGCAGTTTAATGGAATGGTTATCTTTTGCTTTATGTCTTATGTTCTTGCTTCTTTTAATACTTTATTATGTTACTTGATGTCTTTATCTGATTGTCTTGGTAATAGCCCCAGTGGCCATGGATAGTTTGTAACAATTATTTTTGGCTACTATATTATCTTAAAAACAGTTTTTTGATTATGCCAAAAGGGGAAAGATAAGGGTTGTGCAGTGTTTATAATCCATTGACTAACCTGTTTCATTCTAGTGTTCCAGACTCCAATGCCTATAGGTAAAGATGTTTGAATGCATAAAGGAAAGAGGTTTGCCATCATCAAAAAAGGGGAATTTGTTGGGTTATATAAAGTTTTGATGATTGACAAAATAACGTGAAACATGTAAGTCAAGCAGGTTCATGGATACACTGTGTCAAGTAGCTTAACTTATAGTAAGATCACTGATGAATAAAGACAAGTGTGCAATAATCAAGGGGGGATAGTGGTTACTTATAATAAACTCAAAGAAACAAACATGTGTTAAATTGAAGAGTTGGAGTTTGACTACAACACTAAAGAGGCAAGGAGTTTGATTTAAAGAAGGAGTTTCACTTGAAGTAAAACTCTAACTAAAGAGAGTTCGGGTTGATGAGGAGTTTCAATTGAAGAATAACTCTCTGAAGAGTTGTGCTTAGATAGAAGGTTAGTCACTCAAAGTGACTTAAACACTCATAACGCAAAAAGGCGATTGGCAAATTGACTTTGCAAGTGTTGCTTGAATACTGAAGAAACACATTGAAGAACTTGGTCCCAGTGCAAATTTTAGCTAAGAGTTTTGCATTTATGTATTAGGAGTTGTTCATTAAGTTGTAATATTGATGTAATCTTAGTTTTAGTATGTTGTAAACTGAATTAGGATTGTTGTCTTGAAGTTGGGATAACTCGAAGACTTGGGAACATATACCTTGATAGGTTTGTGAGTTGTTAGGAATTAGAGTTTATAATTCCTTAGGTTACATAGGTTTGTAATATTTTGTTGAAAGGCTCATTGTGGTTTAGTGAAGTTGTGGTTAAATCCTATATAGGTATAGGTCGTGATTTTTTACACTTTTTGCGAGCCGGGTGTTTTTCATGTAAAAACATTGTGTTCTTTACTTACTGCTTTTACTGCTTTATTGGAACGCTACTTACTGCTTTATTGGAAAGCGTTAGGAAACTTGCGTCATGCATAGGCAATAGTTAGTTAAAGTAACTAAACTCTAGGTCATGTAGAATATCAACACATCCACCATGATGATGATGGACAATTATGACACGCCTATGTATAGAATAATGCTTTTTTATGCTCCATGTGCCTGATATATGAATCATTCATGCCCATTATACCTTACTCCTCAGGCCCTATTTGAGTGTCAAGGTTATGATAAGTATAAGTCTTAATTTAGCAGTATCCCTTTTATCCAGGATCCTCATAGCCTAGTCCTTCAGTGATCCTCCTTGTGTTGCAATAATGGTATTGATAGCAACTGAGTGATGATTTAGGTGAGAGGGTAGATTTCCCTTATTGTGAAGATCTTAATATGCTTATTCCACCTAAGGTTTTAAGTGTGGAGGAGAATCGAGGCAAGGAATTATTATTTGTAATAGTTAGATAAGAATATTTGGTGGCTCTTGGTTGTAGTCCTTGAAAATTTCAACTTGTAAAGATGTTAAGAAGGCGGGAAATTCTTAGATGAGTTGGTTACCTGGAAGTCCAGTTATAGTGATAGACTTGAATATTGTGTTGATAACATGTGGATGAATGAGTTATGCACTACTGGCTTCTTGATTAGAACTTGAGGTTAGTTGAATAGGGCGGTAAGAAGAAGTAGTATTCATGGAATAAAAGTCCCTACGGAGATATAAATTATTAATCCTGGTGTCTAGATTAGCATGATCATCTTACGTGTAGCACCTTGTGACTCTGAGTAAGGCTTGAACAGGGTAAGAACATGTAGTCAGACCCATACTTTGGTAGTCACATGAACCCTTGTGAGGGTTATAACTTGTAAATAATAAAGTGTAGTTTTAGGAAGTAGGAGCATAGTTGAGAAGTGTTTCTAAGCTTAAAAGCTATCAGTCATAATGAACTCATATTTCATGTCGTATATCATCAGATATAGTGTGACCTATATTCAAATCTATATCTTTTGTACTCTATAAACCCATATCAGCTGACAAAGATACTCGGGCCATGTTAGTGTTTCATATTCAGATGTCTCTCATGAATCATGCCTGTGATTCTTTCCTTAGAATGTTATGAGAAATTTTGGTGAGAACATTTAAGGTAACAACCTTCTTCCTATAGTGACTCTTAGAAACTTTATGTCATGATATGTCACCTTATAGTCTTATATGTATGTTTGTACAATATGTGCTTTAGTCAAGTCCCATATTCTTAGTATGAACAAGTTCCATCTATGTTAGTCAACAAGTTTCAGAAATTAGACAAATAGTAAAAGTAGTTCTTTTTTTTTTTCAATCCAACATTAACCTTCATTCGAGAATGAATGTTCCAAAAAGGGAGATATTGTAACACCTCGGATTTCAAGACTACAAATATTCAACACTTAGCACATAAATCAAATTTAAAACTTGAAGTTCCAGGTTACCATGGATTGGTTCATGAGTCATGAACCAGGTCCATGATTTGTGGAACCTCTCCTTGAACCCTCCTCAGCTTTCAGTAAACCAAAGATGTGGTTCATAATTCATGTAATCATATCATGAATTGTGAATCCACATATGTAACAAGTCCCAAAATGTTTTAATCCCCCAGGTTTCCATGATTGATAGCACGGTCTGTGGAATGGAACCACGAACCATGTATTAAGTCGTGGTGCCTAGTCTGAGAGTTGTCAAATTTCCTTGGAAACTACTAATAACAACACTAATAATAAAACCATTCCATTAATTGTGAAGCCATTCCACTAATCATGAAACCATTCTGCTAATCGTGAAACCCGTCCACTAATCGTGGAATAACCCGTGGAACAAAATTCTAAAAATTTTAGCAACATTTTGAAAAGCGTATTTTCAACTTTTCCTTATTTTTACCCTATCCCTCTATGTTTTGACTTTCCAAAAGTATATATATAAGATTTTATGTCGAATCTCTCATTATTTTCTTTAACATAAAGCAAGAGCAAGTCACTTAAGCGGTCAAGCACCTAGGATATCTATTCAAGCCTTCACAGTTCCTCTTCAAGTTAATTGTCTTCTATTTATGTACGCAAGAATTCAGTAATGGGTTCCTTTTATCCACATGCATAAGTATTTTGAAGTTATATTGAATCATGTTCAAAGTTAGAGTTTTTATGCTCAAATCATTAAAATTGATTTTTTCATATGATTAACCTGATTTTCACGAAAGGGTTTCTATGATCTTATAAATATTTTGCAAATTCCTAATTTATGTTTTGAAATTCATGGTTTTAAGAATGTTTTACAAACTATGAACCCTATATGGAACAAATATATGTTTTAGATACAAAATTTCAGCACAAGATTCATGACATGAGATTGGGATTAGGCACGTAGTACAGTTTTATAGACATGTTGAGCACAAACTCCAACTATGATTAAGCTATGTTACATGACATGATATGAGAACTAGTATATTTTGGAAGTATTATTTAGCAATGAGCGGGTATGCATCACATAACACGTCCCATAACTACGTTGCCATAATAGGTTTTAGCAAAAGAGGCTTAGTTCGAATCCACATGTTCATGGTCCTATACTTTGATAGGTTGGGACAACTTTTCTGGTGTGGGTAAGACACTGAATATCATGAGGTTACATGGTGTTTGTCGGTTATAAGAAACTCCAATAGATTTATGACTTTATTATTTTATAGATAAAAGATCTTTTTACGCAGATTTCAACTATTATGATTCTCTTTAGATTTTCAGTTCTTAAGGACATTTTAAATGATCTTCTCAGGATTCATGCTTCAAATCTAACCCTTGTATAGATACTCTATATTAAGATTATCTATCTCAACTCTTTAGAGTTTATGTTATATATTTACATATGTATACCTTGCGTACCAATACATTCTAGTGTTTTGACTGTGTTTTGCACTATGTTTTCTTCTGATGTAGTTTCAGGTATTTAGGTATGCGATTAGACTCTACAGTAGGGTTCGACTCTTCATATGTTGATGAGCTCTCCATTTTCCTTGGTAGGCACAATCTAGTATTTATATTGGTATTCAGTTATCTCAATATGTTATTAGAGGCTTCATAGACTGACAATTAGTTGATTCAGTTGTAATCAGCTTTCAAACGATTTTATGTTTCAAGTAATAAAAGCTTATTTTATGTTATTGTCAAAGTTCATCCCATGTCTTCATCCCATGTTTTAGCTTCCGCATTATCTTTCAGAATATATTTAACATTCCATGCTAGGCCAAGTGGTTCTCTAGGGCTACTTGTAGTTCTGAGTGCCGGTTACATTCAGGGTGTAGACTCAGGTCATGACAATTTAGTAACCTTCAGATAGTTTACTTGCTCCTTAGGAAGGGTGACAAAAGTATATGTAAGGACTACAAGGTTATTTTGAGTGAGAATCTTACACTCCAACATAAGCTTGTGTTTATGAATTTAGATGTCGGGATGAAAAGTAAAATGAAGGTTGCATATAACCAGCCAAAAATAAGATTGGGAGGTCTGACTAGGACTTGAGTTTATGAGATTAGGGAGAAGTTAGTGGCTATGTAGGGGCTTGAAGGAGCATTAGGCTCATAGATGATATATAGGTAAGAACAGCTGGCTACATTAAGAAAGCAACTAGGGATCTGTTAGGGGTTTCGAAAGTAACCCAAGTGGCTATACAAGGGATGGTGGTGGAACAGAGAAGCCCAAGGAAAAGTTGAATCCAAGAAAGTTACTTATACGGTGTTAGTGGAAGGCTTAAACAAGGAAGAACAAAGAGAGGTATAAGAGAGTGAAGAAGGAAGCAAAGCTAGCAGTCACAATGACAAAAATGACAGCTTTGAGTACTTGTATGAAGAATTCAAGTGCTAAGGCGAGGATAAAAAATTGTATAGGCTTTCCAAGGTGATACAGATGAGGCCTGTAACCTAGACCAAGTGAAGTATATCAAGGGCAAAAAGAGCAAAGCGTTGGTAGAAAAGGCACACATTAGATGAAGATGACAAAAATATTTTCATAAGATTTTAAATGAAGAAGGGGACATGAATCTCATGCTATGGGAGTTAGAGTAGTTTGACAGGCATAGAGATTTTGGGTAAAATAGGTGCATAAAAGTTTACGAAGGTTAAAAATGATTATTCGTAAAATGAGAAGGAGAAGAGTGATAGGGTCAGATGAGATCTCGATTGACTTTTGGAAGAATATCAGAGAGTTCGATATGAAGGGTTATTTAATGTCAAATATAGGACATCTAAAGATCTAGATGAATCAAGGTAGAGTACTCTGGTGTCGTTATATAAAAACAAGGGTGATATACAAAATTATAATAACTATAGGAGTATCAAGCTACTGAGCCATACTATGAAAGTCTGAGAGAGGGAGGTCGACATAAGGATGAAGAGGGATATGTCTATATCTTAGAACCAATTCAGATTTATGTCGGAGCATTCGACTACATAAGTCATTCATCTTGTAAGGAAATTGTTGGACCAGTACAGGGATAATAAGAAGGACTTACACATGGTATTCATTGAACTAGAAAAGATGTATGATAAAGTCCCTTTGGAGATATTGGAGTCTAGAGATATACTTGCTCCATACATTAGGTCTAAGAACATGTACGATGAAGTTATAACTTAAGTTAGGACAATGGGAGGTGACTCAGAACACTTTTCGATTATGATAGGGTTGCACCATGGATCAGCTCTTGGCTTATTCAGTTTTGTCTTATATTATGGCATATTTTGAACTTAATCAAAATATCATAACTTGAAAATTATTTTTGAAAAATAAAAGAAAGAGTTGTCACTTAATTTTTTTGGGGGAAATTAAGAAACCGTTTTAAAGGTATTTTTAAGAAAATCTTTTATTTTATAACCAGAGTTTAGGAAAAGAGTTCAAGTGAATTTTTAAAGAAGTTATTAAGCACTTTAAAAATTATGCAACTGTGGTAACCAACAGATTTAAACAATGGCTAAAAAAATTATTTAATGATCTAAATATTTTTCGTTAGTTCTTAAAAAAGCTTGTCCTTTCTAAAAGGAAATAATATTACGTAAGTTAAATTATTATAAGGGCCAAATTGGATACTTGATTCTGCCCATTTTAGAAATATGAAAACAAATATAAATATTTGAGAGAAAATTGTTAAGGAAAAGTTCAAAATTTTCCAAGATAAAGATGTCATTTTTGAATTCAGATTATTATTTGGACAATAAAAGTTGATTTAAGCTTTTATAAACCCGTTTGCACATGATTAAATACCAAGAAAGAGTAAGATGAAGCAAGTAAAGAAACTTATTTTAAAAAATTATCTTGTTTGCGGATTCATCTAAGTTTAACAAAAATAAACAAATAAAAGTTGTTAGGGATACAGAAGTATGTATATAAACCAAAGCAAATGACAAGAAATCGACGATACTCTTTTTGCCCAAAATTTAATATTTTCGATCTTTTTCACTTCTTTTTTCTGATCGTATGATGAGAAGTGGGTCTTGGAAAGCGCTGTAAAATATATATTTGAACCCATTTATCTTTTTTCTTGGTTTATCACAAGAAATAGGCGGTCCTGCTGATTATATGTTGGGCTTTCACAACTCGACGAGATAATGTAGGTAGAACAGATGGAGTCCAAGTGGACTCATCACAGTAGTTCATACAAAAAAAAAAGAAAGAAAGCGTAGCACTTGAATAATATTTAATTTGATCTTATAGAAAGATAATAGGAACTGAACACTTATTCTATCATCTAAAAAGTGCTACTCTTCGAAACAGAGAAGGAAACAAAATGAAAAAATTTAAATACTATTAGTCAAAGGTGGGAACACAGTGATGAGCACCTCAAGGAATTTAACTCATAATCCTTTTTTTTAATTAAAGATTATGGTCAAGACACTTATTATAAAACAAATCAAACACACTGGGCTAAGAGGGTGTTTGGATGGACTTAACAGCTGGCCAAACTTGCTTGTAAGCCATTTTTAAATTTTAGGAGTGTTTGGCAACACCAAAATTTGCTTAAAAAAAGCCAAAAATTATTTTTAAAAAGTCAAAAGCTAAAAGTAGGTAACCCCCTACTTTTTTATTTTTGGCTTATAAGCCATTCTAGTTTGACCAAGTGAATTACAATCCTATCCCTTATAATTTCCAAATATTCCAATATCACCCTTGTTTTTACCCCAAAACATATGTTCCGCCTCACTTCTCCTCACTTCGAAAAATACACGTTGTAGCTCTCCGGTTCTTCCTCTTCATTTGTCAAATTTTTGCATTTTCTCTCCATCTGTGCGTTTTACTCTCCGTTTTTTTTTCATTTAAACTTTTTTAATTAAAAAATAGTCTCTAAACTCACAAATTTAAATATTCATTCTTGGAAATATTAAAAAAAATAAAAATAACTTTTATATATATAATTAATTAGTTAACTCAAATAATTAATTTATATTGAAACTGAATTAAAATATAAATTAATTTTAATTTGAATTATTTTAGAAATAAAAATTTTATACTAATCAACTTTATATAATGTTAACAACTTTAAGGGTATTTAAGATATTTTGATAAAAAGAAAGTGCTTAACAGCACTT
Organism: Capsicum rhomboideum; assembly: GCA_031232105.1. Classification (NCBI taxonomy): domain Eukaryota; kingdom Viridiplantae; phylum Streptophyta; class Magnoliopsida; order Solanales; family Solanaceae; genus Capsicum; species Capsicum rhomboideum. The sequence continues at coordinate 16,018,659 of CP124718.1, forward strand.
ATTTACCAAACAAATCAACTATTTTTTTCAGCTTCAGCACTTTTATCCAAGCACGCAACTATTTATTTTTAAAATAAGTTTCTGCACTTTCGAAAGTATTTTTAAAAGCCATTTTTTTAAGCGTAACCAAACGGGCTCTAAATCCCAAAAGTTATCAGCAAAACAAAAAGAAACAAAAAAAAATAAAAGATCAAGCCCAAAAATTAGAACAACCCAAAAATAAAAAGTAAATAAAATAAAGAAAAAAGGAAATCCAAAAAGAAAATCACAAAAAGATTTAGAAAAGTTTTAGAGCAACTCTTCAGCTACCACCACCGGCGAAATCGGCGACGACCGGAGTTTTGAGGAGCACCTTCAGTTGGTGATAACCTTCCTTCACCTTTGCCTAAAACTTTTCGATCTGCTAGAAAAAGTTTCATTCCAAGAAAGTCATTGAATCTAAGACGAGTTGTGAAATGTAGAATCGACCACTTATCCACCATTTGATATCCATCTTTCTAGCTACACTTAATCAAAATCACATTCTATAGGTTCTTCGCTAATTCCACTTTAGAAAACGTTAAGCTCTCACCAAGCATCGTGATAGTTAAATCCAAAGAGAAATATCCTTCAATTCTGTGGTAAGTTCCTTCGTATGAGTGTTGCGGTAGCTTGGTTACCAAGATAAGACAAAAGGAATTTTTTATTTTCTCATTATCTTTTCTATTTATTCTTCCCCTTTAGACAGATTAAAGCTCAAATAACACCACTGTCTTAAATGAGAAACATAAATAGGTAGATAGTATATCTTATTGATGTAGCAACCTCAATTAATGTCGAACTATCATCTTGAAAAATTGAAAATTGTAAGAGAAATATTTTATTCTTTGATGTTCCTTGTCTTGATTGCACCTGTCTCAATCTGGTTCTAATCTTCTGATTTCATTATACCTAAGATTGGGCATTTGAGCTTTGTCTACATTAATAATCCATTTTTCCTCAATAGGATCCCCATAATAATTATTAAAAGGTATTATACCTGCAAAACTAAAGGCCAAGTTAGTGAAAAAATCAGCAAGTTGATTTCCTTTTCTCAAAACATGATTGACTTTGATCTCCCCCTTTCCTCTCCATCTCTGAATTCTATGAACCTCCATGCAAACACTCAAATGAATATCCCATTCACCCTCAATAACCAACTTCAGGAATAAAGAATCAGTTTCCAAGATTAAAGGAAACAAATTGTTGCTCACACAATATTCCAGACCATCCCGTAATCTGTAGCCTCAACACATATACTAGTTGTGTCTGGAATGGTTCTAGCTCTAGCATATAATAAATCACCACTGATGTTTCTAACACAAAAATATCATAGAGTTTTTTCCAGGATTTCCTTTAGAAATACCATCACTATTATCTTATACCATGCTTTCTGAGGAAAATTCCATTTCACAACTCTCTATTTTATAGAAACAAAATCTTCAAAGTATTGGACCATTTGAGACTAGTTATGAGTAATATTATTCAACCAAGAACAATTTTTTTTTGGATTCAATCAAGAATAAAGAGCTTTGACTAATATGAATAAATTCCAAATGATCTCATATAAAACCCTGTTTCTAGGCATCCTTCCTCAATAGATAATGGAGTTTCTCCACTTCCATATTTCCCAACCTATGATAGCAGAGACAACTTTATAAATCCCTTTGAGCTTAGGTGGACATTTAGTTGTCTACCTTAGTGCAAATGACTGATTATTTTGTACTAAAGGATGCTGTAGTGCCGAAACTTCTGCAAATACGGACCAAATATCCCTAGCAATAGAACCAATTAGGAATAAATAGTCAGTTGTCTTGTCACGATCTGAGTCTATACGCTGAACATAACAGGATGCTTAAAGCCACAAGTGACCCCAAACAAACCCATGGCCTGGCATAATACTATACTCTGAACTTAACTACTTAACTGATGTGGAAACTAACTGGATTTGATAAAAAATATCTGAAATAAGCTGAAATAAAAACTATGTCTTAAACAAACTAAAAAATTGAAATGTCTACTGTCAGTGTGAAAGCCTATATTAAATAATAAGTTATTAGGACAAGTCCCCAGCTAACTTTAAGTTGTCTGAAACTGCAATAATAAACTAAAATAAAAAAATACTGACCTTTTGTCCTTGGATGATGAGGACTCACCACTGTTTTGCTACTGAGAGGGGGGTACTGGATCGTACTAACCGCAAGCCTGATGCTGAGCGTCACAACCTATATCATAATATGATACAACACAAAAGAAATTATGTGATCAGTACTTTGAATGTACTGAGCATGTGAGATATGCAACTGTAAAATAAACTAAACATGCTAGGAAAATATTGATATGCTGAACTAGAATACACTACTAAATGCATAAGCTGAACTAAAGTACAATGATCCTTTTATAGATGCATGTAAACTGGTATGAAAGATAAAGCTGAATAATGATAGTTTAAAAGTAAATAATATTGAACTGAGGGTCATGTACAAATACTAAATCTAATCTGTAACTGTGGGAGAGCATGTTAATCGACATAAACCACGTGAGCTAAACATGGAGTCCAATGTATACACCCCATTGAAAGGACCCAATATACCTTGCTAGGGTATAAAGGCATGGTTGGCGTAATCACAAAACTGATGCCCAATTTAGAGGTCTAAAATAACCTATGGTGGCACATAGTTTTGGGACTTGGGTGTGCGGAACCCCAGTCCAACTCGTGCTAAGTACTACTTCCATACTGTTTATACTGTTAGCTCATAAAACTGATATACTAAAAATTGAATCAGAATATACTTTATCTAAAAGTATCCTGAAGGTTTATATAACCGAGAATATGTTGTAAGTATGTAAACTGAAACTAGTTGTGTTTGTTCATACTAAAATCATTTATTATTAGGATTGTGTGTTCATAACACGCCAAGATTTATGACTGAAAATCAATTCTTCTGAAAGTACTGTGAAATCAAGCTAAGTATCTATTTACAAAATATTAGATTGTGCAAGATACCAAAATCATGAAAAATACATACCTGTGCTATAGGAAGCATGAGGGAACTAAAATAATAGGGAAATCATAAACTGAATGAAAACCCTAACTTTAATCTATGAGAAAACCGGGAAATCTTGAGTTATTTAGGACTCAATAGGTTAAAGGGTGCCTATTGATGAAATTCTACATACTTGAAAGGAGAGTTCTTGCTAAGAACTTGAGAGATTTTCTGAACTTGAGAAGGAACCCTAGCTTCTTGGGACTTGAGAGAGTTGAATCGCAAGGAACCCTAGCTTCTTAGGACTTGAGAGAGTTGAATCGCTCTTCTATTATTTTTCTGAATGTTTAGGATAGAATGAGGGTAAAGTGTCAACTAATCCATCTAAATCCCTCTCTAAAAGACTTTAAATGACATAGTATAGGAAGTTTAGAAAGTAGAAAAGACAAAAATACCCCAAATAAAGCATATCTGATTCTACTGCACCCAGTCATCATGGGTCAACAAGGCGAGTCGTCGTATCTCACCATGACCCATCATTGGACTCATTGTGACTGGACAAATTTTTTGGCCTTGGAACAATTAGGACATATTGGCTCATTGTCACAGTTGAAGAGTCGTTGTGTAGACTCGTTCCTTCTAGACCTCAATGTCAACTCGCAGGTCTTCCTCAGAATGGGTGATATGATGAGTTGTCTGTGGTAACAACGACTCATCCCATCCAGTCATTGTCACTGGAAGGAAAAGTTACTTTGCAAGATTTTGGATTTGATCTTCAAAATGGGTCACACGATGGCTCATCGTGACTGATAATGACTCGTCCTCAGGAGTCATTGCCACTTGGATGAATTTTCATCCTTCAAAACTTTAGGGACTACACTTAGGACGAGTGCTGGTGACGGCTCGTCAGACCTGACCAGGGCTCGTGGTCAGGGTCGTCTTGTGTTTTTTTTTACTAATTTTAACTGATTTTTTGTATTAAGTCTGAAGTGGAACCTTGGGAACTTTTGGTGTGTTACATATCTCTACCTTAGGATTGTCACAACAAATACATCTAGAGGCTATAGAGATGCCACATTTAGATAGAGCTTCATCCACGTGAATTTTCTTTCTCTACAATCTACAAGTGAAAATGAAATCTTAAATGGAAGACCTTTCACCTCTAGGTTCCTATTGAATATGTTGTTGTGTAATCTATACCTCAATAATTCCCATGCACTTTTGACAGTAAATTTGCCACTGCTAGTTGCCATCAACCAAGGTCTGTCCCATAAATCAGAGATATCACATATGTTGATGTTTGTAATAACATGATCAATATATCAAACACTATCTATGGTTCATAGATTGGACTATTAATAAGAAGTTTACATACATAATAAGGGAAGGTAGGGCTGGTTTATGCAATCTATAGGGAAGGGGGAATAATTTGCTAATATAGATAGAAATATAATTGTTAGCCTTCACCAGTTGATACCAAAAAAAAATTGCATGCACTTCACTATTGACTGAAAACCATAGGAATATAGGCATTAGAAATGGCCGAGTAGACCTAGAGTTGTTGGCAAAATGCTCAATATGGTTAAAATCAAACCGCAACGGGTAACTCAAGAAATTAATTAAATGAAAAATTTAATAACTCAACTGGATTGTCTCAATACAATGACCATGGATCTCACTACAACCTATTTCCATGTTATTTTATTAATATTCAAAATAACCAAAGTCAATATTCATTGCTTGTTACTAGCTAAATAGCCTAAATAAGAATTCAAACTAGAGAATCAATTCATCAAATCCCTTGGGTACGATATCTGGACTCACATCCTGTATTACTTTTATGATCACGGACACTTACGTATGCATTTAGATGTAACAATTACTATAGAAGCAAGTACCAACCTAGGAAATTCTTAGGAAACCAAAAATATTAAATCACATTCTAATGATAGAACAAGTACGAAAGTTGGAACCATCATTTTTGGAAAGAGATTAATTCTTCTTTCCAAGGATTTATTCCTTTGGGTTGGCTTTTTTGTCAAAAATATCAAAAGCTAGCTCTAAAGAAGCCTATATAAGAAGCCATCAAAGATTAAAGAAGATATACAGTTGTCTAAACCTTCTTAAAGAATTTTGTTTTACTCTTAACAACATTGTAATTCCTGGATGAGTTACTGTGTAATCAAAAGAGAGAAGAGGAGAAAAATATTATTGGTGAGACATTGTATTAAGAGAGTAAAAATTATGTGTAGACGTAGGAACTGCACCTTACAATATCTATACGAGACAAATTTTAAGAACTAACAGAGAACACTCTTAAAACCAAATGGAATTGAAATAAAATCCACATTGGATCCCAACCAATATAAATATATCCGGTTGATGTGCCCAAAATATACCTCCAAAAATGTACAATGCAGTCGCTGTATCAAATATAATACCCAACTAGGTTGGGGTCGATCCCACAGGGAATAGGTCGAAGTTGTTTAGAATACTAGACTGAGTAATTGATGGGTAAGTAAAACTGGGGTTTTTGCGAATAAATAGTAACAGTAACGATTGCTGACTGTATCGAGTTTGTAGACAATAAGGGAAATACACTAGGACTGTGATCCCCAATGATTCATTAACTCCACTGGTTACTTGTGCTAACAAAATTATCTCGTTATGTTGCATGCAAAATCTGACAAGATATGTTCATCTAAACGTCTCTCGACCTTGGTTAGACGAATTTTACTCTTCTCTTCTCGGTCTCCGAGTGTCGCTCTACTAACCCTTGTCCTGGATTTCAGATTACTATTCTCGCTAAGACTCAAGTTATTAGATGAAGGTTGATAGCTTCAAATCTCTGTTGTCATATCCTTTTCCCAATCTCTACCTCTCTCTCGAGCAAGTCTAAAATACAAGTGAGTTTCTAACGTTTGCAACTGTTAGAAGATCAATCACAACGAAGGAAATACCAATACATGCATTCACGGTGGTTCAGAGGTTCTCTGCACTCAACCTGTTTCGTTAATTCCTCATGGTTCACACAACCCTAGTTGATGAGTTTAGCTACTCATAATTTCAAGAACACAAGAAGGATTCAAAGATGAAAACATAATTGGGCACTCACAATAATGAAGAAGAACTGAAATCTCAATTATGAATAAAACTCGAATATAGGATTTTTGATTACAAAACCAATAATATCTTTATGAACTCAGAAACAATAGAAAATATCTCTCAAAATAATGTACTGACTAACTCCTGAACATTGGACAATACAGGGGTATTTATAGATACAAGGCTAATTCTATCCTAATCAAAATAAGAGAACAGAGTCAGTAAACTTACACGGTGTCGTGACCTGGTGTCGTGGAACCAAGTCACACCAAGTAGGTGAGTATCGTGGAAATTAGGATCAATTAGACATCTTCAGAAATTGACTCACGCCACTCTTTCATGCCACGTAGGTGGACTCACGCCACGTGAGTGCTGCCGTGGAATTTAGGCCACATTCGATCATCTCTGAAGATGACTCACGACAGCCACGACACATGAGTGGTGTAGTGACTCCCTCGCTGGTGCAGATTCTTGTTCTTTTATCTTCAGACACTTCGTTCTCGAGCTTGATTCTTCCTTTTGATCATTTGTTGCCTTCAAAACCTATTTTCCTGCAATGTAGGACAGAAACCACATCATACCAACCAAATATACCCAAGTTATTGCATATTTTCCTTGTTTTAAGCATCGAAAGTGCCATGTAACCATGGTGTATCAACACCCTCAACTTAGAACGTTTGCATGTCCTCATGCGAACAAAACAAAAACAGACATGTACAAAGCTTAATTAAGAGAAACCTAAGGGACTTATGGCAGTCGACTCATTTCCTTTAGCACAAAACTTTTCCGACCCCTCCTATTTTCAAATCACGACCACAGTGTGTATACAGACAACATATTACTATGACACAGAAGGGATCAAGTGATGGCACCAGGTTATGAACAACCAATTATGCATATATGCAAATGACATTATTCGAACAAATAGCAGCTAATAATGCAACCCATGTGCTCTCACAATCAAAGAAGTCTCATGCACTCACAGTATGCTAATAAATCTCAAATTAGGGATTCGGTCAAAACACTCTCTCTCACAAAGAAGTTCAAACAGTGTGCATGAAATACCATAGGCTTGCCCTTATTTTCTCTGCCTTAGTTTTTCGGACAGTTGGACTAGGATCACTATAGGACTTTACTCGGCTTGTAATGTATGCTTGGGAACGGGTATGGTACATATGGATATGGTGACTCAACCCTCCTTTACACTACACTATTTTTGGCTCTAGCTTCCAACCATTCTCGTTTTTACTCTCCATTATTCTCCTTTCTTTTATTTTCAGATTTCGGGTGTGATTTTTCTCAAACTTCACAACACCATTTTTTTTTCCTTCCTTTCTTTCACTTTATATATATATTTTTTTTCTTTTTTTCTTCACACCCAAATCTATTTTCTATTTTTCTTTTACTACCCCCTTCTTCATATCCAAATCAATCTACGCACCCCTATAATAGCCACCCTCAACTTAGGCTATTTGCCTGAGTCGGGGTATACAGTGTCCAAGGAGGGACCAGGGCCAAGACAGGTTCATTGTAATTAAAATAGGAACGTGAATAGGCTAATGAAAGAAATTGGTCAATTTAGGCTCAAAATCGGGATCAAGGGATTTTTACTTCATTTGGTCGGGCGTTTAGGCTAAAAGTGGACTTAATAAAAAACGGCTTATGATCCTCTCCTAACCACTAACCTCTAACCTAGGCAAGACTAACCGGGCAAGTTCTGGATCGCACACACAAAGTTAACTAAGTAATGACCTCACACACACATAGCACAAAGTTACATTATCAACTACTACCTACCCGATTCATGCAATGCTAGCTACAATTATTTTGTCTATAATCCTAGTGCCATAACAAGATCCAACAGCTGTCACACATAAATATGCTACACACACATACTTCAAAATAAAAATTTTCAGGAGGGGTATCCTTAACATTCAAAAAGCATAATTTTTTTTCAAAACTAGACTACACTATGGTTCCCTTATTTTTCTCCTAATTCAACAAGAAACACATAAATACTATAAATAACACCCTAAACATGCCGGTTATACTATGATAGCACACTCGAGGGAAAAGAAATACGGCAACAAAACCCCCCAAGTGGTGGTACACCCCTACCCCCAACTAACAATGGTGCACTGCCCTCAGTGCACAACTATCAATATAATCAATGCAAGGGAGTGAAGACATACCTGTAGCACCCTAAGCACCGAAAGTGGGCCTGCCCATAGCGGGATCATCAGTCTGACCTTCGAGCTCTCGGCTAGGTACATCTGGTGGAGGGCGTGCCTGACTGGAGGATGCACTGCGTGCCCTCTTCTCCTCCGCTATCTGGATAGCATGGTACTCCATCCTAGAGGCCTTAACCGCTTTTCGGAGATCACCTTCATACTCGTCACCACTATCAACCTGGTCCTCCGGGTTGCGTGGTCTCTTGCCTCTATCAATCTGAGGTTCCTCATAGGCAAACAGATCCACCTCAAAGGCTGGTCGCATTGGTACCTGAACATGCATATGTGGGATAACAGGAGTGCTGCTTGATGCCAAAGCTCTAACCTCCTCTCACAATGCTGCTACCTCCTGTGTCAATCCGGTCATATTAGGACCCTGTGCAAAACTCATCCGGGAGGCCATCCGTGCCTCAAAGCTATCAATCCTCCCATGCAGCCCTCTCATAAACTGATCCATCATCGCAGTCATTCGGGCCTCCACCCTAGCCTCTGCAGCCTCTACCGTGGTCCTAACCTATGGCTTAAGCTGGGATACTAACTTAGCCATCTGGCTCTCAGTGTGGGTCTGCCACTCGAACATCTGCGTCTGTTTGTCAATCAACTGCTGCAGAAAGTCCCTCAAAACTGAAACCATACCAGAGGGAGGCGGTGGAGCTGTAGTACCAGGTACCGCATCATCAATAGGGCCAGTGCCCTCAGTCGGCATATGAATAGTCTCTGGTACCCTAATCGATACTGGAATAGGCATAGATGTACTAACCGACTCATCTCTATCTCCTAGCCCTTAAAAAAGGGCTGCTTCTGATGACTCGAAAGGCTAAGACCCTCGTGGAACAATGGGGTGAGATCACCGCTGCTGCATCAAACCAATATCCGCTATACGGGTCACCTCTATATAATGATCTAGGGTAGGTTGCCTAGCCACACCCGCCCTATCACATAGACTCTGGATCAAGCAGGGGAACGGTATATTGGTATGGGCTCGAAAGGCTCGCTCATAAATCTCCCGGGTGATATATCTGGCAATATGAATATCATAACCCGCAAGGATGCTGGCTACCACCACAGCCCAGTCCAATATAAGTAAATTGTCAGCATTAGTGGGACCCAACTGATGCCGAACAATTGACCACCAAAATCTGTCGACAAAATAGAGTGTGGACTTCTTGATATCCAGCTTCCCAGTCACCCAACTCGCAGCAACACCGTCCTCCGCTATATACCCCGCAATCCATTTCAGAGGCTCCAACTTCTGATCCGCATCCCGTATCTTATTCCATTTTCTGACAGTGTCCATATGATGATCAAATTCAGCAGTCGTAGCTGGCAGTGGACGGTCTGCTCTGATATATCAACTCGGGTACCTCGAACCAAAAGGTGTGTCAATAATGGCTGATCCCTGTACTGCTGCCCAACAGGTGTACTCAAATCAACTGATGCAACATATGAGGCATCAAATTCTCGAACCAATTTTGAGCTATAGCGACTAGGAGGCTCCGCCATCCAACCAAACCCATATCGCTCAAACACAGGCCAAATATCAGGTAATGCCTTCAACTCCTCCAGCCGATATCTGGGCTCCTCCATAATACTCCTCCGACACACACCCCACTCCATCAGCTCAGCATCCCTGTCATAAAAATTTCGCATGCCCTCAACACACCAGCGCTGGATATCCCATCTCTGTGAGGGAGTCGGGGCACTCTGTTCACCAGTGCCTGAAACAGATGCTGTAGCTTCAGCCGCTGAAGTACCCTGTCCTGTTGCATTATCCGTAGAGCCTGAACTGAATCATCCTCCCCTTCTTCAGACTGGGGGGCGGACTCAAAAGACTGATCCGGAATAACCGGCTCTACAGGCGATGGAATGGGCTGAAGTGCAGCCCGGGCAGCAGCTTGGGCCCAAGTCTGTAACCTCGTGGTATGATATACTAATGCAGTATCATCATGTACAATCTCAAACTCCTCAACGGACCCGCTTTTTCCATATTCAGTCGGTTCATCACGCAAACGGGTTAGTAATTTCGGATTTTTGGTGCGAATTCTGGATGAGGAATCAAGGTGGTCACTTTTGGGGTTTGATTTAGGCGGCATGGTACCGGGTTTGGGTTGGATTTGGGGTAGTTGGGTCGGGTTTTGGTCGAATTTGGTGGTAGGGTTCAAATTTGGGGTCGGGTTTGATAGTGAGTGGGTCGAATTTGGGTAATTGGGGATTTGAGAGGTGAGGGTTTTGTTGGAATTCGAATTTGGTCTTTGAGGAATGGAAGAATCTTGGATTTATACGTTAGGATTGTGAAGGTTTTAGGAATTAGGGTTTATGTTTATAAGTTTAATTTGGAGAAAGAGTAGGGTGAGTTTGGATTTTTATCGGGTAGAGAAGGAGGATTCCTAAATTTAAATAAAGAAATGGGTTGGTTCGGGTCGGGTCGTCGGAGTATCTGAACTTCTGATTTTCAATGAACCTCCCACGTGACGTGGGTTGCACTCATGTCACGTGGGTATATGTCGTAACTCAGCTCCAGCAAGTATAAATCACCTCTGATTTTCATGATACCACCCACGTCACGTGGATCTACCTACGTGACGTGGGTACTTTATCGTGTGTAAGATTCAGAAAGACCAGCATTTTCTCTGATTTCCACGGCACCACTCACGTGACGTGGGTCAACCTACGTCACGTGAAAAGGTGTCGTGAGTTGAACTGAACATAATTTGTTCACTTTTTCAGATTCCAGTTAACTTATCCTCTATTGCTCAGTCTTCAACAGATCACACATAACAATACCATGGGTTGCCTCCCATAAAGCGCCTGATTTAACATCGCGGCACGACTTGGCTAACTTGGATACTCAGACTTCACCAATCAGCCTATGGGTTGCCTCCCATAAAGCGCCTGATTTAACGTCGCGGCATGACATAGCTAGCTTGACTACTTAGACTTTATCAAGCTGAAGTTCCTCTTATGTCCTTATTTCTTCTGTGATTCCCACATAATGCTTAACACGCTACCCATTGACCTTGAATAGAATATTATCTGCTCTTTTTAGCTCAATTGCTCCATGTGGGAATACCCTAACCACCGTGAATGGTCCGGACCATTTGGACTTTAATTTTTCAGCAAACAAGCGAAGCTTGGAGTTATAAAGTAGCACCAAATATCCCGAGTGAAACTCTCGATTCTCAATGCGACGATCATGATATAATTTCATCTTTTATTTATATATAGTTGAGCTTTCATAAGCCTGGAGATGAAATTCACCCATCTTATTCATCTGCTCAAGTCTCAATTTAGCCGCTTCACTCCAGTCCAAATTCAACCGTTTCAAAGCCCATAAAGCCTTATGTTCAAGTTCGACAGGCAAATGGCAAGACTTTCCAAAAACTAACTGATATGGTGATGCACCTTTTGGCATCTTGAAAGCAGTGCGATACACCCATAATGCATCATCCAATCTGCGAGCCCAATCAGTCCTATTGGCATTCACTGTTTTTGCCAAAATAGACTTGATCTCACGATTTGACACCTCAACTTGCCCACTTTTCTGAGTATGGTAAGGTGTTGCCACCTTATGTTTAACACCATATTTTTCCAGCAGGGTCTTGAACAGACGATTGCAGAAGTGGGATCCTCCATCACTAATGATAACTCGGGGTGTACTGAATCGTGAAAATATGTTCTTTTTCAAGTTACATTTATTCCTTCGTTATTAGGAAGTGCAATTTCCTCCACCCATTTATACACATAGTCGACAGCTACCAAGATGTATTTCATCCCATGTAAGCTCACAAAAGGGCCCATATAGTCAATTCCCCACACGTCGAATAATTCAAGCTTAAGTATAGTTGTCATGGGAAGTTCGTGTCTGCGTGAGATATTCCCTTGCCTTTGACATTGGTCACAAGCGCGAGGATAATCATGAGTATCTTTGTAAATACTGGGACAATAGTACCCACATTGTAAGATTTTATGGGCAGTCCGCGCACCTCTATGATGACCCCCAACTGGAGATGAATGACATGCTTCCAAAATACTCAACATCTCGATCTCTGGAACACATCTTTTAATTATGCCATCTGCACACACCCTAAATAAATACGGCTCATACCAGAAGAATTTTCTTACCTCATGCATGGATTTCTTTCTTTGTTGATACGATATATCTTTCGAAACTAGATCACTTGCCAAAAAGTTGGCAAAATTAGCAAACCAAGGGATTAAGTCTTGAGATGCTGCTAGTACTTGCTCATCTGGAAAAGTATCATCAATCTCAAGATCATCCCTTAATTTAAGCATGGCCTCCTCCTCAAGGCATGATAGATGGTTAGCAACTTGATTTCTGTTCCCTTACGATCCTTGACTTCAAAGTCAACTTCTTGCAATAGAAGTACCCACCGAATCAATCTTGGCTTAGCATCCTTTTTTGACATAAGATACCGAAGAGCTGCGTGGTCTGTATGCACAATCACCTTCGTACCTATCAAGTAAGATCTGAATTTGTCAAAAGCAAATACCACTACCAACAATTCCTGCTCAGTCACAGTATAATTCTTTTGAGCTGGATTAAGCACTTTGCTTGCATAGTAAATCGGATGTAGCATCTTCTCACATCTTTGGCCAAGGACTGCACCCAAAGCCACTCTGCTAGCATCACACATAACCTCAAAAGGCATCGTCCAATCTGGTGATACAATAATAGAGGCTGAAACCAACTTCTCTTTAAGACACTCAAATGCTTTTAAGCATGCTTCATCGAATGCGAATTTCACCTCTTTTTCCAAAAGTTTGCATAAAGGATGTGCAATCTTAGAGAAATCCTTGATGAATCTTCTATGAAAACCAACATGACCCAAAAAACTTCGAATCCCTTTCACGGAGATAGGTGGAGGTAGCTTCTCAATTACCTCAGTCTTCGCCTTATCCACTTCAATGCCTTTCTTTGAAATTTGATGCCCCAATACGATACCCTTGTTGACCATAAAGTGACATTTTTTCCAATTCAGCACTAAGTTGCACTCCTCGCATCTTTGCAGCACATTAGCAAGGTGTGCCAATCAATCCTCAAATGAGTCTCCCACAATGGAAAAATCATCCATAAAAACCTTAATAGTGTCTTCCACCATAGCGGAGAAATAGACATCATGCAACGTTGGAAAGTGGCCGGTGCATTACATAGACCGAAAGGCATCCTTTTAAATGCGAATGTCCCGTATGGACAAGTGAACGTGGTCTTCTCTTGGTCTTCTGGAGCAATAAAAATCTGATTATACCCCGAATAGCCATCGAGAAAATAATACCATCCTCTACCGGTAAGATGGTCTTACATATGACCCATGAAGGGCATAGAAAAATGATCTTTTTCTGTCCAAGAATTCAGCTTTCGATAATCCATGCAAACTCTCCATCCAGTAACCAGCCTCATTGGAATTAACTCATTCTTGTCGTTTGGAACCACAGTGATTCCTCCCTTCTTTGGCACACACTGAACTGGGCTCACCCACTTGCTATCAGAAATAGGGTAAACCACTCCTGCATCTAACCACTTGATGATCTCTTTCTTCACAACCTTTTACATACGTGGGTTTAGACGACGTTGGTGCTCAATGCTCGGTACGCACTTAGGAGTAAGTTAAATTTTGTGAGTGCAAAGACCGGGTGGAATCCTATAATATCAGCAATGGACCAACCAATGGCCCTCTTAAATCTTCTCAATACCGAAACCAGAGCCTTTACTTGCCACTCATCCAATTTAGCAGAAATAATCACAGGCAAGGTGTAGTTGGCTCCAAAAAATGTGTAGCGAAGGTGAGCCAGAAGAGCCTTAAGCTCCAAAACTGGAAGCTCCTCAGTAGACGGAAGAGCTGGTGGGGTCACCCTATTCTTCAAATCAAGATCAAGTTTCTTTGGAGCATAAATGTATGCTCCCTTCCCAGTGAGTGCACCAACCATCTCATCATATTCCTCAATACTGTTGCTATCAAAATTCATAATTACGGCCACAAGAGCTTCTACCCCCAACCTTTCTTCAAGAGACACAACAACATCACTATCATCAACCGCATCTATTATCGAAATCACCCGCTTATCTCTTGGTTGCTTCATGGAACGACAAACATTGAAAGTGACCTGTTCATCATTTAACCTGAATTTCATCTGCGCTATTTCCATGTCGACCAGTGCATGACCAGTGGCAAGGAATGCTCTTTCCAATATGATGGAACCTCGAAGTCAACTTCACAATCTAGGATTATAAAGTCAGCTGGAAATATGAAAGATGCAAACTCTACCAAAACATCATACAGAATGTCCACCGGCTTTTTCACAGTCCTATCGGCCATGAGAAGTCTCATAGAGGTTGGTTTTGGTGCTCCCAACCCCAACTACTTGAAAATGGCTAACGACATTAAGTTAATGTTAGCAACCAAATCACAAAGTGCTTTAGCAAAGTTGCAGGACCTGATAGTACAAGGAATTTTGAAAGCTCCTGGATCCTCCTTTTTTTCAACTAGGGAACGCGAAGCAATTGCACTACAATGATGTAAGTTATCTGCTGGCTCAAAACTGACAGTTCTCTTCTTTGTCACCAAGTCTTTCATGAATTTCGCATAACCTGGCATTTTCTCTAACGCCTCAACAAAAGGGATATTTACTGACAGCTCCTTCAACATTGTAATAAACTTCTGATATTTACCTTCCTCAGCCTTCTTTTTCAACCTTTGAGGAAAGGGAAGAGGAGTTCGTGGGATAGTTTTCAGCACTTGTGGTACCTCTTTTTCCTGCCTCTTTTCAGATTTTGCCTTTTCGCTAGTATCATGATGATCCAAAATTATTTTGCCCTTTGAAATTTCCGTCTCTAACTCAGTTTCAACATCAATAACCATCGACTCATTGGTCTTACCACTGTCAGCAGGTATAGGTGGATCTGTCGTGCATTTCCCGCTTCTTGTAGTAATGGCTAGACAATGGCTATCATTCTTCGGATTTTGTACGGTATTGCTTGGAAGGGTGCCTGGCTGATGCTGGTTCAGTGCCAATGATATCTGCCCGAACTGTTGCTCCAACTGTTTAATGGCAGTTGAATGGGAATCTACTTTCTAACTTATTCCCAAAATATCTATCTTGATCTCTTTAGATAATTTTCTTGGCTTTCTGACCTCGTACCCAGTTTATTAAGAAGGTCTTCAATTGTTGAATTTCTAGACTCAGCATCACGGCTACCTGGTGGTACGTAAAGACCATTCTTCTCTCTATAATCATCCTTTCGCCTCCAATCACCGTCACGATCTCGTTCTTTATCTCTATGTCTTGATTTATTGTAATTGTCTCCATAGTTTTTCCGACCTTGATTCCCTTGCCTCGAGTTACAAGAGTCTTGATTAGACCCTTATCCCTTGGCTCAAAAACCCGCCACTTCGCGATCCAGGTATTTAGCCTCCTCATCATATTTACTATCATCATGTCTAGGCATTTTACCTTGTGCTCCTATAGCATGCACCTTCTCAGTATCTCTGGCCACTATCTGTTTAACCAGAAGACCAATTTCTGTCCTCAACTGAGCGACCTCTTGAGCTACAGATTCGTCCAAAGCCCATTGTGCTGCTGAGGCTCCAATAGCATATGTGCCAGCAGGTGTATCTTTTTCCCGAGTATGCCATCCTCGGTTGATCTTAGTGATACGATCTAATATTTTTGAAGCTTGTTCCCACCTCAGACTCATAAATGCTCCACCAGTGATAGTATCTGTTGCAGCCTTAGTATTGACGTTTAAAGAACTGCAGAAGATTTCCCTGTAGAAGATTTCAAGTAAGTTTCTACCACTCATCCTATAATTTGGCACATTCTGCAGCTTCTTCTTGAATCTTATCCATGTCTCATAAAGTTCTTCGGAATGTAGTTGTCTGAAGTTGTAGATCTCATCCTTCAACTACAGCATCTTCGAAGGTGGGAAAAACCTCTCCAGAAATTGATTTCTCAATTATTGCCAAGTAGTGATGGACTCTCGTGGTAATTCTGCCAACCACAAGGTCGATTCTCCTGATAGAGAGAATGGAAACAATCTCAATCGAATGGCCTCTTGGTCAACTCCAAGCAAATTATAAGAGGTGCAGACCCCCACAAAATTCATCACGTACATATTTGGATCATCAGTAGGAAGACCGGCAAACACACCCTTCAAGTTTAGTAGGTGAATCATGGCACTAGTAAGGTCAAACTTAGTGCCCGGAGGTAACTCAAGTGGAATAATGGCACCATTCTCTATTGGCTCAAAGTAGGCCACGTCTTCTCCCTCAGGATCAGCATAAACTGGCATATGCGATCTTTGAAGTGGTTGTTGAGCTCTCATTCTTCTTTGTCTCTCTTCAGCCTCAGCCAGTCGCTGAGCTGCCTCTTGCATAGCTTGATTATCTCTCTCTGCTTGTCTAAGAGCAGCTTGTCTAGCATGCTCTTCTCGTGTCAATCGAGTAGTAGTTTGATCTGTTATTTCATGACCAGCCGGCTAAATTTCTTGATTATGAATATCTCCCATGGGGGCAGGATTCTGAACTTTGTCGGTATTCACCATTCTTCGATTTGCCCTCAGAGTCCTTTCTATTTCAGGATCAAGTGGAATCTGGGGATTGTCTTGACTCCTTGTATTGGGCATACACCGGCGTGTACCCTTAAAAGTATAGAAAAACAATACCAATCAACTCCAACAAATAAATTAATCAACTCTGTAACTGTATCCCGACACGGCACCAAAATTTGATGTCGCCCAAAATATACCTTCGAAAAAGTACAATACGGTTACTATATCAAACATAGAACCCAAGTAGGTTGGGTTCGATCCCACAGGGAATAGGTCGAAGTTTTTTAGAATACTAGACTGAGTAATTGGTGAGTAAGTAAAACTGGGGGATTTTGCAAATAAATAGTAACAGTAATGATTGCTGACTGTATCGAGTTTGTAGACAATAAGGGAAATACACTAGGACTGTGATCCCCAATAATTCCTTAACTCCACCGGTTACTTGTGCTAACAAAACCGTCCCGCTATGTTGCATGCAAAATATGACAAGAAATGTTCATCTAAATGTCTCTCGACCTTGGTTAGACGAATTTCACTCTTCTCCTCTCGGTCTCCGAGTGTCGCACTACTAACCCTTGTCCTGGATTTCAGATAACTATTCCTACTAAGGCTCAAGTTATTAGATGAAGGTTGATAGCTTCAAATCTCTGTTGTTATCTCTTTTTCCCAATCTCTACCTCTCTCTCGATCAAGTCTAAAATATAGGCAAGTTTCTAACGTTTGCAACCGTTAGAAGATCAATCACAACGAAGGAAATACCAATACATGCATTCACAGCTGTTCAGAGTTTCTTTACACTTAACCTGTTTTGTTAATTCCTCATGGTTCACACAACCCTAGTTAATGAGTTTAGCTACTCATAATTTCAAGAACACAAGAAGGATTCAAAGATGAAAACATAATTGCACACTCACAATAATGAAGAAGAACTGAAATCTCAATTATGAATAAAACTCGAATCTAGGGTTTTTGATTACAAAACCAATAATATGTTTATGAACTCAGAAACAATAGAAAATATCTCTTAAAACAATGTACTGACTAACTCTTGAACATAGGACAATACAGGGGAATTTATAGATACAAGGCTAATCCTATCCTAATCAAAACAGGAGAACAGAGTCGGCAAACTTCCACAGTGTCGTGACTTGGTGTCGTGGAACCAAGTCACGCCAAGTAGGTGAGTGTCGTTGAAATCAGGCCCAATTAGACATCTTTAGAAGTTCAATCACGCCACTCTTTCACGCCATGTAGGTGGACTCACGCCGCGTAAGTGCTGTCGTGGAATTCAGGCCACATTCGATCATCTCTGAAGATGTCTCACGACAGCCACTCACGTCACGTTAGTGGTGTCGTGACTCCCTCTCTGGTGCAGATTCTTGTTCTTTTATCTTCAGACATTTCGTTCTCGGGCTTGATTCTTCCTTTTGATCATTTGTTGCCTTCAAAACTTGTTTTTCTGCAATATAGGACAGAAACCACATCATACCAACCAAATATACCCAATTTATTGCATATTTTCCTTGTTTTAAGCATCGAAAGTGCCATGTAACCATGGCGCATCATCGTTGTCATTTACTTTTTATCTTTTCTTCCTTATAGTTCTCTTCTTTCTAGGCAGTGACTCACTCACTGTTTTATAATGAGAAACAATAAAAAAACTTAATTCACACCCCTTCCCCTCTTGCACTTTAAGTGTGGTCTACATATATTATAGGAATAAGTACATGGTTTTGCAAACATGTGCTACTATTTACTAGGTATTGCTACACTTTAGAAAAATTATGTTTTACAACCACTATAACAATCCTCATAATAATTTTTTGATTTAGTATATTTTGACCATTTTATCCCCTCTCCATAATTGCATTATGGTATTTGTGGTCTGCGGGTGTGGGTGGTACAATTCTCGAGGTAGTTGGTTGGGTATTATGTGAATTTTCACTTTAGAATATTTTGAAATTGGCATGATTGACTTTAGTCAACATTTGATGATTTTGAGAACTTATGAGAATTCTGTCAGTATTGTTAGATTCAAAATGTCATTTTTAGATTAATAGGACCTTTTATTTGAGTCTCAAGGCATTCAAATGGATTTCAAATAGTTGGTTAGAAAGTTGAAAGTTTAAGATATATGATTTACTTTGATCAATATTCATTAAAGTCAATCTCGGTTTGGTGTTTTGACGATTCCATTGAGCCCAAAATACTAATTTTAATCTAGTAGCACATTCAATTTATTTTTAGGGGGGTTCTGGGGGTCAATTGCGAGTTTGTTCAGTTGGTTGTTGTTGCTATGTGTTGCTGGTGCTAGTGCAACCATTCTTTGCGGTGCTTGGATCGTACCCGTGAAGCTATACCAGGGACTAGGGGACCGGTCTCACTGATTTTGTCTATAATAAGGCAGCCTGCAACTTCAAAGTGGTGGTTGAGGTATTTCCATGTGCCTGCAAGCTC
Organism: Capsicum rhomboideum; assembly: GCA_031232105.1. Lineage (NCBI taxonomy): Eukaryota > Viridiplantae > Streptophyta > Magnoliopsida > Solanales > Solanaceae > Capsicum > Capsicum rhomboideum. The sequence continues at coordinate 16,038,023 of CP124718.1, forward strand.
ACTCCTACTAGACAAGCCTACTTCTGTGAGGGTCCATATGGGCACTCCTACAGATACTTAGTCACGCCTGCTGTACCACATGTGCAACCAGATCTCCACAGGTGCGGAGATTGCTAATGGTTAACAATAACCTTTTCCTTTATCTATCTTATTTTCCATATTTCAAATTTTAAAGCTTGAGAACTCTATTTTTGGAGATTCAATACAGGTGTTTTTCAATGATTCTTCTTTGGGTATGATACTTATAATATTTTTACACGTTTCTAATGATTTATTTATAATATCATCTTCAAATTTGTTTTTTCAATTGAAAAAATTTGGAATTTTGGGGTAAAGTTATGAAATGATATTGTAGACACGTGATTTTGACCCTTCCTGTCTTAACCTAATTTTAGCACTAAATATTATTATTATTATTTTAACTCTTTTTTATCTAATCTTTATTTTAGTTTTTATTTCATGTTTAGTAGGTTTTCTTTGAAATTTTTTTTTTTTTAAAAAAAGGTCATATTTTAGTATAAGTTTTGTTTTTACTTTGCAGAATAAAAGAAATTTTTTCTAAAAATATGTTCTCTTTTAATTTAGGTTTTAATAAATAAGCTAGTAATTTTAATATTTTTCTTAGCCATATATTTTTAGGACTAGCTATTCAACTTTCTCTATATTTTTATTAATTTTAAATAGTTAGCAAATACTACTCTAATTATTTATGTAGTTTTATAAATTTATTTATTTATTTATTTATTTAAAAAAATAAAAAATAATAAAAATCCTAAAACTACCTAACACTACCCCATCCCACGTCCCCTACCCTTTTCCCCACTCCCTCACAGCCCCCCCCCCCCAATCTGCACACCACTACACACACACACACATGCACACTACTACTACACACATGCACCTATATATATAACACACACACATGCACAGGAAAAAAAAAGGAAAAAAAGAGGAAAGTCAGGAGAAAAAAAAGTTAGAAAAAACGGGAAAAGTAGAAAAGAAAAAGCAGAAACACTTGGATAAAAGGAGAACATACACAGAGAAAAGAGGAACACAAGGGAACAAAAACACAAGGAAAAGGGAGAAAGTTGGAAAAAAAAGTATCATTAAGGGTACGTGAACTACAGTTTGAGTTCGGGTCTCCGTGTCGAATTTCTGGTGACAGCGTTCTTGCTTCCATACTAGGTTTAATTCGTCATACAGGTTCTTATCCAATCCCGCACTATTACTTTATAAGTTGTATTGCGAATTAAAGCGGGAATATAATTATTCAAATGGCTTCATGCATTACTTAGTATGAAAAGTTGATTATTTACGTGAGGCTAGTATTGTATACGTAGTTATCTGATTATTTATTCATGCTTAGTTTTGCAGTTTAACGTGATCTTATATTTTAATTTTTTTATAATATGCATGCATGTTATATGGAGGATTTGTCGTAAGTACCTGTTGTATGCATGCAAAGTATAATAAAGTAACAACACTTAGCTTGAAAAAAGATAGAGGAGAAAACGATAGAAAAGATAGAAAGAAAAGAGGATAGAAAACAAAAGAAAAAAAAAAAAAGAAAAAAACCGTAGAGAAGGAACAAAAAAAAGAAAAAAACAGAAAACAATATTACTCCCTCATGTTCCAATACATCACCAAGAATTCCAGAAATCATCACCCTCTCACATCCCAAACTCCCTCCCGCCTTTGAGGTTCGTTCACGATTTCAAGTTCGTGGCTTTTGAATGCTAGCTAGTGGAAAATACTTTTCGTAAGAGGTTCTGCTGGAACAGCTGTTATATCAAAGATTGTAATGGATGATGGGATGAATCCTTATGTATACTCGTCTTATCGTTAGATTTTTTTTACAACTGTTCCTATTGCACCCTTTGCTTACTTTTTTGAGGGGTAATCTTAATTACTCAAAATATGTTCCTAAATTCTAATATCATCTTGATTTCTGCAGTTTCAACTTTCTTTTTTTTTTTTCCAAACTGATCGGTTGACAAAGTATTTTTTTTTAACAAAGCTCAGATCAAGTATAAGTAATTTCCTTTTTTTTAATAATCTGTCAATTAATTACGTACTCAAGAACTCAGAGTATACCGTTTAATTATATATTCAACGTATACATATCATTTGAATAGTATTCTTCTATCTAAAATTGTTTCATTACCATTTCATCGATCTCTGCATAGTATTTGGTATTCTGCTTCCCAATGTTCAACTAACTAATAACTAACTACTTTGTTAAAAAGTTTATAAGTATTTTTGTTCATCAAACGGGAAAAAGTACAAAATGATCTCATAATATAGTTTATAGTGAACCCAATTTTCATTTAGTTTGAGCCAAGAACTGATTAAGCTAACCTTGAAAAGAAATATCACCACACATATACTATGAATTTAAAGTTGTATATACTGTCAGACTGATAGTATAAAGTTTAACTTGTGATAGTAGTTTCTACCGTCTTTATTAGATTATCATTTACTAATCATTGAGAGATTTATCTGTAATTATATAACAAAGTTTTACATGTTAGTGTATATAGAACTTAGACTAATCATAGTTGACAACACTTGTTACGTACTTCCTAAATGAAGGAAATGTTATTTTTAAAAAAAAATGAAACCATTCAATACTTAAATTCACATGATATTTTAAATAAGTAAAATTGTCAGAATGGTCAAATTTTAGAACATGCATACAGCTCCGCAATGCACACGACCACATGCAACAAGCACAATAAAATATATATCTTGCATAATAACAATTCCTTCTTATAGTTAATCTTTATTTGAATAAAAATAAGATCACAAAAGAACCACCTATAAAAACCTATGGTGTTTTCCTTAATAATTTATGTTCGTATCTTTTATGATGTTCTATAAGAAAAGATCATGTAATTAACATAGATAGCAATAGAAATGGTTCATAATTGAATTGAATCTTCCAAGGTAGAGTGTTATTTTCAAATCAAAGTTTCTATAATTACGAGGCTCTGTGTGTGGTTACGCTCCTCAGCCGAAAAATAAGTCACAACTTTGTACATTTTTCTTAGGCAAATTAAGTAATTAATCAAACATAATTATCCAAGAAATAACTTAAGCCGAATATAAGTCAATAAAGCGACCGTGCTAGAACCACGGGACTCGAGGGATGCCTAACACCTTCCCCTCGGTCAACAGAATTCCTTACCTGGATTTCTAGTTCGCAGACCAATATAAAAGAGTCAACTTCCTTTTGATTAGGGATTCAAAAAGGTGACTTGGAGCACCATAACTCAATTCCAAGTGGCGACTCTGTAAATAAAAATAATCCCTATTCAATACCGTCACTTTAATTGGAAAAGCCCTTCGACTTCGACCCAGACGAGCGAAAAAGGGGTGTGACATCTCTGGCGACTCTGCTGGGGACTATTAACTAGAATTCGAGCTTTGAATATTGTCTTATTTTTGACTTTCTTTAATTCTTGAATATATTGTGTTTGTTGGCCTAATGTGCTCTTTGCTTGTTTGTTTATCGCTTTAATATTATCTGAATTACAATATAAATTGTCTTCTTTCGCGCACCCATCTGAGTCTCTGAATATACCTATCACTATTTATTGTGTGTGCGGCTACGCTCCACAAAAACCTTCTATCTGAGATGAACCAGTGTTCGGTTACGCTCCTGGTTTAAGGAATATTAGTCACACATGTTAGGCGGGGTTGGATCACCAGTAGAACCGGAATAGCTCTGCTACCGGAAAATCGACCCTCCCCGATCCGAGTTATCTACTTGGATAAGCCAGTCTAGACACCATCTCTATCAGGTTAAACTTAGTAGAACTGAAACTCAGACGCGGCCATCCCTATTAGGCTCCGCTTTATCTGCATCATGTGCATTTGACTTAGCGGGACTCGGCACAGGGGCCGAGTCCGTCTAGGACAGGTGTCCCTCTTTATATGACCAACATGTGCATCTTATGTGCTCTTTGACATTTATTTGGAAGGCCCGCTCGATTGTTGACCGGCTTTAGGCAACTTAATGAAATAGAAAAAGGTAAAAAAATAAATAAAATAAAATAATAATAATAATAATAATAAAAATTTTCTCTAACTTTTATAATCGGTCGCTTAAAAAATATATATTTTTGAAGAATAAAACGGGAAAAATCACCCATTAATTGAGGGTCATTTTGAAAACATGACTACCTTCATTATTATTTTCTTATCCTCAAATTTATTATTTATACATATATCTTAATGGCCCTGAACCTTTAGGGGTCGTAAGGCTAAATTTTTTACAAATATATATACATATACCCTAATAGCCCGAAACCTTTAGAGGTCATGAGGTTGAGTTTTAAAGAAAATTTTCATATGCATGTATCTTAATAATCCTGAACCTTTAGGAGTCATGAATTTGAGTTTTGCAAAAATATATAAAATAATTGTATTTTTCTTCTAAGTTACTATTATTATCATTGTTATATATATATATTTTATTTATTTTTATACTTGGTTGCATCTTATTCCCCCGAGCTCCTGTTTGAGATTATATAGAGGTCTATCTTTGAAGAATGTCCATATAGGGTTGGTATAGACAAAAGTCAGTCCCTAAAAATAAAACAAGAATAATAAAATAAGAGAAAAAAAATAAATCTTTGCTTTTAAGCATCTTTTCTTACTACTAAACAAATTTGTATCTAGGTAGATGTTAACATTTTTTTTTATTATTTTTCTCAAAAGGTATAACATGAATCCGCGAACTAGAGGGAAGTGTGAGAAAAGGCCCAGGGATGAAGGAATACCAAAATTTATGATCGTCGATCAGACTCCTCTACTTTTGTGGCAATGGTGGAATGGAATGGAGGAGCAGGACAAGAGGATAGTGAAAGACTATTTGGGACATCTTGTGCATATCATGGAAATTAATCCCAGAAGAGACGTGTTTGAAGCATTGATTGAAGCTTGGGATCACAACAACAATGTGTTTCGGTTCCCAAACTTTGAGATGACCCCAACTCTAGAGGAATTAACAACCTTCATGGGGGTAGGCACCATTCGCCGAGGTTCAGATCTTCGAAACAAGAGACCCATAGTTCCTAAGAATGTGGATGGGATCAAGTTCTTGAAATTACTGAATATCAATCAGATGAATATAGCAAGTTTGAAGGAAGGTTGGATTTCTTTGGAATTTTTATTCCAGAGATTTGGTCGAGAAGAAGGATTCGAGGAATATCAGGGTCAATTGTACAACAAAGGAAACTTGCAAAAATGGAAGAAACACAGTCGTTTTGCTTTCATGGTTGCATTCTTGGGGAGGATGGTTTTTTCGGAGCGTGATGGAAATATTGATATTCGTCTAGCTGGAGTAGTGCAAGCACTAACCACGATGGATAACCCCACTTTTGTACCTATGATTCTTGGAGATGTCTTTCGCGCACTAACCAAGTGCAAAAAGGGTGCCACATACTTTGAAGGGTGCAATGTTTTTCTGCAGATATGGTTTCTGGAACACTTCTATTATTATCCTTATGCTCCGGGAGCCAGCGACTGGTTAAATCGTGTGACTAGTCATGAAGAGAGGGCCAATAAAAGTAAACTCCCAATCGGGATCAACGCATGGAAGGAAAAGGTTTCTAAGCTGACTGACGATCAGATTATCTGGAACTACTACTGGTTCCCAGCCCAAAATGTCATTTGTATGTCCTCATACCATTCTTTTTTGGTATTGATTGGGTTTAGAGGGGTCCAACCTTATGTGTCGCTTCGAGTAATGCGCCAATTGGGTCGACTTCAGGAGATTCCTCGCGGAAAGAACATGGGTGAATTCATGTATGACACTCCTCCAGGTTTTTTGTTTGATAGTGATGAGATACTAAAGTTTTGGTATGGGAGTATAATATCTGAGAAGAGTGAAATGGTGGAAGATCGTGACAAGGGGAAAGTGGTTCCTGGGTACCTTTCATGGTTGTATAGCCCTTCCCCAGTTGAAGAGGAGCCCGGAGATTCTGGGAAAAGAAAATGGGATAAAGAATCAGAGGTTCGAGCGAGAGTCAGACAAGCCCGTCTTGAGGTGGAACATGAATTTCAAAAGAAATTGAACGAGCAGCAAGCTGAATATGAAGCAAGAATCGCACAGACTCGGGAAGAAATGGAAAGAGACCAACAGTTAGCTCTCCAAGTTGTGAAAGAGGACCTAAGGTGCGTCAAACGAAAATACGGTCAATTGGAGAAAGAGTTGGGGAACAAAGTTGAGTCGGCACAGAGAAAATCTGAGGTAGACAAACACTTGATTCGGGTTTTGCAAGAAGATTTGGGTATCATTGAAGTGGCAATGGGGCAACAACAAGATGAGTTCGAGAATGAAAAGGGCAAATTGATGTACACCCAAGATAGGCTTCAGGCTCAAGTGAAAGCCTCCATGGAACGAGAGAGGGAAATTGCCAAGCGCTTCACAGCTTATCAGAAAGAATTTGAAAGTGAGAAAAAACAGTGGGAGATTGAGCGTGGTGCACTTCACCACCAAGTGGAGGAGCTTCAGGAACGAGAGGGTGGTTTGAGGCAGGTAGTCTACACTCTTCAAGATTGGTTGCAGAACTGCCACGGAAATATGAATGAAGCTAAAGAGCAAGTGCTTCGGCTTAAGGACATTCTCGTCGATGTGTATGCTGGTTATCTCCACCGTGATGATGAAGGTTTGGGAGAACAGGCACGTGTTCTCGCCCCACATTTGCCAGAGGCATTATCCAACATATACTCCAGTCTAGGAGGGCAGTAAAGGCCACAAAGAACACCTGGAAGAAGACATTTTTTTTATGGTCTTTTTTTTTTAGAGTCTGTTTCTTTTTAAGTTATTTGTTCTTATCCCATGTTTTTTTTTGTAGTTTTTAGTTATTTTGAGTCTATAGCAGTTTTAGTACTTTTATCATTTCCTTCATTTGAGTATTGTAGAGTGCATATTTGAAAATGAATGAAAAAGATTTTCTTTTGTTTAAAATCTTTTATTTATTTATTTTGTTATAAAAAATAAAATGAAATAAAATAAATAAATAAAATATATAAATAAATAAATAAATAAAATAAAATAAAGGACCTTGATTTTATTTTTCAAACTATGCAGCGATCTGATTCATGTCTCGGCATGATACGTAAGCAACCCTACAACGGGTTCGATCAAAGCTTTCAATTTCAAAAAAAAAATAAAAATAAATAAATAAATAAATAAATAAATAAACAAAAATAAATAATAATAAAAAAGGAAATAAACAAAAATAAATTAAAATAATAATAATAATAATAATAATAATAAGAATATATATATATATATATATATATATAAGTATATATATATATAGAGAGAGAAAAGAAAATGCACCTAGATAAGCAGGGATGAAACATAAGGCCTCCCACATTAAGATGAGAAATGCATGTAGAGACATAACATACGATGTGTTATATGATTTTAAATGTGCAACACTCACCCATTTGCCACTTGTCACAAAAAAGGTTAAAATTTTATAAGGTGGTTGGTTTGTGGTTACACTGGCATCTCATCCGTACAATACCATATCCAAGGGAAAGGGCAGAATGACGCACAAAGAGGGGATAGAGTCTGACAGCGAAGATGACCAAAATCAGTTGATTCAACAAGAATTTGCATCGATAGAGGAGAATAAGTTATTGAAACAGCAGATGGCAGAAATGTATCAAGCTTGGAGAAATGGGCAAGCTCCACCTTCCTCAATTCCTGGACTTTTGAACACGACTATCCCCATTTCCACTCAGGCCCAAACTGATGATCCATTTTACCCACCAGGATTCGGCCCATATACTAATGTGCCTAGCACAGTTGGGACCTCCACTGTGCGTCCCCCAAATCCATCTCCCATAAATAACCCGCTCTTTATTCCAGCAGTACCAACTACTATAGATCCTCAACCAAAGCTGATACCAAAGTCTGCGGGTGAGCTACCTCGTGATCAATTCTATCCCACTGGAGTAACTTTTAAGGTCCCAGAATCCTCCAATCCTACTTATCTGCACAATTCCCCTATTGTGATCGAAAAGGTGACGAAGAATGAGGAACAAGAGGAGATGGCCAAAAAAATGAGAAGTTTGGAGCAAAGCATGAGGAACATGCAGGGACTAGGAGGGAACAAAAGTGTTTCTTACAAAGATTTGTGCATGTTCCCCAATGTCCACCTGCCTCTAGGTTTCAAAACCCCAAAGTTTGACAAGTATGATGGCCATGGTGATCCCTTAGCTCATTTGAAAAGGTTTTGTAACCAACTAAGAGGAGCAGGGGGAAAAGAAGAGCTACTTATGGCTTATTTTGGAGAGAGTTTGACTGGGATAGCTTCAGAATAGTTTATCGATCAGGATATCTCTCGTTGGCATGTTTGGGATGATTTGGCTTGGGATTTTGTCCAACAATTTCAATACAATATTGACATAATTCCAGATCGCACCACACTTGCCAATCTGAGGAAAAAGACTACTGAGGGTTTCCGTGAATATGCTATTAGGTGGAGAGAGCAAGCTGCCAGAGTTAAGCCCGCAGTTAAGGAGTCAGAGATGATTGATATTTTTCTTCAGGCACAGGAACCTGACTACTTCCATCATTTGCTTTCTGCTGTTGGAAAAACATTTGCTGAGGTTATTAAGGTTGGCGAAATGGTGGAAAATGGAATCAAGTCCGGAAAGATTATAAGCCAAGCTGCTTTAAAAGCTACGACGCAGGCGATTCAAAATGGTTCTGGAGGTATTGGGGGAAAGAAAAGGAAGGAAGATGTGGCTACTATTGTGCCAGGGCCACGACAAAATCCAAGAGTTCCGCCTCACCAATACGCACAATCTCAACCCCAGATATATACCCAAGACACATATAATCACCCACAACCCTACCCACTATATTCTGTACCATCTCCTCAGTATCCCATTTATAATGCACAGCCATATGCCCAACCCTCTTCTTACCCGCAATGGCGTGCACCAGCCCCTCAAAATCATCCTCCACTCCTACAAGTTTACCAAGGACCTCCTAAGCCTAATTTTCGACCGAGGGCAGAGTATAAAAGGGGTAACATAGCCAAAGATAATTTCACTCCTATTGGAGAATCGTATGCTAGCTTATTTCAGAGGCTAAGGGCCTTGAATGTGTTGAGCCCAATTGAGAGGAAAGTATCAAACCCTCCCCCCAAAAATGTGGATTATTCTCGAAGATGTGCATATTGTTTCGATGCCCCAGGGCACGATACAGAGAAATGTTGGTTCTTGAAAAAGGCCATCCAAGAGTTGATTGATACACAACAAATTGTGGTGCAAAACTCAGATGCTCCAAACATTAATCAAAACCCTCTGCCAACTCACACTGAAACAAATATGCTTGAGTTGATACACGGCGGTGAAGAATCCATAATTTCCTACAAGCCTATCATTAAGATCAAAAGTGATGAAGAAAAGACAACTAATGTGGTGGATTTGACAAAAGTAGTATCTTCAGGAGTGAACGAGACGCCCATAAAGCCCAAACAATCGAATACTCCCATGGTTATTGTGAAAGGAGCTTCAGAAAGTGTTGGTTCAAGTCAGATGATCCCAAAGTTGATTGCTCCAAGAATGCCTGCCAAGCCCCTCTTAATTGTGAAAGGAGCTCTCACAGCTCCTATTATTATTAAGCCAGTGTCACAACTTCCAATGGTTAACACCAAGACAGTCCCTTGGAACTATAATCGCACGACAGTGACATATAAGGGAAAAAAAGTCTTTGCAGAAGTGGATGAAATAGGGGGGTTGACTCGTTCAGGGAGGTGTTTTACCCCAGAAGAGTTAAGAAAAGATAGAGACGACCAGAGGCCAGTCAAGAAGCCGATTACCGCGGAAGAGGCTGAGGAGTTCTTGAAAAAGATGAAGTTGCCAGAATATTCTGTCGTGGAACAGTTGAGAAAAACGCCAGCCCAAATCTCTTTGTTGTCTTTACTGATCCACTCAGAAGAGCATCGCAAAGATATAATAAAGATTCTGAATGAGGCACATGTACCTAGTGAGATTACAGTAAATCAATTGGAGAAAATTGTTGGAAGAATCTTTGAGGTAAATAGGGTCACCTTCTCGGACGATGAACTACCCGTGGAAGGTACTGGACATAATCACGGCCTCTATATTACGGTAAAATGTGAGCATTCCTATGTCACTCGAGTCTTGATTGATGGAGGATCTGGTGCTAATATTTGTCCTCTATCAACTCTGCAAAAATTAAATGTTAGTACAGAAAGGATCCGACCTAATAATGTTTATGTCAGAGCTTTTGATGGAGCAAAAACGAATGCCATTGGTGAGATAGAACTTGTATTGACAATAGGGCCTGTTGATTTTACCATAGATTTCCAAGTCTTGAACATCGACGCCTCCTACAATCTGTTATTGGGGAGGCCATGGGTTCATAGGGCTGGGGCAGTCCCATCCACATTGCATCAAATGATCAAGTTTGAACATGAAAGAAAAGAAATAGTCGTTCACGGAGAAGGGGACTTGTCCATGTACAAAGAATCATCCATTTCCTTCATTGACGCAGGAAATGTACATGGAGCGCTGATTTATCAGGATTTTGAGGTAGTGGTTGTTGAGCATATCCTCAAGGGGAATCTCATTCCGAGACCACAGTTGCCATCTGCATCTGTCATGGTGGTAAGTGAGATGTTAAAACATGATTTTGAACCAGGAAAAGGATTAGGGATGTCTTTACAGGGTAGAGCTCATCCAATATGCCTTCGTGAGAACCTGGGTACCTTTGGTTTTGGGTATGAACCCACTTTTGAAGATAGGAAGAAAGCTAAGAAGCAGAAAAAAGAGTTATGGTCACTTGTCAAGCCGATACCGCCACTCAACCGGTCTTTCATCAGAACCAGTGCTATTGGGTCCCCCATGTCACCAGTCTCAGAACAAATATTTGATGATGATACAGAGTTGACTGGCCTTTTTCGAAACATGTTTTTTGAGGCTGATATGGTTGAAATTGGGGAAGGCACCAGTGATGCAGATGTGCAGTTTATTGTCCCTGATGTCCAACTCAACAATTGGGAGGCCACTCCTCTTCCCACTAAGAAGGAGTCTTGGTAGTTTGTTTTATTTTCCTTTCTGAAATCTGAATTATTCCAGGGTTGTAATTCAGACCTTTATCTTGTTTGTTTTATGTTTAAACCCTCCTATCTTTATTTTCAATGAAATGCAATTTTCCTTTTTCTATTTTGAGTCTAATATTTACTTATTTATTTCCTATTGTACAGTTCTTTCTATGCTGATTCTAGTGATATGACATGCATGTGGAATTTTCAGCCATATCTTAAAACTCAAACTAATCATGAAATAACGAATGAAGAAGTTGAATATGATCAAGATGAAGTATTAGAGGAAATAAGCAAGGATTTTGAACAGTTTGAGAATAAGTCCAATCCTAATATGAATGAAACGGAGTCAATCAATCTAGGAGATCATGAAAATATTAGGGAGACTAAGATAAGTGTATATGCGCAACCACAACAAAAGGAAGAAATAATTGAGGCCTTGCTTGATTATAAGGACATATTTGCTTGGTCTTATGATGATATGCTTGGTTTGAGCACTGATCTAGTAGTTCATAAGTTGCCAACAGATCCCGCCTTTCCTCCGGTCAAACAAAAGTTGAGGAAACTCAAAACTGACATGAGTGTATTAGTTAAAGAGGAAATCACAAAGCAACTTGAGGCTAAAGTCATTCGAGTCGCTCAATATCCTACTTGGTTAGCCAATATCGTCCCCGTCCCAAAGAAAGATGGCAAAGTTCGAATGTGTGTTGATTATCGGGATCTAAATAAAGCGAGTCCAAAAGATGACTTTCCGCTTCCTAACATCCATATTCTGCTGGACAATTGTGCCAAGCATGAACTTGCATCTTTTGTGGATTGTTACGCGGGATACCATCAGATCATCATGGACTATGAAGACGCAGAAAAGACATCATTTATCACATCATGGGGGACATACTGTTATCGAGTCATGCCATTTGGGCTAAAGAATGCAGGAGCAACTTACATGAGGGCAATGACTACTATGTTTCACGACATAATGCATAAAGAGATCGAGGTTTATATGGATGATGTGATAATTAAGTCAAGAAAGCAGTCAGACCATGTCAAAGATCTGAGAAAATTTTTTGACAGGCTTTGCAGGTACAATCTCAAACTTAACCCAGCAAAATGCGTATTTGGGGTCCCGTCTGGCAAGCTTTTGGGGTTTATAGTCAGTCGGCGTGGTATAGAATTAGATCCTGCAAAAATAAAAGCCATTCAAGAATTACCTCCACCAAAGAACAAAACAGAGGTGATGAGCTTACTGGGAAGGTTGAATTATATCAGTAGATTCATTGACCAACTCACAATAACGTGTGAGCCCATTTTTAAATTATTGAAGAAGAACGCTGTAGTTGAATGGACTGAAGAATGTCAAGGGGCATTCGATAGAATCAAAAGGTACTTATCGAATCCACCTGTGTTGGTCCCACCTGAGCCAGGCAGGCCCTTGGTATTGTATATGTCTGTTCTGGACAACTCTTTTGGCTGTGTATTGGGTCAACATGATATCACAGGAAAAAAGGAGCAAGCCTTCTACTACCTCAGCAAGAAGTTTACCGCTTATGAGGCTAAGTACACACTTCTCGAAAGAACGTGTTGTGCCTTGACTTGGGTAGCACAAAAGTTAAGCATTATCTTTCATCCTACACCACTTACCTCATCTCCCGCATGGATCCCTTAAAGTATATTTTTCAGAAGCCTATGCCCACAGGCAGACTCGCGAAATGGCAGATATTGCTCACAGAATTTGATAACGTCTATGTTACGCGGACTGCAATGAAAACCCAAGCGCTAGCGGATCATTTGGCCGAAAACCCCATTGATGAAAGTTATGAGCCATTAAAGACTTATTTTCCTAACGAAGAAGTATCATGCGTCGACGAAGCTGTCTCTGATGATAGCCATCAAGGTTGGAAGTTGTTCTTTGATGGAGCTGCTAATGTGAAAGGAGTTGGAATAGGAGCAGTTCTTATTTCGGAATCAGAACAATATTATCCCATAACAGCCCAACTTCGATTCTATTGTACCAATAATATGGCGGAATATGAAGCCTGCATCTTGGGCCTGCGACTGGCTATCGACAAGGGAATTCAAGAACTGTTGGTGTTAGGTGACTCAGACTTGTTAGTCCACCAGATCCAAGGAGATTGGGAAACTCGCGACTTGAAGCTTATACTATATCGAGATTGTTTGCAAGACCTTTGTTGGCGATTCGTATTGGTAAAGTTTCAACACATTCCTAGAGTTCATAACGAGATTGCTGATGCCTTGGCAACCTTTTCTTCGATGATCCAACATCCCGACAAGACTCATATTGACCCCTTGCATATACAAATTCATGATCAGCACGCTTATTGCAATGTGGTCGAAGAAGAACTCGATGGTAAACCTTGGTTCCATGATATCAAAAAGTACATTCAATCTGGAGAATATCCAATACATGCCGATGTTAACCAAAACAGAACTATTCGACGATTGGCTAGCGTATTTTTCTTAAGCGGAGGGATTTTGTACATGAGGACTCCAGATTTAGGACTTTTAAGGTGTGTAGATGCCAGAGAAGCTTCCACTATCATAACTGAAATACATTCTGGAGTTTGTGGGCCGCATATGAATGGGTATGTATTGACAAAGAAAATACTTTGGGCAGGTTATTATTGGCTTACCATGGAGCGAGATTCCATTCGATTCGTCCGTAAATGTCATGAATGCCAAGTGCACGGGGATTTGATACATTCTCCTCCTTCTGAGTTACATACAATGTCTGCTCCATGGCCCTTCGTGGCTTGGGGAATGGATGTGATTGGACCTATTGAACCGAAAGCATCAAATGGGCACAGGTTCATCTTGGTAGCAATTGATTACTTTACAAAGTGGGTGGAAGCAGTAACTTTTAAGTCGGTGACCAAAAACGTTGTGGTGAATTTTGTTCACTTCAACATAATTTCCCGATTTGGTATCCCAAAGATAATTATTACAGACAATGCTGCGAATCTCAACAGTCATCTAATGCAAGAGGTATGCCAACAATTTAAGATTACGCATCGAAATTCAACTCCATATCGTCCCAAGGTAAATGGGGCTGTAGAAGCTGCCAATAAGAACCTAAAGAAGATACTCCGCAAGATGGTGCAAGGTTCCCGACAATGGCATGAAAAGTTACCTTTCGCTTTATTAGGTTACCGTACCACAGTTCGTACTTCAATAGGTACAACTCCCTACTCGTTGGTATATGGGACCGAAGCAGTTATACCTGCAGAAATTGAGATCCCATCTCTTCTAGTCATTGTGGAAGCCGAGATTGACGATGATCAGTGGGTCAAGACTCGATTGGAGCAACTGAGCTTGATTGATGAAAAAAGATTAACATCAGTATGTCATGGCCAACTATACCAGAAGAGAATGGCACGTGCATATAATAGAAAAGTGCGTCCTAGACATTTTGAAGTCGGTCAGTTAGTATTGAGGCGCGTCCTCCCCCATCAGGTTGAAGCTAAAGGCAAGTTTTCCCCGAACTGGCAAGGTCCTTTCATGGTGAAGAAAGTGTTGCCCAATGGTGCATTATATTTGACCGATGTAGAAGGCAAAATGGTAGAAGTGGCTATCAATGCCGATGTGGTTAAAAGATATTATGTATGATCTTTATTTATCATTATTGCTATTCACATGTTTGGTTTTGGCATATTTGAAAGATTGATATGACGAAGGCATTTTATTCCACTATCCAAATATTGTGTCATCATTTGTCTATCCCATTTGAGCTTAAGTTTTACTTTCTTTCGTACCCCTCTTTTGGAATAAAAAAAAAATGATAAAAGTGTCGAAAAAGAAAAATGGAGTCAGGAAAAAATCCAAAAGAGAGAAGTGTCTCAAAAAAAAAAAAAAAAAAAGAAGAAGAAGAAGAAGAAGTAGTCAAAAAAAAAAAAAAAGAAAAAAAAATGAAAATAAAAATATAAATCAAAATCAAGCAAAAGAACAAATTTCATGAACTACATTTGACCTGATTCTTGCTATGACAAGATACGTAGGCAGACCTACTCTGGGGTTCGGTCCAACCAAGTAAAAAATTCAAGTCACCCAGTTTAAAAGAAACTGGGGCAAAAGTTATTTTCTTTGTGTGTCGATTCCAAAAGTTGTAAGTCTCACCTTATGTTAAGTGTCTTTTGAGCCTCATGCCACCCTTTCTTTCTAACCCTATCCAAAAGCCACGTTACAACCAAAGAAAAGACCTTCAGATCAATCTTTGAAAATGTCGAGGCTAAGCATGGTATAGTGACATGATGTTCTATATTTTGGGACACACTTGTCTTTATCAGCATAAAGGAAATATGACAGAAATGAAAAATGAGAGAGCCTTATTGGTGAAAACCCTCACGGGCACCATAAGGCGATGGTGAGATGAGAGAAACAAAAATGAGAGAGCCTTATTGGTGAAAACCCTCACGGGCACCATAAGGCGATGGTGAGATGAGAGAAACAAAAATGAGAGAGTCTTATTGGTGAAAATCCTCACGGGCACCATAAGGCAATGGTGAGTTGAAAATGAGAGAGGTTCATCGGCGAAAACTCTTTGGGGGCTCACTAGCCAGATGGGGTTTGTGATCTAGAGGCGACAGGCTCAAAAGCAAAACTCAGTTTTAAATTCAATAGGTTGGAAAGAGTTGATAAATGGTTGAGATGAGAAGATCGGGTTGCTTGATCCCAAATGCATGTCATAATCACTAGAACCGGCTATAATATTCAGATAAGTTTTCTTTCCTTTTTTCTTTTGGAAATAGGGACACCTGTTGCGTTTCTTTCCGTCCAATATTTTCATTTTTATTTTCTTGTCTTTATTATCAAAACAAAAAAATCACCGTCCTCATTTTTATGTTTTCTTTGAGTCAAGTCCATGGCAAAACAAGTGAGAAAGGACTTTAAAACTTGCTACCAACTCCTTCAATGGTGCAACGCAAGGGAAAGGGACAACACATAAAAGTAACATAATTCAAAGTGAAATAAAGTACCTAAGAATAGTCGTCATCAGACAGTTTTTGGATTCATAGGAATACAAAGGTGCGACAGAAGTTAAATTCAGAGGCGCCATGAAACGAAAATACGATTTGAGTTACAGTCATTGGGTAACCAAAATTTTGGGGTCGATAGTACAACAAGTTAATGATACTCATCAACGACTCAAAACAGAGCTGAATATGACAAGTGCAGGAGCAATTGCATCAAAAGTCAAAAGCCATGAACCAACCACCATGTTGTTAAATTCACAATTTTTCTTTGTCTGAAACAGAGATAGGTGTTGCCTGCAAATCAAAGGCTTCGAAGCCTGGATATCAGAAAGGGGCAATTCTTCACTTCAACGAATGCAAGAAATAATATTGCGATATAAGCTTGCTAGATTACAGTCATAGTAAAAGTTTATTATCTTTTACCTTTGAGAGATGCACTTTCTGGAATGGGGCAGGGTTGGATTCACCCTCTTCATTTTTCCAATAGTTATGATTTTTCAAACACTCACAAAATTTTGGTACAAACTGGGGCAAAATTTTTTGTTAGTGTATTTGATACTTTATTTCCTACTCAGGACCCTCCTGGAAAATGGGATCAACAGGACCCTCCTGGAAAATGGGACTTTACTTTTCTACTCAGGACCCTCCTGGAAAATGGGACTTTACCTTTCTGCTCAGGACCCTCCTGAAAAATGGGATCAACAGGACCCCCTGGAAAATGGGACTTTACCTTTCAGCTCAGGACCCTCCTGGAAAATGGGACTTTATTTTCTGCTTAGGACCCTCCTGGAAAATGGGACTTTATCTTTCTACTCAGGACCCTCCTAAATAATGGGACTTTATTTTTCTACTCAGGACCCTCCTGGAAAATGGGACTTTACCTTTCTGCTCAGGACCCTCCTGAAAAATGGGACTTTATTTTCTGCTCAGGACCCTCCTGGAAAATGGGACTTTATCTTTCAGCTCAGGACCCTCCTGGAAAATGGGATCAACAGAACCCTCCTGGATAATGGGACTTTACTTTTCAGCTCAGGACCCTCCTGGAAAATGGGACTTTATGTTCTACTCAGGACCCTCCTGGATAATGGGACTTTATTTTCTGCTCAGGACCCTCCTGAATAATGGGACTTTTATTTTCTGTTCAGGACCCTCCTGGAAAATGGGATCAACAGGACCCTCCTGAAAAATGGGACTTTATTTTCTGTTCAGGACCCTCCTGAAAAATGGGATTTACTTTTCTAGTTCACTATTTATTTTGAGTTTAGGAACACATTGGGAGAACAGGGATTACTTTTAGTTTTGAAGCTCAGGAGCCCGCCTGGAGAATAGGGTCAAATTTTAATTCAAGCTCAGGTGCCAGCCTGGAGAACATGGCGATTTTCGGATTCAAAGTCAGAAAAAGCAAGTGTCCGCGTGAAGAATATGACCGATTTCAAGTTCATCTCCAATAACCGAAATCGACATGAAGAAAAGTTCACTGTCGAGTTCAACTCAAGAGGAGAGAAGACATATTATTACTTGAGGAAGCATGAAGATTCAAGTCAAGATTCAACAGAAGCGGAATAGATAGGATCTTGTACTTGAAGGATCATTTTTATTCTCGTCTTTTATTTTGATGTAAAAACAGGAGCTGCGAACCGGAGACTCGACGGGACCTCACTCGAACTCTAACTCATCTTCTCACCCTTCCACCTCATTGAACTACACGTGACCTGATTCCCTTATAACCCGGGATATGTAGGTTGTCCAAAACCAAGACTCGGTCGCATCTTTTCCTTCTTTTCTTTTTCATTTCAAATAACAGTAGGGTCAAAACTTGTCTCGTTGTCTACTTCTTTGTCTGAAAATACTTCGTATTCCCACGCAAAGAGGGGCAAATGTAGACACGTGATTTTGACCCTTCCTGTCTTAACCTAATTTTATCACTAAATATTATTATTATTATTATTATTTTAACTCTTTTTTATCTAATCTTTATTTTAGTTTTTATTTCATGTTTAGTAGGTTTTCTTTAAAAAATTTAAAAAAAAAAAGAAAAAAAGAAGTCATATTTTAGTATAAGTTTTGTTTTTACTTTGCAGAATAAAAGAAATTTTTTCTAAAAATATGTTCTCTTTTAATTTAGGTTTTAATAAATAAGCTAGTAATTTTAATATTTTTCTTAGCCATATATTTTTAGGACTATCTATTCAACTTTCTCTATATTTTTATTAATTTTAAATAGTTAGCAAATACTACTCTAATTATTTATGTAGTTTTATAAATTTATTTATTTATTTATTTATTTAAAAAAATAAAAAAATAATAAAAATCCTAAAACTACCTAACACTACCCCATCCCACGTCCCCTACCCTTTTCCCCACTCCCTCACAGCCCCCCCCCCCCCCAATCTGCACACCACTACACACCACTACACACACACACATGCACACTACTACTACACACATGCACCTATATATATAACACACACACATGCACAGGAAAAAAAAAAGGAAAAAAAGAGGAAAGTCAGGAGGAAAATTTTTTTAGAAAAACGGGAAGAGTAGAAAAGAAAAAGCAGAAACACTTGGACAAAAGGAGAACATACACAGAGAAAAGAGGAACACAAGGGAACAAAAACACAAGGAAAAGGGAGAAAGTTGGAAAAAAAAGTATCATTAAGGGTACGTGAACTACAGTTTGAGTTCGGGTCTCCGTGTCGAATTTCTGGTGACAGCGTTCTTGCTTCCATACTAGGTTTAATTCGTCATACAGGTTCTTATCCAATCCCACACTATTACTTTATAAGTTGTATTGCGAATTAAAGCGGGAATATAATTATTCAAATGGCTTCATGCATTACTTAGTATGAAAAGTTGATTATTTACGTGAGGCTAGTATTGTATACGTAGTTATCTGATTATTTATTCATGCTTAGTTTTGCAGTTTAACGTGATCTTATATTTTAATTTTTTTATAATATGCATGCATGTTATATGGAGGATTTGTCGTAAGTACCTGTTGTATGCATGCAAAGTATAATAAAGTAACAACACTTAGCTTGAAAAAAGATAGAGGAGAAAACGATAGAAAAGATAGAAAGAAAAGAGGATAGAAAACAAAAGAAAAAAAAAAAGAAAAAAACCGTAGAGAAGGAACAAAAAAAAGAAAAAAACAGAAAACAATATTACTCCCTCATGTTCCAATACATCACCAAGAATTCCAGAAATCATCACCCTCTCACGTCCCAAACTCCCTCCCGCCTTTGAGGTTCGTTCACGATTTCAAGTTCGTGGCTTTTGAATGCTAGCTAGTGGAAAATACTTTTCGTAAGAGGTTCTGCTGGAACAGCTGTTATATCAAAGATTGTAATGGATGATGGGATGAATCCTTATGTATACTCGTCTTATCGTTAGATTTTTTTTACAACTGTTCCTATTGCACCCTTTGCTTACTTTTTTGAGGGGTAATCTTAATTACTCAAAATATGTTCCTAAATTCTAATATCATCTTGATTTCTGCAGTTTCAACTTTCTTTTTTTTTTTTTCCAAACTGATCGGTTGACAAAGTATTTTTTTTTTTTAACAAAGCTCAGATCAAGTATAAGTAATTTCCTTTTTTTTAATAATCTGTCAATTAATTACGTACTCAAGAACTCAGAGTATACCGTTTAATTATATATTCAACGTAGACATATCATTTGAATAGTATTCTTCTATCTAAAATTGTTTCATTACCATTTCATCGATCTCTGCATAGTATTTGGTATTCTGCTTCCCAATGTTCAACTAACTAATAACTAACTACTTTGTTAAAAAGTTTATAAGTATTTTTGTTCATCAAACGGGAAAAAGTACAAAATGATCTCATAATATAGTTTATAGTGAACCCAATTTTCATTTAGTTTGAGCCAAGAACTGATTAAGCTAACCTTGAAAAGAAATATCACCACACATATACTATGAATTTAAAGTTGTATATACTGTCAGACTGATAGTATAAAGTTTAACTTGTGATAGTAGTTTCTACCGTCTTTATTAGATTATCATTTACTAATCATTGAGAGATTTATCTGTAATTATATAACAAAGTTTTACATGTTAGTGTATATAGAACTTAGACTAATCATAGTTGACAACACTTGTTACGTACTTCCTAAATGAAGGAAATGTTATTTTTAAAAAAAAATGAAACCATTCAATACTTAAATTCACATGATATTTTAAATAAGTAAAATTGTCAGAATGGTCAAATTTTAGAACATGCATACAGCTCCGCAATGCACACGACCACATGCAACAAGCACAATAAAATATATATCTTGCATAATAACAATTCCTTCTTATAGTTAATCTTTATTTGAATAAAAATAAGATCACAAAAGAACCACCTATAAAAACCTATGGTGTTTTCCTTAATAATTTATGTTCGTATCTTTTATGATGTTCTATAAGAAAAGATCATGTAATTAACATAGATAGCAATAGAAATGGTTCATAATTGAATTGAATCTTCCAAGGTAGAGTGTTATTTTCAAATCAAAGTTTCTATAATTACGAGGCTCTGTGTGTGGTTACGCTCCTCAGCCGAAAAATAAGTCACAACTTTGTACATTTTTCTTAGGCAAATTAAGTAATTAATCAAACATAATTATCCAAGAAATAACTTAAGCCGAATATAAGTCAATAAAGCGACCGTGCTAGAACCACGGGACTCGAGGGATGCCTAACACCTTCCCCTCGGTCAACAGAATTCCTTACCTGGATTTCTAGTTCGCAGACCAATATAAAAGAGTCAACTTCCTTTTGATTAGGGATTCAAAAAGGTGACTTGGAGCACCATAACTCAATTCCAAGTGGCGACTCTGTAAATAAAAATAATCCCTATTCAATACCGTCACTTTAATTGGAAAAGCCCTTCGACTTCGACCCAGACGAGCGAAAAAGGGGTGTGACAGATATTTTGATGATTTAGAAGTTGATTTTAACTCCATTTTTAATAAAGTTTCATATTTGAACTCTTAATTTATGGATAACGTAATTTTTAAATAAAATTTTAGTTATGTCCTTATATGCTCGGGGTTGCTTTTTGGACTCAGAATTTAAGTATAGTAATATGGGTGTCTATGGATTTTTTTTCTTGTGTAGAATACTTATTTTATCAGATTGAACTCATTCGGAGAATCTATGGTAGGGTAAAGCTTTGATGTAGCTTCTCAAACTTTTTTAAAGGCAAGTTGAGACTTTCTTTGATTTTCTTTTGAAGTATTTATGTGCTAGTTGCTTGCATAGGGAGTAATAGAAAGATAGGGTCTCGTATACATAAGATGACGAGCATTTATATGGATATTGATATTTTGTAAAGTGTTAAAATAAATAATTGACTTGATTAGAATGTTTTTCTTTATTCTTGATAGGATTATAGTGTGAATAGTGGGATCGTGATACTATCAAATGTGATTTTTGTTGATATTAATTGTACCTCCTCTTATGAGTGTTGTTTGAGTAATTTGGGAGTGATTTTTAATATTTAGGCTTGTAGCTAGTGTTTTGAGTGGAGTGTGGCCTTATGTGCCTGAATTGGGATATTTGTGTTCATCTTATTATTGTGAATCATGCATACTCACTCATATTCATATCATGACATTATTAAAGAGATATTTTTGAGAAATATAATTTGAAAATGATTTTCATACTTAATGGAAAAGTATTTGGGGTAGATTTTACTGATTTTGACTTTCATACCCGATGGAAAGTATTCCAAATGGATTTTATTGATTTTTACTTACATGCTTGATGTGGAAGTGTTCTAGGTGAATTTTTCTGATATTGATTTACATTTCTGATAGTGTTCCGAGTGGCCTAGTGGGAAATGGTTCCAGGTAGATTCATATTTACATGCTTGATGTAAAACTATTCTGAGTGGGTATATGAACCTCACGAGTTTTCCATGTGTTCTAACTAGCTATACAGGGCAGCAGGTGTATACTATAACATACATTGTGTAATGACCCTCCAGGTTGTTTTCTTGTTTTCCACGCAGTTCCAGCATTTTGAGCTTGCCCACCGTGACTACAAATCATTTGTGACTTGCTGGAACTGTCGGTTTGATTATCGGATAGTTCGTTTGGGTTTTAGATTCATTTCCCTGTTTAGGAGCTTTCACTGTTAAGGATTTGGTCTCAGACCAAAACTCCCAGTAGACGATCTCAGATGGAAATTCTGGCAGCGCCATCAACTCTAAAACTTTGATTTTAGGCTAGGGGGACCCTTGGTCCGGGTCCCTATGCTTCCGAACTCATTTTGGGCTATTGGGTAGATTTGATGAAAAATGAAACTATAGGTATGGGCCCCATATTTAATTGAAACGACCTCAGATGGAAATTTTGATGGTTACGTTGAGTCCAAAATGTCGAATATGGTATGGTAGCATAGTTCGTTTGCGCGCACGGGGTTCCAAACGAATCCTGAGCACTCGATCAGAGTCCAATTTAGACGTAGCTAAAATTTGGTAGCTGATATCTGGTGTGACCGCTTAAGCGGTCAAGGAGACGCTTTAGCAGCCTTGGCCATTTCGACAAGGACTGCTTAAGCACTCCTTAGTCCGCTTAAGCGGACATCTCTTAAGCGACGGGGTGCTGCTTTAGCGGCCTCGACCCTTTTGTCGGTGGCCACTTAAGCGATCAAAGTCTGCTTTAGCGGTAGCTGCTTAAGTGGCCTGGTGTCTGCTTTAGCGGCACTTGTGGGCTGATAAATCCCCTTCTTCACCCATTTTCTTTCATTCTTCAACCCATTTCCCCCTATTGTTTAGAGCATGTGGAGTGAGAAAGAGTGGGGAATCACCCATTGAAGCTAAGGTAAGTTAGCTCATCACTCCTTGGTCATTATTCATCATTTTACCCATTGAATTCCATCCCATTTCATTGTAAATTCTTAGAAATTAGGTCTTTGAAATTCTAATCTTTGGGGACTGGTTTGGGCCTCGATTTGTATCCCATTTGTGTTCAACTTTTGAGCACACATTCCTTGTCCTTTGAGGGACCTCGTGAAGGATTCCATTTTTGAATTTCGTTAGCGGGCCCTGCAGGCCCATTATTGACCTAATTTTGGGCTCAAAGTATTATATTACAATATGGGTCTCATTTTACTTGTGCTGATGTGTAAGTTACTTTTTTGATAGTGTGACATCAATTCGATATCGTGATGCAAGAATGAACAAATTGTGGACACTTCAAGAATTGTGGTTTGGCATCGAGGCAGGTTTCGATCTACTTTTCTCTATGATATTATGTATGGTATAGATTGCATGCTAGGTAGGGATTATATGATGGGCTTATGACTAGTAAATCATGACTTCGCCTATTTAGGGAATCCGGGGTGAAAGTGTGACCCGAACCTTAGCATAGGTTGCTTGTTATGGCCATAGAATCCTATTACCCTTGATTATAAGCATGATAACCATAGTTGATGATTAAATATCCTTTAGTATAAGGTTTACCATTCGACTTAGTGAATTGGGTATTATTTCCCCGATTAAATCCTTTAGTGAACTTACACCCTCATTTACCGTAGTTTTCCGAGTTATGAGGCGTTATTATGTTGATTATGTATTTTAGGCTTGAGGCCATGGTAACGATGCTAGTTGGACTTCAAGTGAGTATCTTATCCCTAAAGGGGACATGATTCTAGATTAAAGATGCTTAGGCACTTATAACGGTATTGTTTGGATACTGGTGATGACATGCATACTTTTATACGCATTCATGCTCACTTAGGGGTACGATTCCAACCAAAACCTTGATTTTATAACTATTTCCAAAAAGGGGATTTATTCCCACTTTTCACTTTAAAAAGAGTTGTTTTATGACAGGAGTTGTACCACCTTATTTACTGGATTATGAACTTTTGGAACTAAAAATGATGGTTAGAACTTCGGCGGAGGATGATTCCGGTCCATTATTTATCCATTCATTTTGCCACTACTATTTACTTTAGTCGAAGGATATTACAATCCTTTTGGACATGATTATGATGATTTAGTTTCGTGCATAATCTCGGGCAATGAATTTATGAATTTATATCCTTTTAGTAGCGGTTCGAGTCCATACACTGATTTTATCTCTCTCTCTCTCTCTTCTGTATTGGATGGAGTAGATGGATTATGATGTTTATTGGAAGTCTTGGATTGGTACCAGGCAGTGTATATGAATTTCTTGAATCCCCTAAGGGGCCCCTTCATCCGAGAGCCGTCGTGCCGGTAAAGCTTGGTCATCGTAGGTCCTGCCTTTGCTAGCTAGATGAGCTGGAGGAGGTGTATACACTTGGTACAATGTGGTTTGATATTGTGGAACCAGTTCAAGTTCGGTGTCCCTGATATGGTTATGACATTTCGATTTATGTTGCATTCATCCATTCATATGCATTGCCTATTACCAGTATAGTTGTTTGGAACCTGTATCTATCGGTCTTATGTGGGGCTACATAGGTACAGGTTATGGTTGCTGTTTGCTGAGTGTTTCCATGAACCTTCCAGGCTTATGGGGGTCTGGTTAGGTACTTGTTTGCCCGGACTAGTCGGTTACTTTGTTATTGATTATTATGGTCAGTTTGTGGCAGGTAGGTTGTGGACTGGTACCTGAGATTAGAGGTACGTTTCTGATTCCTTTATCCTCTCGGCAAGTTATATTGTTTATCCAGGATTAGTCACCCCCTTTTGGGGTATAGGCTTGATGATGCTAGAGTTAACTCCTTTACTTGGCTATGGAACTCGAGATGTTAGTTTGACTTTCCCAGGCAGTTACCTTTGAGTTAGCCCTATATGTATACTTATATGTATGTTACTACCGTACAAACCTCTCTTCCTTGATCTATTCATATTGTATATGTACCCCTTTGACCTAGTATATTACTATATATACTTCTTTCTCTATTTATTCATGTATTGGCCAGGGATATACGGTATTGTAAATTAGTTCCTAAATATTGTCAAGATAGGATAGTTATTCTTATTTCTCCATTAGCACTGTTATGCCTAGTTCTTTGGATAATTGCCTGTAGTTATTTTCATGCCTTACATGTTATTTTATGGTTGCATTATTTCTGGAGCTCAATCGGCCGTTGCCTACTGAGTACCATGTGTTTGGTACTCATACTAAACTTCTGCAACCTGCAGGTTATAGTATGAGTTATCTTCGTTGGTGTGTGTATTGTGCGAAGCAGTTGGGGATCAGAGATTTGGGGGTGTGCTCCTGACATCTTGGAGTATCCCTACCCTCCCTCTAATTGTTAGATCATTCTCTATATTATATCAGACACGGATTGTATATATACATTTTCCCCTGTATTTCATTTGTACTCCTGTTGTATTAGAATCTCTTGTACTGGTTCCACTAGGTTTTGGGGTATATTAGCCTTGCTATTATATTTATTTCGCTATTTTTTTTATTTCTATAAGTAGTCCGTTACTAGTTGTTCCGGACTACGAGTTGACTTACCTACTGGTGGGTTATAGTAGGTGCCATCATGACCTAAGAATTTGGGTCGTGACAAATTGCATAATATTGCATTCATTTCATCATTTTCATTTTATTAGTAGTGTTATTGTTATGCATAGTGGTTGGATAAATTTTTACTCGTGTTTAGATTTTAGGAGTTGTGTACTTTATATCGTGTTGTTTCCATATTATAATTGTATATCCTCTAAATTAGCCGTGAACTTTTTGATTGGCAGGTGTTCAAGGATATAGTTGATAGTAGCAATTTAGGTGTTTCTCACCATCACTTTAAATTAGGATCAGTCAATGATATTGCTGAGTACATGTGGTTTGGTAATCATGCTTGTTTATTTCTTCACTTTATGTGTAGGGACTGAGTTGCCTATTCCTAAATGTTGAGTTGGAGTCCGCACTGTGGTTTTTCTTACATTATGATTTAAAGGTACTGGTTGATTGATCCAGTGTCTGCCAGATCTCTTCTATCTTATTACTGTTGCCATTCCTTGTTTTGACATACTTTAGGCTCCTATTGTTTAATTCTATCATTAGAGGCTTGTACTCGTGACATCTGAAATTTAGGAGTATTTGTTACTTTTCATGCTTCTATATTGGATCTTATATATTATTCTGCTTAAAACTATATTTGCCTTACTCTTTTACATCTTGTTTTTATCATTATCCATTTGTATGATGGGTTGGTTTACCTATCACCGGGGGTGGGGTGGGGGTGATAGGTGCCATTATGACTTGAGTTTTGTATTTTGACCAGTTAGTATTAGAGAAATGTGTTCATTGGTCTCACAAGTACTAGCGAGTCTAGTAGAGTCTTGCGGATCAGTATAGACACATCCATTATTTATCTACGAGAGGCCATAGGACTTTAGAAAAACCCTTTTCTTTTTTCTAATTGTACGAAGATTGATTTCATCAGTTACTGAGATTATTGTTTCATTCTCTTAAAGATGGTGAAGACTCGTGCTACCCTAGAGAAGGATTTATAGCCTATTCTAGCACCCATGCATGCTTTGCGTGAACATATGGAGGTGGAAAAGAATGTAGTAGGGGCCGAGGTAGAGATTAGTGTAGAGGCAGAAATCAGGCCGCTGCTCAGGTACCAAATAGAATAGAGTCTCTTGAGTGAGAGTATGAGATTGGGGATAATCAGATTTTAGTTGAGAAGGTGGGCCTAGTTCAAGATCCATCCTGGTATATAGGTACTCCATTGCTGAGGATACCTTAGTTGGTGTATTGAGTCTATTAGAGGGTATGACATAGAATGTTGGTTTGGCTGGTAATCATAGGGTTTAGAAACTAGAGTTAGGGCTCAAACTCTAGATCAGCAGTCTATCCTAGTTTTCTTTGTCCCGATGCTTGCAACAACTAGATACGATAGTGTGCCTTTGCCGGGTGCAAGAGCCACGACTGTGGCTACACTAGTGATGTCTGATGATTAGCAAATATGATTTGGTAGCTTCAGGAAGATGGATCTACCTCAATTTTAGGGTGTACATGGTGAGGATTCTTATCAGTTTCTCGTAAGTTGTCAAGAGGCTTTAGAGTGAGGGGATGGTGGAGTCCCATAGAGTGGATTATATAGCTCTTTAGATGCATGGCCCTGCCAAGCAGTGGTGGCATTCTTATGTTGATTCCAAGCCCATAGGATATCTGCATATGACTTGGGCATTATTTACTCAGGCTTTCTTGATTGATTTATTCCTCATCGTTTGAGATAGTAGTAGAGGCATCAGTCTGAGCATCTGGCTCACAAGGGGATTTTAGTGACTGAGTACGAGACATGGTTCTATGCATTGTCTTGTCATGCCTATGTGATTTTTTCGAATGATACTGAGAGGATTCATAGGTTTGTAAGGGTTTTGACCTTTTGGATTTGATAGGTAGTCTTTTTTATAAGTCAGCCTATTTTTTTTTAAAGTGGTTGAGGCGGCCAAGGATTTTTAGCTCGTGCACCGTTAGGAGTTTCAGGACTTGAGACATAAGAGGTCCTGTACTTTTATCCTGATCAGTGGTACCTCATCTGGAGGTAGGGGTTCTTTTAGAAGATGTTTTTGTCCTCATCACAATAGGCCAATTCATGTTTCTATCCAAGCATTTGAGGGTGGGTATTTCGGATGAGACTCTTTCAGTTCTGGGAAGGCTTCTCATGGTTTTTCTCAGATATTATTAGGCTATGGTGGACATTCTTGTTAGTTGAGGTCTTTTCAGCAAATCATAGTTCCTAGGTCTTACTATGAGTATGATAGCCCAGAGTGTCTCAAGAGGGATTATCCCAGACTTAGGGATGGAGGCCAAAAATAGGGTTATTAGGCTCTAGTTAGGGCAGCAACTTCATCATCTCAAGGTTGTGGTGGATCTTAGGCAGGTAGAGGTACACCATTAGTTGGATTATGATGTGGTAGAGAAGTCATTCAGACAGGTGGTGACAAGGCTCAATGTTATGCTTATTGTGCTATAGTTGAGGCGGAGTCTTCTAATGCAGTTATCACAAGTTTTATCCTAGTATGCAATCGACCGACTTCAGTATTATTTGATTCTGGTTCTACTTTCTCCTATGTGTCTGCATATTTTCGATTGAATCTTGATATGATAAGTAAGTCTTTTTTGTGCTTATTTATGTTGCTACCCAGTAGGTGATTCTTTAGTGATGGATCGAGTGTACCGATGTTGTGACTCTATTGGGCTATAATATGTGGGTAGATTTGATTATTTTGGATAATGTTTATTTTGATGTGATTTTAGGCATGGATTGACTTTCTATGTAATATGTTATCTTGAATTTTTATGCAAAGACAGTCACTTTAGTTATGCCAGGTGCACAAGGTAAGAGTGGAAGGGTGCCCTAACTTTGTATCCTAAAAAGGTAATTTCTTTCTTTAAGGCTCAGCCGTTATTTAAGAAAGGGTGTCTATATTATTTAGCTTATGTTCGTGATACTAGCACTAACACGACTCCCTTGGAGTTGGTGAGGGTGATTAGGGAGTTTCAGGATGTATTTCATATGGATCTTTCAAGTGTTTCACCTATAGGGATATTGATTTTGACATTGATTTAGAGCCAGACACTAAGCATATTTCCATTCCTCCTTATAGGATAGCTCGGTGGAGTTAAAGGATCAATTATAGGATTTGTTAAGCAAAGGGTTCATCAGACCAATTTTTTTTCCTTGGGGTGCTCTGATGTTGTTTGTGAAGAAGGATGGGTTTATGTGGATCTGTATAGATTATTGACAGTTGAACAAGGTGATCATCAAGAACAAATATCCTTTTTCGAGCATTGATGATTTGTTCGATACACTACAGGATGTTTCAATGTTTTTTGAAGATCGATTCAAGGTCAGAATACCATCAGTTGAAGATTTGGGCTTTGAATATCCCTAAAAGAACTTTTAGAACTTGGTATGGTCATTATTAATTTCTTATTATGACATTTAGATTGACTGATGCCCTGATATTATTTAAGGAGTTGATGAAAATAGTGTTTCGTCTTAATCTTGATTTCTTCATTATTTTGTTCATTGATGATATCTTGGTGTATTCTAATAGTGAGAAGGAACATATGCAATATTTGAGGATTGTGCTTTAAAGATTAAGGGATGAGGGGTTGTATGCCAAGTATTTAATGTATGAGTTTTGGCTTATTTCTATGGCGTTCTCTGGACATGTAGTGTCTAAGGAGGGTATTATAGTTGATTTGGTTTGGGATTGGTCTAGGCCTACTTCACCTACTAAGATTCAAAGTTTTGTTGGTTTAGCTGGTTACAACAGATGGTTCATGGAAGGTTTCCATCCCATTGCAGCTTCTTTAACCAAATTGACTCAGAAGAATATTTCCTTTCAGTGCTTTGATGAGTGTGAGGCAAGCTCCCCAAAGCTCAAGGCTTTATTGACTTAAGCACCTATATTGACATTACCTATTAAAGGTAAAGGTTTTACTATGTATTGTGATGCTTTGAGAGTTGGTCTTGGTGGTATTTTTTTTGTAGAGAGGGGAGGTTATAGACTATGCTTCGAGGTAGTTAAGGATTCATAAGAAAAACTACCCCACTCATGATTTAGAGTTCCTAGATATAGTATTTGTTTTGAAATTATGGAGGCACTACTTGTATGGGGTTCATTGTGAGGTGTTCACTGATTATTACAACCTTCAATAATTGTTCAACTAGAAAGATTTGAATTTGAGAAAACTCAGGTGGTTGGAGATCTTGACGGACTATGATATGAATATTTTTATCACCCGAGTAAGGACAATGTAGTGGCGGATGGCTTGAGTAGAAAGGTAATAAGTATGGGTAGCCTTGCCTTGTTGTTGGCGAAGGAGCGACCTTTAACTATGGATGTTCAGAGTTTGGCCAATCGCTTTGTGAGACTGGATATTTTTGAGCCTAGTAAAGTCCTTGCTTGTGTCGAGACAAGGTCACTTTTGGTGGAGCAGATTAAGGATAGTTAGTTTGAGGATGGAATTTTTTGCATCATCGAGATAAGGCATTGAAAGATGAAGCTAAGGAAGTGATTCTTGACCAAGAGGGTGCTTTTAGGATAATAGGTCAGATTGTGTTCCTAGAGTTAGTGACTTGACTAGATTTATCATGGTGGATTCTCACAATTCAAGTTATTCTATCCATCCAGGTGCTATCAAGATGTATCATAATTTAAAGCAGCATTATTGGTGGTGTAGAATGAAAAGGGAAATTATGGAGTTTGTGGCTAAGTGTTTGAATTGTCAATAAGTGAAGTATGAGCATCAGATACTGGGGTAGTTTGACTATGAGGACGCATATGCCTGAGTGAAAGTGGAGCGTATTACTATGGACTTCGTGGTTTGTTTGCCTTTGGCTTTGGGTAAGTTTGACTTTATTTGGTTGATTGTGGATAGGTTGACCAAATAAACTCAATTTTGTACCAGTGACGACTAACCACAATGTGAAGATATTGGCTAAGATCTACATTCGTGAGGTAGTTCAGTTACATGGTGTGACCATTTCCATTATTTCAGATAGAGTAATCGGTTCACATCAGACTTTTGGAGTTCTATGCAGCGAGAGTTTGGCACTCAGTTAGAGATGAGTACAGTCTTTCATCCTTAAATAGATGGCCAGTCAGAGCGGACTATTGAGGTGTTGGAGGACATACTTTGAGCTTATGTACTTGATTTTGGTGGTTAGTGGAGCCAGTCATTTCCCTTGGCGGAGTTTGCATACAATAATAGTTACCATTCGGTCTCCTATTGGGTAGTTTGATTGCTTCAAAGTTAGACCTTAGGGTATCGATTTGTTGAGGGAGTCTATGGATAGGATGAAATTGATTCAGGACCGACTCTTGACAGCCAAGAGTAGACAAAATATTTATGTGGATTGGAGAGTTCATGAAATGGAGTTCATGATTGGTGAGAAAGTTCTATTTATGGTAGCACCCATAAAGGGTATGATGAGGTGTGGGAAGAAAGGCAAGCTCAGTTTGAGGTTAATTGGTCCTTTTGAGATTCTGAAGTGTATTAGTGAGATAACCTATGAGTTGGCCTTACCTCCTAATCTCTCAGCTATACTTCTCGCTTTCCATGTATCGATGTTAAAGAAGTATCATTTCGATATTTCTTATGTGATTCAGTGGATTTGGATTAGAGTTTGTCATTTGAAGAGGAGCCCATGGCTATTTTGGATAAGTAGATTCAGAAGTTGAGATCTACAGAAATAGCTTCAGTGGAGGTTTAGTGGAAGCATTGACCAGTTGAGGAGGCCTCTTGGGAAACACAGTCGGATATATAGAGTAAATATCCCTAGCTTTTTTATAGTTCAGGTACCTTCCTTTTTCTTACATTTGGGGACAAACATGTGTTTTAGTGGAAGATGATGTAATAACCCTCATAATGATTTTTTGATTTTGGTACATTTTGACCATCTTATCCTCCCTAAAGAGGCATTATGGTATTTGTGGTCAGCGGGTGTAGGTAACATAATTCTCTTGGTGGTTGGTTGAGTATTATGCAAGTTTTTTACTTTGGAAGGTTTTAGAGTTGGTATGGTTGACTTTGGTTAATATTTAATGATTTTGAGGTCATATAAAAATTTCATTAGTTTTGTTAGCTCTAGAATATCATTGGGTTAGTAGGACCTTTGGTAGATTCTGAGGCATTTGAATGGATTTTGAGTAGTTGGCTGAAAGTTGAAAAATTTAAGATATAAGGTTGACTTCGGTCAACATTCATTAAATACAATCTCAATTGTTTTTTTAACGATTTCATTGAGTCTAGAATGTCGATTTTAGTCTAGTAGCATAGTCGATTTGAGTTCATGGGGTTCTAGGTGAGTTTTGGGGGTTGATTTCGAGTTTGTTTAGTTGGTTGTTGCTGTTGTGTGTTGTTGGTGCTAGTGCAACCGCTCTTGTGGAGCTTGGATCATACTTATGGAGCCGCACCATTGACCAGTTTATTGATATTTAGGTTGGTAGCCGGTGTTTTGGAGTGGAGTATGGCCTTGTGTGCCACGATTGATATATTTGTGTTTCTCTTATTATTGTGAATTATGCATACTCACTCATATTCATACCATGACATTGGTAAAGAGATTTTTTTGAGAAAGCTGATTTGAAAATGACTTCAAACCCGATAAAAAAGTGTTCCGGGTGAATTTTACTTGTCACGACCCAAATTACCAGATTGTGAGGGAACCTACTCTAATCCACCTAGACAGGAGAACCCCTTACCACCCTTCCAACAATAAATGTGAAAGTCTGAAATTAAGTACCATAAAACCAAATCCTTATTACAAAAGATTTTACAACTATATAAATGCGGAAAATGAAAACTACCCAAGGACCTAGTCTAAACAGGTACAAGAGCTTCTAAATTCAGAATGATAAAATTGGACACAACTTCTACCATGAAGGAGAGGAGTAGAAGCTGCTGGAGATCACTATCCATGTCATCTGTGAAACATCAACTGATCCTGCAACCAGACTATACCCCAAAAAAGGTATAGCAAGAGTAGTATCAGTACAAACAACATGTACTGGTAGGTATCATCTTCTGACCAAGGTTAGATCACTTAAACACAATATAGAAATCACAAAAAAAAACATAACAACTTATATAACAATTTAATTCATAACACTTTCATCCACTTATGCTATCTTTATCCCTTGTTTTAACTAAGAGTATTTCCATTGATCATTCATCACCTTCACATTAAGTGTCATCCATCTTAACTCTTACTTGCTTAATCCAGATAGTTATTAAGTCAATCTATTTCACTTACGCCTTAATTAACCTCAATGATAAATGAAAACCAATTATCATCACCTTGTAACAAATACAACAATAAACACACATTATGATAAATACCTCAAGTTTATGACACTTAACCTTTTCAAGTAACTCTACAACTTTAGTCAAGTACAAGTCAACAAACACCAAGTCAAGTCAAACCATGACCAATCAACAACCCTGACTCTAACAACAGAATCTCAAAATATATGCCACGTAACAGGACCACACAAGAATCCCAAATATATCAAGCAACATCATAATTCGGTTCACTCAAGGAATCCACAACAACAGCCACAATATAACTTAGTCCACTTATGGAACCACTATAAACAACAACAATAACAATAATCATACACCCGGTCCACTCAAGGAACCGTCACACTCATACATACCTTGTACATACATGCTAAGGGTTTTATGGTTGCCCACTAGTCATAACCTGTAGGGGATGAACTCTGTCCATGTACCGAAACCCAGAAATCAAGTGCCTGCCAACCTTATTCCACCAAATTTCGTGAAGATGTCCAAATACCGGTACATCCCACAAATAACCAATGGAATATTAGAGCAATCACAGAAAATAATGATAACAACCAACACTTGTAACAACCAAAAGTTTTACATATAAATTCATTGAATGCGATTACACTTAGAACATCAGTTAACACATTCCCTCCTTAAGTATTCATTGCAACAACAGGCAACCACCCAAACACTTGGTCAATTCGAGTTAATCATTTTAGATAAACAACAATCATACTTAAACACACTAAATCACAAGTAGATATGAATAATTGGTTTCATAAATTATAGCATGTCCTAAAACCAATCCACAACTTTCTCAAGCAAGCATTATCAAGCCATATTCATTAAATCCAAGCACTTATTTTAGGAGAGTACATTTAACCCAAAAGAGTCTAAACTGTAGTTCAACATTCATAAGTTCATTCACTAATCCAATCCTCCTTTATTTATACCGAGATAGGGGATTTTCGCTATTTTCTAGCAACCCCTACATTCAAGTCATTACTAGGTTCATGACCTAATCCATTAGCCAATCATCCAACTCTATTCAACATATAAATTAGTTTTAGTCATGCACCTTTATACCCTCTACTTTCTAACCCTTAGCCTAACTTGACTTTAGGCTCTTAAGTTATATCACCGCCTCCTCATACCATAATCAGTTCTCATCACTAGCTTTAAGCAAGATTATCCCATATTTCAACACACATAATATCAAGTTCACTTTTTTTTTTATGGTATTTAGGATGAATCACTAGATTATAGGCTCACACAGTCTCATAATCATCTATATTCACATAATTCATATTACAATCTACCATGAAGTAATGAAAACACAAAACACCCATCAAGGATTCATACATTAACATATTAATACGCAATTAAGCCCTTATTACATTTCATCCATCCAAACTCCATGCCCACAGGCCTAAGCTTGATTTCTCTTGTCAAATCTACATTATGGATATGATTACTAACCATAGTTTACTACTCATAAACCATAACCTACCTGGGTGCCAAAATGTTGCAATAAGTAAGCTATATCATGGATGATCCTCCTTCTTTTTCACGTTTTCTAAGGCTAATAATCTAAAAAAACAACAATTATAAGAGTAATTTATAAACTACTCTTCAAACAAATACTTTGGGAATTCAACCCACTAGTTCTACCCTTATTTACGGTCTATAAAATTATCCAAGGGTTAATTAACCATCAAATAGTTCCTTCAAGTTCAACCCAACTCCATTAATGGAGTCTTTACGCTAAAGGTTCCACCTTTAATGAATTCAAGATCCTCAATTATCAACTTTCATATTTTTGAACCTTAATTCCACACAATAAAGAGTTAACTATAATCAATTCTAGGTGAAAATACATATACCCATGGGTTTTACCTATAAATTCATGAACCTAGGGTTCTAAACCAAAAGAATTTCACCATAAATTTCCCATTCTAATGATTCTAGAAGATGAACGGATTAAACGTTGTTAAAAAGGAGTGAAATCTTACCTCAATGAAGGATTTCCACCCCAATCACGAGAAAATTGCCCCTCTAGGGCTTAGGAATGAAATATTTGAGTTTTTGGGGCTAAAACCTGTCAAAATCATCTTTTAAACTATTGTTGACATCGCTATAGTGACTTGAGCCTGCTACAGCGGCCTCAGCTTTTTTAGCACGGACAACCTTCAAGAAAATGGTTGTAACTTTTTACTTAGGAAGCGTATTGATAAATGGTCAATTGTGTTGGAAAGATGACTCAGAGATATTTAATTTGGTGGGTATTGGGATCCCTAACTCCTTATATTCTAGGAGGAGTGCTCATTTAAAGTTGACCATAGTTTAAACTTGGCCCAAAACTAAATCGGCATGGATACTTTCAACTTAACTTTGTACTAGGGGTATTGTATGACCTTAGTACATATCAAATGTACTCCCATACTAAATAACTAATCCTAACAATTTTGACAAATGAGAAGTACATGCATTTACCACATATATTTTCAGTAATGACGGAACCAATCGTTACATTATTGATTTTAACTTACATACCTGATGGGAAAGTGCTCCGGGTAGATTTTACTAATTTTAACTTGCATAACTAATAGGAAAGTGTTTCATGTGGATTTTTTTTACATATATTAATTTACATGCCTGATGAGAAATTATTTCGGGTGGCCCGATAAGAAATGGTTTAGGTGGGATTCTTAACTTGCATGCCTAATGGGAAACAGTTCTGGGTGGATATATAGAAATCACGAGTCCCCTATAGGTCTCAGCTAGCTTTACAGGGCAGTGGACTTATATTGTAGCATATATTACATCATTTTACATTTATCTCATCATTTCTATTTGATTTGTACTATTATTGTTGTGCACAGTGGTTGAATTGATTGTTACTCTTTTCTTTATTTGAGGAGTTGTGGACTTTGTACCTTGTTGTTTCCATATTATTGTTTTATATTTGCTAGATTAGGTGTAGCTTTCTTGATTGAATATGTTCGAGGATATAGTTTGTCATAGTGTTTAGATAGTTTTCACCATCACTTTAAATTAGGGTCAGTCAACAAAGTTGCTGAGTACATATAGTTTGGTACTCACACTTATTTATTTATACACATTATGTGCAGGTATAGAGCCATCTGTTCATGGATGTTGAGTTAGAGTCCACACTCGAGTTCTTTTTATATTGAGATTCAGAGGTAGCAGTTGATTGATCCAGTGCCTATCGAATCTCCTTTGTCTCATTCCTTATTTTGAGATAGTTTAGACTCATGTTGTACTGATTCTATCATTAGAGGCTTGTACTTGTGACATTCGTATTTTAGGGGTGTTTATTACTTTTTGTACTTTCGTATTGGATTATCTATGTTATTTCGCTTGAAACTATCTTTACCTTACTTTTTTGTGACTTATTTTATTGTTATCCGTTTGTGTGATGGGTTGGTTTACCTATCGGGGGGTGCGATAGGTGTCATCACGACTTAAGTTTTTGATCGTGACAACTACACTTCGCTTTCTTTAGAATCTCTCTTCTCTCTTTCTCTCTCAATATCACTGGCCTCTCCCTTCCTGCTCTCCCTTCCTGTTTCTCTCTCTTAATTTTTTACGCAATGAATTCAGGTTAAAGTTTTTAGTAGTAGTTGATAAGTTTGCAACCCATTTTCGCTAATATTTTAAATGGAAGTGAGTTGAGTTTGTCCATAGAGTAATTCCTTCTTTCAATTATGGTCATATATCACTAAAATAATTCACGCTAATAATTAATTTGATGGAATTTCAATTAGTTTTATTTTTGGACAATGGGTCATAGATTTGGAATGCTAGATGTCAAAGCACTTCTGTATTAAATACAAGTGATTGTATTTTTTTTATTTGTATCTTTGTATATGGTGAGAATAAAAACTGTATTTATAATTTATTTTGTATTTCGTATATGCCTGAAATGTATTCAATCATCTACCTGTATCTTTTTTTGTTTTTATATCTTTGTTTACACTTAGACTGTATTCGTTGATACAACTTAAATGTGCACATGAATACAAGTGATACAAGAGTGAATGAATACAAGTGATACAAGAATGAATGAATACGATCCCCTGTAATTTTTGTTATTTGTATATGCATGGATTGTATACATCGATATATCTTAAATGCATACATGAATACAAATGATACAAAAGCGAGTGAACACAAGTGCAACTAGGACGAATGAATACAGTCCCTTGTATTTTTTGTTATTTGTATCTTTGTATAATTGTAAAATATATTCATCAATATAACATGAATTCATTGATACAACCTAAATGCATGTACGAATACAACAAATATAGTCACCGGACACCTAAAAAATATAGAAGTACAGAGGGAGAGAGAGGTGGACATAGAGAATACATCTTAAATGCACATATAAACATAATAAATATAATCACCTAACACCTCAAAAAATATACAAAGACAGAGCAAGAGGTGGAAATACATAATACAATTTGAATGTATAAATGAATACAACAAATACAAAGCCTAACACCTTGAAAAATATTATAACAATACTTGTTGTGATTTTTAGTTTTATCTATGTTCTGACTGTTTTACCCTTCCCTGTAGTTGCTACATGTCATTTATGAGTTGTGGAGATGGCTGACACCGTCTCCGAAGTGTTCGGGAGTGAATTGAGTGAGTTTGAGGTACGAGTAGCCTCATAACAACAACAACAACAACAACAACAACAACAACATACCCAGTATATTCCCACCACGTGGGGTCTAGGGGGGGAGGGTAAGTGTACGCAGTCCATACCGCTACCTCAAAAGTGAGATAGAGAGACTGTTTCTGAAAGACCCTCGGCTCAAGAAACAATAGCGTAGAAAAGAAATAGTAAGTGACAAGATATGAAATGCTAAATCACACCCAATAATAATATAAACAGGACCCACCAAGTAATCCAACAAATAATAACACACTATAAAGTTATACAAATACTCTAGCTACAAGCACTACTAATGCAACAAAATTCTCCTATCTACTAACACTGACGCCCCTTCCCTACTAACCTTCTACCCTAATCCACCTCCTCCACACCTTCCTATCTAGGGCCATGTCTTCGGTAAGCTGCAGCTGTTCCATATCATGTCTAATCACCTCCCGCCAATACTTCTTCGGTCTACCCCACCCTCGCCTGAATCCATCCCTAGCCAACATCTTGCACCTCTACACTGGGGCCTCCGTGCCCCTCCTCAACACATGCCCTAACCATCTCAACTTACTTCCCGCATCTTGTCTTCCATCGACGCTACTCCCACTTTGTCTCGTATAACCTCATTCTTAATCCTATCCTTCCTAGTACACCCACACATCCACCTTAACATCCTCATCTCCGTCACCTTCATCTTTTGGATGTGAGCTTTCTTGACTGGACAACACTCCGCTCCATATAACATAGCCAGTCTAACCACTACTCTGTATAACTTGCCTTTGAGTATAGGCGGCACCTTCTTATCACACAAGATTCCAGACGCGAGCCTCCATTTCAACCAACCTGCCCTAATTCGGTGAGTGACATTCTCATCAATTTCTCCACTCCCCTGAATCATAGACCCAAGATACTTGAAACTATATCTCTTTCGGATGGCCTGAATATCAAGCTTTATAACCACCTCAGCCTCATGCGCCGCCTCGCTGAACATACACTCCAAGTATTCCGTCTTGGACCTACTCAACCTAAATCCCTTAGACTCAAGGGTCTTCCTCCAAACCTCCAACTTATCATTAACTCCACTGCGGGTCTCATCAATTAAAACTACATCGTCCGCAAAAAGCATACACCAAGGCACCTCACCTTGAATTTGCAAAGTCAAAACATCCATCACCAAAGTAAATAAAAATGGGCTAAGAGTCGATCCTTGATGCAACCCCATCAAGATAGGAAAGTGCTCAGAGTCCCCTCCCACCGTCCTAACCCGAGTCTTAGCTCCGTCATACATATCCTTAATCGCCCTTGCATACACCATAGGAACACCTCTAGCCTCCAAGAACCTCCATAAAACCTCCCTGGGGACTTTATCATAAGCCTTCTCCAAGTCGATGAACACCATGTGTAAGTCCTTCTTCCTCTCCCTATATTGCTCCACTAGTCCCCTTATGAGGTGGATGGCCTCAGTAGTCGAGGGTCCCGGCATAAATCCAAACTGATTCTCAAAAATAGGCACAATCTTACGTAACCTCAACTCTACCACCCTCTCCCAAAGCTTCATAGTGTGGCTCAACAACTTGATACCCCTATAATTGTTGTAGTCTTGAATGTCACCCTTATTCTTACACAAAGGAATCATCGTACTCCATCTCCAAGCTTCCGACATCCTTGTCATTCTAAAAATGGTATTAAACAATCTAGTCAACCACTCCAACCCTTCCCCTCCCGTGCACTTCCAAAAATCCACCGGGATCTCGTCTGGCCCTGTCGTTCTACCTCTATACATCCTACGAATAGCACCCTTAACCTCCTCTACCTTAATCCGCCTACAATAGCCGTAGTCGCGAAGCCTCTCAGATTGCTCCAAATCCCCCAACACAATGTTAGTGTCCCTTCCTTCATTCAAGAGCTTATGAAAGTACGACTGCCATCTTCTCCTAATAAGAACCTCCTCCACTAAAACTTTTCCGTCAGCATCCTTAATACCCTTCAGTCGGTCAAGGTCCCGAGCCCTCGACTCCCTAACCTTGGTTAGCCGATACAACTTTTTATCACCACCTTTACCCTCTAACACCTTGTATAAGCTTTCAAAAGCCGCACTCTTAGCTGTAGAAACAACCAACTTAGCCTCTTTCTTAGAAATCTTATACTCCTCCCTATTCATCCGCATCTCCTCCTTATCCCTACTCTCGACCAATTTCGTGTACGCCTTCTTCTTCACTTCCACCTTCCCTTTAACCTCTCCATTCCACCACCAGTCCCCTCGGTACTTGCCCGAACGACCTTTCGAGACACCCAACACCTCTCTAGCCGTCTCCCTGATGTCACTGGCAGTCTTATCCCATATACTATCCGTGTCCCCTCTACTCTCCCAAGCTTTTCTAGCACTCAAATTCTTCCCTATCTCAAGCGCACTGTCCATAGTCAGGCTACCCCATCTAATCCTCGGCCTATCCTCCACACCCTTTCTCCTCCTCTCCTTCTTGATCTCCAAGTCCATCACCAAAAGCCTATGTTGGGTCGACAGACTCTCACTAGGTATGACCTTACAATCTCTACAAAGACCCCTATCACCCTTCCTAAGGAGCAAAAAGTCTATTTGGGTCTTGGCCACTGAACTACCGAAGGTAACTAAGTGCACCTCCTTCTTCGGGAAGTAAGAATTAGCTACCAGCAACCCAAAAGCCTGAGCAAAATCCAAAAGGGTGACACCTCCTTCGTTCCTTACACCGAACCCAAATCCTTCATGCACATCAACATAACCGTTCGAAGAAGACCCTATGTGACCATTGAACTCCCCTCCTATGAACAACTTCTCATTGTTAGGAACACCCCTCACTACCCCATCCAAAGTCTCCCAGAAACTCCTCTTCTCATCCTGATCCAAGCCTACATGCGGGCCATATACACTAATAATGGTCAAAGAAGACCCCTTCATAACTACTTTAATCGTCATCAATCTATCGTTGACCCTTCTAATCTCTACCACGTGCTTCCTAAGCTCATCATCTACTAGGATACCCACTCCATTCCTATTCCTCACGCTTCTTGAGTACCACAACTTATAACCGTTAACTACCCTCGCCTTAGTACCCACCCATTTAGTTTCTTGAAGACACGCTATACTTATTCGCCTCTTCTTAAGAATTTTCACCAGCTCTATGGACTTCTCCGATAAAGACCCTATGTTCCACGACCCTATTCTCAGCCTAGGGTCTCTCTTAACCCACTTACCCCTACCCTCCGCCCCGACCCCTGGCCCCCACCTAACCCCGTCCGAAGATATGACCCTACACCATCAACATCAACCCCCGCCACCAAATACCACACCAGCTAAAATCACGACCACCCCAAGAATAAACCTAAGATCAAAACCAAGTACAATTGAACAAATATAACCTGTCACTGCTAACTACTAATAAGTAATCAAAAAGAAAACCAGTAGATTGTCAAGAATAAGCAGGAAAATCAGCCAGTAAACCTAAAGAAAATGGGCCAAAACCCGAATATTAACCACTACTGGTGGTAGTTGCCACCACCAAATAATAAAGTTATACAACTGCTAAAAGAGATGGAGCGTGTGCACATGATCTAAGTTTGGACTGGTTACTTGCTCGAGGTATCTAATTCCGACAATTTGGTGTAGAAATTGGTCGCCAGAATTTGTTACCGGGCTACTGCACGTCAGTCTAACTACTGACTGGGGGGACACCAAATCTGAGCGGGCTTGTAAAAATAAAGCACAACAAAACACAAGAATGTTGTTTCCGGCAAAATTTTTGGTCAACTTCGCCGAAAAAAGTAAGACCCGACAAGAAAAGGGGTCGCCGGACTAGTCCAGGTCTGGCCAACGCAGATCGGGTCACCGGAACAAATCTGGCAGGATTAGATCTGAGTCGTCGGAGAAGATCTGGGCCGCCAGAGCCGCCGGAGCTGGGACCAGAGTGCTGAGCAGTTGGGTAATGACTCGCCGGAGCTGATCTGGCGTGTGTCAAGACTCGCTGGAGCAGATTTGGCGTGCTGCCTACTGATCACCGTAAATAGTAGGTTGTTGGAGGGCAGGGGAAAGCGCGGTAGAGATAT
Organism: Capsicum rhomboideum; assembly: GCA_031232105.1. Taxonomy (NCBI): domain Eukaryota; kingdom Viridiplantae; phylum Streptophyta; class Magnoliopsida; order Solanales; family Solanaceae; genus Capsicum; species Capsicum rhomboideum. Next base: position 16,079,665 of record CP124718.1, read on the forward strand.
ACACTTTTCGGCGAATTTATCAGTTCTCCGTCTCCGCCGATGATCGAAAACCTAAGTCTGATGAATTGATATTCAGAAATGAAAATACAATGCTAGTCTCTCAAGAATTCTCCAAGTGATTAGTTTAAATTTGGTCAATATTTTGTGATCCAAGCGTCAGATGGTGATTCTGTTAGTTCCATTAGATTCGAAATGTTGATTTAGGTTAGTAGCATAGTTGATTCAGGTTTCGGGGCTTATATTGAGTTTTAACCTCTTAGACGAGAAATTAGTTAAAATAGCTTAAAAAGAAATCTCGGGGGTTGACTTATTAAAAATGACCTCTTTCGATAAATCTAATGGTTTCATTAAGTTCGAAAAGTCGAAATTAGTAGCATTATTGGTTTATTTTTATGGGATCCCGAATGAATCTCGAGGGTCCGTTCGAAGGATTTTAAACCATTTTCCCTTCAACTGGTTTGCTTTCAGATGGTGCAAGAAAAACCTTATTTGCTTTCATGGTCCACCTTCACGATCATGGAGAAGAAAATTCTCTGGTCATCACAAACACAAGGTAGTGACCATGTTCGCGAAGAGATGTCGAGTGGATCGGGTTGGGTTTAACCATCGTGGTCGCAAGACCCACCTTCCGCGATCGCGATGGATTACTTTATGCCGGAAAACACTGACCTTTGCGATCATGAGGTGGGGACCGTGATCGTGAGGTATTGTTCACCTGGACAATATATAATGTCTATTTCTCAATTTTTCACTATTTTTGGACTTTGGTACCGCTAGATTGGCGATTTTAAAAATGATTTTTCATCTAAAGTGTTTGGGTGAGCTTCTAAACGTGATTTTAATCATTATTCATTGAATTTATCTTAAAAACATCTTCAAAACTTGGATTTTTAGGGTTTCACTTGGTAAATTGAGAAAAAGGTTTTTCTTTGATTTCAAGCTAAATTTCAACTTATTTTTTGATGGGTTTTCATATTTAGAACCATTGAAGTATGGGAAACTTAATTATTCAATAAAATTTGGTTTTTTCTTTTTTTCTTCGGGTTTGAGTTTTGAACTATTTTTGGATCCGGAATAAAAGTAGCTAATATGGGTATCATTAGACTCCTTTTAACGTGTAGATTATGTTTTTGATAGATTGAGTTCATTTTGAGACCGCAAGAAAAGCAAAATCTCCTAGTTAAATGGTCCAGACTCAAGTTTTGGCTTTTTGAGGTAGGTTATAACTTAACTTTCTTTAGAGCGGGCTGAGTAGTTAACCATTCATGTAAAGTATGCTATGGGTTGGAGATTTTATCATGAGATTCACCTTTTGAGATTATTATTTTATCATGTTGCCCGTGTGGGGTCTTATGTGAATGTTGCTATTGACTTGAGAGGTTATTATTATTGTGATGCCCGTGAGGGAATAATATTGGTCTTATTCAAGCATTATTTGCCTTTATTATTATTGTCATGCCATAGTGGGGGCTTGAATTGAATTTATTGATGTTTTACATGGCTTTTCATTACTGTGGTGCCATGCGATGACTTATATCATAATTTATTGAGATTTGAGCTCATTTTATACCATTGTTGAGCTGATTCATTACATGATATTGTTTTGGTTATGAGCACGAATCCTTATGTCATTCATCCATATACATGGAATTGGTACCACAGAGAAATACTAATTTTTGAACGAAAATGAGACACTTTATAAAACCCTTGACCGAGGAATATGCCGGTAAGGTTGATTGAGATATGAGATTGAAATTGTGAAAGCATATGGTTTACAAACTCCCCTCCATGGGTCCTGTCTTGGAAGCTTATGCTCGAAAGGTGTATATAAGGTGATATTGAGACATTCCATTTTTATCATATTGTTGCATTACATTACATCATTTGTATTTCTATTATGTGTTTGTTATCGGGTATTTAGTTTTCCCTTATATATGATGTGTAGTTATTCTTATATTTTCATTATACTCGTAGAACTCTTAGGAGATATGGTTTGATCCATTGTTGGGAACTTTTCTGTATGCAGATGGAAGAATGTTCATAGTATTCATTATTTATTTAGTTTTTTTCTTTGCTCGATCGACCTATGATACCTACAAGGTACAAATGATACATACTCACTCCTATTTTATGTACCTTTTTGGTGTAAATCCCTATTCGAGTGTGACTTCGAAGCATGAGATCGTGCTATGTTTGAGGCTGATTCAAAGTATGGGTGAGCTCCTTGTTCGGGGATTAATTTCGAACTTCATCTCATCTATCTTGTCTTTACTTTATTATTTAGAGATAGAGTTGTGTATTTTTTATACTCATTATCAGTATTAGTGGTCTTTACTCATGACACGAGATTTTGGGATTGGAGTTGTATTTTGTTCAGCTTCAGATATTGTTGTTTATTCATATATGGCTTGACTTTCCTATGAAGTCTTGTATTTTGGTTTCATTATTTCTTTTCTGCATTTTTTATCTCTTGGGGTGTTAGGATTTCCTACCTAGGGTTGGGATAGGGTAGGTGCCATCATGACTTAGACTTTTGGATCGTGACAAATTGGTATCAGAGCGCTAGGTTCACTGATCTCATGAGTAAAAGAGCAAGATGTCTAATAGAGTCTCGCAGATCGATATATTGATGTTTGTATCTATCTTCGGGAGGTAATGAGGCATTTTAAAGAAAACTTCTCTAATTTGATTCCATAGTGTGCGTATTATTCATGTCTAATATTCTAAACTTGTATTCCATTATTTCTGTGCAGATAGTAAGAATTACACCCAGAGTTATTGAGGATGCTAAGCCAACACCTATTGTTTAAGCCCCAGTCAAGAGGCGAGGCAAGGGTCATGGTCGAGACAGAGGTAGAGGTCAGGCATGAAGAGCGAATCCGACTAAAGGATGAGGTAAAGCAGCCTCTCCCGAGCCTGAGATTGAGTATGATGAGAAGGCTTATCAACTAGAGGATGTAGGTCCAGCTCAGGACCCTCAGAGTTTTAGCATTACACTAGTATTGCGAGATATATTGAATCGTTTTATAGGCCCTTTGGACGGCATTCCTCAAGCTAGCATTCTATCAGATACACCAAATGGTTCTTAGACTACAGGAGGTGTATAGCTGCCAGGGCAGACTCCTATTCATGGTTATCAGACTCTCGGGGCATAATTAGCTATTTTTGTGGACCCATGTGTTTAGACATTGCCTATTAGGTTGGTTGTTTTGCCTATAGCCCTAAGTCTTGTTATGTCTACTGATGAGCAGAAAAGATTTGAGAGATTCATTAGATTATCCCCTCACAAGTTCAGTGGTGCCATTGGTGAGGATACTTATGAGTTTCTCATTGATTATTAGGAGAGGTTGCATAACCTCAGTTTGCTTGAGTCCCATGGTGTTGATTACACTACCTAATAGTTGAATGATGTGGCTAGGTAATAGTGGAGATATCTTATCAGTTGTAGACCAGTGGATTCCCCTCCTTTGAAATGGACCTAGTTTTCTGAGACTTTTCTGGAGTGGTTTGTGCCTTTTAGCTTGAGGGACTAGCATATGAATGAGTTTGATCATTTGGAGCAAGGCTTTATAACTATTGCAGAGTATGAGGCTCATTTTTATGCATTGTCTAGATATGACATTGCTAGCATTTCCATAGAGTCTGAGTGGATTAGGAAGTTTGTTAAGGGTTTGACTGGTTATTACCAGTTGGAGATGGCTCAGTTAGTGGTTTTTGGTGGTTCTTTTCAGAGTGTAGTGGATCATGCCAAGGTGATTAAGACTATTCATCAGGTTATGCAGGGTGGTGGTGCTACGAGGGTGCGCCAACAGGTCAATTTCAGTGGGCATGCATCCCGAGGTAGGGATTTCTTATGGTTATCATAGCAGAATAGTTCAAGCAGCTTTGTGGAGTTCAAATGGTAGGTTTACAGGTTCTAAGACTTCGAGTGGTCAGAGATTGGGCCATGTAGGCCAAGGGTCTCTTTTTGGTTCATCTGGTTATGGAGGGCATTCTAGCTCTTCTGGTCCCTCTCAGTATGATTCTTCTAGTAGAGTATGTATTGTGTGTTATGAGCATAGTCACTTAGCGAGGGATTGTCCTTGACGTGTGATTGGTTCTTCCCAGCATAGTTCTTAGCTTTTGCTTTGTCCGACTCTAATGTCAACAGTTAGAGGTGGTACTCAGGGTAGTAGAGGTGGTTCTAGGGGTATCAGAGGTGGGGCATAGGGAGCTCATGGTGATGGATAAGGAGTCACTTAGAATGGTAGAAGACGTGGTCAATGCTATGCTTTTCCTGGGAGACATGAGGCAGAGGCCTCTGATGCAGTGATTACAGGTATCGTCCCAGTTTGCCATAATTTTTTTGTAGTACTGTTTGACCCTAGGTCTATATTCTCTTATGTGTCTGCATATTTTGCTACTAGTATCAATGCTATATATGAGTCCCTTGGTATGCCTATTCGTGTTTCTACCCTCGTAGGTGATTTTTTAGTAGTAGATCAGGTGTACCGATCATGTATTGTGACCTTTTTGAGGCGTGATACTTGAGTGGACTTAATTTTCCTCGATATGGTTTATTTTGATGTCATATTGGGTAAGGATTGGTTGGTTCCTTATCATATAGTTTTGGATTATTTTGCAAAGACCGTGACTTTAGCTATTCTGGGTGTGCCGAGGTTAAAATGGAAGGGTGCTCCCATCTTGTGTTCAAATAGGGTTATACATATGCGTCGCATGTTAGGAAAGAGGTGTCTTTCTTATTTAGCCTATGTTCACGATACTAGTGTTGATTCACTGCCTCCCTTGAATTCTGTGTGAGTTGTTAGAGAGTTCATGGACATATTTCCTACATACTTACCTGGTATTCCTCTAGATCGAGATATTGATTTTGCCATTGGTGTTGAGCCGGACACTAAGCCCATTCCTGTGTCTACCTATAGAATGGCACCGACAGAATTGAAAGACTTGAAAGAGCAATTAAAGATTTGTTGAGTAAGGGTTTCACTAGACTGAATGTGTCTCTTTGAGGTGCTCCTGTCTTGTTTGTGAAGAAGAAAGATGGATCCATGAGTATATGTATTGATTATTAGCAATTGAATAAAGTGACTATCAAGAAAAAGTATCTTCTTTCTTGTATTGATGATTTGTTTGATCAGCTTCAGGGTGCTTTAGTGTTTTCTAAGATCGATTTGAGATCTGGTTACCATCATTTGAGGATTAGAGCTTCGGATGTCTCGAAGACAACTTTTCGGATACAGTGTAGCATTTATGAGTTCTTGGTTATGTCTTTTGGGTTGACTAGTGCCCCAACAACATTTATGGAATTGATGGACAAGGTATTTCGACCTTATCTTGATTCTTTTGTGATCATGTTCATTTGAGGACCGTACTTCAGAGATTGAGAGATGAGAAGTTGTATGCCAAGTTCTCCAAGTGTGAGTTTTTGTTGGATTATGTTTCTTTCTTGGATCATGTAGTGACCAAGGATGGTATTATGGTCTATTCGGTCAAGGTCATGATTGGGGTAGACCTACTTCTCCTACCAAGATTTGGAGTTTTGTTGGGTTAGTGGGTTATTATTGGCGCTTTATGCAGGTTTTTTTTCTATTGCGACTCCTTTGACCAAGTTGACTCAGAAAAAAATATTTTCCAGTGGTCGGATGATTGTGAGGTGAGCTTTTAAAATCTCAAGGAGTTGTTGAATTCGGCTCCTATCTTGACTTTTTTTGAGAAGGGCATGGGTTTCACTGTGTTTTGGGATGCTTCTGGAGTTAGCTTGGGTGGTGTGTTGATGCAAAAAGGTAAGGAGATTGCTTATGCTTCTCAACAGTTGAAGCCTCATGAGAAAAACTACCCAACTCATGATTTGGAGTTGGCTGCGGTTGTGTTTGTGTTAAAATTGTGGCGACACTATTTCTATGGAGTTCATTGTGAAATTTTCTCTGATCATCATAGCCTTCAGTACTTCTTCACTTAGTGAGATCTTAATATGAGACAGCATAGATGGTTAGAGTTGCTTAAGGATTATGATCTCACTATTCTTTATCATCGAGTTAAGGCTAATGTGGTAGCGAATGCCTTGAGTCAAAAAATGGCGAGTATGGGGAGTTTGGCTCATTATTGGTAGGGGAGCGACCTTTAGCTTTAAACGTTCAGTCTTTGGCTAACTAGTTAGTTCGACTTGATATTTCGACACCTAGGTGTGTTTTTGCATATGTTGAGGCTAGGTTTTCATAGATGGATCAGATTTGAGCTCGTTAGTTTGATCATGAGAAGTTGAGGGTGATACGTGATAAAGTGTTGAATAGTGAGGCAAAGACGGCTTCTCTTGATCCAGAGGGTGTTTTCAGGATCGGTGGTCATATTTGTGTGCTGGGAGTTGGTGGTCGGATTAGACTGATCTTGGAGAAGGCTTATTGGTCAAATTCTATTCATCTAGGAGAGGCTAAGATGTATCATGATTTGAAGCAGCACTTTTGGTAGTGTGTTATGAAGAAAGATATTGTAGAGTTTGTAGCCAGATGTTTGAATTATCATCAAGTGAAGTATGAGCATCAGCGATCGGGTGGTACTATGCAGAGGATGCCCTTTCCTGAGGGGAAGTGGGGGCGGATCACTATGGATTTTATTGTTAGCTTACCCCAACTTTAGGGAAATTTGATTCTATTTAGGTGATTGTGGATAGATTGACTAAATCAGCTCTCTTTATACCTATGAAGGTAAACTATAATGCAGAGAAGTCTTCCAAGATCTACATTTGTGAGATTGTTCGGTTGCATGAAGTGCCTATGTCCATTATTTCTATTAAAGGTACGTAGTTTACCTCAAATTTTGGAGTTCTATGAAGAAAGAGTTGGGTACTAAGCTTAAGATGAGCACAACTTTTCACCCTCAGACGGATGGCCAGTTAGAAGGACCATTCAGGTGCTAGCGAACATGCTTCGAGTGTGTGTTATGGATTTTGACGGTCATTGGGACCAGTTTTTGCCCTTAGCAGAGTTAGCCTACAACAACAGTTACCATTCCAGCATTAAGATGGCACCTTTTGAGGCTTTGTATGGGCGGAGTTGTAAATCCCCTGTGGGATGGTTTGATTCATTCGAGGTTAGGCCTTTGGGCACTGACTTGTTTAGAGACACGATGGATTGAGTTTGATTGATTCAGCAGAGGCATGTGGCTGCCCAGAGTAGGTAGAAGAGTTATGCCGATCAACGAGTTAATGATGTAGCATTCATGCTTACTGAGCGGATTTTGTTGAAGATATCACCCATGAAGGGTGTAATGAGATTTGGGAAGAAGGGAAAGCTTAGTCTGATATTTATTGGGCCTTGATGTTGCCCAAAATATACCTCCGAAAAAGTATAATGCGGTCGTTGTATCAAATATAGAACCCAACAAGGTTGGGGTCGATCCCACAAGGAATAGGTTGAAGTTTATATAGAATGTTGGTTTGATTAACTGGTAAGTAAGTAAAAAGGGTTTTTTTTGTGAAGAAGTAATAAAGTAACGATTGCTGATTGTATCGAGTTTGTAGACAATAAGAGAGATACACTAGGACTGTGATCCCCAATGATTCCTTAACTTCACCGGTTACTTGTGCTAACAAAACCATCCCGCTATGTGGCATGCAAAATCTGACAAGATATGTTCATCTAAATGTCTCTCGACCTTGGTTAGACGAATTTCACTCTTCTCCTCTCGGTCTCCGAGTGTTGCACTACTAACCCTTGTCCTGGATCTCAGATAACTATTCCCGCTAAGGCTCAAGTTATTATATGAATGTTGATAGCTTCAAATCTCTGTTGTTATCTCCTTTTCCCAATCTCTACCTCTTTCTCAAGCAAATCTAGAATACAGGCGAGTTTCTAACGTTTACAACCATTAGAAAGCAATCAAAACAAAGGAAACAACAATACATGCATTCACAGCGGTTCAGAGTTGCTTTGCACTTAACCGGTTTCGTTAATTCTTCATGGTTCACACAACCCTAGTTGATGAGTTTAGCTACTCATAATTGTAAGAACATAAGAAGAATTCAGAGATGAAGACATAATTGCACACTCACACTAATGAAGAAGAACTGAAATCTTAATTATCAATAAAACTCGAATTAGGGTTTCTAACTACAAAACCAAGAAGATGTTTATAAGCTCAAAAACAACATGAAATAGCTCTCAAAAAAATGTAATGACTCATTCTCGCACATAGGACTAAACAGGGGTATTTATAGATACAAAGTTAGTCCTATCCTAATCAGAACAGGAGAACAGAGCCGGCAACTTTCACGGTATCGTGACTTGGTATCGTGGAACCAAGTCACGCCACGTAGGTTGGTGTCGTGGAAATCAGTGCTCAGTTAGATGTCTTCAGAAGTTGACTCACGCCACCTAGTCACGCCACATAGTACCCACGCCATGTGGATGCCTGGCGTGGAAATCAGGCATTTTTTTCACACTGGAAGTTGACCCACGGCACCACTCACGTCATGTGAGTGGTGTCTTGACTTCCACTCTGGTGCAGATTCTTGTTCTTTCATCTGTAGACACTTCGTTCTCGGGCTTGATTCTTCCTTTTTGATCATTTTGCCTTCAAAAACCTGTTTTCCTGCAATGTAGGACAAAAACCACATCATACCCACCAAATACACCCAAGTTATTGCATATTTTCCTTGTTTCAAGCATCGAAAGTGCCATGTAACCATGGCGCATCAACACCCTCAACTTAGAGTGTTTGCATGTCCTCAGGCAAACAAAACAAAAACACACATATACGATGCTTGATTAAGAGAAACTTAAGGGACCTATGGCAGTCGACTCATTGCCTTTGGCACAAAAATTTTCCGACCCCTCCTATTTGCAAATCAAATCCCAAGTGTGTATACAGGCTACATATTATCATGACACAGAAGGGATCAAGTGATGGCACTAGATTACGAACAAACAACTAAGCATATATGCAAATGACATTATTCGAACAAACAACAGTTAACAATGCAACCCATGTACTCTCACAATCAAAGAAGTCCCATGCACTCACAGTATGCTAATGAATCTCAATTTAGGGACTCGGTCAAAACACTCTCTCTCACAAAGAAGTTCAAACAGTGTGCATGAAATACCATAGGCTTGCCCTTATTTTCTATGCCTTAATTTTCGGACAGTTGAACTAGGATCACTATAGGACTTTACTCGACTTGTAATGTAGGCTTGGGGACGGGTATGGTACATATGGATACAGTGACTCAACCCTCCTTGACACTACACTATTTTTGGCTCCAACTTTCAACCTTTCTCATTTTTATTCTCCCTTATTCTCCTTTCTTTTATTTTCAGATTTCGGCTGCGATTTTTCTCAAACTTCATTACACAACTTTTTTTTTACTTTATATATATTTTTTTCTTCACACCTAAATCTGTTTTCTCTTTTTCTTTTATTACCCCTTCTTCATACCCAAATTAAACTACGCACCCCTATAATAGCCATCCTCAACTTAGGCTATCCAAAGAGGGACCAGAGCCAATACAGGTTAATTGTAACTAAAATGGGAAGGTGAATAGGCTAAAGAAAGAAAATAGGTCAATTAAAGCTCAAAATCGGGATCAAGGGATACTTATTCATTTGGTCTGGCATTTAGGCTAAAAATGGACTTATTCAAAAACGGTCTATGATCCTTTCCTAAGCTCAAAATCAGGATCAAGGGATACTTATTCATTTGTTCTGGCATTTAGGCTAAAAATGGACTTATTCAAAAATGGCCTATGATCCTTTCCTAACAACTATCCTCTAACCTAGGCAAGACTAACCTGGCAAGTTCTGGATCGCACTCGCAAAGTGAACTAATTAATGAACTCACACACACATAGCACAGGGTTGTATTATCAACTACTACCTATCTGGTTCATGCAATGCTAGCTACAGTTATTTGCCTATAATCCTAGTTCCATATCAAGATCCAACAACTGTCACACATAAACATTCTACACATACATACTTTAAGAATAAAAAATTTTCAGGAGGGGTATCCTTAACATTCAAAAAGCATAAATTTTTCTAAACTGGACTGCACTATAGTTCCCTTACTTTTCTCCTAATTTAGCAAGAAACACATAAAAATTATAAATAACACCTTAAACATGTCGGTTATACTATGATAACACACTCGGGGGAAAAGAAACACGACAACAAAAACCCCCAAAAGGATATATAGACCCACAAGTACCTATACCCCCACCAAATAAGCATGCATTGTCCCCAATGCATTAGACAAAAATAAAACACGGGAGTTAGAAACATACCTGTGGCACCCTAGGTGCGTGGCTCTAATGTCGATCAAAATAAAAAATCAAAGCAAACGCAGAAATAGTAAGACACCTTGGGTTGCCTCCCAAGCAGCGCTTGATTTAACATCGCGGTACGACGCGCGTATCTTGATTACTCAGACTTCATCAAGATACCCCCTGGGTTGGACTCCAGGATCATCTAAAATATTTATTTCTGAAACCACCCTCATGTCCTTTGGCTGTTTCATAGTTTTGCAAATATTGAATGTGACTTCCTTGTTATCCAGCCTGAATTTTAGCTTACCTCGCTCCATATCTACCAATGCTCTACCGGTGGCTAAAAATGGTCTCCCCAAAATTATGGGCATATCAAAATCGACCTCACAATCCAAGACCACAAAGTCAGCAGGAAAGATGAAGTTTTCAACCTTGACCAAAACGTCACATACTATGCCCAAAGGTTTCTTGATCGTACGATCCGCCATCAATAACTACATCTTTGTTGGCTTGAGGGTTCCCAAACCTAATTTCTTGAATACTGCCAGCGGCATCAAGTTAATGCTTGAAACTAGGTCACACAAAGCTCTGGCAAAGTTAACTGACCCAATTGTGCATGGAACTGTGAAGGTACCGGGGTCATCTTTCTTTTGCACAAGAGAACGGGATGCAATCGCACTACAATGGTACAAATCTCCGACAGACTCATTGGTGATAGTTCTCTTCTTCGTCACCAAGTCTTTCATGAACTTTGCATATCTCGGCATTTATTCCAAAGCTTCAATAAGAGGGATGTTTATAGAAAGTTGCTTCAATATGGACATGAACTTATGAAATTTTCCATCCTCCTTCTTTTTCTTCAAACGTTGAGGGAATGAAGGTGGCGGCCTAGGAATGGGGGTTAGCACTTGCGGAGCTTCCTTCTCTTTCTCAGTTTCAGCACTTACCTTATTTTAATCAGTTTGAGGCCTTTCCACCTCTTTCGTGATATCCCCACTAATAATTTTATTTTCGACCACCTTTTTCTTGAGATGTTGAGGGAAAGGTGGAGGAGGTCTTGGAAATAGAACATACTTCTGTAGAGCTTCCTTTATTTTTTTCGTGGCCTTAGTCTGCTCTTCCAGTGGAGCATGAACACCCTCAACTTGATTGGGTGCCTCAATAAGACTCATTCCACTTCTTGTGGTGATAGCCATACAATGAGCATCATTTTTTGGATTCTGGACGGTATTGCTTGGAAGTGTACCTGGCTGACATTGGTTCAATGCCACAGATATCTGCCCGAACTGTTGCTCCAACCTTTTAATGGCAGTCGAATGAGAATCTACTTTCTGACTTATTCCCGAAATGTCTGCCCTAATCTCTTTAAGACATTTTTCTTGGCTTTTAGACCTCGTAACCAGTTTATTCAGAAGGTCTTTAATCCTTGAATTTCCAGCCTCAGCATCGCGGCTACCTGGTGGTACGTAAAGACCATTCTTCTCTCTATAGTCACCTTTTTACCTTCAATCACCATCACAATCTCGTTCTCTATCTCTATATCCCGACTTGTTGTAATTATCTCTATAGTAGTTCTGACCTTGATTCCCTTTCCTCGAGTTCCAAGAGTCTTGATTAAACCCTTGGCTCGGAAACCCGCCACTTCTCGATCTAGGTACTTAGCCTCTTCATCAGACTCACTATCATCATGTCTAGACGACTTACCTTGTGCACCTACAGCATGCACCTTCTCAGTATCTCTGGCTGTAATTTGTTCAGCTAAAAGACCAAATTCTCTCCTTAACTGAGCGACTTCTTGAGCTATAGATTCTTCCAAAGCCCTTTGAGCTACTGAAGCTCCAATAGCATATGTGCCAGCAGGCATTTCTGCCTCCTGAGTATGCCATCCTCGGTTGGTCTTAGTGACACGATCTAATATCTCTAAATCTCGTTCCCCTCTCAAACTCATGAATTATCCACCAGTGATAGTATCTGCTACCGCCTTTGTGTTGACATTCAAAGCCCTGTAAAAGATTTCAAGTAAATTCCTACCACTCATCCTGTGATTTGGCACATTCTGCAGCTTCTTTTGAACCTCAACCATGTCTCATAGAGTTCTTCAGAATGAAGTTGTCTGAAATTATAAATCTCATCCTTCAACTGCAGTATCTTGGAAGGTGGGAAAAATCTTTCCAAAAATTGATTTCTCAATTCTTGCCAAGTAGTGATGGAACCTCGTGGCAACTCGGCCAACCACAAAGTTGCTTCTCCTGTTAGGGAGAATGGGAATAATCTTAATCGAATCACCTCCTGGTAGATTATAGGAAGTCCAGACTCCCACAAAATTCATCACGTGTATGTTTGGATCATCAGAAGGAAGAATGAACACACCCTTCAAGTTTAGCAAATGAATCATGGCACTAGTAATGTCAAACTTAGTGCCCAGAGGTAACTCTGGTGGAATGATGGCACCAGTCTCTATTGGCTCGAAATAAGCCATATCCTCATCTTCAGGATCATCATAAACAGGCACATATAGTGTCGGTTGCGCTCTCAGTTGTCTTTGTCACTCTTCAGCCTTAGCCAGTCGCTGTGTTGCTTCTTGCATTGCTCGATTATCTCTTTCTGCTTGCCTAAGAGTAGCTTGCCGACCCTACTCTTCACGTGTCAATCGAGCGGTAGCTTATTCCGCTGTTTCATGACCAACTGGCAGAATTGGTTGGTTATGAATGTCTCCCGCAGCTGCGGGATCCTGAACTCCGTCGGTATTCACCATTTTTCGATTAGCTCTCAGAGTCCTTTCAATTTTAAGATCAAGTGGAATCAGGGGATCGCCTTGACTCCTAGTATTTGGCATACACCGGCGTATGCCCTCAAAATTATGTAAAAACAAAACCAATCAACTCCAACCAGTAATAATCAACTCCGTAATCGTATTCCCTTGCAACGGCGCCAAAATTTGATGTCGCCCAAAATATACCTCTAAAAAAGTATAATACGGTCGTTGTATCAAATATAGAACCCAACTAGGTTGGGGTCGATCCCACAGGGAATAGGTTGAAGTTTATATAGAATGCTGGTTTAAGTAACTGGTAAGTAAGTAAAAAGGGGTTTTTTTGTGAACAAGTAATAAAGTAACGATTACTGATTGTATCAAGTTTGTAGACAATAAGAGAGATACACTAGGACTATTATTCCCAATGATTCCTTAACTTCACCGGTTACTTGTGCTAACAAAACCGTCCCGCTATGTGGCATGCAAAATCTGACAAGATATGTTCGTCTAAACGTCTCTCGACCTTGGTTAGACAAATTTCACTCTTCTCCTCTCGGTATCTGAGTGTCACACTACTAACCCTTGTCCTGGATCTCAAATAACTATTCCCTCTAAGGCTCAAGTTATTATATGAAGGTTGATAGCTTTAAATCTCTGTTGTTATCTCCTTTTCCCAATCTCTACCTCTTTCTCGAGCAAGTCTAGAATACAGATAAGTTTCTAACATTTGCAACCGTTAGAAAGCAATCAAAATGAAGGAAACAACAATACATGCATTCACAACAGTTCAGAGTTGCTTTGCACTTAACCGGTTTCGTTAATTCTTCATGGTTCACACAACCCTAGTTGATGAGTTTAGCTACTCATAATTGTAAGAACATAAGAAGAATTCAGAGATGAAGACATAATTGCACACTCACAATAATGAAGAAGAACTGAAATCTTAATTATCAATAAAACTCGAATTAGGGTTTTTAACTACAAAACCAAGAAGATGTTTATAAGCTCAAAAACAACATGAAATAACTCTCAAAACAATGTAATGACTCATTCTCGCACATAGGACTAAACAGGGGTATTTATAGATACAAAGTTAATCCTATCCTAATCAGAACAGGAGAACAGAGTTGCAACTTTCACGGTATCGTGGAACCAAGTCACGCCACGTAGGTTGGTGTCGTGGAAATCAGTGCTCAGTTAGACGTCTTCAGAAGTTGACTCATGCCACATAGTACCCACGCCACGTGGATGCCTGGCGTGGAAATCAAACATTTTTTTCACACTGAAAGTTGACCCACGACACCACTCACGTCACGTGAGTGGTCCTCATGGCATGTGAGTGGTGTCTTGACTTCCACTCTGGTGCATATTCTTGTTCTTTTATCTTTAGACACTTTGTTCTCGGGCTTGATTCTTTCTTTTTGATCATTTTACCTTCAAAAACCTGTTTTCCTGCAATGTAGGAAAAAAACCACATCATACCCACCCAATACACCCAAGTTATTGCATATTTCCCTTGTTTCAAGCATCAAATGTGCCATGTAACCATGACGCATCAGGCCTTTCAAAATTCTTGAGAAGTTTGAAGATATGGGGTATATGCTAGTTTTGCCTCTACATGTGTTAGTTGTTTAACTGGTATTCCAAGTCTTTATATTAAAGTGATACCGTCCAGATGATACTCATATGATCCGGTGGGATTCAGTTGTATTATATTATGATTTGTCCTTTGAGGAGGAGCCCATTTCTATCCTAGACCGACAAACTAGGAAGTTGAGGTCCAAACACATTAATTCTATAAAAGTTCAATAGAGACATCAAGGAGGCTACGTTGGAGGTTGAGTTCGATATGCTGAGTAGATACCCCCAGCTTTTTACCAATTCAGGTACTTTATTTTCTTTTTGGTTTGAGAACGAATGCGTGTTTTAGTGGTGGATAATGTACAACCCTTGTGATTTTTAGCTTTATCTATGTTTTGACTATTTTTCTCTTCCCAGTAGTTATTACATGTCATTTATGAGTTGTGGGGATAGTTGGTACGATCTTCGAGTCATTTGCGAGTGATTTGAGTGAGTTTGAGGTATTGAGTAGCCTCATAAGTGATTAGTTTGACTTTGGTAAACATTTTGTGATACGAGCTTCAGATGGTGATTATGTCAGTTCTATTAAGGAGGTCTCGGGTATTAGCTTTGTCACGACCCAAATCCCATTGAGGCGGACTGACATCCGAAGCCGATATGGCCCGAGAGAACCAATCTTTGCTCATGACCATTCGTCTGCATATCCTCGTATGAATCTTATTATACCTCATGCAACTATACGGAAGTCATGGACATGGAAACATATGCCATATATATATATATATATATCAAACTTGGCCGTTGGGGCCAAGTCAAAACGGACAATCGTCTCTTACATTCATATACCCACATATGTCTACATAAGCCTCTAATAGATGCATCTACAAGACCAACTTAAATTCGGGACAAGTCCCCACTTTATACAACCTTTACAACATCAAAACAAATGTACAACTGTGACTCGGAAAGCCCCTAACCAACTGGAGCTCACCAAAAATCTGCAAATGAGCCACAGCCTACAGAGGAGGTCTACTAGCACCTGCACCTGCAGCAAGTAAGGTAAGTCCCCCGAGAGGGGTCAGTACGATGAATGTACTGAGTACGTAAGGCCATAAGAATCTCATCATATATAATAACAATAATGGATTCAATATAAGAGAAATAGTCAATGTGAATAACCCATCTTTTTGTATGTGAGGAGCCATGTATATTACGTTCTTTACTTCTTTTGTCATCACATTTATTCATCTTTATTGTTCTACCCATGCTAGGCTGTTCTATAGCCTTTGGGATGAGATTAACCCATGCTAGGTATTTTAACCCCTGGGATGTTATATTAACCCATGCTAGGCTTTCGTGTCGCCCCTGGGATGTACTGTGATAACCCATGCTAGGTACTTTGACCCCTGGGATGTTATATTAACCCATGTTAGGCTTTCGTGTCGCCCCTGGGATATACTGTGATAACCCATGCTAGGTACTTTGACCCCTGGGATGTTATATTAACCCATGCTAGGCTTTTCTGTAGCCCCTGGGATGTACTTATGATTATTCATCAATTAAACATTACTTCTTTCTCTCATTACTCTTTCTTTTATTCTAAGAGTGATACCTTGGTGATTGAAACATTCTTGAAACTTGAAACACATACATACATTACTTCACGTCTTAACTCTTGTAAGATTTATACCTCTACTTGTAAGGGATAGATACATTAGCTTGCACATTACTTCCTTTATTACTCTTATGAGATCTTATAAGATTGGTACCTTTACACTTGTGAGAGATTGGTACAAAGATAATCATAATATTATTGGACTTTGGAACATGACATGGTTGGAAAATGCTATTCAACATAAATAGACTCTCTTTACATCTTACTCTCTTTGAGATAGTGCTTTTAGAAACTACGACATTATGAAAGCTTTGGAACTTCAGTCAATGAATAAGAGATAAAGGAATCATAATTCATCTATGAATAGGACACATATGAATAACCATATATCTCAACCTGAACTGGGATACTTTAGAATACTTCGAACATGAGTAAGTACCATAACAAGGTGAATACTCTATGCTGTAGAAAAATACGGAAAGAGTAACCTTACATACTTTATCGTCTCAATATGAACACTCAATCCTATACGTGAATACAATAGTCCAGCTCCTTCCTTACGTCTTACTCTACAACACAAGTACATAACGGAATTTACATTAACCACCAACTACCTTACAAATGCATATAACGATAATGAGTTTCATGTTTGCCTTTAAAAATGTCATTTCCCCCTTGACAATACCATTGATAAAATTATCATACCAACAATACCATAACATGCCCAAAATTGACCAATATATCATAAACCAATATCATGTCATACCAAGTTCATACTTTACACTTCTCCATCACCACAACATCACAATTACTCCATCAAGTCACCTTAATACACCTCATATCACATATCGGCCAAAATCTCATAATTTACACTTATATCAAAATAACAAGTTTAATAACATAATCACACCATACATGTTGATATTTCATCCATACCATGCTCTTTCATCAAAACCACAAGTCATCTTTCAAGTTTAAATTCCATAGATGACACATCTTTTACAAAAACACAAAGTGCCATGTTCAACACTTCCAAGCATAACAAACATGATCTACATAATATTTCATACATATAATATGTTAAAACATAAGAATAATCACTTACCCAAGCTTGAAAAATTATGATGTTTCTCCAAGAGATGACTTAGGGTTCTTAGGGTTTGAAAAGGAGAGAAAATATCTTCAAGAAATGTCTAGAAAAGCATGAGACTTAGAATGAAATAAAAATCTAATTTTTTGGTCTTTATATAGTACTCAAGTCATACTTAGCCAATACTTGGGCATTAAATTCCATATACTCTTGGTCAAATGGAAGAATGGATCATTTTCCTCTTAGGCCCATGCATTTTGGCTTCATTTTGGGCCTCAAATTGGCCCATTAACACATATTATCTTAGCCCACAAAAATCAATGTGTAATCCATCATACATCTCATGTTTAATCAATTCCATAATTTTCACGCCAATATTCACTCATGTCTAGAAGGTCAATGGAAGAATGGGTCATTTGACCCATTTTGGACCATGTCTTTTTCCTTATTTTGGGCTTTTTATTGAGCCCCAATTCACTTAACCCAATAAAATCAATAATTTCTCATGTTTCAATCATTTCATACATGTTACAACAATATTCCCACTCACGCGATTCATATTCGTAGCCTCAATCCCAAAAACAAGTGATTCTAGCCACGTATGGCTTATTTGACCAAAAGGGTAAAAACGTCATTTGGATGCCAAATTCGTCCACGAATAATTTTACCCAAATTGGAATACCAATATAATACGTCAATCTTTACATGTACATGCTCGTGGTTGTAGAAGAAATGTGGCAAAAAGCGGCCCGGTACGTCCCCGGGCACCCTTGGGACTTAGAAAAATTTCCAACTTTTGAAAGGTGCGCACAAGAAGCCTGGCACGCCCTTGGGCGCGCCACCTTGATGCCTGTGCCCAAAAAATTTGGGCAGCGCCTGACACGCCCTCTGGCGCACCTGGCCCTAATTTTTTTGAAAATTTTTGTTCTTCGCCTTTTCTTTGCGGATTTGGTTAGATACTTCAAGTTCTATTTTTTAACTTACTTCTTACCTTTAATATAATTTGTTTGGAGGTCATCCAAGCCTCGTTTTCAACCCCAAAAATTCTCCACAAAGTCACAAAATACCTCCTACGAAGGTCTAATCACATGTACGAAGGCCAACATCAATTATCTCATCAAATTCATTACAAATTACATACTTATGGCTCTCGACACCTAAGTGAACATTGTTCAACGTTGTCAAGTAGGGTTGGGAAGGTATGGGGTGTTACAAGCTTGTTGAAAATGACCTCTTTTGATAAATCCAATGGTTCTATTGAGTCTGGAATGTCAAAACTAGCCTAGTAGCATTATTAGTTTATATTTGTGGTGTCCTGAACGATTCCCAAGGGTCCGTTTAGAGGATTTTGAACCATTTTCCCTTCAGTTGGTTCAAGAAAAACCTTCTTCGCATTTGCGGGCCACCCTTCGCGAATGCATGGAAGGAAATTCTCTGGTCATTGCGAACGCGAGGTAGTGGCCGCATTCACAAAGAGATGTCGAGATCGGGTCCGATTTGACCATCAAGGTCGCGAGGCCCACCTTTCACGATCGCAATGACTTACTTTATGTCGTTCAACGTTGACCCTCGCGATCGCGAGGTATTGTTCACCTAGACAATATATAATTCTCATGTATCAATCTTTCACTATTTTTGGACTTTGGGACCTCGGGAGTGGTAATTTTAAAGAAGATTTTTCATCTAAAGTGTTTGGGTAAGCTTTTAAACATGATTTCAATCATTATTCATTGATTTTATCTCAAAACCATCTTTAAAACTTGGATTTTTGGGGTTTCACCCGGTAAAGTGAGAAATTGGTTTTTCTTCGATTTCAAGCTTGATTTCAACTTGTTTTTTGATGGATTTTCATATTTAGAACCCTTGAAGTATGAAAAACTTAATTTTTAAAATAAAATTCCAATTTTATCCTTTTTCATTTGGGATCGATTTTTGAACTATTTTTGGACCCAAAATAAAAGTAGCTAATATATGTATTATTAGACTCCTTTTGAAGTGTAGATTATGTTTTTAATAGATTGGGTTTGTTCCGAGATCACATGAAAAAAAATCTCCTAGTTGAAGGCTCCAGGCTCCTGTTTAGGATTTTTTAGTAAGATTATGGCTCAACTTTCTTCAGACAGGGCTGGATAGTTAACCATTCATGTAAAGTATGCTATGGGTCAAAGATTTTATCATGAGATTCACAGTTTGAGATCATTATTTTATCGTTTTGCCGGTGTGGGGATTATGTGAATATTACTATTGACTTGAGAGGTTATTATAGTTGTGATGCCCATGCGGGGGCTAGTATTGGTCTTGTTTGAGTATTATTTGCCTTTATTATTATTGTGATGCCTGAGTGGGGGCTTGATTTGATATTATTGATGTCTTACATGACTCTTCAGTACTTTGGTGCTATGTGATGGCTTATATCATGATTTATTGAGATTTGAGCTTATTTTATACCATCATTGAGTTGATTTATTACATGATATTGTTTTTGTTATGAGCATGCATCCTCATTTCATTCATCCATATACATGGAATTGATATCACAGAGAAACACATAATACAACCTAAACACACGTATGGATACAACAAATACAATCGCCTAACACATTAAAAAATATACAAATACAGAAAGAGAGATGAAAATACAGAATACAAAGGGGAGGGGGGCAAGAGAAGGAGGAGAGGCAAAACCTAAATGTACTTTTATATACAATAAATACAGTCGTCTAATACCTTAAAAAATATAGAAATATATTGAGAAAAGGATGAAAATACAAATCAAAGAGAGAGAGGTAAAAATATAAACTACAAAGAGGGATTGATACAAGCACGGTTAGCTTAAATCGTGCTAGACCTATACTTCAAGGTCTAGTCTATGGGATCCGAGCCATGCTCACTTTAAAGATGCAAAGAGGAGCTTGAAAGGTACTTCAAAGAGCCTCAAGTACATATCTCCAAGCTATACGCTCCTTGAATGAGAATATGGAGTCCTTAGAGGCCATTGAAGGTACATATATAAGAGCGTTCAAGCTACGAAAGATAGCCTAGATGGAAGAGACCAAATACCCATATGTGAATCGGATCAAGCTATGGGAGATAGCTTGGAATAAAGACAAAGCCAAGAGAAACATTGAAGAGCACTAAGGAAGGCCTTTAATATCCATTTTGGCGATAGTATCTACCATTTGGGTGATCCAAGGAGCCAATTTTGTGATGCCAAAAATCATATGGGCGAGCAACATTAACCCTTATGGGTTATTTCCTTAATAACCACTTTTGGGCTATTTTTGTAATAGGCTATTTGTTAAAGGCAATAACTATAAATATATGTCTTAGCTTATTTTCTTCCTTGAATTATTTTGATTGAGATTTGAAGAAACTCCTTTGAGAGTGTAGTTCAAGGGTGGGATCCTATTGTTGGTTTAGAACTTCGTAACCTTGATTTTCACATGAGTTACTCATTTGTGGATTCAAATTGGTTTTCTCTAATTCTAATTAAAATCAAGCTTTCTTCTCCCTTGGTTCAATTGTGGACTCAATTAAGCCCTTCTTTCTTTACTTCTCAACTTCAATTTCTCATATATCTTAATTTCATGTTTGAATTTCGCGTTTTGGATTTCGATTGGTCTCAACCCTAATCGAGATCATTATCATTTGGTATCAGAGCTTAGGTTAGGGATTCATTTCTTCGGATCTTAGTCCTAGGTTCATAAATCTGAAATTTTTTTAAAAAGGCAAAAAATGGTTTTAGATATATGAGGGTGTTGGGGGTGAAAAAGCTTGAGGAAGAACAAGTGGGTTTGTTGATCTAGGTAGAATTGAAGTTTGCTTTGTATTGGGGTTTGTTCTCTCTATCAAAAGGAGTTAAAATCTGAAATTTGAGCGAATTTGGGGTTGAAATCCATTGGGTCAATTTTGAAAGTTCATCATTCTCATGGTGTTCTTTATATTTTAAAGTGGGTTTCAAAATCTAAAAATTTTGGGTCAAAATTAGAGCTTGAAAAGCATCGAGGTTTGTTCTCTATATCAAGGAGAGCTTGAATCTCGAATTTCGTCAAATTTGGAGTTAAAACGAAGAGATATGAATTTTTAAAGTTCATCTATGTTCTTGGTGGTCTTCATGAAATTCATATCTTATTGAAGAAAAATTATTCAAAAGGTGTTGTTCGATACAAAAATGGAAAAATCAAAGGAGGTGTACTTGTTTGTACAAAGAAATTTACCAAAAGGGGCAAGTACTAGGTCAAGGGAGTACAAGAGGAGACCACAAATTATGATTTTCGGAAGGCTTCAACATTTTATATAGGGGATTTGCTCCCTATTTTGTGGGAGAAAATGGGAATTTGCACCCACAAATCAAAGGCAAACCCAAATAGTGAGTTTCTACCCTTGGTTTTGCGCCCTCATTTTCTCCCACAAATCCCCATATGATCAGGACAAATCCAAAAACACAAATCCAACTTCTGGAATCATAATTTCTACCATGAATCTCAGGTTCTAATCTCTTGTTTCCTTTTCTTTGATACTTAAACACTTTCCTTAATTCTTACTAATTCACAACTAGTGATTGTCCTACTTAGTTATCTATTAGTTCTTGAGTCCATATTCTTTCGTACCACTTTCTTATGAGATTCTCTCGTTTATCTCGTTGAATATTTCTTAGCTCTTTCCATTTGTTCTTTTAGTCGTACGTTGTTTGGTCAACAAGAATCTATTCCTCTACAAAGGATAAGTGATCTTGTGAATTGATTGGACAAAGGTAGTTCTCTATCAACTTTTGGAAGGCACTATAGGAAGGTGAGTTGTGAGTTTCAAATATGAGAGGCATGAGACATTTTGCTACTAATGTTGTTTGCTAGTTTTATAGGTAGGTACACGGTGATATAAGGAAGAATGTCATCTGTAACCTCGAATTATTATGGTGATGACATTAATGAGTATGCTTATAGTGACATGGCCTATGAGTATAGTGGCGATGAGTCGTACGAGGGCTGTGATAGTCCTTGTGAGCACAGTGATGGGGCTCATGTGTGTGATAATGGGTCCTATGAGAGGGATGATGGTCCAAGTGATGATGAGTGACATGGTTATGAGAAATACTACTCCAAAGATGAACATGAGATGGATAGAGCTTATAGCTCTTGTGATGATGTCGAAGGGGTAGAAGAGCCTTGTAGTGAGCACTATAGTAAACATAAAGGTTCTCATGCTTCACACTATATCCATGAAGATGATATGAGGTATAATTTTATCTCCCATATTTCTTATGAATCCTTGGGGGGAAGATATGATAAAAGGAGAAGTAGTGAGGTTGGATATCCTTCCTCATCTTGTGCTACTTTATATCCAAGTCAAGGAGGTATCGATGTATGGGCGACACCAATTCGAAGTCATTGTGTGGACCATAGAAGAAGTACATTACCTACTTCTTGTAGAGGAACACCAATCCATGGAAGTAGAGTGAATCCAAAGTTCCAAGAAAGATATGACCAGGAGAGGCGAAGTCTTAGAATAAGAGTGAATTTTAATGGTGTATCGAGATTTGATCTTATACTTGATGATCAAAGTTTGGAAAATATCATATCTCATGAAGTGGTGGACTATCTTAGACTACCTTTACATATGATTTGGGATCTACTCCTTGATGAAGAAGGGATTTGGGTTAGCCAACAAGTAAAGGTACATATTTCACTTGGAGAGTATTAAGAGGAGGTATGGTGTGGTATAGGCTCATTGGATACTTGTCACCTACGTTTGGGGTGTGCTTGGTTCCAAAATCATAATATCCCACATATGCAAGAATAGAACAAGCATACCATGGACTACAATGGGAAATTCCTCTTTCCACTAACACCTCCTAGAGAAGAAGGTGAAAGTGAACCACTTTTAATTGAG
This sequence comes from Capsicum rhomboideum, assembly GCA_031232105.1. NCBI lineage: Eukaryota > Viridiplantae > Streptophyta > Magnoliopsida > Solanales > Solanaceae > Capsicum > Capsicum rhomboideum. Next base: position 16,102,854 of record CP124718.1, read on the forward strand.
GATCTTAGTATTTTGAGCACAAAAGAATTGTTTGCTTCAATGCAAAAGAACATTGTAAAGATCACTCAATTGGTCACCAAAATGGCACCTGTGGAGTTAGAAAAGCTATTGAAGGGTACTACTCCTCGTGAAGATGGACCTAAGGAGTTGCCTTTGGAGGTAAAGTAAGATACTCCTCATGAGGTTGGTGCTAAGGAGTGGAACATAAAAGTCATTACATCCACTCCTTATGCACCAAAGTAGAAACTAGATGTGAAGAGATCACCTATCTATTCACAAGGAATCCTTGACACTTGTCCTAACTCCAATAAAATTAAGAAACAAAAGATTGAGAGGAGTAAGGGTGTGATAAGTGAAAACTCTAGAGTGAAAAAATGAGTGGTTGTGTGGAGTGATGTGAGAGGGTTGTCACAACCTTATACTAACGTTTGTAACTTTTCTTCCTTTTCTAGTTGTCTTGATACTTGTGTAGGTGTGCATAGAGGCAAGCCTAATGAGGATCCTCAAAATATGACAAACCATGAGGAACTTGAAGGCTTTACAAAGGAGCGATTGTTCTCCAATGTTGATAACCTAGGTGAGGACACTTCTTCTTATGAGCTACAAGGTAACAATGCTAACTCTTGCACTTTATTAAACTTGGAAAATTGTTGTGTGGCTAGTATCCAATTTAGTATGAGTTATATCTTGTACGTGTGTGATAGCACCTTGATGTATGATAATAATTCCTTTATTATGAAGGTACAAACACTAGTTGATCCGTTTGATGACCGAATTGTTTCTCCTAGTGAGATCGATTTGTGTCCACCTAGTGTTGGCACTTGTGTTTTAGAAGATAGTGCAATATCATGTGAAAACAATGATCCTTTGGGTGAAGATATCATGGGTTTACTTGCCTATTTGAGGAACCCAAGTAAGGATTGCCCTTATAATATTGGTCTTAATTGTGACCCCTTTTATGATACCCCACCTTTGTTTGACAAGTATGATAATGAATTGCTTAACTAATATAATGACTCAAGCTATAATTCATTTGATTGTGGTGGTGACAATTGTCAAATTGGGAGTCTTAATCTTGAGGATGTGCATAGTAGAGTGCCTTATATGGATAAAGATGTAGCCAATCTTGAGGTCTACAAGGTGTTTAGTAATCCACTATGGTATGATGACACACTCTTCAATAACGAAGGTCTCTTCGTTGAAGATGATAGTGTCTATTGGATAGGTTTCTATTCAAAAGGAAGGCTATGTATGTGCTATAATTATTCCTTCATCTTTTAGCATTCTCGTTCTTGGTCAGGGCCTTAATGTGCTTGAATCAACGGATGAACCATCTCATGAGGACACATTAGATGAAGTTGATTTATGTGACACCTTTCTATATTATTTGTTTGCATATGATGATACTCATGCTTGTGAGTGGAGTATATTGTTTGAGGATAAGAGTGCCAACCGGGCAAATGGGTGTTTGTTTAACTCAAGTGTATTGAGTTCCTTTCCATTTGACCCTGGGAATGAGTTACATTGTGGGACTTACTCGGAGGTTCTTGGCCAAGATGACAAGAAAGATTTGGGTGAAATTGTTGGCACTCTCCCCTATAATGGAAGTTTTTTCTTGAGGATTTACAATCCACTTGATGGACCTATGTTATGCACGGGGAAGACCTCCAACAAAGAAGAATGATCTTCAAAGAAGGGTAGTAATGAGATGATTCTTGAGCATTCTTCTATTGAGTACTATGTCAAGGCTTCTAAAGCCATGAAGATGAGTACACTACTCTTGAACTTCTTGTGGCATCCATTTGGGCTTATATGATTCTTATTTGATGGTGCCTTTAGAAGTGTGCATTTCCATACCTGGGGTATCCTTTCCTTTTGACCCCAGAAATGACTTGGGAGTAATCCCATACTTGTATTAGGCTAGTGCATGTGGGAAGGGCATAACTTGGATCTACTTTGTTTATGAGCTTGCACCTAGCCATGAGTTGATTGACTTTTGGGGGGTATTTGAGCATATATAGGTACCATTTTTGGGATGGACCCATTTTCTTGAGATGTGGAATAACCAATTTCCTTGTGCTCCAACTATGGACTTAATGATCATGATAATAAGAGATACTCTAATTGTTCCTCGAGATTGTGTCCCCTTGGTATAATGATTTTTATGCTAACCATGGTGCTAACCCTTATACTATGAGGAACTCTTTGTTGCTTGTCCTTCTTATGTTTTTGCAAGGTTCAAATTCAAGGCCGAATCCTTTTAAAGAAGGGAAGGGTGATACAAACATGGTTAGCTCAAATCGTGCTAGAACTATACTTCAAGGTCTAGTCGATGGGATTCGTGCCATGCACTTTGAAGATGCAAAGAGGAGCTCAGAAGGTACTTCAAAGAGCCTCAAGTACATATCTCTAAGCTATATGCTCTTGAATGAGAAGATAGAGTCCTTGGAGGCCATTGAAGGTACATGTGTGGGAACGCTCAAGCTATAGAAGATACTAAAGACCCACATGTGAATTAGATCAAGCTATGGGAGATAACTTGGAAGAAATACAAAGCCAAAAGAAACATTGAAGAGCACCAAGGAAGGCCCTTACTATCTATTTTGGCATGGTAGCTACCATTGGGGCTATCCAAGGAGCCAATTTGGCGATGCCCAAAGTCACATGGGCGAGCAACATTGACCCTTGTGGATTATTTCCTTAATAGCCACTTTTGGGCTATATTTGTAATAGATTATTTGTATAAAGACAATAACTATAAATAAATGTCTTAGCTTGTTTTCTTCCTTAGATTGTTTTGATTGAGATTTGAAGAAACTCCTTTGAGAGTGTAGTTCAAGAGTGGAATCCCTTTAGGCTAGATTAGCTTAGTATAGTTAATTTTAGATTAGTGATGGGTGGATTCTCATTGTTGGTTTAGAACTTCTTAACCTTGATTTTCACAGGAGTTACTCATTTGTGGATTCAAATTGGTTTTCTCTAATTCTAATTAAAATCAAGCTTTTTTCTCCCTTGGTTCAATTGTGGACTCAATTGAACCCTTCTTTCTTTACTTCTCTTCTCCAATTTCTCATTTATCTTAATTTCATGTTTGAATTTCGCGTTTTGAATTTCAATTGGTTTTAACCCTAATTAAGATCATTATCAGGAATAGTGAAATAGAGAGAGAAAGAGAGAAAGAGAGAGAGAGAGAGAGAGGGGGGGGAGGGATGAAAGAGGTCAAAAAGAGAGAAAGACAGAGAGAGAGACAGAGAGTGGGAGGGAGACAAAGAGAGGAAGAGAGACAAAGAGAGATGGCGGGAGACAAAGAGAGAAAGAGAAAGAGAGAGATGTGAGAGATTTTTTTGGCTTAGCATCTCAAATAGTGGCTATGAATTGTAAATACCCAAACTATAGCTATAGATCTCTAATTATGCCTAAATGGTAGCTATTTCTGAAAGTTGATCTACATTCTATCCTTTTTAGACCCCACTTGTAAAGACTACACTCAATTTGTTGTTGCCCTAGTAGTTTAGTTTGAGTAGGTTATTTCGTTTCAATTAGCAGTTTTACCCTATCGCTTAATTACGGAGATCCAGAAAATCAAGATGCAATAAAGTTAATAACGAGTCCTTTAGTTTCTGATTTAATTAGATGTAATTATATATAATATGAAAGTAGAAAATGTTTACTTTCTTACATATTGATTATCTCGTACTTCAATTCATATTTGATCTTATCGTAATTTTTCATATCGAAATTAGTTTCATAAAAAAAGAGACAGTCTTATGGGTCTCAATCATCCGACCCTCTAATTTATGATATATATATATATATATGTAATTAGAAGATCTACATCAAGACATAGATCGACAGTTTTTATGGTAAGAAATCATAGCGAAATAATTAAAGGGAAAGCTAGAATGGTAATAAACTACAAAAGACTTAACGACAATACTGTAATGGATGCATATAAATTACCAGAAAAAATAGGATTAATAAATAGGAAACAAGGAAGAACAATGTTTAGTAAGTTTGATTGTAAATCGGGATACTGGCAGGTTAGAGTGCATAAAGACAGTATAGAATGGACATCATTTACTTGTCCAGAAGTCCATTTCGAATGGCTAGTAATGCCATTTGGATTAAAGACAACCCCTCCAATTTTTCAAAGAAAAATGGATAACATATTTGGTAAATATAAACATTTCGTGTTAATTTATATAGATGATATTTTAGTATTCAGCAATAACATGAAAGAACATCTAGAACATCTACAGATAGTGTTCCAACTATTCATAGACAATGGTTTAATTATTAGTAAAAAGAAAATGGAATTATGTAAACCATATATTAACTTTTTAGGAATAACTATAGGAGAGGGAAAGATAAAACCCCAGCCTCATATAGCAACAAAGGTTTTAGATATGCCAGACAAACTAGATAAAATAAAAGATCTACAAAAGTTCTTAGGAATTTTAAATTATGCAAGACTAATTATTAAAGATTTAGGAAAAGGTTCTGGACCACTATATAGAAAGACAGGTTCTAAAGTACAAAAAATTTTTAATACGGAAGATATTAAATTAGTCCAAAAACTCAAAGAAATGGTTAGACAAATTCCAGACCTTACTTTACCATTAGAAATAGATGATTTAGTAATAGAGACAGACAGTAGTGCCGAAGGATGGGGAGCTATCCTTAAAGCTAGAAAGAACAAATATAGTACTAAGAAAGAAGAAATAATTTGTGCTTATCAAAGCGGAGTTTATAAAGAAAGAGGAAATATGAGTAGTATAGACATGGAAATTTGGCAGTCATTTACGGTTTAAATAGTTTCAAAATTTATATTCTAAATAAATCAGAAGTATTAATTAGGACAGACTGTGAAGCTATTTTTAAATTCCATGAAAGAATAAATAAGAAGACTAGTAGTAAACGAAGATGGTTAAATTTTATAGACGCTACTTCCATTTATACTCTTAAAATTGAACATGTTAAAGGCAAAGATAATGGATTAGCAGATAAATTAAGTCGTTTAACGATACGAAGTACTAACTAATTTCTTTTGCAGCATGAATACAGACAAAGGAAAGGCTAAGGCTTCCACCTCAGACTCCAATGCAGACAATTATTTCAAGACTTTATTAAGCAATACTCATTTTCGGCCACAGACTATGTTAAATACTTCTCAGACATCTATTGATCAGACAATAGAAAGAATACATTTTGGAAGACAAAATTTAATTTATTATCCAGAATCAAATTTCAGCTTCAAGACAAGGCCCGAAGCACGGGTGGACAGAAATCAGAAGTGTTTGTTAGACAACTTATGGATTTCTTATAATAAGACTTCAAGGGATGTCAGCTATTTCTTAGCTGTTATGAATGCCCTGGCCCAATATTTAACAGACAAAAACTTAACTAACAAACTTAAATTTTATGTGATTATACAGGGCAAGACACCAGGCATATATCAGACATGGATACAATTAATAGACACTATTAAAGGTTTTAAAGACCCTTTATATAAAGGTTTTAATAATTGCAATGAAGCTTTAGACTATGCTAGAGAAAATTTAGGACCAAACTTTTTATAGTCCCAGAACTTAGAAATCAGATAAATTTTCCTCAGTATAATATTCAAAAAAACTCAAATAAAATTATTTTCTGCGATCATTGCAGCTCAATGACCAAAGGTTTTAAAAGACTAAACCATAAAAATGACCTTTTAGAAAAGGAAAGGGACAATTTACTTAGACAAAATATGATATTACAAGAATACATAAGAAATTTAGAATTAAATCAACAACAAAATACTGTTAAATCTTTTAAAGACTCCACCACACAAACAGATTTTCAGACACAAATGAGTTCTCCAACTCTACAAAAAATGGATCAGATGGGTGTACATTCCCCAGTGAATGTAGAAAGACCTACTGTATCAGGTAAAGGTACAGCAAGTCCGGTTCAAACGACAATCAATAAAGACTCATCAAGCCCGTTGATGGCTGACACTTTACCAAAAAGTGTAAGAAGACTCCCTGCAAGTTTTAATTTAGAAGCTTCAAGTTCAAAGACAAGGACGACAAAAATTAAAAGACAAAGTAAGACTAATGCAAGAACAATTGAAAATATTATTGGACAAACATTAATGAGACTTTTAAAGGATGTTACACCTAATGTGGCCAAAGAAGAAACTAAAGACATGATTAAACCAGAACTCGAAGAAGAAGACTCAGACGTTCCAAATTCGGACTCAGACTACAATCCAACAATGGAACAATTCGCACAAGAACCCAATGCAAGTGATGACTCAGGAATGGAATTTGATTCCGAGGCCTTGCACAATTTAGACACTGTTTATTAAAGACGTCAGCAATGACACTAGCTATTTCAGACTCTACTAACAGACGTAAGCAGTGACGATTCACAACAGACAATCAACCTCAAATTTCAAAAAGAAAAAGAAGAAAGCGACATCCATTTCAATTATTTTCAGAAAATTCAACAGACGCACAGTAAACATGGGACCCACGACAGTGACCCAAGCTCAATAATTCAGATTCCTTCAACAAATTGAAAGAAATTTTGAAGTCCGCCTCTTACTTTCTCCTCTATATATATCCTTCATTTCATTCAGCAAGAAGCAAGAATCGATTGAGGCAATCGACCATTAGCAAGCTTGAATATCAAAATATTCAACTACTATTATAAGTGTGAGCTATTGTAAAAAAAAATAAAAAAAAATAAAGAAAGTGTGAGTGTTTGAAAGTAAGAGTGTTGTGAGTGTTTGTGTTTAATTTTCAGTTCAACCAGGAGCACCTCAGGGACTCCCGAAAGGGAACCCTCTCTCCTCTACATTATGTAAGTAGGTTATGGCTTTCTTAGAACTAGGTATTTTCCCCATATGCATGTAAATTAGTTTTATATGTACAACATGATGAATTATGTTAATATACTATCATGTTGAATTATGTTAATATCATGTTTTAAGTTATGATCTGTCATAAGTATACCCATAGTATATGGTTAGCTTCTTAAATGCTTAAACAACTCCCATAGATTAATCTGTAAATTCCTAGGATGATCCATAACTACCCCTAGTATATGGTTATTCTCTTAAATGCTTAATGAATCCCGATGGATTAATCAGTAAAACCTAGGATATGGAAGTCCGTTATGGCCAGAGAGCTGCAGGACAGTGTTTTCCAGGGTGCGGTTAAAGAAGCGGTTCTTAAGTAATAAATTTAAGAGAAAGAGATGAAAAGGGTATAGCTATGGATAAACTAAAATAATTAGCATGTTCCAGGGCGTGATTAAAGAAGCAGTTTTTAAGCATAAGTTTAAGAAGAAGAGATGAACAGGGTATGACTATGAATAGATTAAAAAAAAAAAGTTAAATTTTGGGAAATATACTTAGAATTCCTAGAAGAAATATACCAAATTACATAAGTAGATACAAGGAGGAGGAAGTACCGAGTAGGATTTTTACAACAATAAGAACACAACCCTATACAAATCAATCAACTCCAAACTCCAAACTATTGAAATAACATTTATCTAAGTGAAATAACATTTATCTAAGTGTTAAATATATTGATATCAGAGCAAAAAGTTTCTAGGCCTTAGTATATGAAAAAGACAAAATTGGCCAAATACATAAAAGCTCTTAGATCTTTTCTACTAGATAATAAAATAATTTTAAAAATTTAGAAAAACAATAGATAGACCAACCAACTTTGGACTTTATTGCCCAAATAAAATTCAGACAAAAAGTAATAAATAAACTAGAAAGCAAACTTAATTACTACCCTTTAGGATAGTTAATGAAAAAATCGCATCTAGCCAATCAATTAAAAACTTTAAATAATCAAATAATAGTTCGAAAAGATATTTTAGAAATTTTAGAACAAGATAAGTTAGAATTAATAACTAGATATAATTATTATCAAGAAATATTTAAAGATCAATTAGAACAAAAGGACTTACCTGCTGTACAACTCATAGATTTTGTACTTAGTAGAATTTGGGAATCAACAAATCGTATAAACTATCAAGAAAGAAAAATAAAACAATTAAAACATAGAATTAAATATTTTTCTTTAGGCTAATTAAGTTATATGAGAAGACCTATTAGAAATAATAGAGACTATAGAAATTCAATAAGAAATTTAAAATTATTAACTTTTGAACTTCAAGTTTTATATTATAATCCCGAAGTAAAAGACGATATAATTCAGAACGGTAGAATCCCTTATTGCGTACTAGAAATTCAAAAGAATAAAAAAAAATTAATAAATCATATTATCTCAAGACTCATATACACTAACCCTCATACTGTTCGTAATTCATACACTAGAATTTTAAGAAGTTTAAATATAAATTTAGTTTTATGAAACAACATCCTTATACTAAAAGCATTTCATATTGTTATAGAGAAATATACGATTTTTAACAAGACTTAAGACAAGCAACAATAATTAAAGAATCTTTACCAGATAATCAGAAAAGTAAGTTGAGACGTGTCGAAAAGGAAATCAGAGCTATAAAAGATTATATATATATTTAAAGAATAGAGTAAGATATTTTCCTTTAGGATAAGAATAGATAAGAATTTTATGCAACAATCCAATCGTACTATTAGAAAATACCGTAAAAAGTATAAAGAACTAAGTAAAAGACTGTTTTTTATTCAGCAAGGTCAGAATTATATACATTTCTTAGAACAAAAACTAGTCGAAGTTATAACTAGGTTTAAAATATATCTAGAATTAGACATAGAATTTCACTTAACCAAACAAATAACTGATTATTATCACCATATAAAGAAAGAGATAAATCAAGTTAAGACAGACATACATGCCCAAGAATATTTAATACAAGCAATTGTAATCTCTTTATATGCGAAGAGACAATAATTATCACAATTATATAAATCATTACAATAATCAAATATACAATACCTATATTGAAGAAACAAGACTAAAAGAAATAAGATCACAATTAGTTAATCAATTAACAGAATTTGACAAAGAAACAAATAAGAATTTTAGAGATATATCAGTAGAAACCCATCATCGAAGTTGTGGAGAACGAAATAGAATCAAACTACAAATTAATAATATAAATAGAGATATTAGAAGTGAGATAAGTAATAGATTACTTTTTAGGTGATTGTCCACTAGGATAGACACTATAGAGAAGAACAGATATGTGTCATAGGAGATAATCAAGAAAACCTTACATTAATTAGTCCAGAATCTTCAGCAGAAATAAGAAAAAGAAATATGAATTTAATGCACATGGGTTTAATAATAATAGGCTTAAAAGGATTAACCAGAAAGAATTTAGGAACTAAAGTATTAATAACTATTTATGATGATAGATGGTCAGACTCTAAAAGATCCCTTATAGGATTAACTAAAGTAGACATGACTAATAATGGAGGAATATTTTACTGTAGTCCAGACTATATGATCAATGCATCAGAATTTGGAAAATATATAAAGATAGGTTTTCAGACTAAAGGATATAAAGATATGAATATAGGTAACAACCTTTTAGTTTGTGTACGTTTTATAGGAAAATTAGCCACAAATAGCGGTACTAAGTTTAGATTAAAAGTTGACGATGTTGTAGGACTAATGGGTAACAAAGGAATTAAATTAATGAAGCCCATAAAAATAGACTCAGAAACTTATGCAGGTTTAGAATGGAACCTAGAATCCAAGAATAAACAAGAAACACTAAAGCCTACAGATCATTTAATGTATACTAACAAAAAAGGAGAGACTTCAATTAGATTCATAGATTACCAAAAGACAAATCAATATGAGATAGAAGAAAAAGTTTACAATACCGAAAGAACAGAACTCATGAATATAACAGAATTAGAAGAATTTGAAGTCGATAAAACCATACAAAAGGCTAGAGAAATATATACACAGGATAACAATAGACGTTTTAAATGTAGTGGATGTAAGTTAGGACAATTAGACATTTTTGAAGTAGATGACCATTTTAGGCTATGCACCTTACGAACAGATAATATAAGATATAGAGAACTTTTTGATAATTCAGAAGACGTAATTTCAGAAACAGATAGAAGTATTAAAGAATTTATGAAATCAGCCTCAACAAGTTCAAGCCCTTTCCAAAGAACTAGCCAAATGCATACGGTAGAAGGTAATACAGGAAACGTACCAAGACATAGAGTATATAGAACTAATCCAGAAACAGAACTAGAAAGTGTAAGACCCATAGAAAAAAGAATGCCAATAGAAGAACCTATTACCCTCCAAGAAGGTGGTAGTAAAGGAAAAATACTTAATATAGCAGCTCATGACCCACAAGTGTGGAATACAGTTATAGATTCATGGAAAGGTATAGTAGTAGCAGACAATATTAAAACTTATAATGAAACAGATTCGGAAAAAATGTATAGATACATGAAAACATTTTTAGAAGAATCAACCAAAGGTTTATGGGAAAGTTTTAAAAGAGAATTTCCTAACGAATTTAAAGAACTAGTAGAGATGGAAGCTAACCCGTATAACTTTACAAATAAAATACATAGTTTAATAACAGGAGAAGATACAAATAGTGGATTACTAGTATTACAACGTAAATCCTTAGTAAAATTAGAAAAATTAAGCATAAGTAGTTGGTACCATATTAAACCATTTCTTTTAGACTATTTTTATTATGCAAGTATAAGTGGTAATGCTTTTGACCAAAGCTTAGGTAAAAAATTATTTAATAAATTATCAGGAGCCTTACGTAGAGAAATAGAAGAAAGATGGGAAAAATGAGACGGTGTAATATAGAATCCTAATGTCAGATGGTCAATAGGACATAAAATACAACATATAATAAACATATTACAAGAAAAATGTACAAATATACAAATACAGAAACAATTAAAGAAAGGTGAGACAAATTTCTGTAAGACAATTTATACTACACAAAGCTACGATGACAAGTATAACAAGAAGAATAAGTATACTAAAAAATATAAAAAGCCTTATAAAAGAAATGATTATAGAAAGAAAAATTATTATTTAAGAAAATCATTAGCCAGAAAACCTTAGTTGAATAAAAATAAACATGTAAGAAAATATAAAGATGACAGAAGTTATAAAAATACTCTAGAATGTTTTACATGTGGTAGTACAGATCACTTAGCTAACACTTGCCCCAAAAGAAATAATACTAGGACAAGAAATTCACAGTTAATAGAAGACTTTAATGAAACTTTAATAAATGTAGACGAACATATGTCTGATACAGAAAGTAGATATTCAATTGTCAGCATCGATTATGATAAAGATCCAAACTCTTCAGACTCCGAAGAAGATATCGGATTAGAAAATCTAAATGAAGCAATAACCAGCATTGCTTTAGTAAATATCAAAGAAGAAAAATGTTTACATGAATTTGAAAGACATAAAGGAGTAGATAATAATCAATGCTATATTTGTAAATGGTATCCTAGTAGACAAAGACGCACAAAATGTAAAAATTGTTATATAGAAGGATGTATACCATGCATAGAAAAGACTATAGGAAAACAGGTAATACAGTCAATACAAATACAACCAGTAGAACATAAACAGACTGTCATAATTACAGAAGACAACACAGTATAAACTAGAATAAGTAATCTAGAAATTAAAATAAACGAATTAGAAGATAGAATAAAATATTTAGAAAAGGGAAAGAGAATTTCTCAAGAATCAAAAGGAGTTATTATAGAAGACTTAGAAGAAACAGAATTATTAAATCAATCTCTTGAAGGATTAGTATGTAACGAAGACAAAAAATTAAGCGCCATTAAAGTAATGACAAAAATAATAATACAAGGTTACGAAATAGAAACTCTAGGTATAATAGACTCTGGATGTACACAATGTATAATAAATCAAAACATATTACCAAAACATCTTGTAAATAATTTTACAGAACGACAGATAGCCATGCAAATGGATGGAACTCATAATACATATAGACATTATGTAAGAAATGTCATAGTTAGCTTTAATAATACTTGTTCAAATTACAAGACCAGGTACAAATTAGGATACATGTTAACACGTGATTTAAATATTAAAGCAGATTTTGTAATAGGACTAGATTTTAGGGTTAAAAAAAATGGAGGATGTTTTATTACTAGAGACGGAATAATTTTTACAAAGAATGTTACAATAACACCATCATTCTTTGGAAGAAATGTACAAAGGAATACAAAGGTAATACAAGATTCAAGACATAAGCAAATAACTTTAGACACCATTTGCGATAAAGGAACGGATTGTACCTGCAAAGTAAAAGAAAACTTACTGTCAGAAATAATAGATACAGGGTGGATAGACGAAGCAATAGAAAAGAGTTATAATTTAATCGATACTAGTATAGAAAGTTACAATCTACGAAAAAATTTAAAACATGTAGGAATTATTAAGAACCAAGAAGACCTACAAAGAAAATACCAAAATTAGACAAGCTAGAAATAATAGGAGAAAAACCCCTAGAACATTGGGGAGAAAACCAATTAGAATGTAAATTAGAAATAATAAATCCAGAATACTTAGTTAAAACTACAGCAATAGCAGCTACTAATGAAGATCTAAAAGACTTTGAAATACAAATAAAAGAATTACTAAATTTAGGAGTAATTAGAAGATCTACATCAAGACATAGATTGACAACTTTTATGGTAAGAAATCATAGCGAAATAATTAGAGGAAAAGCTAGAATGGTAATAAACTACAAAAGACTTAACGATAATATTGTAATGGATGCATATATATATATATATATATATACTAGCATTCGGTTACGTGCTTTGCACGTGTATCCCTAGTTTAATTAGTTCAAAATTTTCTATTGAGACGAAGGGAGGATATAATATCTATCAAAATATAATGGTTTTAAAGAAAAAAGTGCAAGCTCAAACTTATATGAATGACGAGTCTATTCCATGAAACTCGAATCGATTGTTGCATGTAAAATGATGAGGCATCGTCCAATTTATGGAAATGAACAACTAAGCATATTAGTTACATAGGTACAATTTTGATTATGAGGTTAATTAGGGAATAAATGATCAAATTAGCCTCTCTTCAATCGAGAGCAACAATTGAAACTTTAAGATGATATCTTGAAGATCAATTTTTTCAGTTGAAATTTTAGGAGATCATCCTCAGATTTTACTTTTACTGTTGAAACTTAAGATACTATGTTAGCCATAGCTACCATAAACATTTTTTTCAATTTAGAATTTGTGTTAGAAGTAACAAATTCTTCGGTCCATAATAAGTGTTGTTTTAACTTTTTTAGAAAATTTTTGCTTCTTGTCATTTTAATATTTCTTTCCGCCATGATATAAATTGAGAAAAGTAACTCTTCTAAAACAATACAAAAAAATAGAAAGTGATCAAAGTCTATACAATATAAAAATGAAGTGTCCGAAAGAAAGGGGTGGAACAATTTTTCATCAAATTTAAACTTCTCTTGTTATTTTCGAACACCATAGAAAGTTTAATGTCACCAAATATGAAAAAATATAAAAATAATTTTGAAGGCACAAGCTACTTCACACTCTATTTGTACCCTTTTTTCATCAATTTTGTTTTTTTCTCGAAATGAACAATGTTACTATCTCAAGAAAGAAAATTATGAAGAATCTCAAATGAATCGAAGCATAACATATGATATAATAAATCATGGACAAAGGAATATAAAAGAACATCAATATTATGTAGATCCAACAAAAATAAACAAATAAATTAAATCGTCCTTTTTTCTTGTCTTATAAATTACATGTTGAAGCAAAAGGGGAGCCTTGCAATTGGTGTGATTGGTAAAGTTGCTTTCATTTGACCAAGAGGTCACGTGTTCGAACCATAAAAATAACCTCCTGTAGAAATGCATGGTAAAAATATGTACAATACTTTGGGGTCTGGCTGTTTCCCAGACCCACGCATCATCTTCGATGAGATCGCTGAAAGTATATCATAAATAGATGTTTAAATTTTCGGAAAAGCATGAAATATCTTCAAGATGACATGCAAGGAGTCTTAGTCGGGAGTGTTAACAACTGCACAAAACAAATTTTGACATGCATTGTTGTTGCCTTGATCTATCTCATATTAGGTCCACAGAAGAACAAACTTTTGGGGGTGAAAATTGTGTTTTTTGCATAACTTTCGAAGGAGAAAGCTTTCTCAATTTATAAATATGTAGATGTAAATGATGATCAGTTGCTCCGGCAAAACAAATGATTAGATGAATATATATAATGTTTACAAAATGTTAATCCCTCTGTTTCAAAAAGAATGACCTATTTTGACTTGACACGGAATTTAAGAAAATAAAGAAGACTTTTGAATCTTGTGGCCCTAAATAAAAGTTACGTCAAATGTATCAAAATGTCCTTTAATCTTGTGGTCTTAAGTATGGCACATAGAAAATTGAAATTAAAGTATTGTCAAAAAAATAAATGGATCATTCTTTTTGAAACAGACTAAAGAGAAAAGCAGGTCATTCTTTTTTAAACGGAGAGAGTAATAGTTAACAAAAGATTTTGCAACAGTTATGAGGGGAGGGGAAAAGTTTGAAATTAAGGAGTACATAAATTAGATATTAAGAATTTAAGTTAAGGAACAACTATTATGGAAGGGGAAAAGTTGGTACATTGCATGTATATAGGATTTGGTCACCGAATTAAGTTATTCTAATAAATTATTGTTGTCTTTTATTTTAATTGAAGTAATTAAACTAATTGATTATATTAAATTATTTAAAGGACATAAAAGTCTATCAACTTTTTATGGGTAATTTAGTCTTTCAACTTTTAACTAATGGGTTTTTCATTTTTAGAATAAGTATGATATATACTATATATATACACACACATTATACTATACTATATCATTGATATACATATCTATACATAATATATATTATTAATAACATATTTTATGTATATTTCGTTCATATTGATAAACTAGTCAGATGAATGATATATATAACTACCCGCACTCTTCCTCTACAAAATGGTAAGAAGAAATTGTTCGGTGTTGATTCAACTTCTCTTTTCTTTTCTTCTAGCACTAAAATAAAACCCACATCAAATTATCAAAAAAATCTGTTTTCATATTGGTTTGATCTTATTATTTGGTTCGATTTTTCCTTTTTTTGTTGAATACTCCTAACTTTTAAATTTTCTATCTATAAGGGATTGTTTGGTACTTATAAAAATAATAATACTGAATAGAATATATTAGTATTATTGGAATTAGTTATATTGAAATTATTTTTTGTTTATTATTTGGTTTGTTGTATAAAACGAATATGGTGTATTAGAATAAAAATTGTACTACTGAATAAGGTGTATTAAAATAGAAATAATATCTGTATTGTTAATGATGTGGTTTGCTATGTATAACAATAGAATTGAATAAGATGTATAATTTATGCATGTACTTCCTCCGTTCGGATTTACTTGCCACTATTTTCCTAATTTGATTTCCATTTTTACTTGTCATTTTTGACAAATCAAGAAAAGACAATTTTTTTTCATGTTTTACCCTTAACATTAATTACCTATTCTCCAAATCATTTTTCAATAGATATTACTAAACATCAACTAATAGGGGCAATATGGTAAACTCACTTATCAATCATTATTTTTTTATTATGTGTGTCATGTCAAAAAATGACAAGTAAAAACTAACGGAGGGAGTATTAGTTATACTTATACATAGGTTGAAAATACTACCAAACAAGAAATTAAATAATACCAAAGTTGAATATTAGCATTATTTTCTCCAATACCTCCTTCCAAACGATCCCTAAGGGCGTACATGGTAATTTAATTAATTTTCTCATGATTGATTGATCATAATGTTTTAAAAATATTTTCTCTTAACACATAAGTTCCTTAAAAATCAAGAAAATAATTTTCCTCATAAAAGTAAGAAAAATAAATTTAAAAAATAATTAAATATCATTCCATATTGATTTTCTCTTTCCAATCACGTTACCACCTATATACTCACTTTTACTTGACATTAGAACTTAACACACCTATTAAGAAAATAATGATTGGTATGATTATTGTATTCACTTCGTCCATATTAGTTGGTCATTTGACTAAAAATAATTGTTCCATATTAGTTGTCCACCTTACTAAATCAAGAAAACATTAATTAAATTTTTTCCATATTACCCTTGCAGTTAATTCTTTTTTAAAGTATTCATACTTGTTTGTACAGTTCTCAATAAGTTTTTTAAAGGGTGAATTGGTAAAATTATCTTCTTATTTATGATTTCTTAACATGCGTGTAAAAAGTAAAATGATCAACTAATATGAGACGGAGGGATGACCACATTATCTTGGAAAATGATTGAAGAATATGTATTAATGACAAGGGTAAAACATGAAAAAAAATAATTGTCTTTTCTTAATATGTTAAAAATAATAAAGTAAAAATAAAATCTATTTTTAAAATAGTGAATAAGTAAAAGTGAATGGACAAAGTATCTCCTGCATCCTCTCAGCCAAGATTTATTTTCTTTGTCGAATACTTATTAATTATACTATAATTGAAAAAATGAATAATTGAGCAACAAACATTTTCAATCTCCTAATCAATTACAAAACTCCACGAATATACTGTATCCATTGCTTGTTCCAATATACTGCATTGTTTTTCGCGTCTCTAATTTTTACAACTGTCACAAAAATCAATTTTCTAATTTATTTTTTCAACTTGTGATGGTGACTGTTACACATGTCCTCATTCTTCAATCATTTATCCTTGTTTGAAGGGCAATTATTTTGTTTCTTCAATCTCAAATAGCAAAGTATTTAGCTAAAAGATATTGTCATCTATGATATGTGCATAGGATATTAATTTATTTTCATGAATTAAATAAGTGTGGTGTGTGCATGCAATGAAAAGAATGTGTTTGAATGGACATGTTTCCAATTCTAAATTTCTTTTTGATTGTTCCAAATAAAGGATAATGTAGCATGCATTGATATGGAGTTGGAAGAAGAAATGGGATTCTATTGGTACTGTATACTATATAGTCATTCAAAGATAGGGTGGAAATCATTTATACCCCTCAACTTTGATTTAAGAATCAAACTCCCCCTTCAACTTTGAAAAATAATCATTCTCCTTCCTTTATTAAATGCAATGCCTATTCTACCCTTGCGATTTTTAATCCCACATCTATATAACATTTTTAATATGATATATAACATTTTATTAATTTTTTAACCTATATATGTATTTATAGATTTTTATTTTAAGTTCATTAGCATTACATATAGAATAATCCTTTATAAGCTTGTCGTATGATACTTTTTTAATTTTACATGCATCATGTATGTATGTATGTATGTATGCATGCATGCATGTATGTATTATTATAACAACCCTCATAGTGATTTTTTAATTTCGATGAATTTTGACCATTTTACCCTTCTCTGTAGTTGCTTTATGATATTTGTGACTGCGGGGTGTGGGTGGCATGATTTTCAAGGTCGGTTGAGAAGTATGCAAGTTTTTCATTTTGGAAGGTTTGGAAGTTAGTATGGTTTACTTGAGTTAATATTTGATGATATCGAGATCGTATGAGAATTTCGACGATTCTATTAGCTCTGAAGTGTTCATTTTGGATTAGTAGTATCTTTAGTTTGGATTTCAAGGAGTTTGGATGGATTTTGAGTAGTTGGTTGGAAAGTTGAAAGTTTATGTCGTATGTTTGACTTTGGTCAACATTTGATTTAGACGATCTCTGTTCGGTGATTTGACAATTTCACTGAGTTTGAAACGTTGTTTCCAATTGGGTAGCATATTTAATTTTTGTTCATGGGATTTTCGGTGAGTTGCGAGGGTCGATTTCGAGTTTGATATGTTGGTTGTTGTTGGTGGGTTGTTGATGTCTGG
Organism: Capsicum rhomboideum; assembly: GCA_031232105.1. Lineage (NCBI taxonomy): Eukaryota > Viridiplantae > Streptophyta > Magnoliopsida > Solanales > Solanaceae > Capsicum > Capsicum rhomboideum. The sequence continues at coordinate 16,120,799 of CP124718.1, forward strand.
TGTAACCCTGCTAACCTTGGCCGCACAAGTGGGGTAGTGCTAGGTAGGGACTACCCATTCCTGCGGAGGTTCGTTTGTACCGGTAGAGTCGCAATTGCGACGTTTAGTCACGCCTGCGACCTTGCGTCTGTAGGATATGGACCGCTCCTACGAAAGGTCGCGTGGCTAGTGGTTTCCGCTGTTGCGGAAGATTCACCGTACCTGGGACCAGATCTCCATAGGTGCGGAGATCGTTGTGGGATAAACAATGGGTTTTCCTTATCCCACATTTCTCACATTTCTTTTTTTGACGATACTAATATTTTTATAGGAAATTATATATATATATATATTAAAGAAATAAAAAAAAATAAAGGCCGAAGTCATAGGCAGGCCCCTGAACTTGTAAGTTTTTCCGTATTGACACCTCAATTAAGCTACGTACCTATTGAACCCTTTAGTCATTCACAAACCGTGTCAATTAAACACAGGCGTCCGATGTGGCTCTTTGTGTGTTCTCATGTTTCTGAAGCACGTGAAATCAATAGACAAGTGCCTGATGTGGCACTCCCCAACGGTATTCTTTCCCCTTTTTCTATTTAACCCTAATTTCTTTCCCTTTTACCCTAATTGATTTTCCTCTCTTCTTCATATCCGCCATATTTTTGTTTGAGGTCATCTAATTTTTCTCCTTCTCCTCTTAATTTCTCATTCTCTTCTGCCTAATTTTTAATAGCAATGTCGAATTCATCTTTCTCATCATCTTCATCTTCTTCACTTTCAAAAAGGGTATGTCGATGTGGGGTCAACACTGAAATTAAGACCTCATGGACACAACTCAACACTGGACGCAGATTCTTTTGCTGCAAAACTTCAAAGGTATTCATCTTACATTTCCGTCAAATGACCATAACTCAATGTTTTAGTTCAATTTTTTCTTTAATTTTGTAGGCGAAAGGTGGATGCAATTACTTCGATTGGTACGATGACGAAATGCCTTCTCAAGCAAAAAGGGTGATATGGGGTTTGTTGAAAAAAGTCAAATCTTTTGAAGAAGAGAGGAATCGATCAAGAAAAATAATAGTGATATGCATTGCTGCAGTTGTGATTTTGGCTACATGGAATTTCTTCAAGAAATGTTCTTAATTTTGGCTAAATTTGTGTTAGGCTACTGTATGAGACTATTTTGGTTTGATTTTCCTATTGTAATTGATTTGGTTTGTTTTGTGATTTAAATTGTGTACGAAGGAATGAAGACAAGTTGTATAATGTGCATTAGTCTGCTCTGTTTATTCAGTGTTCAAATGATTCACATAATAGTAACTAATGATTAATGATTTAACAAGGTTAGTGTGAAATGATTCACAAAAAATGAAGTTCCTTTCGTCCACAAAAAGACTGTAAAGCACAAGAGCACAAGTGTAATTGATCAATAGTTATCACAAAATAAACTACCATTCAACTGCTCTAATGAGCTTAAAACATACATAAGTATCCAACAAAAACAAACTTAAAACAGACCACCAAAGATAGTTTAGAATCTTCAAATACCCCCAACAAAATATCAAAGCAGTCACACAACTAATGTTTTTACTGCTTAAATTAAAAGTAGTACTTAAACAAAAATTTGATTCAACAACTTCATATGTCTCCTAGTGCACTAGAACTTCCAACTTGGCTCCTCCTTGACTGACTCATACTCTGCAATTGTGTAGTTGTGACAACATCCTTTCCCTTCCACTTCATTCCTCGAGGCTTGTAACCAATATCAATGTTTGTTTGACCTGCATCTTTGTAAATATCTGGATTGACAACTCTTTCACCTCTAGGACCAGGCTGTGCATACAATGAAGTAAAATGAGATTTGTTAAATAAGAATTAAGAATTCCATGAATTTGTAAGTCATACTTACATTTAAAGTTTGACTGCCACTCATCTGATCAGTGTAGATGCCAAATCCCACAGTCTTGGACCTCTTTTGTCCTACTGTTGATGCTCCACTGATCCTTTTATCCCTAGATCGCTGACCAGATACAACTCTTTTTCCCCTTCCTGTACCCCTTCCAGTGCCTCTTCCAGTGCTCATGCCTCTTTCAGTGCTCTTGCTTCTGCCAGATCCCCTACCTCTGCTAGTGCCTCTACCTCTACCTCTTCCACCTGGCTGCACTCTTATAACAGCTGAAGTATCAACACACATAGAGCTACCTTGCTGGCTAAACATTAGTGGCTGACTGAAGCTTGATGGTTGGATAGAGCTTGGTGGTTGGCTATAGGTTGGTGGCCTCCTAGAACTTGCTGCATGGCTAGAGATTCCAGGTTGTCCCATCCCAGCCTAACAATAAAGCATATTAAATGTTTGGTATAAATACCATTGTTTAATTATTGCATTAAAAGAGAAGAATGTATTACCTGAGTTTTACAAACTGTTCTGTTATGGTCAACTTGATGACACTTGGAGTAAGTAATTTTTAGACCTTTCCTGGATAACTTCCCATACTTCTTCTTAGGCTCATCCTTCTCTTTTCTTCTACACTTTGCTGGTCTGCCAGGCATTGGTCTAGGCTCAGGAGGCTCAATCACTACACCACTTGTGTAAGGACACATTTTCATATTAGGTATTGGCTGAAGAAAGTAGTCATAAGCCTTCATGAAAGTATCTTTCATATACCAATGTTCCACATAAACTTCAGCTTCTATGCCTTTATGCTGATATGCCAATACAGCATGTTGACATGGTATGTCTCTCAACTGCCAGGTTCTACAAGTGCAAGTCTTTCCCCTAATATCAACTATATGCCTATAAGGACCATCCAAAATTTCATACCCAATCTGACCATTGAACAAAACTGTGCAATTTCTAGCCATCTCTTTGTTCTCTTCAAGTACTAGCAAAGCCATAGGTGAGATGTCTGAAATCCAAGTGTCAGCGAATTTCCTCATTTCAACATTTCTAACCATTATCTTCTGCCTAATCTCCTCTAACATAGTGATAATAGATTTATGTCTAGCAGCTAAAATCCATGAATTAAATGTCTCAGACATATTGTTTTCAACAATGGCACATTTAGGATGCTCCCTAAAATATGCCCCACACCATGATTTTTTCTCATAATGTAACAAGTCCTCACAGATATCCTTACCAAGTTCACTGAGTTTGTCCATCTCATCTTGAAACTTCACTTCAAAACTGGCTTTAGCACATCTCTAGAATTGCTTTCTTCTTTCTTCTCCTCTTCAGGTCTGATGCCAATTGGACCAGATATGTCTAGCACAACACCTCATCTCACAATCTGGTAGCAACTCAAGTATAGATGGCACAAGACCCTACATAAACATAAAAAATAAAATCAAAACAAAAAGTATATAAAGATGACAGTCAAAACTAAAGTATGAGAATTAGACTAACCTTTTGCATATCTGACATGTCAGTCAGTCCATGTCCAGTGCCTAAGTTCAGATCTTGAATCAAGTAGTTGATGAAACTCCAACTATGTTTTGTCTCTTGATCAACCACTGCCCAGGCTATTATAAACATTTGGTTATTTCTATTTCTCCCAACTGCAACTAACAATTCACCCTTGCAAGCACCTTTCAGAAAACATGCATCTAAACCAATGATTTTACTGCAGCCTACCAATCAGCCTCTCTTCAATGCATCAAAGCAAACATAGAACTAAACAAACAAATTTTTTCCTAGCTGAGACTCTCTATCTGTCCTCACCCAACAAGAACTTCCAGGATTAGTATGTTTAATCATGTCTGCATAGTCACACAACCTTGCAAATTCCATCTTCCAATCACCCAGGAAGTGCTGAATGACTCTATTCTTTGCCCTAGCACAAACAGTTCTTCCAACATACAAACCTAACTTTTTTCTCACCAATTCCTGAATTTCCCACAGTTTTATATAAGGTTGACAAGTTATCTCATCCTTGAACTTATTTGCAATAAACTTAGATGTACACAACTTGTTCTTGGTTGTAGTAGTGCATACATGTACAGGATAATAGTTCTTGACCATAAAGTCACCAGAATCCTTATCTATGCTAGCAAATAACAACCATTTGCATCTTCTGTCCTCACATCTAACTCTAACTCTATGCTTCTTATTAGGCTTAAGCTTTAATCTAACTTTGTATTCAACAACATATTCTGCCACAGCCTTTCTAAATTGCTTAGTATTTTCAAATACCATACCAAGCTCAAATATAGCAACAACACAATCAGGATCAAATCTTACTTTTTTACTTTTTCTTCTTGCTGGTAAATCAACACCCCTCACAGCTTCATGATCTAATTCATCCCTACTGTCATCACTATCCAGAGCTGAGCTATCTATATACTCCTCATCTCCCCCTAATCTTCCACTGTATCTAGCAGCCTTATTCCTTCTAATGTCTTCAAATCCCCTATCAACACCTGCTGTTCCAAGTTTTATTTCCTCATTTTGGACATGTTTCTTCTTTTTCATTGAGTTTCTCCTTTCATTTCTAAGAGATCTTAACTCTTCATCAACCTCAGAATCATCATCTTCTGGAATATTAAACTCTTGATAGTCAGCACTACTAGCCAAATCTGTTTCAGCACCTTCTAGATCTGAGAGATCACCAACACCAACTTCTACATTTATGTTTTCTGTTTGGATAGGCCCCCCATGTAACCCTTCAACATTAATAACATGAAATGTAGAGCTGCTCTCACCCATATTACTACTTTCACCAACCACATGACTACATTCATCAACTACTGGCCCACAAAGAAAACCTGATGGGACTCCATCTTCCACCACTTCTAGGTCATCCACAACATGGTGCACATACAAGTCTAAAAAGTCCACATCTTTTAGGTCTTGAACAAGCCTTAGTAAATTAAAGTCATTTTCTACTTGAATAAAGGCATTCTTTTTAGGGTCTTTAAAGTAGAACCCACCAACAGTCATATAGCCAAATTCTTTTGTATAATAAAGCAACTCAATCAAAGAGAAGTGGTCCTTGTCGATACTTACATATTCCACCTCACTTTCCCCTATGTAATGTGGACCAGATTTTTCAGAGACAAACTTGCCACCATGATGAAAACGAGTTATAATAATGCTATCCATAAGATTCCCTGAAACAAAGCCCCAAAAATTCCTGACATGTTATGAACAGTAAAAACCCTAAAAAAACCCTAATTTTTCCAGAAATTTCTAATCTACCATTACTATTGTAATATACTAAAAATGCATTAACAACAACAGTATATGATAAAATAATGACATTGTTGACATTTGAAACATACATGACGAGATTGAACTCCAAATCAACAACAATTCTTGAGTGAAATCAGTCGCGACCTTCAACGGATCACTCAAAAACACTACGACATTTTAGGATTTAGAACGTAGAAAGTATAAATTACTAGCCTAGATCGAAGTGAAATTGCACAGATTAGGGTTTTGTTTAGAGATATTTGGGGGTGGGTATCAAAGGGTCTGATGTTTGGGGGTGGGTGGGGAAATGAAGTGGATATTGACCCTTTTGTGTATTAATATTTATGAAGGTGACGTGTATGATTTCAGTGGGTGTAATTGGTTATAATTTCCACGTAGGACGCGTTTGGTTTCACGCACCCAACACTAAAAAATTGCAGGCTATAAAAAAGAGCCACGTCGGACGCCTGTGTTTAATTGACACGGTTTGTGAATGACTAAAGGGTTCAATAAGTACGTAGCTTAATTGAGGTGCCAATACGGAATAAACTTACAAGTTCAGGGGCCTGCCTATGTATTCCGCAAAAAATAAATAATGATTGATAATGTAAGGGTAGAATAGACATTTAAAAAAGTCAATTAGGAAAAAAGGGGAAGAATGATTATTTTTTAAAATTGAGGAGGGAGTTTGATTTTTAACGTAAAGTTTGGGATTGTAAACGATTTTCACCCTTCAAAGATAACATAATTGATGAAAAAAGACAGAAGCTTGATAGTTTCGTCTGAATAATCCAGGTAAAATATTTCCAACTTGAGTCTCTAATCTATATATGTACACCTACTTTAGTTTTGTCTTTTGTTTCGATTTTTGAAATTGTTACACATTAAGCAAAGAAATTTTGAGTTGTGAATCTCTTCCATAGATTTTGCATATTCATAAGAATCAAGAGACGGTGTTATAGTTTGGTTTAGAACAATTTGGAATTAAAAGGTGCAGTTTAGAGAGTTGTGGTAATGTTTGAGATTTTATGAATTTCTTTTTTATTCGTCTTATTTTATAAAAGATCTAAGATTCCCCGTTTACTGCAATGTGAGAATGAAAAATCATTTGAAAAAATTGTGGAAATTGAATGAATTGATTGGAACCTTTTATAATTTGAACATAACAAAATGATTATGCAATGATCTCTTATATGTAAAAAATAAAGATTTCTTGTAAAAAAATTATAAAATTAAGAACAAATTTATAAAGAATTACAAAATTAATTAACCAAAAAATAAATAAACATTCTTCAATCTTTAATAAGAAATTTCATATTCGAGCTATGAAAATAGAAAGATGAAGATTTGGCATTTTTAAATCTATAGCAGTTGGTCTTATCTTTTAGAAATTTCAATTAGAGCCTCTCATTTTTAGTCCTTGTCTAAGACAAGTTAAAGCTCAACTTCATTCACTTTCCTTTTAACATTACCCTGTAAAGTGATCATGGGATGGACCTTTTTTCACAACCTTACAAAAATCCAAGTACCTAATGGTACATCCAATTTAATTCTGATTACGACTTATTACTTTTATAAATATCTATTTTTGAATTTATTTAGAAATAAAAGATAGTAGGATTTTTGGTCCCTTCGGACGAATTCTGATTTGATCCTCAGGATAGATGACTCAATACATTTAGTCTTCAATAAATTAATATGTGTATTTTGATCCTTTTATATTTAGACTATATTTAAAATTACATATTTTTCTTGGTCAAAATAAATATTTTTCTTGCACAACCAAAAATACAGTACTGCATCTCGAGCTACTATCTGTCCTTCCTCTACCAGGTTGTTACATTTTAGGATAAAAATTCAACTCATCTATTTGTGATTGAAGTCGTGTCCTTTTAGATCACATGACGTACACTTCTTGGATGATTGTTCTTACTACACTTGCCTAGTGCTGCTGCTTTTGCTGGAAGATCCTCCCATTTCTTTCCATCCATGTACGATAAACACAAGCCGCTAAGGATATTATTTATAATTCAGCCTTTGAGCTGTTGCACTTAGCATGCCTGTCTGCCCACATTAGTTCCTCTTTCCAACCTAGTAGCCTTCTATCTATGCCAAGCCAATTGAGAACAGTTTGCCATACTTGACCAGTGTAGTTACACTTAAAACAATAAATGATTACTGCTCTCCATTTCAATGTTGCATAGCGGGCAATTCAGTGAGGTTCATATACTCTCCATTTGCTTAATCTATCCCTTTTTAACCGTTGATAATAAGTTTCAGTTTCACAATAAATATCCACTTGGAGTGTTTATAGTTGTTGAAAACTAGTTTCCTCCACTAAACTCTAGGAAAATCACCTCTCACAGTCTGGTACATGTGTTTGATTGAGTATTTACCCATATGTTTGAAAATGTCTTCTCTAATAATCATCTGCTCTAAATATTTGTGCATTTTGAAGATCTTCTGCATCATCCATGAGGTCTGCCTTGGCTCAACATCCTATATACTCCTCCTCTTTACATAGTAAATATATACCCATGTCACCCATAACTTGTCCTTGGAGCAGATATTTCTTAGCAGATTTATGATAAGCTGCTCGATTCCAACTGCAACATCCAACCACTAGCCACCTTGGGATAGCATATCTTGTTGGGTTCTGGCCTCTCTTACTGGGACTCATGTTTTGATGATTGACAAGCCTAGTTGAAGGACCAGTTATGTCAACTGGTGTCCCATTATGCAATTACTCACTTTTGTCTTAACCTTTTGGAAGTGTCAACAGATTAGTGGGACGCGATATGCAGTGGTCCTTTCTAGTATCTATCAATGAGAAGGTTTCTCTCCCAATGCTCATCATATATATTCATCATCTTGAGGAGAGAAGCTCCAGTTTTTGCAAATCCAAAAAAGTATTCTCTCAAGCAAAAGCTGCATTGCATCTGATATTGCAAAGATTCAGCAATTTAGAAACATCTTGCTCATAGTGAAGTATGTCTTTGTTTCTAGGTTGATTGAGTCGTATGTTTTGATCTTACAATTGTAAACTCACTTCTCTTTTAGATATTCTTGTGGGTATTTTTGTGATTCGATTCATGGTGAGTTGTGTTAGCTAAATGGAGTTTTTCAAGTTAGAGTTACTGTAAAAGAGGTGTAGCAATAGAATTATTGCTAGTGAGTAGGGCTTAAGAGTTTAATTCCTAGTTTGCATAAGAATTATAATTGAATTCATTGCTTGGTGATTCGTGGAGTGGTTGGTGAAATTCTACTGGGGTAGGTCATGGTTTTACTCCCTTGAGCAATGAGATTTCCACGTAAACATCCTTTGTCATTTACTTTACTGCTATTTTCTGAGTGTTCTTATTGTTCTTCAATTTCCTCGTACAAGGACCTGATAACGCCTCTGGTCTTAGTTAATCGTGGTGGACTCTTACAAACCATCATATCTTATCCCAAGATATTAAAGCTTTATTACTCACCTCAGCTACACCTGTCCACAAAAAAAATTCTACAAGTAGTTTCAATCAGTTTTACTAGCTTCTTAGGCAGTACAAATTCTTATGACCAAAACGCTTGGATGGAAAATAAATCTGTTTTGATCAATTGGACTTTGCTAGCATAGGACAACACTAGGCAGTCTAATTGGTTATCCTACCTAGCATCTTGTCAAGTAATGATCTGCATTGCATAATGGATAGCCTCTTAGTGCTTAGTGGGATATCAAGATACCCAAAAGGAAGGACCCCATTACTGAATCCAAGCATAGCTAGTATACGGTTCTGGTCAACCACCCCAATTCCCCGAAATACACTAAACTTTTTCTAGTGTTAGCAATCAATCCAGAGGCTTGCAAGAATTCTTGAAAATAGGAGTGTAGCATTTGCACTGACCCATGATCTCCTCTATAAAATACTAAGAGATCATCCGCAAAGTCAAGTTAAATGAGATGAATCTTTTCATACTTTGGGTGGAAATTAAATTTGATTGGTCCCTGAGCCTTTTGAGAATTCTAGTAGGGTATTTCATGACTATCACAAAAAGAAAGGAGGACATGAGATCCACTTGTATCAACCTCTTTTTGGCCATGAATGGTCTAGTGGGATAGTCATTGATGCAAGTGGAGTATGAGACAGTCTGAAGATACTCTGTTATTCCATTGTACAATTTTTTTTGAGAAATTCAATCCAAGTATAATCCGCTCTAAGAATTTCCACTCCATAAAATTATAAGTCTTTTGCTTATAAATCTACAAAACGCATTTAGGGGATAGATGCTTCCTTCGATACCCTTTCACTATTTCATGGCTCATAATAATATTGTCATTATTAAGTAATCTGTTTGGGATAAAAGCAGATAGCCCATGTCTATAAACACATCCATCAATGGCTTCATTCTGGATGTTAGTATCTTAGAGATGAGTTTTTAGATAATGGAAAAACATGAAATAGGTCAGAACTCTTTAACATTGGAAAGATTTTTAACTTTGGAAATAAGTGTTACAGAGGTTCAATTAATTAGGGCATACATGGTACCTTCATAGAAGAATTTTTGAACCGTCTTTGTGATTATATATCACCTACAATCCCTAAGCTTTTTCCAGAAGTCATGTTAAATCTATCCACTCCGGGATATCTCAGATCATCTATTTGCATAAAGGCCTGGCGCACTTCTTCCTTACTTACAGGCTGTATTAGTTTTAGTTGTTGACTCGTGTTTAAAATAAAACCATTTGTACATGTCTCTAGATCAATATCTGGTAGTGTGTCAGCTGCATCCCTCAACAATTATTTATAAAAATTACGGATTCTTCTTTTATTTCCTATTTAGTGTGTACCCAAGAGCCAAACCTATTTTGCTGATGTTTGATATGGTTGTGAGCTAGTTTGTTCTTCATATTTTCATAGAAGAATGTTGTATTAGATTCACCCAGTTATCGCCAATGTATCCTGGCTTTCTGTTGAAACATCTTTTCTACAATCAGCCCTCATTTTTCAGGTTGCTTTTTATCTCTTTTTCCCTCTCAGACATGAGATTAACAGTGCTATGGTCTCTTACTTTCTCCTGTATTTCAGCAAGCTCCTTTCTTAATGCAATCACTCTCTCAGTGATATTACAAAATTTCTTGGTGTTAAGAGTTTTCATTTATTTCTTGACATATTTGAGCCTTTTCCAGACTTATTTTATAATGCTTCCTCCCTCTGCTTGATCCATCCACGTGCTACTATTTAGTTGTCAGGTGGTTGAGAAATTTTAATGGTCCAGCTCTTCCTTTATTTTGATAAGCTAATGAGAGGCATACTGGTGAGTGGCCTGAAAAGAGATGATCTTAAAATGATAATTTCCATCTATGACATATACATCATCCACTTACTGCTTACCAATGCCCTATCAATCTTTCTAAAAATATGACCATATATCCATGTATAATCTCGTTCATTTGTTCTCAGACCAGACATTTCAAAACCATCTATCAAGCAATATTTGGTTTCTGCATTTTGAACCTCATTACCATACATCGTATCCTCATCAATAAGGACTGCTTTATAATCACCCATAGCCAGTCATGAAATATTCATATTAGATTGCATATTAGTCAACTTATTCCACAGGCTATTTCTACCCCCACTATGTGTAGACAATATATTGCTAAAAAGAAGAACTCTAAGTTGATATTACCATATTTGACCACTCCATGTATACACTAGCAGCCAGAATGAGTTATACTAAACTCCACTTTATTGTCATCCCAGATCACCCAAATCCTTCCCCTTGCACTATGTTGATAGTTTGTTATCTACTTTGATGTTGGAAATATTTTCTCGATTATTCTCCTTTACTCTATTCTCCAGCACAACCATTAGATAAACAATACTATCATGTATAAGCTTTCTCATTTCTCTATGTTTATGGGCTTTGTAAAGTCGTCTATGTTGACACCCAATTTTGACCTTCCGATATTTCCTCTAGGCTGCTATTTTACAAAATTATTAGTTTGGGGTATTAATATTTCTTTACTTATTATTTTAGTATCAAATAAATCTTGACGTCTCACATTCATGATTTTGAAGTATGTAATTTATTTTAATATTTTTTTTATATACAGTATATATAATTTATTAATTTAAATATAATATTTTACACAATTTTTTAATATTTATTAAAGTATCTCCATAAATATGCATACTCATAATTTACAAACACATAGTTTATTGCTTATTATTATTATTATTATTATTATTATTATTATTATTATTATTATTATTATTATTATAGTATTTTTTAATTTTGTATTCATAGGTGCCTAATCTATTTCAAATCATTTTGTCGTTGATTTTAAATAATATATTACGTGTCATTAATTTTACTTACATAATTTATTAATAATGATTTTCATGACGTTGGTTAATTTTTTTGTTATTATTGTTATTATATATTTATCGATTTACCACTATATTTATTAAATAACAGTTTAATTCAATTCAATTTCCCAATTTATTTAATTTCTAGTCCAATTCTATCCAATTTATGTCACTTTTAACCTAAATTGAGTCCAATTGGGCTCAATTTTTAAATCCCAAATCCAATTCTAACTTGACCCAAATTTGGATAACCCGGATCCGACCCATATTCTAATTTTAATCTCAGCCGTAGATCAAATATGATCTAACGGCCCAAATTAGATCCCCCTTTCTTTCCTTTTTAATTAAAACCTAACCCCAAAATCCCTAAACCTAAATCACTTCCCACAACACCAGCCGCCTCCCATCCTCTCTTCACCCACAATCGACCCTCTCTCCTCTTTTCCCTCACCACCACCTCCGACTACCAGCCACACCACGCCACTGCCGCCTCCCATCAAAGAACCACTCCAGCCACCACAACAGCACCCCACCAGTAATCAACACCAGCGTCGCCTCCATCTCCACCGGCGAAAATCACTGCTGCCTCACCGGAATTGATAACCGGTGAGACGACGTTAACCTCCTATCGTAAAACCCACCACTGCTCCGACGAATGAGCTCCACCGCACTACCGCCTCAATTTCCTTGCTTTTCCCCTCTATGGTCTCGTTCCGTCCTTATCACTGTCTCGCCGGAGGTGATGACCGGTGAGACATCATTAACAACGTCACTAAATATTCGCCGATGAGGAGGAAACCCGCATGAGACGTTAATGGTTTGGTCGATTTGCAAGGTTCTTCGGGTTAAAGTTCTTTATAAATTCGTCTCAGGTATGATTTTACATGACCCATTACGTATCCAATTTGTTTGAATTTATGCATGTCCCCTTGGCCGATTCTCAGATTTGAAAGTTATGCATTTTGGTTGTTAATTTTGGCTCAATTCTTTCAATTTCGTGTTTATTTACATCTCTAGATTGACATATGTGAAAACCCTCAATTTTTACGACCTTTCTTTAAACCCTAATTTCTTAAATTCACGTCGAAATGTTGCATATTAATCTGTGAAAGTTCATTCTTTGCTTAATATAATTCTGTGGATGTAATATGTGTGACGATTCGGGGATTCTGCCATGTTTCAATAAATATTGTGTGAATTTTCAATGCTAGGTTATACTTGGAAGGTTTTAATATGTGTATATTTATTTCAAATGCTTGACAGATTTTACTTGTTTACCTTTGGTATTTGGTCATGATTCTGTTCCTAATTTGATTCTGCTTTGCCTCTTGAGAAAAGTATTTACATTAATTGATTTTTTGGATTGATTTTCTTGCCCTTATTTAATTTGACAGATATCCTCTTACATGTTTAATTATGGTAAATCTGGATGGTATTGCAATTGATTGATTCCATTCTTTTACTCACTTCATGGTTTCCTTTAACAAGTCGGGCAGATCTTTTTTATTTGTTTATTTACGGTAGTTTCAATAAATTTGAACCAAGATCGATTCCATCCTTTAAGAAAACTTGGTTTTGCTAAATATTATTTTTCCTTTTACTATATGATTCACTACAACTCTCTGACTATAAAAATAGTCTCTTTTCACTCGTATGAGGCACACTTAATAGCCCTGCTCGCTTCGACTTTAAATTTTTCTGCTTTTGGTTTTGTGAAGACGGCTTTGGTTGTTAATTGTCACTGGTACCTCACTTTGAAAACGCTGGTTCTTGTTTGTCTTTTATTACTGTCTCTTCTAAACTGGTTAGTTCTCTGTCAAAGCGCTGTTTTATTTTCTTACATGGTAGTTCAGTGCAGACAAACTTCTACATTAGTCTAAATAATAATGTATACGCATGTTGTTTGACTTGTGTGATCATGTTTGACACTTTTTCATCTACATATGCCCTCACTAATTGTCATGTTAAATATAATCTGGAAAACCTGTTTTGCATTCTCTTTGTGGTCATCTAAAATGACCTTGGTGCATCCCAAAACCCCTTTGACGTGAGCCTGCCCGGGATCAATGAGGTCTTTGGGATCTTGACAGCGTAAAGGGTCGGTTATGGGTTGTCCGAGGCTATTTTGGATGTTAGCATGGTTGGGGTATTTTGTTTTGTTTTCAATAGGTTGGGGACAAACATGTCATGGTTCGAAGAGTCGCCTAGGAAGAGGGAGCTAACAGATTTGTTTCTATGTGTTCATTTTTAATTTGATTATTATTTTGAGTCTGTAATAGTTTTGTATAAACACTTCTATATAATAAAATATTATGGGGACTGTTTATGGGGGCGGGGATTATATGACTTGAACATCCTATCACTTAGATACCATGCCGATAGGATTGTTTAACAAATTTTTAAAAATATTTTATCACTTAGGCAACATGTTCTAGGATTATTAATTAAATTATTTTATCACTTAGAAATCATGTTTTAGAATTATTAAGTAACTTTCAACCTATTAAATTAAGTTCGAGCATGTTAATTTAATTTATAGTGTGTGTAATTAATTTTCTACAACTTCTAATAGATTTTCAGCATTTTAAAATGATTTTAGCAACTCCAAATTATTTTTTAGCACCTTAAATCTATTTTCCAGCCCTTTTTATTTTATTTTTCAGTACCTTCTATTTTATTTTCAGCATATTTAATTAATCTCTAGCATCTTCAACTAATTTCAGCACTTTAAACTAATTTTCAGCACTTTTAATTAGTTTCCTGCAAAATTTAATTGATTTCTGCACTTTTAATTAATTTTTCAGCATCTCTAATTAATTTTCAGCATTTTTAATTAATTTCCAGCACATTAAAACTAATTTTCAGCACTTTTAATTAATTTTCTGTACACTTTTAATAACTTTCTGAACATGTCAATCACCTAATCGATTTTAATTATCCAAGAGGCTTGTTTGAACCTTTATGTGCTAGTTGCTAAGTCTTGTTTGTTCTGTAGGACACGAACCCCGAGTCTCATTAGGTAGCCTAAGCTTCCTTTTGTCTAGAACCAAATCCAAAATAGTAAATCCAATGCCTCTTGGACATTAAGTTGGGACGTGTAGGCATTTTTAGGGAACGCTAATTTGTCATTTTCTTTAGAACACTTTTAAGGTTTAATAACCAAATTAGTGGGATGGGTAGATAGTAGGAAATGATGGAAGTTGACCCGAGCAGAATATGATAATGCAACATATGACATTGCCATCCGTTAATAAGTCGGGCGCTGATCCGAATAGAATAAAATCAACTCTTTGTCCAAGTCTTCTAAATCGGTTTTGCTTTTCTTTATTTTGCGTGTTTAATTATCTGAGGTAGTTTAGGTCTATTATTTAATAAATCTTTTGCCTTATAAATTGTGTCCCTTCTATCTCCTTGCTGGTCTGATTCACATTTTTTATGCACCTCATTACTTGATCACTTCGATTATTATTATTAATTAGGTAATAACTTTATCGCATGTTTAGTTTATTTATTGTTTTTTCCTGTTTTAAACACTTAGCTAGTATTAAGTGAATAACATAATTGACCTTTGTTTATCATGTAAGATCCCCACGTAATATATGAGTTCGGTCGGGATCCACCTTTGTGGACCTCGAAAGGTGCCTAATAACTTCCTTTCGAGGTAATCTGAACCCTTACCCGAATTTCTGGTTGACGTAGACTATAAAAATAAGTTTGCAATTAGTTTAGAATGGTGCCCTAACACACCTTAATTCATTAGGTGGCGACTCTTCACTCTAATTAATCCCAAAAGAGAGTTGTCATGTCGAATCCCGCTTTTCGTAAGAAAAATGGGGCGCGACAGCATGACGACTCTGCTGGAGATACTTAGGTTCTAACCAATACGAATTCGTGTGTTATGTGGGATTTTATGTTTTTTATTTTATGATTAGTTCTCTTTCTTTATTTGCTTCCTTAAATAGTTAATTTCTTTTCAAATTTGATACTTTTCTGGATGTGTTTCTTAACGAATTTTCATGCTAAATTCTTTTCTTTTTTCATTTATTTTGTTGCCTTAAAATTTTATTCTTTTTATGTTTATCCATCTTTTTTCTATTCCTTTTAATTGCTCACATGCGTATCTGAATTGTGTCCATACTAAATCCTCCTCCTTATCCCGTAACATGTTTATGTCCTTGTGAGGTTTCTTGTATTTGTTATCTTTTTATCTTATTTTTTTAATTATGCATGTAATATTTTCAATGTTATTTATTTATTGCTTTCCTTAAACTGTGTGGATGTGTTACCGTTTTTCACTATACGCTACCTGTTATCGCTTTTCATAATTGATATTTCGCTCATACTTCCCCCACTTGGGAACTTCACACTTTCACTCACTTTAACTATACTCGGATGTTGTGCCTTCGCACTTCTCCAAAATTCTCTTCAAAAATCCTATTATAGAGAGTCGGCTAAGACGTGGTGGAGCGGATAGTTTTACTATAGTGGGACCACATGCCTTCTCGCATAAGATTACCCTCGATCCGTGTCTACCAACTCTTACAAAACTTAAGATAGTACCGTATCCACCCTTTCCATTTAAGTCATGCATTCATTAGCCATAGGTGGTTGACCCTCGAGGTCAATCCACAAAGTTGGAAATCAACCTCTTGTCGAAAGGGTACCCACCATCCAAAGACAAGTATGCATATTATGTGTTGTGTGTTACCCTTTCTTTGAAATTTGACCTATATTTCTATTTATTGATGAATATGCCCCTAGATGTGTTAAGATCAATGATTTAACCTTCCCAAGGGATTCAAGACCCCAAAAGGATGCATAACCTTATTTACTATGTGTTAATTTCTACATTTGTGTTAATGTTTTACCTATCTTGTTATTATTTGTTTTCCTATTTTAGTTATTCCTTACTCTTAGAATCCGAGTTCCTTAAAATTCCTATTGGGTTATGTTTTCTTTAGGCCAGAATCATACAATCTTATGGCCTAGTCAAAACCCCATTCCATTTATCTTCATAGATTGAGTTCATACTCTAAAGTATCCTTCAACATGCTAATCATCTTTTGAACCGATCCATTCCTCGATAGGATGTTCTAAATTATTTCTACTCTTTTAGGGTAACTTATTATTTTAGGATATTCTTACTTAGCACCTTCAATATTGACATGACATTGTCTTCATCATAACTCTTGACAATTAATTTTTTTCATATTCGTGCCATACTCTGACTTTCCCAACTTCTAAATCATATAGAGCTCTCAACTATGCACTTTAAATGAATATAATTCAAATATTTTGCTTCATGATATTACTCATGGACATTCTATTATCGTGCGTTTTTACTAATCATAAGTCCTTTATTCTAAGGTTGACTAAAGTTGAACATCAGAATGGTCAGTCAAGCAATGTTTATCAATCTTGCCAACAGTGAAGCTGAGCGTAGGAGTTTGGGTTTGCACCATGACAAGCTTACTCCTTTTGAGTCAAGCATTATGAGTATGGAAAGAAAAATAGAAAGAATCAGAGGAATAATGACTAATCTTTGAGGTTCATCTGATATGCCACCAGGCATCCCAGAGCCATTATCCAAAATTGACTTTATTGCTCCTATCTACACTATGGAGTTGCTAGTATTGATGACCTCACCTATTCCTAATTGTGATGCACAAGTATCTCCGAGTTTGTATTCAATCGCACTGCAAAAAGCACTCAATAGGTTGATAGAGATGGGCCAGGAGAAGGAAACAGAAGGAAAGATTTCTAACCATAAGGCAAGGTCATCTCAACAGCTCGAGATAGATAAATTATCCAATTCAGGAGAAGAAAATAAGGATAGAGTTGGGGACTTGAACTTTCCGTTATACGACGGGTCTAGCGATCCTCATTTCCATTTGAAAGAGTACCTGGATGAGCTAGCATTTATAGGGCAAAGTGATGGTCTTAAGATGAAACTTTTTGTCAGTTCACTTACAAGTCTAACATTGATGTGGTACGCAGAGAAAGATACAAGCAAGTGGGTTTCTTGGGACAATTTGGTAGGTGACTTTATTAGGCGGTTCAACAATAGGCTGAAGAGGAAATTCATAGGTGAAACTCTAATAAATGACAAGGTTGGTTTGGTTGAGCCACAATTCGGGGATAAGGGAAAGGCAATTATCAATGAGGTATCAAAACCTCCAAAGCCCGAAGTGAGCAAATTCCAAGCTTTGACTCTCTTAGACGAACCACCGTCAATCACTTTTGAAATGTTGAGGTCACATGGTATCTTGCAGCCTAAGCTTATTGGTTCTTATTGCCCTTTAAGTCCTTTCTTTGATCCCAAAAAGCATTGTGCCTTCCATTCTGGCATGCCTGGTCATGACATGGATGAATGCCGCCAGTTGAAAAGAGAACTACAAAATTTGATAAGCGATAGGAGTATAGTAAATAAAAGTCTCCCTCAACTGATATGGTATCCATATCCAGAAATCACTCCAACACCAAATTACGCCTATTATCCCCAATCCTCCATAAAACCTCATCCTCAAACTGTTTGGTATCCACTTTCATCCATTACTCCAACATCAAAATACATTCCCATGTCTCATCCAAATCCACCAATAAATCAACGATCAAATCAATCCGCTAGACCTTCAGTCAAGTTTCAAAAAAATCCACCAAACAATACACCCCTCTAGTTAAACCCATAACCCAGCTATACGAAAGACTCAGAGAAGCAGGCTATATCACACCCATACCTGTCGTACCTGTTAATACTCAGTTTAAATGGTACTATTCTGATCAGGTTTACGCCTACCACTCTGGGATGAAAGGGCATACCAAGGTGATAACCGTGACAGAGCCAAATCTCATTGTTGGTTAATTTCCTAAGCATGAATTGCACCTGTTTGGCATTGATGAAGGGGTATCATGTGGTTTATTCATTCTGGGCTTCCAAGCACTTGAAATCACTTTAAGCGTTTGGAAAATATGGATTTTCTTTTATGCTTTCCTTTTATGTAATTGGAACTACGTTTGACCTGATTCCCCTATAAGAGGGATACGTAGGCGCTCATTTAATGGGTTCGGTTTCATTATAATAAGATTTTCTTTTCCCCTTTTTTAGCATTTTGTATGAAGTTGGAAGGATTAACGATGATATCTGTTGACACCCAATTTTGGCTCTCCGTGCTTAAAATTAACGTCTTCAGGCTTCCTGATCGTTAAAGAGCACAAAATACATTTTTTTTCACATACTTTTACAATTCATTGATAATTATCCTTAATTTTGTAAATATTAGGATTTTTATCAATTTATTATTATTTTAAATTTTTCACAGTCATATGCACACGTACACAACATAACACTACAATTCTTTGCAGTACACTACATTTTTAACTATTTACATCATAATACATTTTTCAGGATAGTTATATTTTTATTATTATTTATATTTTCTGTAATTACATATCGACATTTACACATTTTTGTACATCATTTAATGCAATCCGCAAATGATAAGCCGGATCAATTATTTTGATACACAGAGTAATAACTCGGTCAAGTCGAGGTCTTGTCACCTTTATTAAAGGTGATGTGTGACATGACTATACAAGATTTTTATTCTTTGAGTAATAACATTATATTTTGGTTAACAGAATTAAAAAAATCCGTTAGATAATAACTAATAAACTAAAGTAGTATTTAATGGATAAGGGGAAATTCTTTTATTTTTTGGATAAAAGAGGGGGTTGATTTTTATTATAAATAGAGGGGAGGGGTTAATTTTTTATGGGGGATAGAATATTCATACACACACACACACTCTTCTCATCTCCCTTTGCTCCCCCTTCTTCCTCACTTTTTTCTCTTCTCTCCATGACACTAACCAACACCAACACCACCACAATAACCCTCTCTCATTTCTCCCTCCCTTTTTGTTCTCTTAATGCTCCCCTCTTTCTCCACCATTTTTCCTTAAAGAAGAAAAGTACTATTGCTCACTTTTTAGAGTTATTTCTTTTACTCTTAGGCTCACAATTATCTCTCCTCTCATATTCCTTGTCTTTCTTCTCCAGTGGACTACTTATCAACTTCAACAAACCCCACTTCATGACTGTGACTACATTTTTATGTATACATATTTTTATTGAATCTTAATTCTTATTGTATTGCTTCTGATGTCATAATCTTTGTCCTAGTTTTTCATGTCTCCAATAACCTATTTTTCTTGCTAATCTTGCTTATCTTTTGAGCAAAGTCATTGCTTATCTTTTGAGCAAAGTCACACATTTTGCTATGACTTTCTTTTAGCGGTTAACTTTTGTGCTATTTCTTTGACCACTCTAACGATGCTTGTTTGTTGTTCTAATATTTTTTATGCTACTTTGTTTGGTTATAATGAAATTTTTGGACCATTTTCTTCTTAACATTTTATTAAATTAATAATGAGCAAATACTAAATTACATGGCCAATGACAATATCTCTCCGTTGGATTTTCGAGGCTTCCCCATAACAAAAGACGGATTTTATTTTCTCAAGTTTACTTATTTTATATCAAGTATCAATACATGGCCAATGAAAAAATATCCGTCGATTTTTGAGGCCTCCACAAATAAAAAGATGGGACATTATGTATACAAATACATAACAATAAATAAATAAATTTGCGTGATGACGAAATCATCATATTATCACGGCAACACAAAAGTTTTATGATTCGTATCTTGGCAAGGCGATTTAGGATGGCCGATCAATTCGAGCAACCACTTCGTAGCCATGGCGTATCCAAAACTTAATCCGAGCCCACTTTATAACAAAAATCTATTTATATTTATACATGCACACACATATTTGGTTTTGATAATTGTTTATTCATTACTAATATTTATATCAAGTGTGTACACAGGTTCCCGGAGACACTTTCAAAAGACGATGTTTAAAAGATGATCTCCTCGAATTCATTGGTTGTATTTATTTTTATATTTTTACAAAATTGTACAAATGTTAATTATAGTGAAACTTTACTTTTGGGGCATCGGGCGGGGAGTCTTTTACTTATCTATTCATTATTATGCGCTTAGGCAAAACTTAGGCCGTTAATATTTATTCAATGAATTAAATCGATTTTGGTATTTAATTAGTTAATTCACATTCTTTACGTTAGATAATATTATAGTCTTTTCTTTAAAAATAACTCTATTTTTCTTATCCACAACTAATATTTTTTTACTAATTTGGTTAAATTAAAATCATTAGAGAAGACTTTTTAATACAAACAATACTCTATTTTCCACACATTACAAAATGTTTTCCTTTTCAAAAGAGTACTTTCTTTTCAAACATATTCTTATACATCCTTTTATATTGCTTATATATTTCTATACGCACATTTATGATAATATGTCTTATTTATATGATTAATACACACTTCACACATAAACTTCTTTACATTATTTTTAATATATATTTTGTATATTCATACTTTAAAAAGATTAGTTTTTACCTCCTCCCTCTTTGATAAATTTAGTCTAGTCGGGTACCACATTTTGTGGATTCTGAAAGATGCCTAACACCTTCCCTTCGGATTAACTTGAATCCTTACCTAGAATCTAAACTGGTTTTCGCAGATTAAAACATAAGTCATACATGTCAATAATTAAATAGATTTCCTTATTTTCCTTAAAAATTAGGTGGCGACTCTGAACAAATTCGATTCTTTTAGAGTCCATAAGTCGTGCTTGTTTTAACCTTGGTGAAAAATAGGGCATGACAAAATGGCGACTCTGCTGGGGATGCAAGGTTCTAACCATGATAGACTCAATTTTTCAATTGAGGGAGGTATTTTTACATTTGGCATATGCTAATTATTTAATTCATTGATTCTTTATTTATTTCACGTATTGCAAATTGTGAATTATCTGTGTTTTGCTCACAAATATTTTACATTATTTACAGTCTTATCAATTCTTTGATTCATTGTTCATTGTATCTGTACATTCTGAAAACTGCTACATAGTTTCACTGTATTTAATCGTAATTACGATTCTATCGAGTCCTTGACCGTACACTTCACACACTGTGGTTCACACGGGGTGTAACACCCCGTAAGTTTCGGAGTCGGATTAATTCCTATAGCATTTATGGAAATAAAGAAACATGAGCACTTGGAGGATTTTTGCTTTTAAAAGTTTGGGCTTAAGTCATTGGGCCTTAAATAGAACCCAAAAAAAAAACAAAAAAAAATAAAAGAAAGAGAAGACATGGCCCAAACCAAAATTTTGACCCATTCTTCCATTCTTGACCCATTGACCCATTCCACTTGTTAATTAATGCCAAAAAGGGATAAGAAGAGACTTGGGGTCCTATATAAGAGAGAAAAATCAGATTTTCTCTCATTTGGACACCCATGCCATTCTAGAATTTTCCACAACATTTGCTCTCTTCAACCAAACCCTAAAGAGGCAAGAGCATCCATTTCCAAGACTTGGTAAGTGATTATGTTTATGGGTTAATATATTTTATGCATGGAATATGGTGTTAAACATGTTGGTTATGTTGGTGATGTATTGAGAATTCACTATGTGTGAAATACTACATGTTGACTCAAATCGGAGGATGATTTATGGCTTGAAAACTTGAACATGGGTTTGTGATCTTGATGAAAATGAACTTGATGGATTCAATATGGATATATGAGATGTGATTATAGTCTTGAATTGTTTTATACTTGTGTATAGTGTTTGGAAATTCCATTGATAAATTGGTTATGGCTTTGGTGGCATGTTGGCCGTAAAGTGTCGTTTTGGTGATGTTGTGTGTGTTGTGAAATCATGGATGGTGGTTGGCATGTTGAATGATCAAAAATATGTTAAAATGAAGTTGGTTATGATCATGGACCATTCATGGCATCAAAAGACCCAAAACGAAGCCATTTCGGACCAAAACGGGCATCCGCCCCGCAGACGAGGGCATCTGCGGGCGCAGATGCCAACGCAGATGGCACTGGCTGCTGACAATGGCCATCTGCGTGCGCATGTGACTGACCTGCGTGCGCAGGTGGCTGCGCAGGTCAGTCCAGAAATGTGTTTTGGTTGCTTTCGTATTCCTTTGATCCCCGAAAGCCCCGATACCCTTTTGGGAGGTAATTATCAACTTGTAATGTCATTCTAATAACTTTGAAGTGTCGTATGGAGGTGTTTTGGACTATGTTAAGTATGGATGGTTGTTTATATGTTGTTAAAGGCATAATTACGATGAAATGATAAAGGGAAACGCGTAAAGGGTAAGTGTGGTGTGAAATGCTATTGATGTGTGATCCTTGGTCAATGTGTGTAATGTCATGGTGTTGTTGGTATGGAAATGCAGTGGATTGTATTGGGAGGGGATGACATGACCTTATATGGTAGCCACATAGTTCATTGTCGTCTTGTACGCTTATATAGTGACTAGTTGCTAATGTCAGTCCGGTATGACCGTGTATTGTAGACTAAGACGTAAAGAAGGAGCTGGACCATTGTATTCATACATAGATTCGTGTATTCATACTTGGAGTGCAGGTATGTAAGGTTACTCTTTCCGTGTCCTTCTACATCATATTGTTCCTACTGACGTTGATCATGTTTCACTGCCGAAAGGCATAAAGCATATCAATTCAGGTTGACGTATATTATTCTTCATATGTAACCTATTGGCTTGTTCTATTTCTAACGGTTGTGAAGTACCTCAATTCAGGTTGACATATATTGTTATCCATATATGCCCTATTCTTAGATGAACAAACTATGATTTCCTTATCTCATATCCATTGGCTATTCATTGACTGAAATCCCAAAGCTGTCAGAATGTCGTGAGTCCTAAAAAGATGATCTCAAGAGAGAGTAAGGTATAACGAGAATCTATTAATGCTTGCTTAGCATGTCCAAAATATGTCATGATCCCAAAGTCTTATAGTTTGATGATTGTTGTTCTTGTACCCATCTTTCATAGGTAGAAGTCTTATAAAAACAATGAAGGAAGTAGGATGTGAGCTAATTTAACCCTCCCTCATAAGTTAAGGTATCAATCTCATGACGTAGAGAAGTGAGGTAATAGATATAGGTGTGTTTCAAATAGTGTCTTGATCCTTAGTATGTAAATTCTCAATAGATAAAGTATGTATCTCTCTCATAAGAAGATGTGTGCTAGTGATCTCATGAAGTGAAGAAGTGGAGTGAAATGTGTATCTTCTCATAACCTAGTGAAGGGCATAAGATTGGAAAGGAGTAATGCGCGTGGTTGTTATATGTTTCATTAAGTATGGATCACATTCTGAAGGGGTAGAAGTTTCATATAGAACATCCCTATATTGTGCTATGTTAGTTAGTGTTATAGAAGACCTTATAAGAAGTAGTAAAGGGGTTAATCTCTTGGGAGTAGAGAAACAAGGCATAGAATATACATATGTGTTTCCAATAGCATTGTGATCCTCGATAGGTCATACAAGTGTGTATATATTCTAACTCCAAGTTCCGAGAATGTGATGTTCTAAAGTCTAGTAAGGTTATGATTAGGTTGTACCAATCTAGTAAGAGTTGAGGTATAACTATTATATCATCCATGGGGTGCAATGTACACCTGCATGACGGTTCTCTATATATCATCCATGGGGTGACATGTACATCTGCATGACGGTTCACTATATATCATCCATGGGGTGACATGTACATCTGCATGACGGTTCTCTATTATATCATCCATGGGGTGCAATGAACACCTGCATGACGGTTCTCTATTATATCATCCATGGGGTGCAATGAACACCTGCATGACGGTTCTCTATTATATCATCCATGGGGTGCAATGTACACCTGCATGACGGTTCTCTATATATCATCCATGGGGTGACATGTACATCTGCATGACGGTTCACTATATATCATCCATGGGGTGACATGTACACCTGCATGACGGTTCTCTATGTTATTTCCCACTGATCAGTTGGGCCTGGGCAGTATATAGTTAATTATTAAGTGAAGTAAGGTAAGGTAGAGAAGCAAGTAGAGTGGATGTATGATACCCCTACCATAGAGTGATTGTAGGTGATATTTTATTAATCCACCAATAGAGTGGATGTGTGTGGATGAATGCTATTCTTTCGTGAGTTATTTACCAAGTAGTAGAACCATAGTGATAATGAACATAGAAGCTGGAAAGAATCTCTTGAGTGTAAATACGTATGAAAGATATTCTATGATTGGTAAGGATATAAAATGAATGTCCGAAATTGTTCATAACGCAAGTAGTATGCAAGTTTCCAATTAGAACGATGGTTTACCCATATTAAAGAAATCTCTTTTATTTATTTCATTGACATTATCCTATTTATTTCATTGACATTCTTATGTATGATGTAATTTCTCTAGCCTTACATATTCAGTACATTCTCGTACTGACCCCCTCGAAGGACTTACCTTACATGTGCAGGTGCAGGCATTAGTAGACCTCATCTGTAGACTGGGGATCATTTGCAGAGTTTTGGGTGAGCTCCACTTGGTTCGGGGCTTTCCGAGTCATAGTGTACATTATTTTGATATTGTAAATATTGTATAGACATGGTCATGTATTTGTTAGAGGCTTTCGTAGACCTATGTGGGTATGTGAATGAAAGAAGTGTACGATCAGTTCTACGTAATGGCTCCAACGGCCAAGTTTTATATCTATGTTTATGGCATAAGTTTCCATGTTTATAATTTCTACATAGTTGCATAAGAAAGAATAAGACGCATATGAGGGCATGCATGTGAAGGTTCATGAGCAAAGATTGGTTCTCTCGGGCCATATCGGCTTCGGGTGCCAATCACATTCCGATGGGATTCGGGGCGTGACACGGGGGGTGTCTTGCACTCCCCCAAACCTTCTTTGAATTCCTTAGTTTCAGAGTAGGAGCATTTAGATTACCACTCACCCTCTCGCGATTGTCCGAATACCTTCTACCAATCTAGGTGAATCTACTCTTAGAATCTTTAGGTCGTACCTATACAAGATTTTGATCATAACCTTGCCCGGATAATTTTTTATTCTTTATGTGTTACACATTCTTTACTTGATACATGTTTATGAAATATTATACATTCTTTTCATTCACTGTACATTCTTCGCTTATACATCTACTTTACACAGTATATTCAACATTGTCCATTATGTCTGATAATTTTGGTTGACTTGTGTTGAGTTTAAAATATTTTTAATTTCTCACACTCATTTTCAGTCTCTACGATCATCCTTTACCGTCATATCACTTCATATCCATTTCTATCCTTACAATTATTTTTTTTAGACTCTGTCATCTTTTTTCAAGAACTATTAACACATTTCTTGTACATTCTTTTCATGATCGAAACATATTTTTGAATCCGAACTCTTAGTCATATAACACTTCTTTTTTAATACCATCAGCGATCCATAATGATCATACAAACCACTAATGACATTTTTCATGTTTGAACTACGTTTTGACCTGATTCTTGTCATGACAAGATACGTAGGCAGCCCTAGATTAGGGTTCGGTCTCTTCACTGTTTCAGAACAATTTCTCCGGTATTCAAACTGGGGCAATTTCTTTGAAACAGTTCAAAGTCGCTCTTTAAATGTCTTCTGAGAGCGCAAATCAATAACCCCCACAAATCTAAATCTCAATGACATTAGTGCTTAGCTGGCCTACTTCTAAATTCTCACCTAATTTTGGTTCGAGAAAATCAAGCTTTCTTCTTTCGAACGTCGTAAACCATTAAATTTATGACGATCGATCCTCACTTTCAAAAGCAAGGGTCAACACCCTTTCAGCCATAACAATCCTTTTAACTGTGGCAAATTAATGCCATAACTTCTCCAATGTACGACCATCTCAATCATGTCAACATAATGAAATAATGTTAAAGTTTTGTCTACACTTGACATACATCCTCTCGGTCGTCTGACCGGAGTAATTTCAATGCTTCATGTCTACGAGCAGTTTCCACTCGGTCACCTTTCATGTCATTTTCAAGGATGGACATCGCTTCATGACAATCATACATGCCACATACAAATCCACAAGTCTGTCCCGAACTACGCGAACCTGATTCTCATTTTCATGAGATACGTAGGCAGCCCTTTTGGGTTCGGTGTTCCTTGTTGAAAATAAAAATAAAAAATTTATTTTCTATCTCCAGGAACTACGCATACCTCATTCTCATCTCGATGAAATGCGCAGACAATTCTTTTCGAGTTCGATACTCTTTTACAGAAATAAAAAAAAAGTTTGTTTTCCTGCTTCATATCTTATACTCTATCTTCTTGAACTACGCAGACCTGATTCTTGTTTTCACAAGATACGCAGGCAGTACTCGTTTGGATTTGGTCCCATTCTTTCAAAAAATAAAAAATAGAAAAAGAAATCAAAGTTCTTACTTGGTTGGTACCAACACAGTTAGGAGTACGCATAGGAAAGAACAAATTAGTATGATGGAGAGGATCGACTTCATGGTAAACCATAGATTCTTTAGGTACCTCTTAATCACACCTAAGTGATACTTGAAAAATTCTCTTGCATACATCCAAGACAAGAACGAAGCCCACCTCATCGTCTCATGTGCATTGTGTGGTGAGTTTTAGATTAATTCATTAAATTGCATTGTTGATCTAGAACTTGGCCTAAATGTTTGTTGAGGCAAAATTCTGAGTTACACTTGGTTTCGGAAAGGATCGTAGGCCTTCTTTGACCCAATTGTACCTTCCATATCCCACCAAATGACATTAATTCCTAGCATCCCCCTGTGAACCTAAAGCCTTTTCTTTGGACAACCACATCTTAGCCTATACCTTTTGAGTGATTACATGCACTATCCCTCTCTTGGCCCAACCTCCTTGAGCGCACTAAATTCGTGCAAATTGCGGACGAAGATCCAAGATGCCAAAGGTGACAAATACAAAGTCCTAGATGAACAAAAATGAAAAGACGACTTCAAAGTAAAGGAGCAAACCCCCCCACCCCCCACAAAAAAAAAAAAAAAAGAGAAAAGAAAGAACTCCAACAAAGGTGGAGAATCTTCAATGAAAAATGAAAAAATATATTTATTGAAAATAAGGGGGAAGAGACTCCTACACAAGATTCACAAGAAGTCGGAGCAAATACAAAATGAGGGACAACAAAGAAAAACAAAGAAGATCAATTGTCAAAGCGCAATAAATATAAAAAGCATAGATACAGTGCAATGCTCATTGAGGGATTAGTCACTTTCATCCCAAATACCATCCTACCTATCTCCAAGCCTACCTTACAAGCCGATAACAAGTCCTACATGATCCTATCTTAAGTGTTCTCACATTAGTGGATACTTACATGAAGGCCAAGCCTATGGTATCACAATTGCATGCATTGAATTTCTTTCTGAGTGTGAGTGTATTTCTCTAGACGTCCCAAAATTCAAAAAGAAAACTACTCAAATATGTGTGAAAATGGGACTTTCTTTCCAGAGAGGGCACTCGAAACATGAAGATAAGTATAGTTCAAAATCTTTGTTTGAAGAAAGATGAACAAATCTTGTTGATACTTAGGTATGTCTGAGGTACCACTTGAAACTATAGGAATTACCTCAAAATCGATCTCGGTTAGCTGGGAAGAAAATGGGAGAATTCTTATGCACACTACTAATTTTTGGTACCAACTAAAGTCAAGACACGATTATGTCTTTTAAAATGTCAACATTTTCACAAAGAAAATAAAAATATTTTCGTTCTTTTTCAAAGCACCCACCTCCAAATACAAACAAATTTTCTTCCTTTTTCAAGATTCCGACTTTTAAATATGGGCAATTTACTTTTCATTCAAGGCGCCCACCTCTAAATACTAATAGTTGACTTTCCTTCCCAATCACTCACCTTCAAATACAGACATTTCACTTCTCTATTAAGTGTCCTCCTTCTAATTAGAGTCTCTTCCATTTCCATAGCCCCGCCAGTCGAGCGGCTATTACCTTTTAATGGCTCTGCCAGTCGAGAGCCTTTTACATTTTAATAGCCCCGCCAGTCGAGTGGCTATTGCATTTTAGTGGCTCCGTCAGTCGAGACACCTTACATTTTAATAGTCCCGCCAGTCGAGAGACTATTATAGTTCAATGGCTCCGCCAGTCGAGAGCCTTCCATTTCAATAGTCCCACCAGTCGAGAGGCTATTATCTTTTAATGGCTCCGCCAGTCGAGAGACCTTTACATTTTAATAGCCCCGCCAGTCGAGTGGCTATTACATTTTAGTGGCTCCGTCAGTCGAGAGCCCTTACATTTTAATAGTCCCGCTAGTCGAGAGACTATTATATTTCAATGGTTCCGCCAGTCGAGAGGCTATTACATTTCAATTGCTCCGCCAGTCGAGAACCCTTACATTTTAATAGTCCCGCCAGTTGAGAGACTATTATATTTCAATTGCTCCTGCAGTCGAGAGCCCTTACATTTTAATAGTCCCGCCAGTCGAGAGACTATTATATTTCAATTGCTCCGGCAGTCGAGAGCCCTTACATTTTAATAGTCCCGCCAGTCGAGAGACTATTATATTTCAATTGCTCCGCCAGTTGAGAGCCCTTACATTTTAATAGTCCCGCCAGTCGAGAGACTATTATATTTCAATTGCTCCGACATTCGAGAGCCCTTAGAATTCCAATAACCCCGCCAGTCGAGAGGCTATTACATTTCACTTGCTTCTCCAGTCGAGAGGCCATTACATTTTAATTGCTCCGCCAGTCGAGAGCTCTTTACATTTCAATCACATCGGCAGTTGAGGGCCTTAGTCTTCTTCGACAATCGAAGACGACATTCAACATCAAGTCTCTATAGACAATCAGAGATATCATGCATTAAGTCCCCGTAAACAATCGAAGGACTTTACAACAATCATCATCAAGTCTCCGTAGACAATCGAAGATGTCATGCATTAAATCCCTGAAGACAATCGTAGGATTTTACATCATCATCAAGTCTCCATAGATAATCGGAGATGTCATGCATTAAATCCCCGAAGACAATCGGAGGATTTTACATCATCATCAAGTCTCCGTAGACAATCGTAGATGTCATGCATTAAATCCCCGAAGATAATCGGAGGATTTTACATCATCATCGAGTCCCCATAGACAATCGGAGATATCATGCATTAGTCCCCGTAAACAATTGGAGGACTTTACATCAACATCAGTCTTCATAGACAATTGGAGATATCATGCATCATAAGTCCCCGACAAACAATCAGAGGATTTTACAACATTCACATAATCTTCGTAGACAATCGAAGACGTCCCTCATCATCAAGTCTCCGTACACAATCGGAAACATCATTCATCATATATTCTCCGTAGACAATCGGAGACATCATGCATCTTTTCAATCGAAAATACAATCCACAGCAACAAGACTTTCTTTTAAAGTTCCTTTAGAGAAGTCAGTGTTACCACAAATCATACACTGGGGCAAAATTTTGAAAACCGCCTCAAAATTTATCCTATTTCTTCATTTTGAACTACATTGACCTGATTCTCGTAACATGCGAGATATGTAGGAAGCTCTATGCAGAGTTCGGTCATCACAACCATATAATCATTCTTTCTCCCTAGCAAGTATACAATCTTGCATCCCCGGCACCTCACAACTTGATACTGGGCAATTTTGAAGGACATCGGGAACATGCGAAATATTTCGTTCTCAAACCGCTCTTCTCTCATAATCATTTCCACAGGGTCATCCGCCCATAATAATAGAATAACAGGCGATTTACCTAATCTTTTGAACTACACCCGACCTGATCCTCGAGCAACTCGAGGTATGTAGGCAACTCTAATTCAGAGTTCGGTCAAATTTTTGGGTCAAATATGATATTTGTCGAGCAAAATTGGCTATACGTCAACGTTTTCATCTGAAGACAACTACATTATCCTCATACGAAAAGGAGCAAGTTGTTGACACCCAATTTTGGCTCTCCGTGCTTAAAATTAACGTCTTCAGGCTTCCTGATCGTTAAAGAGCACAAAATATATTTTTTTCACATACTTTTACAATTCATTGATAATTATCCTTAATTTTATAAATATTAGGATTTTTATCAATTTATTATCATTTTAAATTTTTTACAGTCATATGCAAACGTACACAACATAACACTACAATTCTTTGCAGTACACTACTTTTTTAACTATTTACATCATAATACATTTTTCAGGATAGTTATATTTTTATTATTATTTATATTTTCTATAATTACATATCGACATTTACACATTTTTGTACATCATTTAATGCAATCCGCAAATGATAAGCCGGATCAATTATTTTGATACACGGAGTAATAATTCGATCAAGTCGAGGTCTTGTCACCTTTATTAAAGGTGACTTGTCACTTGTCACCTTTATTAAAGGTGATGTGTGACATGACTACACAAGATTTTTATTCTTTGAGTAATAACATTATATTTTGGTTAACAGAATTAAAAAAAACCCGTTAGATAATAACTAATAAAC
Organism: Capsicum rhomboideum; assembly: GCA_031232105.1. NCBI lineage: Eukaryota > Viridiplantae > Streptophyta > Magnoliopsida > Solanales > Solanaceae > Capsicum > Capsicum rhomboideum. The sequence goes on from CP124718.1 coordinate 16,151,826, forward strand.
TAAAGTAGTATTTAATGTATAAGGGGGAATTCTTTTATTTTTTGGATAAAAGAGGGGGTTGATTTTAATTATAAATAGAGGGGAGGGGTTAATTTTTATGGGGGATAGAATATTCATACACACACACACACACTCTTCTCATCTCCCTTTGCTCCCCCTTCTTCCTCACTTTTTTCTCTTCTATCCATGACACTAACCAACACCAACACCACCACAATAACCCTCTCTCATTTCTCCCTCCCTTTTTGTTCTCTTAATGCTCCCCTCTTTCTCCACCATTTTTCCTTAAAGAAGAAAAGTACTATTGCTCACTTTTTAGAGTTTTTTCTTTTACTCTTAGGCTCACAATTATCTCTCCTCTCATATTCCTTGTCTTTCTTCTCCAGTGGACTACTTATCAACTTTAACAAACCCCACTTCATGACTGTGACTACATTTTTATGTATACATATTTTTATTGAATCTTAATTCTTATTGTATTGCTTCTGATGTCATAATCTTTGTCCTAGTTTTTCATGTCTCCAATGACCTATTTTTCTTGCTAATCTTGCTTATCTTTTGAGCAAAGTCATTGCTTATCTTTTGAGCAAAGTCACACATTTTGCTATGACTTTCTTTTAGCGGTTAACTTTTGTGCTATTTCTTTGACCACTCTAACGATGCTTGTTTGTTGTTCTAATATTTTTTATGCTACTTTGTTTGGTTATAATGAAATTTTTGGACCATTTTTTTCTTAACATTTTATTAAATTAATAGTGAGCAAATACTAAATTACATGGCCAATGACAATATCTCTCCGTTGGATTTTCGAGGCTTCCCCATAACAAAAGACGGATTTTATTTTCTCAAGTTTACTTATTTTATATCAAGTATCAATACATGGCCAATGAAAAAATATCCGTCGATTTTTGAGGCCTCCACAAATTAAAATACGGGACATTATGTATACAAATACATAACAATAAATAAATAAATTTGCGTGATGACGAAATCATCATATTATCACGGCAACACAAAAGTTTTATGATTCGTATCTTGGAAAGGCGATTTAGGATGGCCGATCAATTCGAGCAACCACTTCGTAGCCATGGCGTATCCAAAACTTAATCCGATCTCACTTTATAACAAAAATCTATTTATATTTATACATGCACACACATATTTGGTTTTGATAATTGTTTATTCATTACTAATATTTATATCAAGTGTGTACACAGGTTCCCGGAGACACTTTCAAAAGACGATGTTTAAAAGAAGATCTCCTCGAATTCATTGTTTGTATTTATTTTTATATTTTTACAAAATTGTACAAATGTTAATTATAGTGAAACTTTACTTTTGGGGCATCGGGCGGGGAGTCTTTTACTTATCTATTCATTATTATGCGCTTAGGCAAAACTTAGGCCGTTAATATTTATTCAATGAATTAAATCGATTTTGGTATTTAATTAGTTAATTCACATTCTTTACGTTAGATAATATTATAGTCTTTTCTTTAAAAATAACTCTATTTTTCTTATCCACAACTAATATTTTTTTACTAATTTGGTTAAGTTAAAATCATTAGAGAAGACTTTTTAATACAAACAATACTCTATTTTCCACACATTACAAAGTGCTTTCCTTTTCAAAAGAGTACTTTCTTTTCAAACATATTCTTATACATCCTTTTATATTGCTTATATATTTCTATATGCACATTTATGATAATATGTCTTATTTATATGATTAATACACACTTCACACATAAACTTCTTTAGATTATTTTTAATATATATTTTGTATATTCATACTTTAAAAAGATTAGTTTTTACCTCCTCCCTCTTTGATAAATTTAGTCTAGTCGGGTACCACATTTTGTGGATTCTGAAAGATGCCTAACACCTTCCCTTCGGATTAACTTGAACCCTTACCTAGAATCTAAACTGGTTTTCGCAGATTAAAACATAAGTCATACATGTCAATAATTAAATAGGTTTCCTTATTTTCCTTAAAAATTAGGTGGCGACTCTGAACAAATTCGATTCTTTTAGAGTCCATAAGTCGTGCTTGTTTTAACCTTGGTGAAAAATAGGGCATGACAATATCAATCACAAAGGATGTTTCAAATCAACAGTTATGGTGTTCAACATGAGTCTACCTTGTTCATTCCCCTTGCTTTCTTATCTTCTTTACCACCGCAATTTCAAATTCAACATCATGTTAATCTCTCCAAAGCGTAAGTTCTGCCACTATCATCTATCTCGTGCATTAGAAGCCCAAATCTCTACGCTTATATCACTTATTAAGTCATAGTCTTCATCTGGGAATGTCTTCTATTCATATTGTTTTAAACTCATTTGTGCTATGTGGTAACTTTTGTTTGATTTATTTATTTTGTTTAAAGGTTGTCTAGCATTTGAACATTGAATCAGCTAAAAATCTGCAATTTGACAAGTATGCCTAACCATTTTGATCCTTTTTCTAATACAAATTTTGCTTCTTCCCCAGCACAAAATACCTCCCTACCTGTATCTCCTTATTAGTCTCCTCAACAAATATCTTTGACACCCTCCAATCTTGGTACTTTGCAAAACATGGTAATACAAGATGGGGAATCTCCGGCACTGCAACAAAAGTTTCTTGACTTAGAAAAGAGGTTGGATGAATGTCTACGTTCCAAAGGCATTTATGACCTAAGGTATGAGAAACTGTGTCTACATCCAAGGGTTGAGTTGCCTTCAGGATACAAAGTTCCAAAATTCAATGTGTTTGATGGGCTTGGAGACCTAATCATGCATCTAAAGGACTATTGTGGTAGATTAGTTGGAATCGGGTATAATGAAGCTTTAATAATGAGACTCTTCATTCAAAGCTTGTCAGGAATAACACTCACTTGGTATGTCAAATAAGACTTTGACAAGTGGTATACATGGAAAGACATGGCTCAAAACTTTGTGAGATAATATAAGTTTAATATCAAGGCCGATCTGACGATGCTGGAATTACTTGAAGTAAAGAGAATGATTCATGAATCTTTTGAGGAATACGCAACACGATGGAGATTGAAAGCTTCTAAGATATGTCCTCTTGTGCCCGAAGAAGAGTTGCTCCAAATTTTTGTCAGGTCGCTAGATGGTATATACTAGCAAAAATTATTTGGCTTATGTATTCAAAGCTTCGACGATCTAATCTTAATTGGGAAAAGATTAGAATATGGTATTCGGACAGAAAAAGTTATTGATGTTTCCGCAATACAAGAGACAAGTTACTTTTCAAGCACTGAAAGCTTCACCGAAAGAAGAAAAAGAAGAAGATATCTTAACCATCCCACCTCAAGAACAACACTATCCAAATACCCAACAAGCATACACTATTTTTGACACCTACAACCCACAAGGTTTCCAATACCCAAATTCTCACCAACATGATCCAATACCATCCAATTCTCATCAATCAAAGAAAATGAAACCTCGTATATTTACCCCTTTGACTGAACCTTTATCCAACATATTTCAAAGATTGTTTGCTCAAGGAGTTCTGAAACCAAGGAAAGGATGGATCCCTAAATACGCACATTTGAATTTTGACTTGTCCAAAAGGTGTGCATATCATTCAAATATCCAAGGTCATGATATTGAGGAATGTTTAGCTTTGAGGTATAAGATCCTAGACTTGATTGAGAAGGACAAGATTATAGTATAACAAGGGCCACTAAGCAACATTTATGACCCTACCACAGGCACAATTATTGTCCAAGGTGACCCGATAGAGATTGCCCTGAGACATTTGACAAGTAAGCGTAAACCACATCAAAGGAACTGAGAAGGACAAAACCATCACAAGAAAAATACCAATTCTCTTTTCAATGAATAAAATTTCCTGCTTTTTGTTTATGTTTCTCTTTGTACTCATGAACTATGTTTGGCCTGACTTCCATTTGGATACGTAGGCAGCCCGCTCTTAGGTTCGTTCTCAATCTAATAAAATTTTCCTTTTCCCTTCATAAGCAAATCATGTTAGCTTTTGACAAGATTCTATTCAACAAATCTAAGTTATTTTGACCCATTCATGACGTCAAATGACAATTGCAGATTCGAAGTCGAACCTCAATGTTTGAATACAAGACAATCGTTTATCTTGAACTAATATTTTTTTTGAGTGATGCAGGAATATAAGACTTTACAAGTAAACACTGGGGCAGAATTTTTCAAAAATTCTACCAGCAGACAACATTTTGATTCACAAGAAATTATGAAGCACATTCTAAATTGGGGCAGAAATATTTGAGGGGTACTCAAAAATTTCATCATAATGGCATGAGAATGACAAGAAGTTACAGAAAACGTAGAAGATATTCCGGGTTCATCCGCCCTAAAATAGTATATGCCAAGTTCATCCACCTTAAAATAGGATATGTTGGATTCATCCACCTTAAAATAGGATATGTTAGGTTATCCGCCCCTGAAATAGGATATTTCGGGTTCATTCGTCCTAAAATAGGATATGTCGAGTTCATCCGCCCTAAAATAGGATATGTTGGGTTATCCGTCCTAAAATAGGATATTTCGGGTTCATCCACCGTAAAATAGGATATGTCGGGTTCATTCGCCCTAAAATAGGATATGTTAGGATATTCCTGGTTCATCCGCCCTAAAATAGAATATGCCGGATTCATCAGCCCTAAAATAGAATATGCCGGATTCATCAGCCCTAAAATAGGATATATCGGGATCGTCTGCCCTAAAAAAGATAATTGTGCTCGTCCACCCTAAAATAAGGACTATTGATTTTGCAGGCATATAGTCAACGTGATCACATTCTCCTTAAAAGTCAAAACTGGGACAGATTTTTGAGGTTCCTAAAAAATCTTGGGTAACAAGCACAATGTCAAATAGATACGCTTCCTTATCTCCTCTTATCATTATTGTTATCTATTGTTATTCCTTGTCTCTGCATTATTTAATATTTTCTATGCTTATGAGCTAACCATTTTATCTAGTTGTGTTAGAAGCTGCAGGTAGGTTCCCAAAAGCATAACAAAAGACGTTTGAGAATCATTTTTTATCTCGTTCTGGAACACGATTCCTTAACCCTATATCTCACAACCTAACCTACATCATATTCACATCCCATATTTCAAAACTACTCATACTCCAATCTCGTTAACTCGTGCTATCTTCATTCAAATTCCACATTCGCTAATTTTCTTTAGAAATCTCATTCGTTCCTAAGTCTAGAACTACACATGGCCTGATTCTTGTGAACCCGAGATATGTAGGTGACTTAAAACCAAAGTCTCGGCCACACCATTTTAACAAATCTCTCTCACTTTTCGATTCAAGCGAACCATCCTATTGGTCAGACAAAATTGGCTACTATGCCAACGCTCGTTGCTCAACAATACTTCCATCATTCTCAAGCAACGAAGGGGCAACTGTTGACACCCAATTTTGACCTCCCGATATTCCCTCTAGGCAGCTATTTTACAAAATTATTAGTTTTGGGTATTAATATTTCTTTAATTATTATTTTAGTATCAAATAAATCTTGACGTCTCACATTCATGATTTTGAAGTATGTAATTTATTTTAATATTTTTTTATACACAGTATATATAATTTATTAATTTAAATATAATATTTTACACAATTTTGTCAATGTTTATTAAAGTATCTCCCCAAATATGCATACTCATAATTTACAAACACGTAGTTTATTGCTTATTATTATTGTTGTTGTTGTTGTTGTTGTTATTACTGCTATTATTATTATTATTATTATTATTATTATTATTATTATTATTATTATTATTATTATTATTATTATTATTATTATTATTATTATTATAGTATTTTTTAATTTTGTATTCATAGGTGCCTAATCTATTTCAAATTATTTTGTCGTTGATTTTAAATAATATATTACGTGTCATTAATTTTACTTACATAATTTATTAATAATGATTTTCATGACGTTGGTTAATTTTTTTGTTATTATTGTTATTATATATTTATCGATTTACCACTATATTTATTAAATAGCAGTTTAATTCAATTTAATTTCCCAATTTATTTAATTTCTAGTCCAATTCTATCCAATTTATGTCACTTTTAGCCTAAATTGAGTCCAATTGGGCTCAAATTTTAAATCACAAATCCAATTCTAACTTGACTCAAACTTGGATAACCTAGATCCGATCCATATTCTAATTTTAATCTCAGCCGTAGATCAAATATGATCTAACAACCCAAATCAGATCCCCCTTTCTTTCCTTTTTAATTAAAACCTAACCCCAAAATCCCTAAACCTAAATCACTTCCCACAACACCAGCCGCCTCCCATCCTCTCTTCATCCACAATCGACTCTCTCTCCTCTTTTCCCTCACCACTACCTCCGACTACCAGCCACACCACGCCACTGCCGCCTCCTATCAAAGAACCACTCCAGCCACCACAACAGCACCCCACCAGTAATCAACACCAGCGTCGCCTCCATCTCCACCGGCGAAAATCACTGCTGCCTCACCGGAATTGATAACCGGTTAGACGACGTTAACCTCCCACCGTAAAACCCACCACTGCTCCGACGAAGGAGCTCCACCGCACTACCACCTCAATTTCCTTGCTTTTCCCCTCTATGGTCTCGTTCCATCCTCATCACTGTCTCGCCGGAGGTGATGACCGGTGAGACATCATTAATAGCGTCACTAAATATTCACCGATAAGGAGGAAACCCGCATGAAACGTTAATGGTTTGGTCGTTTCGCAAGGTTCTTCGGGTTAAAGTTCTTTATATATTCATCTCTGGTATGATTTTACATGACCCATTACGTATTCAATTTGTTCGAATTTATGCATGTCGCCTTGGCCGATTCTCAAATTTGAAATTTATGAATTTTGGTTGTTAATTTTGGCTCAATTCTTTCAATTTCGTGTTTATTTACATCTCTAGATTGACATATGTCAAAACCCTCAATTTTTGCGACCTTTCTTTAAACCCTAATTTCTTAAATTCATGTCGAAATGCTGCATATTAATTTTCGAAAATTCATTCTTTGCTTAATATAATTTTGTGGATGTTATATGTGTGACGATTCGGGGATTCTGCCATGTTTCAATAAATATTGTGTGAATTTTCAATGCTAGGTTATACTTGGAAGGTTTTAATATGTGTATATTTATTTCAAATGCTTGACAGATTTTACTTGTTTACCTTTGGTATTTGGTCATGATTCTGTTCCTAATTTGATTCTTCTTTGCCTCTTGAGAAAAGTATTTACATTAATTGATTTTTTGGATTGATTTTCTTGCCCTTATTTAATTTGACAGATATCCTCTTACATGTTTAATTATGGTAAATCTGGATGGTATTGCAATTGATTGATTCCATTCTTTTACTCACTTCATGGTTTCCTTTAACAAGTCGGGCAGATCTTTTTTATTTGTTTATTTACGGTAGTTTCAATAAATTTGAACCAAGATCGATTCCATCCTTTAAGAAAACTTGGTTTTGCTAAATATTATTTTTCCTTTTACTATATGATTCACTACAACTCTCTGACTATAAAAACAGTCTCTTTTCACTCGTATGAGGCACACTTAATAGCCCTACTCGCTTCGACTTTAAATTTTTCTGCTTTTGGTTTTGTGAAGACGGCTTTGGTTGTTAATTGTCACTGGTACCTCACTTTGAAAACGCTGGTTCTTGTTTGTCTTTTATTACTGTCTCTTCTAAACTGGTTAGTTCTCTGTCAAAGCGCTATTTTATTTTCTTACATGGTAGTTCAGTGCAGACAAACTTCTACATTAGTCTAAATAATAATGTATACGCATGTTGTTTGACTTGTGTGATCATGTTTGACACTTTTTCATCTACGTATGCCCTCACTAATTGTCATGTTAAATATAATCTGGAAAACCTGTTTTGCATTCTCTTTGTGGTCATCTAAAATGACCTTGGTGCATCCCAAAACCCCTTTGACGTGAGCCTGCCCGGGATCAATGAGGTCTTTGGGATCTTGACAGTGTAAAGGGTCGTTTATGGGTTGTTTGAGGCTATTTTGGATGTTAGCATGGTTGGGGTATTTTGTTTTGTTTTCAATAGGTTGGGGACAAACATGTCGTGGTTCGAAGAGTCGCCTAGGAAGAGGGAGCTAAAAGATTTTGTTCGAAGAGTCGTCCTGCATATTTAAATTAACTTTCAGCATATTTTAATCAATATCCTGCACATTAAAATTAATTTCTTACATATTTAAATGAAGTTTCAACATTCTTAATTTAATATCTAACGGATTAGACTAATTTTCAGCAACTTGATTAATACGCCTTGCCTAGAAATTATGCCTATAGGTGCTAATCATGGTAGTGACTTCTAATGGTTAAGTGTAGTCACTTGAAATTATGAACTTGTTTATTGAAATGGTTAATTGTAGTCACTTACAATTGTGAACTTGTTTCTTGAAAATGGTTAAGTGTTGTGACTTTAAATGTGAATTAGTGAGTTGAAAATGGTTTAGTGTAGTGACTTGAAATTGTGAACTTGTTTCTTGAAAATGGATAAATGTAGTGATTTTTAATGTGAACTTGTTTCTTCAAAATGGTTAAGTGTTGTGACTTAAAATGTGAATTAGTGACTTTAAAATGGTTAAGTGTAGTGACTTGAAATGCGAATTAGTGACTTGAAAATGGTTAAGTGTAGTGACTTGAAATGTGAATTAGTGACATGAAAATGGTTAAGTGTAGTGGCTTGAAGTGTGAATTAGGGACTCGAAAAAGGTAAAATGGTTAAATGTAGTGACTTGAAATTGTGAACTTGTTTTTAGAATATCGTTAAGTGTAGTGACCTAAAATGTGAATTAGTGAGTTGAAAATGATTACGTATAGTGACTTGAAATTGTGAACTTGATTCCTTAAAATGGTTAAGTGAGGTGACTTGAAATGTGAATTAGTGACTTGAAAATGGTAAGGAGTAGTGACTTGAAATTGTGAACGTCTTTCTTGAAAATGATTAAGTGTAGTGACTTGAAATGTGAATTAAAGACTTGAAAATGGTTAAGTGTAGTTACTTGAAATTGTGGAATTGTTTCTTGAAATTATTAAGTGTAGTAACTTTAAAATGTGAACTTGTTTCTTGAAAGTGGTTAAGTGTTGTGACTTGAAATGTGAACTTGTGACTTGAAAATGGTTAAATGTAGTGATTTGAAATTTTGAATTAGTGACTCGAAAATGGTTAAGTGTACGTAGTGACTTGAAATTGTGGAATTGTTTCTTGAAAATGGTTAGGTGTAGTGACTTGAAATGTGAATTAGTGACTTGAAAATGGTTAGTATAGTGACTTGAAATTGTAAACTTGTTTCTTGAAATGGCTAAGTGTAGTGACTTGCAATTGTGAACTTGTTTCTTGACAAGGGTTAAGTATAGTGACTTGAATTGTGAACTTGTTTCTTGAAATGGCTAAGCGTAGTGACTTGAAAATGTGAACTTGTTTCTTGAAAATGGTTAATTGTAGTGACTTTAAATGTGAATTATATACTTGAAAATGGTTAAGTGTAGTGACTTGAAATGTTAGGTTGTGACTTGAAAATGGTTAAATGTAATGACTTGACATTGTGAACTTGTTTCTTGAAATGGCTAAGCGTAGTGACTTACAATTGTGAACTTGTTTCTTGAAAACGATTACGTGTAGTGACTTTAGATGTGAATTAGTGAGTTGAAAATGGTTTAGTGCAGTGACATGAAATTGTGAACTTGTTTCTTGAAAATGGTTAAATGTAGTGACTTGAAATGGTTAAGTGTAGTGACTTACAATTGTGAACTTGTTTCTTGAAAACGGTTACGTGTAGTGACTTTAGATGTGAATTAGTGAGTTGAAAATGGTTTAGTGTAGTGACTTGAAATTGTGAACTTGTTTCTTGAAATGGTTAAGTGTAGTGACTTACAATTGTGAACTTGTTTCTTGAAAACGGTTACGTGTAGTGACTTTAGATGTGAATTAGTGAGTTGAAAAGGGTTTAGTGTAGTGACTTGAAATTGTGAACTTGTTTCATGAAAATGGTTAATTGTAGTGACTTAAAATGTGAACTTGTTTCTTCAAAATGGTTAAGTGTTGTGACTTGAAATTGTGAACTTGTTTCTTGAAATGGGTAAGCGTAGTGACTTGAAATTGTGAACGTCTTTCTTGAAAATGGTTAAGTGTAGTGACTTGAAATGTGAATTAAAGACTTGAAAATGGTTAAGTGTAGTGACTTGAAATTTTGAACTTGTTTCTTGAAATGATTAAGTGTAGTGACTTAAAATTGTGATCTTGTTTCTTGAAAATGGTTATGTGCAGTGACTTGAAATGTGAATTAGTGACTTGAAAATGGTAAAGTGTAGTGACTTGAAATTTTGAACTTGTTTCTTGAAATGGCTAAGCATAGTGACTTGAAATTGTGAACTTGTTTCTTGAAATGGTTAAGTGTAGTGACTTCCAATGGTTAAGTGTAGTCACTTGAAATTGTGAACTTGTTACTTGAAATGGTTAAGTGTAGTGACATACAATTGTGAACTCGTTTCTTGAAAACGGTTACGTGTAGTGACTTTAGATGTGAATTAGTGAGTTGAAAATTGTTTAGTGTAGTGACTTGAAATTGTGAACTTATTTCTTGAAAATGGTTAAATGTAGTGACTTGAAATGTGAACTTGCTTCTTCAAAATGGTAAAGTGTAGTGACTTACAATTATGAACTTGTTTCTTGAAATGGGTAAGCGTAGTGACTTGAAATTGTGAACGTCTTTCTTGAAAATGGTTAAGTGTAGTGACTTGAAATGTGAATTAAAGACTTGAAAATGGTTAAGTGTAGTGACTTGAAATTTTGAACTTGTTTCTTGAAATGATTAAGTGTAGTAACTTTAAATTGTGAACGTCTCTCTTGAAAATGGTTAAGTGTAGTGACTTGAAATGTGAATTAAAGACTTGAAAATGGTTAAGTGTAGTGACTTGAAATGTTAAATTGTGACTTGAAAATGGTTAAAAGTAGTGACTTTACATTGTGAACTTTTTTCTTGCAAGTGGTTAAGTGTAGTGACTTGAAATGTGGATTAGTGACTAGAAAATGGCTAAGTGTATTGACTTGAAATTGTGAACTTGTATCTTGAAAAATGGTTAAGTGTAGTTACTTGAAATGTGAATTAGTGACTTGTAAATGGTTTAGTGTAGTGACTTGAAATTGTGAATTTGTTTCTTGAAATGGTATAGTGTAGTGACTTGAAATGTGAATTAGTGACTTGAACATGGTTAAGTGTAGTGACTTTGATATTGTGAACTTGTTTCTTGAAAATGGTAAAGTGTAGTGACTTGAAATTGTGAACTTGTTTCTTGAAATGGCTAAGCGTAGTGACTTGAAATTGTGAACTTGTTTTTGAAAATGGTTAAGTGTAGTGACTTGAAATGTGAATTAGTGACTTGAAAATGGTTTAGTGTAGTTACTTGAAATTGTGAATTTTGTTTTTTGAAAATGGTTAAATGCAGTGACTTTATATGTGAATTAGTGACTTGACAATAGTTAAGTGTAGTGATTTGAAATTGTGAACTTGTTTCTTTAAAATGGTTAAGTGTAGTGACTTGAAATGTGAATTAGTGACTTAAAATTGTAAAGGTGTTTCTTGAAATGGTTAAGTGTAGTGACTTGAAATTTGAATTAGTGAGTTGAAAATAGTTAAGTGTATTGACATGAAATTGTGAACTTGTTTATTGAAATGGTTAAGTGTAGTGACTTTAAATTGTGAACTTTTTTCTTGAATATAGTTAAGTGTAGTGACGAAAAATCTGAATTAGTGAGTTGAAAATGGTTAAGTGTGGTTACTTTAAATTGTGAACTAGTTTCTTGAAAATGGTTTGGTGTAGTGTCTTGAAAATGGTTAAGTGTATTGACTCTAAATTGTGCACTTGTTTCTTGAAATGGTTAAGTGTAGTGACTTGCAATTGTGAACTTGTTTCTTTAAAATGGTTAAGTGTAGTGACTTGAAATGTGAATTAGTGACTTGAAAATGGTTTAGTGTAGTGACTTGAAATTGTGAACTTGTTTCTTGAAAAATGTTAAGTGTAGTGACTTGAAATGTGAATTAGTGACTTGAAAATGGTTTAGTGTAGTGACTTGAAATGGTGAACTTGTTTTTCGAAAATGGTTAAATGTAGTGACTTGAAATGTGAATTAGTGACTTGAAAATGGTTTAGTGTAGTGACATGAAATTGTGAAATTGTTTTTTTAAAATTGTTAAATGCAGTAACTTTATATGTGAATTAGTGACTTGACAATAGTTAAGTGTAGTGATTTGAAATTGTGAACTTGTTTCTTTAAAATGGTTAAGTGTAGTGACTTGAAATGTGAATTAGTGACTTAAAATTGTGAACGTGTTTCTTGAAATGGTTAAGTGTAGTAACTTGAAATTTGAATTATTGAGTTAAAAATAGTTAAGTGTATTGACATGAAATTGTGAACTTGTTTATTGAAATGGTTAAGTGTAGTGACTTTAAATTGTGAACTTGTTTCTTGAATATGGTTAAGTGTAGTGACGAAAAATATGAATTAGTGAGTTGAAAATGGTTAAGTGTGATTACTTTAAATTGTGAACTAGTTTCTTGAAAATGGTTTGGTGTAGTGACTTGAAAATGGTTAAGTGTTTTGACAATAAATTGTGCACTTGTTTCTTGAAATGGTTAAGTGTAGTGACTTGCAATTGTGAACTTGTTTCTTTAAAATGGTTAAGTGTAATGACTTGAAATGTGAATTAGTGAGTTGAAAATTTTTTAGTGTAGTGACTTGAAATTGTGAACTTGTTTCTTGAAAAATGTTAAGTGTAGTGACTTGAAATGTGAATTAGTGACTTGAAAATGGTTTAGTGTAGTGACTTGAAATGGTGAACTTGTTTTTCGAAAATGGTTAAATGTAGTGACTTGAAATGTGAATTAGTAACTTGAAAACATTTAAGTGTAGTGACTTGAAATTGTGAACTTGTTTCTTGAAAATGGTTAATTTTAGTAACTTGAAATGTGAATTAGTGACTTGAGAATGGTAAAGTGTAGTGACTTGAAATTGTGAACTTGTTTCTTGAAATGGTTAAGTGTAGTGACTTGCAATTGTGAACTTGTTTCTTTAAAATGGTTAAGTGTAGTGACTTGAAATGTGAATTAGTGAGTTGAAAATGGTTTAGTGTAGTGACTTGAAATTGTGAACTTGTTTCTTGAAAAATGTTAAGTGTAGTGACTTGAAATGTGAATTAGTGACTTGAAAATGGTTTAGTGTAGTGACTTGAAATGGTGAACTCGTTTTTCGAAAATGGTTAAATGTAGTGACTTGAAATGTGAATTAGTAACTTGAAAATATTTAAGTGTAGTGACTTGAAATTGTGAACTTGTTTCTTGAAAATGGTTAATTTTAGTAACTTGAAATGTGAATTAGTGACTGAGAATGGTAAAGTGTAGTGACTTGAAATTGTGAACTTGTTTCTTGAAATGTCTAAGTGAAGTGACTTGAAATTGTGAATTTGTTTCTTGAAATGGCTAAGCGTAGTGACTTGAAATTGTGAACTTGTTTCTTGAAAATGGTTAAGTGTAGTGACTTGAAATGTGAATTAGTGACTTAAAATTTTGAATGTGTTTCTTGAAATGCTTAAGTGTAGTGACTTGAAAATTGAATTAGTGAGTTGAAAATGGTTAAGTGTATTGACTTGAAATTGTGAACTTGTTTATTGAAATGGTTAAGTTTAGTGACTTTAAATTTTGAACTTGTTTCTTGAATATGGTTAAGTGTAGTGACTAAAAATGTCAATTAGTGAGTTGAAAATGGTTAAGTGTGGATACCAATTGGAATCATCTAGATACCAATTGGATCCAAGCCAGTAGTCAAAGAATAGTACGCCACGATGGAGAGGAAAAAAAAGGAAACGACTTCTACATGCCTTATAGCCTTCTAAAGATTGGGTATGGGGCCCTACACACCAATCTGCAGAACTCTACTTGACATTGCTCTTGTACTTGTGGGACCGGTGAACCTTATGCTTTGATACCAACTGTCACGACCCAAACAAATGGACCGTGCGGGCACCTACGCTATCCTAAGTAGCTAGGAGAACCCTTATTACCCAACCAAAAATATGCGGAAGACTTCTGTTTTTAAGAGAATACTGAATTAAATATAACAAAAGTAAATTAAATACCAATAAATAAAATTTTCAAAAACTTCTTACAACTGTCCTTCACTACCCCAAGACCTGGTCAAACATGTACAAGAGCTACCTATTACAGAATAGACTGACAATAAAATAAATAACACAAGGACTCTAACATCTGACAGGAAAGAAGTGCAGAAGTTAGTGCTGAATATCGCCATTGATCTAGTAACTGCAAACTAACCTGCATCCAGTCTACACCCCAATAAGGGATGTAGAAGAGTAGGGTCAGTACAAACACACGTACTGGTAGGCATCATCGGCCGACCAGTGTTAGTCCACATAATCATAAAATAGAATCAAAGAAAAGAAATCATGACATCTTAAATAGAGTATAATTCTACTAAGGCTGTAATATCATTATAACACTTTGCCAATATAATTTACAATTTTCCAACTCTATTAATGAGATTATATTCACCACTAGCATAGTCTAGCCTCACTAATTCACACCATCCACCACAATCTAACACTAAACCATCACTATCACCCTTTTATTCACGTTGTCGTTTCCATTATCCACATCTATAGGATCAACCCAATAATCATAGATAACTCACACTAAAATCTCAGGCTAACAACCAAACACTCTCTTATAATATTAAAGAATAATAACTAGCCAATCGGATAAGCCAAGATCACACCAAGTATAAATAAAGTAAGTCGACCAACATATAGCAAGTAAGCACAGAGTTCCACTTTTCCAAGTACATGTCACACAATCAATCTCAAGGATACAATCAAACAGGGAATACAAATCAACTCACATCTCAGTAAAACACACAAGAGAACTCAAGGTTCATTAGCAAACCTTATAGATACTCTTGGGGAAAGATTAATTCAATTATTGAAACTTTGGGATTGTTTCTTTGAGATTATTCATTGGATTAATCACTTTAGATCACTTCATTATCAATTCCTTTATTATTAATATTACCATGCCGGCTCGTGGCACCCGATCCAATCACGTCTTATAGCAATACCGAAATTTAACGTCGGCCACATTGCTACTAACAATCTTTCCACTTTTCTGTTCTTAATAAATATTCATCATTCAATTTTCAACCTGTATGAAGGTATATCACAAGCCTTCTTTACTCAAGGCATTCTTTTCAATCACATTATCATTATGAATCAAGATTTTTCATTTATCAACAATAGTCTGTACACACATGCTAAGGGACTTATTTCTGCCCAACTAGTCATGACCTGCAGGGGACAATCTAAGTCCATGTACCGTACCGGCGTGGTACCCGATCCTCCATAAATAAGTAATATCAACATTCATATCCGTACCGGCGTGGTACCCGATCCTCCATAATCATATTATGTATATTTTATCAACTTCATACTATCTCTCAGGATACAACACGGTGTACTAAATTTACAAGTACACTTATAATCATAAGGCAATTCGATCAAGTTTGATTTTTCATAATTATTCATGCAAGTACCAACAATCCAAATATCATCAATTCAAGTATGTACGAAAACCAATCAACAAACATCCAATTTAGGAGCATACACACAATTAAATTGAGTCTAAACTCTAATTAAATCATAACCTACTCAAATACCACAACTTGGGTTCTAACATCACCACCCATAACTAGCGCATTCAACCTTATCATTATTCTTTACCTCTCTCCGCATAATACAATGCACACAATGATTCAAGTCATCTATCCCTTAGGCCTCACCATTATCATGGCACAATATGCAACTTAAACCTTTATAACTCAATTAGGTTCATCACTAGAACAACTAAGAAACATCATGTCCACATACTTCATTCACACCAATCCCCTTTCGGGCACATAACACATAATATCATAAATATCACATAATCAATCAATACCATAGTTTTTGGGATTAAAGTAAAGTTCTTATGTCTTTATCCACCTCAAATCCATGTCTGCAGGCCTAGACATGCTTTCTCCCATCAATTATAAATTATGAAAATATGAAATAACACAGTCTTCTACTCATTAACCTAGCCTACCTGGACGCCAAGCTTTTTGAAGCAACAAGTCATATTAAGGATGCTCCTTCCCTTTCTTCATGCTTCGGAATGATCAATCATCTAAATATCAAACAATCATAAGAGTAATTAATCAATTACTCTTTAAATAAATATCTTTGGGAATTCAAATCCAACTAATTCTACCCTAATTCAAGGTCTATATCATTCTCCAAGGTCAATTAATTATTAACTAGTTCTTTCAAGCTTAACCCATCTCCATTAATGGAGTTTTTATGCTAAAGGTCTCATCTTTATGGAATTCAAGATTTCCAACCAACAAAATATATTATCTAGTTTACCAAGTTCATGCTAGAAATCATTAATTTATAATCTAGAATTAGTTCTAGATGATATTAAGAACACCCATAAGTTTTTTCCAAAAATCCACCATTAAAGGTTCTAACCCAAAATTTCACCATTGAATGTCTTTCAAATAATTCTAAGATGTTAAAGGATTAAAAGACGAAGAAGATGATGGAAAAACTTACCTCCACGAAGGAATTTTGCTCTAAACCTTGGGAAATCACCTCTCTAGGGTTGGGGAATGAAGTTTTGGAGTTTTGGATCTGAAAATCGGCTAAATATGATTTAAATACCACCAGATTTTTCGCTACAGTGAAA
Organism: Capsicum rhomboideum; assembly: GCA_031232105.1. Classification (NCBI taxonomy): domain Eukaryota; kingdom Viridiplantae; phylum Streptophyta; class Magnoliopsida; order Solanales; family Solanaceae; genus Capsicum; species Capsicum rhomboideum. The sequence continues at coordinate 16,168,659 of CP124718.1, forward strand.
TTCCCGTTTCAGCCCAGACAGTGTTCAGTAAAACAGTCATAACTTTTTACTCCGAACTCGGATTGATGAACGGTTTATTGTGTTGGAAAGAAGACTCAGAGAGCTTTGATTTGGTGGGTATTGAGTCCCCTAACTCCTTATATTCTAGGAGATATGTTCGTTTGAAGTTGGCCCTAATAGAAACTCATATCGAAACTCTATCGGTTAAAAATATTTTCAACTTAACTTTGTGCTAGGGATATTGTACGACCTTAATTCATACCTAAAGAACTTCTAAATTAAAGGATTGATATTAGTACTCATGAATAATTAAATTCATCGCGCTTGAGTCTATCTAGACACATCGGAAGGCTAAAATCTTTGCCGAAAAGCTTGAGATGACACAATGAACAAAATGATGGCTATTTTGGACTCAAGTTAATATTGAGGAATGGATAATTTAGTAACGATAAAATGGGTCGTTACAGTTAGATACCAATTTACCATCCGTTCGTCCTCGAACGGGCATATGATGTAGTGAAGCACGATATTAAAATTAGAGAGACATTACTAACAGAGTTTCTTATATTGCACCATATCTCACTCACTTGATATCATCAATAATTAACCTACATTCTATACTCAATCGTTCTATCAAGGCTTTTCAAAACACGAAGAGGACGAGCCAACATTTACGCATGAATCACTTAATCTCCTTACAATGGTCTAAGTCTCAAACTTGAGTATTATGAGTTAAAGCAGGATAAAGAGGGTTAAAAGATTCACCTTGAAGAAGACAATCACCCAAAATCACCTCTTTTTCACCCAAGGTACTTTCTCTCTTCTTACAACGGAAGAATGGGGAATGAACCCCGAAGAGCAAAATAAAAACTGAAAAATTGCATTCTTTACCGCTGCTGCGGCACAATTGTCGTTGCAGTGCTAACCACCACAACGGACCCACGGCGCTAATTCCCTTGATCAAACCAGTGAGCTCCGCCTAGCTCACAGATGTTTCTATTTTACAACATAAAATTGTAAGACTATCACGATAATTATCATTATCGGAGTTCTAGAGCCCTGAATTCAATTCCGAAAAGTGCTACGGGATGCTACATGAGTCTACTACTCGAATTTTAATACCAGACAAGTCACATCTAATCCACCCAACATACAGGCTCACCCTGAGACACCCGAGTAAGTTTCTAGCCAAGACTACTCCCTGAAAAATCTACATCTTGATCATATTTAAGTCACCACTCTATTTACAAGTCACATAACTTAGATACTCGCATACGCCTAATTAAGGCTACTAGATTCATTCTATAAAGCTAGCTTCAACATCTCATAACCACTATTCTTTTCACCTCAAGATCACCCACGGTTCAAGCTAACGATTTACTACTATACATGGGTGACAACACAACCTCTCACTCATTACATAGACTTACAACTATTAGCCATAGAGATCCTACAGAATTAGAGACTACAACACATTCTCTTCCATAACATCGCTAATACTCATCTAATCATCATACTTTAATCACTCAATAAGCAATATCCACCAAGTATTACCCAAGGAAAGATCAATCATGCCATTTAATAATTCGCTTATATTCTCCCATTTAGGACCATTCTTAATTATTCTATGGGTGTAACTATGCCATTTAATTCTGCATTAACACCATCATGGGAATTACTACCCTTTAAAATTGTTATCTATTAGTCAATTCTATAGGACGTTAATCACGCAATTCAATCACAAGACCAAGTCAACAATCAACTTATCTTCTCAAGGCCTCCTTAATACACCAATCCACAACTAAAACTTATGCCCATGCAATCACTAACTTCAATACTTATCACATGACAAGACCTTCATTGTCAAGCCCAATTACCCATCCATCACCAACACCAAGCTAAGGTATACAATGTCATTCTTATTTCTACCTTACAATATTTTTATTACAGGCTTCACTAACTCTTAACCACTTCAAGATTGATCCCTATATAGTAAGCATACGAGCAAAGTCAAACAACATCACCGATTACAGGTCATTAATAGTCTCATTACCAATGTCATATTTCAGATAAGTTATCAATCAAATTCCTTAGGTATCAACAACCTCCACTAGGTTTTTCCACTTTTAGTTAAAACTCATTATTTTGTCAAACCTTAAAAGTCAGTTTATACAAGGAACTCAAAGATAATATGACCTAGCCAGTCCTCATAAGGAACTAATTAAAATTTTAAATAATAGGATTACAAAGAATCCAAATAAAGTCTCAATAACCAGACAACACAAGGATCCACATATAATATCAAATAGCTGGACCACACAAGAATCCATTCTTAGTATCAAATAACTGAACCATACAATTGAATTCATTCACAATATCAATTGCAAGATCCCTTCATTAAGGGAAACACATATCACCTCAATCTTTTGTTCATGTCTTTTTCATTATCTTCCCTTGACATCATGTCTCATATCATCCTCTCAATTCTCATATCATTAATTTTATCAGCATAACAATAGTATCAAGAACAAGGAAGCACCAAAGAATTTATTAATTTCACAACAACAAGATCACATAGTTCCATTACAATTTTCATCAAAAGCAACTTAGTCAATTTATTTCACCACAATTCAAACAAAAATACTTCACAATCATCATACAGTTTAACAATTCAAGTTCAGCCAAATATCAAACAACAGGCAACCAAATAAGCTCACTACTTTCATACGTCTTCATATTATGACATTAACCCTTAGCTATTATTAACAGATACCAATTGGAATTTTCTAGATTCCAAATCGAATTCACTAAGATACCAATTGGAATCAACTGGATTCTAATTGATCTTTGTTGAGATACCAATTGGAATCATCTAGATACCAATTGGATCCAAGCCAGTAGTCAAAGAATAGTACGCCACGATGGAGAGGAAAAAAAAGGAAACGACTTCTACATGCCTTATAGCCTTCTAAAGATTGGGTATGGGGCCCTACACACCAATCTGCAGAACTCTACTTGACATTGCTCTTGTACTTGTGGGACCGGTGAACCTAATGCTTTGATACCAACTGTCACGACCCAAACAAATGGACCGTGCGGGCACCTACGCTATCCTAAGTAGCTAGGAGAACCCTTATTACCCAACCAAAAATATGCGGAAGACTTCTGTTTTTAAGAGAATACTGTGAACTAGTGTGGTTACTTGAAATTGTGAACTAGTTTTTTGAATATGGTTTAGTGTAGTGACTCTAAAATGGTTAGGTGTAGTGACTCTAAATTGTGAACTTGTTTCTTGAAATGGTTAAGTGTAGTGACTTGCAATTGTGAACTTGTTTCTTGAAAATGGTTAAGTGTAGTGACTTGAAATGTGAATTAGTGACTTAAAATTGTGAATTTGTTTCTTGAAATGGCTAAGCATAGTGACTTGAAATTGTGAACTTGTTTCTTGAAAATGGTTAAGTGTAGTGACTTGAAATGTGAATTAGTGACTTGAAAATGGTTTAGTGTAGTGACTTGAAATTGTGAATTTTTTTCATGAAATAGTTTAGTGTAGTGACTTGAAAATGGTAAAGTGTAGTGACTTTAAATTGTGAACTTGTTTCTTGGAAATGGTTAAGTGTAGTGTCTTGAAATTATGAACTTGTTACTTGAAATGGTTAAGTGTAGTGACTTGAAATTCTGAACTTGTTTCTTGAAAATAGTAAAGTGTAGTGACTTGAAATTGTGAACTTGTTTCTTGAAATGGCTGAGCGTAGTGACTTGAAATGTGAATTAGTGACTTGAAAATGGTTTAGTGTAGTGACTTGAAATTGTGAACTTGTTTTTTTAAAATGGTTAAATGTTGTGACTTGAAATATGAATTAGTGACTTAAAATTGTGAACGTGTTTCTTGAAATGGTTAAGTGTAGTGACTTGAAAATTGAATTAGTGAGTTTAAAATGGTTAAGTGTATTGACTTGAAATTGTGAACTTGTTTATTGAAATGGTTAAGTTTAGTGACTTTAAATTGTGAACTTGTTTCTTGAATATGGTTAAGTGTAGTGACTAAAAATGTGAATTAGTGAGTTTAAAATGGTTAAGTGTGGTTACTTGAAATTGTGAACTAGTTTTTTGAATATGGTTTAGTGTAGTGACTCTAAAATGGTTAGGTGTAGTGACTCTAAATTGTGAACTTGTTTCTTGAAATGGTTAAGTGTAGTGACTTGCAATTGTGAACTTGTTTCTTGAAAATGGTTAAGTGTAGTGACTTGAAATGTTAATTAGTTAGTTTAAAATGGTTTAGTGTTGTGACTTGAAATTGTGAACTTGTTTCTTGAAAATGGTTAAGTGTAGTGACTTAAAATGTGAATTAGTGACTTGAAAATGGTTAAGTGTATTGACTTGAAATTGTGAACTTGTTTCTTAAAATGATTAAGTGGAGTGACTTTAAATTGTGAACTTGTTTCTTGAAAATAGTAAAGTGTAGTGACTTGAAATTGTGAACTTGTTTTTTGAAATGGCTGAGCGTCGTGACTTGAAATTGTGAACTTGTTTTTTGAAAATGGTTAAAGGCAATGACTTGAAATGTGAATTAGTGACTTGAAAATGAGTAAGTGTAGTCACTTGACATTGTGAACTTGTTTCATGGAAATGGTTAAGTGCAGTGACTTGAAATGTGAATTAGTGACTTGAAAATGGTTAAGTGTAGCGACTTGAAATTGTGAACTTTTTTTCTTGAAATGGTTAAGTGTAGTGACTTGAAATGTGAATTAGTGACTTGAAAATGGTTAAGTGTAGTGACTTTAAAATGTGAATTAGTGAGTTGAAAATGGTTTAGTGTAGTAACTTGAAATTGTGAACTGGTTTCTTGAAAATGGTTAAATGTAGTGACTTGAAATGTGAACTTGTTTCTTCAAAATGGTAAAGTGTAGTGACTTACAATTATGAACTTGTTTCTTGAAATGGGTAAGCGTAGTGACTTAAAATTGTGAACGTTTTTCTTGAAAATTGTTAAGTGTAGTGACTTGAAATGTGAATTAAAGACTTGAAAATTGTTAAGTGTAGTAACTTGAAATTGTGAACTTGTTTCTTGAAATGATTAAGTGTAGTAACTTTAAATTGTGAACGTCTCTCTTGAAAATGGTTAAGTGTAGTGACTTGAAATGTGAATTAAAGACTTGAAAATGGTTAAGTGTAGTGACTTGAAATGTTATATTGTGACATGAAAATGCTTAAAAGTAGTGACTTGACATTGTGAACTTTTTTCTTGCAAGTGGTTAAGTGTAGTGACTTGAAATGTGGATTAGTGACTAGAAAATGGCTAAGTGTATTGACTTGAAATTGTGAACTTGTATCTTGAAAAATGGTTAAGTGTAGTTACTTGAAATGTGAATTAGTGACTTAAAATTGTGAACGTGTTTCTTGAAATTGTTTAGTGTAGTGACTTGAAATTGTGAATTTGTTTCTTGAAATGGTTTAGTGTAGTGACTTGAAATGTGAATTAGTGACTTGAAAATGGTTAAGTGTAGTGACTTTAAATTGTGAACTTTTTTCTTGAATATGGTTAAATGTAATGACGAAAAATATGAATTAGTGATTTGAAAATGGTTAAGTGTGGTTACTTTAAATTGTGAACTAGTTTCTTGAAAATGGTTTGGTGTAGTGACTTGAAAATGGTTAAGTGTATTGACTCTAAATTGTGCACTTGTTTCTTGAAATGGTTAAGTGTAGTGACTTGCAATTGTGAACTTGTTTCTTTAAAATGGTTAAGTGAAGTGACTTGAAATGTGAATTGGTGAGTTTAAAATGGTTTAGTGTAGTGACTTGAAATTGTGAACTTGTTTCTTGAAAAATGTTAAGTGTAGTGACTTTAAATTGTGAACTTGTTTCTTGTAAATGGTTAAATGCAGCGACTTGAAATGTGAATTAGTGACTTGAAAATGGTTAAGTATAGTGACTTTAAATTGTGAACTTGTTTCTTGGAAATGGTTAAGTGTAGTGACTTTGATATTGTGAACTTGTTTCTTGAAAATGGTAAAGTGTAGTGACTTGAAATTGTGAACTTGTTTCTTGAAATGGCTAAGCGTAGTGACTTGAAATTGTGAACTTGTTTTTGAAAATGGTTAAGTGTAGTGACTCTAAATTTTGAACTTGTTTCTTGAAATGGTTAAGTGTAGTGACTTGCAATTGTGAACTTGTTTTTTGAAAATGGTTAAATGCAGTGACTTTATATGTGAATTAGTGATTTGACAATAGTTAAGTGTAGTGATTTGAAATGTGAATTAGTGACTTAAAATTGTGAACTTGTTTCTTGAAATGGTTAAGTGTAGTGACTTGAAATTTGAATTAGTGAGTTGAAAATAGTTGTGTATTGACATGAAATTGTGAACTTGTTTATTGAAATGGTTAAGTGTAGTGACTTTAAATTGTGAACTTTTTTCTTGAATATGGTTAAGTGTAGTGACGAAAAATATGAATTAGTGAGTTGAAAATGGTTAAGTGTGGTTACTTTAAATTGTGAACTAGTTTCTTGAAAATGGTTTGGTGTAGTGACTTGAAAATGGTTAAGTGTATTGACTCTAAATTGTGCACTTGTTTCTTGAAATGGTTAAGTGTAGTGACTTGCAATTGTGAACTTGTTTCTTTAAAATGGTTAAGTGTAGTGACTTGAAATGTGAATTGGTGAGTTTAAAATGGTTTAGTGTAGTGACTTGAAATTGTGAACTTGTTTCTTGAAAAATGTTAAGTGTAGTGACTTTAAATTGTGAACTTGTTTCTTGTAAATGGTTAAATGCAGCGACTTGAAATGTGAATTAGTGACTTGAAAATGGTTAAGTATAGTGACTTTAAATTGTGAACTTGTTTCTTGGAAATGGTTAAGTGTAGTGACTTTGATATTGTGAACTTGTTTCTTGAAAATGGTAAAGTGTAGTGACTTGAAATTGTGAACTTGTTTCTTGAAATGGCTAAGCGTAGTGACTTGAAATTGTGAACTTGTTTTTGAAAATGGTTAAGTGTAGTGACTCTAAATTTTGAACTTGTTTCTTGAAATGGTTAAGTGTAGTGACTTGCAATTGTGAACTTGTTTTTTGAAAATGGTTAAATGCAGTGACTTTATATGTGAATTAGTGATTTGACAATAGTTAAGTGTAGTGATTTGAAATGTGAATTAGTGACTTAAAATTGTGAACTTGTTTCTTGAAATGGTTAAGTGTAGTGACTTGAAATTTGAATTAGTGAGTTGAAAATAGTTGTGTATTGACATGAAATTGTGAACTTGTTTATTGAAACGGTTAAGTTTAGTGACTTTAAATTGTGAACTTGTTTCTTTAATATGGTTAAGTGTAGTGACGAAAAATGTGAATTAGTGAGTTGAAAATGGTTAAGTGTGGTTACTTTAAATTGTGAACTAGTTTCTTGAAAATGGTTTGGTGTAGTGACTTGAATATGGTTAAGGGTATTGACTCTAAATTGTGAACTTGTTTCTTGAAATGGTTAAGTGTAGTGACTTGCAATTGTGAACTTGTTTCTTTAAAATGGTTAAGTGTAGTGACTTGAAATGTGAATTAGTGAGTTGAAAATGGTTTAGTGTAGTGACTTGAAATTGTGAACTTGTTTCTTGAAAAATGTTAAGTGTAGTGACTTGAAATGTGAATTAGTGACTTGAAAATGGTTTAGTGTAGTGACTTGAAATGGTGAACTTGTTTTTCGAAAATGGTTAAATGTAGTGACTTGAAATGTGAATTAGTGACTTGAAAATGGTTTAGTGTAGTGACTTGAAATGTGAATTAGTGACTTGAAAATGGTTTAGTGTATTGACTTGAAATGGGGAACTTGTTTTTCGAAAATGGTTAAATGTAGTGACTTGAAATGTGAATTAGTGACTTGAAAATGGTTTAGTGTAGTGACTTGAAATTGTGAACTTGTTTTTTGAAAATGGTTAAATGCAGTGACTTTATTTGTGAATTAGTGACTTGACAATAGTTAAGTGTAGTGATTTGAAATTGTGAACTTGTTTCTTTAAAATGGTTAAGTGTAATGACTTGAAATGTGTGACTTAAAATTGTGAACGTGTTTCTTGAAATGGTTAAGTGTAGTGACTTTAAATTTGAATTAGTGAGTTGAAAATGGTTAATTGTATTGACTTGAAATTGTGAACTTGTTTATTGAAATGGTTAAGTGTAGTGACTTTAAATTGTGAACTTGTTTCTTGAATATGGTTAAGTGTAGTGACGAAAAATGTGAATTAGTGAGTTGAAAATGGTTAAGTGTGGTTACTTTAAATTGTGAACTAGTTTCTTGAAAATGGTTTGGTGTAGTGACTTTAAAATGGTTAAGTGTATTGACTCTAAATTGTGAACTTGTTTCTTGAAATGGTTAAGTGTAGTGACTTTCAATTGTGAACTTGTTTCTTGAAAATGGTTAAATGCAGTGACTTTATATGTGAATTAGTGAGTTGAAAATAGTTGTGTATTGACATGAAATTGTGAACTTGTTTATTGACATGGTTAAGTGTAGTGACTTTAAATTGTGAACTTTTTTCTTGAATATGGTTAAGTGTAGTGACGAAAAATATGAATTAGTGAGCTGAAAATGGTTAAGTGTGGTTACTTGAAATTGTGAACTAGTTTCTTGAAAATGGTTTGGTGTAGTGACTTGAAAATGGTTAAGTGTATTGACACTAAATTGTGCACTTGTTTCTTGAAATGGTTAAGTGTAGTGACTTGCAATTGTGAACTTGTTTCTTTAAAATGGTTAAGTGTAGTGACTTGAAATGTGAATTAGTGAGTTGAAAATGGTTTAGTGTAGTGACTTGAAATTGTGAACTTGTTTCTTGAAAAATGTTAAGTGTAGTGACTTGAAATGTGAATTAGTGACTTGAAAATGGTTTAGTGTAGTGACTTGAAATGGTGAACTTGTTTTTCGAAAATGGTTAAATGTAGTGACTTGAAATGTGAATTAGTGACTTGAAAATGGTTTAGTGTAGTGACTTGAAATGTGAATTAGTGACTTGAAAATGGTTTAGTGTATTGACTTGAAATGGGGAACTTGTTTTTCGAAAATGGTTAAATGTAGTGACTTGAAATGTGAATTAGTGACTTGAAAATGGTTTAGTGTAGTGACTTGAAATTGTGAACTTGTTTCTTGAAAATGGTTAAATGCAGTGACTTTATATGTGAATTAGTGAGTTGAAAATAGTTGTGTATTGACATGAAATTGTGAACTTGTTTATTGACATGGTTAAGTGTAGTGACTTTAAATTGTGAACTTTTTTCTTGAATATGGTTAAGTGTAGTGACGAAAAATATGAATTAGTGAGCTGAAAATGGTTAAGTGTGGTTACTTGAAATTGTGAACTAGTTTCTTGAAAATGGTTTGGTGTAGTGACTTGAAAATGGTTAAGTGTATTGACACTAAATTGTGCACTTGTTTCTTGAAATGGTTAAGTGTAGTGACTTGCAATTGTGAACTTGTTTCTTTAAAATGGTTAAGTGTAGTGACTTGAAATGTGAATTGGTGAGTTTAAAATGGTTTAGTGTAGTGACTTGAAATTGTGAACTTGTTTCTTGAAAAATGTTAAGTGTAGTGACTTTAAATTGTGAACTTGTTTCTTGTAAATGGTTAAATGCAGCGACTTGAAATGTGAATTAGTGACTTGAAAATGGTTAAGTATAGTGACTTTAAATTGTGAACTTGTTTCTTGGAAATGGTTAAGTGTAGTGACTTTGATATTGTGAACTTGTTTCTTGAAAATGGTAAAGTGTAGTGACTTGAAATTGTGAACTTGTTTCTTGAAATGGCTAAGCGTAGTGACTTGAAATTGTGAACTTGTTTTTGAAAATGGTTAAGTGTAGTGACTCTAAATTTTGAACTTGTTTCTTGAAATGGTTAAGTGTAGTGACTTGCAATTGTGAACTTGTTTTTTGAAAATGGTTAAATGCAGTGACTTTATTTGTGAATTAGTGATTTGACAATAGTTAAGTGTAGTGATTTGAAATGTGAATTAGTGACTTAAAATTGTGAACTTGTTTCTTGAAATGGTTAAGTGTAGTGACTTGAAATTTGAATTAGTGAGTTGAAAATAGTTGTGTATTGACATGAAATTGTGAACTTGTTTATTGAAATGGTTAAGTGTAGTGACTTTAAATTGTGAACTTTTTTCTTGAATATGGTTAAGTGTAGTGACGAAAAATATGAATTAGTGAGTTGAAAATGGTTAAGTGTGGTTACTTTAAATTGTGAACTAGTTTCTTGAAAATGGTTTGGTGTAGTGACTTGAAAATGGTTAAGTGTATTGACTCTAAATTGTGCACTTGTTTCTTGAAATGGTTAAGTGTAGTGACTTGCAATTGTGAACTTGTTTCTTTAAAATGGTTAAGTGTAGTGACTTGAAATGTGAATTGGTGAGTTTAAAATGGTTTAGTGTAGTGACTTGAAATTGTGAACTTGTTTCTTGAAAAATGTTAAGTGTAGTGACTTTAAATTGTGAACTTGTTTCTTGTAAATGGTTAAATGCAGCGACTTGAAATGTGAATTAGTGACTTGAAAATGGTTAAGTATAGTGACTTTAAATTGTGAACTTGTTTCTTGGAAATGGTTAAGTGTAGTGACTTTGATATTGTGAACTTGTTTCTTGAAAATGGTAAAGTGTAGTGACTTGAAATTGTGAACTTGTTTCTTGAAATGGCTAAGCGTAGTGACTTGAAATTGTGAACTTGTTTTTGAAAATTGTTAAGTGAAGTGACTCTAAATTTTGAACTTGTTTCTTGAAATGGTTAAGTGTAGTGACTTGCAATTGTGAACTTGTTTTTTGAAAATGGTTAAATGCAGTGACTTTATATGTGAATTAGTGATTTGACAATAGTTAAGTGTAGTGATTTGAAATGTGAATTAGTGACTTAAAATTGTGAACTTGTTTCTTGAAATGGTTAAGTGTAGTGACTTGAAATTTGAATTAGTGAGTTGAAAATAGTTGTGTATTGACATGAAATTGTGAACTTGTTTATTGAAACGGTTAAGTTTAGTGACTTTAAATTGTGAACTTGTTTCTTTAATATGGTTAAGTGTAGTGACGAAAAATGTGAATTAGTGAGTTGAAAATGGTTAAGTGTGGTTACTTTAAATTGTGAACTAGTTTCTTGAAAATGGTTTGGTGTAGTGACTTGAATATGGTTAAGGGTATTGACTCTAAATTGTGCACTTGTTTCTTGAAATGGTTAAGTGTAGTGACTTGCAATTGTGAACTTGTTTCTTTAAAATGGTTAAGTGTAGTGACTTGAAATGTGAATTAGTGAGTTGAAAATGGTTTAGTGTAGTGACTTGAAATTGTGAACTTGTTTCTTGAAAAATGTTAAGTGTAGTGACTTGAAATGTGAATTAGTGACTTGAAAATGGTTTAGTGTAGTGACTTGAAATGGTGAACTTGTTTTTCGAAAATGGTTAAATGTAGTGACTTGAAATGTGAATTAGTGACTTGAAAATGGTTTAGTGTAGTGACTTGAAATGTGAATTAGTGACTTGAAAATGGTTTAGTGTATTGACTTGAAATGGGGAACTTGTTTTTCCAAAATGGTTAAATGTAGTGACTTGAAATGTGAATTAGTGACTTGAAAATGGTTTAGTGTAGTGACTTGAAATTGTGAACTTGTTTTTTGAAAATGGTTAAATGCAGTGACTTTATTTGTGAATTAGTGACTTGACAATAGTTAAGTGTAGTGATTTGAAATTGTGAACTTGTTTCTTTAAAATGGTTAAGTGTAATGACTTGAAATGTGTGACTTAAAATTGTGAACGTGTTTCTTGAAATGGTTAAGTGTAGTGACTTTAAATTTGAATTAGTGAGTTGAAAATGGTTAATTGTATTGACTTGAAATTGTGAACTTGTTTATTGAAATGGTTAAGTGTAGTGACTTTAAATTGTGAACTTGTTTCTTGAATATGGTTAAGTGTAGTGACGAAAAATGTGAATTAGTGAGTTGAAAATGGTTAAGTGTGGTTACTTTAAATTGTGAACTAGTTTCTTGAAAATGGTTTGGTGTAGTGACTTTAAAATGGTTAAGTGTATTGACTCTAAATTGTGAACTTGTTTCTTGAAATGGTTAAGTGTAGTGACTTTCAATTGTGAACTTGTTTCTTGAAAATGGTTAAACGCAGTGACTTTATATGTGAATTAGTGAGTTGAAAATAGTTGTGTATTGACATGAAATTGTGAACTTGTTTATTGACATGGTTAAGTGTAGTGACTTTAAATTGTGAACTTTTTTCTTGAATATGGTTAAGTGTAGTGACGAAAAATATGAATTAGTGAGCTGAAAATGGTTAAGTGTGGTTACTTGAAATTGTGAACTAGTTTCTTGAAAATGGTTTGGTGTAGTGACTTGAAAATGGTTAAGTGTATTGACACTAAATTGTGCACTTGTTTCTTGAAATGGTTAAGTGTAGTGACTTGCAATTGTGAACTTGTTTCTTTAAAATGGTTAAGTGTAGTGACTTGAAATGTGAATTATTGAGTTGAAAATGGTTTAGTGTAGTGACTTGAAATTGTGAACTTGTTTCTTGAAAAATGTTAAGTGTAGTGACTTGAAATGTGAATTAGTGACTTGAAAATGGTTTAGTGTAGTGACTTGAAATGGTGAACTTGTTTTTCGAAAATGGTTAAATGTAGTGACTTGAAATGTGAATTAGTGACTTGAAAATGGTTTAGTGTAGTGACTTGAAATGTGAATTAGTGACTTGAAAATGGTTTAGTGTATTGACTTGAAATGGGGAACTTGTTTTTCGAAAATGGTTAAATGTAGTGACTTGAAATGTGAATTAGTGACTTGAAAATGGTTTAGTGTAGTGACTTGAAATTGTGAACTTGTTTTTTGAAAATGGTTAAATGCAGTGACTTTATATGTGAATTAGTGACTTGACAATAGTTAAGTGTAGTGATTTGAAATTGTGAACTTGTTTCTTTAAAATGGTTAAGTGTAATGACTTGAAATGTGTGACTTAAAATTGTGAACGTGTTTCTTGAAATGGTTAAGCGTAGTGACTTTAAATTTGAATTAGTGAGTTGAAAATGGTTAATTGTATTGACTTGAAATTGTGAACTTGTTTATTGAAATGGTTAAGTGTAGTGACTTTAAATTGTGAACTTGTTTCTTGAATATGGTTAAGTGTAGTGACGAAAAATGTGAATTAGTGAGTTGAAAATGGTTAAGTGTGGTTACTTTAAATTGTGAACTAGTTTCTTGAAAATGGTTTGGTGTAGTGACTTTAAAATGGTTAAGTGTATTGACTCTAAATTGTGAACTTGTTTCTTGAAATGGTTAAGTGTAGTGACTTGCAATTGTGAACTTGTTTCTTGAAAATGGTTAAATGCAGTGACTTTATATGTGAATTAGTGAGTTGAAAATAGTTGTGTATTGACATGAAATTGTGAACTTGTTTATTGACATGGTTAAGTGTAGTGACTTTAAATTGTGAACTTTTTTCTTGAATATGGTTAAGTGTAGTGACGAAAAATATGAATTAGTGAGCTGAAAATGGTTAAGTGTGGTTACTTGAAATTGTGAACTAGTTTCTTGAAAATGGTTTGGTGTAGTGACTTGAAAATGGTTAAGTGTATTGACACTAAATTGTGCACTTGTTTCTTGAAATGGTTAAGTGTAGTGACTTGCAATTGTGAACTTGTTTCTTTAAAATGGTTAAGTGTAGTGACTTGAAATGTGAATTAGTGAGTTGAAAATGGTTTAGTGTAGTGACTTGAAATTGTGAACTTGTTTCTTGAAAAATGTTAAGTGTAGTGACTTGAAATGTGAATTAGTGACTTGAAAATGGTTTAGTGTAGTGACTTGAAATGGTGAACTTGTTTTTCTAAAATGGTTAAATGTAGTGACTTGAAATGTGAATTAGTGACTTGAAAATGGTTTAGTGTAGTGACTTGAAATGTGAATTAGTGACTTGAAAATGGTTTAGTGTATTGACTTGAAATGGGGAACTTGTTTTTCGAAAATGGTTAAATGTAGTGACTTGAAATGTGAATTAGTGACTTGAAAATGGTTTAGTGTAGTGACTTGAAATTGTGAACTTGTTTTATGAAAATGGTTAAATGCAGTGACTTTATATGTGAATTAGTGACTTGACAATAGTTAAGTGTAGTGATTTGAAATTGTGAACTTGTTTCTTTAAAATGGTTAAGTGTAATGACTTGAAATGTGTGACTTAAAATTGTGAACGTGTTTCTTGAAATGGTTAAGCGTAGTGACTTTAAATTTGAATTAGTGAGTTGAAAATGGTTAATTGTATTGACTTGAAATTGTGAACTTGTTTATTGAAATGGTTAAGTGTAGTGACTTTAAATTGTGAACTTGTTTCTTGAATATGGTTAAGTGTAGTGATGAAAAATGTGAATTAGTGAGTTGAAAATGGTTAAGTGTGGTTACTTTAAATTGTGAACTAGTTTCTTGAAAATGGTTTGGTGTAGTGACTTTAAAATGGTTAAGTGTATTGACTCTAAATTGTGAACTTGTTTCTTGAAATGGTTAAGTGTAGTGACTTGCAATTGTGAACTTGTTTCTTGAAAATGGTTAAGTTTAGTAACTTGAAATGTGAATTAGTGACTTGAGAATGGTAAAGTGTAGCGACTTCAAATTTTGAACTTGTTTCTTGAAAAATGTTAAGCGTAGTGATTTGAAATGTGAATTAGTGACTTGAAAATGGTTTGGTGTAGTGACTTGAAATTGTGAACTTGTTTTTTGAAAATGGTTAAATGTAGTGACTTGAAATGTGAATTAGTAACTTGAAAACAGTTAAGTGTAGTGACTTGACATTGTGAACTTGTTTCATGAAAATGGTTAAATTTAGTAACTTGAAATGTGAATTAGTGACTTGAGAATGGTAAAGTGTAGCGACTTGAAATTGTGAACTTGTTTCTTGAATTGTCTAACTGAAGTGACTTAAAATTGTGAATTTGTTTCTTGAAATGGCTAAGCGTAGTTACTTGAAATTGTGAACTTTTTTCTTAAAAATGGTTAAGTGTAGTGACTTTAAATTTGAATTAGTGAGTTGAAAATGGTTAATTGTATTGACTTGAAATTGTGAACTTGTTTATTGAAATGGTTAAGTGTAGTGACTTTAAATTGTGAACTTGTTTCTTGAATATGGTTAAGTGTAGTGACGAAAAATGTGAATTAGTGAGTTGAAAATGGTTAAGTGTGGTTACTTTAAATTGTGAACTAGTTTCTTGAAAATGGTTTGGTGTAGTGACTTTAAAATGGTTAAGTGTATTGACTCTAAATTGTGAACTTGTTTCTTGAAATGGTTAAGTGTAGTGACTTGCAATTGTGAACTTGTTTCTTGAAAATGGTTAAATGCAGTGACTTTATATGTGAATTAGTGAGTTGAAAATAGTTGTGTATTGACATGAAATTGTGAACTTGTTTATTGACATGGTTAAGTGTAGTGACTTTAAATTGTGAACTTTTTTCTTGAATATGGTTAAGTGTAGTGACGAAAAATATGAATTAGTGAGCTGAAAATGGTTAAGTGTGGTTACTTGAAATTGTGAACTAGTTTCTTGAAAATGGTTTGGTGTAGTGACTTGAAAATGGTTAAGTGTATTGACACTAAATTGTGCACTTGTTTCTTGAAATGGTTAAGTGTAGTGACTTGCAATTGTGAACTTGTTTCTTTAAAATGGTTAAGTGTAGTGACTTGAAATGTGAATTAGTGAGTTGAAAATGGTTTAGTGTAGTGACTTGAAATTGTGAACTTGTTTCTTGAAAAATGTTAAGTGTAGTGACTTGAAATGTGAATTAGTGACTTGAAAATGGTTTAGTGTAGTGACTTGAAATGGTGAACTTGTTTTTCTAAAATGGTTAAATGTAGTGACTTGAAATGTGAATTAGTGACTTGAAAATGGTTTAGTGTAGTGACTTGAAATGTGAATTAGTGACTTGAAAATGGTTTAGTGTATTGACTTGAAATGGGGAACTTGTTTTTCGAAAATTGTTAAATGTAGTGACTTGAAATGTGAATTAGTGACTTGAAAATGGTTTAGTGTAGTGACTTGAAATTGTGAACTTGTTTTATGAAAATGGTTAAATGCAGTGACTTTATATGTGAATTAGTGACTTGACAATAGTTAAGTGTAGTGATTTGAAATTGTGAACTTGTTTCTTTAAAATGGTTAAGTGTAATGACTTGAAATGTGTGACTTAAAATTGTGAACGTGTTTCTTGAAATGGTTAAGCGTAGTGACTTTAAATTTGAATTAGTGAGTTTAAAATGGTTAAGTGTATTGACTTGAAATTGTGAACTTGTTTATTGAAATGGTTAAGTTTAGTGACTTTAAATTGTGAACTTGTTTCTTGAATATGGTTAAGTGTAGTGACTAAAAATGTGAATTAGTGAGTTGAAAATGGTTAAGTGTGGTTACTTTAAATTGTGAACTAGTTTCTTGAAAATGGTTTGGTGTAGTGACTTTAAAATGGTTAAGTGTATTGACTCTAAATTGTGAACTTGTTTCTTGAAATGGTTAAGTGTAGTGACTTGCAATTGTGAACTTGTTTCTTGAAAATGGTTAAGTTTAGTAACTTGAAATGTGAATTAGTGACTTGAGAATGGTAAAGTGTAGCGACTTCAAATTTTGAACTTGTTTCTTGAAAAATGTTAAGTGTAGTGATTTGAAATGTGAATTAGTGACTTGAAAATGGTTTGGTGTAGTGACTTGAAATTGTGAACTTGTTTTTTGAAAATGGTTAAATGTAGTGACTTGAAATGTGAATTAGTAACTTGAAAATAGTTAAGTGTAGTGACTTGACATTGTGAACTTGTTTCATGAAAATGGTTAAATTTAGTAACTTGAAATGTGAATTAGTGACTTGAGAATGGTAAAGTGTAGCGACTTGAAATTGTGAACTTGTTTCTTGAATTGTCTAACTGAAGTGACTTAAAATTGTGAATTTGTTTCTTGAAATGGCTAAGCGTAGTTACTTGAAATTGTTAACTTTTTTCTTAAAAATGGTTAAGTGTAGTGACTTGAAATGTGAATTAGTGACTTGAAAATGGTTTAGAGTAGTGACTTGAAATTGTAAATTTGTTTCTTGAAATGGTTTAGTGTAGTGACTTGAAATGTGAATTAGTGACTTGGAAATGGTTAAGTATAGTGACTTGAATTTGTGAACTTGTTTCTTAATATGGTTAAGTGTAGTAACTTGAAATGTTGATTAGTGACTTGAAAATGGTTAAGTGTAGTGACTTTAAATTTTGAACTTGTTTCTTGGAAATGGTTAAGTGTAGTGTCTTGAAATTATGAACTTGTTTCTTGAAATGGTTAAGTGTAGTGACTTGCAATTCTGAACTTGTTTCTTGAAAATAGTAAAGTGTAGTGACTTGAAATTGTTAACTTGTTTCTTGAAATGGCTGAGCGTAGTGACTTGAAATTTGGATTAGTGATTTGAAAATGGTTTAGTTTAGTGACTTGAAATTGTGAACTTGTTTTTTGAAAATGGTTTAATGTTGTGACTTGAAATATGAATTAGTGACTTGACAATAGTTAAGTGTATTGACTTGAAATTGTGAACTTGGTTATTGAAACGGTTAAGTTTAGTGACTTTAAATTGTGAACTTGTTTCTTGAATATGGTTAAGTGTAATGACTAAAAATGTGAATTAGTGAGTTGAAAATTGTTAAGTGTTGTTACTTGAAATTGTGAACTAGTTTCTTGAAAATGGTTTAGTGTATTGACTCTAAATTTTGAACTTGTTTCTTGAAATGGTTAAGTGTAGTGACTTGCAATTGTGAACTTGTTTCTTTAAAATGGTTAAATGTAGTGACTTGATATGTGAGTTAGTGACTTGACAATAGTTAAGTGTAGTGATTTGAAATTGTGAACTTGTTTCTTTAAAATGGCTAAGTGTAGTGACTTGAAATGTGAATTAGTGATTTAAAATTGTGAACGTGTTTCTTGAAATGGTTAAGTGTAGTGACTTGAAATTTGAATTAGTGAGTTGAAAATGGTTAAGTGTATTGACTTGAAATTGTGAACTTGTTTCTTGAAATGGTTAAGTGTAGTGACTTGCAATTGTGAACTTGTTTCTTGAAAATGGTTAAGTTTAGTAACTTGAAATGTGAATTAGTGACTTGAGAATGGTAAAGTGTAGCGACTACAAATTGTAAACTTGTTTCTTGAAAAATGTTAAGTGTAGTGATTTGAAATGTGAATTAGTGACTTGAAAATGGTTTAGTGTAGTGACTTGAAATTGTGAACTTGTTTTTTGAAAATGGTTAAATGTAGTGACTTGAAATGTGAATTAGTAACTTGAAAATAGTTAAGTGTAGTGACTTGACATTGTGAACTTGTTTCATGAAAATGGTTAAGTTTAGTAACTTGAAATGTGAATTAGTGACTTGAGAATGGTAAAGTGTAGCGACTTAAAATTGTGAACTTGTTTCTTGAATTGTCTAACTGAAGTGACTTAAAATTGTGAATTTGTTTCTTGAAATGGCTAAGCGTAGTTACTTGAAATTGTGAACTTGTTTCTTAAAAATGGTTAAGTGTAGTGACTTGAAATGTGAATTAGTGACTTGAAAATGGTTTAGAGTAGTGACTTGAAATTGTAAATTTGTTTCTTGAAATGGTTTAGTGTAGTGACTTGAAATGTGAATTAGTGACTTGGAAATGGTTAAGTATAGTGACTTGAATTTGTGAACTTGTTTCTTAATATGGTTAAGTGTAGTAACTTGAAATGTTGATTAGTGACTTGAAAATGGTTAAGTGTAGTGACTTTAAATTTTGAACTTGTTTCTTGGAAATGGTTAAGTGTAGTGTCTTGAAATTATGAACTTGTTTCTTGAAATGGTTAAGTGTAGTGACTTGCAATTCTGAACTTGTTTCTTGAAAATAGTAAAGTGTAGTGACTTGAAATTGTTAACTTGTTTCTTGAAATGGCTGAGCGTAGTGACTTGAAATTTGGATTAGTGATTTGAAAATGGTTTAGTTTAGTGACTTGAAATTGTGAACTTGTTTTTTGAAAATGGTTTAATGTTGTGACTTGAAATATGAATTAGTGACTTGACAATAGTTAAGTGTATTGACTTGAAATTGTGAACTTGGTTATTGAAACGGTTAAGTTTAGTGACTTTAAATTGTGAACTTGTTTCTTGAATATGGTTAAGTGTAATGACTAAAAATGTGAATTAGTGAGTTGAAAATTGTTAAGTGTTGTTACTTGAAATTGTGAACTAGTTTCTTGAAAATGGTTTAGTGTATTGACTCTAAATTTTGAACTTGTTTCTTGAAATGGTTAAGTGTAGTGACTTGCAATTGTGAACTTGTTTCTTTAAAATGGTTAAATGTAGTGACTTGATATGTGAGTTAGTGACTTGACAATAGTTAAGTGTAGTGATTTGAAATTGTGAACTTGTTTCTTTAAAATGGCTAAGTGTAGTGACTTGAAATGTGAATTAGTGACTTAAAATTGTGAACGTGTTTCTTGAAATGGTTTAGTGTAGTGACTTGAAATGTGAATTAGTGACTTGAAAATGGTTTAGTGTAGTGACTTGAAATTGTGAACTTATTTTTTGAAAATGGTTAAATGCAGTGACTTTATATGTGAATTAGTGATTTGACAATAGTTAAGTGTAGTGATTTGAAATTGTGAACTTGTTTCTTTAAAATGGTTAAGTGTAGTGACTTGAAATGTGAATTAGTGACTTAAAATTGTGAACTTGTTTCTTAAAATGGTTAAGTGTTGTGACTTAAAATTTGAATTAGTGAGTTGAAAATAGTTAAGTGTATTGACATGAAATTGTGAACTTGTTTATTGAAATGGTTAAGTGTAGTGACTTTAAATTGTGAACTTTTTTCTTGAATATGGTTAAGTGTAGTGACGAAAAATATGAATTAGTGAGCTGAAAATGGTTAAGTGTGGTTACTTGAAATTGTGAACTAGTTTCTTTAAAATGGTTTGGTGTAGTGACTTGAAAATGGTTAAGCGTATTGACTCTAAATTGTGCACTTGTTTCTTGAAATGGTTAAGTGTAGTGACTTGCAATTGTGAACTTGTTTCTTTAAAATGGTTAAGTGTAGTGACTTGAAATGTGAATTAGTGAGTTGAAAATGGTTTAGTGTAGTGACTTGAAATTGTGAACTTGTTTCTTGAAAAATTTTAAGTGCAGTGACTTGAAATGTGAATTAGTGACTTGAAAATGGTTTAGTGTAGTGACTTGAAATGGTGAACTTGTTTTTCGAAAATGGTTAAATGTAGTGACTTGAAATGTGAATTAGTGAATTGAAAATGGTTTAGTGTAGTGACTTGAAATGTGAATTAGTGACTTGAAAATGGTTTAGTGTATTGACTTGAAATGGGGAACTTGTTTTTCGAAAATGGTTAAATGTAGTGACTTGAAATGTGAATTAGTGACTTGAAAATGGTTTAGTGTAGTGACTTGAAATTGTGAACTTGTTTTTTGAAAATGGTTAAATGCAGTGACTTTATATGTGAATTTGTGACTTGACAATAGTTAAGTGTAGTGATTTGAAATTGTGAACTTGTTTCTTTAAAATGGTTAAGTGTAATGACTTGAAATGTGTGACTTAAAATTGTGAACGTGTTTCTTGAAATGGTTAAGTGTAGTGACTTGAAATTTGAATTAGTGACTTGAAAATGGTTTAGTGTAGTGACTTGAAATTGTGAACTTGTTTCTTGAAATGGTTAAGTGTAGTGACTTGCAATTGTGAACTTGTTTCTTTAAAATGGTTAAGTGTAGTGACTTGAAATGTGAATTAGTGAGTTGAAAATGGTTTAGTGTAGTGACTTGAAATTGTGAACTTGTTTCTTGAAAAATTTTAAGTGCAGTGACTTGAAATGTGAATTAGTGACTTGAAAATGGTTTAGTGTAGTGACTTGAAATGGTGAACTTGTTTTTCGAAAATGGTTAAATGTAGTGACTTGAAATGTGAATTAGTGAATTGAAAATGGTTTAGTGTAGTGACTTGAAATGTGAATTAGTGACTTGAAAATGGTTTAGTGTATTGACTTGAAATGGGGAACTTGTTTTTCGAAAATGGTTAAATGTAGTGACTTGAAATGTGAATTAGTGACTTGAAATTGTGAACTTGTTTTTTGAAAATGGTTAAATGCAGTGACTTTATATGTGAATTTGTGACTTGACAATAGTTAAGTGTAGTGATTTGAAATTGTGAACTTGTTTCTTTAAAATGGTTAAGTGTAATGACTTGAAATGTGTGACTTAAAATTGTGAACGTGTTTCTTGAAATGGTTAAGTGTAGTGACTTGAAATTTGAATTAGTGAGTTGAAAATGGTTAATTGTATTGACTTGAAATTGTGAACTTGTTTATTGAAATGGTTAAGTGTAGTGACTTTAAATTGTGAACTTGTTTCTTGAATATGGTTAAGTGTAGTGAAGAAAAATGTGAATTAGTGAGTTGAAAATGGTTAAGTGTGGTTACTTTAAATTGTGTACTAGTTTCTTGAAAATGGTTTGGTGTAGTGACTTTAAAATGGTTAAGTGTATTGATTCTAAATTGTGAACTTGTTTCTTGAAATGGTTTAGTGTAGTGACTTGAAATTGTGAACTTGTTTTTTGAAAATGGTTAAATGCAGTGACTTTATATGTGAATTTGTGACTTGACAATAGTTAAGTGTAGTGATTTGAAATTGTGAACTTGTTTCTTTAAAATGGTTAAGTGTAATGACTTGAAATGTGTGACTTAAAATTGTGAACGTGTTTCTTGAAATGGTTAAGTGTAGTGACTTGAAATTTGAATTAGTGAGTTGAAAATGGTTAATTGTATTGACTTGAAATTGTGAACTTGTTTATTGAAATGGTTAAGTGTAGTGACTTTAAATTGTGAACTTGTTTTTTGAATATGGTTAAGTGTAGTGACGAAAAATGTGAATTAGTGAGTTGAAAATGGTTAAGTGTGGTTACTTTAAATTGTGTACTAGTTTCTTGTAAATGGTTTGGTGTAGTGACTTTAAAATGGTTAAGTGTATTGACTCTAAATTGTGAACTTGTTTCTTGAAATGGTTAAGTGTAGTGACTTGCAATTGTGAACTTGTTTCTTGAAAATGGTTAAGTTTAGTAACTTGAAATGTGAATTAGTGTCTTGAGAATGGTAAAGTGTAGCGACTTGAAATTTTGAACTTGTTTCTTGAAAAATGTTAAGTGTAGTGATTTGAAATGTGAATTAGTGACTTGAAAATGGTTTGGTGTAGTGACTTGAAATTGTGAACTTGTTTTTTGAAAATGGTTAAATGTAGTGACTTGAAATGTGAATTAGTAACTTGAAAATAGTTAAGTGTAGTGACTTGACATTGTGAACTTGTTTCATGAAAATGGTTAAGTTTAGTAACTTGAAATGTGAATTAGTGACTTGAGAATGGTAAAGTGTAGCGACTTGAAATTGTGAACTTGTTTCTTGAATTGTCTAACTGAAGTTACTTGAAATTGTGAACTTGGTTATTGAAACGGTTAAGTTTAGTGACTTTAAATTGTGAACTTGTTTCTTTAATATGGTTAAGTGTAATGACAAAAAATGTGAATTAGTGAGTTGAAAATTGTTAAGTGTTGTTACTTGAAATTGTGAACTAGTTTCTTGAAAATGGTTTAGTGTAGTGACTCAAAAATGGTTAAGTGTAGTGACTCTAAATTTTGAACTTGTTTCTTGAAATGGTTAAGTGTAGTGACTTGCAATTGTGAACTTGTTTCTTGAAAATGGTTAAATGTAGTGACTTGATATGTGAATTAGTGACTTGACAATAGTTAAGTGTAGTGATTTGAAATTGTGAACTTGTTTCTTTAAAATGGTTAAGTGTAGTGACTTGAAATGTGAATTAGTGACTTAAAATTGTGAACGTGTTTCTTGAAATGGTTAAGTGTAGTGACTTGAAATTTGAATTAGTGAGTTGAAAATAGTTAAGTGTATTGACTTGAAATTGTGAACTTGTTTCTGGAAATGGTTAAGTGTTGTGACTTGCAATTGTGAACTTGTTTCTTGAAAATGGTTAAGTTTAGTAACTTGAAATGTGAATTAGTGACTTGAGAATGGTAAAGTGTAGCGACTTGAAATTGTGAACTTGTTTCTTGAATGGTCTAACTGAAGTGACTTAAAATTGTGAATTTGTTTTTTGAAATGGCTAAGCGTAGTTACTTGAAATTGTTAACTTGTTTCTTAAAAATGGTTAAGTGTAGTGACTTGAAATGTGAATTAGTGACTTGAAAATGGTTTAGAGTAGTGACTTGAAATTGTAAATTTGTTTCTTGAAATGGTTTAGTGTAGTGACTTGAAATGTGAATTAGTGACTTGGAAATGGTTAAGTATAGTGACTTGAATTTGTGAACTTGTTTCTTAATATGGTTAAGTGTAGTAACTTGAAATGTTGATTAGTGACTTGAAAATGGTTAAGTGTAGTGACTTTAAATTTTGAACTTGTTTCTTGGAAATGGTTAAGTGTAGTGTCTTGAAATTATGAACTTGTTTCTTGAAATGGTTAAGTGTAGTGACTTGCAATTCTGAACTTGTTTCTTGAAAATAGTAAAGTGTAGTGACTTGAAATTGTTAACTTGTTTCTTGAAATGGCTGAGCGTAGTGACTTGAAATTTGGATTAGTGATTTGAAAATGGTTTAGTTTAGTGACTTGAAATTGTGAACTTGTTTTTTGAAAATGGTTTAATGTTGTGACTTGAAATATGAATTAGTGACTTGACAATAGTTAAGTGTATTGACTTGAAATTGTGAACTTGGTTATTGAAACGGTTAAGTTTAGTGACTTTAAATTGTGAACTTGTTTCTTGAATATGGTTAAGTGTAATGACTAAAAATGTGAATTAGTGAGTTGAAAATTGTTAAGTGTTGTTACTTGAAATTGTGAACTAGTTTCTTGAAAATGGTTTAGTGTATTGACTCTAAATTTTGAACTTGTTTCTTGAAATGGTTAAGTGTAGTGACTTGCAATTGTGAACTTGTTTCTTTAAAATGGTTAAATGTAGTGACTTGATATGTGAGTTAGTGACTTGACAATAGTTAAGTGTAGTGATTTGAAATTGTGAACTTGTTTCTTTAAAATGGCTAAGTGTAGTGACTTGAAATGTGAATTAGTGACTTAAAATTGTGAACGTGTTTCTTGAAATGGTTTAGTGTAGTGACTTGAAATGTGAATTAGTGACTTGAAAATGGTTTAGTGTAGTGACTTGAAATTGTGAACTTATTTTTTGAAAATGGTTAAATGTAGTGACTTTATATGTGAATTAGTGATTTGACAATAGTTAAGTGTAGTGATTTGAAATTGTGAACTTGTTTCTTTAAAATGGTTAAGTGTAGTGACTTGAAATGTGAATTAGTGACTTAAAATTGTGAACTTGTTTCTTAAAATGGTTAAGTGTTGTGACTTAAAATTTGAATTAGTGAGTTGAAAATAGTTAAGTGTATTGACATGAAATTGTGAACTTGTTTATTGAAATGGTTAAGTGTAGTGACTTTAAATTGTGAACTTTTTTCTTGAATATGGTTAAGTGTAGTGACGAAAAATATGAATTAGTGAGCTGAAAATGGTTAAGTGTGGTTACTTGAAATTGTGAACTAGTTTCTTGAAAATGGTTTGGTGTAGTGACTTGAAAATGGTTAAGCGTATTGACTCTAAATTGTGCACTTGTTTCTTGAAATGGTTAAGTGTAGTGACTTGCAATTGTGAACTTGTTTCTTTAAAATGGTTAAGTGTAGTGACTTGAAATGTGAATTAGTGAGTTGAAAATGGTTTAGTGTAGTGACTTGAAATTGTGAACTTGTTTCTTGAAAAAATTTAAGTGCAGTGACTTGAAATGTGAATTAGTGACTTGAAAATGGTTTAGTGTAGTGACTTGAAATGGTGAACTTGTTTTTCGAAAATGGTTAAATGTAGTGACTTGAAATGTGAATTAGTGAATTGAAAATGGTTTAGTGTAGTGACTTGAAATGTGAATTAGTGACTTGAAAATGGTTTAGTGTATTGACTTGAAATGGGGAACTTGTTTTTCGAAAATGGTTAAATGTAGTGACTTGAAATGTGAATTAGTGACTTGAAAATGGTTTAGTGTAGTGACTTGAAATTGTGAACTTGTTTTTTGAAAATGGTTAAATGCAGTGACTTTATATGTGAATTTGTGACTTGACAATAGTTAAGTGTAGTGATTTGAAATTGTGAACTTGTTTCTTTAAAATGGTTAAGTGTAATGACTTGAAATGTGTGACTTAAAATTGTGAACGTGTTTCTTGAAATGGTTAAGTGTAGTGACTTGAAATTTGAATTAGTGACTTGAAAATGGTTTAGTGTAGTGACTTGAAATTGTGAACTTGTTTCTTGAAATGGTTAAGTGTAGTGACTTGCAATTGTGAACTTGTTTCTTTAAAATGGTTAAGTGTAGTGACTTGAAATGTGAATTAGTGAGTTGAAAATGGTTTAGTGTAGTGACTTGAAATTGTGAACTTGTTTCTTGAAAAATTTTAAGTGCAGTGACTTGAAATGTGAATTAGTGACTTGAAAATGGTTTAGTGTAGTGACTTGAAATGGTGAACTTGTTTTTCGAAAATGGTTAAATGTAGTGACTTGAAATGTGAATTAGTGAATTGAAAATGGTTTAGTGTAGTGACTTGAAATGTGAATTAGTGACTTGAAAATGGTTTAGTGTATTGACTTGAAATGGGGAACTTGTTTTTCGAAAATGGTTAAATGTAGTGACTTGAAATGTGAATTAGTGACTTGAAATTGTGAACTTGTTTTTTGAAAATGGTTAAATGCAGTGACTTTATATGTGAATTTGTGACTTGACAATAGTTAAGTGTAGTGATTTGAAATTGTGAACTTGTTTCTTTAAAATGGTTAAGTGTAATGACTTGAAATGTGTGACTTAAAATTGTGAACGTGTTTCTTGAAATGGTTAAGTGTAGTGACTTGAAATTTGAATTAGTGAGTTGAAAATGGTTAATTGTATTGACTTGAAATTGTGAACTTGTTTATTGAAATGGTTAAGTGTAGTGACTTTAAATTGTGAACTTGTTTCTTGAATATGGTTAAGTGTAGTGAAGAAAAATGTGAATTAGTGAGTTGAAAGTGGTTAAGTGTGGTTACTTTAAATTGTGTACTAGTTTCTTGAAAATGGTTTGGTGTAGTGACTTTAAAATGGTTAAGTGTATTGATTCTAAATTGTGAACTTGTTTCTTGAAATGGTTTAGTGTAGTGACTTGAAATTGTGAACTTGTTTTTTGAAAATGGTTAAATGCAGTGACTTTATATGTGAATTTGTGACTTGACAATAGTTAAGTGTAGTGATTTGAAATTGTGAACTTGTTTCTTTAAAATGGTTAAGTGTAATGACTTGAAATGTGTGACTTAAAATTGTGAACGTGTTTCTTGAAATGGTTAAGTGTAGTGACTTGAAATTTGAATTAGTGAGTTGAAAATGGTTAATTGTATTGACTTGAAATTGTGAACTTGTTTATTGAAATGGTTAAGTGTAGTGACTTTAAATTGTGAACTTGTTTTTTGAATATGGTTAAGTGTAGTGACGAAAAATGTGAATTAGTGAGTTGAAAATGGTTAAGTGTGGTTACTTTAAATTGTGTACTAGTTTCTTGTAAATGGTTTGGTGTAGTGACTTTAAAATGGTTAAGTGTATTGACTCTAAATTGTGAACTTGTTTCTTGAAATGGTTAAGTGTAGTGACTTGCAATTGTGAACTTGTTTCTTGAAAATGGTTAAGTTTAGTAACTTGAAATGTGAATTAGTGTCTTGAGAATGGTAAAGTGTAGCGACTTGAAATTTTGAACTTGTTTCTTGAAAAATGTTAAGTGTAGTGATTTGAAATGTGAATTAGTGACTTGAAAATGGTTTGGTGTAGTGACTTGAAATTGTGAACTTGTTTTTTGAAAATGGTTAAATGTAGTGACTTGAAATGTGAATTAGTAACTTGAAAATAGTTAAGTGTAGTGACTTGACATTGTGAACTTGTTTCATGAAAATGGTTAAGTTTAGTAACTTGAAATGTGAATTAGTGACTTGAGAATGGTAAAGTGTAGCGACTTGAAATTGTGAACTTGTTTCTTGAATTGTCTAACTGAAGTTACTTGAAATTGTGAACTTGGTTATTGAAACGGTTAAGTTTAGTGACTTTAAATTGTGAACTTGTTTCTTTAATATGGTTAAGTGTAATGACAAAAAATGTGAATTAGTGAGTTGAAAATTGTTAAGTGTTGTTACTTGAAATTGTGAACTAGTTTCTTGAAAATGGTTTAGTGTAGTGACTCAAAAATGGTTAAGTGTAGTGACTCTAAATTTTGAACTTGTTTCTTGAAATGGTTAAGTGTAGTGACTTGCAATTGTGAACTTGTTTCTTGAAAATGGTTAAATGTAGTGACTTGATATGTGAATTAGTGACTTGACAATAGTTAAGTGTAGTGATTTGAAATTGTGAACTTGTTTCTTTAAAATGGTTAAGTGTAGTGACTTGAAATGTGAATTAGTGACTTAAAATTGTGAACGTGTTTCTTGAAATGGTTAAGTGTAGTGACTTGAAATTTGAATTAGTGAGTTGAAAATAGTTAAGTGTATTGACTTGAAATTGTGAACTTGTTTCTGGAAATGGTTAAGTGTTGTGACTTGCAATTGTGAACTTGTTTCTTGAAAATGGTTAAGTTTAGTAACTTGAAATGTGAATTAGTGACTTGAGAATGGTAAAGTGTAGCGACTTGAAATTGTGAACTTGTTTCTTGAATGGTCTAACTGAAGTGACTTAAAATTGTGAATTTGTTTTTTGAAATGGCTAAGCGTAGTTACTTGAAATTGTTAACTTGTTTCTTAAAAATGGTTAAGTGTAGTGACTTGAAATGTGAATTAGTGACTTGAAAATGGTTTAGAGTAGTGACTTGAAATTGTAAATTTGTTTCTTGAAATGGTTTAGTGTAGTGACTTGAAATGTGAATTAGTGACTTGGAAATGGTTAAGTATAGTGACTTGAATTTGTGAACTTGTTTCTTAATATGGTTAAGTGTAGTAACTTGAAATGTTGATTAGTGACTTGAAAATGGTTAAGTGTAGTGACTTTAAATTTTGAACTTGTTTCTTGGAAATGGTTAAGTGTAGTGTCTTGAAATTATGAACTTGTTTCTTGAAATGGTTAAGTGTAGTGACTTGCAATTCTGAACTTGTTTCTTGAAAATAGTAAAGTGTAGTGACTTGAAATTGTTAACTTGTTTCTTGAAATGGCTGAGCGTAGTGACTTGAAATTTGAATTAGTGACTTGAAAATGGTTTAGTTTAGTGACTTGAAATTGTGAACTTGTTTTTTGAAAATGGTTTAATGTTGTGACTTGAAATATGAATTAGTGACTTGACAATAGTTAAGTGTAGTGACTTGAACTTGTGAATTAGTGAATTGAAAATGGTTTAGTGTAGTGACTTGAAATTGTGAACTTGTTTTTTGAAAATGGTTAAATGTAGTGACTTTATATGTGAATTAGTGATTTGACAATAGTTAAGTGTAGTGATTTGAAATTGTGAACTTGTTTCTTTAAAATGGTTAAGTGTAGTGACTTGAAATGTGAATTAGTGACTTAAAATTGTGAACTTGTTTCTTGAAATGGTTAAGTGTTGTGACTTAAAATTTGAATTAGTGAGTTGAAAATAGTTAAGTGTATTGACATGAAATTGTGAACTTGTTTATCGAAATGGTTAAGTGTAGTGACTTTAAATTGTGAACTTTTTTCTTGAATATGGTTAAGTGTAGTGACGAAAAATATGAATTAGTGAGCTGAAAATGGTTAAGTGTGGTTACTTGAAATTGTGAACTAGTTTCTTGAAAATGGTTTGGTGTAGTGACTTGAAAATGGTTAAGTGTATTGACACTAAATTGTGCACTTGTTTCTTGAAATGGTTAAGTGTAGTGACTTGCAATTGTGAACTTGTTTCTTTAAAATGGTTAAGTGTAGTGACTTGAAATGTGAATTAGTGAGTTGAAAATGGTTTAGTGTAGTGACTTGAAATTGTGAACTTGTTTCTTGAAAAATGTTAAGTGTAGTGACTTGAAATGTGAATTAGTGACTTGAAAATGGTTTAGTGTAGTGACTTGAAATGGTGAACTTGTTTTTCTAAAATGGTTAAATGTAGTGACTTGAAATGTGAATTAGTGACTTGAAAATGGTTTAGTGTAGTGACTTGAAATGTGAATTAGTGACTTGAAAATGGTTTAGTGTATTGACTTGAAATGGGGAACTTGTTTTTCGAAAATGGTTAAATGTAGTGACTTGAAATGTGAATTAGTGACTTGAAAATGGTTTAGTGTAGTGACTTGAAATTGTGAACTTGTTTTTTGAAAATGGTTAAATGCAGTGACTTTATATGTGAATTAGTGACTTGACAATAGTTAAGTGTAGTGATTTGAAATTGTGAACTTGTTTCTTTAAAATGGTTAAGTGTAATGACTTGAAATGTGTGACTTAAAATTGTGAACGTGTTTCTTGAAATGGTTAAGTGTAGTGACTTTAAATTTGAATTAGTGAGTTGAAAATGGTTAATTGTATTGACTTGAAATTGTGAACTTGTTTATTGAAATGGTTAAGTGTAGTGACTTTAAATTGTGAACTTGTTTCTTGAATATGGTTAAGTGTAGTGACGAAAAATGTGAATTAGTGAGTTGAAAATGGTTAAGTGTGGTTACTTTAAATTGTGAACTAGTTTCTTGAAAATGGTTTGGTGTAGTGACTTTAAAATGGTTAAGTGTATTGACTCTAAATTGTGAACTTGTTTCTTGAAATGGTTAAGTGTAGTGACTTGCAATTGTGAACTTGTTTCTTGAAAATGGTTAAATGCAGTGACTTTATATGTGAATTAGTGAGTTGAAAATAGTTGTGTATTGACATGAAATTGTGAACTTGTTTATTGACATGGTTAAGTGTAGTGACTTTAAATTGTGAACTTTTTTCTTGAATATGGTTAAGTGTAGTGACGAAAAATATGAATTAGTGAGCTGAAAATGGTTAAGTGTGGTTACTTGAAATTGTGAACTAGTTTCTTGAAAATGGTTTGGTGTAGTGACTTGAAAATGGTTAAGTGTATTGACACTAAATTGTGCACTTGTTTCTTGAAATGGTTAAGTGTAGTGACTTGCAATTGTGAACTTGTTTTTTGAAAATGGTTAAATGCAGTGACTTTATATGTGAATTTGTGACTTGACAATAGTTAAGTGTAGTGATTTGAAATTGTGAACTTGTTTCTTTAAAATTGTTAATTGTAATGACTTGAAATGTGTGACTTAAAATTGTGAACGTGTTTCTTGAAATGGTTAAGTGTAGTGACTTGAAATTTGAATTAGTGTGTTGAAAATGGTTAATTGTATTGACTTGAAATTGTGAACTTGTTTATTGAAATGGTTAAGTGTAGTGACTTGCAATTGTGAACTTGTTTCTTGAATATGGTTAAGTGTAGTGACGAAAAATGTGAATTAGTGAGTTGAAAATGGTTAAGTGTGGTTACTTTAAATTGTGTACTAGTTTCTTGAAAATGGTTTGGTGTGGTGACTTTAAAATGGTTAAGTGTATTGACTCTAAATTGTGAACTTGTTTCTTGAAATGGTTAAGTGTAGTGACTTGCAATTGTGAACTTGTTTCTTGAAAATGGTTAAGTTTAGTAACTTGAAATGTGAATTAGTGTCTTGAGAATGGTAAAGTGTAGCGACTTGAAATTTTGAACTTGTTTCTTGAAAAATGTTAAGTGTAGTGATTTGAAATGTGAATTAGTGACTTGAAAATGGTTTGGTGTAGTGACTTGAAATTGTGAACTTGTTTTTTGAAAATGGTTAAATGTAGTGACTTGAAATGTGAATTAGTAACTTGAAAATAGTTAAGTGTAGTGACTTGACATTGTGAACTTGTTTCATGAAAATGGTTAAATTTAGTAACTTGAAATGTGAATTAGTGACTTGAGAATGGTAAAGTGTAGCGACTTGAAATTGTGAACTTGTTTCTTGAATTGTCTAACTGAAGTGACTTAAAATTGTGAATTTGTTTCTTGAAATGGCTAAGCGTAGTTACTTGAAATTGTTAACTTTTTTCTTAAAAATGGTTAAGTGTAGTGACTTGAAATGTGAATTAGTGACTTGAAAATGGTTTAGAGTAGTGACTTGAAATTGTAAATTTGTTTCTTGAAATGGTTTAGTGTAGTGACTTGAAATGTGAATTAGTGACTTGGAAATGGTTAAGTATAGTGACTTGAATTTGTGAACTTGTTTCTTAATATGGTTAAGTGTAGTAACTTGAAATGTTGATTAGTGACTTGAAAATGGTTAAGTGTAGTGACTTTAAATTTTGAACTTGTTTCTTGGAAATGGTTAAGTGTAGTGTCTTGAAATTATGAACTTGTTTCTTGAAATGGTTAAGTGTAGTGACTTGCAATTCTGAACTTGTTTCTTGAAAATAGTAAAGTGTAGTGACTTGAAATTGTTAACTTGTTTCTTGAAATGGATGAGCGTAGTGACTTGAAATTTGAATTAGTGACTTGAAAATGGTTAAGTTTAGTGACTTTAAATTGTGAACTTGTTTCTTGAATATGGTTAAGTGTAATGACTAAAAATGTGAATTAGTGAGTTGAAAATTGTTAAGTGTTGTTACTTGAAATTGTGAACTAGTTTCTTGAAAATGGTTTAGTGTAGTGACTCAAAAATGGTTAAGTGTAGTGACTCTAAATTTTGAACTTGTTTCTTGAAATGGTTAAGTGTAGTGACTTGCAATTGTGAACTTGTTTCTTGAAAATGGTTAAATGTAGTGACTTGATATGTGAATTAGTGACTTGACAATAGTTAAGTGTAGTGATTTGAAATTGTGAACTTGTTTCTTTAAAATGGTTAAGTGTAGTGACTTGAAATGTGAATTAGTGACTTAAAATTGCGAACGTGTTTCTTTAAATGGTTAAGTGTAGTGACTTGAAATTTGAATTAGTGAGTTGAAAATGGTTAAGTGTATTGACTTGAAATTGTGAACTTGTTTCTTGAAATGGTTAAGTGTAGTGACTTGCAATTGTGAACTTGTTTCTTGAAAATGGTTAAGTTTAGTAACTTGAAATGTGAATTAGTGACTTGAGAATGGTAAAGTGTAGCGACTACAAATTGTGAACTTGTTTCTTGAAAAATGTTAAGTGTAGTGATTTGAAATGTGAATTAGTGACTTGAAAATGGTTTAGTGTAGTTACTTGAAATTGTGAACTTGTTTTTTGAAAATGGTTAAATGTAGTGACTTGAAATGTGAATTAGTAACTTGAAAATAGTTAAGTGTAGTGACTTGACATTGTGAACTTGTTTCATGAAAATGGTTAAGTTTAGTAACTTGAAATGTGAATTAGTGACTTGAGAATGGTAAAGTGTAGCGACTTGAAATTGTGAACTTGTTTCTTGAATTGTCTAACTGAAGTGACTTAAAATTGTGAATTTGTTTCTTGAAATGGCTAAGCGTAGTTACTTGAAATTGTGAACTTGTTTCTTAAAAATGGTTAAGTGTAGTGACTTGAAATGTGAATTAGTGACTTGAAAATGGTTTAGAGTAGTGACTTGAAATTGTAAATTTGTTTCTTGAAATGGTTTAGTGTAGTGACTTGAAATGTGAATTAGTGACTTGGAAATGGTTAAGTATAGTGACTTGAATTTGTGAACTTGTTTCTTAATATGGTTAAGTGTAGTAACTTGAAATGTTGATTAGTGACTTGAAAATGGTTAAGTGTAGTGACTTGAAATTTCGAACTTGTTTCTTGGAAATGGTTAAGTGTAGTGTCTTGAAATTATGAACTTGTTTCTTGAAATGGTTAAGTGTAGTGACTTGCAATTCTGAACTTGTTTCTTGAAAATAGTAAAGTGTAGTGACTTGAAATTGTTAACTTGTTTCTTGAAATGGCTGAGCGTAGTGACTTGAAATTTGGATTAGTGACTTGAAAATGGTTTAGTTTAGTGACTTGAAATTGTGAACTTGTTTTTTGAAAATGGTTTAATGTTGTGACTTGAAATATGAATTAGTGACTTGACAATAGTTAAGTGTAGTGACTTGAACTTGTGAACTTGTTTCTTTAAAATGGTTAAATGTAGTGACTTGATATGTGAGTTAGTGACTTGACAATAGTTAAGTGTAGTGATTTGAAATTGTGAACTTGTTTCTTTAAAATGGCTAAGTGTAGTGACTTGAAATGTGAATTAGTGACTTAAAATTGTGAACGTGTTTCTTGAAATGGTTTAGTGTAGTGACTTGAAATGTGAATTAGTGACTTGAAAATGGTTTAGTGTAGTGACTTGAAATTGTGAACTTATTTTTTGAAAATGGTTAAATGCAGTGACTTTATATGTGAATTAGTGATTTGACAATAGTTAAGTGTAGTGATTTGAAATTGTGAACTTGTTTCTTTAAAATGGTTAAGTGTAGTGACTTGAAATGTGAATTAGTGACTTAAAATTGTGAACTTGTTTCTTAAAATGGTTAAGTGTTGTGACTTAAAATTTGAATTAGTGAGTTGAAAATAGTTAAGTGTATTGACATGAAATTGTGAACTTGTTTATTGAAATGGTTAAGTGTAGTGACTTTAAATTGTGAACTTTTTTCTTGAATATGGTTAAGTGTAGTGACGAAAAATATGAATTAGTGAGCTGAAAATGGTTAAGTGTGGTTACTTGAAATTGTGAACTAGTTTCTTGAAAATGGTTTGGTGTAGTGACTTGAAAATGGTTAAGCGTATTGACTCTAAATTGTGCACTTGTTTCTTGAAATGGTTAAGTGTAGTGACTTGCAATTGTGAACTTGTTTCTTTAAAATGGTGAAGTGTAGTGACTTGAAATGTGAATTAGTGAGTTGAAAATGGTTTAGTGTAGTGACTTGAAATTGTGAACTTGTTTCTTGAAAAATTTTAAGTGCAGTGACTTGAAATGTGAATTAGTGACTTGAAAATGGTTTAGTGTAGTGACTTGAAATGGTGAACTTGTTTTTCGAAAATGGTTAAATGTAGTGACTTGAAATGTGAATTAGTGACTTGAAAATGGTTTAGTGTAGTGACTTGAAATGTGAATTAGTGACTTGAAAATGGTTTAGTGTATTGACTTGAAATGGGGAACTTGTTTTTCGAAAATGGTTAAATGTAGTGACTTGAAATGTGAATTAGTGACTTGAAAATGGTTTAGTGTAGTGACTTGAAATTGTGAACTTGTTTTTTGAAAATGGTTAAATGCAGTGACTTTATATGTGAATTTGTGACTTGACAATAGTTAAGTGTAGTGATTTGAAATTGTGAACTTGTTTCTTTAAAATGGTTAAGTGTAATGACTTGAAATGTGTGACTTAAAATTGTGAACGTGTTTCTTGAAATGGTTAAGTGTAGTGACTTGAAATTTGAATTAGTGAGTTGAAAATGGTTAATTGTATTGACTTGAAATTGTGAACTTGTTTATTGAAATGGTTAAGTGTAGTGACTTTAAATTGTGAACTTGTTTCTTGAATATGGTTAAGTGTAGTGAAGAAAAATGTGAATTAGTGAGTTGAAAATGGTTAAGTGTGGTTACTTTAAATTGTGTACTAGTTTCTTGAAAATGGTTTGGTGTAGTGACTTTAAAATGGTTAAGTGTATTGACTCTAAATTGTGAACTTGTTTCTTGAAATGGTTTAGTGTAGTGACTTGAAATTGTGAACTTGTTTTTTGAAAATGGTTAAATGCAGTGACTTTATATGTGAATTTGTGACTTGACAATAGTTAAGTGTAGTGATTTGAAATTGTGAACTTGTTTCTTTAAAATGGTTAAGTGTAATGACTTGAAATGTGTGACTTAAAATTGTGAACGTGTTTCTTGAAATGGTTAAGTGTAGTGACTTGAAATTTGAATTAGTGAGTTGAAAATGGTTAATTGTATTGACTTGAAATTGTGAACTTGTTTATTGAAATGGTTAAGTGTAGTGACTTTAAATTGTGAACTTGTTTTTTGAATATGGTTAAGTGTAGTGACGAAAAATGTGAATTAGTGAGTTGAAAATGGTTAAGTGTGGTTACTTTAAATTGTGTACTAGTTTCTTGTAAATGGTTTGGTGTAGTGACTTTAAAATGGTTAAGTGTATTGACTCTAAATTGTGAACTTGTTTCTTGAAATGGTTAAGTGTAGCGACTTGAAATTTTGAACTTGTTTCTTGAAAAATGTTAAGTGTAGTGATTTGAAATGTGAATTAGTGACTTGAAAATGGTTTGGTGTAGTGACTTGAAATTGTGAACTTGTTTTTTGAAAATGGTTAAATGTAGTGACTTGAAATGTGAATTAGTAACTTGAAAATAGTTAAGTGTAGTGACTTGACATTGTGAACTTGTTTCATGAAAATGGTTAAGTTTAGTAACTTGAAATGTGAATTAGTGACTTGAGAATGGTAAAGTGTAGCGACTTGAAATTGTGAACTTGTTTCTTGAATTGTCTAACTGAAGTTACTTGAAATTGTGAACTTGGTTATTGAAACGGTTAAGTTTAGTGACTTGAAATTGTGAACTTGTTTCTTTAATATGGTTAAGTGTAATGACTAAAAATGTGAATTAGTGAGTTGAAAATTGTTAAGTGTTGTTACTTGAAATTGTGAACTAGTTTCTTGAAAATGGTTTAGTGTAGTGACTCAAAAATGGTTAAGTGTAGTGACTCTAAATTTTGAACTTGTTTCTTGAAATGGTTAAGTGTAGTGACTTGCAATTGTGAACTTGTTTCTTGAAAATGGTTAAATGTAGTGACTTGATATGTGAATTAGTGACTTGACAATAGTTAAGTGTAGTGATTTGAAATTGTGAACTTGTTTCTTTAAAATGGTTAAGTGTAGTGACTTGAAATGTGAATTAGTGACTTAAAATTGTGAACGTGTTTCTTGAAATGGTTAAGTGTAGTGACTTGAAATTTGAATTAGTGAGTTGAAAATAGTTAAGTGTATTGACTTGAAATTGTGAACTTGTTTCTGGAAATGGTTAAGTGTTGTGACTTGCAATTGTGAACTTGTTTCTTGAAAATGGTTAAGTTTAGTAACTTGAAATGTGAATTAGTGACTTGAGAATGGTAAAGTGTAGCGACTTGAAATTGTGAACTTGTTTCTTGAATGGTCTAACTGAAGTGACTTAAAATTGTGAATTTGTTTTTTGAAATGGCTAAGCGTAGTTACTTGAAATTGTTAACTTGTTTCTTAAAAATGGTTAAGTGTAGTGACTTGAAATGTGAATTAGTGACTTGAAAATGGTTTAGAGTAGTGACTTGAAATTGTAAATTTGTTTCTTGAAATGGTTTAGTGTAGTGACTTGAAATGTGAATTAGTGACTTGGAAATGGTTAAGTATAGTTACTTGAATTTGTGAACTTGTTTCTTAATATGGTTAAGTGTAGTAACTTGAAATGTTGATTAGTGACTTGAAAATGGTTAAGTGTAGTGACTTTAAATTTTGAACTTGTTTCTTGGAAATGGTTAAGTGTAGTGTCTTGAAATTATGAACTTGTTTCTTGAAATGGTTAAGTGTAGTGACTTGCAATTCTGAACTTGTTTCTTGAAAATAGTAAAGTGTAGTGACTTGAAATTGTTAACTTGTTTCTTGAAATGGCTGAGCGTAGTGACTTGAAATTTGAATTAGTGACTTGAAAATGGTTTAGTTTAGTGACTTGAAATTGTGAACTTGTTTTTTGAAAATGGTTTAATGTTGTGACTTGAAATATGAATTAGTGACTTGACAATAGTTAAGTGTAGTGACTTGAACTTGTGAATTAGTGAATTGAAAATGGTTTAGTGTAGTGACTTGAAATTGTGAACTTGTTTTTTGAAAATGGTTAAATGTAGTGACTTTATATGTGAATTAGTGATTTGACAATAGTTAAGTGTAGTGATTTGAAATTGTGAACTTGTTTCTTTAAAATGGTTAAGTGTAGTGACTTGAAATGTGAATTAGTGACTTAAAATTGTGAACTTGTTTCTTGAAATGGTTAAGTGTTGTGACTTAAAATTTGAATTAGTGAGTTGAAAATAGTTAAGTGTATTGACATGAAATTGTGAACTTGTTTATCGAAATGGTTAAGTGTAGTGACTTTAAATTGTGAACTTTTTTCTTGAATATGGTTAAGTGTAGTGACGAAAAATATGAATTAGTGAGCTGAAAATGGTTAAGTGTGGTTACTTGAAATTGTGAACTAGTTTCTTGAAAATGGTTTGGTGTAGTGACTTGAAAATGGTTAAGTGTATTGACACTAAATTGTGCACTTGTTTCTTGAAATGGTTAAGTGTAGTGACTTGCAATTGTGAACTTGTTTCTTTAAAATGGTGAAGTGTAGTGACTTGAAATGTGAATTAGTGAGTTGAAAATGGTTTAGTGTAGTGACTTGAAATTGTGAACTTGTTTCTTGAAAAATGTTAAGTGTAGTGACTTGAAATGTGAATTAGTGACTTGAAAATGGTTTAGTGTAGTGACTTGAAATGGTGAACTTGTTTTTCTAAAATGGTTAAATGTAGTGACTTGAAATGTGAATTAGTGACTTGAAAATGGTTTAGTGTAGTGACTTGAAATGTGAATTAGTGACTTGAAAATGGTTTAGTGTATTGACTTGAAATGGGGAACTTGTTTTTCGAAAATGGTTAAATGTAGTGACTTGAAATGTGAATTAGTGACTTGAAAATGGTTTAGTGTAGTGACTTGAAATTGTGAACTTGTTTTTTGAAAATGGTTAAATGCAGTGACTTTATATGTGAATTAGTGACTTGACAATAGTTAAGTGTAGTGATTTGAAATTGTGAACTTGTTTCTTTAAAATGGTTAAGTGTAATGACTTGAAATGTGTGACTTAAAATTGTGAACGTGTTTCTTGAAATGGTTAAGTGTAGTGACTTTAAATTTGAATTAGTGAGTTGAAAATGGTTAATTGTATTGACTTGAAATTGTGAACTTGTTTATTGAAATGGTTAAGTGTAGTGACTTTAAATTGTGAACTTGTTTCTTGAATATGGTTAAGTGTAGTGACGAAAAATGTGAATTAGTGAGTTGAAAATGGTTAAGTGTGGTTACTTTAAATTGTGAACTAGTTTCTTGAAAATGGTTTGGTGTAGTGACTTTAAAATGGTTAAGTGTATTGACTCTAAATTGTGAACTTGTTTCTTGAAATGGTTAAGTGTAGTGACTTGCAATTGTGAACTTGTTTCTTGAAAATGGTTAAATGCAGTGACTTTATATGTGAATTAGTGAGTTGAAAATAGTTGTGTATTGACATGAAATTGTGAACTTGTTTATTGACATGGTTAAGTGTAGTGACTTTAAATTGTGAACTTTTTTCTTGAATATGGTTAAGTGTAGTGACGAAAAATATGAATTAGTGAGCTGAAAATGGTTAAGTGTGGTTACTTGAAATTGTGAACTAGTTTCTTGAAAATGGTTTGGTGTAGTGACTTGAAAATGGTTAAGTGTATTGACACTAAATTGTGCACTTGTTTCTTGAAATGGTTAAGTGTAGTGACTTGCAATTGTGAACTTGTTTTTTGAAAATGGTTAAATGCAGTGACTTTATATGTGAATTTGTGACTTGACAATAGTTAAGTGTAGTGATTTGAAATTGTGAACTTGTTTCTTTAAAATTGTTAATTGTAATGACTTGAAATGTGTGACTTAAAATTGTGAACGTGTTTCTTGAAATGGTTAAGTGTAGTGACTTGAAATTTGAATTAGTGAGTTGAAAATGGTTAATTGTATTGACTTGAAATTGTGAACTTGTTTATTGAAATGGTTAAGTGTAGTTACTTTAAATTGTGAACTTGTTTCTTGAATATGGTTAAGTGTAGTGACGAAAAATGTGAATTAGTGAGTTGAAAATGGTTAAGTGTGGTTACTTTAAATTGTGTACTAGTTTCTTGAAAATGGTTTGGTGTAGTGACTTTAAAATGGTTAAGTGTATTGACTCTAAATTGTGAACTTGTTTCTTGAAATGGTTAAGTGTAGTGACTTGCAATTGTGAACTTGTTTCTTGAAAATGGTTAAGTTTAGTAACTTGAAATGTGAATTAGTGTCTTGAGAATGGTAAAGTGTAGCGACTTGAAATTTTGAACTTGTTTCTTGAAAAATGTTAAGTGTAGTGATTTGAAATGTGAATTAGTGACTTGAAAATGGTTTGGTGTAGTGACTTGAAATTGTGAACTTGTTTTTTGAAAATGGTTAAATGTAGTGACTTGAAATGTGAATTAGTAACTTGAAAATAGTTAAGTGTAGTGACTTGACATTGTGAACTTGTTTCATGAAAATGGTTAAGTTTAGTAACTTGAAATGTGAATTAGTGACTTGAGAATGGTAAAGTGTAGCGACTTGAAATTGTGAACTTGTTTCTTGAATTGTCTAACTGAAGTTACTTGAAATTGTGAACTTGGTTATTGAAACGGTTAAGTTTAGTGACTTTAAATTGTGAACTTGTTTCTTTAATATGGTTAAGTGTAATGACAAAAAATGTGAATTAGTGAGTTGAAAATTGTTAAGTGTTGTTACTTGAAATTGTGAACTAGTTTCTTGAAAATGGTTTAGTGTAGTGACTCAAAAATGGTTAAGTGTAGTGACTCTAAATTTTGAACTTGTTTCTTGAAATGGTTAAGTGTAGTGACTTGCAATTGTGAACTTGTTTCTTGAAAATGGTTAAATGTAGTGACTTGATATGTGAATTAGTGACTTGACAATAGTTAAGTGTAGTGATTTGAAATTGTGAACTTGTTTCTTTAAAATGGTTAAGTGTAGTGACTTGAAATGTGAATTAGTGACTTAAAATTGTGAACGTGTTTCTTGAAATGGTTAAGTGTAGTGACTTGAAATTTGAATTAGTGAGTTGAAAATAGTTAAGTGTATTGACTTGAAATTGTGAACTTGTTTCTGGAAATGGTTAAGTGTTGTGACTTGCAATTGTGAACTTGTTTCTTGAAAATGGTTAAGTTTAGTAACTTGAAATGTGAATTAGTGACTTGAGAATGGTAAAGTGTAGCGACTTGAAATTGTGAACTTGTTTCTTGAATGGTCTAACTGAAGTGACTTAAAATTGTGAATTTGTTTTTTGAAATGGCTAAGCGTAGTTACTTGAAATTGTTAACTTGTTTCTTAAAAATGGTTAAGTGTAGTGACTTGAAATGTGAATTAGTGACTTGAAAATGGTTTAGAGTAGTGACTTGAAATTGTAAATTTGTTTCTTGAAATGGTTTAGTGTAGTGACTTGAAATGTGAATTAGTGACTTGGAAATGGTTAAGTATAGTGACTTGAATTTGTGAACTTGTTTCTTAATATGGTTAAGTGTAGTAACTTGAAATGTTGATTAGTGACTTGAAAATGGTTAAGTGTAGTGACTTTAAATTTTGAACTTGTTTCTTGGAAATGGTTAAGTGTAGTGTCTTGAAATTATGAACTTGTTTCTTGAAATGGTTAAGTGTAGTGACTTGCAATTCTGAACTTGTTTCTTGAAAATAGTAAAGTGTAGTGACTTGAAATTGTTAACTTGTTTCTTGAAATGGCTGAGCGTAGTGACTTGAAATTTGAATTAGTGACTTGAAAATGGTTTAGTTTAGTGACTTGAAATTGTGAACTTGTTTTTTGAAAATGGTTTAATGTTGTGACTTGAAATATGAATTAGTGACTTGACAATAGTTAAGTGTAGTGACTTGAACTTGTGAATTAGTGAATTGAAAATGGTTTAGTGTAGTGACTTGAAATTGTGAACTTGTTTTTTGAAAATGGTTAAATGTAGTGACTTTATATGTGAATTAGTGATTTGACAATAGTTAAGTGTAGTGATTTGAAATTGTGAACTTGTTTCTTTAAAATGGTTAAGTGTAGTGACTTGAAATGTGAATTAGTGACTTAAAATTGTGAACTTGTTTCTTGAAATGGTTAAGTGTTGTGACTTAAAATTTGAATTAGTGAGTTGAAAATAGTTAAGTGTATTGACATGAAATTGTGAACTTGTTTATCGAAATGGTTAAGTGTAGTGACTTTAAATTGTGAACTTTTTTCTTGAATATGGTTAAGTGTAGTGACGAAAAATATGAATTAGTGAGCTGAAAATGGTTAAGTGTGGTTACTTGAAATTGTGAACTAGTTTCTTGAAAATGGTTTGGTGTAGTGACTTGAAAATGGTTAAGTGTATTGACACTAAATTGTGCACTTGTTTCTTGAAATGGTTAAGTGTAGTGACTTGCAATTGTGAACTTGTTTCTTTAAAATGGTGAAGTGTAGTGACTTGAAATGTGAATTAGTGAGTTGAAAATGGTTTAGTGTAGTGACTTGAAATTGTGAACTTGTTTCTTGAAAAATGTTAAGTGTAGTGACTTGAAATGTGAATTAGTGACTTGAAAATGGTTTAGTGTAGTGACTTGAAATGGTGAACTTGTTTTTCTAAAATGGTTAAATGTAGTGACTTGAAATGTGAATTAGTGACTTGAAAATGGTTTAGTGTAGTGACTTGAAATGTGAATTAGTGACTTGAAAATGGTTTAGTGTATTGACTTGAAATGGGGAACTTGTTTTTCGAAAATGGTTAAATGTAGTGACTTGAAATGTGAATTAGTGACTTGAAAATGGTTTAGTGTAGTGACTTGAAATTGTGAACTTGTTTTTTGAAAATGGTTAAATGCAGTGACTTTATATGTGAATTAGTGACTTGACAATAGTTAAGTGTAGTGATTTGAAATTGTGAACTTGTTTCTTTAAAATGGTTAAGTGTAATGACTTGAAATGTGTGACTTAAAATTGTGAACGTGTTTCTTGAAATGGTTAAGTGTAGTGACTTTAAATTTGAATTAGTGAGTTGAAAATGGTTAATTGTATTGACTTGAAATTGTGAACTTGTTTATTGAAATGGTTAAGTGTAGTGACTTTAAATTGTGAACTTGTTTCTTGAATATGGTTAAGTGTAGTGACGAAAAATGTGAATTAGTGAGTTGAAAATGGTTAAGTGTGGTTACTTTAAATTGTGAACTAGTTTCTTGAAAATGGTTTGGTGTAGTGACTTTAAAATGGTTAAGTGTATTGACTCTAAATTGTGAACTTGTTTCTTGAAATGGTTAAGTGTAGTGACTTGCAATTGTGAACTTGTTTCTTGAAAATGGTTAAATGCAGTGACTTTATATGTGAATTAGTGAGTTGAAAATAGTTGTGTATTGACATGAAATTGTGAACTTGTTTATTGACATGGTTAAGTGTAGTGACTTTAAATTGTGAACTTTTTTCTTGAATATGGTTAAGTGTAGTGACGAAAAATATGAATTAGTGAGCTGAAAATGGTTAAGTGTGGTTACTTGAAATTGTGAACTAGTTTCTTGAAAATGGTTTGGTGTAGTGACTTGAAAATGGTTAAGTGTATTGACACTAAATTGTGCACTTGTTTCTTGAAATGGTTAAGTGTAGTGACTTGCAATTGTGAACTTGTTTTTTGAAAATGGTTAAATGCAGTGACTTTATATGTGAATTTGTGACTTGACAATAGTTAAGTGTAGTGATTTGAAATTGTGAACTTGTTTCTTTAAAATTGTTAATTGTAATGACTTGAAATGTGTGACTTAAAATTGTGAACGTGTTTCTTGAAATGGTTAAGTGTAGTGACTTGAAATTTGAATTAGTGTGTTGAAAATGGTTAATTGTATTGACTTGAAATTGTGAACTTGTTTATTGAAATGGTTAAGTGTAGTGACTTGCAATTGTGAACTTGTTTCTTGAATATGGTTAAGTGTAGTGACGAAAAATGTGAATTAGTGAGTTGAAAATGGTTAAGTGTGGTTACTTTAAATTGTGTACTAGTTTCTTGAAAATGGTTTGGTGTGGTGACTTTAAAATGGTTAAGTGTATTGACTCTAAATTGTGAACTTGTTTCTTGAAATGGTTAAGTGTAGTGACTTGCAATTGTGAACTTGTTTCTTGAAAATGGTTAAGTTTAGTAACTTGAAATGTGAATTAGTGTCTTGAGAATGGTAAAGTGTAGCGACTTGAAATTTTGAACTTGTTTCTTGAAAAATGTTAAGTGTAGTGATTTGAAATGTGAATTAGTGACTTGAAAATGGTTTGGTGTAGTGACTTGAAATTGTGAACTTGTTTTTTGAAAATGGTTAAATGTAGTGACTTGAAATGTGAATTAGTAACTTGAAAATAGTTAAGTGTAGTGACTTGACATTGTGAACTTGTTTCATGAAAATGGTTAAATTTAGTAACTTGAAATGTGAATTAGTGACTTGAGAATGGTAAAGTGTAGCGACTTGAAATTGTGAACTTGTTTCTTGAATTGTCTAACTGAAGTGACTTAAAATTGTGAATTTGTTTCTTGAAATGGCTAAGCGTAGTTACTTGAAATTGTTAACTTTTTTCTTAAAAATGGTTAAGTGTAGTGACTTGAAATGTGAATTAGTGACTTGAAAATGGTTTAGAGTAGTGACTTGAAATTGTAAATTTGTTTCTTGAAATGGTTTAGTGTAGTGACTTGAAATGTGAATTAGTGACTTGGAAATGGTTAAGTATAGTGACTTGAATTTGTGAACTTGTTTCTTAATATGGTTAAGTGTAGTAACTTGAAATGTTGATTAGTGACTTGAAAATGGTTAAGTGTAGTGACTTTAAATTTTGAACTTGTTTCTTGGAAATGGTTAAGTGTAGTGTCTTGAAATTATGAACTTGTTTCTTGAAATGGTTAAGTGTAGTGACTTGCAATTCTGAACTTGTTTCTTGAAAATAGTAAAGTGTAGTGACTTGAAATTGTTAACTTGTTTCTTGAAATGGATGAGCGTAGTGACTTGAAATTTGAATTAGTGACTTGAAAATGGTTAAGTTTAGTGACTTTAAATTGTGAACTTGTTTCTTGAATATGGTTAAGTGTAATGACTAAAAATGTGAATTAGTGAGTTGAAAATTGTTAAGTGTTGTTACTTGAAATTGTGAACTAGTTTCTTGAAAATGGTTTAGTGTAGTGACTCAAAAATGGTTAAGTGTAGTGACTCTAAATTTTGAACTTGTTTCTTGAAATGGTTAAGTGTAGTGACTTGCAATTGTGAACTTGTTTCTTGAAAATGGTTAAATGTAGTGACTTGATATGTGAATTAGTGACTTGACAATAGTTAAGTGTAGTGATTTGAAATTGTGAACTTGTTTCTTTAAAATGGTTAAGTGTAGTGACTTGAAATGTGAATTAGTGACTTAAAATTGCGAACGTGTTTCTTTAAATGGTTAAGTGTAGTGACTTGAAATTTGAATTAGTGAGTTGAAAATGGTTAAGTGTATTGACTTGAAATTGTGAACTTGTTTCTTGAAATGGTTAAGTGTAGTGACTTGCAATTGTGAACTTGTTTCTTGAAAATGGTTAAGTTTAGTAACTTGAAATGTGAATTAGTGACTTGAGAATGGTAAAGTGTAGCGACTACAAATTGTGAACTTGTTTCTTGAAAAATGTTAAGTGTAGTGATTTGAAATGTGAATTAGTGACTTGAAAATGGTTTAGTGTAGTTACTTGAAATTGTGAACTTGTTTTTTGAAAATGGTTAAATGTAGTGACTTGAAATGTGAATTAGTAACTTGAAAATAGTTAAGTGTAGTGACTTGACATTGTGAACTTGTTTCATGAAAATGGTTAAGTTTAGTAACTTGAAATGTGAATTAGTGACTTGAGAATGGTAAAGTGTAGCGACTTGA
This sequence comes from Capsicum rhomboideum, assembly GCA_031232105.1. Lineage (NCBI taxonomy): Eukaryota > Viridiplantae > Streptophyta > Magnoliopsida > Solanales > Solanaceae > Capsicum > Capsicum rhomboideum. Next base: position 16,213,319 of record CP124718.1, read on the forward strand.
AATTGTGAACTTGTTTCTTGAATTGTCTAACTGAAGTGACTTAAAATTGTGAATTTGTTTCTTGAAATGGCTAAGCGTAGTTACTTGAAATTGTGAACTTGTTTCTTAAAAATGGTTAAGTGTAGTGACTTGAAATGTGAATTAGTGACTTGAAAATGGTTTAGAGTAGTGACTTGAAATTGTAAATTTGTTTCTTGAAATGGTTTAGTGTAGTGACTTGAAATGTGAATTAGTGACTTGGAAATGGTTAAGTATAGTGACTTGAATTTGTGAACTTGTTTCTTAATATGGTTAAGTGTAGTAACTTGAAATGTTGATTAGTGACTTGAAAATGGTTAAGTGTAGTGACTTGAAATTTTGAACTTGTTTCTTGGAAATGGTTAAGTGTAGTGTCTTGAAATTATGAACTTGTTTCTTGAAATGGTTAAGTGTAGTGACTTGCAATTCTGAACTTGTTTCTTGAAAATAGTAAAGTGTAGTGACTTGAAATTGTTAACTTGTTTCTTGAAATGGCTGAGCGTAGTGACTTGAAATTTGGATTAGTGACTTGAAAATGGTTTAGTTTAGTGACTTGAAATTGTGAACTTGTTTTTTGAAAATGGTTTAATGTTGTGACTTGAAATATGAATTAGTGACTTGACAATAGTTAAGTGTAGTGACTTGAACTTGTGAACTTGTTTCTTTAAAATGGTTAAATGTAGTGACTTGATATGTGAGTTAGTGACTTGACAATAGTTAAGTGTAGTGATTTGAAATTGTGAACTTGTTTCTTTAAAATGGCTAAGTGTAGTGACTTGAAATGTGAATTAGTGACTTAAAATTGTGAACGTGTTTCTTGAAATGGTTTAGTGTAGTGACTTGAAATGTGAATTAGTGACTTGAAAATGGTTTAGTGTAGTGACTTGAAATTGTGAACTTATTTTTTGAAAATGGTTAAATGCAGTGACTTTATATGTGAATTAGTGATTTGACAATAGTTAAGTGTAGTGATTTGAAATTGTGAACTTGTTTCTTTAAAATGGTTAAGTGTAGTGACTTGAAATGTGAATTAGTGACTTAAAATTGTGAACTTGTTTCTTAAAATGGTTAAGTGTTGTGACTTAAAATTTGAATTAGTGAGTTGAAAATAGTTAAGTGTATTGACATGAAATTGTGAACTTGTTTATTGAAATGGTTAAGTGTAGTGACTTTAAATTGTGAACTTTTTTCTTGAATATGGTTAAGTGTAGTGACGAAAAATATGAATTAGTGAGCTGAAAATGGTTAAGTGTGGTTACTTGAAATTGTGAACTAGTTTCTTGAAAATGGTTTGGTGTAGTGACTTGAAAATGGTTAAGCGTATTGACTCTAAATTGTGCACTTGTTTCTTGAAATGGTTAAGTGTAGTGACTTGCAATTGTGAACTTGTTTCTTTAAAATGGTGAAGTGTAGTGACTTGAAATGTGAATTAGTGAGTTGAAAATGGTTTAGTGTAGTGACTTGAAATTGTGAACTTGTTTCTTGAAAAATTTTAAGTGCAGTGACTTGAAATGTGAATTAGTGACTTGAAAATGGTTTAGTGTAGTGACTTGAAATGGTGAACTTGTTTTTCGAAAATGGTTAAATGTAGTGACTTGAAATGTGAATTAGTGACTTGAAAATGGTTTAGTGTAGTGACTTGAAATGTGAATTAGTGACTTGAAAATGGTTTAGTGTATTGACTTGAAATGGGGAACTTGTTTTTCGAAAATGGTTAAATGTAGTGACTTGAAATGTGAATTAGTGACTTGAAAATGGTTTAGTGTAGTGACTTGAAATTGTGAACTTGTTTTTTGAAAATGGTTAAATGCAGTGACTTTATATGTGAATTTGTGACTTGACAATAGTTAAGTGTAGTGATTTGAAATTGTGAACTTGTTTCTTTAAAATGGTTAAGTGTAATGACTTGAAATGTGTGACTTAAAATTGTGAACGTGTTTCTTGAAATGGTTAAGTGTAGTGACTTGAAATTTGAATTAGTGAGTTGAAAATGGTTAATTGTATTGACTTGAAATTGTGAACTTGTTTATTGAAATGGTTAAGTGTAGTGACTTTAAATTGTGAACTTGTTTCTTGAATATGGTTAAGTGTAGTGAAGAAAAATGTGAATTAGTGAGTTGAAAATGGTTAAGTGTGGTTACTTTAAATTGTGTACTAGTTTCTTGAAAATGGTTTGGTGTAGTGACTTTAAAATGGTTAAGTGTATTGACTCTAAATTGTGAACTTGTTTCTTGAAATGGTTTAGTGTAGTGACTTGAAATTGTGAACTTGTTTTTTGAAAATGGTTAAATGCAGTGACTTTATATGTGAATTTGTGACTTGACAATAGTTAAGTGTAGTGATTTGAAATTGTGAACTTGTTTCTTTAAAATGGTTAAGTGTAATGACTTGAAATGTGTGACTTAAAATTGTGAACGTGTTTCTTGAAATGGTTAAGTGTAGTGACTTGAAATTTGAATTAGTGAGTTGAAAATGGTTAATTGTATTGACTTGAAATTGTGAACTTGTTTATTGAAATGGTTAAGTGTAGTGACTTTAAATTGTGAACTTGTTTTTTGAATATGGTTAAGTGTAGTGACGAAAAATGTGAATTAGTGAGTTGAAAATGGTTAAGTGTGGTTACTTTAAATTGTGTACTAGTTTCTTGTAAATGGTTTGGTGTAGTGACTTTAAAATGGTTAAGTGTATTGACTCTAAATTGTGAACTTGTTTCTTGAAATGGTTAAGTGTAGCGACTTGAAATTTTGAACTTGTTTCTTGAAAAATGTTAAGTGTAGTGATTTGAAATGTGAATTAGTGACTTGAAAATGGTTTGGTGTAGTGACTTGAAATTGTGAACTTGTTTTTTGAAAATGGTTAAATGTAGTGACTTGAAATGTGAATTAGTAACTTGAAAATAGTTAAGTGTAGTGACTTGACATTGTGAACTTGTTTCATGAAAATGGTTAAGTTTAGTAACTTGAAATGTGAATTAGTGACTTGAGAATGGTAAAGTGTAGCGACTTGAAATTGTGAACTTGTTTCTTGAATTGTCTAACTGAAGTTACTTGAAATTGTGAACTTGGTTATTGAAACGGTTAAGTTTAGTGACTTGAAATTGTGAACTTGTTTCTTTAATATGGTTAAGTGTAATGACTAAAAATGTGAATTAGTGAGTTGAAAATTGTTAAGTGTTGTTACTTGAAATTGTGAACTAGTTTCTTGAAAATGGTTTAGTGTAGTGACTCAAAAATGGTTAAGTGTAGTGACTCTAAATTTTGAACTTGTTTCTTGAAATGGTTAAGTGTAGTGACTTGCAATTGTGAACTTGTTTCTTGAAAATGGTTAAATGTAGTGACTTGATATGTGAATTAGTGACTTGACAATAGTTAAGTGTAGTGATTTGAAATTGTGAACTTGTTTCTTTAAAATGGTTAAGTGTAGTGACTTGAAATGTGAATTAGTGACTTAAAATTGTGAACGTGTTTCTTGAAATGGTTAAGTGTAGTGACTTGAAATTTGAATTAGTGAGTTGAAAATAGTTAAGTGTATTGACTTGAAATTGTGAACTTGTTTCTGGAAATGGTTAAGTGTTGTGACTTGCAATTGTGAACTTGTTTCTTGAAAATGGTTAAGTTTAGTAACTTGAAATGTGAATTAGTGACTTGAGAATGGTAAAGTGTAGCGACTTGAAATTGTGAACTTGTTTCTTGAATGGTCTAACTGAAGTGACTTAAAATTGTGAATTTGTTTTTTGAAATGGCTAAGCGTAGTTACTTGAAATTGTTAACTTGTTTCTTAAAAATGGTTAAGTGTAGTGACTTGAAATGTGAATTAGTGACTTGAAAATGGTTTAGAGTAGTGACTTGAAATTGTAAATTTGTTTCTTGAAATGGTTTAGTGTAGTGACTTGAAATGTGAATTAGTGACTTGGAAATGGTTAAGTATAGTTACTTGAATTTGTGAACTTGTTTCTTAATATGGTTAAGTGTAGTAACTTGAAATGTTGATTAGTGACTTGAAAATGGTTAAGTGTAGTGACTTTAAATTTTGAACTTGTTTCTTGGAAATGGTTAAGTGTAGTGTCTTGAAATTATGAACTTGTTTCTTGAAATGGTTAAGTGTAGTGACTTGCAATTCTGAACTTGTTTCTTGAAAATAGTAAAGTGTAGTGACTTGAAATTGTTAACTTGTTTCTTGAAATGGCTGAGCGTAGTGACTTGAAATTTGAATTAGTGACTTGAAAATGGTTTAGTTTAGTGACTTGAAATTGTGAACTTGTTTTTTGAAAATGGTTTAATGTTGTGACTTGAAATATGAATTAGTGACTTGACAATAGTTAAGTGTAGTGACTTGAACTTGTGAATTAGTGAATTGAAAATGGTTTAGTGTAGTGACTTGAAATTGTGAACTTGTTTTTTGAAAATGGTTAAATGTAGTGACTTTATATGTGAATTAGTGATTTGACAATAGTTAAGTGTAGTGATTTGAAATTGTGAACTTGTTTCTTTAAAATGGTTAAGTGTAGTGACTTGAAATGTGAATTAGTGACTTAAAATTGTGAACTTGTTTCTTGAAATGGTTAAGTGTTGTGACTTAAAATTTGAATTAGTGAGTTGAAAATAGTTAAGTGTATTGACATGAAATTGTGAACTTGTTTATCGAAATGGTTAAGTGTAGTGACTTTAAATTGTGAACTTTTTTCTTGAATATGGTTAAGTGTAGTGACGAAAAATATGAATTAGTGAGCTGAAAATGGTTAAGTGTGGTTACTTGAAATTGTGAACTAGTTTCTTGAAAATGGTTTGGTGTAGTGACTTGAAAATGGTTAAGTGTATTGACACTAAATTGTGCACTTGTTTCTTGAAATGGTTAAGTGTAGTGACTTGCAATTGTGAACTTGTTTCTTTAAAATGGTGAAGTGTAGTGACTTGAAATGTGAATTAGTGAGTTGAAAATGGTTTAGTGTAGTGACTTGAAATTGTGAACTTGTTTCTTGAAAAATGTTAAGTGTAGTGACTTGAAATGTGAATTAGTGACTTGAAAATGGTTTAGTGTAGTGACTTGAAATGGTGAACTTGTTTTTCTAAAATGGTTAAATGTAGTGACTTGAAATGTGAATTAGTGACTTGAAAATGGTTTAGTGTAGTGACTTGAAATGTGAATTAGTGACTTGAAAATGGTTTAGTGTATTGACTTGAAATGGGGAACTTGTTTTTCGAAAATGGTTAAATGTAGTGACTTGAAATGTGAATTAGTGACTTGAAAATGGTTTAGTGTAGTGACTTGAAATTGTGAACTTGTTTTTTGAAAATGGTTAAATGCAGTGACTTTATATGTGAATTAGTGACTTGACAATAGTTAAGTGTAGTGATTTGAAATTGTGAACTTGTTTCTTTAAAATGGTTAAGTGTAATGACTTGAAATGTGTGACTTAAAATTGTGAACGTGTTTCTTGAAATGGTTAAGTGTAGTGACTTTAAATTTGAATTAGTGAGTTGAAAATGGTTAATTGTATTGACTTGAAATTGTGAACTTGTTTATTGAAATGGTTAAGTGTAGTGACTTTAAATTGTGAACTTGTTTCTTGAATATGGTTAAGTGTAGTGACGAAAAATGTGAATTAGTGAGTTGAAAATGGTTAAGTGTGGTTACTTTAAATTGTGAACTAGTTTCTTGAAAATGGTTTGGTGTAGTGACTTTAAAATGGTTAAGTGTATTGACTCTAAATTGTGAACTTGTTTCTTGAAATGGTTAAGTGTAGTGACTTGCAATTGTGAACTTGTTTCTTGAAAATGGTTAAATGCAGTGACTTTATATGTGAATTAGTGAGTTGAAAATAGTTGTGTATTGACATGAAATTGTGAACTTGTTTATTGACATGGTTAAGTGTAGTGACTTTAAATTGTGAACTTTTTTCTTGAATATGGTTAAGTGTAGTGACGAAAAATATGAATTAGTGAGCTGAAAATGGTTAAGTGTGGTTACTTGAAATTGTGAACTAGTTTCTTGAAAATGGTTTGGTGTAGTGACTTGAAAATGGTTAAGTGTATTGACACTAAATTGTGCACTTGTTTCTTGAAATGGTTAAGTGTAGTGACTTGCAATTGTGAACTTGTTTTTTGAAAATGGTTAAATGCAGTGACTTTATATGTGAATTTGTGACTTGACAATAGTTAAGTGTAGTGATTTGAAATTGTGAACTTGTTTCTTTAAAATTGTTAATTGTAATGACTTGAAATGTGTGACTTAAAATTGTGAACGTGTTTCTTGAAATGGTTAAGTGTAGTGACTTGAAATTTGAATTAGTGTGTTGAAAATGGTTAATTGTATTGACTTGAAATTGTGAACTTGTTTATTGAAATGGTTAAGTGTAGTGACTTGCAATTGTGAACTTGTTTCTTGAATATGGTTAAGTGTAGTGACGAAAAATGTGAATTAGTGAGTTGAAAATGGTTAAGTGTGGTTACTTTAAATTGTGTACTAGTTTCTTGAAAATGGTTTGGTGTGGTGACTTTAAAATGGTTAAGTGTATTGACTCTAAATTGTGAACTTGTTTCTTGAAATGGTTAAGTGTAGTGACTTGCAATTGTGAACTTGTTTCTTGAAAATGGTTAAGTTTAGTAACTTGAAATGTGAATTAGTGTCTTGAGAATGGTAAAGTGTAGCGACTTGAAATTTTGAACTTGTTTCTTGAAAAATGTTAAGTGTAGTGATTTGAAATGTGAATTAGTGACTTGAAAATGGTTTGGTGTAGTGACTTGAAATTGTGAACTTGTTTTTTGAAAATGGTTAAATGTAGTGACTTGAAATGTGAATTAGTAACTTGAAAATAGTTAAGTGTAGTGACTTGACATTGTGAACTTGTTTCATGAAAATGGTTAAATTTAGTAACTTGAAATGTGAATTAGTGACTTGAGAATGGTAAAGTGTAGCGACTTGAAATTGTGAACTTGTTTCTTGAATTGTCTAACTGAAGTGACTTAAAATTGTGAATTTGTTTCTTGAAATGGCTAAGCGTAGTTACTTGAAATTGTTAACTTGTTTCTTAAAAATGGTTAAGTGTAGTGACTTGAAATGTGAATTAGTGACTTGAAAATGGTTTAGAGTAGTGACTTGAAATTGTAAATTTGTTTCTTGAAATGGTTTAGTGTAGTGACTTGAAATGTGAATTAGTGACTTGGAAATGGTTAAGTATAGTGACTTGAATTTGTGAACTTGTTTCTTAATATGGTTAAGTGTAGTAACTTGAAATGTTGATTAGTGACTTGAAAATGGTTAAGTGTAGTGACTTTAAATTTTGAACTTGTTTCTTGGAAATGGTTAAGTGTAGTGTCTTGAAATTATGAACTTGTTTCTTGAAATGGTTAAGTGTAGTGACTTGCAATTCTGAACTTGTTTCTTGAAAATAGTAAAGTGTAGTGACTTGAAATTGTTAACTTGTTTCTTGAAATGGATGAGCGTAGTGACTTGAAATTTGAATTAGTGACTTGAAAATGGTTAAGTTTAGTGACTTTAAATTGTGAACTTGTTTCTTGAATATGGTTAAGTGTAATGACTAAAAATGTGAATTAGTGAGTTGAAAATTGTTAAGTGTTGTTACTTGAAATTGTGAACTAGTTTCTTGAAAATGGTTTAGTGTAGTGACTCAAAAATGGTTAAGTGTAGTGACTCTAAATTTTGAACTTGTTTCTTGAAATGGTTAAGTGTAGTGACTTGCAATTGTGAACTTGTTTCTTGAAAATGGTTAAATGTAGTGACTTGATATGTGAATTAGTGACTTGACAATAGTTAAGTGTAGTGATTTGAAATTGTGAACTTGTTTCTTTAAAATGGTTAAGTGTAGTGACTTGAAATGTGAATTAGTGACTTAAAATTGTGAACGTGTTTCTTTAAATGGTTAAGTGTAGTGACTTGAAATTTGAATTAGTGAGTTGAAAATGGTTAAGTGTATTGACTTGAAATTGTGAACTTGTTTCTTGAAATGGTTAAGTGTAGTGACTTGCAATTGTGAACTTGTTTCTTGAAAATGGTTAAGTTTAGTAACTTGAAATGTGAATTAGTGACTTGAGAATGGTAAAGTGTAGCGACTACAAATTGTGAACTTGTTTCTTGAAAAATGTTAAGTGTAGTGATTTGAAATGTGAATTAGTGACTTGAAAATGGTTTAGTGTAGTTACTTGAAATTGTGAACTTGTTTTTTGAAAATGGTTAAATGTAGTGACTTGAAATGTGAATTAGTAACTTGAAAATAGTTAAGTGTAGTGACTTGACATTGTGAACTTGTTTCATGAAAATGGTTAAGTTTAGTAACTTGAAATGTGAATTAGTGACTTGAGAATGGTAAAGTGTAGCGACTTGAAATTGTGAACTTGTTTCTTGAATTGTCTAACTGAAGTGACTTAAAATTGTGAATTTGTTTCTTGAAATGGCTAAGCGTAGTTACTTGAAATTGTGAACTTGTTTCTTAAAAATGGTTAAGTGTAGTGACTTGAAATGTGAATTAGTGACTTGAAAATGGTTTAGAGTAGTGACTTGAAATTGTAAATTTGTTTCTTGAAATGGTTTAGTGTAGTGACTTGAAATGTGAATTAGTGACTTGGAAATGGTTAAGTATAGTGACTTGAATTTGTGAACTTGTTTCTTAATATGGTTAAGTGTAGTAACTTGAAATGTTGATTAGTGACTTGAAAATGGTTAAGTGTAGTGACTTGAAATTTTGAACTTGTTTCTTGGAAATGGTTAAGTGTAGTGTCTTGAAATTATGAACTTGTTTCTTGAAATGGTTAAGTGTAGTGACTTGCAATTCTGAACTTGTTTCTTGAAAATAGTAAAGTGTAGTGACTTGAAATTGTTAACTTGTTTCTTGAAATGGCTGAGCGTAGTGACTTGAAATTTGGATTAGTGACTTGAAAATGGTTTAGTTTAGTGACTTGAAATTGTGAACTTGTTTTTTGAAAATGGTTTAATGTTGTGACTTGAAATATGAATTAGTGACTTGACAATAGTTAAGTGTAGTGACTTGAACTTGTGAACTTGTTTCTTTAAAATGGTTAAATGTAGTGACTTGATATGTGAGTTAGTGACTTGACAATAGTTAAGTGTAGTGATTTGAAATTGTGAACTTGTTTCTTTAAAATGGCTAAGTGTAGTGACTTGAAATGTGAATTAGTGACTTAAAATTGTGAACGTGTTTCTTGAAATGGTTTAGTGTAGTGACTTGAAATGTGAATTAGTGACTTGAAAATGGTTTAGTGTAGTGACTTGAAATTGTGAACTTATTTTTTGAAAATGGTTAAATGCAGTGACTTTATATGTGAATTAGTGATTTGACAATAGTTAAGTGTAGTGATTTGAAATTGTGAACTTGTTTCTTTAAAATGGTTAAGTGTAGTGACTTGAAATGTGAATTAGTGACTTAAAATTGTGAACTTGTTTCTTAAAATGGTTAAGTGTTGTGACTTAAAATTTGAATTAGTGAGTTGAAAATAGTTAAGTGTATTGACATGAAATTGTGAACTTGTTTATTGAAATGGTTAAGTGTAGTGACTTTAAATTGTGAACTTTTTTCTTGAATATGGTTAAGTGTAGTGACGAAAAATATGAATTAGTGAGCTGAAAATGGTTAAGTGTGGTTACTTGAAATTGTGAACTAGTTTCTTGAAAATGGTTTGGTGTAGTGACTTGAAAATGGTTAAGCGTATTGACTCTAAATTGTGCACTTGTTTCTTGAAATGGTTAAGTGTAGTGACTTGCAATTGTGAACTTGTTTCTTTAAAATGGTTAAGTGTAGTGACTTGAAATGTGAATTAGTGAGTTGAAAATGGTTTAGTGTAGTGACTTGAAATTGTGAACTTGTTTCTTGAAAAATTTTAAGTGCAGTGACTTGAAATGTGAATTAGTGACTTGAAAATGGTTTAGTGTAGTGACTTGAAATGGTGAACTTGTTTTTCGAAAATGGTTAAATGTAGTGACTTGAAATGTGAATTAGTGACTTGAAAATGGTTTAGTGTAGTGACTTGAAATGTGAATTAGTGACTTGAAAATGGTTTAGTGTATTGACTTGAAATGGGGAACTTGTTTTTCGAAAATGGTTAAATGTAGTGACTTGAAATGTGAATTAGTGACTTGAAAATGGTTTAGTGTAGTGACTTGAAATTGTGAACTTGTTTTTTGAAAATGGTTAAATGCAGTGACTTTATATGTGAATTTGTGACTTGACAATAGTTAAGTGTAGTGATTTGAAATTGTGAACTTGTTTCTTTAAAATGGTTAAGTGTAATGACTTGAAATGTGTGACTTAAAATTGTGAACGTGTTTCTTGAAATGGTTAAGTGTAGTGACTTGAAATTTGAATTAGTGAGTTGAAAATGGTTAATTGTATTGACTTGAAATTGTGAACTTGTTTATTGAAATGGTTAAGTGTAGTGACTTTAAATTGTGAACTTGTTTCTTGAATATGGTTAAGTGTAGTGAAGAAAAATGTGAATTAGTGAGTTGAAAATGGTTAAGTGTGGTTACTTTAAATTGTGTACTAGTTTCTTGAAAATGGTTTGGTGTAGTGACTTTAAAATGGTTAAGTGTATTGACTCTAAATTGTGAACTTGTTTCTTGAAATGGTTTAGTGTAGTGACTTGAAATTGTGAACTTGTTTTTTGAAAATGGTTAAATGCAGTGACTTTATATGTGAATTTGTGACTTGACAATAGTTAAGTGTAGTGATTTGAAATTGTGAACTTGTTTCTTTAAAATGGTTAAGTGTAATGACTTGAAATGTGTGACTTAAAATTGTGAACGTGTTTCTTGAAATGGTTAAGTGTAGTGACTTGAAATTTGAATTAGTGAGTTGAAAATGGTTAATTGTATTGACTTGAAATTGTGAACTTGTTTATTGAAATGGTTAAGTGTAGTGACTTTAAATTGTGAACTTGTTTTTTGAATATGGTTAAGTGTAGTGACGAAAAATGTGAATTAGTGAGTTGAAAATGGTTAAGTGTGGTTACTTTAAATTGTGTACTAGTTTCTTGTAAATGGTTTGGTGTAGTGACTTTAAAATGGTTAAGTGTATTGACTCTAAATTGTGAACTTGTTTCTTGAAATGGTTAAGTGTAGCGACTTGAAATTTTGAACTTGTTTCTTGAAAAATGTTAAGTGTAGTGATTTGAAATGTGAATTAGTGACTTGAAAATGGTTTGGTGTAGTGACTTGAAATTGTGAACTTGTTTTTTGAAAATGGTTAAATGTAGTGACTTGAAATGTGAATTAGTAACTTGAAAATAGTTAAGTGTAGTGACTTGACATTGTGAACTTGTTTCATGAAAATGGTTAAGTTTAGTAACTTGAAATGTGAATTAGTGACTTGAGAATGGTAAAGTGTAGCGACTTGAAATTGTGAACTTGTTTCTTGAATTGTCTAACTGAAGTTACTTGAAATTGTGAACTTGGTTATTGAAACGGTTAAGTTTAGTGACTTGAAATTGTGAACTTGTTTCTTTAATATGGTTAAGTGTAATGACTAAAAATGTGAATTAGTGAGTTGAAAATTGTTAAGTGTTGTTACTTGAAATTGTGAACTAGTTTCTTGAAAATGGTTTAGTGTAGTGACTCAAAAATGGTTAAGTGTAGTGACTCTAAATTTTGAACTTGTTTCTTGAAATGGTTAAGTGTAGTGACTTGCAATTGTGAACTTGTTTCTTGAAAATGGTTAAATGTAGTGACTTGATATGTGAATTAGTGACTTGACAATAGTTAAGTGTAGTGATTTGAAATTGTGAACTTGTTTCTTTAAAATGGTTAAGTGTAGTGACTTGAAATGTGAATTAGTGACTTAAAATTGTGAACGTGTTTCTTGAAATGGTTAAGTGTAGTGACTTGAAATTTGAATTAGTGAGTTGAAAATAGTTAAGTGTATTGACTTGAAATTGTGAACTTGTTTCTGGAAATGGTTAAGTGTTGTGACTTGCAATTGTGAACTTGTTTCTTGAAAATGGTTAAGTTTAGTAACTTGAAATGTGAATTAGTGACTTGAGAATGGTAAAGTGTAGCGACTTGAAATTGTGAACTTGTTTCTTGAATGGTCTAACTGAAGTGACTTAAAATTGTGAATTTGTTTTTTGAAATGGCTAAGCGTAGTTACTTGAAATTGTTAACTTGTTTCTTAAAAATGGTTAAGTGTAGTGACTTGAAATGTGAATTAGTGACTTGAAAATGGTTTAGAGTAGTGACTTGAAATTGTAAATTTGTTTCTTGAAATGGTTTAGTGTAGTGACTTGAAATGTGAATTAGTGACTTGGAAATGGTTAAGTATAGTTACTTGAATTTGTGAACTTGTTTCTTAATATGGTTAAGTGTAGTAACTTGAAATGTTGATTAGTGACTTGAAAATGGTTAAGTGTAGTGACTTTAAATTTTGAACTTGTTTCTTGGAAATGGTTAAGTGTAGTGTCTTGAAATTATGAACTTGTTTCTTGAAATGGTTAAGTGTAGTGACTTGCAATTCTGAACTTGTTTCTTGAAAATAGTAAAGTGTAGTGACTTGAAATTGTTAACTTGTTTCTTGAAATGGCTGAGCGTAGTGACTTGAAATTTGAATTAGTGACTTGAAAATGGTTTAGTTTAGTGACTTGAAATTGTGAACTTGTTTTTTGAAAATGGTTTAATGTTGTGACTTGAAATATGAATTAGTGACTTGACAATAGTTAAGTGTAGTGACTTGAACTTGTGAATTAGTGAATTGAAAATGGTTTAGTGTAGTGACTTGAAATTGTGAACTTGTTTTTTGAAAATGGTTAAATGTAGTGACTTTATATGTGAATTAGTGATTTGACAATAGTTAAGTGTAGTGATTTGAAATTGTGAACTTGTTTCTTTAAAATGGTTAAGTGTAGTGACTTGAAATGTGAATTAGTGACTTAAAATTGTGAACTTGTTTCTTGAAATGGTTAAGTGTTGTGACTTAAAATTTGAATTAGTGAGTTGAAAATAGTTAAGTGTATTGACATGAAATTGTGAACTTGTTTATCGAAATGGTTAAGTGTAGTGACTTTAAATTGTGAACTTTTTTCTTGAATATGGTTAAGTGTAGTGACGAAAAATATGAATTAGTGAGCTGAAAATGGTTAAGTGTGGTTACTTGAAATTGTGAACTAGTTTCTTGAAAATGGTTTGGTGTAGTGACTTGAAAATGGTTAAGTGTATTGACACTAAATTGTGCACTTGTTTCTTGAAATGGTTAAGTGTAGTGACTTGCAATTGTGAACTTGTTTCTTTAAAATGGTGAAGTGTAGTGACTTGAAATGTGAATTAGTGAGTTGAAAATGGTTTAGTGTAGTGACTTGAAATTGTGAACTTGTTTCTTGAAAAATGTTAAGTGTAGTGACTTGAAATGTGAATTAGTGACTTGAAAATGGTTTAGTGTAGTGACTTGAAATGGTGAACTTGTTTTTCTAAAATGGTTAAATGTAGTGACTTGAAATGTGAATTAGTGACTTGAAAATGGTTTAGTGTAGTGACTTGAAATGTGAATTAGTGACTTGAAAATGGTTTAGTGTATTGACTTGAAATGGGGAACTTGTTTTTCGAAAATGGTTAAATGTAGTGACTTGAAATGTGAATTAGTGACTTGAAAATGGTTTAGTGTAGTGACTTGAAATTGTGAACTTGTTTTTTGAAAATGGTTAAATGCAGTGACTTTATATGTGAATTAGTGACTTGACAATAGTTAAGTGTAGTGATTTGAAATTGTGAACTTGTTTCTTTAAAATGGTTAAGTGTAATGACTTGAAATGTGTGACTTAAAATTGTGAACGTGTTTCTTGAAATGGTTAAGTGTAGTGACTTTAAATTTGAATTAGTGAGTTGAAAATGGTTAATTGTATTGACTTGAAATTGTGAACTTGTTTATTGAAATGGTTAAGTGTAGTGACTTTAAATTGTGAACTTGTTTCTTGAATATGGTTAAGTGTAGTGACGAAAAATGTGAATTAGTGAGTTGAAAATGGTTAAGTGTGGTTACTTTAAATTGTGAACTAGTTTCTTGAAAATGGTTTGGTGTAGTGACTTTAAAATGGTTAAGTGTATTGACTCTAAATTGTGAACTTGTTTCTTGAAATGGTTAAGTGTAGTGACTTGCAATTGTGAACTTGTTTCTTGAAAATGGTTAAATGCAGTGACTTTATATGTGAATTAGTGAGTTGAAAATAGTTGTGTATTGACATGAAATTGTGAACTTGTTTATTGACATGGTTAAGTGTAGTGACTTTAAATTGTGAACTTTTTTCTTGAATATGGTTAAGTGTAGTGACGAAAAATATGAATTAGTGAGCTGAAAATGGTTAAGTGTGGTTACTTGAAATTGTGAACTAGTTTCTTGAAAATGGTTTGGTGTAGTGACTTGAAAATGGTTAAGTGTATTGACACTAAATTGTGCACTTGTTTCTTGAAATGGTTAAGTGTAGTGACTTGCAATTGTGAACTTGTTTTTTGAAAATGGTTAAATGCAGTGACTTTATATGTGAATTTGTGACTTGACAATAGTTAAGTGTAGTGATTTGAAATTGTGAACTTGTTTCTTTAAAATTGTTAATTGTAATGACTTGAAATGTGTGACTTAAAATTGTGAACGTGTTTCTTGAAATGGTTAAGTGTAGTGACTTGAAATTTGAATTAGTGAGTTGAAAATGGTTAATTGTATTGACTTGAAATTGTGAACTTGTTTATTGAAATGGTTAAGTGTAGTTACTTTAAATTGTGAACTTGTTTCTTGAATATGGTTAAGTGTAGTGACGAAAAATGTGAATTAGTGAGTTGAAAATGGTTAAGTGTGGTTACTTTAAATTGTGTACTAGTTTCTTGAAAATGGTTTGGTGTAGTGACTTTAAAATGGTTAAGTGTATTGACTCTAAATTGTGAACTTGTTTCTTGAAATGGTTAAGTGTAGTGACTTGCAATTGTGAACTTGTTTCTTGAAAATGGTTAAGTTTAGTAACTTGAAATGTGAATTAGTGTCTTGAGAATGGTAAAGTGTAGCGACTTGAAATTTTGAACTTGTTTCTTGAAAAATGTTAAGTGTAGTGATTTGAAATGTGAATTAGTGACTTGAAAATGGTTTGGTGTAGTGACTTGAAGTTGTGAACTTGTTTTTTGAAAATGGTTAAATGTAGTGACTTGAAATGTGAATTAGTAACTTGAAAATAGTTAAGTGTAGTGACTTGACATTGTGAACTTGTTTCATGAAAATGGTTAAGTTTAGTAACTTGAAATGTGAATTAGTGACTTGAGAATGGTAAAGTGTAGCGACTTGAAATTGTGAACTTGTTTCTTGAATTGTCTAACTGAAGTTACTTGAAATTGTGAACTTGGTTATTGAAACGGTTAAGTTTAGTGACTTGAAATTGTGAACTTGTTTCTTTAATATGGTTAAGTGTAATGACTAAAAATGTGAATTAGTGAGTTGAAAATTGTTAAGTGTTGTTACTTGAAATTGTGAACTAGTTTCTTGAAAATGGTTTAGTGTAGTGACTCAAAAATGGTTAAGTGTAGTGACTCTAAATTTTGAACTTGTTTCTTGAAATGGTTAAGTGTAGTGACTTGCAATTGTGAACTTGTTTCTTGAAAATGGTTAAATGTAGTGACTTGATATGTGAATTAGTGACTTGACAATAGTTAAGTGTAGTGATTTGAAATTGTGAACTTGTTTCTTTAAAATGGTTAAGTGTAGTGACTTGAAATGTGAATTAGTGACTTAAAATTGTGAACGTGTTTCTTGAAATGGTTAAGTGTAGTGACTTGAAATTTGAATTAGTGAGTTGAAAATAGTTAAGTGTATTGACTTGAAATTGTGAACTTGTTTCTTGAAATGGTTAAGTGTTGTGACTTGCAATTGTGAACTTGTTTCTTGAAAATGGTTAAGTTTAGTAACTTGAAATGTGAATTAGTGACTTGAGAATGGTAAAGTGTAGCGACTTGAAATTGTGAACTTGTTTCTTGAATGGTCTAACTGAAGTGACTTAAAATTGTGAATTTGTTTCTTGAAATGGCTAAGCGTAGTTACTTGAAATTTTTAACTTGTTTCTTAAAAATGGTTAAGTGTAGTGACTTGAAATGTGAATTAGTGACTTGAAAATGGTTTAGAGTAGTGAATTGAAATTGTAAATTTGTTTCTTGAAATGGTTTAGTGTAGTGACTTGAAATGTGAATTAGTGACTTGGAAATGGTTAAGTATAGTGACTTGAATTTGTGAACTTGTTTCTTAATATGGTTAAGTGTAGTAACTTGAAATGTTGATTAGTGACTTGAAAATGGTTAAGTGTAGTGACTTTAAATTTTGAACTTGTTTCTTGGAAATGGTTAAGTGTAGTGTCTTGAAATTATGAACTTGTTTCTTGAAATGGTTAAGTGTAGTGACTTGCAATTCTGAACTTGTTTCTTGAAAATAGTAAAGTGTAGTGACTTGAAATTGTTAACTTGTTTCTTGAAATGGATGAGCGTAGTGACTTGAAATTTGAATTAGTGACTTGAAAATGGTTAAGTTTAGTGACTTTAAATTGTGAACTTGTTTCTTGAATATGGTTAAGTGTAATGACTAAAAATGTGAATTAGTGAGTTGAAAATTGTTAAGTGTTGTTACTTGAAATTGTGAACTAGTTTCTTGAAAATGGTTTAGTGTAGTGACTCAAAAATGGTTAAGTGTAGTGACTCTAAATTTTGAACTTGTTTCTTGAAATGGTTAAGTGTAGTGACTTGCAATTGTGAACTTGTTTCTTGAAAATGGTTAAATGTAGTGACTTGATATGTGAATTAGTGACTTGACAATAGTTAAGTGTAGTGATTTGAAATTGTGAACTTCTTTCTTTAAAATGGTTAAGTGTAGTGACTTGAAATGTGAATTAGTGACTTAAAATTGTGAACGTGTTTCTTGAAATGGTTAAGTGTAGTGACTTGAAATTTGAATTAGTGAGTTGAAAATAGTTAAGTGTATTGACTTGAAATTGTGAACTTGTTTCTTGAAATGGTTAAGTGTTGTGACTTGCAATTGTGAACTTGTTTCTTGAAAATGGTTAAGTTTAGTAACTTGAAATGTGAATTAGTGACTTGAGAATGGTAAAGTGTAGCGACTTGAAATTGTGAACTTGTTTCTTGAATGGTCTAACTGAAGTGACTTAAAATTGTGAATTTGTTTCTTGAAATGGCTAAGCGTAGTTACTTGAAATTTTTAACTTGTTTCTTAAAAATGGTTAAGTGTAGTGACTTGAAATGTGAATTAGTGACTTGAAAATGGTTTAGAGTAGTGACTTGAAATTGTAAATTTGTTTCTTGAAATGGTTTAGTGTAGTGACTTGAAATGTGAATTAGTGACTTGGAAATGGTTAAGTATAGTTACTTGAATTTGTGAACTTGTTTCTTAATATGGTTAAGTGTAGTAACTTGAAATGTTGATTAGTGACTTGAAAATGGTTAAGTGTAGTGACTTTAAATTTTGAACTTGTTTCTTGGAAATGGTTAAGTGTAGTGTCTTGAAATTATGAACTTGTTTCTTGAAATGGTTAAGTGTAGTGACTTGCAATTCTGAACTTGTTTCTTGAAAATAGTAAAGTGTAGTGACTTGAAATTGTTAACTTGTTTCTTGAAATGGATGAGCGTAGTGACTTGAAATTTGAATTAGTGACTTGAAAATGGTTAAGTTTAGTGACTTTAAATTGTGAACTTGTTTCTTGAATATGGTTAAGTGTAATGACTAAAAATGTGAATTAGTGAGTTGAAAATTATTAAGTGTTGTTACTTGAAATTGTGAACGAGTTTCTTGAAAATGGTTTAGTGTAGTGACTCAAAAATGGTTAAGTGTAGTGACTCTAAATTTTGAACTTGTTTCTTGAAATGGTTAAGTGTAGTGACTTGCAATTGTGAACTTGTTTCTTGAAAATGGTTAAATGTAGTGACTTGATATGTGAATTAGTGACTTGACAATAGTTAAGTGTAGTGATTTGAAATTGTGAACTTGTTTCTTTAAAATGGTTAAGTGTAGTGACTTGAAATGTGAATTAGTGACTTAAAATTGTGAACGTGTTTCTTTAAATGGTTAAGTGTAGTGACTTGAAATTTGAATTAGTGAGTTGAAAATGGTTAAGTGTATTGACTTGAAATTGTGAACTTGTTTCTTGAAATGGTTAAGTGTAGTGACTTGCAATTGTGAACTTGTTTCTTGAAAATGGTTAAGTTTAGTAACTTGAAATGTGAATTAGTGACTTGAGAATGGTAAAGTGTAGCGACTACAAATTGTGAACTTGTTTCTTGAAAAATGTTAAGTGTAGTGATTTGAAATGTGAATTAGTGACTTGAAAATGGTTTAGTGTAGTGACTTGAAATTGTGAACTTGTTTTTTGAAAATGGTTAAATGTAGTGACTTGAAATGTGAATTAGTAACTTGAAAAAGTAGTGACTTGACATTGTGAACTTGTTTCATGAAAATGGTTAAGTTTAGTAACTTGAAATGTGAATTAGTGACTTGAGAATGGTAAAGTGTAGCGACTTGAAATTGTGAACTTGTTTCTTGAATTGTCTAACTGAAGTGACTTAAAATTGTGAATTTGTTTCTTGAAATGGCTAAGCGTAGTTACTTGAAATTGTGAACTTGTTTCTTAAAAATGGTTAAGTGTAGTGACTTGAAATGTGAATTAGTGACTTGAAAATGGTTTAGAGTAGTGACTTGAAACTGTAAATTTGTTTCTTGAAAGGCTTTAGTGTAGTGACTTGAAATGTGAATTAGTGACTTGGAAATGGTTAAGTATAGTGACTTGAATTTGTGAACTTGTTTCTTAATATGGTTAAGTGTAGTAACTTGAAATGTTGATTAGTGACTTGAAAATGGTTAAGTGTAGTGACTTTAAATTTTGAACTTGTTTCTTGGAAATGGTTAAGTGTAGTGTCTTGAAATTATGAACTTGTTTCTTGAAATGGTTAAGTGTAGTGACTTGCAATTCTGAACTTGTTTCTTGAAAATAGTAAAGTGTAGTGACTTGAAATTGTTAACTTGTTTCTTGAAATGGCTGAGCGTAGTGACTTGAAATTTGGATTAGTGACTTGAAAATGGTTTAGTTTAGTGACTTGAATTTGTGAACTTGTTTCTTAATATGGTTAAGTGTAGTAACTTGAAATGTTGATTAGTGACTTGAAAATGGTTAAGTGTAGTGACTTTAAATTTTGAACTTGTTTCTTGGAAATGGTTAAGTGTAGTGTCTTGAAATTATGAACTTGTTTCTTGAAATGGTTAAGTGTAGTGACTTGCAATTCTGAACTTGTTTCTTGAAAATAGTAAAGTGTAGTGACTTGAAATTGTTAACTTGTTTCTTGAAATGGCTGAGCGTAGTGACTTGAAATTTGAATTAGTGACTTGAAAATGGTTAAGTTTAGTGACTTTAAATTGTGAACTTGTTTCTTGAATATGGTTAAGTGTAATGACTAAAAATGTGAATTAGTGAGTTGAAAATTGTTAAGTGTTGTTACTTGAAATTGTGAACTAGTTTCTTGAAAATGGTTTATTGAGTGACTCAAAAATGGTTAAGTGTAGTGACTCTAAATTTTGAACTTGTTTCTTGAAATGGTTAAGTGTAGTGACTTGCAATTGTGAACTTGTTTCTTGAAAATGGTTAAATGTAGTGACTTGATATGTGAATTAGTGACTTGACAATAGTTAAGTGTAGTGATTTGAAATTGTGAACTTGTTTCTTTAAAATGGTTAAGTGTAGTGACTTGAAATGTGAATTAGTGACTTAAAATTGTGAACGTGTTTCTTGAAATGGTTAAGTGTAGTGACTTGAAATTTGAATTAGTGAGTTGAAAATGGTTAAGTGTATTGACTTGAAATTGTGAACTTGTTTCTTGAAATGGTTAAGTGTAGTGACTTGCAATTGTGAACTTGTTTCTTGAAAATGGTTAAGTTTAGTAACTTGAAATGTGAATTAGTGACTTGAGAATGGTAAAGTGTAGCGACTACAAATTGTGAACTTGTTTCTTGAAAAATGTTAAGTGTAGTGATTTGAAATGTGAATTAGTGACTTGAAAATGGTTTAGTGTAGTGACTTGAAATTGTGAACTTGTTTTTTGAAAATGGTTAAATGTAGTGACTTGAAATGTGAATTAGTAACTTGAAAAAGTAGTGACTTGACATTGTGAACTTGTTTCATGAAAATGGTTAAGTTTAGTAACTTGAAATGTGAATTAGTGACTTGAGAATGGTAAAGTGTAGCGACTTGAAATTGTGAACTTGTTTCTTGAATTGTCTAACTGAAGTGACTTAAAATTGTGAATTTGTTTCTTGAAATGGCTAAGCGTAGTTACTTGAAATTGTGAACTTGTTTCTTAAAAATGGTTAAGTGTAGTGACTTGAAATGTGAATTAGTGACTTGAAAATGGTTTAGAGTAGTGACTTGAAATTGTAAATTTGTTTCTTGAAATGGTTTAGTGTAGTGACTTGAAATGTGAATTAGTGACTTGGAAATGGTTAAGTATAGTTACTTGAATTTGTGAACTTGTTTCTTAATATGGTTAAGTGTAGTAACTTGAAATGTTGATTAGTGACTTGAAAATGGTTAAGTGTAGTGACTTTAAATTTTGAACTTGTTTCTTGGAAATGGTTAAGTGTAGTGTCTTGAAATTATGAACTTGTTTCTTGAAATGGTTAAGTGTAGTGACTTGCAATTCTGAACTTGTTTCTTGAAAATAGTAAAGTGTAGTGACTTGAAATTGTTAACTTGTTTCTTGAAATGGCTGAGCGTAGTGACTTGAAATTTGAATTAGTGACTTGAAAATGGTTTAGTTTAGTGACTTGAAATTGTGAACTTGTTTTTTGAAAATGGTTTAATGTTGTGACTTGAAATATGAATTAGTGACTTGACAATAGTTAAGTGTAGTGACTTGAACTTGTGAATTAGTGAATTGAAAATGGTTTAGTGTAGTGACTTGAAATTGTGAACTTGTTTTTTGAAAATGGTTAAATGTAGTGACTTTATATGTGAATTAGTGATTTGACAATAGTTAAATGTAGTGATTTGAAATTGTGAACTTGTTTCTTTAAAATGGTTAAGTGTAGTGACTTGAAATGTGAATTAGTGACTTAAAATTGTGAACTTGTTTCTTGAAATGGTTAAGTGTTGTGACTTAAAATTTGAATTAGTGAGTTGAAAATAGTTAAGTGTATTGACATGAAATTGTGAACTTGTTTATCGAAATGGTTAAGTGTAGTGACTTTAAATTGTGAACTTTTTTCTTGAATATGGTTAAGTGTAGTGACGAAAAATATGAATTAGTGAGCTGAAAATGGTTAAGTGTGGTTACTTGAAATTGTGAACTAGTTTCTTGAAAATGGTTTGGTGTAGTGACTTGAAAATGGTTAAGTGTATTGACACTAAATTGTGCACTTGTTTCTTGAAATGGTTAAGTGTAGTGACTTGCAATTGTGAACTTGTTTCTTTAAAATGGTTAAGTGTAGTGACTTGAAATGTGAATTAGTGAGTTGAAAATGGTTTAGTGTAGTGACTTGAAATTGTGAACTTGTTTCTTGAAAAATGTTAAGTGTAGTGACTTGAAATGTGAATTAGTGACTTGAAAATGGTTTAGTGTAGTGACTTGAAATGGTGAACTTGTTTTTCTAAAATGGTTAAATGTAGTGACTTGAAATGTGAATTAGTGACTTGAAAATGGTTTAGTGTAGTGACTTGAAATGTGAATTAGTGACTTGAAAATGGTTTAGTGTATTGACTTGAAATGGGGAACTTGTTTTTCGAAAATGGTTAAATGTAGTGACTTGAAATGTGAATTAGTGACTTGAAAATGGTTTAGTGTAGTGACTTGAAATTGTGAACTTGTTTTTTGAAAATGGTTAAATGCAGTGACTTTATATGTGAATTAGTGACTTGACAATAGTTAAGTGTAGTGATTTGAAATTGTGAACTTGTTTCTTTAAAATGGTTAAGTGTAATGACTTGAAATGTGTGACTTAAAATTGTGAACGTGTTTCTTGAAATGGTTAAGTGTAGTGACTTTAAATTTGAATTAGCGAGTTGAAAATGGTTAATTGTATTGACTTGAAATTGTGAACTTGTTTATTGAAATGGTTAAGTGTAGTGACTTTAAATTGTGAACTTGTTTCTTGAATATGGTTAAGTGTAGTGACGAAAAATGTGAATTAGTGAGTTGAAAATGGTTAAGTGTGGTTACTTTAAATTGTGAACTAGTTTCTTGAAAATGGTTTGGTGTAGTGACTTTAAAATGGTTAAGTGTATTGACTCTAAATTTTGAACTTGTTTCTTGAAATGGTTAAGTGTAGTGACTTGCAATTGTGAACTTGTTTCTTAAAATGGTTAAATGCAGTGACTTTATATGTGAATTAGTGAGTTGAAAATAGTTGTGTATTGACATGAAATTGTGAACTTGTTTATTGACATGGTTAAGTGTAGTGACTTTAAATTGTGAACTTTTTTCTTGAATATGGTTAAGTGTAGTGACGAAAAATATGAATTAGTGAGCTGAAAATGGTTAAGTGTGGTTACTTGAAATTGTGAACTAGTTTCTTGAAAATGGTTTGGTGTAGTGACTTGAAAATGGTTAAGTGTATTGACACTAAATTGTGCACTTGTTTCTTGAAATGGTTAAGTGTAGTGACTTGCAATTGTGAACTTGTTTTTTGAAAATGGTTAAATGCAGTGACTTTATATGTGAATTTGTGACTTGACAATAGTTAAGTGTAGTGATTTGAAATTGTGAACTTGTTTCTTTAAAATTGTTAATTGTAATGACTTGAAATGTGTGACTTAAAATTGTGAACGTGTTTCTTGAAATGGTTAAGTGTAGTGACTTGAAATTTGAATTAGTGAGTTGAAAATGGTTAATTGTATTGACTTGAAATTGTGAACTTGTTTATTGAAATGGTTAAGTGTAGTTACTTTAAATTGTGAACTTGTTTCTTGAATATGGTTAAGTGTAGTGACGAAAAATGTGAATTAGTGAGTTGAAAATGGTTAAGTGTGGTTACTTTAAATTGTGTACTAGTTTCTTGAGAATGGTTTGGTGTAGTGACTTTAAAATGGTTAAGTGTATTGACTCTAAATTGTGAACTTGTTTCTTGAAATGGTTAAGTGTAGTGACTTGCAATTGTGAACTTGTTTCTTGAAAATGGTTAAGTTTAGTAACTTGAAATGTGAATTAGTGTCTTGAGAATGGTAAAGTGTAGCGACTTGAAATTTTGAACTTGTTTCTTGAAAAATGTTAAGTGTAGTGATTTGAAATGTGAATTAGTGACTTGAAAATGGTTTGGTGTAGTGACTTGAAGTTGTGAACTTGTTTTTTGAAAATGGTTAAATGTAGTGACTTGAAATGTGAATTAGTAACTTGAAAATAGTTAAGTGTAGTGACTTGACATTGTGAACTTGTTTCATGAAAATGGTTAAGTTTAGTAACTTGAAATGTGAATTAGTGACTTGAGAATGGTAAAGTGTAGCGACTTGAAATTGTGAACTTGTTTCTTGAATTGTCTAACTGAAGTTACTTGAAATTGTGAACTTGGTTATTGAAACGGTTAAGTTTAGTGACTTGAAATTGTGAACTTGTTTCTTTAATATGGTTAAGTGTAATGACTAAAAATGTGAATTAGTGAGTTGAAAATTGTTAAGTGTTGTTACTTGAAATTGTGAACTAGTTTCTTGAAAATGGTTTAGTGTAGTGACTCAAAAATGGTTAAGTGTAGTGACTCTAAATTTTGAACTTGTTTCTTGAAATGGTTAAGTGTAGTGACTTGCAATTGTGAACTTGTTTCTTGAAAATGGTTAAATGTAGTGACTTGATATGTGAATTAGTGACTTGACAATAGTTAAGTGTAGTGATTTGAAATTGTGAACTTGTTTCTTTAAAATGGTTAAGTGTAGTGACTTGAAATGTGAATTAGTGACTTAAAATTGTGAACGTGTTTCTTGAAATGGTTAAGTGTAGTGACTTGAAATTTGAATTAGTGAGTTGAAAATAGTTAAGTGTATTGACTTGAAATTGTGAACTTGTTTCTTGAAATGGTTAAGTGTTGTGACTTGCAATTGTGAACTTGTTTCTTGAAAATGGTTAAGTTTAGTAACTTGAAATGTGAATTAGTGACTTGAGAATGGTAAAGTGTAGCGACTTGAAATTGTGAACTTGTTTCTTGAATGGTCTAACTGAAGTGACTTAAAATTGTGAATTTGTTTCTTGAAATGGCTAAGCGTAGTTACTTGAAATTTTTAACTTGTTTCTTAAAAATGGTTAAGTGTAGTGACTTGAAATGTGAATTAGTGACTTGAAAATGGTTTAGAGTAGTGAATTGAAATTGTAAATTTGTTTCTTGAAATGGTTTAGTGTAGTGACTTGAAATGTGAATTAGTGACTTGGAAATGGTTAAGTATAGTGACTTGAATTTGTGAACTTGTTTCTTAATATGGTTAAGTGTAGTAACTTGAAATGTTGATTAGTGACTTGAAAATGGTTAAGTGTAGTGACTTTAAATTTTGAACTTGTTTCTTGGAAATGGTTAAGTGTAGTGTCTTGAAATTATGAACTTGTTTCTTGAAATGGTTAAGTGTAGTGACTTGCAATTCTGAACTTGTTTCTTGAAAATAGTAAAGTGTAGTGACTTGAAATTGTTAACTTGTTTCTTGAAATGGATGAGCGTAGTGACTTGAAATTTGAATTAGTGACTTGAAAATGGTTAAGTTTAGTGACTTTAAATTGTGAACTTGTTTCTTGAATATGGTTAAGTGTAATGACTAAAAATGTGAATTAGTGAGTTGAAAATTGTTAAGTGTTGTTACTTGAAATTGTGAACTAGTTTCTTGAAAATGGTTTAGTGTAGTGACTCAAAAATGGTTAAGTGTAGTGACTCTAAATTTTGAACTTGTTTCTTGAAATGGTTAAGTGTAGTGACTTGCAATTGTGAACTTGTTTCTTGAAAATGGTTAAATGTAGTGACTTGATATGTGAATTAGTGACTTGACAATAGTTAAGTGTAGTGATTTGAAATTGTGAACTTCTTTCTTTAAAATGGTTAAGTGTAGTGACTTGAAATGTGAATTAGTGACTTAAAATTGTGAACGTGTTTCTTGAAATGGTTAAGTGTAGTGACTTGAAATTTGAATTAGTGAGTTGAAAATAGTTAAGTGTATTGACTTGAAATTGTGAACTTGTTTCTTGAAATGGTTAAGTGTTGTGACTTGCAATTGTGAACTTGTTTCTTGAAAATGGTTAAGTTTAGTAACTTGAAATGTGAATTAGTGACTTGAGAATGGTAAAGTGTAGCGACTTGAAATTGTGAACTTGTTTCTTGAATGGTCTAACTGAAGTGACTTAAAATTGTGAATTTGTTTCTTGAAATGGCTAAGCGTAGTTACTTGAAATTTTTAACTTGTTTCTTAAAAATGGTTAAGTGTAGTGACTTGAAATGTGAATTAGTGACTTGAAAATGGTTTAGAGTAGTGACTTGAAATTGTAAATTTGTTTCTTGAAATGGTTTAGTGTAGTGACTTGAAATGTGAATTAGTGACTTGGAAATGGTTAAGTATAGTTACTTGAATTTGTGAACTTGTTTCTTAATATGGTTAAGTGTAGTAACTTGAAATGTTGATTAGTGACTTGAAAATGGTTAAGTGTAGTGACTTTAAATTTTGAACTTGTTTCTTGGAAATGGTTAAGTGTAGTGTCTTGAAATTATGAACTTGTTTCTTGAAATGGTTAAGTGTAGTGACTTGCAATTCTGAACTTGTTTCTTGAAAATAGTAAAGTGTAGTGACTTGAAATTGTTAACTTGTTTCTTGAAATGGATGAGCGTAGTGACTTGAAATTTGAATTAGTGACTTGAAAATGGTTAAGTTTAGTGACTTTAAATTGTGAACTTGTTTCTTGAATATGGTTAAGTGTAATGACTAAAAATGTGAATTAGTGAGTTGAAAATTATTAAGTGTTGTTACTTGAAATTGTGAACGAGTTTCTTGAAAATGGTTTAGTGTAGTGACTCAAAAATGGTTAAGTGTAGTGACTCTAAATTTTGAACTTGTTTCTTGAAATGGTTAAGTGTAGTGACTTGCAATTGTGAACTTGTTTCTTGAAAATGGTTAAATGTAGTGACTTGATATGTGAATTAGTGACTTGACAATAGTTAAGTGTAGTGATTTGAAATTGTGAACTTGTTTCTTTAAAATGGTTAAGTGTAGTGACTTGAAATGTGAATTAGTGACTTAAAATTGTGAACGTGTTTCTTTAAATGGTTAAGTGTAGTGACTTGAAATTTGAATTAGTGAGTTGAAAATGGTTAAGTGTATTGACTTGAAATTGTGAACTTGTTTCTTGAAATGGTTAAGTGTAGTGACTTGCAATTGTGAACTTGTTTCTTGAAAATGGTTAAGTTTAGTAACTTGAAATGTGAATTAGTGACTTGAGAATGGTAAAGTGTAGCGACTACAAATTGTGAACTTGTTTCTTGAAAAATGTTAAGTGTAGTGATTTGAAATGTGAATTAGTGACTTGAAAATGGTTTAGTGTAGTGACTTGAAATTGTGAACTTGTTTTTTGAAAATGGTTAAATGTAGTGACTTGAAATGTGAATTAGTAACTTGAAAAAGTAGTGACTTGACATTGTGAACTTGTTTCATGAAAATGGTTAAGTTTAGTAACTTGAAATGTGAATTAGTGACTTGAGAATGGTAAAGTGTAGCGACTTGAAATTGTGAACTTGTTTCTTGAATTGTCTAACTGAAGTGACTTAAAATTGTGAATTTGTTTCTTGAAATGGCTAAGCGTAGTTACTTGAAATTGTGAACTTGTTTCTTAAAAATGGTTAAGTGTAGTGACTTGAAATGTGAATTAGTGACTTGAAAATGGTTTAGAGTAGTGACTTGAAACTGTAAATTTGTTTCTTGAAAGGCTTTAGTGTAGTGACTTGAAATGTGAATTAGTGACTTGGAAATGGTTAAGTATAGTGACTTGAATTTGTGAACTTGTTTCTTAATATGGTTAAGTGTAGTAACTTGAAATGTTGATTAGTGACTTGAAAATGGTTAAGTGTAGTGACTTTAAATTTTGAACTTGTTTCTTGGAAATGGTTAAGTGTAGTGTCTTGAAATTATGAACTTGTTTCTTGAAATGGTTAAGTGTAGTGACTTGCAATTCTGAACTTGTTTCTTGAAAATAGTAAAGTGTAGTGACTTGAAATTGTTAACTTGTTTCTTGAAATGGCTGAGCGTAGTGACTTGAAATTTGGATTAGTGACTTGAAAATGGTTTAGTTTAGTGACTTGAATTTGTGAACTTGTTTCTTAATATGGTTAAGTGTAGTAACTTGAAATGTTGATTAGTGACTTGAAAATGGTTAAGTGTAGTGACTTTAAATTTTGAACTTGTTTCTTGGAAATGGTTAAGTGTAGTGTCTTGAAATTATGAACTTGTTTCTTGAAATGGTTAAGTGTAGTGACTTGCAATTCTGAACTTGTTTCTTGAAAATAGTAAAGTGTAGTGACTTGAAATTGTTAACTTGTTTCTTGAAATGGCTGAGCGTAGTGACTTGAAATTTGAATTAGTGACTTGAAAATGGTTAAGTTTAGTGACTTTAAATTGTGAACTTGTTTCTTGAATATGGTTAAGTGTAATGACTAAAAATGTGAATTAGTGAGTTGAAAATTGTTAAGTGTTGTTACTTGAAATTGTGAACTAGTTTCTTGAAAATGGTTTATTGAGTGACTCAAAAATGGTTAAGTGTAGTGACTCTAAATTTTGAACTTGTTTCTTGAAATGGTTAAGTGTAGTGACTTGCAATTGTGAACTTGTTTCTTGAAAATGGTTAAATGTAGTGACTTGATATGTGAATTAGTGACTTGACAATAGTTAAGTGTAGTGATTTGAAATTGTGAACTTGTTTCTTTAAAATGGTTAAGTGTAGTGACTTGAAATGTGAATTAGTGACTTAAAATTGTGAACGTGTTTCTTGAAATGGTTAAGTGTAGTGACTTGAAATTTGAATTAGTGAGTTGAAAATGGTTAAGTGTATTGACTTGAAATTGTGAACTTGTTTCTTGAAATGGTTAAGTGTAGTGACTTGCAATTGTGAACTTGTTTCTTGAAAATGGTTAAGTTTAGTAACTTGAAATGTGAATTAGTGACTTGAGAATGGTAAAGTGTAGCGACTACAAATTGTGAACTTGTTTCTTGAAAAATGTTAAGTGTAGTGATTTGAAATGTGAATTAGTGACTTGAAAATGGTTTAGTGTAGTGACTTGAAATTGTGAACTTGTTTTTTGAAAATGGTTAAATGTAGTGACTTGAAATGTGAATTAGTAACTTGAAAAAGTAGTGACTTGACATTGTGAACTTGTTTCATGAAAATGGTTAAGTTTAGTAACTTGAAATGTGAATTAGTGACTTGAGAATGGTAAAGTGTAGCGACTTGAAATTGTGAACTTGTTTCTTGAATTGTCTAACTGAAGTGACTTAAAATTGTGAATTTGTTTCTTGAAATGGCTAAGCGTAGTTACTTGAAATTGTGAACTTGTTTCTTAAAAATGGTTAAGTGTAGTGACTTGAAATGTGAATTAGTGACTTGAAAATGGTTTAGAGTAGTGACTTGAAATTGTAAATTTGTTTCTTGAAATGGTTTAGTGTAGTGACTTGAAATGTGAATTAGTGACTTGGAAATGGTTAAGTATAGTTACTTGAATTTGTGAACTTGTTTCTTAATATGGTTAAGTGTAGTAACTTGAAATGTTGATTAGTGACTTGAAAATGGTTAAGTGTAGTGACTTTAAATTTTGAACTTGTTTCTTGGAAATGGTTAAGTGTAGTGTCTTGAAATTATGAACTTGTTTCTTGAAATGGTTAAGTGTAGTGACTTGCAATTCTGAACTTGTTTCTTGAAAATAGTAAAGTGTAGTGACTTGAAATTGTTAACTTGTTTCTTGAAATGGCTGAGCGTAGTGACTTGAAATTTGAATTAGTGACTTGAAAATGGTTTAGTTTAGTGACTTGAAATTGTGAACTTGTTTTTTGAAAATGGTTTAATGTTGTGACTTGAAATATGAATTAGTGACTTGACAATAGTTAAGTGTAGTGACTTGAACTTGTGAATTAGTGAATTGAAAATGGTTTAGTGTAGTGACTTGAAATTGTGAACTTGTTTTTTGAAAATGGTTAAATGTAGTGACTTTATATGTGAATTAGTGATTTGACAATAGTTAAATGTAGTGATTTGAAATTGTGAACTTGTTTCTTTAAAATGGTTAAGTGTAGTGACTTGAAATGTGAATTAGTGACTTAAAATTGTGAACTTGTTTCTTGAAATGGTTAAGTGTTGTGACTTAAAATTTGAATTAGTGAGTTGAAAATAGTTAAGTGTATTGACATGAAATTGTGAACTTGTTTATCGAAATGGTTAAGTGTAGTGACTTTAAATTGTGAACTTTTTTCTTGAATATGGTTAAGTGTAGTGACGAAAAATATGAATTAGTGAGCTGAAAATGGTTAAGTGTGGTTACTTGAAATTGTGAACTAGTTTCTTGAAAATGGTT
Source organism: Capsicum rhomboideum (assembly GCA_031232105.1). Lineage (NCBI taxonomy): Eukaryota > Viridiplantae > Streptophyta > Magnoliopsida > Solanales > Solanaceae > Capsicum > Capsicum rhomboideum. The sequence continues at coordinate 16,242,876 of CP124718.1, forward strand.
TGGTGTAGTGACTTGAAAATGGTTAAGTGTATTGACACTAAATTGTGCACTTGTTTCTTGAAATGGTTAAGTGTAGTGACTTGCAATTGTGAACTTGTTTCTTTAAAATGGTTAAGTGTAGTGACTTGAAATGTGAATTAGTGAGTTGAAAATGGTTTAGTGTAGTGACTTGAAATTGTGAACTTGTTTCTTGAAAAATGTTAAGTGTAGTGACTTGAAATGTGAATTAGTGACTTGAAAATGGTTTAGTGTAGTGACTTGAAATGGTGAACTTGTTTTTCTAAAATGGTTAAATGTAGTGACTTGAAATGTGAATTAGTGACTTGAAAATGGTTTAGTGTAGTGACTTGAAATGTGAATTAGTGACTTGAAAATGGTTTAGTGTATTGACTTGAAATGGGGAACTTGTTTTTCGAAAATGGTTAAATGTAGTGACTTGAAATGTGAATTAGTGACTTGAAAATGGTTTAGTGTAGTGACTTGAAATTGTGAACTTGTTTTTTGAAAATGGTTAAATGCAGTGACTTTATATGTGAATTAGTGACTTGACAATAGTTAAGTGTAGTGATTTGAAATTGTGAACTTGTTTCTTTAAAATGGTTAAGTGTAATGACTTGAAATGTGTGACTTAAAATTGTGAACGTGTTTCTTGAAATGGTTAAGTGTAGTGACTTTAAATTTGAATTAGCGAGTTGAAAATGGTTAATTGTATTGACTTGAAATTGTGAACTTGTTTATTGAAATGGTTAAGTGTAGTGACTTTAAATTGTGAACTTGTTTCTTGAATATGGTTAAGTGTAGTGACGAAAAATGTGAATTAGTGAGTTGAAAATGGTTAAGTGTGGTTACTTTAAATTGTGAACTAGTTTCTTGAAAATGGTTTGGTGTAGTGACTTTAAAATGGTTAAGTGTATTGACTCTAAATTTTGAACTTGTTTCTTGAAATGGTTAAGTGTAGTGACTTGCAATTGTGAACTTGTTTCTTAAAATGGTTAAATGCAGTGACTTTATATGTGAATTAGTGAGTTGAAAATAGTTGTGTATTGACATGAAATTGTGAACTTGTTTATTGACATGGTTAAGTGTAGTGACTTTAAATTGTGAACTTTTTTCTTGAATATGGTTAAGTGTAGTGACGAAAAATATGAATTAGTGAGCTGAAAATGGTTAAGTGTGGTTACTTGAAATTGTGAACTAGTTTCTTGAAAATGGTTTGGTGTAGTGACTTGAAAATGGTTAAGTGTATTGACACTAAATTGTGCACTTGTTTCTTGAAATGGTTAAGTGTAGTGACTTGCAATTGTGAACTTGTTTTTTGAAAATGGTTAAATGCAGTGACTTTATATGTGAATTTGTGACTTGACAATAGTTAAGTGTAGTGATTTGAAATTGTGAACTTGTTTCTTTAAAATTGTTAATTGTAATGACTTGAAATGTGTGACTTAAAATTGTGAACGTGTTTCTTGAAATGGTTAAGTGTAGTGACTTGAAATTTGAATTAGTGAGTTGAAAATGGTTAATTGTATTGACTTGAAATTGTGAACTTGTTTATTGAAATGGTTAAGTGTAGTTACTTTAAATTGTGAACTTGTTTCTTGAATATGGTTAAGTGTAGTGACGAAAAATGTGAATTAGTGAGTTGAAAATGGTTAAGTGTGGTTACTTTAAATTGTGTACTAGTTTCTTGAGAATGGTTTGGTGTAGTGACTTTAAAATGGTTAAGTGTATTGACTCTAAATTGTGAACTTGTTTCTTGAAATGGTTAAGTGTAGTGACTTGCAATTGTGAACTTGTTTCTTGAAAATGGTTAAGTTTAGTAACTTGAAATGTGAATTTGTGTCTTGAGAATGGTAAAGTGTAGCGACTTGAAATTTTGAACTTGTTTCTTGAAAAATGTTAAGTGTAGTGATTTGAAATGTGAATTAGTGACTTGAAAATGGTTTGGTGTAGTGACTTGAAGTTGTGAACTTGTTTTTTGAAAATGGTTAAATGTAGTGACTTGAAATGTGAATTAGTAACTTGAAAATAGTTAAGTGTAGTGACTTGACATTGTGAACTTGTTTCATGAAAATGGTTAAGTTTAGTAACTTGAAATGTGAATTAGTGACTTGAGAATGGTAAAGTGTAGCGACTTGAAATTGTGAACTTGTTTCTTGAATTGTCTAACTGAAGTTACTTGAAATTGTGAACTTGGTTATTGAAACGGTTAAGTTTAGTGACTTGAAATTGTGAACTTGTTTCTTTAATATGGTTAAGTGTAATGACTAAAAATGTGAATTAGTGAGTTGAAAATTGTTAAGTGTTGTTACTTGAAATTGTGAACTAGTTTCTTGAAAATGGTTTAGTGTAGTGACTCAAAAATGGTTAAGTGTAGTGACTCTAAATTTTGAACTTGTTTCTTGAAATGGTTAAGTGTAGTGACTTGCAATTGTGAACTTGTTTCTTGAAAATGGTTAAATGTAGTGACTTGATATGTGAATTAGTGACTTGACAATAGTTAAGTGTAGTGATTTGAAATTGTGAACTTGTTTCTTTAAAATGGTTAAGTGTAGTGACTTGAAATGTGAATTAGTGACTTAAAATTGTGAACGTGTTTCTTGAAATGGTTAAGTGTAGTGACTTGAAATTTGAATTAGTGAGTTGAAAATAGTTAAGTGTATTGACTTGAAATTGTGAACTTGTTTCTTGAAATGGTTAAGTGTTGTGACTTGCAATTGTGAACTTGTTTCTTGAAAATGGTTAAGTTTAGTAACTTGAAATGTGAATTAGTGACTTGAGAATGGTAAAGTGTAGCGACTTGAAATTGTGAACTTGTTTCTTGAATGGTCTAACTGAAGTGACTTAAAATTGTGAATTTGTTTCTTGAAATGGCTAAGCGTAGTTACTTGAAATTTTTAACTTGTTTCTTAAAAATGGTTAAGTGTAGTGACTTGAAATGTGAATTAGTGACTTGAAAATGGTTTAGAGTAGTGACTTGAAATTGTAAATTTGTTTCTTGAAATGGTTTAGTGTAGTGACTTGAAATGTGAATTAGTGACTTGGAAATGGTTAAGTATAGTTACTTGAATTTGTGAACTTGTTTCTTAATATGGTTAAGTGTAGTAACTTGAAATGTTGATTAGTGACTTGAAAATGGTTAAGTGTAGTGACTTTAAATTTTGAACTTGTTTCTTGGAAATGGTTAAGTGTAGTGTCTTGAAATTATGAACTTGTTTCTTGAAATGGTTAAGTGTAGTGACTTGCAATTCTGAACTTGTTTCTTGAAAATAGTAAAGTGTAGTGACTTGAAATTGTTAACTTGTTTCTTGAAATGGATGAGCGTAGTGACTTGAAATTTGAATTAGTGACTTGAAAATGGTTAAGTTTAGTGACTTTAAATTGTGAACTTGTTTCTTGAATATGGTTAAGTGTAATGACTAAAAATATGAATTAGTGAGTTGAAAATTGTTAAGTGTTGTTACTTGAAATTGTGAACTAGTTTCTTGAAAATGGTTTAGTGTAGTGACTCAAAAATGGTTAAGTGTAGTGACTCTAAATTTTGAACTTGTTTCTTGAAATGGTTAAGTGTAGTGACTTGCAATTGTGAACTTGTTTCTTGAAAATGGTTAAATGTAGTGACTTGATATGTGAATTAGTGACTTGACAATAGTTAAGTGTAGTGATTTGAAATTGTGAACTTGTTTCTTTAAAATGGTTAAGTGTAGTGACTTGAAATGTGAATTAGTGACTTAAAATTGTGAACGTGTTTCTTTAAATGGTTAAGTGTAGTGACTTGAAATTTGAATTAGTGAGTTGAAAATGGTTAAGTGTATTGACTTGAAATTGTGAACTTGTTTCTTGAAATGGTTAAGTGTAGTGACTTGCAATTGTGAACTTGTTTCTTGAAAATTGTTAAGTTTAGTAACTTGAAATGTGAATTAGTGACTTGAGAATGGTAAAGTGTAGCGACTACAAATTGTGAACTTGTTTCTTGAAAAATGTTAAGTGTAGTGATTTGAAATGTGAATTAGTGACTTGAAAATGGTTTAGTGTAGTGACTTGAAATTGTGAACTTGTTTTTTGAAAATGGTTAAATGTAGTGACTTGAAATGTGAATTAGTAACTTGAAAATAGTTAAGTGTAGTGACTTGACATTGTGAACTTGTTTCATGAAAATGGTTAAGTTTAGTAACTTGAAATGTGAATTAGTGACTTGAGAATGGTAAAGTGTAGCGACTTGAAATTGTGAACTTGTTTCTTGAATTGTCTAACTGAAGTGACTTAAAATTGTGAATTTGTTTCTTGAAATGGCTAAGCGTAGTTACTTGAAATTGTGAACTTGTTTCTTAAAAATGGTTAAGTGTAGTGACTTGAAATGTGAATTAGTGACTTGAAAATGGTTTAGAGTAGTGACTTGAAATTGTAAATTTGTTTCTTGAAATGGTTTAGTGTAGTGACTTGAAATGTGAATTAGTGACTTGGAAATGGTTAAGTATAGTGACTTGAATTTGTGAACTTGTTTCTTAATATGGTTAAGTGTAGTAACTTGAAATGTTGATTAGTGACTTGAAAATGGTTAAGTGTAGTGACTTTAAATTTTGAACTTGTTTCTTGGAAATGGTTAAGTGTAGTGTCTTGAAATTATGAACTTGTTTCTTGAAATGGTTAAGTGTAGTGACTTGCAATTCTGAACTTGTTTCTTGAAAATAGTAAAGTGTAGTGACTTGAAATTGTTAACTTGTTTCTTAAAAATGGTTAAGTGTAGTGACTTGAAATGTGAATTAGTGACTTGAAAATGGTTTAGAGTAGTGACTTGAAATTGTAAATTTGTTTCTTGAAATGGTTTAGTGTAGTGACTTGAAATGTGAATTAGTGACTTGGAAATGGTTAAGTATAGTGACTTGAATTTGTGAACTTGTTTCTTAATATGGTTAAGCGTAGTAACTTGAAATGTTGATTAGTGACTTGAAAATGGTTAAGTGTATTGACTTGAAATTGTGAACTTGGTTATTGAAACGGTTAAGTTTAGTGACTTTAAATTGTGAACTTGTTTCTTTAATATGGTTAAGTGTAATGACTAAAAATGTGAATTAGTGAGTTGAAAATTGTTAAGTGTTGTTACTTGAAATTGTGAACTAGTTTCTTGAAAATGGTTTAGTGTAGTGACTCAAAAATGGTTAAGTGTATTGACATGAAATTGTGAACTTGTTTATTGAAATGGTTAAGTGTAGTGACTTTAAATTGTGAACTTTTTTCTTGAATATGGTTAAGTGTAGTTACGAAAAATATGAATTAGTGAGCTGAAAATGGTTAAGTGTGGTTACTTTAAATTGTGAACTAGTTTCTTGAAAATGGTTTGGTGTAGTTACTTGAAAATGGTTAAGTGTATTGACTCTAAATTGTGCACTTGTTTCTTGAAATGGTTAAGTGTAGTGACTTGCAATTGTGAACTTGTTTCTTGAAAATGGTTAAGTTTAGTAACTTGAAATGTGAATTAGTGACTTGAGAATGGTAAAGTGTAGCGACTTGAAATTTTGAACTTGTTTCTTGAAAAATGTTAAGTGTAGTGATTTGAAATGTGAATTAGTGACTTGAAAATGGTTTAGTGTAGTGACTTGAAATTGTGAACTTGTTTTTTGAAAATGGTTAAATGTAGTGACTTGAAATGTGAATTAGTAACTTGAAAATAGTTAAGTGTAGTGACTTGACATTGTGAACTTGTTTCATGAAAATGGTTAAGTTTAGTAACTTGAAATGTGAATTAGTGACTTGAGAATGGTAAAGTGTAGCGACTTGAAATTGTGAACTTGTTTCTTGAATTGTCTAACTGAAGTGACTTAAAATTGTGAATTTGTTTCTTGAAATGGCTAAGCGTAGTTACTTGAAATTGTGAACTTGTTTCTTAAAAATGGTTAAGTGTAGTGACTTGAAATGTGAATTAGTGATTTGAAAATGGTTTAGAGTAGTGACTTGAAATTGTAAATTTGTTTCTTGAAATGGTTTAGTGTAGTGACTTGAAATGTGAATTAGTGACTTGGAAATGGTTAAGTATAGTGACTTGAATTTGTGAACTTGTTTCTTAATATGGTTAAGTGTAGTAACTTGAAATGTTGATTAGTGACTTGAAAATGGTTAAGTGTAGTGACTTTAAATTTTGAACTTGTTTCTTGGAAATGGTTAAGTGTAGTGTCTTGAAATTATGAACTTGTTTCTTGAAATGGTTAAGTGTAGTGACTTGCAATTCTGAACTTGTTTCTTGAAAATAGTAAAGTATAGTGACTTGAAATTGTTAACTTGTTTCTTGAAATGGCTGAGCGTAGTGACTTGAAATTTGGATTAGTGACTTGAAAATGGTTTAGTTTAGTGACTTGAAATTGTGAACTTGTTTTTTGAAAATGGTTTAATGTTGTGACTTGAAATATGAATTAGTGACTACACAATAGTTGAGTGTATTGACTTGAAATTGTGAACTTGGTTATTGAAACGGTTAAGTTTAGTGACTTTAAATTGTGAACTTGTTTCTTTAATATGGTTAAGTGTAATGACTAAAAATGTGAATTAGTGAGTTGAAAATTGTTAAGTGTTGTTACTTGAAATTGTGAACTAGTTTCTTGAAAATGGTTTAGTGTAGTGACTCAAAAATGGTTAAGTGTATTGACATGAAATTGTGAACTTGTTTATTGAAATGGTTAAGTGTAGTGACTTTAAATTGTGAACTTTTTTCTTGAATATGGTTAAGTGTAGTTACGAAAAATATGAATTAGTGAGCTGAAAATGGTTAAGTGTGGTTACTTTAAATTGTGAACTAGTTTCTTGAAAATGGTTTGGTGTAGTGACTTGAAATTGTAAATTTGTTTCTTGAAATGGTTTAGTGTAGTGACTTGAAATGTGAATTAGTGACTTGGAAATGGTTTAGTGTAGTGACTTGAAATTGTGAACTTGTTTTTTGAAAATGGTTAAATGTAGTGACTTGAAATGTGAATTAGTAACTTGAAAATAGTTAAGTGTGGTGACTTGAAATTGTGAACTTGTTTCATGAAAATGGTTAAGTTTAGTAACTTGAAATGTGAATTAGTGAGTGGAGAATGGTAAAGTGTAGCGACTTGAAATTTTGAACTTGTTTCTTGAAATGTCTAAGTGAAGTGACTTGAAATTGTGAATTTGTTTCTTGAAATGGCTAAGCGTTGTGACTTGAAATTGTGAACTTGTTTCTTGAAAATGGTTAAGTGTAGTGACTTGAAATGTGAATTAGTGACTTGAAAATAGTTAAGTGTGGTGACTTGAAATTGTGAACTTGTTTCTTGAAAATGGTTAAGTGTAGTGACTTGAAATGTGAATTAGTGACTTAAAATTGTGAATTTGTTTCTTGAAATGGCTAAGAGTAGTGACTTTAAATTATGAACTTGTTTCTTGAAATGGTTAAGTGTAGTAACTTGAAATTTTGAACTTGTTTCTTGAAAATAGTAAAGTGTAGTGACTTGAAATTGTGAACATGTTTCTTGAAATGGCTGAGCGTAGTGACTTGAAATGTGAATTAGTGACTTGAAAATGGTTTAGTGTAGTGACTTGAAATTGTGAACTTGTTTTTTTAAAATGGTTAAATGTTGTGACTTGAAATATGAATTAGTGACTTAAAATTGTGAACGTGTTTCTTGAAATGGTTAAGTGTAGTGACTTGAAAATTGAATTAGTGAGTTTAAAATGGTCAAGTGTATTGACTTAAAATTGTGAACTTGTTTATTGAAATGGTTAAGTTTAGTGACTTTAAATTGTGAACTTGTTTCTTGAATATGGTTAAGTGTAGTGACTAAAAATGTGAATTAGTGAGTTGAAAATGGTTAAGTGTGGTTACTTGAAATTGTGAACTAGTTTTTTGAATATGGTTTAGTGTAGTGACTCTAAAATGGTTAGGTTTAGTGACTCTAAATTGTGAACTTGTTTCTTGAAATGGTTAAGTGTAGTGACTTGCAATTGTGAATTTGTTTCTTGAAAATGGTTAAGTGTAGTGACTTGAAATGTTAATTAGTTAGTTTAAAATGGTTTAGTGTTGTGACTTGAAATTGTGAACTTGTTTCTTGAAAATGGTTAAGTGTAGTGACTTAAAATGTGAATTAGTGACTTGAAAATGGTTAAGTGTATTGACTTGAAATTGTGAACTTGTTTCTTAAAATGATTAAGGGGAGTGACTTTAAATTGTGAACTTGTTTCTTGAAAATAGTAAAGTGTAGTGACTTGAAATTGTGAACTTGTTTCTTGAAATGGCTGAGCGTCGTGACTTGAAATTGTAAACTTGTTTTTTGAAAATGGTTAAAGGCAATGACTTGAAATGTGAATTAGTGACTTGAAAATGAGTAAGTGTAGTCACTTGACATTGTGAACTTGTTTCATGGAAATGGTTAAGTGCAGTGACTTGAAATGTGAATTAGTGACTTGAAAATGGTTAAGTGTAGCGACTTGAAATTGTGAACTTTTTTTCTTGAAATGGTTAAGTGTAGTGACTTGAAATGTGAATTAGTGACTTGAAAATGGTTAAGTGTAGTGACTTTAAAATGTGAATTAGTGAGTTGAAAATGGTTTAGTGTAGTAACTTGAAATTGTGAACTTGTTTCTTGAAAATGGTAAAGTGTAGTGACTTGAAATTGTGAACTTGTTTCTTGAAATGGCTAAGCGTAGTGACTTGAAATTGTGAACTTGTTTTTGAAAATGGTTAAGTGTAGTGACTCTAAATTTTGAACTTGTTTCTTGAAATGGTTAAGTGTAGTGACTTGCAATTGTGAACTTGTTTTTTGAAAATGGTTAAATGCAGTGACTTTATATGTGAATTAGTGATTTGACAATAGTTAAGTGTAGTGATTTGAAATTGTGAACTTGTTTCTTTAAAATGGTTAAGTGTAGTGACTTGAAATGTGAATTAGTGACTTAAAATTGTGAACTTGTTTCTTGAAATGGTTAAGTGTAGTGACTTGAAATTTGAATTAGTGAGTTGAAAATAGTTGTGTATTGACATGAAATTGTGAACTTGTTTATTGAAATGGTTAAGTGTAGTGACTTTAAATTTTGAACTTTTTTCTTGAATATGGTTAAGTGTAGTGACGAAAAATATGAATTAGTGAGTTGAAAATGGTTAAGTGTGGTTACTTTAAATTGTGAACTAGTTTCTTGAAAATGGTTTGGTGTAGTGACTTGAAATTGTAAATTTGTTTCTTGAAATGGTTTAGTGTAGTGACTTGAAATGTGAATTAGTGACTTGAAAATAGTTAAGTGTGGTGACTTGAAATTGTGAACTTGTTTCTTGAAAATGGTTAAGTGTAGTGACTTGAAATGTGAATTAGTGACTTAAAATTGTGAATTTGTTTCTTGAAATGGCTAAGCGTAGTGACTTTAAATTATGAACTTGTTTCTTGAAATGGTTAAGTGTAGTAACTTGAAATTTTGAACTTGTTTCTTGAAAATAGTAAAGTGTAGTGACTTGAAATTGTGAACATGTTTCTTGAAATGGCTGAGCGTAGTGACTTGAAATGTGAATTAGTGACTTGAAAATGGTTTAGTGTAGTGACTTGAAATTGTGAACTTGTTTTTTTAAAATGGTTAAATGTTGTGACTTGAAATATGAATTAGTGACTTAAAATTGTGAACGTGTTTCTTGAAATGGTTAAGTGTAGTGACTTGAAAATTGAATTAGTGAGTTTAAAATGGTCAAGTGTATTGACTTAAAATTGTGAACTTGTTTATTGAAATGGTTAAGTTTAGTGACTTTAAATTGTGAACTTGTTTCTTGAATATGGTTAAGTGTAGTGACTAAAAATGTGAATTAGTGAGTTGAAAATGGTTAAGTGTGGTTACTTGAAATTGTGAACTAGTTTTTTGAATATGGTTTAGTGTAGTGACTCTAAAATGGTTAGGTTTAGTGACTCTAAATTGTGAACTTGTTTCTTGAAATGGTTAAGTGTAGTGACTTGCAATTGTGAACTTGTTTCTTGAAAATGGTTAAGTGTAGTGACTTGAAATGTTAATTAGTTAGTTTAAAATGGTTTAGTGTTGTGACTTGAAATTGTGAACTTGTTTCTTGAAAATGGTTAAGTGTAGTGACTTAAAATGTGAATTAGTGACTTGAAAATGGTTAAGTGTATTGACTTGAAATTGTGAACTTGTTTCTTAAAATGATTAAGGGGAGTGACTTTAAATTGTGAACTTGTTTCTTGAAAATAGTAAAGTGTAGTGACTTGAAATTGTGAACTTGTTTCTTGAAATGGCTGAGCGTCGTGACTTGAAATTGTAAACTTGTTTTTTGAAAATGGTTAAAGGCAATGACTTGAAATGTGAATTAGTGACTTGAAAATGAGTAAGTGTAGTCACTTGACATTGTGAACTTGTTTCATGGAAATGGTTAAGTGCAGTGACTTGAAATGTGAATTAGTGACTTGAAAATGGTTAAGTGTAGCGACTTGAAATTGTGAACTTTTTTTCTTGAAATGGTTAAGTGTAGTGACTTGAAATGTGAATTAGTGACTTGAAAATGGTTAAGTGTAGTGACTTTAAAATGTGAATTAGTGAGTTGAAAATGGTTTAGTGTAGTAACTTGAAATTGTGAACTTGTTTCTTGAAAATGGTTAAATGTAGTGACTTGAAATGTGAACTTGTTTCTTCAAAATGGTAAAGTGTAGTGACTTACAATTATGAACTTGTTTCTTGAAATGGGTAAGCATAGTGACTTAAAATTGTGAACGTTTTTCTTGAAAATTGTTAAGTGTAGTGACTTGAAATGTGAATTAAAGACTTGAAAATTGTTAAGTGTAGTAACTTGAAATTGTGAACTTGTTTCTTGAAATGATTAAGTGTAGTAACTTTAAAATGTGAACGTCTCTCTTGAAAATGGTTAAGTGTAGTGACTTGAAATGTGAATTAAAGACTTGAAAATGGTTAAGTGTAGTGACTTGAAATGTTATATTGTGACTTGAAAATGGTTAAAAGTAGTGACTTGACATTGTGAACTTTTTTCTTGCAAGTGGTTAAGTGTAGTGACTTGAAATGTGGATTAGTGACTAGAAAATGGCTAAGTGTATTGACTTGAAATTGTGAAGTTGTATCTTGAAATATGGTTAAGTGTAGTTACTTGAAATGTGAATTAGTGACTTGTCAATGGTTTAGTGTAGTGACTTGAAATTGTGAATTTGTTTCTTGAAATGGTTTAGTGTAGTGACTTGAAATGTGAATTAGTGACTTGAAAATGGTTAAGTATAGTGACTTGAATTTGTGAACTTGTTTATTGGAAATGGTTAAGTGTAGTGACTTTGATATTGTGAACTTGTTTCTTGAAAATGGTAAAGTGTAGTGACTTGAAGTTGTGAAATTGTTTCTTGAAATGGCTAAGCATAGTGACTTGAAATTGTGAACTTGTTTTTGAAAATGGTTAAGTGTAGTGACTTGAAATGTGAATTAGTGAATTGAAAATGGTTTAGTGTAGTGACTTGAAATTATGAACATGTTTTTTGAAAATGGTTAAATGCAGTGATTTTATATGTGAGTTAGTGACTTGACAATAGTTAAGTGTAGTGATTTGAAATTGTGAACTTGTTTCTTTAAAATGGTTAAGTGTAGTGACTTGAAATGTGAATTAGTGACTTAAAATTGTGAACGTGTTTCTTGAAATTGTTTAGTGTAGTGACTTGAAATTGTGAATTTGTTTCTTGAAATGGTTTAGTGTAGTGACTTGAAATGTGAATTAGTGACTTGAAAAGGGTTAAGTGTAGTGACATTAAATTGTGAACTTTTTTCTTGAATATGGTTAAGTGTAGTGACGAAAATTATGAATTAGTGATTTGAAAATGGTTAAGTGTGGTTACTTTAAATTGTGAATTAGTTTCTTGAAAATGGTTTGGTGTAGTGACTTGAAAATGGTTAAGTGTATTGACTCTAAATTGTGCACTTGTTTCTTGAAATGGTTAAGTGTAGTGACTTGCAATTGTGAACTTGTTTCTTTAAAATGGTTAAGTGTAGTGACTTGAAATGTGAATTGATGAGTTTAAAATGGTTTAGTGTAGTGACTTGAAATTGTGAACTTGTTTCTTGAAAAATGTTAAGTGTAGTGACTTTAAATTGTGAACTTGTTTCTTGTAAATGGTTAAATGCAGTGACTTGAAATGTGAATTGGTGACTTGAAAATGGTTAAGTATAGTGACTTTAAATTGTGAACTTGTTTCTTGGAAATGGTTAAGTGTAGTGACTTTGATATTGTGAACTTGTTTCTTGAAAATGGTAAAGTGTAGTGACTTGAAATTGTGAACTTGTTTCTTGAAATGGCTAAGCATAGTGACTTGAAATTGTGAACTTGTTTTTGAAAATTGTTAAGTGTAGTGACTCTAAATTTTGAACTTGTTTCTTGAAATGGTTAAGTGTAGTGACTTGCAATTGTGAACTTGTTTTTTGAAAATGGTTAAATGCAGTGACTTTATATGTGAATTAGTGAGTTGAAAATAGTTGTGTATTGACATGAAATTGTGAACTTGTTTATTGACATGGTTAAGTGTAGTGACTTTAAATTGTGAACTTTTTTCTTGAATATGGTTAAGTGTAGTGACGAAAAATATGAATTAGTGAGTTGAAAATGGTTAAGTGTGGTTACTTTAAATTGTGAACTAGTTTCTTGAAAATGGTTTGGTGTAGTGACTTGAAAATGGTTTAGTGTAGTGACTTGAAATGTGAATTAGTGACTTGGAAATGGTTTAGTGTAGTGACTTGAAATTGTGAACTTGTTTTTTGAAAATGGTTAAGTGTAGTGACTTGAAATGTGAATTAGTGAGTTTAAAATGGTTTAGTGTAGTGACTTGAAATTGTGAACTTGTTTCTTGAAAAATGGTAAGTGTAGTGACTTTAAATTGTGAACTTGTTTCTTGTAAATGGTTAAATGCAGTGACTTGAAATGTGAATTAGTGACTTAAAAATGGTTAAGTATAGTGACTTTAAATTGTGAACTTGTTTCATGGAAATGGTTAAGTGTAGTGACTTTGATATTGTGAATTAGTGACTTGAAAATGGTTTAGTGTAGTGACTTGAAATGGTGAACTTGTTTTTCGAAAATGGTTAAATGTAGTGACTTGAAATGTGAATTAGTGACTTGAAAATGGTTTAGTGTAGTGACTTGAAATTGTGAACTTGTTTTTTGAAAATGGTTAAATGCAGTGACTTTATATGTGAATTAGTGATTTGACAATAGTTAAGTGTAGTGATTTGAAATTGTGAACTTGTTTCTTTAAAATGGTTAAGTGTAGTGACTTGAAATGTGAATTAGTGATTTAAAATTGTGAACTTGTTTCTTGAAATGGTTAAGTGTAGTGACTTGAAATTTGAATTAGTGAGTTGAAAATAGTTAAGTGTATTGACATGAAATTGTGAACTTGTTTATTGAAATGGTTAAGTGTAGTGACTTTAAATTGTGAACTTTTTTCTTGAATATGGTTAAGTGTAGTGATGAAAAATATGAATTAGTGAGTTGAAAATGGTTAAGTGTGGTTACTTTAAATTGTGAACTAGTTTCTTGAAAATGGTTTGGTGTAGTGACTTGAAAATGGTTAAGTGTATTGACTCTAAATTGTGCACTTGTTTCTTGAAATGGTTAAGTGTAGTGACTTGCAATTGTGAACTTGTTTCTTCAAAATGGTTAAGTGTAGTGACTTGAAATGTGAATTAGTGAGGTTAAAATGGTTTAGTGTAGTGACTTGAAATTGTGAACTTGTTTCTTGAAAAATGTTAAGTGTAGTGACTTGAAATGTGAATTAGTGACTTGAAAATGGTTTAGTGTAGTGACTTGAAATGGTGAACTTGTTTTTCGAAAATGGTTAAATGTAGTGACTTGAAATATGAATTAGTGACTTGAAAATGGTTAAGTATAGTGACTTGAATTTGTGAACTTGTTTCTTGGAAATGGTTAAGTGTAGTGACTTTGATATTGTGAACTTGTTTCTTGAAAATGGTAAAGTGTAGTGACTTGAAGTTGTGAAATTGTTTCTTGAAATGGCTAAGCATAGTGACTTGAAATTGTGAACTTGTTTTTGAAAATGGTTAAGTGTAGTGACTTGAAATGTGAATTAGTGAATTGAAAATGGTTTAGTGTAGTGACTTGAAATTATGAACATGTTTTTTGAAAATGGTTAAATGCAGTGATTTTATATGTGAGTTAGTGACTTGACAATAGTTAAGTTTAGTGATTTGAAATTGTGAACTTGTTTCTTTAAAATGGTTAAGTGTAGTGACTTGAAATGTGAATTAGTGACTTAAAATTGTGAACGTGTTTCTTGAAATTGTTTAGTGTAGTGACTTGAAATTGTGAATTTGTTTCTTGAAATGGTTTAGTGTAGTGACTTGAAATGTGAATTAGTGACTTGAAAATGGTTAAGTGTAGTGACTTTAAATTGTGAACTTTTTTCTTGAATATGGTTAAGTGTAGTGACGAAAAATATGAATTAGTGATTTGAAAATGGTTAAGTGTGGTTACTTTAAATTGTGAACTAGTTTCTTGAAAATGGTTTGGTGTAGTGACTTGAAAATGGTTAAGTGTATTGACTCTAAATTGTGCACTTGTTTCTTGAAATGGTTAAGTGTAGTGACTTGCAATTGTGAACTTGTTTCTTTAAAATGGTTAAGTGTAGTGACTTGAAATGTGAATTGGTGAGTTTAAAATGGTTTAGTGTAGTGACTTGAAATTGTGAACTTGTTTCTTGAAAAATGTTAAGTGTAGTGACTTTAAATTGTGAACTTGTTTCTTGTAAATGGTTAAATGCAGCGACTTGAAATGTGAATTAGTGACTTGAAAATGGTTAAGTATAGTGACTTTAAATTGTGAACTTGTTTCTTGGAAATGGTTAAGTGTAGTGACTTTGATATTGTGAACTTGTTTCTTGAAAATGGTAAAGTGTAGTGACTTGAAATTGTGAACTTGTTTCTTGAAATGGCTAAGCGTAGTGACTTGAAATTGTGAACTTGTTTTTGAAAATGGTTAAGTGTAGTGACTCTAAATTTTGAACTTGTTTCTTGAAATGGTTAAGTGTAGTGACTTGCAATTGTGAACTTGTTTTTTGAAAATGGTTAAATGCAGTGACTTTATATGTGAATTAGTGATTTGACAATAGTTAAGTGTAGTGATTTGAAATTGTGAACTTGTTTCTTTAAAATGGTTAAGTGTAGTGACTTGAAATGTGAATTAGTGACTTAAAATTGTGAACTTGTTTCTTGAAATGGTTAAGTGTAGTGACTTGAAATTTGAATTAGTGAGTTGAAAATAGTTGTGTATTGACATGAAATTGTGAACTTGTTTATTGAAATGGTTAAGTGTAGTGACTTTAAATTTTGAACTTTTTTCTTGAATATGGTTAAGTGTAGTGACGAAAAATATGAATTAGTGAGTTGAAAATGGTTAAGTGTGGTTACTTTAAATTGTGAACTAGTTTCTTGAAAATGGTTTGGTGTAGTGACTTGAAATTGTAAATTTGTTTCTTGAAATGGTTTAGTGTAGTGACTTGAAATGTGAATTAGTGACTTGAAAATAGTTAAGTGTGGTGACTTGAAATTGTGAACTTGTTTCTTGAAAATGGTTAAGTGTAGTGACTTGAAATGTGAATTAGTGACTTAAAATTGTGAATTTGTTTCTTGAAATGGCTAAGCGTAGTGACTTTAAATTATGAACTTGTTTCTTGAAATGGTTAAGTGTAGTAACTTGAAATTTTGAACTTGTTTCTTGAAAATAGTAAAGTGTAGTGACTTGAAATTGTGAACATGTTTCTTGAAATGGCTGAGCGTAGTGACTTGAAATGTGAATTAGTGACTTGAAAATGGTTTAGTGTAGTGACTTGAAATTGTGAACTTGTTTTTTTAAAATGGTTAAATGTTGTGACTTGAAATATGAATTAGTGACTTAAAATTGTGAACGTGTTTCTTGAAATGGTTAAGTGTAGTGACTTGAAAATTGAATTAGTGAGTTTAAAATGGTCAAGTGTATTGACTTAAAATTGTGAACTTGTTTATTGAAATGGTTAAGTTTAGTGACTTTAAATTGTGAACTTGTTTCTTGAATATGGTTAAGTGTAGTGACTAAAAATGTGAATTAGTGAGTTGAAAATGGTTAAGTGTGGTTACTTGAAATTGTGAACTAGTTTTTTGAATATGGTTTAGTGTAGTGACTCTAAAATGGTTAGGTTTAGTGACTCTAAATTGTGAACTTGTTTCTTGAAATGGTTAAGTGTAGTGACTTGCAATTGTGAACTTGTTTCTTGAAAATGGTTAAGTGTAGTGACTTGAAATGTTAATTAGTTAGTTTAAAATGGTTTAGTGTTGTGACTTGAAATTGTGAACTTGTTTCTTGAAAATGGTTAAGTGTAGTGACTTAAAATGTGAATTAGTGACTTGAAAATGGTTAAGTGTATTGACTTGAAATTGTGAACTTGTTTCTTAAAATGATTAAGGGGAGTGACTTTAAATTGTGAACTTGTTTCTTGAAAATAGTAAAGTGTAGTGACTTGAAATTGTGAACTTGTTTCTTGAAATGGCTGAGCGTCGTGACTTGAAATTGTAAACTTGTTTTTTGAAAATGGTTAAAGGCAATGACTTGAAATGTGAATTAGTGACTTGAAAATGAGTAAGTGTAGTCACTTGACATTGTGAACTTGTTTCATGGAAATGGTTAAGTGTAGTGACTTGAAATGTGAATTAGTGACTTAAAATTGTGAATTTGTTTCTTGAAATGGCTAAGCGTAGTGACTTTAAATTATGAACTTGTTTCTTGAAATGGTTAAGTGTAGTAACTTGAAATTTTGAACTTGTTTCTTGAAAATAGTAAAGTGTAGTGACTTGAAATTGTGAACATGTTTCTTGAAATGGCTGAGCGTAGTGACTTGAAATGTGAATTAGTGACTTGAAAATGGTTTAGTGTAGTGACTTGAAATTGTGAACTTGTTTTTTTAAAATGGTTAAATGTTGTGACTTGAAATTTGAATTAGTGACTTAAAATTGTGAACGTGTTTCTTGAAATGGTTAAGTGTAGTGACTTGAAAATTGAATTAGTGAGTTTAAAATGGTCAAGTGTATTGACTTAAAATTGTGAACTTGTTTATTGAAATGGTTAAGTTTAGTGACTTTAAATTGTGAACTTGTTTCTTGAATATGGTTAAGTGTAGTGACTAAAAATGTGAATTAGTGAGTTGAAAATGGTTAAGTGTGGTTACTTGAAATTGTGAACTAGTTTTTTGAATATGGTTTAGTGTAGTGACTCTAAAATGGTTAGGTTTAGTGACTCTAAATTGTGAACTTGTTTCTTGAAATGGTTAAGTGTAGTGACTTGCAATTGTGAACTTGTTTCTTGAAAATGGTTAAGTGTAGTGACTTGAAATGTTAATTAGTTAGTTTAAAATGGTTTAGTGTTGTGACTTGAAATTGTGAACTTGTTTCTTGAAAATGGTTAAGTGTAGTGACTTAAAATGTGAATTAGTGACTTGAAAATGGTTAAGTGTATTGACTTGAAATTGTGAACTTGTTTCTTAAAATGATTAAGGGGAGTGACTTTAAATTGTGAACTTGTTTCTTGAAAATAGTAAAGTGTAGTGACTTGAAATTGTGAACTTGTTTCTTGAAATGGCTGAGCGTCGTGACTTGAAATTGTGAACTTGTTTTTTGAAAATGGTTAAAGGCAATGACTTGAAATGTGAATTAGTGACTTGAAAATGAGTAAGTGTAGTCACTTGACATTGTGAACTTGTTTCATGGAAATGGTTAAGTGCAGTGACTTGAAATGTGAATTAGTGACTTGAAAATGGTTAAGTGTAGCGACTTGAAATTGTGAACTTTTTTTCTTGAAATGGTTAAGTGTAGTGACTTGAAATGTGAATTAGTGACTTGAAAATGGTTAAGTGTAGTGACTTTAAAATGTGAATTAGTGAGTTGAAAATGGTTTAGTGTAGTAACTTGAAATTGTGAACTTGTTTCTTGAAAATGGTTAAATGTAGTGACTTGAAATGTGAACTTGTTTCTTCAAAATGGTAAAGTGTAGTGACTTACAATTATGAACTTGTTTCTTGAAATGGGTAAGCATAGTGACTTAAAATTGTGAACATTTTTCTTGAAAATTGTTAAGTGTAGTGACTTGAAATGTGAATTAAAGACTTGAAAATTGTTAAGTGTAGTAACTTGAAATTGTGAACTTGTTTCTTGAAATGATTAAGTGTAGTAACTTTAAATTGTGAACGTCTCTCTTGAAAATGGTTAAGTGTAGTGACTTGAAATGTGAATTAAAGACTTGAAAATGGTTAAGTGTAGTGACTTGAAATGTTATATTGTGACTTGAAAATGGTTAAAAGTAGTGACTTGACATTGTGAACTTTTTTCTTGCAAGTGGTTAAGTGTAGTGACTTGAAATGTGGATTAGTGACTAGAAAATGGCTAAGTGTATTGACTTGAAATTGTGAAGTTGTATCTTGAAATATGGTTAAGTGTAGTTACTTGAAATGTGAATTAGTGACTTGTAAATGGTTTAGTGTAGTGACTTGAAATTGTGAATTTGTTTCTTGAAATGGTTTAGTGTAGTGACTTGAAATGTGAATTAGTGACTTGAAAATGGTTAAGTATAGTGACTTGAATTTGTGAACTTGTTTATTGGAAATGGTTAAGTGTAGTGACTTTGATATTGTGAACTTGTTTCTTGAAAATGGTAAAGTGTAGTGACTTGAAGTTGTGAAATTGTTTCTTGAAATGGCTAAGCATAGTGACTTGAAATTGTGAACTTGTTTTTGAAAATGGTTAAGTGTAGTGACTTGAAATGTGAATTAGTGAATTGAAAATGGTTTAGTGTAGTGACTTGAAATTATGAACATGTTTTTTGAAAATGGTTAAATGCAGTGATTTTATATGTGAGTTAGTGACTTGACAATAGTTAAGTGTAGTGATTTGAAATTGTGAACTTGTTTCTTTAAAATGGTTAAGTGTAGTGACTTGAAATGTGAATTAGTGACTTAAAATTGTGAACGTGTTTCTTGAAATTGTTTAGTGTAGTGACTTGAAATTGTGAATTTGTTTCTTGAAATGGTTTAGTGTAGTGACTTGAAATGTGAATTAGTGACTTGAAAAGGGTTAAGTGTAGTGACATTAAATTGTGAACTTTTTTCTTGAATATGGTTAAGTGTAGTGACGAAAATTATGAATTAGTGATTTGAAAATGGTTAAGTGTGGTTACTTTAAATTGTGAATTAGTTTCTTGAAAATGGTTTGGTGTAGTGACTTGAAAATGGTTAAGTGTATTGACTCTAAATTGTGCACTTGTTTCTTGAAATGGTTAAGTGTAGTGACTTGCAATTGTGAACTTGTTTCTTTAAAATGGTTAAGTGTAGTGACTTGAAATGTGAATTGATGAGTTTAAAATGGTTTAGTGTAGTGACTTGAAATTGTGAACTTGTTTCTTGAAAAATGTTAAGTGTAGTGACTTTAAATTGTGAACTTGTTTCTTGTAAATGGTTAAATGCAGTGACTTGAAATGTGAATTAGTGACTTGAAAATGGTTAAGTATAGTGACTTTAAATTGTGAACTTGTTTCTTGGAAATGGTTAAGTGTAGTGACTTTGATATTGTGAACTTGTTTCTTGAAAATGGTAAAGTGTAGTGACTTGAAATTGTGAACTTGTTTCTTGAAATGGCTAAGCATAGTGACTTGAAATTGTGAACTTGTTTTTGAAAATGGTTAAGTGTAGTGACTCTAAATTTTGAACTTGTTTCTTGAAATGGTTAAGTGTAGTGACTTGCAATTGTGAACTTGTTTTTTGAAAATGGTTAAATGCAGTGACTTTATATGTGAATTAGTGAGTTGAAAATAGTTGTGTATTGACATGAAATTGTGAACTTGTTTATTGACATGGTTAAGTGTAGTGACTTTAAATTGTGAACTTTTTTCTTGAATATGGTTAAGTGTAGTGACGAAAAATATGAATTAGTGAGTTGAAAATGGTTAAGTGTGGTTACTTTAAATTGTGAACTAGTTTCTTGAAAATGGTTTGGTGTAGTGACTTGAAAATGGTTTAGTGTAGTGACTTGAAATGTGAATTAGTGACTTGGAAATGGTTTAGTGTAGTGACTTGAAATTGTGAACTTGTTTTTTGAAAATGGTTAAGTGTAGTGACTTGAAATGTGAATTAGTGAGTTTAAAATGGTTTAGTGTAGTGACTTGAAATTGTGAACTTGTTTCTTGAAAAATGGTAAGTGTAGTGACTTTAAATTGTGAACTTGTTTCTTGTAAATGGTTAAATGCAGTGACTTGAAATGTGAATTAGTGACTTAAAAATGGTTAAGTATAGTGACTTTAAATTGTGAACTTGTTTCATGGAAATGGTTAAGTGTAGTGACTTTGATATTGTGAATTAGTGACTTGAAAATGGTTTAGTGTAGTGACTTGAAATGGTGAACTTGTTTTTCGAAAATGGTTAAATGTAGTGACTTGAAATGTGAATTAGTGACTTGAAAATGGTTTAGTGTAGTGACTTGAAATTGTGAACTTGTTTTTTGAAAATGGTTAAATGCAGTGACTTTATATGTGAATTAGTGATTTGACAATAGTTAAGTGTAGTGATTTGAAATTGTGAACTTGTTTCTTTAAAATGGTTAAGTGTAGTGACTTGAAATGTGAATTAGTGATTTAAAATTGTGAACTTGTTTCTTGAAATGGTTAAGTGTAGTGACTTGAAATTTGAATTAGTGAGTTGAAAATAGTTAAGTGTATTGACATGAAATTGTGAACTTGTTTATTGAAATGGTTAAGTGTAGTGACTTTAAATTGTGAACTTTTTTCTTGAATATGGTTAAGTGTAGTGATGAAAAATATGAATTAGTGAGTTGAAAATGGTTAAGTGTGGTTACTTTAAATTGTGAACTAGTTTCTTGAAAATGGTTTGGTGTAGTGACTTGAAAATGGTTAAGTGTATTGACTCTAAATTGTGCACTTGTTTCTTGAAATGGTTAAGTGTAGTGACTTGCAATTGTGAACTTGTTTCTTCAAAATGGTTAAGTGTAGTGACTTGAAATGTGAATTAGTGAGGTTAAAATGGTTTAGTGTAGTGACTTGAAATTGTGAACTCTTTTCTTGAAAAATGTTAAGTGTAGTGACTTGAAATGTGAATTAGTGACTTGAAAATGGTTTAGTGTAGTGACTTGAAATGGTGAACTTGTTTTTCGAAAATGGTTAAATGTAGTGACTTGAAATATGAATTAGTGACTTGAAAATGGTTAAGTATAGTGACTTGAATTTGTGAACTTGTTTCCTGGAAATGGTTAAGTGTAGTGACTTTGATATTGTGAACTTGTTTCTTGAAAATGGTAAAGTGTAGTGACTTGAAGTTGTGAAATTGTTTCTTGAAATGGCTAAGCATAGTGACTTGAAATTGTGAACTTGTTTTTGAAAATGGTTAAGTGTAGTGACTTGAAATGTGAATTAGTGAATTGAAAATGGTTTAGTGTAGTGACTTGAAATTATGAACATGTTTTTTGAAAATGGTTAAATGCAGTGATTTTATATGTGAGTTAGTGACTTGACAATAGTTAAGTTTAGTGATTTGAAATTGTGAACTTGTTTCTTTAAAATGGTTAAGTGTAGTGACTTGAAATGTGAATTAGTGACTTAAAATTGTGAACGTGTTTCTTGAAATTGTTTAGTGTAGTGACTTGAAATTGTGAATTTGTTTCTTGAAATGGTTTAGTGTAGTGACTTGAAATGTGAATTAGTGACTTGAAAATGGTTAAGTGTAGTGACTTTAAATTGTGAACTTTTTTCTTGAATATGGTTAAGTGTAGTGACGAAAAATATGAATTAGTGATTTGAAAATGGTTAAGTGTGGTTACTTTAAATTGTGAACTAGTTTCTTGAAAATGGTTTGGTGTAGTGACTTGAAAATGGTTAAGTGTATTGACTCTAAATTGTGCACTTGTTTCTTGAAATGGTTAAGTGTAGTGACTTGCAATTGTGAACTTGTTTCTTTAAAATGGTTAAGTGTAGTGACTTGAAATGTGAATTGGTGAGTTTAAAATGGTTTAGTGTAGTGACTTGAAATTGTGAACTTGTTTCTTGAAAAATGTTAAGTGTAGTGACTTTAAATTGTGAACTTGTTTCTTGTAAATGGTTAAATGCAGCGACTTGAAATGTGAATTAGTGACTTGAAAATGGTTAAGTATAGTGACTTTAAATTGTGAACTTGTTTCTTGGAAATGGTTAAGTGTAGTGACTTTGATATTGTGAACTTGTTTCTTGAAAATGGTAAAGTGTAGTGACTTGAAATTGTGAACTTGTTTCTTGAAATGGCTAAGCGTAGTGACTTGAAATTGTGAACTTGTTTTTGAAAATGGTTAAGTGTAGTGACTCTAAATTTTGAACTTGTTTCTTGAAATGGTTAAGTGTAGTGACTTGCAATTGTGAACTTGTTTTTTGAAAATGGTTAAATGCAGTGACTTTATATGTGAATTAGTGATTTGACAATAGTTAAGTGTAGTGATTTGAAATTGTGAACTTGTTTCTTTAAAATGATTAAGTGTAGTGACTTGAAATGTGAATTAGTGACTTAAAATTGTGAACTTGTTTCTTGAAATGGTTAAGTGTAGTGACTTGAAATTTGAATTAGTGAGTTGAAAATAGTTGTGTATTGACATGAAATTGTGAACTTGTTTATTGAAATGGTTAAGTGTAGTGACTTTAAATTTTGAACTTTTTTCTTGAATATGGTTAAGTGTAGTGACGAAAAATATGAATTAGTGAGTTGAAAATGGTTAAGTGTGGTTACTTTAAATTGTGAACTAGTTTCTTGAAAATGGTTTGGTGTAGTGACTTGAAATTGTAAATTTGTTTCTTGAAATGGTTTAGTGTAGTGACTTGAAATGTGAATTAGTGACTTGAAAATAGTTAAGTGTGGTGACTTGAAATTGTGAACTTGTTTCTTGAAAATGGTTAAGTGTAGTGACTTGAAATGTGAATTAGTGACTTAAAATTGTGAATTTGTTTCTTGAAATGGCTAAGCGTAGTGACTTTAAATTATGAACTTGTTTCTTGAAATGGTTAAGTGTAGTAACTTGAAATTTTGAACTTGTTTCTTGAAAATAGTAAAGTGTAGTGACTTGAAATTGTGAACATGTTTCTTGAAATGGCTGAGCGTAGTGACTTGAAATGTGAATTAGTGACTTGAAAATGGTTTAGTGTAGTGACTTGAAATTGTGAACTTGTTTTTTTAAAATGGTTAAATGTTGTGACTTGAAATTTGAATTAGTGACTTAAAATTGTGAACGTGTTTCTTGAAATGGTTAAGTGTAGTGACTTGAAAATTGAATTAGTGAGTTTAAAATGGTCAAGTGTATTGACTTAAAATTGTGAACTTGTTTATTGAAATGGTTAAGTTTAGTGACTTTAAATTGTGAACTTGTTTCTTGAATATGGTTAAGTGTAGTGACTAAAAATGTGAATTAGTGAGTTGAAAATGGTTAAGTGTGGTTACTTGAAATTGTGAACTAGTTTTTTGAATATGGTTTAGTGTAGTGACTCTAAAATGGTTAGGTTTAGTGACTCTAAATTGTGAACTTGTTTCTTGAAATGGTTAAGTGTAGTGACTTGCAATTGTGAACTTGTTTCTTGAAAATGGTTAAGTGTAGTGACTTGAAATGTTAATTAGTTAGTTTAAAATGGTTTAGTGTTGTGACTTGAAATTGTGAACTTGTTTCTTGAAAATGGTTAAGTGTAGTGACTTAAAATGTGAATTAGTGACTTGAAAATGGTTAAGTGTATTGACTTGAAATTGTGAACTTGTTTCTTAAAATGATTAAGGGGAGTGACTTTAAATTGTGAACTTGTTTCTTGAAAATAGTAAAGTGTAGTGACTTGAAATTGTGAACTTGTTTCTTGAAATGGCTGAGCGTCGTGACTTGAAATTGTGAACTTGTTTTTTGAAAATGGTTAAAGGCAATGACTTGAAATGTGAATTAGTGACTTGAAAATGAGTAAGTGTAGTCACTTGACATTGTGAACTTGTTTCATGGAAATGGTTAAGTGCAGTGACTTGAAATGTGAATTAGTGACTTGAAAATGGTTAAGTGTAGCGACTTGAAATTGTGAACTTTTTTTCTTGAAATGGTTAAGTGTAGTGACTTGAAATGTGAATTAGTGACTTGAAAATGGTTAAGTGTAGTGACTTTAAAATGTGAATTAGTGAGTTGAAAATGGTTTAGTGTAGTAACTTGAAATTGTGAACTTGTTTCTTGAAAATGGTTAAATGTAGTGACTTGAAATGTGAACTTGTTTCTTCAAAATGGTAAAGTGTAGTGACTTACAATTATGAACTTGTTTCTTGAAATGGGTAAGCATAGTGACTTAAAATTGTGAACGTTTTTCTTGAAAATTGTTAAGTGTAGTGACTTGAAATGTGAATTAAAGACTTGAAAATTGTTAAGTGTAGTAACTTGAAATTGTGAACTTGTTTCTTGAAATGATTAAGTGTAGTAACTTTAAATTGTGAACGTCTCTCTTGAAAATGGTTAAGTGTAGTGACTTGAAATGTGAATTAAAGACTTGAAAATGGTTAAGTGTAGTGACTTGAAATGTTATATTGTGACTTGAAAATGGTTAAAAGTAGTGACTTGACATTGTGAACTTTTTTCTTGCAAGTGGTTAAGTGTAGTGACTTGAAATGTGGATTAGTGACTAGAAAATGGCTAAGTGTATTGACTTGAAATTGTGAAGTTGTATCTTGAAATATGGTTAAGTGTAGTTACTTGAAATGTGAATTAGTGACTTGTAAATGGTTTAGTGTAGTGACTTGAAATTGTGAATTTGTTTCTTGAAATGGTTTAGTGTAGTGACTTGAAATGTGAATTAGTGACTTGAAAATGGTTAAGTATAGTGACTTGAATTTGTGAACTTGTTTATTGGAAATGGTTAAGTGTAGTGACTTTGATATTGTGAACTTGTTTCTTGAAAATGGTAAAGTGTAGTGACTTGAAGTTGTGAAATTGTTTCTTGAAATGGCTAAGCATAGTGACTTGAAATTGTGAACTTGTTTTTGAAAATGGTTAAGTGTAGTGACTTGAAATGTGAATTAGTGAATTGAAAATGGTTTAGTGTAGTGACTTGAAATTATGAACATGTTTTTTGAAAATGGTTAAATGCAGTGATTTTATATGTGAGTTAGTGACTTGACAATAGTTAAGTGTAGTGATTTGAAATTGTGAACTTGTTTCTTTAAAATGGTTAAGTGTAGTGACTTGAAATGTGAATTAGTGACTTAAAATTGTGAACGTGTTTCTTGAAATTGTTTAGTGTAGTGACTTGAAATTGTGAATTTGTTTCTTGAAATGGTTTAGTGTAGTGATTTGAAATGTGAATTAGTGACTTGAAAATGGTTAAGTGTAGTGACTTTAAATTGTGAACTTTTTTCTTGAATATGGTTAAGTGTAGTGACGAAAAATATGAATTAGTGAGTTGAAAATGGTTAAGTGTGGTTACTTTAAATTGTGAACTAGTTTCTTGAAAATGGTTTGGTGTAGTGACTTGAAAATGGTTAAGTGTATTGACTCTAAATTGTGCACTTGTTTCTTGAAATGGTTAAGTGTAGTGACTTGCAATTGTGAACTTGTTTCTTTAAAATGGTTAAGTGTAGTGACTTGAAATGTGAATTGGTGAGTTTAAAATGGTTTAGTGTAGTGACTTGAAATTGTGAACTTGTTTCTTGAAAAATGTTAAGTGTAGTGACTTTAAATTGTGAACTTGTTTCTTGTAAATGGTTAAATGCAGCGACTTGAAATGTGAATTAGTGACTTGAAAATGGTTAAGTATAGTGACTTGAAAATGGTTAAGTGTATTGACTCTAAATTGTGAACTTGTTTCTTGAAATGGTTAAGTGTAGCGACTTGCAATTGTGAACTTGTTTCTTGAAAATGGTTAAGTTTAGTAACTTGAAATGTGAATTAGTGACTTGAGAATGGTAAAGTGTAGCGACTAGAAATTTTGAACTTGTTTCTTGAAAAATGTTAAGTGTAGTGATTTGAAATGTGCATTAGTGACTTGAAAATGGTTTGGTGTAGTGACTTGAAATTGTGAACTTGTTTTTTGAAAATGGTTAAATGTAGTGACTTGAAATGTGAATTAGTAACTTGAAAATAGTTAAGTGTAGTGACTTGACATTGTGAACTTATTTCATGAAAATGGTTAAGTTTAGTAACTTGAAATGTGAATTAGTGATTTGAGAATGGTAAAGTGTAGCGACTTGAAATTGTGAACTTGTTTCTTGAATTGTCTAACTGAAGTGACTTAAAATTGTGAATTTGTTTCTTGAAATGGCTAAGCGTAGTTACTTGAAATTGTGAACTTGTTTCTTAAAAATGGTTAAGTGTAGTGACTTGAAATGTGAATTAGTGACTTGAAAATGGTTTAGAGTAGTGAATTGAAATTGTAAATTTGTTTCTTGAAATGGTTTAGTGTAGTGACTTGAAATGTGAATTAGTGACTTGGAAATGGTTAAGTATAGTGACTTGAATTTGTGAACTTGTTTCTTGAAATGGTTAAGTGTAGTGACTTGCAATTGTGAACTTGTTTCTTGAAAATGGTTAAGTTTAGTAACTTGAAATGTGAATTAGTGACTTTAGAATGGTAAAGTGTAGCGACTTGAAATTGTGAACTTGTTTCTTGAATTGTCTAACTGAAGTGACTTAAAATTGTGAATTTGTTTCTTGAAATGGCTAAGCGTAGTTACTTGAAATCGTGAACTTGTTTCTTAAAAATGGTTAAGTGTAGTGACTTGAAATGTGAATTAGTGACTTGAAAATGGGTTAGAGTAGTGACTTGAAATTGTAAATTTGTTTCTTGAGATGGTTTAGTGTAGTGACTTGAAATGTGAATTAGTGACTTGGAAATGGTTAAGTATAGTGACTTGAATTTGTGAACTTGTTTCTTAATATGGTTAAGTGTAGTAACTTGAAATGTTGATTAGTGACTTGAAAATGGTTAAGTGTAGTGACTTTAAATTTTGAACTTGTTTCTTGGAAATGGTTAAGTGTAGTGTCTTGAAATTATGAACTTGTTTCTTGAAATGGTTAAGTGTAGTGACTTGCAATTCTGAACTTGTTTCTTGAAAATAGTAAAGTGTAGTGACTTGAAATTGTTAACTTGTTTCTTGAAATGGCTGAGCGTAGTGACTTGAAATTTGAATTAGTGACTTGAAAATGGTTTAGTTTAGTGACTAGAAGTTGTGAACTTGTTTTTTGAAAATGGTTTAATGTTGTGACTTGAAATATGAGTTAGTGACTTGACAATAGTTTAGTGTAGTGACTTGAAATTGTGAACTTGTTTCTTTAAAATGGTTAAGTGTAGTGACTTGAAATTGTGAACTTGTTTTTGAAAATGGTTAAGTGTAGTGACTTGAAATGTGAATTAGTGACTTGAAAATGGTTTAGTGTAGTGACTTGAAATTGTGAACTTGTTTTTTGAAAATGGTTAAATGCAGTGACTTTATATGTGAATTAGTGATTTGACAATAGTTAAGTGTAGTGATTTGAAATTGTGAACTTGTTTCTTTAAAATGGTTAAGTGTAGTGACTTGAAATGTGAATTAGTGACTTAAAATTGTGAACTTGTTTCTTGAAATGGTTAAGTGTAGTGACTTGAAATTTGAATTAGTGAGTTGAAAATAGTTAAGTGTATTGACATGAAATTGTGAACTTGTTTATTGAAATGGTTAAGTGTAGTGACTTTAAATTGTGAACTTTTTTCTTGAATATGGTTAAGTGTAGTTACGAAAAATATGAATTAGTGAGCTGAAAATGGTTAAGTGTGGTTACTTTAAATTGTGAACTAGTTTCTTGAAAATGGTTTGGTGTAGTGACTTGAAAATGGTTAAGTGTATTGATTCTAAATTGTGCACTTGTTTCTTGAAATGGTTAAGTGTAGTGACTTGCAATTGTGAACTTGTTTCTTTAAAATGGTTAAGTGTAGTGACTTGAAATGTGAATTAGTGAGTTGAAAATGGTTTAGTGTAGTGACTTGAAATTGTGAACTTGTTTCTTGAAAAATGTTAAGTGTAGTGACTTGAAATGTGAATTAGTGACTTGAAAATGGTTTAGTGTACTGACTTGAAATGGTGAACTTGTTTTTCGAAAATGGTTAAATGTAGTGACTTGAAATGTGAATTAGTGACTTGAAAATGGTTTAGTGTAGTGACTTGAAATGTGAATTAGTGACTTGAAAATGGTTTAGTGTAGTGACTTGAAATGGGGAACTTGTTTTTCGAAAATTGTTAAATGTATTGACTTGAAATGTGAATTAGTGACTTGAAAATGGTTTAGTGTAGTGACTTGAAATTGTGAACTTATTTTTTGAAAATGGTTAAATGCAGTGACTTTATATGTGAATTAGTGACTTGACAATAGTTAAGTGTAGTGACTTTAAATTGTGAACTTGTTTCTTGAATATGGTTAAGTGTAGTGATGAAAAATGTGAATTAGTGAGTTGAAAATGGTTAAGTGTGGTTACTTTAAATTGTGAACTAGTTTCTTGAAAATGGTTTGGTGTAGTGACTTTAAAATGGTTAAGTGTATTGACTCTAAATTGTGAACTTGTTTCTTTGAAATGGTTAAGTGTAGTGACTTGCAATTGTGAACTTGTTTCTTGAAAATGGTTAAGTTTAGTAACTTGAAATGTGAATTAGTGACTTGAGAATGGTAAAGTGTAGCGACTTGAAATTTTGAACTTGTTTCTTGAAAAATGTTAAGTGTAGTGATTTAAAATGTGAATTAGTGACTTGAAAATGGTTTAGTGTAGTGACTTGAAATTGTGAACTTGTTTTTTGAAAAAGGTTAAATGTAGTGACCTGAAATGTGAATTAGTAACTTGAAAATAGTTAAGTGTAGTGACTTGACATTGTGAACTTGTTTCATGAAAATGGTTAAGTTTAGTAACTTGAAATGTGAATTAGTGACTTTAGAATGGTAAAGTGTAGCGACTTGAAATTGTGAACTTGTTTCTTGAATTGTCTAACTGAAGTGACTTAAAATTGTGAATTTGTTTCTTGAAATGGCTAAGCGTAGTTACTTGAAATTGTGAACTTGTTTCTTAAAAATGGTTATGTGTAGTGACTTGAAATGTGAATTAGTGACTTGAAAATGGTTTAGAGTAGTGACTTGAAATTGTAAATTTGTTTCTTGAAATGGTTTAGTGTAGTGACTTGAAATGTGAATTAGTGACTTGGAAATGGTTAAGTATAGTGACTTGAATTTGTGAACTTGTTTCTTAATATGGTTAAGTGTAGTAACTTGAAATGTTGATTAGTGACTTGAAAATGGTTAAGTGTAGTGACTTTAAATTTTGAACTTGTTTCTTGGAAATGGTTAAGTGTAGTGTCTTGAAATTATGAACTTGTTTCTTGAAATGGTTAATTGTAGTGACTTGCAATTCTGAACTTGTTTCTTGAAAATAGTTAAGTGTAGTGACTTGAAATTGTTAACTTGTTTCTTGAAATGGCTGAGCGTAGTGACTTGAAATTTGAATTAGTGACTTGAAAATGGTTTAGTTTATTGACATTAAATTGTGAACTTGCTTCTTGAATATGGTTAAGTGTAATGACTAAAAATGTGAATTAGTGAGTTGAAAATTGTTAAGTGTTGTTACTTGAAATTGTGAACTAGTTTCTTGAAAATGGTTTAGTGTAGTGACTCAAAAATGGTTAAGTGTAGTGACTCTAAATTTTGAACTTGTTTCTTGAAATGGTTAAGTGTAGTGACTTGCAATTGTGAACTTGTTTCCTGAAAATGGTTAAATGTAGTGACTTGATATGTGAATTAGTGACTTGACAATAGTTAAGTGTAGTGATTTGAAATTGTGAACTTGTTTCTTTAAAATGGTTAAGTGTAGTGACTTGAAATGTGAATTAGTGACTTAAAATTGTGAACGTGTTTCTTGAAATGGTTAAGTGTAGTGACTTGAAATTTGAATTAGTGAGTTGAAAATAGTTAAGTGTATTGACTTGAAATTGTTAACTTGTTTCTTGAAATGGTTAAGTGTTGTGACTTTAAATTGTGAACTTGTTTCTTGAAAATGGTTAAGTTTAGTAACTTGAAATGTGAATTAGTGACTTGAGAATGGTAAAGTGTAGCGACTTGAAATTGTGAACTTGTTTCTTGAATTGTCTAACTGAAGTGACTTAAAATTGTGAATTTGTTTCTTGAAATGGCTAAGCGTAGTTACTTGAAATTGTGAATTTGTTTCTTAAAAATGGTTAAGTGTAGTGACTTGAAATGTGAATTAGTGACTTGAAAATGGTTTAGAGTAGTGACTTGAAATTGTAAATTTGTTTCTGAAATGGTTTAGTGTAGTGACTTGAAATGTGAATTAGTGACTTGGAAATGGTTAAGTATAGTGACTTGAATTTGTGAACTTGTTTCTTAATATGGTTAAGTGTAGTAACTTGAAATGTTGATTAGTGACTTGAAAATGGTTAAGTGTAGTGACTTTAAATTTTGAACTTGTTTCTTGGAAATGGTTAAGTGTAGTGTCTTGAAATTATGAACTTGTTTCTTGAAATGGTTAAGTGTAGTGACTTGAAATTCTGAACTTGTTTCTTGAAAATAGTAAAGTGTAGTGACTTGAAATTGTTAACTTGTTTCTTGAAATGGCTGAGCGTAGTGACTTGAAATTTGAATTAGTGACTTGAAAATGGTTTAGTTTAGTGACTTGGAATTGTGAACTTGTTTTTTGAAAATGGTTTAATGTTGTGACTTGAAATATGAATTAGTGACTTGACAATAGTTAAGTGTATTGACTTGAAATTGTGAACTTGTTTCTTTAAAATGGTTAAGTGAAGTGACTTGAAATGTGAATTAGTGACTTAAAATTGTGAACGTGTTTCTTGAAATGCTTAAGTGTAGTGACTTGAAAATTGAATTAGTTATTTGAAAATGGTTAAGTGTATTGACTTGAAATTGTGAACTTGGTTATTGAAATGGTTAAGTTTAGTGACTTTAAATTGTGAACTTGTTTTTTGAAAATGGTTTAATGTTGTGACTTGAAATATGAATTAGTGACTTGACAATAGTTAAGTGTAGTGACTTGAAATTGTGAACTAGTTTCTTGAAAATGGTTTAGTGTAGTGACTCAAAAATGGTTAAGTGTAGTGACTCTAACTTTTGAACTTGTTTCTTGAAATGGTTAAGTGTAGTGACTTGCAATTGTGAACTTGTTTCTTGAAAATGGTTAAATGTAGTGACTTGATATGTGAATTAGTGACTTGACAATAGTTAAGTGTAGTGATTTGAAATTGTGAGCTTGTTTCTTTAAAATGGTTAAGTGTAGTGACTTGAAATGTGAATTAGTGACTTAAAATTGTGAACGTGTTTCTTGAAATGGTTAAGTGTAGTGACTTGAAATTTGAATTAGTGAGTTGAAAATGGTTAAGTGTATTGACTTGAAATTGTGAACTTGTTTCTTGAAATGGTTAAGTGTAGTGACTTGCAATTGTGAACTTGTTTCTTGAAAATAGTTAAGTTTAGTAACTTGAAATGTGAATTAGTGACTTGAGAATGGTAAAGTGTAGCGACTTGAAATTGTGAACTTATTTCTTGAAAAATGTTAAGTGTAGTGATTTGAAATGTGAATTAGTGACTTGAAAATGGTTTAGTGTAGTGACTTGAAATTGTAAACTTGTTTTTTGAAAATGGTTAAATGTAGTGACTTGAAATGTGAATTAGTAACTTGAAAATAGTTAAGTTAGTGACTTGAAATTGTGAGCTTGTTTCATAAAAATGGTTAAGTTTAGTAACTTGAAATGTGAATTAGTGACTTGAGAATGGTAAAGTATAGTGACTTGAAATTTTGAACTTGTTTCTTGAAATGTCAAAGTGAAGTGACTTGAAATTGTGAATTTGTTTCTTGAAATGGCTAAGCGTTGTGACTTGAAATTGTGAACTTGTTTCTTGAAAATGGTTAAGTGTAGTGACTTGAAATGTGAATTAGTGACTTGAAAATGGTTTAATGTAGTGACTTAAAATGGTGAACTTATTTTTTGAAAATGGTTAATTGTAGTGACTTGAAATGTGAATTAGTAACTTGACAATAGTTAAGTGTAGTGACTTGAAATGTGAATTAGTGACTTAAAATTGTGAACGTGTTTCTTGAAATGGTTAAGTGTAGTGACTTGAAATTTGAATTAGTGAGTTGAAAATGGTTAAGTGTATTGACTTGAAATTGTGAACTTGTTTATTGAAATGGTTAAGTGTAGTGACTTTAAATTGTGAACTTGTTTCTTGAATTTGGTTAAGTGTTGTGACGAAAAATGTTAATTAGTGAGTTGAAAATGGTTAAGTGTGCTTACTTTAAATTGTGAAGTAGTTTCTTGAAAATGGTTTGGTGTAGTGACTTGAAAATGGTTAAGTGTATTGACTCTAAATTGTGAACTTGTTTCTTGAAATGGTTAAGTGTAGTGACTTGCAATTGTGAACTTGTTTCTTGAAAATGGTTAAGTTTAGTTACTTGAAATGTGAATTAGTGACTTGAGAATGGTAAAGTGTAGCGACTTGAAATTTTGAACTTGTTTCTTGAAATGTCTAAGTGAAGTGACTTGAAATTGTGAATTTGTTTCTTGAAATGGCTAAGCGTTGTGACTTGAAATTGTGAACTTGTTTCTTGAAAATGGTTAAGTGTAGTGACTTGAAATGTGAATTAGTGAGTTGAAAATGGTTTAGTGTAGTGACTTGAAATTGTGAACTTGTTTCTTGAAAAAGGTTAAGTCTAGTGACTAGAAATGTGAATTAGTGACTTGAAAATGGTTTAATGTAGTGACTTGAAATGGTGAACTTGTTTTTTGAAAATGGTTAAATGTAGTGACTTGAAATGTGAATTAGTAACTTGAAATTAGTTAAGTGTAGTGACTTGAAATTGGGAACTTGTTTCTTAAAATGGTTAAGTGTAGTAACTTGAAATGTGAATTAGTGACTTAAAATTGTGAACGTGTTTCTTGAAATGCTTAAGTGTAGTGACTTGAAAATTGAATTAGTGATTTGAAAATGGTTAAGTGAATTGACTTGAAATTGTGAACTTGTTTCTTGAAATGGTTAAGTGTAGTGACTTTAAATTGTGAACTTGTTTCTTGAATATGGTTAAGTGTAGTGACGAAAAATGTGAATTAGTGAGTTGAAAATGGTTAAGTGTGGTTACTTGAAATTGTGAACTAGTTTCTTGAAAATGGTTAAATGTAGTGACTTGACAATAGTTAAGTGTAGTGATTTGAAATTGTGAACTTGTTTCTTTAAAATGGTTAAGTGTAGTGACTTGAAATGTGAATTAGTGACTTAAAATTGTGAACATGTTTCTTAAAATGGTTAAGTGTAGTGACTTGAAATTTGAATTAGTGAGTTGAAAATGGTTAAGTGTATTGACTTGAAATTGTGAACTTGTTTATTGAAATGGTTAAGTGTAGTGACTTTAAATTGTGAACTTGTTTCTTGAATATGGTTAAGTGTAGTGACGAAAAATGTGAATTAGTGTGTTGAAAATTGTTAAGTGTGGTTACTTTAAATTGTGAACTAGTTTCTTGAAAATGGTTTGGTGTAGTGACTTGAAAATGGTTAAGTGTATTGACTCTAAATTGTGAACTTGTTTCTTGAAATGGTTAAGTGTAGTGACTTGCAATTGCGAACTTGTTTCTTGAAAATGGTTAAGTGTAGTGACTTGAAATATGAATTAGTGACTTGAAAATAGTTAAGTGTAGTGACTTGAAATTGTGAACTTGTTTCTTGTAAATGGTTAGGTGTAGTGACTTGAAATGTGAATTTGTGACTTAAAATTGTGAATTTGTTTATTGAAATGGCTAAGCGTAGTGACTTGAAATTGTGAACTTGTTTCTTGAAAATGGTTAAGTGTAGTGACTTGAAATGTGAATTAGTGACTTGAAAATGGTTTAGTGTAGTGACTTGAAATTGTGAATTTGTTTCTTGAAATGGTTTAGTGTAGTGACTTGAAATGTGAATTAGTGACTTGAAAATGGTTAAGTGTAGTGACTTTAAATTGTGAACTTGTTTCTTGGAAATGGTTAAGTGTAGTATCTTGAAATTATGAACTTGTTTCTTGAAATGGTTAAGTGTAGTGACTTGAAATTCTGAACTTGTTTCTTGAAAATAGTAAAGTGTAGTGACTTGAAATTGTGAACTTGTTTCTTGAAATGGCTGAACGTAGTGACTTGAAATGTGAATTAGTGACTTGAAAATGGTTTAGTGTAGTGACTTGAAATTGTGAACTTGTTTTTTTAAAATGGTTAAATGTTGTGACTTGAAATATGAATTAGTGACTTGAAAATGGTTTAGTGTAGTAACTTGAAATTGTGAACTTGTTTCTTGAAAATGGTTAAGTGTAGTGACTTGAAATGTGAATTAGTGACTTAAAATTGTGAACGTGTTTCTTGAAATGCTTAGTGTAGTGACTTGAAAATTGAATTAGTAATTTGAAAATGGTTAAGTGTATTGACTTGAAATTGTGAACTTGTTTCTTGAAATGGTTATGTGTAGTGACTTGCAATTGCGAACTTGTTTCTTGAAAATGGTTAAGTGTAGTGACTTGAAATATGAATTAGTGACTTGAAAATAGTTAAGTGTAGTGACTTGAAATTGTGAACTTGTTTCTTGAAAATGGTTAGGTGTAGTGACTTGACAATAGTTAAGTGTAGTGATTTGAAATTGTGAACTTGTTTCTTTAAAATGGTTAAGTGTAGTGACTTGAAATGTGAATTAGTGACTTAAAATTGTGTACGTGTTTCTTGAAATGCTTAAGTGTAGTGACTTGAAAATTGAATTACTGATTTGAAAATGGTTAAGTGTATTGACTTGAAATTGTGAACTTGTTTATTGAAATGGTTAAGTTTAGTGACTTTAAATTATGAACTTGTTTCTTGAATATGGTTAAGTGTAGTGACTAAAAATGTGAATTTGTGAGTAGAAAATTGTTAAGTGTGGTTACTTGAAATTGTGAACTAGTTTCTTGAAAATGGTTTAGTGTAGTGACTCTAAAATGGTTAAGTGTAGTGACTCTAAATTTTGAACTTGTTTCTTGAAATGGTTAAGTGTAGTGACTTGCAATTGTGAACTTGTTTCTTGAAAATTGTTAAGTATAGTGACTTGAAATGTTAATTAGTGAGTTTAAAATGGTTTAGTGTAATGACTTGAAATTGTGAACTTGTTTCTTGAAAATGGTTAAGTGTAGTGACTTAAAATGTGAATTAGTGACTTGAAAATGGTTAAGTGTAGTAACGTGAAATTTTGAACTTGTTTCTTGAAATGGTTAAGTATAGTGACTTTAAGTTGTGAACTTGTTTCTTGAAAATTGTAAAGTGTAGTGACTTGAAATTCTGAACTTGTTTCTTGAATATGGTTAAGTGTAGTGACGAAAAATGTGAATTAGTGATTTAAAATTGTGAACGTGTTTCTTGAAATGCTTAAGTGTAGTGACTTGAAAATTGAATTAGTGATTTGAAAATGGTTAAGTGTATTGACTTGAAATTGTGAACTTGTTTATTGAAATGGTAAAGTTTAGTGACTTTAAATTGTGAACTTGTTTCTTGAATATGGTTAAGTGTAGTGACTAAAAATGTGAATTAGTGAGTTGAAAATGGTTAAGTGTGGTTACTTGCAATTGTGAACTAGATTTTTGAATATGGTTTAGTGTAGTTACTCTAAAATGGTTAGGTGTAGTGACTCTAAATTGTGAACTTGTTTCTTGAAATGGTTAAGCGTAGTGACTTGCATTTGTGAACTTGTTTCTTGAAAATTCTTAAGTATGGTGACTTGAAATGTTAATTAGTGAGTTTAAAATGGTTTAGTGTAGTGACTTGAAATTGTAAACTTGTTTCTTGAAAATGGTTAAGTGTAGTGACTTAAAATGTGAATTAGTGACTTGAAAATGGTTAAGTGTAGTAACGTGAAATTTTGAACTTGTTTCTTGAAATGGTTAAGTATAGTGACTTTAAATTGTGAACTTGTTTCTTGAAAATGTTAAAGTGTAGTGACTTGAATATCTGAACTTGTTTCTTGAATTTGGTTAAGTGTAGTGACAAAAAATGTGAATTAGTGAGTTGAAAATGGTTAAGTGTTGTTACTTTAAATTGTGAACTAGTTTCTTGAAAATAGTTTAGTGTAGTGACTTGAAATTGTGAACTTGTTTTTTGAAAATGGTTAAATGTAGTGACTTGATATGTGAATTAGTGACTTGACAATAGTTAAGTGTAATGATTTGAAATTGTGAACTTGTTTCTTTAAAATGGTTAAGTGTAGTGACTTGAAATGTGAATTAGTGACTTAAAATTGTGAATGTGTTTCCTGAAATGGTTAAGTGTAGTGACTTGAAATTTGAATTAGTGAGTTGAAAATGGTTAAGTGTATTGACTTGAAATTGTGAACTTGTTTATTGAAATGGTTAAGTGTAGTGACTTTAAATTGAGAACTTGTTTCTTGAATATGGTTAAGTGTAGTGACCAAAAATGTGAATTAGTGAGTTGAAAATGGTTAAGTGTGGTTACTTGAAATTGTGAACTAGATTTTTGAATATGGTTTAGTGTAGTTACTCTAAAATGGTTCGGTGTAGTGACTCTAAATTGTGAACTTGTTTCTTGAAATGGTTAAGTGTTGTGACTTGCAATTGTGAACTTGTTTCTTGAAAATTGTTAAGTATAGTGACTTGAAATGTTAATTAGTGAGTTTAAAATGGTTTAGTGTAGTGACTTGAAATTGTGAACTTGTTTCTTGAAAATGGTTTAGTGTAGTGACTTGAAATGTGAATTAGTGACTTGAAAATGGTTAAGTGTAGTGACTTTAAATTGTGAACTTGTTTCTTGGAAATGGTTAAGTGTAGTATCTTGAAATTATGAACTTGTTTCTTGAAATGGTTAAGTGTAGTGACTTGAAATTCTGAACTTGTTTCTTGAAAATAGTAAAGTGTAGTGACTTGAAATTGTGAACTTGTTTCTTGAAATGGCTGAACGTAGTGACTTGAAATGTGAATTAGTGACTTGAAAATGGTTTAGTGTAGTGACTTGAAATTGTGAACTTGTTTTTTTAAAATGGTTAAATGTTGTGACTTGAAATATGAATTAGTGACTTGAAAATGGTTTAGTGTAGTAACTTGAAATTGTGAACTTGTTTCTTGAAAATGGTTAAGTGTAGTGACTTGAAATGTGAATTAGTGACTTAAAATTGTGAACGTGTTTCTTGAAATGCTTAGTGTAGTGACTTGAAAATTGAATTAGTAATTTGAAAATGGTTAAGTGTATTGACTTGAAATTGTGAACTTGTTTCTTGAAATGGTTATGTGTAGTGACTTGCAATTGCGAACTTGTTTCTTGAAAATGGTTAAGTGTAGTGACTTGAAATATGAATTAGTGACTTGAAAATAGTTAAGTGTAGTGACTTGAAATTGTGAACTTGTTTCTTGAAAATGGTTAGGTGTAGTGACTTGACAATAGTTAAGTGTAGTGATTTGAAATTGTGAACTTGTTTCTTTAAAATGGTTAAGTGTAGTGACTTGAAATGTGAATTAGTGACTTAAAATTGTGTACGTGTTTCTTGAAATGCTTAAGTGTAGTGACTTGAAAATTGAATTACTGATTTGAAAATGGTTAAGTGTATTGACTTGAAATTGTGAACTTGTTTATTGAAATGGTTAAGTTTAGTGACTTTAAATTATGAACTTGTTTCTTGAATATGGTTAAGTGTAGTGACTAAAAATGTGAATTTGTGAGTAGAAAATTGTTAAGTGTGGTTACTTGAAATTGTGAACTAGTTTCTTGAAAATGGTTTAGTGTAGTGACTCTAAAATGGTTAAGTGTAGTGACTCTAAATTTTGAACTTGTTTCTTGAAATGGTTAAGTGTAGTGACTTGCAATTGTGAACTTGTTTCTTGAAAATTGTTAAGTATAGTGACTTGAAATGTTAATTAGTGAGTTTAAAATGGTTTAGTGTAATGACTTGAAATTGTGAACTTGTTTCTTGAAAATGGTTAAGTGTAGTGACTTAAAATGTGAATTAGTGACTTGAAAATGGTTAAGTGTAGTAACGTGAAATTTTGAACTTGTTTCTTGAAATGGTTAAGTATAGTGACTTTAAGTTGTGAACTTGTTTCTTGAAAATTGTAAAGTGTAGTGACTTGAAATTCTGAACTTGTTTCTTGAATATGGTTAAGTGTAGTGACGAAAAATGTGAATTAGTGATTTAAAATTGTGAACGTGTTTCTTGAAATGCTTAAGTGTAGTGACTTGAAAATTGAATTAGTGATTTGAAAATGGTTAAGTGTATTGACTTGAAATTGTGAACTTGTTTATTGAAATGGTAAAGTTTAGTGACTTTAAATTGTGAACTTGTTTCTTGAATATGGTTAAGTGTAGTGACTAAAAATGTGAATTAGTGAGTTGAAAATGGTTAAGTGTGGTTACTTGCAATTGTGAACTAGATTTTTGAATATGGTTTAGTGTAGTTACTCTAAAATGGTTAGGTGTAGTGACTCTAAATTGTGAACTTGTTTCTTGAAATGGTTAAGCGTAGTGACTTGCATTTGTGAACTTGTTTCTTGAAAATTGTTAAGTATGGTGACTTGAAATGTTAATTAGTGAGTTTAAAATGGTTTAGTGTAGTGACTTGAAATTGTGAACTTGTTTCTTGAAAATGGTTAAGTGTAGTGACTTAAAATGTGAATTAGTGACTTGAAAATGGTTAAGTGTAGTAACGTGAAATTTTGAACTTGTTTCTTGAAATGGTTAAGTATAGTGACTTTAAATTGTGAACTTGTTTCTTGAAAAT
This sequence comes from Capsicum rhomboideum, assembly GCA_031232105.1. Lineage (NCBI taxonomy): Eukaryota > Viridiplantae > Streptophyta > Magnoliopsida > Solanales > Solanaceae > Capsicum > Capsicum rhomboideum. The sequence continues at coordinate 16,281,669 of CP124718.1, forward strand.
GTTAAAGTGTAGTGACTTGAATATCTGAACTTGTTTCTTGAATTTGGTTAAGTGTAGTGACAAAAAATGTGAATTAGTGAGTTGAAAATGGTTAAGTGTTGTTACTTTAAATTGTGAACTAGTTTCTTGAAAATAGTTTAGTGTAGTGACTTGAAATTGTGAACTTGTTTTTTGAAAATGGTTAAATGTAGTGACTTGATATGTGAATTAGTGACTTGACAATAGTTAAGTGTAATGATTTGAAATTGTGAACTTGTTTCTTTAAAATGGTTAAGTGTAGTGACTTGAAATGTGAATTAGTGACTTAAAATTGTGAATGTGTTTCCTGAAATGGTTAAGTGTAGTGACTTGAAATTTGAATTAGTGAGTTGAAAATGGTTAAGTGTATTGACTTGAAATTGTGAACTTGTTTATTGAAATGGTTAAGTGTAGTGACTTTAAATTGAGAACTTGTTTCTTGAATATGGTTAAGTGTAGTGACCAAAAATGTGAATTAGTGAGTTGAAAATGGTTAAGTGTGGTTACTTGAAATTGTGAACTAGATTTTTGAATATGGTTTAGTGTAGTTACTCTAAAATGGTTCGGTGTAGTGACTCTAAATTGTGAACTTGTTTCTTGAAATGGTTAAGTGTTGTGACTTGCAATTGTGAACTTGTTTCTTGAAAATTGTTAAGTATAGTGACTTGAAATGTTAATTAGTGAGTTTAAAATGGTTTAGTGTAGTGACTTGAAATTGTGAACTTGTTTCTTGAAAATGGTTTAGTGTAGTGACTTGAAATGTGAATTAGTGACTTGAAAATGGTTAAGTGTAGTGACTTTAAATTGTGAACTTGTTTCTTGGAAATGGTTAAGTGTAGTATCTTGAAATTATGAACTTGTTTCTTGAAATGGTTAAGTGTAGTGACTTGAAATTCTGAACTTGTTTCTTGAAAATAGTAAAGTGTAGTGACTTGAAATTGTGAACTTGTTTCTTGAAATGGCTGAACGTAGTGACTTGAAATGTGAATTAGTGACTTGAAAATGGTTTAGTGTAGTGACTTGAAATTGTGAACTTGTTTTTTTAAAATGGTTAAATGTTGTGACTTGAAATATGAATTAGTGACTTGAAAATGGTTTAGTGTAGTAACTTGAAATTGTGAACTTGTTTCTTGAAAATGGTTAAGTGTAGTGACTTGAAATGTGAATTAGTGACTTAAAATTGTGAACGTGTTTCTTGAAATGCTTAGTGTAGTGACTTGAAAATTGAATTAGTAATTTGAAAATGGTTAAGTGTATTGACTTGAAATTGTGAACTTGTTTCTTGAAATGGTTATGTGTAGTGACTTGCAATTGCGAACTTGTTTCTTGAAAATGGTTAAGTGTAGTGACTTGAAATATGAATTAGTGACTTGAAAATAGTTAAGTGTAGTGACTTGAAATTGTGAACTTGTTTCTTGAAAATGGTTAGGTGTAGTGACTTGACAATAGTTAAGTGTAGTGATTTGAAATTGTGAACTTGTTTCTTTAAAATGGTTAAGTGTAGTGACTTGAAATGTGAATTAGTGACTTAAAATTGTGTACGTGTTTCTTGAAATGCTTAAGTGTAGTGACTTGAAAATTGAATTACTGATTTGAAAATGGTTAAGTGTATTGACTTGAAATTGTGAACTTGTTTATTGAAATGGTTAAGTTTAGTGACTTTAAATTATGAACTTGTTTCTTGAATATGGTTAAGTGTAGTGACTAAAAATGTGAATTTGTGAGTAGAAAATTGTTAAGTGTGGTTACTTGAAATTGTGAACTAGTTTCTTGAAAATGGTTTAGTGTAGTGACTCTAAAATGGTTAAGTGTAGTGACTCTAAATTTTGAACTTGTTTCTTGAAATGGTTAAGTGTAGTGACTTGCAATTGTGAACTTGTTTCTTGAAAATTGTTAAGTATAGTGACTTGAAATGTTAATTAGTGAGTTTAAAATGGTTTAGTGTAATGACTTGAAATTGTGAACTTGTTTCTTGAAAATGGTTAAGTGTAGTGACTTAAAATGTGAATTAGTGACTTGAAAATGGTTAAGTGTAGTAACGTGAAATTTTGAACTTGTTTCTTGAAATGGTTAAGTATAGTGACTTTAAGTTGTGAACTTGTTTCTTGAAAATTGTAAAGTGTAGTGACTTGAAATTCTGAACTTGTTTCTTGAATATGGTTAAGTGTAGTGACGAAAAATGTGAATTAGTGATTTAAAATTGTGAACGTGTTTCTTGAAATGCTTAAGTGTAGTGACTTGAAAATTGAATTAGTGATTTGAAAATGGTTAAGTGTATTGACTTGAAATTGTGAACTTGTTTATTGAAATGGTAAAGTTTAGTGACTTTAAATTGTGAACTTGTTTCTTGAATATGGTTAAGTGTAGTGACTAAAAATGTGAATTAGTGAGTTGAAAATGGTTAAGTGTGGTTACTTGCAATTGTGAACTAGATTTTTGAATATGGTTTAGTGTAGTTACTCTAAAATGGTTAGGTGTAGTGACTCTAAATTGTGAACTTGTTTCTTGAAATGGTTAAGCGTAGTGACTTGCATTTGTGAACTTGTTTCTTGAAAATTGTTAAGTATGGTGACTTGAAATGTTAATTAGTGAGTTTAAAATGGTTTAGTGTAGTGACTTGAAATTGTGAACTTGTTTCTTGAAAATGGTTAAGTGTAGTGACTTAAAATGTGAATTAGTGACTTGAAAATGGTTAAGTGTAGTAACGTGAAATTTTGAACTTGTTTCTTGAAATGGTTAAGTATAGTGACTTTAAATTGTGAACTTGTTTCTTGAAAATGTTAAAGTGTAGTGACTTGAATATCTGAACTTGTTTCTTGAATTTGGTTAAGTGTAGTGACAAAAAATGTGAATTAGTGAGTTGAAAATGGTTAAGTGTTGTTACTTTAAATTGTGAACTAGTTTCTTGAAAATTGTTTAGTGTAGTGACTTGAAATTGTGAACTTGTTTTTTGAAAATGGTTAAATGTAGTGACTTGATATGTGAATTAGTGACTTGACAATAGTTAAGTGTAATGATTTGAAATTGTGAACTTGTTTCTTTAAAATGGTTAAGTGTAGTGACTTGAAATGTGAATTAGTGACTTAAAATTGTGAATGTGTTTCCTGAAATGGTTAAGTGTAGTGACTTGAAATTTGAATTAGTGAGTTGAAAATGGTTAAGTGTATTGACTTGAAATTGTGAACTTGTTTATTGAAATGGTTAAGTGTAGTGACTTTAAATTGTGAACTTGTTTCTTGAATATGGTTAAGTGTAGTGACCAAAAATGTGAATTAGTGAGTTGAAAATGGTTAAGTGTGGTTACTTGAAATTGTGAACTAGATTTTTGAATATGGTTTAGTGTAGTTACTCTAAAATGGTTCGGTGTAGTGACTCTAAATTGTGAACTTGTTTCTTGAAATGGTTAAGTGTTGTGACTTGCAATTGTGAACTTGTTTCTTGAAAATTGTTAAGTATAGTGACTTGAAATGTTAATTAGTGAGTTTAAAATGGTTTAGTGTAGTGACTTGAAATTGTGAACTTGTTTCTTGAAAATGGTTAAGTGTAGTGACTTAAAATGTGAATTAGTGACTTGAAAATGGTTAAGTGTATTAACGTGAAATTTTGAACTTGTTTCTTGAAATGGTTAAGTATAGTGACTTTAAATTGTGAACTTGTTTCTTGAAAATGTTAAAGTGTAGTGACTTGAAATTCTAAACTTGTTTCTTGAATATGGTTAAGTGTAGTGACAAAAAATGTGAATTAGTGAGTTGAAAATGGTTAAGTGTGGTTACTTTAAATTGTGAACTAGCTTCTTGAAACTTGTTTAGTGTAGTGACATGAAATTGTGAACTTGTTTTTTGAAAATGGTTAAATGTAGTGACTTGATATGTGAATTAGTGACATGACAATAGTTAAGTGTAATGATTTGAAATTGTGAACTTGTTTCTTTTAAATGGTTAAGTGTAGTGACTTGAAATGTGAATTAGTGACTTAAAATTGTGAATGTGTTTCCTGAAATGGTTAAGTGTAGTGACTTGAAATTTGAATTAGTGAGTTGAAAATGGTTAAGTGTATTGACTGGAAATTGTGAACTTGTTTATTGAAATGGTTAAGTGTAGTGACTTTAAATTGTGAACTTGTTTCTTGAATATGGTTAAGTGTAGTGATGAAAAATGTGAATTAGTGAGTTGAAAATGGTTAAGTGTGGTTACTTTAAATTGTGAAGTAGTTTCTTGAAAATGGTTTGGTGTAGTGACTTGAAAATGGTTAAGTGTATTGACTCTAAATTGTGAACTTGTTTCTTGAAATGGTTAAGTGTAGTGACTTGCAATTGTGAACTTGTTTCTTGAAAATGGTTAAGTTTAGTAACTTGAAATGTGAATTAGTGACTTGAGAATTGTAAAGTGTAGCAACTTGAAATTTTGAACTTAGTTCTTAAAAAATGTTAAGTGTAGTGATTTGAAATGTGAATTACTGACTTGAAAATGGTTTAGTGTAGTGACTTGAAATTGTGAATTTGATTTTTGAAAATGGTTAAATGTAGTGACTTGAAATGTGAATTAGTAACTTGAAAATAGTTAAGTGTATTGACTTGAAATTGTGAACTTGTTTCATGAAAATGGTTAAGTTTAGTGACTTTAAATTGTGAACTTGTTTCTTGAATATGGTTAAGTGTAGTGACTAAAAATGTGAATTAGTGAGTTGAAAATGGTTAAGTGTGGTTACTTGAAATTGTGAACTAGATTTTGAATATGGTTTAGTGTAGTTACTCTAAAATGGTTAGGTGTAGTGACTCTAAATTGTGAACTTGTTTCTTGAAATGGTTAAGTGTTGTGACTTGCAATTGTGAACTTTTTTCTTGAAAATTGTTAAGTATAGTGACTTGAAATGTTAATTAGTGAGTTTAAAATGGTTTAATGTGGTGACTTGAAATTGGGAACTTGTTTCTTGAAAATGGTTAAGTGTAGTGACTTGAAATGTGAATTAGTGACTTGAAAATGGTTTAGTGTAGTGACTTGAAATTGTGAATTTGTTTCTTGAAATGGTTTAGTGTAGTGACTTGAAATGTGAATTAGTTACTTGAAAATGATTAAGTGTAGTGACTTTAAAATGTGAACTTGTTTCTTGGAAATGGTTAAGTGTAGTGTCTTGAAATTGTGAACTTGTTTCTTGAAAATTGTTAAGTATAGTGACTTGAAATGTTAATTAGTGAGTTTAAAATGGTTTAATGTGGTGACTTGAAATTGGGAACTTGTTTCTTGAAAATTGTTAAGTGTAGTGACTTAAAATGTGAATTAGTGACTTGAAATTGGTTAAGTGTATTAACGTGAAATTTTGAACTTGTTTCTTGAAATGGTTAAGTATAGTGACTTTAAATTGTGAACTTGTTTCTTGAAAATTTTAAAGTGTAGTGACTTGAAATTCTGAACTTGTTTCTTGAATATGGTTAAGTGTAGTGACAAAAAATGTGAATTAGTGAGTTGAAAATGGTTAAGTGTGGTTACTTTAAATTGTGAACTATCTTCTTGAAAATTGTTTAGTGTAGTGACTTAAAATTGTGAACTTGTTTTTTGAAAATGGTTAAATGTAGTGACTTGATATGTGAATTAGTGACATGACAATAGTTAAGTGTAATGATTTGAAATTGTGAACTTGTTTCTTTAAAATGGTTAAGTGTAGTGACTTGAAATGTGAATTAGTGACTTAAAATTGTGAATGTGTTTCCTGAAATGGTTAAGTGTTGTGACTTGAAATTTGAATTAGTGAGTTGAAAATGGTTAAGTGTATTGACTTGAAATTGCGAACTTGTTTATTGAAATGGTTAAGTGTAGT